>CM038039.1:53528499-54994749 GCA_021397845.1 Areca catechu | reverse complement strand
GGAGATGTGAACTCAGAAAAAATAGAAGGGTTAAAAATGATGGCTGACTGGATTATGCAACCATCCTTGTGTTTTTTTCGTTTTCCTTTGGGAATGGTGGCTGACTGGATTAGGCAACCATCCTTGTATTTCTTTCGTTTTCCTTTGGGGTGGAACATGCTATAAGCTTTCTTTAACATGTTATAATTCAAAGCCAAACTAGTGGTTTTAGGCTTATATTTTTGCACCCAAGCCTACTAACAGTTGAGGGAATTGCACTAAAAAAGCTTATCCTTTCTGACATGCTATACTTTGTGCATACTCTTTTGGTGTAGCATGACTTTTGGTGTAAAGCTGCCAGTGTCCCGAAAATGAGTTTGGTTTCAACATGGAACACCCCTACTTGCACTCATTCCTTGAACAGTGTGGTAAAGAATTGGCAAAAAAAGTGTTTTGCCATCATTTGTTATGGCCGCTAAAAATGATAAGAGGCAGACATCTGCAGCTACTCTCGTATGTTCTGGAATGTTTGAATTTTTTTTTTTTTGGATACAAACAGGGGCCAAAGTCTAAATAAAATTAAAGATTCTTTGATAGGTAAATATTATCTCATTAACGAATTTATTCTTGTTCTTATGTTTTTCTACGTAGGCAAATGATATTTTCATAAATAGCATTTATCCAGGGAGGAAAGTCTTACTCACCTTCCAAGCGGACAAGTCAAAAAAAAAAAAAATATTTGGTTCTCAATATATCCTTAATCATATAATAATAATATTATAATAGTAATAAAATAATAATATATTATAATATATAATATAATATAATATAAATTATAATATATTATATTATTATAATTAATCTAATATTATAAAATAATTTATCATTATTATATAATATATTATAGGATATATAATTCAATATAGTATATAATATATAATATTATAGTAAAATAAAAATATATATTATTTATATTAGTTATATATTATAATATATTTAATTATAATATATGGTGGATATATTTATATAATAGAGGGTATTATGAAAAATATTGATGAATTTCAGTAACTTATTAATGAAAATAATAATGCAAAAGAATATGGTTAATAAATTTTGGAGTTATTTTTCAATGCATAAAAAATATGATAAATTATTTTTCTATTTAAATGTTGTCTAGATTTGTATGTCTAGCATGGATCCTAAAGGTATAGAGTTATATATGCATGTCTGAAAGAGATTTTGATCAATTTAACTACATGTCATGGTGCCTTTTTTATTGGCCTTTTCTGCAGTGTCAATGGAAGGGGTTGGATTTTTTAGCATCTGCTACATTCAAATAATCAAGATGGATTTTTGAACCACTATAATGTGGTGCTTTCAAGGCTGTCATAGTTTTCCCATGCACACCAGGAATTCTAGTAGTTGAGCTGTTGAAGTCTCATATTTCTTAGCGGAAGTCAGATGATATTTTAATTAGTTGGAATGCAAATGTTGGTTTTGGTTTTCCACAGCTAGCAGCGCACATGCAATACGTTTGGCAATAAGGATGAATTTTTGTGATCAAAGAAAATGCACCGTGGAGAATGGTTAGTTGCCATTAAATAAAAAATGTATGGTATTATCAATTTTTTTCGGCATTTCTAGTTGCAATCAAGTACTTGTATAATCAATGTATAAGTTAAAATAAAATTGGCACATCCAAATATTGGAATGAATGTTTTATTATATTTTAATTTAGCAAAATCTTGATCAAGATGGTTCTTGTGAAGTATCATAGGATTTGTAAAGTTGAGACATCAAGGATGAATTATTTAAGGGTTGACAGTCAAACTCTAAAGTCATCATGAGCATTAAGGATCAAAGTAATGAATTATATGGTAATCATTTGCTAGAGATTCTTGATTGATGGTAAGCTTTTTATTTTTTATTTTTTATTTTTATTTTTATTTTTATTTTTATTTTTTGGGCCTTTTGATAATGTGGCTTTTTTTTGGTTATAGTTTTGGTGATTTCCAATTGAGGGAGGTTGGTTAAATTTTCTTGCTTTTCTATCAAGAGACGCATGGATGGGTATTCGAAATTTCTGGTTCAAGTTGAATTAAAATTTTTAAAATTAAGTTTTTAAATTTATATTTAGTAAAATAAAAAATTAAATTGAAATACCGAATAAATTAAATAGAAATAATTTTTGTTCGATTTGATAATTAGATTTTGAATTTCTTTATATTAAATTTTTTATTCTAATTTGGATTTACAAAATTATTTAATAATTTTATTATTTAGATTATAAAATTATATATAAATTTGGTGTGGTTATTTAAACTCACATCATCAATAAATTATTTCAAAAAAAGTTTAATTTAATAAAATTATTTTAAACATCGTAATTTATTATTTATCATAAATCTAGCAAAGGTAAAGATGGATTTTTATTATATTTTATAATTTTAGTTTTTAATTAATTAAAGTTATCAAATTAAATATTGAAAATTGAATTGGTTAAAAAAAATTTAGATTGATTTTAAACCAAAATTGATATTTTTTAAAAAAAAATTAAATTAAATATTAAAATAATTAACTGTTTAGTTTTATTTTTGATTAACTGGTTGTTGCTGTTAGTTTTTCTTTCAGTATCTTGTTGCATGGAATCAGTTATTTGTTGTCCTGGAACATTTTCTTCGGTTGATTGTAGACTCCAAGGGATGGAAACCATCAGGATAATTATACATGCTAATTATAAGATGTTGAATTCAACGAGCCAAATAAAAAAACTTGTGAGTTTTGGAGCTGAATATTTTATCATCCAAATTTGATTTAAAAAATTATTTGAGATATTTAAACTTGATTTGTGCTTGATAACGGTAAAGTCCAGTCAAAGCTTGTGAGTTGCTCGGTGTATTTGCACCCCTAAAACGTTGGTAAGGTGGGGAATGGATCAGGTATTGATTTGGTAAACACGGTATTAGCAAAGCTCCCTATATTATTATTGATCTTGAAGTTGCCAAAGTGGCATGCCTTAGTACCGACGAAAATTTGTTTGCAAATTAAAAGAAGAGGGTGCCGTCTTGGTGTAAAAAACATTTAAAAGATCTTAATATTGCTCTCCCGAGCAAGCGATGCTGGCGTAATGATAAATCCCCTTGGAGAAGACTAATAGTTGATAGGAGGAAGGTTATTATGTCCTATAACCAGAAAATCACATTCTTCCTCATCCACGCTGGCGAGAAACTATGAGTGCTTATGGATCCTTGTGGTGGTGCTCTCTAGGCATCAAACTTGGTGATGATAGAAAAATTAGCTTTCAGGAGGATACTTGGACTGACATTTTACCGCTGCACTCTCACTTCCTGAACTTTTTATGAGATTTCAAAGAAGAACCTGGCAGTGGCAAACTGCTAGAGTATAAGAAAAATAGACGATAGTTGACGCTTTGAAGAGATTCCAAGAATAATATTGACCGGTTGGGAGGATGATAGACCAAGCTGGAGAATAGAGTAGTCAAAAAGCAATGCACGGTTGTCTCTCCGTAGATTCCTCGATAATGGTGAAGTGCCCCGTATTACAATACCCTGTGGAAGGCAAATATGGGTAGGGAAGTATAAAATTTTCTTTTTGACAAAGAAAGGCTAGGTAGTGTTTTTTTTTTTTTTAATCTTTTTGATGAGCAGGGACCCAAAAATTTAGGCTGGATGGCGGCAAGCGGTCTATCATCATCCTGAAGAAACTTGTGCTGAACTGTACCTTTGTGAAGGAAAAAGTATGGCAAAGATTCGAAGGAAAGTTTGGATATAAAAGTTTGGCTGGCATCTTTCCTATCCCTATGGACTGAATGGAGTAGCAGAAGAATACCAAGAGAACTCGGAGCGGGGGGGGGGGGATGGGACCGGTTGGTGCTTGCTGCTTCTTGGTGTTTTCTGGCATGAAAGAAAGACCTCATTTTCTCAAGGCGGCGGCTTACGAAGACATTGTTTATCCAAGAATATTGTAACATATTCAAGGATGGGACATGTAATGCTAAAGGTGTGGCTGCGACGGTTTCTGATCTGCTTGGAGGCGTCTTCGGTTCTTTCCATTAACAAATATAGTTTCAACAAATTTATTAGTCCCAACAAACACATGTAACTTTCACTAAAAAAACAAACGATATATGTTAATCAAATCCCAATATCCCATTAAAAATGGTAAATTAATAATAATAAGTTAAATGCATCCAATAAATTTATGCTTACTATACTTTTATTAAAGTCTAAGTATTTCATGATATTTGATTTAACTAATAAATAAATATTATTGGAGTAAACTAATTCATGGGTGAGGTTGCACCTCATTAGATATCTGCAATTTCGAAAAAAAAAATAAATTTAACAAATAATCCAAATCACAAGAAATATCTCTATAAGTATTTCATGATATTTGATTTAACTAATAAATAAATATTATTGGAGTAAACTAATTCATGGGTGAGGTTGCACCTCATTAGATATCTGCAATTTCGAAAAAAAAAATAAATTTAACAAATAATCCAAATCACAAGAAATATCTCTATCGCAACGGATCACACGTGCCGTGGTTAATTACCATGTCAAGCTAAAGCTGGCTGATAGTGTCGTTGCCTATATATGCAGCCCCCTGGCTTGTTTTCGGTCCTCCCTCCCTCTCTTTATTCCTTCTCATTCGGCGATCAGAATTCTGTCGTCCAGCCGAGCGGGGACGAGCCTGGCGTCGGCCCTCTTCTTCGCGTCCCTGGAGCCGGCGATACTGCTTATCGATCTCCACCACTGCCGGATGACGAGAACGACGGCAAGGGGCAAGGCATCTGCTCTCGTCCTCCGCCACAGCCGGAGGACAAGAACGACGGCAAGGGCAAACCATCTGCCATCGACTTCCGCCACCACCGTCAGAGGACAAGAACGACCGCAAGGGGCAAGCAATCTTCCATCGACCTCCACCACTCCCGGATGACGGGAACGACGGCTAGGGGCAAGGCATCGACCTCTCAAGGCATCTGCTATCGTTCTCCGCCACAGCCAGAGGACAAGAACGACGGCGATGGTCAAGCGATCTCCTATCGATCTCTGCTGCCGCCGGAAGACTGGAATGACGGCAAGAGCAAGCCATCTGCTTTCGACCTCCGCCGCCACCAGAGGACAAGAACGACGACCGCAAGGGGCAAGCAATCTGCCATCGACCTTCACAACTGCCGGATGACGAGAATTAGGGCAAGGGGCAAGCGATCTCCCATCGATCTCCGCCACGGCCGCAAGACGAGGACGACGGCAAGGGCAAGCCATCTACCATCGACCACCGCCACCGAGGTAAAAGGCAAGCAACTGGATCCCCTTTCCTAGCCTTTTCCGAGGACAAGAACGACCGCAAAGGGCAAGCAATCCGGCATCGACCACGGCCACCGCGGTAAAAGGCAAGCAACCGGATCCCCTTTCCTAGCCTTTTCTGTGGATTGATGATATGGTTCTTGATTGCTTTCTTTCTCGTTTTCTTGTTTTTTCTATTTGAAATTGGTGACGCTTCTTTATTTCTAGTTTCGTCTTGTTACTCTAGAGACGGTTCTCGATTTTTAATTGCATTTGAATATTGTTTTGATTGTTGATGTGGTTCTTGTTTTCTAGATTATCCATTTCTGTTTGGTTTCATCAGTTGGTTCTTCTCTGTAGTTTGGATTTTGGTTGCTTGGTTTATTAAAATTCTTCAAGGTTTTGGTGACTTATTTTCGTCTTTCGAAACCGTGATATGTTGACTTCAGTAGACGCATCCAAACATGGTTTTAGATTCTCCACTCCATGGCAATAATATCTAAAATTGACAGGGATAACCGTTAATATGTCTTTGTAACATGTATTTGGTTTATTTTGATTCTACATGTCAAATGGTGACTGAGTTCTTGGAGAGATTGTGAACTGTCTTGCAAGAATTAGAGGTGGAAAGGTCTGTAGTCTCTTTCAGATATTCTTTTTTCTTGGGCGGAATGAGGTGGGTTTATTTTCTTCGTTGATCCTGTTTTGATGTTCTCGAAAGGAAGTTTATTTCTTGTAAGACTTTTGGATTTCGATCATCTTTTCTTACCTATTCATTGATAATTGGGATGAGTTTTGAACATGATCTCTGTTTGTTTTTTCAGTTTGAGTTGGATTTAGAGTTCAACATGTGTTTTTGGATCACGTTATCTATTTGCTTCGTTGTTCTGCAATAACAGAATTGCAAGCAATGTTGTGAACGTTGTTATTTGTCACTGTTACTGTCTCTCAGCATTTTGAATATTTTGTTGTTTGCTGTTACTTATTTGAAATATTTCATGAGAGTTTGATACTTTGATTCCGTAAATCCAGTGGTGATTGAAGCAATGATTTGTGATTCACATTCGAATGGCTGTTGAAGCAATGATTTGTGATTCACATTCGAATGGCCGTCTCCTTATAATTATTATCGTCTAGTTATTCTGCAATCCCTCCACAGGCCTCACTAAGCCTGTGTGTGAATAAAGTTATTTATTTCAATTTCTTTTGTCTTGTTTTTCTTTTTCATCCGATGTACGCATAAAGTCTTTTAGGATGGTTTGAAACTCAAATGTGGTTTTGTTAAATTACTAGATTGTGGATGAGTGGTGTTCTCGTATTAGGTTGGTTGCTTTATTATATTCTGCTCAAATTCCTCTAAGAAGCTGGTAGTGATATTATTTAATAGGGGATTTTAACTAGCGGTCCAATTTTTGATCGCAAGTTTATTTGGAATCCGTGTTGACCCTTTTTTTAACTCCCGGTCTAGAACAGACATGACTTAACTTTTAGTCTAAATTTTGGACAATTTTATCCTTTATAAATATCCCATCGGTGTTCTCTTTCCTTTTCCCACGGAAGAACTGCAAGTGCTTCGTCTCTGCCACGGAAGAACTGCAAGAATTTCTTTTCTTCGATTAAACCTCCATTTCCGATCGTAATCAACATTTTCGTCCATAAATCTCCATTCCCATCCGATTCCCTCTCATCACGGTAAGATTCCTTCTCCGCATAATGTTCGACACCATTTATTTTATTGCGAGGATTTTTCGTGACTGTCTTACCCATTATCGTTGCCAGAGTTGTTACTTACTCTATTTCCCACGGTCCATTGTTGGCAGGAATAATTTTGCAGTCTGCTAAACTTCATGGGATAATTATTTTGAAGGCTCCGCCATTCAACAATCTTCTCTCTCGTTTTCGGATTCGGTGTTCTCCTTCGGCCCATCTTGTCTAACATAAGCATTTTCCCCTATGTGAGTGGTGCCCTCTTCTCCTCCTTATGTTGCATTTAGAATAGTTTAATGTAATAGCATGATTGCTTTAGATCATACATTCAGTCCATAAAATTCAAAATAAGTGAATTGAATTATTTGGACAGAGCATTTCTGAAGATAGATAACACATGTAAAAGAAGATTAGATCATTGTTTTTCGATAAACTTATTATACTTAAAAGTTAGTATTGAAAAAAATGTAATGCAGGTCATTTTTTTTAATGTAGTAGGAAGAAGAAAGAAAATGTCAGATATTTGAAAATATATCAAATGTGGTCAAATCATAGTGTTCTAATTTCGGATTAATTAAACATCAATGAAAAGTTAATTTGAGCAGTATTTAGATGCCACTTCATGGTTTGATGGTTTTGTAACAAAAACATGTAATATGGTCAATGATATAGAAAAAGTAATCTATTAAATATATATATCATTCAACCTTGGGAAGTCATGTTTATCATAGTTGAAAATATATTTCCTAAATCTATTTTTGTATGATTGTTCTTATATAATATTAGTTAATATTGTCTGTTATATTGATAACAAGTAATGTTCGTTCATCAATAGAGGAATGTGTGATGGATTGTGTTGTTATGTCTTTATGATAAGAGCATAATATTTGTAAATTATAATAATTTTTTTAAAATTTTATTTGCGATGCAATTTTGTAATGGCGCCAAGAAAGAAAGGAAAAGAAGTGGTCATTACGTCGAGCACTATGATAAATGGGAGATGCTACTTTCGCAACTACACCACGGTTGCAGAAGATCTAATTAAGTTGATGTCTGGCGATCAAAGGCAAAGAATAAATGCTACTCCATTTGGGCATTTGCTTGAGCTGCCATACATCAAGCATAGCAGATTATTGTTCGATTTTGGCTTGAAGAACAATTTAGGGTAACCATCCGTTCAGCTAAAGTAGAAGATGTAAGAGATTGTCTACAGCAGAGGCACGATACAGTTGACTGTGGAATATACATGCTACTATTTTCGGAGCATCTATGTAGACATAAATCAACAAATTTCAATGAAGTGTTCAACGAATCATCCTTGCACAGGAGATGGATAGTGGAGAATATTTTGTTACATCACTATTGTGCAACATACCAAGAATTTTTTTTATTGCATAGAAAAGATGATATGTAAGTTAACAATGTAGGGGCATCGTTGTTGTAGAAAAAATTTTGTGATGTAAATGATGCATTTGTATATAAAAGTTAAGGATAGAGAATTTGTAAAGACTATTTGGAGATTTAAATGAAAGTAATTTTGTTCTTAACGATTACTCTGTATATCTTTTTTTCTTCGCAACATCGTGTTTTTGTTTGTAAATAATTTTTTAATTTTATTGTAAAGGGTCATTTGAATATTTCTGAAATGATGTCAAACTACATTGAAATATTCAAAATTGCCAACACACTGTATTCTCCATAAAATTTCTCCAATTTGAAGCATATATATATATATATATTAGCATCT
Source organism: Areca catechu (assembly GCA_021397845.1). NCBI lineage: Eukaryota > Viridiplantae > Streptophyta > Magnoliopsida > Arecales > Arecaceae > Areca > Areca catechu. The sequence goes on along the minus strand of CM038039.1, from coordinate 54,986,004 downwards.
TTCCTTTTTCATTATTTACTAGCCTTTATAATTTCCACATATATGATTTTTAAGGAAATATTTTTAAAGATAACATAATTTCAGGAAGAATTGATTTTTTTCGTTTATCGACAAATTTGTCGACAATCTCAGAGCTGCCATACAGTTTCAGAGCTTGTGCCAATCTTTTTGTCGACATGTTCGCCATAACTTATTTTTTTTCGTATCAGAGTCCATGTTTGTCGACAACTGTGTCGACAATTTCTTAAGGATATTCTGTTTTTTGCCTATATTGCTGTATTTTTGTTGACAACGTTGTCGACAACATATAATTGATCTTCTATTTTATTGTCGACAAATTTGTCGACAACATATATTTCATCTTCTATTTTTTTTTTGCATTAACGGTACGACTTGTCGACACAATTGTCGACAATGTATCATGGTTGTCGACAACGTTGTCGACAAATCATACCTTTCTGAATAACTGTGTACACACTTGTCGGGTTTATTGTGTACACACTTCTGAATAACTGTGTACACTATTCTGAATAACTGTGTACACCATTCTGAATAACTGTGTACAACACTTTGAATAACTGTGTACAGCATTTCTAAAGTTAACTGTGTACACACTTCTGAATAACTGTGTACACCATTCTGAATAACTGTGTACAGCACTTCTAAAGTTAACTGTGTACACACTTCTGAATAACTGTGTACACCACTCTGAATAACTGTGTACACCACTCTGAATAACTGTGTACACCACTCTGAGTAACTGTGTACAACACTTCTAAAGTTAACTGTGTACACACTTCTGAATAACTGTGTACACAACTCTGAATAACTGTGTACACCACTCTGAATAACTGTGTACACCACTCTGAATAACTGTGTACAGCACTTTGAATAACTGTGTACAGCACTTCTAAAGTTAACTGTGTGCACACTTCTGAATAATTGTGTACACCACTCTGAATAACTGTGTACACAACTCTGAATAACTGTGTACACAACTCTGAATAACTGTGTACACCACTCTGAATAAATGTGTACACCACTTCTAAAGTTAACTGTGTACGCACTTCTGAATAACTGTGTACAACACTCTGAATAACTGTGTAGACCACTCTGAATAACTATGTACACACTTCTGAATAACTGTGTATACCACTCTGAATAACTGTGTACAGCACTTCTAAAGTTAACTGTGTATACACTTCTGAATAACTGTGTACATCACTATGAATAATTGTGTACACCACTCTGAATAACCGTGTACATAACTCTGAATAACTGTGTACACACTTCTAAAGTTAACTGTGTACACACTTCTGAATAACTGTGTACACCACTCTGAATAACTGAGTACACCATTCTGAATAACTATGTATACCATTCTGAATAACTGTGTACAACACTTCTAAAGTTAACTGTGTACACACTTCTGAATAACTGTGTACACCACTCTGAATAACTGTATACAGCACTTCTAAAGTTAACTGTGTACATACTTCTGAATAACTGTGTACAACACTCTGAATAACTGTGTACACCACTCTGAATAACTGTGTATACCATTTTGAATAATTGTGTACACAACTCTGAATAACTGTGTATACCACTCTGAATAACTGTATACAGCACTTTTAAAGTTAACTGTGTACACACTTCTGAATAACTGTGTACACCACTCTGAATAACTGTGTACATAACTCTAAATAACTGTGTACACCACTCTAAATAACTGTGTACAGCATTTCTAAAGTTAGCTGTGTACAAACGTCTGAATAACTGTGTACACCATTCTGAATAACTGTGTACAGCACTTCTAAAGTTAACTATATACACCACTCTGAATAACTGTGTACAGCACTTCTAAAGTTAACTGTGTACACAATTCTGAATAACTGTATACACCACTCTGAATAACTGTGTACACCACTCTGAATAACTGTGTACACAACTCTGAATAACTGTGTACAGCACTTCTAGAGTTAACTGTATACACCACTCTGAATAACTGTGTACAGCACTTCTAAAGTTAACTGTGTACACATTTATGAATAACTGTGTACACAACTCTGAATAACTGTGTACACAACTCTGAATAACTGTGTACACCACTCTAAATAACTGTGTACAGCACTTCTAAAGTTAACTGTGTACAAACGTCTGAATAACTGTATACACCACTCTAAATAACTGTGTACACCATTCTGAATAACTATGTACAGTATTTTGAATAACTGTGTACACACTTCTAAAGTTAACTGTGTACACCACTTTGAATATCTGTGTACACCACTCTTAATAACTGTGTATAGCACGTTGAATAACTGTGTACACAAACCAACTCTGATATCAAATACAGAATTGAAATGCAAAGTTGTCGACAAAGTTGCTGACAACACAATTACACTATTTTTAAATTAATTAATTTGAAATGCAATGTTGTACAAATATTTGTCGACAATGTTGTTGACAAGCAAGCAGAGATTGGACTTTGCTTCCTTTCCAGTTGATGGAGTTCAGGTCAATGACATCGAACAAACTTCGATTTCGGAAGGAGAAATCGAAATGGATTTCCGTGTGGAATCAGAGCTTTGAGGGAGAGAGTTTAGCCAATGAAATAGTACCCAAAAAAATAGGAAAAATACTAACCAACAAACGTTTCTTAGAGTGAGTGTTTCCGTTAAAAAAAAACAAGATTAAATGAGAAAACGACACGTTTCAATGAACATTTCATAAGAAAGGGCATTTCCGATATTTTCCTTGCTTAGCTTCCCGCCAAATACACTGTCGTACGTTTCTCAGGGGTTCTCAGGGACCGGAAGTTACAATATTAATCAACATGAATTTTTCGTTGATTTCGGGTCAAATGGGGGACCGGCAATTAAATAACCGTTTTTTAATGCCAGTCTTTGATACGCATATCTCGCTGCAGATGGCAAATCACGGCTTCGGTAGAGAATTTTGTTGATTTGCTGAATTAGTAACAGTTTTATTTAATGCAACTGAAGGATGTAAAACTGTCCTTTGCTCCAACAGTTCTCCATGTCTATATACATCTTTGTCGCATATTGTAACTGTAAGTGTGCTTCGTATATCTTGGGCTTTGATTGATTATGAGGTTGTGCCATAATACTTTGGTACATACGAGTATCCATGTGCTTTGCATTATTATAAATGTTGTCTTGATAGTTAATATTTGGAAAAAATATATTTTTATATAATAAAATTTGGATATACTAGAAATCGAGTGACTGAAATTTTAAAATTATCAATTTAATCAATAAAATAGTCAAAACGATCTATTTCAGAAAAATGGATAAATGGAGCTCAACGCCATTTACCCGTTTTGTCATGTGGCCCCACGTACATTCTAATCATCCATGATGTAGCCAAATCAAGGTTAAAAGCTCATGACATAGCTTCTAATATTAAGGACTGTATAAATTCTGATTAATAGCCAAAGCCCTCTTTCTTTTCATCTTTCCGTTGTGAATCTCCATGGTGTCCTCCACTATCCTCTCTCCCCTCCCTTGGCCTCCTCTAATGTCATCATTTTTTCTTCCTTGAACTCTATTACTACCGTTCCCTTCCGTCTCTCCTTATGCCTCCTCCCTTCCCCATGTTCTGAGAAAAAATTAAAATATCATGAAGATTGCAATGTCTAGCCCTCTTCCAGTACCACCACCTTCTCTCCCCCTCCTTTCCCATGTTTTAAGAAAAAAATAAAAACATGGGTGATTAGTATGCACGTGGGTCACATGATAAAACAAGCAAATGGTATTGAGCTCTGTCTGCCCGTTTTCCTGAAATTGGTCAATTGTCATTTTATTGTTCAAATTAATAACTTTGAAATTTCAATCACTCAATTGTTAGAATATCTAAATTTTTTCGTACAAAAATATATTTTTTTTAATATTTTGTTGAGGATTCCTAGTGCATTATGTTTTTTTATTAACCGGATCGTTCAAGATACAATCTTGGAGTGAGTACAGCGAAGAGAGTTAGACAATAGAATACCCCCCGCAACAAGCAACCCGACTCTCAATGCCCGGATAACAAAGGCAGCACAACTAGTCCCACCTTTAACACTCCCATCAAAGCTAACTATGGCATAAGTCAGAGGAAGGGGATCTCAGGAAATAAAAACCCAGCAAGGCATTCGAAGAGCAAAACCGGAATCCCATATCTCTGAACAATCCACAATCAAACCTTGATACTCCTCAGAGTGGATCCTAGCTCTCTCAATAATGAACCTTGTCGAACAAGTGTCAGAGCTAAAAACTATAGCATTCCGGATAAGCCAGATATGATACGCTAAATAGGCCACAAACACCGGAGAAGTAAAAGAGAGAGGAGAGCGAAGGATATGTAGAAAGGTATCAACAATATCCTTACCATGGTACAACAAAGTACTGCAACCAGCCAAGGACCAAACCCGTTAGGCTCTTAGATAATAAAACAATGCATGCCCAATAGACTCATCATCCGCTCCACAGATCAGGTATGAAGAAGGAAGGTGGAGTCCTTGAGAATGCAGAAGAGTTCTCGTAGGGAGCCACCGCCATGCCACCTTCCAGAGAAATAACCTCACCCTAGGGTGCACAAGCAGAGACCAGATCAGCGCAGCCTGAATACCCCTCTATGATTCCGGACAATAAATGGAATAGAGATCAGCCAGAGGAACAGTAGAAGAAGAAGAAAAAGATCTCCAAACTCTAACATCTGGGCAATGGCTCACTGGAATCCCAATAGATAGGACTCTCTTCCCCAAGACATCACCAAAATACCAACCACAACAGGATCCCACCTGTGCACCCCCGGGACGAGAAGATCAGCTATGGTAATGAAAGACAGAATATCACTAGATAGAAAAGTAGGCCACCTGTCCAAGACAATATCTGAAATCTATGGATCAGACAAGAACTTAACAGATTTGCCATCCCCCACAATCTATCTCGTATGATGCATAACATCTAGAGCCCTCCTGATTATCTCCCTCCATATAGTAGACTCGTGCCGGGAGTAAGATGCCTCCCCCACCTCCATGGACTGCATATCATATCTATGATGTATAATGGAGGATCATAAGCTGTCAGGAGTCAAAAAGATCCTGGTGACATGATGTGCCAAGAGTGCCTCCCTCCTAACAACAAGTGAATGAATGCCCAACCCTCCATCCATAACCGGCTGACAGACAAACTGCCATCCCAAAAGATTAACTCTACTAGGAGCTCCATTCGACCGCCATAAGAAAGCCCGAAAGATTTGCTCAGCTTTAATCACAATAGCCTTGGGGATGACCGTATTGGCGAGCATATAAATCGGTAGGGAAGAAATGAGTGACTTGATCAAAGTGAACTTGCCCATCGAAGATAGAGCCCGGCCCTACCAGCCTTCCACCCTATCATGCACCGCCTGCAGCACCACACTGGAATCAGCTCTATGGAGAGTACCACCGAAAATAGGAATACCCAAATAATAAAGAGACCCCTCCTCCAATCCCCAGAATATAGGTGATTAAATTACGATGATGGGCCGGAAACTTTGGACTGAAGTGGACCTCAGATTTAGCAAGATTGACCCTCTACCCTGATGCTAAGCAATAAGCATGGAACACTCTCCTAAATCCTTGAACCGAAGCCGCAGATGCCCTACCTAGAAGTAAGCAGTCATCTACAAATTAAAGGTACGAGATCGGGAACACTATAGGAGCAACAACATATGGCTGAATTGTCGATTCCCTAACAGAATCCCACAACGCTCGTAAAAGAAAGTCAACATAAATAATAAATAAATAGGGGGAAAGGGGACAACCTTGTTGCAGCCCAGCAGTAGAATAAAAAAACTGCGATGGCGAGCCATTAATGATAATAGAGAAGGAAGGACTGATAATACAAGCCATAATCCTGAAAATCCAGAGGGGGTGAAAACCAAAATCCAATAAAGACTTCTCCATGAAACTCCACTCTATACGATCACAAGCCCTTTCCATGTCTAGCTTGATAGCCATGAGACCGCTCCTAGCTGGAGCTTTCCGCAAAGCATACATAAACTTCTGAGCCAGTAAAATATTGTCAAAAATACTCCGACCCCCAATGAAAGTCCCTTGCTTCGGAGGGATGAGATTCGGAAGAATATGATTCATCATGTTCGCCAATAGCTTAGAACACATATTGTAAAGAGTATTACAAAGACTGATAGGTCTAAAATGAGAAGGATAATAAGCCTCAGGGCATTTGGGAACAAGTATGACATCAATCCTCTTCCATAAATCTGGCATCTGACCTGTTGAAAAGAAAGCTTGCACAGCATAAATAACATCATGTCAATAATACTCCAATATCTCCTAAAGAACAAAGGAGGATAACTATGTAGTCTAGGAGCCTTGTCCTCTTTCAAGGATCAAAGAACAGCAGTTACCTCAGCCTCAGTAACAGGAGCAAGAAGGGCAGCATTTTGAATATAGGAAACCAGCACCTCCGATGAAGATACATGGAAAGGATGAGGAAGCCCGATGTTGGCCCTCCATCTAGATCTAAAGAAGGAATCAACCTCTCGCCTGACATCCTCTTCATCCTCAAGCCATTGCCCCTCATCAGACTTTAAAGCCACTATCTGGTTCCTATGCCTCCGAACAAGAGTGACCTGATAAAAGAAATGAATGTTTCTGTCCCCCTGCACTCTGAATTTCTGCCTCCACATAGTCTCCTGCTGGATAAAAAGAGAGTGATAGGTTGCCAGATTTTTTCACAAGGAGTACAAATCACCATCATGCAGTCCCATATCCCTGTCCTCCTTCACCTAGAGTTCATGGATTACCCTCTCAGCCTCCTCTAATCTGGTAAAAATGTTCTCCACCTCCTCTTTACTCCATCTACGCAGCCATAGTTTAAGGATCTCCAACATGAGGGTAATTCAATATTGAGCATCTTCACGCACCGGTATCCTCCAAACCTCCCGAACCATATCCCAAGATGCCGGATAAGAGAGCCAAATCCTTTCAAATCTAAAAGGAGGATGAATAGCGACTTGAGGGGAGGTAAAGAGGAGAATAAGATAATGAGCAGAAGCCACTCTGTCCAAGTGGCGCACCACGAACTGGGGATGAAGATTAAGCCAGCCCGTTGTGGCCACAGCTCTGTCAAGCCTCTCCCACATCCTTGCCCCTCCAGATCTATTGTTGCACCAGGTAAAATGAGATCTCATAAACCCTAGATCCAGCAACCCATTGGAATCCAAGAAGTTGCTAAATTCCTTAGTGACCATATTCTGAACAAAGGGTTTACCACCTCTCTTGTCCTCAGTCTTTGTAATATAATTAAAATCTCCAACAACAATAGTGGGAATCCCTTGGTCAATCAACAGAGAAACTTCATGTCAAAGAATTTTTCTTTCCTTGTAGCTGGTACTTGCATAAACTCCCGATAGGAGCTAGGTCGGACCCATGGTTTCAGTCACAACCAGAACAACATGCTGAGAACTCTTATAGAACACATCTATTCTGGCTGCTCCCCTATCCCGTGCAACCACAATGCCACCAGATAACCCCTTGGAATCAATTGTATAGAAGTCCCACTCCCTTGGAAGACGCCGATGAATCCTTTGCAAGCCAGACCCACCCAGTCTAGTCTCGAGAAGCATACAAATATTAGGATGATTCAGATGACAAAGTCCTCGAAAAGAAGAGGCAAAGGATGGTTTCCCCGTCCCCCTAACATTCCAAGAAAGGATTTTCATTACAAGGATTCAACTCCTCTTAGAAGAGGCCTCCCTTGGGCCCTCCTCAGAAACAACATTCATACCCATCCCTGCCTCTAAGACTTCACCAGCACTAAACAAAGCCATCTTAAACTTCCCTACAACTTCTTCATGACATGGAGCTTCCCGGGCATCTAATATCTAAACTGGAACAATAGGACCTGAGGTGGTTGGTACACACTCCTGGACTGGCTGTTCTTCAGCAAAATGAAGTGGATCACCTCCCCAGTTCGTACTTCATCCCCTGTCCTGATTCTCTGGCTCTTCAGGCTTCCTGGCAGACTTACTAGCAGCACCTTGGTTTTTTCGCAGGCCCATCATCCCATGTCCAGCTTCCACTCCCAACTCAGCCATTAGCTGTTTCCCTTTGGAGGCTCCAGCAGCCTTTCTGCCCGGCTTCAAACCATTCGATACCTCTCGACTAGCCAGAATATCAGTTAGCACCCCATCACCCACCATCTTGCCAGAAGGGGTCGATGAAGAAAGAAGATGCCCTTTACCCCCAGGTCCCCTTCCATACAAAGTTCAGACTGACTCACCTTAGCCATTACTAATGCCGTTGAAGCCGGATCAGTCGATGAAGCTTTCAGCACCGCAGAGGAGACACCTTTCGGGCTAGGAGCAGACGAAGATGGAGGGCTTCGGCCATGCTTCAGGGATCCAGAGCCAAGGTCCACCATATATTGGTCTTTTGGGCCGGCCTCAGTATGGCCCGAGTCCATACAATCTCCTAGTGGAGCTAGCAGCCCAAAGCCAGAGACCGGAGGTGCTCCATTACCGGAAACTTCTCCCGAACTAGCTCTTGGCGAGCGACGGCGCGTCAGCTTGCTCGATTTTTTCCATCCATCCAAGTTCGGCGACGAGCTTGCAGTAAATGTCCTGATGGTAAGAGAAGCCCTCGGCGGTGAGCGCATTGTGTTTATTAAATATTGAAAAGGAGAAAGATATCTTAAATCCATAAAGAATATATATATATATATATATATATATAATTTTTCCTAAAAGCAACTAGTACCTTTTAGTAAGCAGACTTTATCTAAAAACTATTCCAGTAAGGTTTGCTTTTACATGAACTCAGTTTGTGAACCATGAGATTGATTAAGAAGAAATGATGTCATTAATGGATGTCATCCCATAATCTTATGACATGCTACCCAGCTCATGGAATCCACATAATTTGTGTAAGGAGTAATTTCTCGGATTTGTTAATCAAGATAAAAAAAAAAAAGGGGAAATTACCTTCGGAGCAAATCAAAAAATATAAAGCAAACGATGACTAAAAAGAGAAAATGGTTATAAATAGCCTCATACGGCCAGTTCGCGCGTAAGACTTCTAGAGAACTTGGAGTGTGTGGTGGGGGGGGGGGGGGTTCTTTGCTCAATTCCTGTGACATTTCTAGGTCAGCATGAAGTTACCATGTGTCGCACGCCTGGATATATCTTAATTAGTCGTTGGACTTCCATAAAAACTGTCTCTGGCACCATTTCGAGCTGTCGGGTTTCTGAGAATAAATAAATGAGAGTAAAAAAAGTTTTAAATTCAGGTTCATCTGACAAAAGTGATTTAACCAACGGTGGGGCTTCTTTATTTTGAGAAGAAAATTCATTAAAAAATTTGGGTGTTTTGTCGGGATAGACATCAAAAACCGATCGTTAAATCATAGATTTATAATTTTATATATTTTAAAATAGTAATCAAATCGGGTCCGGTCCTCGAATACCTGCTCTCGCCGTTGCCAACGACCGAAATGTGCAGCCGTTGGGTGAGGAACCGAAGAAGAAAAATAGGTACATCTAACAAGAAAAGTCCAGAGTCCAAGGAGTCGGGCGCCTCCTACTCACCGCAATTTTCCAGAGTATCGCAAAAAAAAGAAGCAAATACATCTCCTGTCTCAACCTCTAGACTTCGTATAGATCTCTGCCTTCAAGAGAGCGTCATAACTCGTTCTCGATCTGACATAATTTCCAAGAATTGATTCAGTTGACAGAGGGGCTCTCCGCGCTGCATATATATTTTTGATTTTTTTTTTTTTTTTTTTTTTTTTTTTTTTTTTTTTTTTTTTTTTTTTTTTTGTTTCCTCTATGGGTTTTCTTCTGGATTTTATGGAATATTTTTCATTCTAAGAAGAAGTATCATCGACTTCCATTTCTTGCGCTTCCTGCTTAGATTATTGTCGGGAGTTTGACTTTTGTTCAGCAGAGCACGATCCTCGAATCTTTAGATTTCCCTGGTAGCTGCAGTCGATGAATGAAAAATATACGAAGAAATCGAAATGGATTCTTCATACTACCTGGGGACGACGCTTATCGGCGTGCTGATACATACGATTCTCTGGACGGCTTCGTTGGGAGATCCTCGGACGAGCGTAGTGCGCCTATTTTGCAACAAAAACAGTTCAGCTGATTCCGGGGCTGCTCTCGCGGTAAACTTCGTTCCTGCGATGGATAACTTGAGCAACCAGGTTGATCAGAATGGATTTGGTGCAGCGGTCGCCGGTACCGGCCCCAATTCTTTTTACGCACTCAGCCAGTGCTTCGAAGACCTCAGCCCCGTCGATTGTCAGTTGTGCTTCTCCGAGATTAGATCTCTGCTTCCGAAATGCTACCCCGATACCGGCGGCAGCATCTTTCTTGATGGCTGCTTTGGGAGGTACGAGAATTACTCATTCTTTAATGAGGTCTTTGACTCCAACGACGGAAATGTGTGCTCTTACCGTAAAAATAGTTCCCGTCCGACAAGTTTTGGCAAAGTTGTCCAAGTGGTTGTCGGTAAAGTGACTTCAGAAGCTGTAACGAAGCAGGGGTTTGCTGTTGGATCCGCCTCGGATTCCGAATCGCAGGTTTATGCTCTTGCTCAGTGCTGGGAGAACTTGAACAAAACTCTTTGTAGCTCTTGTCTGGTTGCTGCAGCTTCCTCGATCGTTTCATGCGCGCCAGCAACGGAAGGCCGTGCGGTTTATGCTGGATGTTTTGTGAGATATTCCACTGAACTTTTCTGGAACACAAACCAGACAGCTTCAAATTCTTCAGGTATGATTCAGACTCTTGATGTCAGTTATCTGTTAAGTTTAATTACACTTTAATCTCTACTTGTTCTATGAAAATTCAGAGTCCAAAATTACTGTAACTTCTGTCAAGGCAAAATCAGGGACTGGAAGATAATATTTTGGGTGCAGATATTGTAAAGGGAGGAAGGCTCATGATGGTAGACGGTAAGTTGGCCTATATAATGGGCAGACATATTGACAGTGACAAACTGCTTCAAGGTTGTGGTGAAGTGTAGTACAGTGAAGGACAAAGAATCAGAATTAACTCGAAAGGTGGTTTTTTAAAATTTTTTCACGGCTTACAATCCCTCAATATGGGCCAGGGGCTATAGAATATTGATGTGAGGGAGAGGAGTTAGGCTTTTGTAAAATAGAACTTGGAGAAGTGGAGACTGCTTGTTTTTAAGATACTAATATGAGATTTCTTTTTTTTTCCAATTTTTTTTCAACTGATCACTTATAATTAAAACTATTTTTATTGGATATTAATACAATCTCTTTTTTTTACTTTACAGGAGTTCTTCATCTAAATTGTATTTAATAATATTTCATTTTTATCAATTGTTTTTTATTTTTATTTTTGGTTATGTCTATATTTCACTAGAAAATGAATGACTTCATTCTATTGCTTCAATTAATCTTACCAAATGCCAAACAGGCTTTTAGTCTGTATATATTAATTTTGCTTTTTTTGTTTAAAACTTTTAAACATTTTTTACCAAACCTGCTGAAGTTGTCAAACTTGCTAACAACAGAACCAATGCACCTTCCGAAATTGAAACCAAGACTCTGTTTTCAAACACCGCCTGCACTCTGTGCCTCTATATAGCTTCTTGATGGGTGTAAGCATGGGCAGTTACGGTGCTATTAAGGCTAAAAACAAAGTGTAATCAAGGAGCATAGTTCTGAGGAGGCCATGCTTTGTTGAGCAGAAAATATGACACCCATCCTCCACCCTCTCTGTCTCCCGCATACAAAAACTTAAAGATGTCATCATCTATAACTTTTTGCTCATGTTTTGTTTGACTGATTCATGGGTAAAAGAAAATTGGTTTGTCATACACTTTCATAAGCTCATGTATTTGTCATCTACTTTCCTTCTGTCATAGTCTAGTTGGATCTTCAAGATCTTATAGTCATTTATTAATTCTGGTTCCACTTACCGGTGAGTTCTTTTATTTGAAATTTTAGGAAATCATAAAAATGAGGTTATATGGATCATACTTGGCATTTTGCTTGGTGGTTTTCTCCTTATAGTCGGGATCGTTGGCTGGAGAAAGAGAGGCTACTGGAGCAAGTCAAATGTTTTCTCTTTGAGAGGTAAGCAGCAATCAAATTAAGCAAGCAAGGAAAACCTCACTAAAATCTAAAACACTTTCAATGCTGATGGTCTTTTAATCTTTTTTCAAATTATTGCAGATATGTACAGGCCAGAACTCTCTGCCGCTTTTCCTCAATCAAATCTGAATTTCAGATACGAAGAGTTGAGAAAAGCTACTAATAATTTTAATTTATCAAACAAACTTGGTCAAGGCAGTTATGGGACCGTGTATAAGGTAGGAAAATGACATAGGAATAGATTTTGGAAAAATGACATAGAAGATAGATTTTGTGTTGCTCGTGTGTTAAAACCTGCATTGTCTTTGCAGGCTGTTCTTTCCGATGGAAAAGAAGTTGCTGTCAAGAGATTGTTTCTGAACACAAAACAGTGGGTTGATCAGTTTTCCAATGAAGTATATCTGATAAACCAAGTTCGGCACAAAAATTTGGTGAAGTTGCTGGGTTGTAGTGTAGATGGCCCTGAAAGCTTACTTGTGTATGAGTATTGCTCCAACAGGAGCCTGGATCTATTCATATTTGGTATTTTCCCCGTTTGCTATTGCATCCATTAGTTCTCATTTTTACAAACAATCATTTTCTTTCATCAGATTAGTCAATTTATTGCTTCAATGGAACAGTAGGACATAAAGTTATAATTTGCATCTTTATTTAAAGAGAACAATTCTTTAGGCCCTTCATGTGCACCTAAGCATCACTTGATCCCTAAACATCCGTTAAGCCTTTTTCTGCTGCATGAATCTGCTTCTTTGGTTGATCGTTTCTTTCATTTTCAACACTTGGTCCTATAACTTTGGGCTACATATCATGCAACGAAGTCCTATTTCTACGGGCATTTCAGCTGGTCAGTTCATTTGTTATGAAAAAGTAGACTTGAACCTGAATGGAAATCAAGGTATCTATTTTGCTCCTCGGCACCTATAGACCATTTCATTCCCTGAACTATTTTCTTTTAATATCACTTAGGTTAAACCTCACTTCCATTATCTATGTTGTATCAGAATCCCAAACCAGCAACCTGTAAGCCTCAGTCTGTACCAAACCTAGCTAAGGCACATTCCTAAAGCATGTCTTTCATTCTGTGTTGAACCTTGATTTTTCATTTACAACTTTTTGGGCTTTCGGGTTGTTCTCTGAAGGTTGCATGTTATATCTGAAGTGTATATCCATGTGCAGCAACCAGCAATATAATCTTCTTGATGTAGTGTTACACCATATCACATTGGTAGTACTTGATTTAAATCTTTGTGTTGCTTCTTGATCCCACATGTTATTGCTGACTTGTAAGTGGTCTCTATTATATGGCGATATTACTACTAGACATTGGAGTTGTTTTGTGTATGAACTATTTTGTCAATTTAACTTGTCAGTTCAACCATGCAGTCATCATTTGCATTTTTTGATTCCTGTACGGAACAAAGACTTGCTCATAGTTATTTTCTGCTTCTACACCAGTGCTTTCAAGCTTCTCTATAATGTTACTTATGTCAAATATTTTCCTTGTCAATATTCTATGATTAGTCTTTTCTGTGCTTATGATATCCCTTCATTTATTCTGTCAAAAAAAATCGGGACATAAATTTGCTTTCCAGTACAATTACCGACTATCATTTGATGACTCATACAGCAGTGGTCATTTAGGCCTCACGATCTTTTCTCTGCCATGGGTACCGCATTCAAAAGCTACTTTTCATTGGTGTACCATTCAGATAGCAAAAAAAATGTTTCTTAGAAAGAGAAAACCATTTTCAGATTGATTGCCACTTAAATCAACACTACATATCACTGCTCTGATGTTTTTCTTAACAAATCCACCTTGCAACTCATGGAGGGTTCATCAAACATTGAGATTGATATGTTACTTACATTTGGCATACCTACTGTGCTACAAATTACACCAAAAGCTTATTCTGACTGATTCCGCCATTAGCGCATTCAATGGGTAATTGCTACACATCTGGCCTTTCTGAACTTTCAGATTACAAAACGTGGGGGCTTAATGAAATTAATGTAGGATATACAGATGTAACAAACCAGATTTTTATATCAAGCATTAGCTCCAAGGGATTAGTCAATTTTTTGTTTAATCATGTTCCTTTCTATTTTCTTTTTGGGTAGCACGATACTGTTCTGAAGACCCAAATGGCATATTTGATTGCAATATAGTAGTATTTTTCCTTTTTAACCCTTTTGTCATCTATGTGCCATGCCTTTTGACTGGGAAATGGAACCTTTATGAAGAATTTACCATCAACAATGAGATTAATTCCCTTGCAATATTGTCGCAGATGAAAACCATGATAAGCATCTAGTTTGGCAACAAAGGTTGGATGTCATTCAAGGTGTCGCAGAAGGGCTTTCTTATCTCCATGAGGAATTAGAAACTCGAATTATCCACCGCGACATTAAGGCAAGTAATATTCTCTTGGATGAGAAGTTCATGCCCAGGATAACAGATTTTGGCCTGGCAAGGTCATGTGCAGCAGACAAAACACATCTTAGCACTGGAATAGCTGGAACTCTGTAAGAACTATATTCATATATTATTTCAGACAAGATGCAGGCTAAATGTTGGATGGAATTAATCTAGTTATCAAGCCAACATTTTTTTTTCCTTTTATATTTGAAAGTAGCATTAATGCTGTAGAATTTAGACTCACCATCACCTTTTATTTGATGAAAAATTGATAATGTAATTTCCCTTAAGCTCTAATAGTTATTTTAAAACTGTATTTCTTCCAATCCTGATATCAATTCTTAAAGTTTGATATGCTGAATATGCATATGGCTGCAGTGGTTATATGGCTCCTGAATATGTTGTGTATGGGCATCTTACTGAGAAGGCAGATGTTTTCAGCTATGGTGTACTGATTCTTGAAATTGTGACTGGAAAACGATGCGGCAGTGGAATTGGAACTCATGGAGGAAATTTACCCTTAGCAAAGGTAATATTTGATCATGTCTGCTAGATGAATGTTATGTCGGTTCTTTTCTTTCAATGGAACAGCCAAAAAATGATGGTATTTGTGTGGATTAGTGAGAATTGGATGGACTTTTCTGAACTTGCTGTAAAAGATGTAGGTCTTTGGGCTTAGGCACATGGCTAGCATAATTTAAATGAATACTTGTACGTTTGGAATAATGATATTAAAACATATGCTTAATTAATTGCCAAATGACTAAACATTTCAGCGAAAAATAATCAATATTCGTTAATGTTTAAATTTTTTTGTGTGCTTTGTTCGCACTTGGTCCATTATTTTGTTATATAGCCTTTTTTGGATTTTTATGAATTCACTCTCTTTCTGGTTTAGTTTTTCAGTGTTTGACCCAAACCCCTTCATCTTGATTCATGCTCTAATGCTTGAATTTGATGATCAAACAATATCTAGCCACCCAGATTTTTCCCATGATTTGTTGATGAAACCCAAAAATCCATTCAGATTTTTGGAAAATAAGGAAAAAGAGGGAGGACAGAAAAGATATATCCAGCCACAACAATTTTCCAGCTCTAAAAATTGAAAACCAAGATTTGGATTCTGCAAGCAACCTTCTTAGGCAATCACCCCTTCTCCCTCACTTCATTCCCTCCTCCAAATGGTGGATATGATTGCAAAGGAGCTATTCCAATCATCCGGACTGCTCACTTGGGGATAAATTGACCTCAATCAATTCCAAGCCACTTGATCCAGTGTGACTTGGCCAGGCCAAACAGATGCACCTTATGCCAACAGGTGGTCAGCATGATACATAAGGATTTGTATGTCTTGTAATTGACGGATATTTCAAACATTTGACAAAAATTACCTAGCTCGGGCTGGCTTTCAGCATGCAGCTAGGAAAGCAAAATCAAAGTGTTTGTAGCAATTTGTTGGTATATGTTGAAACATATTAATAACTGCTGCCTGTCAACTTCCTGAAACCTGACTTAGGCTTCCCTTGGCCAAAGTAGAAGAGTCGCTTTTGTGGAAGCTTGACCTTAAGCTTTCAAATTTTGGAAAATCTAAAATAAAATTACTAGAACTTTAGAAATAATCCAGAAAATAAATATTTTGGAAAAATTGACAAAATATGAAGGTTGTTTTTTCTTGATTATCTATAAATTTATTCATTTTCAAGTATGAGAGAGGCAAGAATGATGTAAATATGAAAAACACTACTAGCAGCAACAAGAAGGAACGTCATGAATTTATAATTTGCAACTGGTTCCTGGATAATTCATGAACGTACCATATAATTAATGAATATCTGGAAAATTATTGATTAATCTGATGAGAATAATTTGGAGAGTTATTGCAGCAAGGGAAAGAATGAAACTACAATTTGACTACATCTTGACTCCAACTGTCTTTAGGAAGTGACAGAAAGAGTTGACTGTGAACTTACACGATGGGATGCCCAGCGCCATAAGCGAGTTCGCTGGTTGTGAGGAACATTTTATGCATAAATGGATATGATTAATATTAGATTAATGTCTGCATTCATCTAGAACTACTAATACAGATACAATTGAATATCCATTTAGTATCTATTCTGTATTAATGTCCACTGTATAAATATGGACACGTATATAGATATACCATAATCTGGTCTGCGTTCAGCTGTATGTACTTTCTATATGTGACAAAATTTCATGAGTTATGTGCATTCACTGATTCCTTTTTATGGTCTGATAATTGCTAAAGTGAGCTCCCATAGACTTTTCTCACAACATCCAAAATCTCTTTCATCTTTGCATCTCCTTTCCAGACCCTTTGAACCAAATTGATATTTACCTAAATAGTGAAGCTTTTGCCTGATAAGTCGAACATAGTATGAGTACAACTTTTAACTAGGATCTGTTTCAGGTAACAGTGGTAATTTTATATTTTATCAGTAAAGGCCGCAGCATTTTTTTTCTTTTTTGATAAAGATGGAGATAAATATTCTAAAGTTTTATAGGATCTACTTTGCCCTATCACAAAATTCACAATATGCCATGTATGTTGAAAATCTGATCAAACTTCCTAATGTGACTTATGACAAGATGTTTGGGAACATACAGTTAGATCGAAACATTGATTGGATATTTCAGATAGGGAGTTTGTACAAGCAATAAATTTGAAAGATGTTTAAATCTATCTTTGCAATACATCGTATTATTCTGTTGTTTTTAAATATTTACTCCTTAATATGATAGGAAATTTGCAAGATTTGTCACAAATCATTTGTGCAGGTAGTAAACCTGGGAGGTGACTTATTTGAAAAGCTTGGTCAGTGACTATAGCCATCCAAACATAACAATTTGATCGATTGAGTTTTTTAGTGGGTGTCATTGTAGTATCTCAAACATTAGTACTGGAGTAGTTACATATTATGTCAGGCAAGAAATCTATTCCTTTTTCAAACACCGACCGTGAACAAAGTGAATGCTCTGGCTTTTAAAGAAGAAATATTTTCTGCACGGAATGATACTATTTTTTAAAAAAGGAGATAACCTATGTTATTGAGCACATGGTGAATATATACGTTGTCGACTTTTGCCCGGAACATTTGAAGTTTAGGATGTCACTTCTCTCACCTTTGATGGTTTTGATTATCATACTTCTAACGTGGAAGACTTGTGAAGGATCATTTGTTGTGTTATTTGCCTTTGAGTTGAATCCTATAACTTGTTCATTTCTAGATGGAAGTATTTATACTGGTTGTTTGGGAATTAGGTTCTTAACTCAGCTGTCAAAAGGGATTTTTTTTTCCTAAAAAAGTAAAAAGGTTACACCCTTCCATTTGCTTTCTTGATTCTAGTATTTAGCAGTATCCATTATGAGGATGGTAACCCATGAAGCAAATAGTCCAGCTCTCAAGTGAAAATATAATTTTCTTTAGGATGGTCCCACAAGTATCTGTTCTGAGGTGGCACCCTCAGGTGGGTAAGGGCCAAAGGAGTAACTTTTTATAGTTCAGGTTCCCAAGTCCTTGAGACGGGAAAAAGTCTAGGTCTTAAAGTGGAAAAAGCTTTATCTAATGCATCTTACAGCATGAAATATGATTTAGTTATTTGTCAATTATTCTGTTGTTTAAGCATCTGCTTTTTATTTTCGTCAGCAGATTTGGGACCATTATAAGACTGGTACAGAAGAAAAACTCATAGAGGAATGCATTTACAACGAGAGCATGAAGGATGACATTCTGCACATCATGCGGATTGGAATGTTTTGTGCTCAAGCCAATCCACATTACAGGCCAACAATGGCAAAGGTGGTGGAGTTGCTCAGAAACAGCAGGAATCAAGAGGAGGTTGTCTTGACTGGTCCTCCATTTTTAGATGTTGCCATGGAGGACATCGAAGAAGGCGAAGCTTCATTCTTGCTGCCGAGCATCTCTGCTCCAGCTCTGTCAAAATCATCTGAATGTCAGATACATGCAAGATGAATTCCAATTCAAGTTCAAATATGCCACTTGTGTGTTGAACATGGCAACTGACACGTTCAGACATACATACCGACATGCTCGGTACGCCCATTGGTAGGCATGCCCTTATTTGATATACGAGTAGGTGATATTGAAATTTTCTTCTACCGATTACTGCAATAAAAGTTTGGCATGTTTGGACTATTTCATGAGAAAATTATAAACGGAAGTGGAAATCATACAGCAGGTAGGTACACCTTCACTGATGGAGTCAAACTACAAGGTTATGGCCTAAAGAGTCCATGATGGTGAACGAATTTAAGCCAAATATAGCCCTGAACTTTGCGGGACCTCTGAAAATTGCAAAGTGAAACTGGTGTTATAAATTTATCTCAAAATAGGAAGGAATGTGATCAAGTTTTTCAATTATACTAACGGAACTGACAGAACCGCCGAGAACTATCAAGGGTTCCAATATGTGGTGCGCTTTGAGTGGGTGGCGAAAAAGTACCTTGGATGACAGGGTTACATAGCATAGTTGCCCAGCCTTGGATGCAGAGGGTCGTGGACGAAGTCAGCCAGCAATATATCAATGTCAACTCAATAAACATCCGCGCACAGCGATACCGTTTCTAGTGATGGACATGGATATACAAGCGATAAGCCAGCTTTTATTGATTAATTGAAAATTTGGAAACAAGTTATTCTCCGACGCACATGGTGATAAAATATCCTCCAATAAAAGCAAAATTATATTCATGCAACACTACCTACCACCAGCGGGTCTTCGGACAAGCAGTTCTTCCTCCAAAAATTTTGGCGACAATTTCTTTGACAATCCAAGGAGATGATTCTTGCTGGCGAATATTCCCACTCGAAGGGCAGGGCACAGCTCCGAGAGTATTCAGAATTCTAAAATAAGAGCAAACAATGCATGTTTCCCTGAGCAATATCCGAGATTAAGAACGAAGCAATTGGGAAACATTGAAAATGGGGCTTTGCACTTTACAGGGAAGTCGGCAGAGGATGGCTTCCATAGATGTGTCGTCTAAGAAGAGTCAGAGGCAAGTGCACGGTACACCCATTCGCAGAGGAAGCCTGATGCCCAAAAACTACCTAGACCTGTTCTACTCAAAGCGGTTTAGAGAGATGCAGCAGTAACAGATTTAGACAAACCACCGAGAGACACGATCCGAATTTTGACGTGAATACGGCTTGAACCGCTCCTTCCGCACCAACCAATTTCAGGTCACGTTTAACGCGACCAAAAATAAATAAACATATAAATAAAATTGGCTTCACTTTGACAAAATTCTTACATTGGTAAAGGAAATCATTTATGCTTCCAAACAAGCTTCTCAAGCAGATTTTGTAAAATCAATATAACAGAAAGCTTCAAACCTTCCTTTTGAAAACACTGTTTATTTACAATAAAAAGCACTAAATATTGTACAAAACATATATTAAAACTAGCATAACATGTATAATCAAACAAATAAGGATTGGCCAACCGTGGTAATACATCTTCACCTCGTAATGCAATATACAGTTAATCATTTGCATTGGAATCTCCCAAAGAGGATGCTACTATATACATTGCATATAACCCAGCCTCTAAACTAGATAACACTCATACTTCTGCAACATTGAAATGCATATAGAATGCTCCACCCAATCTGGTGTTAACAAATATCACTAGAACGGACAGAAGTGATCCATCTGCACCTTAAGCACCAAAACTAACACATGGAAACAATATAAACATATTATGTTTGTGCCTTTAAAATATATGCAAGGCTAACAATAAGTCTCTGGACAAAAATGATGTATGAGTCTGCAAACCTTGGACCTGACACCAGTAAGGCTAACAAGTCATAAAGGCGATCGTGAATATTCAGGGCATGGTTTGCAGCTTTATGAATAACTATGCTGTAACTACAAAATGCCATTTGGATTCACTTGGAACGTAGCAGCCTGGCAGAAAAGTTCCAAAGGACTGTTCTAGCAGTTACAGGAACATATGAAATGAAATGACTTTATGGTACACTACTTAGTTACATGCATCCATACAACAATGACACATTGATGACCTCTCCATCGTCGAAAATTACCAACAGCTAACAGAACCGAGTACTGTAAATTTAGTGGGAAGGCACGTCCCAATAGATCATTTTGCTTTCATCTCACCATCCATGGGATATCTTCTCTACACCTGACCCAAGCCTAGGGTCAACTTCATCTTCACAAATAAACATCATCTCAAAATGCCAGGTCAATATACAAAATGCCTTTCAGATTAATGACCCATTCATCTCCTTCTCACCTTGCTGATACATGGCTTCGATCAAGAGTCTGGATATTTGGCAAAGCTCCAGGTGATGTATGCAGGTGGATACATATCTGAAACAAAGGTTAGGGATCACAATTTCTCCACCTTCACTTCATCAAATGATTTGAGTTGCACCACCAGTTTCTTGTATAATTCTTGAACCTCTTGAAGCTCACTTCTGAGCGTTTGTTCCTGCAATACATTATGATGAAATCTTCAACAATTTTACACGAAAGAAAATCATCACGAGGACCATGACTAGCAGAAGGTATGTCAAATCCATGTGAGGATGGTTGAACGTGGTTTTGCTGTCTGATTAAAAATAATCTATTATTTAACGTGATAAATAACTTACTTACCAATAGCTGCAGCAGGTGCAGGAGCCGTTTTGGGCAGAGCTACAGGTTAGTGGTTCTTTCAGAAAAATTTATAAAAAAGAAACACTTATGATCTGGGACAAGTTACTGGCCAGATTCCAAAGCAGGTACAGCACTGTAAGTAGAAGTTTCTTGCTGCTAATATTAATACACTCATTCAGAAGAAACACCTCTTAGAACATATTGAGCCAAATTTTTATAGATGGGGCTAGCTATAGAGGTGAAGAGGGTGGTGGAGATTTGTGCTCAGTCCCTCAGATTTACAGGGAAAAAAGGACAGGATGCTTCGTGTGCTTCTTTTTTTTCTCATGGGAGTAAAGAGACTTTTCTATGACATAACAGTATAGTTGCGTTGTGCATTTTTGAAGTCTTTAACAAGAAAACTTATGAATCTTGGAACTAACAAATTTAAGAACAAAAAGCTTCAAAGAAACATTACAAGCAAATTGGTCTGGTGTCTAAAAATAATAGTTCTTGAATGATTCTCAAATGCTCAAGTGTGATAGCTTGGACAATGAAGTTAACATTGATCAATGAATATATTACCTTGACATTAAGCTGTTTCTCTATCAGCTCATATTCCAAGCACCTAAACAAATAAACAAACAAATCAATGAAAACATGCAAAATCTAGAAAAGTTTTTCATGGTTAAGCATAGGCAACCATCAGAGACAACTATAGCTTGTCAAAAGTATTTCATAGTTTGAAACTTTGAATATTTTGTAGTTGGGAAAATATGACAAATTATTAGAAATAGAATCTAGTCACTATTACAAGTAATTACAGCAACTCTTCATGCAATAAGTGATAGCCAGTAAACTGGCACCAAAATCAGTCCAGGCTGTTAACTCCCACATAAACAAAGTTATAAGGAGACTTTTTCGAAACCCTTCTAGATGAGATAAATGAAAAGATAGGACAAAAGAACCACTTTGAACTAAATTTAACTTCTAATTTACTCACTGCTCGTGTAGCTTCTTATTTTCCAGTATCATGGTCTTGATCTCGTGCATTCGCTTGTGTCCAATTCCACGCTCATGCTGCATAAATGACAAACATGTTGAAAAAAGTTGCTACAAGTTTCTCTACAACTCCCCCCATGCAGTGTCTATACATCAACACTCTCTTTTTCCCCAAAAGTTCAAAATTGAATCTCCCTTTTTCATCTACAACACCAATGCATTTATCTACTCCACATAGAACACATAAGGTCTGTATTTGCATGCCTGTTTTGAACACGTGCATTGTACATGCGATTTGAGTAACTAGCATGCACATGCAAGCATGCATGCATTTGTGCTGCACATATTTATGCTTTAGTAACAAAATCCCTATTCCCCATAATTACAATGAACAAATGCACACACGTTTATCTATGCATAGGAAAGATTTTTTGCATGTATTAAGCTTGCAAAGTTGCATGCACGTTCCTTTAATAATAGTTCACAATTCCCAAAATTCGATAGTTCTTTTTCAGACCTCTTACACCACAACATCTATGTAAATCAACAAAAATTCCTGGATTGCCAGGACAATTACTGGGCAATGACCCTTTTCATATAGGTGCTTACATGGCATTGCTCCCCAGGACATCAAGTTAGACTGACAAGTTCACTAGTATGGCAATTCGATGTTACCTTTCTACATGAATAGAAGCATGACCTACTTAATCAAAACCCTGTTACATATTCTCAATTACTTGGCCAGGTAAAGGAAATTCAGCAGTTCATTTTTAAATCAAGACCCAAGCAGGTCACACCATCGCTAATTCAAAATGCACGCTCCGGTGCAAAAGAAAGAGGGGTTTCAAAAAAATCTAAGAAAATTTAAGTTACCTTGTTCCTACTTGGTTCTTTGGCTTATAGCTTCTTCCTCGAAAATATACGCAGCTCACATAGTTAAACCATCTTTTCTCTTCGCATAGACAGTTTGAAATTCTTAGGGGAATATATTTGTTGTTTGTTACACAGGTAACTTAATTGTGTAGTCAATGAAGATGATCACCCTACTCACCAGTCAAGACTTCTGGGTTTCATGGCTGGGCCTTATCCAGGACAAGCTATAGACTTCAAAAAGAATTTGAGCCAATTGAAGGTTGAAATCAAGTTGATAACCAACTGTAGAGTACTCTGAAATTTTGACAGATCATACCTTGATCCATAAGTTGATATCATACAGATGCAACAAGGCCCGCATTAACCAGACTCTTCAACTTAACCCTAAAGTAACCACATGTAGCATTTAAACTTGGACATTGAGATGACACTAGGACACAGATCCATTAAAACTCTTAGATACTGAGGGGGTCTGAAACCCGCACCCATACCTAAGCACCAACAAGTCCATGAAATGTAGGTGTAAAGGTGTAAAAGAAATGCAGATAACCTTCATTTGTTGTTAGTCTAAATAATTGACAATGTACCTGCAACATGATCCATAATAATTAAAATCTTTTTGCTACAGTACAAGGTTTCAAACCTGTGCCTTTTGATTACTTCCAAGCCCAGCTGCACTAGACTTGTTTTGCTTTTTTGATGCATCTGCTGCAGAATTATGGCTTTCATGTTTTCTTTTTAGCGGTAACCCTGTTTAATGCATTATAGCAGGTAATAGGTCAACACAGATAATCATGGCTTTCACTATTTCATTAGGTGATTTCATAACCTACTGGTTTCTGGACCTGCATCGCAGTTGGAGATCTGTCCTGCTGTTGACTTCGTTTGGGCTGTCAAAGCACTGACTACTCTACTGCTTGCGGAAACCTCAGGTTTGGGCAAGAGTTGAGAGAAAGCTGGTGCACCACAGCTCGTCTTGACCAGTTGTAGGCTACTAAATGTTCTCAACTGATGCATGTGGTGACCAGTAGCAGCTGGACCTAACGTTGTAGGTTTTTTCTTGTTATCATAGCCAACCAAATGACAATGAAGGTCCCTGAAAAAAATTAGAAGTACCAGCATTGATTAACTGTCATCAATTTCTTCTGGAGATGAATAAACAAAAACTATTACACAAGTCAATCTTCATGTAGGAAGAGATAATATGCACATATGAATGTATGCAAAATGAAGACAGTTTGATATGTAGAAAGTGTATTCAGAGTCTAGTAGGACATTGAAAGAATAACAAGAACAAAAATTAATGCATTTCACAAATTCAACTTCCCAAAAATTGTGCTTGATTTGATTGATGATATTTTGAGGAAATAGAATTTCCTGAAAAGCATTCTCTTATGTGTGTTAAGAATTACCTATTCTTGTTACCTTATGTAGTAATGAAAGTTAAAATTGTCCTTTGCTCTATGGCAAAGTTTGCCGTCTTGGCACCGAGCCCTATACTAGTGACCTATTACCATGTCGGTACAGTGCCGGCTCAGCATACCGAATATTGGTACATCCCCCATTCTGCATACTGGTGCCGAACCAGTAAGGTACACCTCATACCGCATGATACGGTATGGCAAACCTTGCTCTATGGTATATATGGATTCAAGGATGGCTTCACTAATTATTAGATAAAACTGTGAGTTAGAAAACCCTCAATGTCTAGATTAGTTGAATTTTAAAGCTTATTTGTGAAGGACTTCAGGGAAGGAAAAATAAAGAGTACATCAAGTTGTAGATAAAATACTTGGGGAGGTGTGTGTGTGTGTGTGCATGCATGCATGAATGCATGCACACCTTTGCATGTGCAAGTGTGCATGCATGTCAGCACCTTTCAAGCAGGTCCAAGTCAGTTATTCATGTCCTCGTATTTGTATCGGTGATATTAATATCAAATGTGAAAGCCCAGATAGACTAGTCACTGCAATCTCCATATTGCATAAGAGCTAATGGATTACGCTCCGGGTCATGCATTTGGAAATACATGTCAGAACCAAAGTAGCAGGTCGCTGAGTTTTTTGCAACCAATAAGCCTCAAAAATACAAAAATTGAGGCAGAGTCATCAAAAAGCACACGAAGTGGGAAAAGAATCTCCTGAAGCAAAAACTTTTGATTTTGAAAATGCAGACTTAAGACCTCTTTTGAGTTTTCTGTGATACAAATATTCACAAGCAAAAGTTTAATTGCACACCTGTTTCTAACATTAAGAATTTAAGATATGAAAGACAAGAACAAAGAACAGTTTGACTACACAGGTAATTGTAGGTAATTGTGCCAGACCACAACTGGTGAATATTAGCATAAGAGAAGATGACATCTGAAGAAAAAATTTGAAGTACAAATTCATAAAGTAAGTTCTCCCCATGATGTTCACACCAGTGCCATCAGTATACAATTTCATCATGAATATCAGTAATCTTACTATAGTTCATAATTGAATGATTTCTAGTAATTTAATAGCATTTCACTTGTTAAATTTGACACATATGTTCCAAATATATTTTTCTATAAGCAACCTATTATTACATTATATAATAATCAATCAATACCAAAACTTCAGCTCACATAGAAACCATGACCAGCACGCTTAAAGCTCATATTCCTACCATTTTTCTTAAAAAACACAGCATAAAGCAATAAAATATAAAAAAAGGGGAAAAAACAATTTTGGAGGCCAAAATTGATCATACAAGGGGCATACCAATCATGTCAAAGCATATCAGTCAATTACGTTTGTCAATATGCCAACATGGCATGCAATACATCATAGCCACACTTGGTCAATATGGGATCGATGCAGTATTGCAAACCTTGACAAAAACTTAATTGGTCATGCATGATCTGAATGTTTAAAAAGACTGCAAGTTTCATTGCACTAGCCACTAGGTGAGCATCCCTAGGTCAAAGCAGCCCAAAAAGAACACACTACAAAAGCAAAAAACAAGAATCCAAATGAATAAGTTTGGAATCTACAAATGAGACATTAATTAACTAGGTTTTAAATACCATGAGACAGGCATCAGGACAACCCGCATACCGACACTCAAAATAGTGGGATGCCCTGTTGTCCCACCATTATTTAAAAGCTTTGTTACATAACATGCAATAGCCAATAAATTTCATGCAACAGACAATAGGAACCACTAATTTGACAATATTCAATAGTAGCTCATAAGTCAATCTCACCATGCTCAAACATGATACAAAGCATTATTAACACTAGCACCTAAATGACCCTATCTAGACAGCCAAGGTAGCAGTTTCTTAAAAAAAAAATCATGATCTGAAAAATATATAGTTTTCTCTATTTTTTTCTTATTCTATAATTTTCTGCAAATATGACAAAAATTTTAGTCTAGGATAAAGTGTCATGATCCAACTGTCTTATCAACTGAAAAAGCATGCACAAGACTCATGATAGATGTTTCCTACGTTGTTTTAATTTTAAGGGATTCCAAAACATATTATTATGCTTGGGTGCAAATTAAAAATATCAATTTATGGACAAATTAGCCAATTGGCTTCCAAAGTCCATAGAATTTAATCTACAGCATTTGTTAAAATCATAGATTATTGAGAAGAGCTCAAGAAGATAATTGTTATAGTATTAGCTTATTTCAACTACAGCAAGTTCCAAGGCATAAATATGTCTGGCCAAAAATTAGCAATGTTCAAGCATTTTGAATCTAGTTTAAGGAACTGGTTTAGGTCACAACATATTACAACGGCAAACTTCTTCTTGATGTCAAACACGTTGACAAGAGAGAAAACCAATGTCTAAAAGAAATATAATTCTAATATACCTTGACATAAGGATTAGTGCCAAACAAGGGGTAGTTGCGACTGAGAGAGTCTTAGAATTTTAATTCACACCATCATCTCACCATATGCCATATGTTGCAATTGCAATATATGGCAACCTAAATCACTTCCCTAGTTTAATTACAAGGTGTTCAACCAAAGGAACTGAGGACTAATTCAAGATTCATATTACTCTTGATTGTTAAATTGATTGATGAAGATCTCTTCATCGTTGTTGCCCCCCTCTCATTTGCTTTAATTGATAACTCCTGCTCTGCCCTTGACATCTTCAGTGATCTTCACTGGCAATTCTCTAACGAGATATGCAACCTCTTCCTTGCAACATCGCATATCTAAAGAAACGAAATGAAAATTTTAAAAAACAAATCTCTTCTCTCAACCTCTTTGTTCTAGTACGCATTTATCTCCAAGAATCTCATCCACTACTTTCCATGTCAGCCATTCTCATTGAACACTTGAACAGCACCCATAGTTTGAATTGTTGAATTTGACAAATTATATGTTTCCGGCTGAGGTCTTCATGTAAACAAAGCATCTAACCTTGCCAATTCATCTACACAACCTCAGCAATTTTTACACAGGGGCATGATGTATATATCAGCTAATTTCTGGCACTAGGCAATTCAATTATGGGACAGTACAAAACAATGAACCATCCAATGTTTTCTCGAAATAATTAGAGCTAATGAATTAAACATAACTGAAGTTTTCCCAGTTTCATAAGACCAGAACTTACCAGTACTCATATGTCATCTCTTTCAAGCGGGTATCAAGTTTCTGATAAAGGTTTGATTTCTCAAAATCCTGCTTATCATGTGTTGGTTTGATAAAATTTGCCTCCAGCACACCTGCAAAATAAGTGCATGCAAGACCATGAGAAACAATTTAACTGTTTAAACATGTTAAATTTAGCTCTAATACAAAGAGCAAACAAAAATACACTTTGATGGAAGAAAAGTGACTTGTAGCATCTTACCAACGACCCCTCTGCCTTTACCATATGAATTACTAGCAACTCCCTTGAAGGGCTGCAAAAATTTTGGAAGACATTACTTCTAGTACTACATGAAAATGATCTCAAAGAAAATCATGGCTTCACCAAAAAAAAAGAGAGGAATATGCAATAATATGAGATGCATAAAACAAGCTTTTAATGCAAATAGCCCACTCATAAACCTTGTGGATATTAAGTGATCAATAGCAAACACTCCTTTCCATTGCTTCCAGAAATAAAAACAAAGGCATAGCCATCTGTAGCATAGAGCTATTTATATACACAGTTATATAGTATGAAGAAGCCTAAAGAGAGATTTCATCTCAATTCCTTTGGTCAAACAAATGATGAAAGGGAAGTAAAAAAAAATACATCTTAATACAAATGGAAATAAATTGTCTTGAGAAATAACTCTAACAACAAATATAAAGATCATGAGAAAACAAAGAAGTGGAATCTGCAGCAATGGCTAGATCTAGTACCATGGTTAAGGTTATGGTGGAGCTTAGATTGAAAAAGGCATGAAGATGAAGACAAAAAATATTGGATCAATATCAAGGACAAGGAAGAGAGGATAAAAACAAAGGAATGGTCACAAATCTTCAGCCAATTATCTGATTCAATGCAGTATCAGAGAGGGAGGCCAAGTAGTTGTATCAAGTTCCATTTGAATAAGCTTTAGGGCTCCCTATAGTTAGAAAAATCTTTGTAGATTAAAAACATTGAAATGATGGGACCCCCAAAGAACCAGAACCAACCAATTTACACAAAACACCGTTTCAAATCTTATAATAACTTTTTGTAAATTTCCTATCATAGAGTGTGAGCCTTGGCAAAATGGTATGGTTGGTCCATTGCAACCTGAGTGTCACAAGTTTAAAACACATAAACAGCCTCTCCGCATATAGGATTAAGGCTACATACATCTGACCCTCTCCAGACCCTGCAATGGTAGGAACCTCGTGCACTGGGCCATCATATGTATATTTCCTACCACAATCCATGTGTTCAGGTTAGGCATAAACTGTAATATTGCATTTTCCCATAACATAACCATGAGAACAAGGAAATGAAAGAAAACCAGCAAGATATTAAGGTAATATTAAATCATGTGATTCTTCAAGGGTTCCTGACAGGTTGACAAGTAGTCATAGAAATCCGCACAATCCTTCAATGGTGCCGTTTAAACATTGAATTCTGCTCCATAACCAACCCAATCATGATTAGAAAATTTTGCAAGATGATAATGATGACAATTTACCACATCAAACAAGATAATGGCACACTATCATTATAAAATAATGATGATGTTCTCATACACTAAATAATAACAACTCATTTTAGCAGAACATGAGTTTTTAACAAAATAAAGAAATGCAGACCAAATATTTTTACAAAAGCAAAATTCCAGTAAGATTAAAGAATTGGATGAATTGTATCATTGAATGTCATCTTTAAATGGATTTGGCTTTTCAATGCTGATGAAGGGATGAAAAGTACAAATAGCTAGCAAATACAATATAAGTATGGAAAAAATACTGGCATCAATGTGAAATCCTGTAAGTCACGTTTTAGGAAATCTTACCAGCTGGCCACAAAATCACATTAGAACTGTGTCAGAAATAATTGTCCTGATAGCACTAATATCTCTAAATGCATGCCAGAATCCTTAACTCTAGCCCATCAAATAATAATGTGAAGGTCAACTATCATTAACAGCAA
The DNA here is from genome assembly GCA_021397845.1 of Areca catechu. Taxonomy (NCBI): domain Eukaryota; kingdom Viridiplantae; phylum Streptophyta; class Magnoliopsida; order Arecales; family Arecaceae; genus Areca; species Areca catechu. Next base: position 54,956,348 of record CM038039.1, on the reverse strand, counting down.
AATTACGGTGAAACTAGTTTGGAGAAAGTCAAAACTACCAATGCTCCAACTTCTCCAGAGCTCTCATTAAAATTTTGCAGAACAATCAAGATCAGTATAACTACAAAGTGCAACATCAACAAGATAGAATGAGAACAGCAAATACACAGGTATGCAATAGCACATAAGCAGGAAGGACAGTCAGTATTCAATTGGTTGATACCTCAGAAATAAGCACTATTAGAGTTTACAGTACACAAATAGATATTAGTCTCGGGAATGTTGCTGTTTACAGTTTGTGTATTAGAGTTATTTCTAGAAACAACATTATAGTCTGTTTAAATCAAATGGCATGAAAACACTGCATAAAATGGATACATTAGCAGACAACTTGTTCAAATGACATAGTGCAATCCAAACATTCAAAAAAATACAAGTTGCACACCAAAGACCAACCATTTTTTTCGAATTAGACTTGAGCAAAACTTGCCGAAACCATCCTGCCTGATTCTGCACAAGCTCGGGTAGAGCAGTCCAGCCTGACAGGGTGGGCTGAATCAAGATTTTTAGGCCCAACTGGAAGTTGACACAGGCTCAGGCTACCAAAAATTTTAGCCTGGCCTGGATCAAGCCAAATTGGAATTCATATATGATATTTTTATCTTTTATATATTATAATACAGTTATTCTAAATCCATAAAGTAATTAGGAATCTTTGTTCCCTTCTTCTTCCCTCCAATCATTCCCTTTCTCCTTCAACTCTCTCTCCACCCCTCCCTCCTCCCCTACACCCCCTTTTACTTTTCCTCTAATCTGCCATCCTTTCTCTTGAAAGCCATCAGATTCTGGCCAAACATTACTACATATACACCCAACCTTCTCTCATTCTCTCTTGCCATGGTGGCATTATCACCCACCACAGTCCAGAAACCAATTCCTCTGCAACACAACCATTCAATCCCTTGCTACCACAGCCCAAGCATCTCTCCTCCCTATCCCCCATTCTCTTTCACTCTATTTCTATCCCTTCCATCTCTGTTGCATGGTTGCAGCAGCAGCAGCCAACGAACCAAATGGAGATCAAAATGCCCTCCACAACCAAGAAAAACAGGTGGTATGTGTACAGGCTAAAAAAATTAGGCCTGAGGTCAAGCCAGACCAAGCTTGGTCCAACAAATGGGTCCTTAATCCTGTGCTACAACTCAACCAACTAATGCTCAGGGTTATTTTAAAAGTGGAGATATCACAAAGATTTTCTGATGACATAGTAGATGTCCAATAGGAAAAAAAAAGCAACAGTTTCAATGTTTCATTTATTTTATAAGGTTTAGAAAAATAATGTCTCACACTCACCAATATTAGACGATTCTTGTGGTAGATATTGAATCCATGAACATTGATATTAGGAGCACCTTCCAAAAACCCAATCGTGGTAATCACAGCAGCCCCAGCCTGAATTGAGAAACAAATCCATAGTAAACTATCTGAATGATGGCCAAAAAAATCAAATAATACTACTATCAGTACAACTAATTTTACCGTCAAATAAAGCCTGATTTGACATCATATTTGAGTTAAGTATAGTGGTTTGATATAAATTGTTTCAAGGAAAAAAACTCGAAAATTGAGAAAAAGATGATGCTTGGACTCAAACTACTCATTCTATGTTTCCATTTATTTTCATCAACATATCAATATTTCAGTATACAACAAAAAAAATAAAGGAGTTTAATCCAAGGATGTCAGTATATATGTTGAACCCCTTACTCTTAATCCTATTTTAATTTCTCAATATCTTAGACAAACATAAAACGTTACACATACCTGGGCACACTTTCCTTCCACTAAAATTCAACACTATTAGCAAGGAAGGTCCACCAGCTATTACATCATAGCCCAGAAATAGATAAATACATACACACACACACACACACACACTAAAAGCATTTGGTACCTACATTCAACGAACTGACATCAAGTTTATGATCGTACTGTATGCTCACTTCCTCAAAAGGGCATTCTCAGTTAAATGCAACAGTACACAACTAATCATATTGTGAAAAGGCTAGAATTATGATGTGTCACATGGATCATGCAGATGGTAGAAGAAATGAAGAATGAAAAAGCATGTCAGTTGAGGATTACTCAACTAGAGTTAATACTGTTGAAGAAGGAGAATCAGGAACAAAAAAACTACCAAAGCCAAGACATCACCTATTCAGATTAGATGTCATGGTAATGTCAATTTGTTTCAATACATTTATGTAACTTCAATATATCCAACAAAGACAATATTTTCTTGAACATGCTATGCATTTAAGCAAAGATCACCAATAAGAGATCAGCCACTATATTTGCATGCAATAAGTTCAAAACAAACCTCTGTGAGTCCTCCAACTTGTGGTTTATACAGGACGCATTCACGATATATCATATCATTAGCAACATGGTGAGGCTCAACCACTAGCCCACGCAACATTATTCTGAAGTGTTCTGGTATATGTAGATACAAGATGGATATGTATGCCTGTACATTTACAAAGAGAACATTAATATCACAAGAACGTTGTTTTAGTGGAGTATAGCTCAATTAATCAAAACTTACTCGAAGAGAATAATGAAGCCGACTTGAAATATATTTTTGGGTGAGTACATTTCGGTTAAGTCCATTTCCTCTGTAATTTTTTTGCCCTGATTGGCATGCTCCACTAATAGTAATATCCTGCAAAAGCAGACATCAAATATTCCCTTAACACAGGTCCAACAGACTTAGTACAGCAGAACTAGCTCACTCATATAAACAAACACATTACAGAAAAAACTGACGATGCAAAGTTCTACAAGAAACTTATTGATGAGCATGATATTACAATTAGAAACTATGATGAAAGAAAATTACTACGAATGCAAAAAGTTTGCAAATAAGCAAGTCTTTAGCGAACAATACTGCTATTCTTTTGGGAAAAAAAAAGAAGGGATTGCAATGAATTGTTTACAAATAAAAAATAAATATTTTCAGTCAGACTTCTTTAATAAGTTGCAATAAGATGAAAGAATTCCAAATAGATATATTACAGAGTAATTGATGAATCATGCAGTATTAGCATTAGCATATATTTTCTGAAAAAGTAAAAGATGCTATGAAAGAAAAGGTCAAAAAAATTTTAAAAAAATAACAAACCTTTGGATCAGATTCAAAATCCAGCTCCATATGCTCATCATCATTAAACCACAAATTGTACACGATAATTTTCGTACCATGGTCTCCTAAGTCATCAAACTGCTCAGTAAATCCACAGCAAATACAAATAAGTTCCAAAAATAACAGTAAACAAGAAATATAAGTGCAAAAAACTAAGCAGAAAATGCATGTCTTGTACTGAACCTCCATGAAACACATGACCCACAAAACCATGCACACATGTCTTGCAAGAATAATAACAAATAGAAAATAGAAGGGCAGTAGAAAGTGCTCCAAGGCTATGGAACTGGTTAGTTGCAAAGAAGAAAAACCTAAAAAGTAGTCATCTCAAGGAAAAGCTTTTCACTGTCTGTTCTTCAGTTCTTCAGGATAGCTTAATAAAATGGAAAGACAGTTCTCCATATTTGCTGGAAATTTTGACCTTCCATTTTCTAACGGAACCAAAAAGAAAAGATCAACTTTTCTTCAGTTAGCTGCAACCCTTGTTTTCCAGAAGTCATCAAATTCTCTAGCAAACCAGGAAATGGGAAATAAAGAATTATCTTTGTCACAGTAAAAAGATTGTATTTACTTTTTTTTCCATAAAAACCATTTGCAACCAAATAGACCCTAACAGAACAACAAAGATGAAGACTGACCATAAGTTTCAGTTTATGATTAAGGTAAACCAACTACCCCAAGTGTAATGAAGGGACTCATCAGAGAACTCACTTAACCATTACATGTCACCAGAAGTATCTCAAAATCAAGATTCAAGAATTTATTTTTTAAAAAAGCCTCAAAAAAAGGATGTCCAAAAGCCACAAAAAACAAATACTACATTACAAATGAGAAAAGGCTGTTGAATCCATGGTTTGCCATACCGCCCCATACTACCTGGTATAAGGCATGCCGTACCATACCGGTATCATGACTCGTTCCATATCAACACTCAGTATGCTATCGTGTATCATACCAAATAGTGTGCAAATATTGTAATAGTATGGTACTACTATGGGGTCCGATATTGAGATGGCAAACCTTGGTTGAATCTATTAAAAAAAATGGAATAAAATACCAAAGCATTTATGAGTAAAGAAAATGTGATGTATGAACAGTTGATTCTCAAGTGCCTGTCATTTACTGTCACATGTAAGGCATCAATTCTCATGCTTACTTTCACATGCTTCTATGTGACACATGTTAACTGCATTAGCATGAGGATGTCCTAATCTACCAAACTAAGAAAAAATAAACATGATGCAAAATGAAATATTGATAACTAAAAGAATATTAATAGTCATACTTTTTCTAAAATGTCTACAACATATGGTTTTTATGGCTAACCGGATGCTGGCAAGGTTAAGTTTAAACATCTTACATAAAAATTTAGTTTCAAGAGGACCAGAGAAGTTGTGCCTCCTTCAGTTTTAGTGCTAGGTTCAGTAGTTTTAGTTTAAAAAAATAATAACAAAAGTAAAATTTCCATTAAAATAAAGAAATATAAAACCATTCAGAATTTATCCCAAAAAAATTATATTGTCATCATTTTGGTGATTTCATGCTGAAACAGTCAAAAAAATATTTCTCAAGTGTAAAATGTTCAAAATTCAGATCTAGAAAACATCAAGAATACATCAATTTGACCCCCACTAATTAGTTTCAGCTGAACTTCAGAAAGCAACTCTGGTTTTGATCTGTTCTAAAAGCACTCTTGCTTTTTGGTTTCAAGTTTTAAATGAAACTTCAAATCATGTTGAAGGAAGCTTCTTCGCTGCTCATAGAATGGACTTAGGCCCTATTTGGCTAAGCTTTTGGATTGCTAAAAAGTGCTTTATCACCCTCCAAAAATACTTTTGGATGGTACAGTAGTGTTTGATAAAAAATTGAAAAATTATTGACTTTGCTAGAAGGCTAAAAGGTCTACCTTAAAAAATTTCATTTTAAAGCTTCCCCCAAAAAAGTGATTTCTAGTCAATCAAAAATCTTTTCGATTACCAAATTACCCACCAATAGATATCATAATTACATCTTATATCATATCATATTATTATATGTAAATATAATATAATATAATATTATAATATATTATAAACATATAATATAATCTATCATAGTATTGTTATATTATAATAATACAATCTAATATAATAATATTTAATAATAATATATTATTATATTATAATTATATAATATAATATGTTATATTATAATCTATTATAAACCATTACATTATGTCATATTAAAATTATATTATATTGTACATAATATGATAATAATAATATACAACATAATAATATTTTAAAATATAATAATATGTATATTATAAACATAGAATATAATCTATTATAGTACTATTGTATTATAAGAATATAATATATTATAATGATATTTAATAATAATATAATATAATTTGTTATATTATAATCTTTTATTAGATTAGATTATAACACATTATATTATATTACATTATATATTACGTTATACCAACATTATTATAATATGTAATAATATTTTAATATATATCATATTATATTATATTATTCTTCACTATATAATATTATGCAATATCCTTGTTATCATTTTATTATGCCAAAGGTACTTTTTTTTTTTTTTTGATTTTAGTTACCAAACATATATTAAAATTTCAATGTACTTCATAAACATGGTTACCAAACAACAAACAGCTTTTTTTTTTTTTTTGGATAAAAACTCTACTTCCAACATCTCAAAAAAAACTACTACTAACAGCAATCCCAAACATGGCCCAAGGCCATGTTTAGCTAAGCATTTGGAATACCAGAAAGTACTTTCTCACCCTCCAAGTTTTTTTTAGATGATAAAGTGACATTTGATGATAAATTTTTTTATCAGATAAGATTATAATACATTATATTACATTATATTATATTATATCATATATATTAATATATAATATTATATTGTATTATTCTTCACTATATAATATTATACAATATCTTTTGTTGTCTTTTTATCACTATATAATATTATATTGTATTATTCTTCACTATATAAGTTCCAAAGCATTTTATAAATGTGGTTACCAAATAGCAAATAATTTTTTTTTTGTAAAAACTCTATTTCCTAAAGCTTTACTTCTCAAAAAACTCTTTACTCCAAAAGCTCCAAAAACACAACTCCAAAAGTTAAATTAGGGCATGATAGACCTTAGACTCCAATTTCAAAACCAAAATAATCAGAAGAGCAAAATAGATAGTTTGTCCTCATTGCTTAACTTCTAGTGTCTCATCCTAAAACAAAACATGTTGATTGTCATGATTTTATAATGCCCAAGTACCTAGTTTAGCACTTCAGGAGAATTTTAATGCCAGTGCCTCAGTGCTTTTCTTCCCTCCTTCGCCACTCCCACCCCCACCAACTCCCACAACCAAATGCCACCACCACAGCAAGTCGAGTGAAAAAAACAGTGATCATACCTGATTAACAAAATCCAACCATCTATGTGCTTCCAAAAGAAAAATAAAACACATATGTAGAGATAACCAAATAAAATATTGTTTGCAGCTTACCTGCTTCAACAATTCAGCTTCTGTTGGAAATGGAGACCATTTTAACAGAATCAACAGATTATCAGAAAATTGCTTGATGTTATGGCGACATAGCCTCTGAAATAAAGTAGTCTGTGGATTAAACTCATAATCCACCTGCAGCAAGCAGAAGGTTGAAAACTGTCATGTCAATGAAATTATTTTAAAGAAAAAAACAGATACCAAGATAGTAAAGAAATATTTATTCACAAGAACGAATTCAAAAATGACAGGATAAGAGAAAGAAGCATCTCAGTGCTAAACTTACAGCTGGTACTACTATATCATCACAACCTGTTTGCCTCAGAAAGGTATAAGAAAGGAGCCCAACACTTTGGGTCAAGATCCTGTGGAATCAGAAAAACATCATTGGAAGAGAACAACCATACCAAGCCAATGAACCATGACACAACAAAATGAATTAATTGAAAAGAATACATTGATATCTATTTATACATGACTTCTCACTGCTGTAAAGTAAATAACAGACTTCTATAATGTTTGAATAAGTTTTCTTAATAATACGTAGCAGCTCATTTAAGAACAATTACATTATTCACTTTCACATCTCAAGCCAACTTAAACAACATACAAGTTAATCTTTTAAATAAAAAAGTAGACTATGACATCATCCCATAAATATGGCTTTGGAAAAAAAATTACTTCATAAACATGACAAATTTTAATTTTCTGCACATCAGTTATATTTATGGTGACAAGTTGTGAATATGGTTTGAAATGAGGTGAGAAAGCAAGAGTAGAGACACCATGTATCCTATTTTATCATGAAAGATATTATGAACTATGTACAAATCAAAATTAGAAAGTTGGTCTTGGTTTCCATTCCACCTGAATCTCTGGAGTTTCAATTTTCAGTTTTTCACAGTTTCAGGAAATTTGGAAGTTTCACTCCAAATTTGAAGTTTTGGTGGGGAAAAAACACAAAAGTTAATACACGACGATTTAGAATATTTTGTGTTATATATGGTTCTTCATTTTTGTAATTTCAATGATTTTAGGCTGAACTTGATGTTGCATATAAGTAAAATTAATTATAATAGTTTTTTTCACTGAGAGTTGGTGTAAATAACATATTATTTACTTCTAAAGTTTAGTTCTTCAAAAAAATTATTACATTTCATTTTTAAGTAAAACTTCAAATTATACTGTATTCGGACATTTCTTCCCATATGTTTGGGTTCAGTCAATATTTAATTAAATATATCCATTTCTAGGTGGTTGTATTTTTTAAAAGGTGCTATTTTTGTGACTTATACATAGTTATTTACATTAGTTTTTAGAAATTACAGTAATGCAGGTTTGTTCGGAGGCCTCGTTTTATAAGGAACTAAATTTATTATCAATCTCATCTTTTAACTCAAGAAAAGGAAAGAAAAATATTGAACACCAATACTGTATAACATATATAATTAGACAATCCTAACATGATTGTGGACAATGCTTATGTCTCTGTACAAGGCCACATGCTAACATCTTACAGGCATGGCACAGTATCCATAATGCTGTATAACAAACCCCCACGTCAAAACATTGCACACTGCTGCAGCTGGTAGAACAGAGAATACCTTGTGTTGTTACAGGGAAAATACTAACCACTTAAACTAGCAAGTTTCAACCAAACTTGACCAAAAAGAAAAATTAGGGTATTGGGCAAAATAAATCAGTTTTAGAGAAGCCAGTTCTACCACTTGTTATCGACTAATTGAACCATTTTTTCCATTTCAAGCTAGTTTGAACTCCTCTGAATCATTGGATGAAGAATTTTAAATGCTTTAAAAAAAAGCAGTTCAAGTATTTGCATTAAAAAGAGAACACCTCTTATATCAAAAATAAGAGAGAGAGAGAGAGAGAGAGAGCCTTAAAATGCCAATGCATAATGCATAATTTATTTCTAAAATTTTAACAAAATTGGTAATTATGAGAAAGGGGGGTGATCATGAAGACATGTCAGCAAGAATGTGCAACCTTTTCTTCATGCAGCGGCTGAAAACAATAACATCTGCCCCAAGCCGCATGGTGCTGGTCTTGAAACCATTTCCATCTGGTGGACAACTTAAACAATCAGTGCAAAAGCAATAGAGCAAATAAAAACATGCCAAATAAAATGAGAAGCAAGGTTTTATGTCTCAGCAGGACAGAGGGCGGGATGGCTGTCGTGTCCCGTTCTTGTGAGAAAACATGACTAAAACGGGGTCGAGGTTCCAAAACCCATCAAAGAAGAAGAAAGAGGAAAGAAAGAAGGATGGGTAAAGGAAAAGAGTAAAAGGAAAGAAGGAGATATATGAAAGAAAGGAAGGGAGAAGAAAAAAAAAAAGAAAAAATGGGATCGGAACAGAGCAATGGGGCATCGCATTCCATGGAGATACTGGAATACCTTCATCCTATGAGATTTAAAACCTTGATGAGAAGAATACATACACTGTCCAATAGAAGATTCTGAATGTTTATCCGAAAATCCAAAGCTCGTGCAACGGCGCAATGATTCTGGATCCATTCCTCCTCCATCATCTTATTCATACACCCACATTTTCATGCAAATTATAAAACTGAAAATTTTGATTCTTACAAAAACAGTCATGGATGTATTAACAAATGGAATAAGGTTTAAAGTACCTCGAATCAGCAAAGCAGGGTTACCATTTCGTGGATTTATAAATTTATCTATGACCACAAATGTAGCCCCGTTTTGTACCTATTGCATTTAACAATGTGGTAGAAAGATCAAACAAATAGTTGCCCGGTCAATAACACAGCAGATGAACCTCCATTGAACATATAATTAATAAAGGCAAAATACTAATACAGCTCAAACACCATCAGGAGAAAAAGTTGATTTTGATTTGAAAATAATGTAAAATAACGAATCAATCAACACCATCGCACTAAGTTCAACACAAAAGCTTAAACCATCAAGAAATAAAGAAGACTGTTAATGACTACCTACCTCATCAACTGCGTTATCAAGCAGTTCTGCTATGGCTGCAATTGAGAATAAAGAAGAGAAAAAAAGTAAAAAAGAAAGAAAAGAATCAGTACGATTAAATTTGGATGCGTCTCAGGAGTAACAATAAAGGATCGTATATGCTTGTAAACCACATCCAACACATACCACCAAAAGCCCACTTGTGCGAAGTTGCATTTGAATGCAGGAATTTGGGATGTATTCGCAAACGATCTCTGCCACCTGCGCAAACAAAGAAGGGAAACAAACCACGGATGACGCCACAAGGAGTCAAGACACACAAACCCTAGAAAACACAATGTGCATCGAGCAAGAAAGAAGAGCGAGGTAGATTCCATCAAACACGCGAAATCGCAATCAAGAATTAAAAGAATGCAAGTCAGATATCAGATACTTTGAGATACTTGAGCAAAAGCTTGTCCGGGTTCGTAATCCCCGGATTTCCAGAACTGCCGGACGAGAGGAACAGGAGAACCAGGTGAACCAGGCGGAGAGGGGACACCATTAGCAGATGAACTCCCTTGTTCTGACACGCAGGAGCAACTATTCGAACTTCTCCTCTCCTCGATTTCTAGTTTTATGGCATATTCTTCGGATTTTAATAGATTATTTGCAGACGAAAAAGGTTTAACATCGTTTGCATTCGCCTCTTCGATTTCTTCATCACTGGATAGATCGATAACGTCCGGAGAGATCATCCCCAAACCTAAAACACGGAAACAATACATCAAGAAATTAAAGCAAATAGAAGTAAATCGTCGCACTGAATTGGTAATCTTGGTAATAACTAAGACACATGCTAACATTCGCGGATCCTTGCATAAAACGCAAGCATTAATAACAAAATTATATACTACATAAATAACAACGGACTAATTTAGGGTTCCGGGTCTTAAAGGAGGAGACAGCCATCTTTAAAAATCTAGAACGCCGTGTTACCCGGACACGAAAAAATCCAAGAGAATGCCTCTGTTTTCTTCGTCCCCTCTCGTCTCCCCTCTCTTGCAATCGGCGATTTCTTCACCTCCGCTCTTCTCAGCCTGGAGCGAAGAAGGGCCGGACTTGGGAGGCCGGTGGAACTGCTGGTTGACGGAAATAGGGTCAAAATCGGAAAGGTGCACCACCCGCTCTGGTTGATGGAAATAGGGTCAAAATCGGGAAGGTGCACCGCCCGCTCCTACCCAGGATCGGAATTTAATAACGAGTGGGATCCGATTCTCGGGAACGAGGGCGCGTCAGACAAGTTTCCAAATCTACCCCTGCGGAACAAGGTCCCGCCGGGTTGGAATATGCCTGAACCCGAGGTCCCGATCCATGGTATTTTCCGGAAAATGTTTCAGGCGCCGGTCATCCAAAAGCTGAGAAAAGTAAAAGAAAGTGATAAAGGAAATAAAGAAAATGAGGAAAAAGAGAAAGTTAGGAAGGAGATAAATCAAAAAAGAAGAAGATAAAGAAAAAAAAGAGGGAATAAAAAAATTATATATATATATATATATATAAAGAAAGAGGTGGGAAGAAAGTAAGAAAGGAAAAGAATGAAATACCTACTATGATAGTGACATAGTGAACCTCGAAGGAGTCGGCATCTTATAAAATCCAAGTATTCGGTTTCATGGTATTTAAAATTTTAATTTTAATATCTATTTTACTTACTTTATTTTACTATTGATGTTTTCGCAGGTGGACCCTTATAGATATTAAATTTTTCATGGATACTGATGTGGCAGGATCGCTAATGTGTGACACCTGTCGGATGCCATGTCAGAGCATACTGCCACGGTGGATGTTCCCTCCCGTGCTCCCTTTCCGAGTCGAGCTCCCTCAGAATGCCGGAGCCGCCTATCGGGATCGAGCACCGTCCTCCGCCAGGTCGGTCCCCCGCGAGGCCAAGGATGCCTAGGCCGGAGCCGAGCAACCTCCCCAGATCGAGCACCTCGAAGTCGGGACCGCGGTTCGGAGTCGAGCTCGACCCTCTTCCGCCACGTGGAGCCCCTTCGAGATCGGGCCCTCCCGTCTGGGGTCGTGTGCCACCCTCCTCCGCCAGGTCAAGCCTCCAGAATCCGAGCCCCACGGTCCGGAGTCGAGCTCAGCCCTTCTCCGTCACGTGGGGCCCCTTCGAGGTCGAGCCCGGTGGAACTCAGCCCTGCTCTCCAGCTCTGCCATCATCTCGACCAGGGCACCGACCACCAGGGAAGCAGCGCCTTCCCTCCCATGATGCTGGCAATCCTCCCGAGGGCCGCGAGCAGTGCCCGCCATGCCGCAATAACTGCTCACCACTGCCACTTACGCCAGAAGAGAAAGGAAGGAGGCTCCCTGACCAAGATGCCATGACCTCCACCAACCCCCGTACCGCCAAGAAAGGAGGCCAGTCGAAGGGCACGAATCCCGGGGACGGCGGCCCTCCGATCGAGGCCCTGCCAGGTTTCCCGGAATGGTGCATCCAGAAGGAATGTCAGAGCGCATAGAAGCTTCCCCTACCACATGCCAGGAGACACGTCCCATCCACGGCACGGGACGCCGCCGCACACGTCTACCAGCCTAGCGAAGATTCCAAGGCACGTGCCCAATGGTTACCTTGGTTACAGAGAACGTCTGACACCCCTAGAGGGGGAGGTATGCAAAAAAAAACACAAGTGCAAGCTCAACCAGGACAAGGCACCACCAAAAAAACCCAAGTGAGGGAAGGAGCACAAGGCCACACAAGAGGACCCTTCCACCTCGACCATCACTTATCCCAACCCGCTCTCACTTCCATACACACCACACTCACTCCTTGCGTGGAGTCCATCGAGAGGGGCTCGACCAGGAGGATCTGTTCCCCTGGATCGTCACTGACTTGACCGTAAGAGTGCTCCCGTCGGAATCCCTGGCCCGGGTCTCTAACATCGTTTCCTTGCAGATCCCGAAAAATGAAGAGCTCCCGGGAAGACGGTTCACAGTCCGACGTTCCCAGCAGCTACGGGCTACGGCGATCTTAGCGGCAATAGATTGGCGCACCAGGAAGGGACGGGACCGAAAGGCTAACTATCGGAAGGACCCTTCTTGCTCCGAAGGATCGGTCCCTTCATAAACAGTCTGACGGAAGGATGGTGACGACAAGGGTGAGAGAGACCTCCACCAATCATGTGGGGGACTCCCCCTCCCGGGGAAACCCACACAACCTAGAAGTGGAGCCGCCCGCTCTAGCTCAACCACCTCCACCGGAATCCCAGCTGGCTGCACTCACCCAACAGGTGCAAATCCTTGCTATAGCAGTGCGCCAGCTTCAGCACTAGCATCGGTCCTTAGCTACTCACCAGCAGCCAGGAACCCCCGTGGTCCATGTCGTAGCTCCCCGCGATAGCCTGTGTTCCTTCTAAGGGAGGATTTCGCAGCCACGGACAATTACTTACAACCGGGGTAGCCATCAAACTCCGACGAAAAGACAACGAGCCGAGTCTGCCGACAGGGAGAGCCGCTCGCCAAACCTCAGGCGGGAGGCATCCAAACCCCGCCAAGGCAGAAATAGCAAGACCCCCCGTAACGGGTGCCATGCACCCATGTCACCTTCTCCGTCTCCTTCGGAGGAGGGATCTACTGATGATGCCGTCATGCGCATGGCGGAGAAGCGCCTAGAGGAGCATGACCGCAAGCTGGCGGAGTTATCCGGTCAGTTTGCCAATCTATCGGGCTCCGCTAGCGAGCTGGTGGGCTATGACGCCCATCTCCCATTCTCCCAAGAGATCTAAAGGGAGCCTATCCCGCGTCGGTTTCGCATGCCGCAGGTGGATCCTTACGACGGCACCACCGACCCCCTGGACCACCTGGAAAGCTACCAGGCCCTCATGAGGGTCCACGGGGCCACCGACGCACTCCTTTCCATCGCCTTTCCTGCTACTCTCCGGAAGGCGGCCCGGGTGTGGTTCACCTGCCTAGAACCGGAAAGCATCAACTCCTTCGCCCAGCTAGGGCAGAGGTTCGTGGCCCACTTTGATGCTTATCGAAAGATGCCACGAGAGGCAGACAGCCTCTTCTCCATCAGGCAGCAGGACCGCGAGCCACTGCAAGACTACGTGGCCCTCAAAGCTGGCACGTTGGAAATTTATAATCTTGAGAAGCCGGTTGCCATGCTGGCCCTGAAGCGAGGGTCAGGACCTCCCACCTGACCTACTCACTTGACAAGAAGCCCCCGAAGACCTACTCCGAGCTCCTCCTCCGAGCTCAGAAGTACATCCGCGTCGAGGAGGCGGATCGTACGAGGCGAGAGCTCTACGGAAGGCCGCTGAAGAAGCCGACCCCCGTCGAAACATTCGGAGCACGGAAGCCAGGACCGCTTGCTCCGAACCCCCGGCAAGGATCGCGACTGAGAGGTGCTCCCATCCCTGAGGAGAGTTACACCCCCCTCCTCGCCTCGAGGACAAAGATCCTCATGGAGATCGAGGGCGAGAAATATTTAAAGCGCCCGTCTTCGATGAAGCCATCCTCTGGCCGGGACAAAATGAAGTACTGTCACTTCCACTGCGACCACGGCCATGACACCGAGGAATGCCGTAACCTCAAGTGGGAAATCGAAGAGCTCATTAAGAGGGGCTACCTCGGAAGGTTTATAGGGGGCAGACCTCAGACAGAACCTCAGGCGCTCGTTGCTCTCCCGCCAGTTCCAGCAGTTGACAACCGCCCTACCAAGAAGCTGGTAGGGATGATATGCTGGGGAGCCAAGCGCACCTCCAAGAAGGCCCGGGGGGCAGGGCATTCTAAAAATGTACTCCCCTTTATGAAGGAGGGGGTAGATGGGGGAAAAATATAAATAATGATGTCGTGGTCATCGAGATGACGATCGCAAAGCATCCTATAAAGCGCATCATGATTGATAGTGGAAGCTCAATGGATGTGATTTTTTATGATGCTTTCTCCAGGATGAACCTTTCTCCTGCTCAACTCAGACCTGTGCACACTCCCCTCGTTGGGTTCCCAGGTGATTCTGTAAGGATGGAGGGAGAAATAACTCTCCCATTCACTGCCGGGACCCCACCTCGATAGAGTACCGTCAAGATGACCTTCATGATTATTAGGCTTTCTTCAGCCTACAACGTGATTCTGAGCCGACCCGGGCTCAACCTGCTCGATGCCATCATCTCCACCAAAAGGCTACTTGTACAGTTCCCAACCCCTTATGGTGTCAGGGAAATGAGGGGGGCACCCCAGCCAGTGCAGCATTGTTTCCAAACCCTCTTGGGGCCAAGGCCTCCAAGGGCGACCCCAGGGCGAACGATCTCGACCAAAGGGCTCAAGACCCCAGGGGAGGCCCGGTCGAATGCCTGCTATCTTATCCACTTGGAGCTGACCAGACGAGGATGGTGCAAATCGGAGCTCAGCTACCAGACGAGGAGAGGGCCCACCTGTTGGAGTTCCTGCATGCAAATGCAGATGTATTCGCCTGAACGGTGGTGGACATGCTGGGTATTCCACCAGACGTCATCACTCACAAGCTAAGCAATGATCCAAAGTATAAGCCAGTCCGGTAGAAGAAGAGAAGCTTCATCCCGGAGAGGCAGGCGACCATCAATGAGGATGTAGACAAACTCCTCGCCGCCGGTTTCGTTCGGGAGGTGCAGTATCCGAGCTGGCTGGCAAATATGGTGATGGTGAAGAAGAACAACGGTAAATGGAGGATCTGTGTAGACTACACCGACCTCAACAAGGCATGCTCGAATGATAGCTTTCCTTTGCCGAAGTTGATCAATTGGTAGACACCACCTCGGAGCACCGCCTGCTTTCATTCATGGATGCGTTCTCCGGGTACAACCACATACGGATGCACCCAGAGGATGAGGAATACACCGCCTTCATCATCGACCGAGGGACCTACTGCTATAGAATGATGCCCTTCGGTCTAAAGAATGCTGGGGCCACGTACCAGTGTCTGGTCAATAGGGTCTTCAAGGACCATATCAGCCGGAACATGCAGGTATATGTCGATAACATGCTCGTCATGAGCAAGCTGAGCTCGGACCACGTCACCGACCTCGCCAAAGCCTTCCACAACCTCCGAACACACTGGATGAAGCTGAACCCCGTGAAGTGCGCCTTCGGGGTGGCCACTGAAAAGTTCCTCAGCTTCATAGTCACCTAAAGGGGCATCGAAGCGAACTCGAAAAAGGTCCAAGCGATCATCGACATGGAGCACCCTACGTCCAAGAAGCAAGTCCAGTGCCTGACGAGGCGGATTGCAGTCCTAAGCCGGTTCATCTCAAGATCGGTTGTCCGCTGCCTTTTTTTCTTCAAGGCGCTGCGCAAGCTGCACGACTTCACTTGGACGGAAGAGTGCAGGACGGCCTTTGAGGAGCTGAAGGAATTCCTAGCTTCCCCCTGACTACTATCTAGACTGCAAGAGGGGGAAGAGCTCCTACTCTATTTGGCGGTCACACCCGGAGCCATCAGCTCGGTTCTCGTTCGCGTAGACGATGACGGATCCTAGAAGCCGGTGTACTACACCAGCAAAATCCTCCGTGATGCGGAGATCAGGTATACTCACTCCGAGAAACTCATTTTTGCACTAATAATATCTGCTAAGTGCTTCATGCCCTATTTCCAAGCACACCCCATTATGGTCATGACGGATCAGCCGCTGCGGACCATACTTTGTCGCCCCGAGATCTCCGGGAGGCTGGCCAAGTGGTCCCTGCTGCTCAGCAAGTTCGACATAGCATATTGGCCAAGGTCTTCGCAGAATTTCCAAGTCCTAGCTGACTTCATGGTCGAATGCACCGGGCTCGCCGAGGAGCCAGAGCAGACAATGATGGAGCACCAAGCGGAGCTCGAACCAGGGGAGGAGCCCTGGATCCTTCATGTGGACGGTGCGTCCAACTCCGACGGGAGCAGAGCAAGCCTCATCCTCGCCAACAGCGATGGGATGGTAGCAGAGTGTGCCCTCCGCTTCAAGTTCACCGCAACAAACAATCAAGGGAAATATGAGGCGCTCCTCGCGGGTCTAAAAGTTTCTCGTGAGTTGGGCGTCCAAAACTTGAAAGTTTTTACCAACTCCCAACTGGTTGCCGGGCAAGTCTCCGGGGAATATGAGGCCAGAGACCCCCAGATGATGAAATACCTGGATCAAGTCCGCTCCAACATGGCAGGTTTCCGATGCTTCAACATCTCCCATATCCCCTAGGAAGAGAACACATGCACGGACACACTGTCGAGGCTCGCGACCCTACCAGATTCGTCACCGGGGCATTCCTACATCACATACCTCGATAATCCAAGCTACGAAAGCCCAGAGGAGGTGCACTAGGTCACCCCTGAGTTGAGCTGGATGGACAGGTACGTCAGGTACATCATCGATGGCACCCTGCCAGAGGACCGCATGGAAGCTGGCCTCATGAATAAGAAGGCCTCCTAGTTCGTTCTGATGGAAGGCCAGCTTTATCGCCGGTCTTACTCCTACCCACTCCTGAAATGCCTCGGACCGGTGGAGGCAACCTTCGTACTCCAGGAGATCCACGAAGGCCTCTGTGGGAACTATGTGGGAGGAAGAATGCTGGCCTACAAAGCTCTCCGCCAGGGATATTTTTGGGAGACCATAAGGGAGGACGCCGCCGACCTCGTCAAAAGGTGCGATAAGTGTCAGCGCCATGCCTACATATAGCGCCAGCTGACAGCACCGATCTCTCAGCTCTCCTCCCCTTGGCCCTTTGCTCAGTAGGGGATGGGCATCCTATGACCGTTCCCCCTGCACCTGGACAATGAAGGCTCCTGCTAGTGGCGATCGACTATTTCACCAAGTGGGTCGAAATGGAATCGCTAGCTAGGATCACCAAAGCCAATGCCCGCCAATTCTTCTGGAAGTCGATTATCTGCTGTTTCGGACTCCCCTACTGCATCGTCACCGACAATGGACGACAATTTGACAACCAGGAGTTCGAAGGGTTCTGCACCGAGCACGGCATCTAACATCGCTTCACCTCAGTAGCCCATCCCCAAATAAATGGGGAGGCCGAGGTGACTAATCGGGCCATCCTCCAGGGGCTCAAAACCCGGCTGGACCAAGCCAAGGGCAGATGGGCGGAGGAGCTCCCAAGTGTCCTGTGGGCCTACCACACAACGCCCAGAACGACGACCAGCGAGACACCCTTTAACCTTGTCTTCGGCACCGAGGCAGTCATCCCGGTTGAACTCGGCATACCCACGTTATGGGTACAGCAGTACGATGAGGCACGGAATTCAGCGCACCTCTTGATCAACCTGGATCTCCTCGAAGAAACAAGGGATAAAGCATGGCTTCAAATGGCGGCATACCAGTAACGAGTGGCCCGGTACTACAATGCACGGATAAAGCCGAAGGTCTTCAGGCCTGGCGACTTGGTGTTGCGCCAAGCCGAAGCATCCTAGCCTCAGGAATGCGGCAAACTCTCACCGAACTGAGAAGGCTCCTACAAGGTGGCTAAGGTCCTCTCACACGGGGCTTATTATCTTGATGATCTTGACGGCATCAGGTTCCCTCGAACATGGAATGCATACAATCTGAGAAGATATTATCAATAATGTAAGGCTCTCTTCCAGTAATAATAAAGATTTTCTTTTGCACAAGTAGCTATTTGCCTTGCAAAAAAATTCCCCAGCAAGTCTTCGAGCCCAGCTCCAAGACACCAATTCCGGAGCCCAGCTCTCCGGCCAGAAAGTCTTCGAGCCCAGCTCCAAGATCCCAATTTTGGAGCCCAGCTCTCCGGCCAGACAAGTCTTCGAGCCCAGCTCCAAGATCCCAACTCCAGAGCCCAGCTCTCCGGCCAAGCAAGTCTTCGAGCCCAGCTCCAAGACACCAACTCCGGAGCCCAACTCTCCGGCCAAGCAAGTCTTCGAGCCTAGCTCCAAGATACCAATTCGGGAGCCCAGCTCTCCGGCCAAGCAAGTCTTCCAGCCCAGCTCCAAGACCCCAACTCCGGAGCCCAGCTCTCCGGCTGAGCAAGTCTTCAAGCCCAGCTCCAAGACCCCAACTCCGGAGCCCAGCTCTCTGGCCAAGCAAGTCTTTGAGCCCAGCTCCAAGACACCAATTCCAGAGCCCAGCTCTTCGGCCAAGCAAGTCTTCGAGCCCAGCTCCAAGATCCCAATTCCGGAGCCCAGCTCTCTAGCCAACAAGTCTTCGAGCCAGCTCCAAGACACCAATTCTGGAGCCCAGCTCTCCAGCCAGACAAGTCTTCAAGCCAGCTCCAAGAACCCAATTTCAGAGCCCAGCTCTCCGGCCAGACAAGTCTTCGAGCCCAGCTCCAAGACCCCAATTTCAAAGCCCAGCTCTCCGGTCCAGCAAGTCCTCGAGCCCAGCTCCAAGATCCCAATTCCGGAGCCCAGCTCTCTGGCCAGACAAGTCTTTGAGCCCAGCTCCAAGACCCCAATTTCGGAGCCCAGCTCTTCGGCCAGACAAGTCTTTGAGCTAGCTCCAAGACCCCAATTCCAGAGCCCAGCTCTCCGACCCAGCAAGTCTTCAAGCCCAGCTCCAGGACCCCAATTTCGAAGCCCAGCTCTCCGGCCAGACAAGTCTTCGAGCCCAGCTCCAAGACCCCAATTTCGGAGCCCAGCTCTCCGGCCATACAAGTCTTTGAGCCCAGCTCCAAGACCACAATTCCGGAGCCCAGCTCTGCAGCCAGACAAGTCTTCGAGTCCAGCTCCAAGACCCTAATTCCAGAGCCCAGCTCTCCGGCCAGACAACTCTTCGAGCCCAGCTCCAAGACCCTAATTCTGGAGCTCAGCTCTCCGGCCAGACAAGTCTTCGAGCCCAGCTCTAAGACCCCAATTCCGGAGCTCAGCTCTCCGGCCAAGCAAGTCTTCGAGCCCAGCTCCAAGATGCCAAGCCTGGGGCCCAGCTCTCCGGCACCAAAGTCTCGAGCCTAGCTCCAAGGCATCCAAGACCTGAGCCCAGCTCTCAAGCATTCAAGCCCGGGGCCCAGCTCTCTGGCACCAAAGCCTCGAGCCTAGCTCCAAGGCATCCAAGACCTGAGACCAGCTCTCAGGCATTCAAGCCCGGGGCCCAGCTCTCCGGTACCAAAGCCTTGAGCCTAGCTCTAAGGAATCCAAGACATGAGCCCAGCTCTTAGGCATTCAAGCCTAGGGCCCAGCTCTTCGGCACCAAAGCCTCGAGCCTAGCTCCAAGGCATCCAAGACCTGAGCCCAGCTCTCAGGCATGCAAGCCGGGGCCCAGCTCTCCGGTACCAAAGCCTCGAGCCTAGCTCCAAGGCACCAAGACCCGAGCCCAACTCTTAGGTATTCAATCCCGGGGCCCAGCTCTCCGGCACCAAAGCCTCAAGCCTAGCTCCAAGATATTCAACTCCTGAACCCTGCTCTCAGACATTCAAGGCACGAGGCCCGGCCCTCCTGAATGCAAGCCTTCAGGCTCGACTCTCCAACATCCAAGACCTGAGCCCAGACAAGTAGAGCCCTCCTCTCTACTCTCCCCACACAAAAAAAAAAAGAGAAGGAGAAGAGGGAGATGAAAAAGGGAAGTTGGGATGATGAAAGCGCTCTTTTTATTTCATGCAAAATATTACACTATCCTCCGAGCCCCGACATGCCAGGCCACCTGGACCAACAAAAAAGAAAAATTACAAGAAGCTCGAGGGTCTTAATCTACTCAGCCGGCGCCTTCCCTGGACGATGCCCAAGCCAGATCTCTCCTTTGTCAGCCTCTGCTGCCGGGACACCATCTTCGACAACCGCTGCTAGGGAGACTTCCTCAGCCACTGCCGCCCTCGGGACCGGTTCAACCGTCGTCACTTGCGGGGCCGGTTTAGCACGCGTCGATGCAGCCGAATCTACCCGTGGAAGGGGCCCGGCCATAGCAGCACTTTCCTCCACCGCGTCAGTGCCGGGGATGAAGTGGTCATGCCCGGGAGCAGTAGCACGACCATCCGCTTGTCTGAGATGATGCCACGCAACTATGACCGACAGTACGCTAACCCCTTGAAAAAGGAGTCCGTCACCGCTTCCTTGAAGTCCGCCAAGTACTATGGGGAGGCCTTGAAATTGGCCACTGCCTCGGCGATCTCCTTCCTCACGGCCTCCACCTTGCGGGACGCCTCAGACGACTTCTTCTCCGAGCACTCAGCCCGGTGGACCGCCTCAGCCATCCCTTTCTCTACCACCTCGATCGAGCTGGCGATGGCGAAGGCTTTCCCCTCTACCTCTGCGACCCTCTGCTCAGCGGCCGTGGCCTTTTTCTCAGCGGAGACGGCCCGTTCCCTCAACGCCTCCGACTCGACTCGAAGCTCCTTCAACCGAGTCCTCTTCGCCTTGAGCTCCCTCCTGAGCTGCTCGGTGTTGGCAACCTCGCCCGTGAGGCTCTTGACTTTCGTAGTGGCCTCCCAAGCCTCGTCATTTTTCCACCTCAGCTCGGCCCTTAGAGACTCGAGCTCTGCCTGCTGCTCTTTATCCCTCCTGGCCCAATTGTGGCAATAATCCCGGATGAGGATGAGCTCCCTACCTTGCTGTATCAGAAAGCGTGTTAGTCACAATGGCAAGGAATGTCGGGTGGGATGAAGCAAAGCGGGAGAGAACTTACGGCATAGAGGTTGGAAAAAGACACGCTGATGACGTCGCCGAGGAGTCTCCCACTCCCTTCCTACCGATCGTAGGACTGAATGGAGAAGTCCATCATCCGCTCAGCGAGGCTTGGGTCCTTCACGAGGGAGACATTGGGTCCCAATTTGAAAGGGACCCGGCGATAGTCCCTATCTCTTTGGCCCACCACCGACACGGACTCTTTCGCAGCGGGAGAAGCAATCGGTGCAGGTTGCGAGCTCGGCACCAACTCAGGTCGCGCCGCTGGCACCGACCTCGTACCTTCTGGCTCCCCGTCCCCCTCGACATTGATGATCTCCGAAGGAGGGGTTGCCACCGTAGCAGTAGCAACAACCGATCTGGCCCGGGCCACCACCTCGGACTCAGACGTCGGAGTCGGATCGCATTGCCTCGGAGGCTCCGGGACGGGCTCGACTGCCCTCTTCCACCTCCGCTCAGAAACGAGCACGACCAGCTCAGCCTCCACCAGCATCGCGCCATCATCTGCACGAGCCCTCTTCCGAGTGGGCTCGCCGGCCTCCGCCACCTGATTCCTCTCCTCGGAGAAGAAGAGCAGATGGTCCACTAAGAACTTCATACCTACACCAAGAAAGACATAGTCAGCTCCAAGCAAAAAAAAAGGAAGAGAGAATAAAGAGGAAAAAGATGGTCGAGCCAAACTCACCCGACTCCCGCGTCGAGCCAATCCTAGCCTCACGAAGGTTCTGCTCTGACAGCAGAACCTCGAGCGAAGAGATCTCAACGGAGCAAAGCTGCTCATACACCTCCATGTCGACAGCTTCGACCGTGAAATTCTGGTTGGGGGACCGATCTGGGTCACTCCAAACTCAATCAACCTCCTCAATCGAGGCAAAGAAGTACTTGCTCTTCCACCCCTTGATGGAAGAGGGAAGCTCAAACCTGATGCCCCTAGGGCGGGAGGAAAGAGACCACCACCCCTCTCGGAGGGGTGGCGCTTCAGGATAAAGAAAGCCCTAAACAGAGAGAAACGGGTGACTATCCCATGGAAATGGCACAGAATGATGAAACAAAAGATCGTTCTGACGGCGTTCGGGACAAGCTGGGCAGGAACAAGGGGGTAGTTGGTCAAAACAGAGAAGAAGAATGGATAGAATGGGAATCGGAGGCCTCCAACAAAGGTCTCCTCGTAGAAGGCTATCCAGCGAGGGCTACTAGAAGTGACCCGCTCCCCCGGACGAGGGACCGAGAGTCAAATGGAGTCCGGGATGTCATAATCATCCCGGATGGTCGCGAGCTCCATGGTGGTGATTACCGAAGCAATCCCCCCAGGACCTGACGATCGAGGAGGTTCAGAAGTAGGAATAGAAGGAAGAAGGGGATGAGGTGGAGGAGAAGAACCGGGTTCCATAATCGATATCTCTCGGGGTGCGGGCCTTCTGCTAAATTCATAGCGCGCCGCATCCCTTTCCTCGTCAGAAGAAAAGGAGACCTCGGCCTATAAGGCCCGGCCTCGACCTTGCAAGAGGGACGAAAATCCGGACCAAAACGAGCCATGAAGGAAGAAGGACAAGGTAGAAGAGAACCTAAGGAGATCCCTATTCGGTCGACGTAAGGAAGGAGAGAGCTAACCTGCTAGAAGCTTGGGGAGACCACTCGAACGGCCATAGGGGACGGAAGGAAAACTTCGGTACGACTACGAGCACGAAAAATTTGAAATAAGGTGAGTTCTGGAAAAGCTACCTTCTTTTCGAAGCGACCGGCGTCCAACCGTACCGTTACGACTCCCCCGCCAAGGGATGCCCGCCACGTGCCATCGATCAACGGGACAGGCACCTCATTCCGATTACGGCCGTGCTAAATTCCGCACCTGCCATAACTACTCCTCGGACGTGGCCACGTGGGGCCACCGCACTAGCTCGGTGATCCGCCTCGCGAGGCGCCGTCGATCACGGTCATTACTGCACTGGATCCTCACCTTTCCACGTCAGCACCACAATTACTCCCTTCGCCCCGAGCGCCGCGCACTAACTGGCCTCGGGAGTGGGGGGCAAATGATGTGGCAGGATTGCTGACTGGGACACCTGTCGGATGCCATGTCAGAGCATGCTGCCACGGTGGATGTTCCCTCCCGGGCTCCTTTTCTGGGCCGAGCTCCCTCAGAACGTCGGAGCCACCTGTCGGGATCGAGCACCGTCCTCCACCAGGTCAGCCCCCCGCAAGGCCGGGGACGCTTAGGCCGGAGCCGAGCAACCTCCCCAGATTCAGCCCCTCGAAGTCGGGTACCGCGGTTCGGAGTCGAGCTCAGCCCTCCTCCGCCATGTGGAGCCCCTTCGAGGTCGGGCCCTCCCATCTGGGATCGCGTGCTGCCCTCCTCTGCCAGGTAAATCCTCCCGAATCCGAGCCCCGCGATCCGGAGTCGTGCTCAGCCCTCCTCCATCACGTGGGGCCCCTTCGAGGTCGAGCTCGACGGAACTCAGCCCTGCTCCCCAGCTCTGCCATCACCTCGATCAAGGCACCGACCGCCAGGGAAGCAGCGCCTTCCCTCCCATGATGCCGGCGATCCTCCTGAGGGCCACGAAGCAGTGCCTGCCATGTCGCAATAACTGCTCGCCACTGCCACTTACGCCAAAAGAGAAGGGAAGGAGGCTCCCTGACCAAGACGCCATGCCCTCCACCAACCGCTCGTACAGGCAGGAAAGGAGGCCATCGAAGGGCACGAATCTCGGGGACGGCGACCCTTCGATCGAGGCCCTGCCAGGCTTCCCGAAATGGTGCAGCCAAAAGAATGTCAGAGCGCATAGAAGCTTTCCCTACCGCATGTCAGGAGACACGTCCCATCCACGGCACAAGACGTCGGCGCACACGTCTGCCAGCCTAGCAAAGGTCCTAAGGCATGCGCCCAACGGTCACCTTGGTTACAAAGAACGTCCGACACCCCCAGATGGGGGAGGTATGCAAAAAAAAATTACAAGTGCAAGCTCAACCAGGGCAAGGCACCACCAAAAAAACCCAAGTGAGGGAAGGAGCACAAGGCCACACAAGAGGACCCTTCCACCTCGGCTATCACTTCTTCCAACCCGCTCTCACTTTCGTACACACCACACTCACTCCTCCTTGCATGGAGTCCATCGAGAGGGGCTTGACCAAGAGGATCTGTTCCCCTGGATCATCACTGACTTGACCATTGAAGTGCCCCCGCCGGAATCCCCGACCCGGGTCTCCAACGTCGTTTCCTTGCAGGTCCCGAAAAACAAAGAGCTCCCGGGAAGACGGTTGGCAATCGACGCCCCCAACAGCTATGGGCCATGGCGATCTTGGCGGCAGCAGATACATTTCTAAAATTAATATTTATGAGTATATCCTTATAAAATATTTATTTTGATATTTATCATTTTTTATTAATTTTTTTGGTATATGTATCCATACCATTTAATGTCATTAATGATTTATGATGTGGCAGAACCGTTGACGTGTGATTCGTGTCGGATGCCACGTCGAACATCTCACCTCAGACTTCTCCATCAGGATGGCTCCCGCAAGGTCGAACCGCCTAGGTCGAAGTCGAGCTCCGCCCTCCTTCGCCCGGCCGCTTTCCCTTCGGGTCGAGACGCCGAGACCGAAGTCGAGTTCCGTCTCTCCAAGTCGGTCCCCACCTCAAATGAAGGTGCTAGTGATCGAAGGACGTCGCCACCTCCCCCGGACGGCGGCGAACCACCCGAGCACCATGAAGGGGCTCCCGCCAGTCCGTAATAAATGCCCCAGCTATCACTTACACCGAAAAGGGAGGGGCTCCCCGATAGAGGCACCGCACTCTCCACTGATCAACTGTACCACCCGGAAAAGAAAGTCAACCAGGAGATTCAAATCCCCGGGGGCAGTGGCTCCCTAATCGAGGCCCTGCCAAATTTTCCATAATGGAGCAACCGAAAGGAATGTCAGCGGGCATGGTAGGTTCTCTATCATGAACCGGGAAAGACGTCCAGCTCACGGCATGAAATACCACTGCACGCGTCTACCGACGAGGGGAAGATCCCAAGGCAGGCGCTTGATAACTACCATGGCTTAAAAAGAGCCATCGACAGTCTCAAAGAAGGTAAGCCAATTCGAGAGGGAGGAAGAAGAGGGCACACGAGAGAGAAAAAGAGGACCGAGGACTCTAGGCTACCAGAGATCCGCGAGAAGGATCGCACAGACATAGCCACCCAGCTCCAATCCTCTCGAGCCATTACCTCCCCCACTTCATTCTCGGCTCACACTCACTCCTCCTAGCATGAAGTCCATCTCAGGGGCTCGACCAGGAGGATATGTTCCCCTGGATCGTTATTGACTTGAGCGTCGGAGTGCCCCCACCGGGATCACCGGCCCAAGTCTCCTTTGTTTTACAGATCCCGACGAGCAAGTCAATTCCGAAGCGACGAGGGCGCGATCCGAGACCGACTTCAGCTACAGGCCATGGCGATCTAGGCGGCAACAATTTAAAATTAAAATGATTGAAATATTCTTAATGGATATATGTATAAAAATAATATTTAGAAGGATATAAGTGTGTGTGTGAATAACAACTTTACAATGATTATTCATATAATTTTTTTATATTTAGAAAGGTACATATGAAAAATGAATTCTAAGTATATTGAAAAATTAAAACAAATGAATTAATATAATAGTATTCAAAACTTGCAATTGATTAATCAATATAAGAATTTTATATTTATTAATTAAAGTTTAGAGTCATACTTCTACTCTTCTCCATTTTGTTTTAATATAATGTAGCCATTCTCAAAAACCGTTCTAATGGAGAGTCCTTTTATCATCTATTTAAACTTTTTAACTCTTTATATTAATTACATTTTTGCTTGATTTGAATATGAAAAATTATCGTATGATATATCTTAAATTGGATTTGCACCAAAAAGTATCAAACCTCTTGGCTCAAGTCACATTTTTGACATTTGCTGGGTTCAAGGCTCCTATGGTAGACTTGGTTGTGAAATATGGATTTAATATAGCTATTTGGGTGGATTTGATTATGATTACATGAACGAACTATAATGCCAAAATCCAAAAAAATAAAGAAAAAATAATGATATTAAATAAATATTATGATTATGTTTTCTATGGGCTAAGCCTGAAATTGTAGAGAATTAGAAAGTGAAGTAGATTGGAAAAGAGATAGAGATGGCGATAAATCGGTGTCAAGATCTCTACCATCCATGTTTCATTGTCACCATGACTTATGCCTTCTACCATGGGCTTCTACCCAGTGTCATAAAAATAAAAAAATTAAAGAAAAAAAATTAAAATATCATTACAAGAATGAACTACAATACTAAAATGAATCCAAATCAAAACTAGCCATAAAAAAATACAAAACTAAATAAATCTAGTACAAATTAAAATTAAATTCAATGTAAACTCAAACAGCTATATTGAATCCATGTTTTACAACCAAGTCGATCATGCAATATCCTTGGACCAAGCATATAACAAAAGGTACAGCCTAGGTTACATAGTCAAATAATGGCCAAGAGGATTGGTAATTTTTGGCAAGAATTAAATTCAAGGCATATTGTAAAATAAATTTTCACATTCAGATCAAATCAAGTAATTTCGTAATGTAGGAATGTGATGAATATGAAGAGTTAAAAATTTCAAATAGGTAGCAAAAAGGCTCTTTTGCAACTCATAAAAAATATAAAAAGAATAGTATATTATGTTAAAATAAAATGGGGAAGAATAAATGTATGACCTAGACTTCAATTAATAAAAGAAAAACTATAATATTGATTAATAAATGCAAGATTCTGTATGCTATTACATTAATTCATATGTTGAATTTTTTAAAATACTTGAAATTTATTTTTCATATATACCCTCGTAAATATGCAAAACTACTTGAATATTTTTGTAAAATTGCTATTTGCATGTACACTTTTTTAAATATTATTTTTGCATATATATCCATTAAGAATATTTTAGTCATTTTAATTTTGAACCGTCATTTTTTGATAATGTTGGATCACCTAGATATATATGCAAAAAAATAATTAAAAAGGGTAGATATGCAAAATAAATATTTTTATAAGAATGCATAAGCAAATATCAATTTTAGAAGAGTATCTAAGCAAAATCTTATATTTAAAAAGGTATATATGCAAAAAAATCCTTTTACTAATGATCTAGAACGAAGCAAGTCTATTTATTAGATATGGTAAATAATATTGAAGATATATATTTATAATAACAAATCTCTTGAGTTGCATAGTTTTATTCTATATATTTTTAAAGGTTACTACAATCTTTGAATCATTAGCATATAATCCATGACATGGGATACATCTTTTTATATTATTAATATATTAATATATATTATTAATTTTAAAATAATATAAATAATAAAAAAATATTTTATATTAAATTATATTATTTTTATTAAAATATTATTAATATTATCGATATCAAAATATTATTTTATTTTTATATCTTTGTTTGATATTTTCTATCAAATATTTTAGATATTTTCTATGACAAGGAGAAAATCTTTTGTTAGTACGATCCTAAAATTTTGCTAGCTTGCATTAAATTACCCTTATTTGCAAAAAGCTTCTTTTTTATTAAATTATATTTTTATGAGGTTGACTCACTTCTCTCTCTCCATTCTTTTATTTCAGTATCAGACCTTTTATTTGAATATCGATCTCTTAAATCAATGCAATGATTAATATGAAAATAATTTTTTAAATACTATAACTTTTAATTAATTGCTTAATCTAAAATTCTCAATTTTTTTAATAAGATAGAGCACTCGTACAAGCCTAAAACACTTTTTCTAAGTGCTGGACTGCAAAGGAGACGATCCAATCAACAACAATGTTGGCTTCATGGTAGACATACCGAATGAATAGTGAAGCAGTCCCTTGCAGTAAAATGAAGCCATCCTATAATAAAGGATGAGCGGCAATTCTCCTAGCAAAGAACTGAATCTACCCAACAACAGTATAAGAGTCACCCTTGATCACCAATAGATCAGCACGAAGGATGAGTCTTGAATAGACAATACCAACTCATGTCGCCTATAATTCTGTCCCTGGAACAAAGGGTCTAAATAAGCAACTGCCTCCCACTGCCACTAATCTCGAGTCAGGATTTCTGATAATAAAGCCTGCTCCACCAGTAGTCTCTATCATGTTACCATCAAAATTGACTTTGAGAAAGGTTTGGAGAAGGGGGCTTTGAGGAGATAACACCCTGTAGGTTGCTCATAACATTTTCAAATTTAAAAAATAAAAATGCATACACATGGTGGATGTAGGATCTGCCTTGGTTGAGCCTCATATAACCCACTCAATGCACGAATCATCTTTTACATTATTTATATTATATTATATTATATTATTAATTTTTAAAATATTATAAATAATAATATTATTATTTTTGCTAAATATATTATTTTATTAAAATAATATTAATACTATTGGTATCAAAATATTATTTTATTCTTTTAACATTTTTTGATACTTTTATCAAAATTTTTAGGTATTTTTATACTATAGAAAGTCTTTTGTTAGTAACAACCAGCTAATTCCACTAGCTGGCATTAAATTATCTTTTTTTATACATAACTATTAAATTATCTTTTTTGAGATGAACCCTGACAATCTCTTAAATACTATAATTAATATAGAAATAATCTTTTAAATGTCATAACTTTTGATTAATTACTCGATCGAAAGATTTTTGGATTTAAAAAATTACTTATACATATATATACATATATAATAGTATCAATATTATCAGTATTTTATTTTTTTTCCTTTTATGATATTTTCTTCCAAATCTTTTAGATATTTTCCATGCTAAAAAAGTCTTTTGTTAGTGACAATCATGTAATTAAGCTAGCTTGCATTAAATTATCTTTTTTCTTAAAATTTCTTTATATTAAAATGATTTTTTTTTTAGGTGGACCTACTTCATTCCCTCCCATCCTCTTGTTCCTATCTTAAATACCATGATTAATATGAAAACTGGCTCTTAAATGCCATAAGTTCTAATTAATTACTCAACCAATTTTTTTTTGGATTTTAAAAACTAGAAGCCACATATATATGGTGGATGGAGGCTTTGTCTTTATTTTAAAATATATATATATATATACACTAGCATATTATTCATGGATATTTTTTTTTATTCTTAAAATAATTTTAAATTTAAAAAATAAAGGTTCATGAGCATGGACGGTTATAAATGCAGTTAAATACTATATCTGTATATATATATATATATTTAAAAAATAATATATTTTTTAAATTTATTACTTGATATTTTATATATAATATTTGAAGCTATTGTTTCGTGAAAGAGCAACAAATCCTTTCACTCCAAGAGAATTTATCACTCTTACAATACCTGCAAAGATTTAATATAATTTTAGGTTATATACCTTCATCAATTCTCATTAAAAAAGGTGATAGTAATTTTAAAAAACATATATTAGATGATAAAAGAATGATGCTAACTAATATATGTTAATAACCTAGGATTGTTTTAAAAAATATTATGTAGGTTTTTATTTATTACTTGAAGGGAAAGAAAGATGATGCTTTTAAGAGGATTGAAGGATGTGAATGGGAGGACTTACCGTACACCCTTTTTTTTTTTTTTTTTTTGATAAGAAAAAGGGATAGGGAGATAAATAACCTTTCACTCGTACTAGTGATCGTGGGTCCTAAAAAAATTTCTAGATTTAATGAGTCACTGGGATCATGCCTCGAATCCACGAATCCCATGCCTCGAACCCATGGTTGGTAGTGAGGCAAGATCTCTACTAATCAGGCTACCGTCTTAGTGGTCTATACCCTTTTAAAAAAAATAAGAGGAAGAAAAATGAAAACCTATACCATGTACTATGTATTTGCTCGAAGATTTATAAGGATGATTATTCTCTTAGATAGTATATATATCCACACTATGTGCTTAGAATTCATGAATTAAATGTACATGTTTAAAATTCCATAAAGCAACTCATTTTCTATTTTATATAATTTTTTTTCATGAAATTCTAAGCATATAATAATAAAATGAGATATCTTGGTGGTCTCGGCTGTTATATTCCATCTTCGTTGGCTTTTTTTTTTTGATAGAAAAAGGATGAGGAAGGAAAATTCTCGCTGTAGCTGCCCCCACTAGACCCCCGTCCGCCAGGCCATGTTCAATTCAGGTAGTTATTTTTTGGTAATACTTTCCATCCGAAAGTGAGTACGTCAGTTTGACCCTACTAAGCTACCAAAATAGAATGCTCCCTTCCGTTCCAATCCCATGATCAGAGAGACGTGAGCGTGAGCACCCACCAATTGTACTATCATCTTAGTGGTTCCCTGTTGACTTTTATAGTTATGTACTCACCAACTGTACTACTATCTTAGTGATTTCCTGTAGTTATGTACTCATCAACTGTACTACTATCTTGGTGATTTCCTGTTGGCTTTTATTGTTATGTACAACTTGTCTGCATGCATGCCATCATGAGTATAAATTTAGGTGTCTTTGGAGTTGTATGGCTTAGCAATTTCTTTTAATTTATCCTCCTTCCGAAGATGGTCAACTTACCCGAATCAACTTAGTAGAAGTCCAAGGGTTAGATGACAACAATTAGCCTATCTCATAGTAAACTACACTTAGTGTGATCCCCATAAACATCACAGCATTATCACCGTTCCATTGATGGACTCTAGTACACCTGATACAGCTTGGGAATAACCCCACTTTCAAAGACTCCCATTAATCCTTCATCCCCTTTTCACAAAAATAATGGAAATGCTCCATTTCTCCATGAACACCAAGAAACAACTAACAATACTCACATTATTTACTAACACCAACTTGAGCCCTTCATACAAATACAAAAAAAAAAAAAAAAAAAAAAAAAAAACGAAACATAAACAATAATTCGAAGTCTTTAATCCATCATCTAATTGCTTATTCGAAGTCCTCCTCATCGGGCTCTCTGACACGATCAATCTATCCTCCAATCTCGAAACTTAAAGAATCCACTCTCTAGCTCTTTAATGCCTCGTAACTTTCTCAAAATTAAAGCTATAGTTGGGTTCCGCATCGAAGAACAATTTTAAAAGATAGTTTGATAGAAATAAATATAAAAAGGCATAGAGATACGGGATATAGGGAGTTGAAGGTTCTTCTAGAAAAATGGAACATCGGAACTCATTTAATGTATCTAAATCCGACCCCCTCTTTTTTTTAAAAAAAAAACACATATCAATATGGATGAATTTTTCTAAAGACACATGTCAACATGGAATTTCACCCTTAATACCCGTTTATCATTTTATTAATATATATATATCATATTAGTATTAATACTGTTAGTATCAAAATGTTAGTTTATTTTTTATCTTTTTTTTTTTTTATGATTTAATTCCAAATCCTTTAGATATTTCCCATGCTAGAGAAAGTTTTTTATTAATAACAATCCTGTAATTTCTCTAGCTTGCATTAAATTATATTTTTTTTGTCCAAAGTTTTTTTTGTATTAAATTGATTTTTTTAAGATGGACTCACTTTTCTCCCACATATCCTCTTTTTTCTATAACAATCTCTTAAATGCTATAACTTTTAATTAATTATTCAATCAAAAAATTTTGGATTTAGAAAAAAAATAAAAACAACATATATGTGATGGATGGAAAATAATATCCAAGGAAGACATGGGGCATGCATGTTTTTTCGTTTTTCTATTTTGTAAAACATTTACATAATGAAATGTAAAGTATAACTTACCTAATATAATTGAATATATATATATATATATGTAAATGTTAAGTATAACTTATCTAATCTAATTGAATATATAATATATATATATATATGTGTGTGTGTGTGTGTTGGAGGTTCTGTATCGACGGAGCTCTTCTTTTGCCAGCATTATCTCTTCACTTGTTAATCATTATATGTTAATAAAAAAATTGTGTGCTTACTAAAAATAAAAATATATATTTATTATATTCCTCACATAAGAATTACTGTGCATTATTTCTCCCCTCCTCCCTAATTTCATGGCAAGAGAATACTGAGGGGGAATATAGAACAGCCCCTCATCTATTAGTTGAGGTTGTTCTGTATAGAAAAATATAGAACTTCTCGATAAGTAAAGTAGCCCTAACTTAAATAGGATGAATTAATTCTAATTTATATCAACTTAAATACTATTTCATTAATATCAAAGCTATAAATAATATATGTTACGTGTTTAAATATCAAAGCCAAATATATGTGTGCTTACTAAAAATAAAAAAATATATATATTTATCCTTTTCCTTATACAAGTACTGTCGCATATTAATTCTCACCCCCAACATGGTAGGGGAATATAGAACGGCCCCTTGTTTTATTAGCTGGCACCTTCGTACGCAAGGAAACATGGAACTCTCTAGGAAGTAGGAAGGATAGAATGGAATAATTCGAATAAATGCCAACTTAAATAATATTTCATTAATATCAAAGTTATAAATAATATAAATATAATGTTTGTGTTAAAGTCAAATGCTCATATGCCATGAGAGAGGAATTTAGAATCGTGAGCCATGTGAAGTTGGTGGAATAGTCGGGGTAAAGGATTCTTGGGAAGCTGCACAGAAGGTATTTATGGTTGTAAAATATAAATATCATTGCATGGAAATATATCTTCTAAAATAATTTTTTTTAAAATATATATATATATATATATTCAAAATATTGATTTATTTTTTTTTAAAAAAGGATAAAAATGGTTTAGATATTGAAATATGATCGATAGGAAAAAAATATATATATATTAACATATATCCTTGATGATTGGGCTATATTTTAGAAGTTGTATGTCTTCACTGGAATAAGGTTTAGAATTTGAATTTAGAGAAAAAAACTATATGCTAATCACTTGATTGAGCTACTATTCTAAGAATATTTTTTTTGTAAAAATTTCTATAAAAGATTCTTTTATAATTTCCAAAAACAAAGGATATTTCTATAATATGATATTAATGCATTAAAATTAATAAATACTATATATTAATAATATATTTATAAAATAATATATTAATATATTTAATAAAATAATATTTATTAAAACAATAAAAAAATATTGATAAAATATGTCATCTATATTAATAATATATTTAATAAAATATTAATTATTAAATTAATAAAAAAATATTGATAAAATTTGACATCTATATTATCTCTTCTCTTGCCATGTATTTAAATAATAATATCAAATACATCATTATATATTAATAAAGAATTACGTGCTTACCAAAAATGAAAAGGTGTATTTATCCTTTCTCTCACATAAGGGCATAGCAAGGGATATAGAACGGCCCATCATTTATTAGTTGACATCATTCTATATAGGAAAATATAGAGCCTTTTAGAAAGAAAAGTGGATCCAGATAAAATAAAATAATTTTAATTCATGCTAACTTAAATACTATTTAATTAATCTCAAAGCCATAAATAGCACATGCCACGTATTTAAATAACAAAACCAAATATATGTGTGCTTACTAAAATTTTTTTAAAAAGGTATATTTATTCTTTCCCTCACATAAGTACCATGCATTAATTCTTACCCTCACGAGTCAAGACATAGCAAGAGAATATAGAATGGCTCTTTATTTATTAGTTGGCACCCTTCTATACAAAAAAAAAAAAAAAAAAAAAAAAAAAAAAAAAAAAAAAGCTATAAATGAATCAGGTTGACCTAGTTAGGCTTGACCTGACCTAACCTGGTTAGACCCGATCCGAACTCATTTAAAAGATCTATAGAGCCGGATCGAGTTCAAAAATTGGACTCATTCCTTTTTTCAGGTCAGGTCTAAATTTATTGAATTCGGACCTGACCCGACCTGATCCAAATCTAAATATAGGATCCAAATCTAATTAGTAATTAATTAATTACTATCTATGGCTCATCCAAATAGGCAAATGGTTTAAACTTGGGCCAAACCTTTTGATGTGGCTAGATCGCTGACGTGGACAGACTGACGTGGAGCCCTCACCGGACCCCACGGTGGATTCCCACAATGAGCCCCTTCGCTGAGCTGAGCACCCCTGGAGCAACGGGGCCGCCCGTCGAAGCCGAGCTTCATCCTCCGCCAGGTCGGTCCCAGCCAAGTCGGGACGTCTAGGCCGGAGCCGAGTATAAGTCACCGTTCGAGGCGGACCCCTCGAGGTTGGGTCCCGTGGTCAGGAATCAAGCTCAAGCCTCTTCCGCCACGAGGAGCCCCTCCGAGGTCAGATCCCCCGGGCTGGTCTGCCCTCGTCCATCTCAGTCAGGTCGAGCTCGTCCGAAGTCGAGCCCCGCTGGTCCGGAGTTGAGCTCGGCCTTCCACCACCCAGCCGAGCCACCTTGAAGCGAGCCCACCAAAGACGGGGCCCATCTTTCCAGCTCAGTCCTCGACCCAGACAGAGACACCAGTCGCCAAGAGAGCAGCGCCTTTCCTTCGAGGACAATGACGGTCCCCCCAAGGGCCGTACAGCAGCACCAGCCATGCCGCCATTAATGCCCACGGCCGTCACTCATACCGGAAAGAAATAAAGCTCACATCAAGGCGCCATGCCCTCCACCGACCTGCCGTACGACCAGGAAAAAGACCTAACCGAAGGGCGCGGGCCCCGAGAATGGCGGTCCGCCAACCAAGGCCTTGCCAGGCTCCCAACAGAAGAAATGTCAGAAGCCGAAGCTTCCCTGACCATCTGACAGAATGAGCATCCCGTCTATAGCACGATACCTCGACGCACACGTCTGACAGCATGGAGAGATCCCAGGGCAAGCCAAAGTAGAAGACCCAGCCAGGGTAAGCCAAAAAGGAGGTAACACAAAAAAAAAAAAAAACAGCAAGAGCAAGCACAGAAAAGAGGGGGGGAGAGAGGCCAGAGCGGGGGGCGAGACCACCTCGGCCATCACCTCTCCCAGTTCACTACTACTCATTTTCCATACACACTACACTCACTCCTCCTCGTGTAGAGCTCATCCAGAGGGGCTCGACCAGGAGGATATGTTCCTCTGGATTGTCACTGACCTGATCGTCGGAGCGTCCCCGCCGAAATCCCCAGCCTGGGTCACTGACGCTGTTCCTTGCAGGTCTCGAGGCACCGGAGGCACCCCCAGCAGGCAGGCGCGCGACTCCCGACACCACCAGTAACTACGGGCCACGGCGATCCGGGCGGTAACAGATTGGCGCGCCAGGTAGGGGTGGAGGACTGAACGACTTCTGATCCAGTTCAAGCCTCGTTCAGACAGTTTGAAATGAGGATGGTGACCACTCGGGCGAGGGGAGCCTCTCCCAGCCGTGCGGAAGTGTCCCCTTCCCACAGGAACCCACACGGTCCAGAGACGGAGCCACCTGCCTCGGTTCAACCACCTTCACTAGAGATCCAGCTGACCGCACTGGCTTAACAGATGCACACTCTTACTGCAGCAGTGCATCAGCTCCAGCATCAGTATCGGTCCCTGGCCACTCACTAGCAGTTGGAGACCCCCACGGCCTATGTCGCAACTCCCCGCGATAGCCTGCATTCCTTCCACGGGAGGCCTTCGTAGCCACGGGCCGTTACAGACCCTCGGGGTAGTCGCCAAGCCCCGATGAAGCGACAACGGGCGGGATCCACCGACGAAGAGAGCTGCTCACCGCACCTTGACCGGGGGGCATCTAAACCCCACCAAGGCATGAGGGGCAAAGCCCCTCGTCGTGGGCACCATGCCCCTGCGTCGCCTTCCCCGCCTCCCTCAGCAGAGGGGTCGATGGATGAAGCCATCAGGCGCATGGCGGAAAAGCGCCTGGAGGAGCATGACCACAAATTGGCAAAGCTTTTCCACCGGTTTGCCAACTTGCCCAGCTCTGCTAGCGAGCTAGCGGGCTATGACGTCCGCCCTCCGTTCTCCCAGGAGATTCAAGTGGAGCCGATTCCCCGCCGGTTCCGCATGCTGCAGGTGGATCCTTATGACGGGACCACCGACCCCCTGGACCACCTGGAAAGTTATCGGGCCCTCATGAGGGTCAGGAGGCTACTGACGCCCTTCTGTGCATCGTCTTTCCTGCTACTCTCCGGAAGGCAGCTCGGGTGTGGTTTACCCGCCTCGAACCTGAAAGCATCAACTCCTTTACCCAGCTGGGACAGAAGTTCGTGGCTTATTTTGACACATGTCGGAAGGTGCCATATGAGGCAGACAGTGTCTTCTCCATCAGGCAGCAAGACCGCGAGCTGCTACGAGACTACGTGGCTCGCTTCAAGGCTGCCGTGCTGGAGATCTACAGCCTGGAGGAGCCGGTCACAATGTTGGCTCTGAAGCGAGGGCTTATGACTTCTCGCCTGACCTACTCGCTTGATAAGAAGCCTCCGAAGACTTATGCCAAGTTCCTCTTCCGAGCTCAGAAGTACATCCACGTCGAGGAGGCGGATCGTACAAGATAGGAGCTTGATGGGCAGCCGCTGAAAAGACCTGCACCCACCGAGGCGCCTGGAGAGCGGAGGTCGGGACCGCCATCTTAAAGCTCCCGACCTAGACCAAGGCCCAGGAGCGCTCCCGTCCCTGAGAGGAATTTCACCTCCATCCTCGCCCCGAGGATGAAGATCCTCATGGAGATTGATGGCGAGATCTATTTGAGGCGCCCGCCACCGTTGAAGTCGTCCGCCAGTCATGATAAGATGAAGTACTATCGTTTCCACCGTGACCACGGCCACGACACCGAGGAATGCTGCAACCTCAAGTGGGAGATCGAATAGCTCATCAAGAGGGGCTACCTCGGAAGATATGTGGGGGGCAGATCTTAACCAGAATCCCAGGCGCTTGTCGCCCTCCCACCAATCCCGGCGGTCGACAATCGCCCTACCAAGAAGCTGGTGGGAATGATACACTGGGGAGCCGAGCGCGCCTCCAAGAGGGCCCGGGGGGCAGGGCATCCTGAGGTTGTACTTCCCTTTATGAGGGAAGGGAAAAATGGAGAGAGAAATATAAATAATGATGCCGTGGTCATCGAAATGACGATCGCAAAGCATCCTGTAAAATACATCATGGTAGATAGTGGAAGCTCCACAGATGTACTTTTCTACGATGCATTCTCTAGGATGAATCTTCCCCTTGCTCAGCTCAAACCTATGCATACGCCCCTTGTTGGTTTCATAGGAGACTTCATAAGGGTGGAGGGAGAAATCACTCTCCCAGTTACTGCCGGGACCCCGCCTCGACAGAGCACTGTCATGATGACGTTCATGATTGTCAGGATTCCCTCACCATACAACGTGATTTTGGGCCGACCTGGGCTCAACCTCCTCGATGCTGTCATCTCTATCAAGAGATTGCTTGTGCAGTTCCCAACCCCCTATGGTGTGGGGGAGATGAGGGGTACACCCTAGCCGGTGCAGCACTGCTTTCAAACCCTCCTCGGGGCCTGGGTGCTCGAGGAGGGCACTGAAAGATAAAGGGTGTAGGTGGTTTGACATGATCCTACGCTAGGCATGCAAACTGCTACGGGAGCAGAAAGGATTTTAAAACAATTTTTAAAAATTACGCAGCGGAAAACTGCTCCGCCCAGAAACTAATCTATTCAAGTTGCATGTATTAAAAATAGGCATGTAACAAGGCATATAATATTTGTAAAGTATATTAACAAATAGATCTAATTATGCATGATTTAAATAAAATATTTCCATACCTTTATTCCACCTAGAATAGTCCTGGAATAAAGCTGGAATAGGCTGGAATAGCAGGGATAAATATATTATAGTCTTCTTCCTCCTTGGACGTTGAATACTCTGTTTTTGGACTTTGAAAACAGTGACCAAACGGGGACTTCCGGACCTTCGTTTCCTCCCGAATCGAAGCAGCGACAAGGTGATCGATTCTTCTTTGATTTTCAATAAAAATCTGCATGGAAAAGTTAGCTAAATTGGATGTACAAATCACCCAAAACCTTGCTGCCAGAATTTCTGTTGCAGAAAAACCAGCAGCCTTCTTCGTTGCGTTTGGAGCTGCAGCAACGAATCCGGCTCGATCCTCTTGCTCCCAGGAGTAAAGGGATACTCCCTCTAGAGGGGAGACATGCCCGGGGCTCTCAGATCCACCCTCACACGTGGTGCTAGCCGCTGGAAGGAGTTTCGGTCACGATAAGTAGCAGCAACACAGGTTTGCTGCAGAGGTTGAATGGGCACTACAATCAACAGGGAAAAGGGCTTTATTTCTCTCCCTAATACACACCAAATCCCAGACCTACTAGCACTCAGTGGAAGCAAGGATAAAGCTCTCAAACGAGAAGAATTTTTCAGCCTCTCAATGGGAAAAGACAACGCCCAGAAATCCCTTGGATTTTTCACTGTTCTCTGAAACAGAGGAGGGCTTAGGTTTAAATAGAATAGCAGGGAGAGGGAGTTGGAGAGGCTGGGAAGATGAAGAGCTAGAGGCTGCGTTACACCCATTAAATCAACCATAAAACAGGGATTAAATAGCAGCGGGTGGAGGAGAGGAAGGGACGGCCAGCACTCGGTCGAATGGTCTTCTTGGTCGTTTGGCCTCATGGGACGCTAGGAGTCCAACCAGCAACGTGTAAACATTTACACAGTGAAAATGGTTCAAAAGAAACCGGTCCAAACAAATTTGTTCAAACCCATTTAAACCCAGCGGTGGTTCAATCCAATTGAACCGGTCCGAGCCTAATTAAATTGGTCTAAGCGATTACAATTGGTTCACAACCAATTGGAGGCCGAAACGAGCTCCGAATCAGTTCAAAACTGATTCAGAAAAAAACTGGCGCAGTCCTGGTCAGCCCGGAATAATTTTCGGTTGACACAGACAAGGGCAAGATAGAGAAAAGAGTGCTCAAAAAATACTGTGACCATAAAACCGAGACGATTCCCAATCGTAATCGATATCCGGATCAGAGAGTAATCCTCTGTGGCGTGTGACCTCATAGGTTCGAACCTAAACGGTAGCACTGGAACAATTCTAGCACCAGCACAGGAAACCATCTAGCAATGGGTCCTGGCGTCCGGATAGGTCGAAGATGCATGAGCAAACTATCGAACCTCTGGCATATGGTTACCGTATAATTCATCCCTTTGACCTCTAATGCTCAGGACGACTGAGATTGGGCTGCCAACCCAGACAGAGTCAGTCCACTACGTGTCTCAACCTCGCAAGCCCAGTGACTCTTCACTAGGGCTACCCCGGCCGAGGATTTGCTAAATTGAGATACTGCGAGACATTCAATCCAAACTGTTTGGACAGGTCAATTCCATCTTGGTCCATCACTGCTCCACAAGTACTTGCTTGTACCCAGAAACCTTCCATCATCGGATTAAAAATCCGGGTAGTCCGGCACCATAGCACAGGGAGTTGCTTGCAAGCTACCGTGATGACCTCAGGCCAGAGGGACACATATACCCATATCCAATCATGAGTTTCCCTTTGGCAGAAAGGGGCTGCACGGAGTCACGTTCAATGAGATACCACATATCCCACTTGTAGATCACATCAGTGTCACCATACTCATTTGGTCAAGAGGACAACCAAACGATGTGAACTACAATAACCTATACTTTATATATTGCCGTTCAGTACAATATATCCTTTGGTTGTGAACAGGGTTTAAGGACCACTCGATACATCCTCTCTGTATCGAAGTCAGTGTAGTCTTAAGGACTTCATCACATGGAAAGAGCTCATTTCAGGAAAATACAATATGTGATGAGCTGCCAAAAATAATATTTTATTAATTCATAAAATGAATACAATACAGAGCACAACCGCCTACAATCCAGGCGATTGGCTTTGGGACACAATTCCCAACAGGCACCAAGCCGGACGAGCTTGACCAGAGGGTTCAAGACCCCAGGGGAGGCCCAGTCGAGTGTCTGCTCCCTTACCATCTTGGGGCCGACCAGACAAAGACTGTGCAGATCAGAGCCCAGCTACCCGAGGAGGAGAAGGCTCCACTGTTGGAATTCTTGTGGGCAAATACAGACGTGTTCGCCTAGACGGCAGCAGACATGCCAGGTATTTTCCCTGAAGTCATCACCCACAACCTCAATGTCAATCCAAAGCGCAGACCGGTTCGACAGAAGAAGAGAAGCTTCATCCCAGAAAGGCAGGTGGCCATCAACGAGGAAGTTGAGAAACTTTTGGCCGCCGGCTTCGTCCGAGAAGTGCAGTATCCGAGCTGGCTGGCGAATGTGGTGATGGTAAAAAAGAATAATTGCAAGTGGAGGATCTGTGTAGATTACACCGACCTTAATAAGGCGTGCCCAAAGGACAGCTTCCCTTTGCCGAGGATAGATCAATTGGTGGACGCCACCTCAGGGCACAGGCTGCTCTCCTTCATGGATGCATTCTCCGGGTACAATCAAATCCGGATGCACCCAGGGGATGAGGAGCACACTGCCTTTATTACCGACCGAGGGACATACTGCTACAGGATGATGCCCTTTGACCTGAAGAATGCTGGAGCCACGTACCAATGTTTGATCAACAAGGTCATTAAGGACCATATTGGCTGGAACGTGCAAGTGTACATGGATGACATGCTCGTCATGAGCAAGCCGAGCTCGAACCACATCGTCGACCTCGTCGAAGCCTTTCACAGCCTCCAGAAGCACCATATGAAGCTCAACCGGCGAAATGCACTTTCGGGGTGGCGGCCAGGAAGTTCCTTGGCTTCATGGTCACCTAGAGAGGCATTGAAGCAAACCCGGAGAAGGTCCAGGCGATCCTTGACATGGAGCACCCAACCTCCAAGAAGCAAGTCCAACGTCTGACGGGGAGGGTTGCAGCCTTAAGCCGGTTCATCTCGAGGTCGGCTGACCGCTGCCTACCCTTCTTCAAGGCGTTGCACAAGATGCATGACTTTACCTGGACCGAGGAGTGCAAGGCGGCCTTTGAGGAGCTGAAGGAGTTCCTAGCCTCTCCACCTCTGTTATCAAGACCGGAGGAAGGGGAGGAGCTCCTACTCTACCTAGCTATGACACCCAGGGCCATCAGCTCGGTCCTCGTCCGTACGGACTAGGACGGGTCTCAGAAGCTGGTGTACTACACCAGTAAAATCCTCCGTGACACGGAGGTCAGGTATACTCGCTTCGAGAAACTCATTTTTGCACTAATTATGTTTGCTAAACGCCTCAGGCCCTATTTCCAAGCGCATCCCATCGCGGTTGTGACTGATCAGCCGCTGAAGACCATGCTAGGCCACCCCGAGACTTCCGAAAGACTGGCTAAATGGTCCCTGACACTGAGCGAGTTCGACATCGCTTATCGGTCGAGGTCATCGCAAAAGGCCCAGGTCCTAGCCGACTTTGTGGTCGAGTGTACAGGCCTCCCCGAGGAACCAGAGCGGACAGTCTCGGAGTGCCAAGTTGAGCCCGTACTGCGGGAGGACCCTTGGATCCTCCACATGGACGGTGCCTCCAATTCCTGCAGAAGCGGAGCGGGCCTCATCCTCACCAATTCCGATGGGGTGGTGACGGAGTGCGCCCTTCGCTTCAAGTTCGCAGCCACAAACAACCAGGCTGAGTACGAAGTGCTCCTCGCTGGCCTAAAAGTATCCCGCGAGCTAGGAGTACAAAGCCTGAAGGTTTTCATCGACTCCCAGCTGGTCACCAGACAAGTCTCCAGAGAATACGAAGCCCGAGACCCCCAGATGGTGAAGTACTTGGAGAAGGTTCGGTCGAGCATGGCAGGCTTCCATTACTTCCGTATTTTTCACATTCCTCGTGGAGAAAATGGTCGGGCGGATGCACTGTTGAGGCTCGCAACCCTACCGGACTCATCCTTGAGTCCCTAAGGCATGCTTACGTCGAATATCTCGAGGATCCAGGCTACGAGAGTCCAGAGGAAGTGCAACAGGTAGCCCGTGAGCCGAGCTGAATGGACAAGTATGTCAAGTACATCCAGGACGGCCTCCTACCAGAAGACCGCAAAGAAGTCGGCCTCATCAGAAGGAAGGCCACCCGTTTTGTGTTATTGGACGGTCATCTCTATCGCCGATCTTATTCCTACCCACTCCTGAAGTGCCTTAGGTCTACGAAAGCAGCCTTCGTGCTCCAAGAAATACACGAGGGCCTCTATGGGAATCATGTAGGAGGGAGGACTCTGGCATACAAGGTCCTTCGCTAGGGATACTTCTGGGAGACGATGATGGAAGACGCCACTGACTTCGTCAAGAAGTGTGACAAATGCCAACGTCATTCCCACGTACAGCGCCTGCCGGCTGCGTCGATCTCCCAACTGTCATCCCCCTAGCCCTTTGCACAATGGGGGATGGACATTCTGAGACCATTCCCCATCGCGCCAGGGCAGCGCAAGTTCCTGCTAGTGGCGATCGACTACTTCACCAAGTGGGTCGAAGTAGAGCCGCTAGCTCGGATTACAGAAGCTAATGTTCGACAATTCTTCTGGAAGTCTATCATCTGTCGCTTCGGACTCCCCAACTGTGTCATCACCGATAACGGGTGACAGTTCAATAGTTGGGAGTTCGAAGGATTCTGTGCCGAGCACGGCATTCAACACCGATTCATCTCGGTCACTCATCCCCAGACAAATGGGGAAGCCGAGGTAACTAAGCGAACTATCCTTCAAGGACTTCGCACCAGGCTGGACCAAGCGAAGGGCAGATGGGCAGAAGAACTCCCAAGTATCCTGTGGGCCTACCACACAATGCCCAGATCGGCAACGGGTGAAATGCCCTTCAACCTCGTCTTCGGAGCTGAAGCAGTGATCCCAGTCGAGCTCGGCGTAACCACCCTTCGGGTGCAGTGATATAACGAGACACAAAACTCGGCACACCTCCTGCTCAACCTGGACCTCCTCGAAAAAATGAGGGACAAAGCCCGGCTTCGGATGGTGGCATATCGACAACGGGTCGCCCGATATTACAATGCACAGGTGAAGCTGAAGACTTTCCGACCTGGCAACCTGGTATTGCACCGGGCCGAAGTGTCTCAACCCGAAGTACGACAAGCTCTCACCGAACTGGGAAGGCCCCTATAAGATGGCAGAGGCCCTCACACATGGGGCCTACTATCTCGAGGACCTGGATGGTGCCAGATTCCCCCGAACATGGAATGCTTGTAATTTGAGGAGATACTATCAGTAATGTAAGTTTTTCCTCCATTAGAAATTAAGACTTTCCTCTGCACAACGGTTCATTTGCCTTGCAGGAATGTCCAAGCCTCGAGCCTAGCTCCTCGGCATCCAAGCCCGAAGAAAAGTCCTCCAGTACAAAGACCTGGGAAGCCCCCAGGCACTCAAGCCTCGAGCCTAGCTCCTCGGCATCCAAGCCCGGAGAAAAGTCCTCCGGCACAAAGACTTGGGAAGCCCCCGGGCACTCAAGCCTCGAGCCTAGCTCCTCGGCATCCAAGCCCGGAGAAAAGTCCTCCGGCACAAAGACCTGGGAAGCCCCTAGGCACTCAAGCCTCGAGCCTAGCTCCTCGGCATCCAAGCCCGGAGAAAAGTCCTCCGGCACAAAGACTTGGGAAGCCCCCAAGTCCCGAAGACCAGCTCTCTGGCCAGCATGTCTCTGAGCCCAGCTCCAAGGTGTTCAATCTCCTGAGCCATATCCTCAGGCCAATCAAGTCCCGGAGACCAGCTCTTTGGCTAGCACGTCTCTGAGCCCAGCTCCAAGGCGTTCAATCTCCTGAGCCATATCCTCAGGCCAATCAAGTCCCGGAGACCAGCTCTCCGGCCAGTACATCTCCGAGCCCAACTCCAAGATGTTCAATCTCCTGAGCCATATCCTTAGGCCAATCAAGTCCCAGAGCCAGCTCTCTGACCAGCACATCTCTGAGCCCAGCTCCAAGGTGTTCAATCTCCTGAGCCATATCCTCAGGTCAATCAAGTCCCGGAGACCAGCTCTTTGGCCAGCACGTCTCCGAGCCTAGCTCCAAGGTGTTCAATCTCCTGAGCCATGTCCTAAGGCCAGCACGTCTCCGAGCCTAGCTCCAAGGTGTTCAATCTCCTGAGCCATGTCCTCAGGCCAGCACGTCTCCGAGCCCAGCTCCAAGACGTTCAATCTCCTGAGCCATGTCCTCAGGCCAGCACGTCTCCGAGCCTAACTCCAAGGCGTTCAATCTCCTGAGCCATATCCTCAGGCAACCAAGTCCCGGAGACCAGCTCTCCGGCCAGCACGTCTCCGAGCCTAACTCCAAGGCGTTCAATCTCCTGAGCCATATCCTCAGGCAACCAAGTCTCCGAGCCCAGCTCTGAAATGTCCGGGTTTCTGAGCCCGACCTCCGAAGATAAAGCCCCAAGCCTAGCTCGAGGCATTCAAGGTCTGAGAGGCCTTCGAGCACTCCAATCCGAAGCCAACCTTCTCCGACATCGGAGTCTCAAGCCCCGCGCCGAGACAGTGAAGCTTAAGTCCCTACAGAGCTCAACTCTCCTCCCCGACCTCCCTACACTGAAATAGAAGAAAAAGAGAAGAGGAGAGGGGGAGAGAAGACATTCATACCACAAAAAAGAAAAGAGGGGGCCACACTTGCAGAATTGCTTTTCATTACTTAAAGGAGATGTTTTACATTGCCTCCTGGGCCCTGACAAGCCAGGTAGCCAGGTCTAAAAGAAGAAAAAAGCAAAAAATC
Organism: Areca catechu; assembly: GCA_021397845.1. Taxonomy (NCBI): domain Eukaryota; kingdom Viridiplantae; phylum Streptophyta; class Magnoliopsida; order Arecales; family Arecaceae; genus Areca; species Areca catechu. Next base: position 54,911,509 of record CM038039.1, on the reverse strand, counting down.
TATACAAGAGGTCCTATCCTATGGGGTCGGCTCCTTCCCTGGAAGGTGTTCGACCGGGACTTCTCCCTCCTCCACCTCCGTTACGGGGGCACCTTCCTTAGCAGCCTCAGCCGGAGGGACAGTTTCAGTTGCCAATGCCGCCAGAGCTGACCCAGCCATCTTTGCATGCGGCACGGGCTCGGCCGTCGCCGCCCCCAATGTCGGCTCAATCGGTCCAGGCACCCCCGAGGTTGCCTCAGGACAAGCCCTGGTTGGAGTAGCCCCCTGCCCTGCTGCAGCTGCCGCTGGAGCTGGAGCCTTCTTCCGAGGGGCCCGAAGTGCTGCCAGCAGCTCCTCGGAGAGAATTCCTCGTAGCTGAGTCCGACAATAGGCGAACTCCTTGGCGAAGGAGTCCGTTGCCGCCTCCTTGAAGTCCTTGATGTACTCGGGGGAGGCCTTGAAAGCAGCCACCGTGCCGGCATCCTCCTTCCTTGCGAGCTCCGCCCGGCACTCCGCTTCCTCCAACTGCTTTCTGGAGTGTTCCAACTGTCGAACCGCCACTGCCATCCCCTATTCGGCGGTCTTATTGGAGCGATCGGTGGCGGTGGCCTTCTCTTCCGCCTCGATGGCCCTCTTCTTCGCGGTTGCCGCCTTCTTTTCAGTCGAGACGGCCCTGTCCTTCGCCGCCTCCGCCTCGGCCCGGAGCTCTTTTAGCCGGGTCCTCTTCGACTCGAGCTCTTCCTCGAGCTCCTTCTTGGCCCGGGTGGCATCGGCGATCTCAGCCTAGAGGCCCTTAGCCTTCAGGTTGGCCTCTCGGACCTAGGCATCCTTCCGACCCACCTCGACCTTCAGGGACTCGAGCTTTGCCTGTCGCTCCTTGTCCCTTTTCGTCCAATTATGGTAGCAGTCTCGAATGAGAATCAGTTCTCTGCCTTGCTGCATCGAAAGAAATATGTTGGCCACGGTGCTAGAAAGGCTTAGAAGAAATCAAGGAAAGTTGAAGAGAACTTACGGCGTACAGGTTTGCGAACGACGAGTTGACGACGTTGCTCAGGAGCCTTCCGCTCCCTTCCCGTCGATTGTAGGACTGGACCGAGAAGTCCATCATCCGCTCGGCAAGTTTCGGGTCCTTCACCAGGAAAATGTTAGGCCCCAACCGGAAGGGGACTCGGTGGTAGTCCCTGTCCTGCTTCTCTGCTGGCTCGGATCCCTCGGCGATGGGAGGCGTTCTCGACACTAGTTGCGAGCTCGGTGCCACTTTGGGCCACGCCTGGGGTGCCGACCTTGCTTTTTTTGGTCCCCCATCCTCCTTGACATCGACAACTTCCGGAATGGGGGCTTCTACCCTGGTGGCTGCAGCGGCTGACCTGGTGCGGACGACCACCTCGAGCTTGGGCACCGGGACGAGGTCGCGCTGCCCGGAAGGCTCGTGGACGGGCTCGGCCGCCCTCTTCCACCTTCGCTCTGTGATTGGTGTGTCTACCCCGGCCTGCACCGGCCTCGCACCGTCTTCGACCCGAGCCCTCTTTGGAGCAGGTTCGCCAGTCTCGGCTGCCTGCTCTCCTTCCTCAGAAAACGAGAGCAGCTCATCCATGGAAAACTTCATCTCTACATCAGAAAAGACTTGGTCAGTCCCCCCAAAAAAGAGAGAGAGAGAGAAGAAAACAAGAAGAAGGTGGCCAAGTCGAACTCACCCGACTCTTGCACCGAACCGACCCCGGCCTCGCTTAGATTCTGCTCCGATAGCAAGACCTCAAGTGAAGGGATCTCGACCGATCTGAGTAGCTTGTACAAGTCAAGGTCGGCCGCTTCGATGGAGGAGTTCCTATTCGGAGACCGATCAGGGTCGCTCCAAACCCAGTCGATCCCCTCAACCGAGACAAAGAAGTACCTACTCTTCCATCCCTTGATGGAAGAGGGGGCTCAAACATGATACCCCGAGGATGAGAAGAAAGGGACCACCACCCCTTCTCGGTGGGATGGCGTTTCAGGATGAAAAAAATCCTGAACAAGGAGAAACAAGCAACAATCCTATGGAAGCGATACAGGACGATGAAGCAGAAGATCGTCCTAATAGTATTGGGGATTGTTGCCGCCCAGATCGCCATGGCCCATAGCTGCTGATTGCGTCGGGTGTTCCGCGTCCCCCCACGGGGGATGCCTCCGGTACCTCGGGACCTGCAAGAAAGCCAACATCAGTGACCCGGGCCGGGGATTCCGGCGGGGCACTCCGACGGTCAAGTCAGTGATGATCCAGGAAAACATATCCTCCCGATCGAGCCCCTCTGGATGAGCTCCATACTAGGAGGAGAGAGTGGAGTGTTTAAGAGGGTGAGTGTGAGTTGGGGGATGTGGTGGCCGAGGTAGTCTTGCCCTCCTGTCTGGCCTTTCTCCCTTCTCCTCTTTTTCTTTGTGATGGTTATGTTGTTGGAAAATTTTTTTGGTGCTCTCTTGTTGAGAGAATGTTGTTATATCATAATATGAGTGCTGTTACCTCCTTTTTGCTTACTCTGGTTGAGTCTTCTACTTTGGCTTACCTCGGGGTTCTTCCATGCCGTCAGATGGATACGACGAGGTATCATACCGTAGACGGGACGCCTTCTTTATTGGATAGCTGGGGAAGCTTCTACATGCCTCTGACATTCCTTTTATTTGCCCTTCCTGGAAGCCTGGCAGGACCTCGACTGTTGTGCCGTCGCTCTCGGGAACCGTGCTCCTTGGTGGGGTCTTTCCTCTGGACGTACGGCAGGTCGGTGGAGGGCATGGTGCCTTGATGTGAGCTTCCTTTCTTTCCGGTGTGAATGACGGTCGTGGGCATTAATAGCGACGTGGCGGGTGCTGTTGTACGGTCCTCGGGGGGCACGCCACTGTCCTCAGAGGGGAGATGCTGCTCCTTTGGTGGTTGATGCCTCGATTTGTGCTGGGGACCGAGCTGGGGAGATGGGGCCCGCTTGTAGGGGACCCGCCTTATGGCTGCTCGTTGTGCGGAGGAAGGCCGAGCTCGGCTCTAGGCCAGGGGGGCCCAGCCTTGACCGAGCTCGGGCTGGCAAAGGTGGATGAGGCGCGCCCAACCCAGGGGACCCGGCCTCGGAGGGGTCCCACGTGGCGGAGGAGGATTGAGCTCAATTCCGGGTCACGGGGCCCTACCTTGAGCTCGAAGGGTCTGCCTCTGGTGGGGCCTGAGCTCGGCTCTGACCTAGGCGTCCTGACTTGGTAGGGACCGACCTGGCGGAGGACGGAGCCCAGCTTTGACGGGCGGCCCCGTTGACATCGGAGAGCTCAGCCCGGCGAAGGAGCCTGTGGTGGGACTCTAGCATGGCATCCGATGAGGGCTCCACGTCAGGCTCCTTGCTCCATGTCAGCGAACCGGTCACATCATTTGCCCCCCACTCCCGAGGCCCATTATTGCACGGCGCTCGGGGTGAAGGGAGTAATTACGGTGCTAACGTGGAAAGGTGGAGAGATATGGTGCAATAATGATCGATATCGACGGCGTCTCGCCCGGTGGGCCCTTGATCCTGTGCGAGGGTGCCACGCGGCCATGTCTGGGAAGTGGTTATAGCGGGCACGAAAGTCAGAGTGACCGCGGTTAGATTGGGAGTGCCGGTCCCGTTGAGCAGCGACATGTAGCGCGACTCTTGGAAAATTCATAACGGTACGGTCGGGCGCAGGTTGCCTTGAGAAAAAGGAGTGCATCTTTTCGAACCATACCTTTTTTCGAATTCTTCGCGCCCGACGTTGTGCAACAGTCTCCTTCTTCCTCCACTCCGGTCGTCATCACCCGCTTAGGATCTTAGCAGGTTAGCCTCCTCTTTTTCCTCTTTTCTAGCCGACTTGGGTCGTCTTAGGTCTTCCCCCATCCTTCCCTTTCTCTTCTTCTTCTTCTTCCATGGATCGCTTCGGTCCAGACTTCTGTCCTTCGTGCCAAGCCGAGGCTGGACCTTCCCAGCCGAGGACACCTTCTTCCTCCGAAGAAAAAATGGAGGCGGCACGGTATGAATTTAGTAGGAGGCCCTCTCAAGGTCCTTAGTCATTAGGGAACCCGGGTCTTCTCCTCCTCCCCGTTTGGCTCTTTCTCCTGCTCCTGTTTCTATTCCTGCTTCCCTTCCTGAGCCCGAGCCTTCTCGGTCGACAAGTCCTTGAGGGATTGCTTCGGTGATCTTCGCCGAGGATCTGGCGGCCATCCAGGGTGCATATGACATCCCTGAGTCTGTCCGGCTCTCCGTTCCTCGTCCCGGGGAGCAGGTCACGTCCAGTGGCCCTCGGCGGATCGCCTTCTATGAGGAGACCTTCGTCGGGGGCCTCCGGTTCCCTGTTCATCCCTTTTTCCTTTCCTTCTTGACCAACTACCGACTTGTTCCTGCCCAGTTGGTCCCCAATACCATCAGAACGATATTTTGCTTCATCGTTCTGTGTCACTTCCGTGGGGTTGTTGCCCATTTTTCCTTGTTCAGGGCCTTTTTCACTTTGAAACGCCACCCCACCGAGGAGGGATGGTGGTCCCTCTCTTCTCGCCCTCGGGGCATCCATTTCGAGCTCCCCTCTTCCATCAAAGGATGGAAGAGCAAATATTTTTTCGCATCGGTTGAGGAGATCGACTGGTCTTGGAGCGACCTAGATCGGTCTCCTAATAGGAACTCCTCCGTCGAAGCAGCCGACCTCGACCTGTACAAGCTGCTCAGATCGACCGAGACCCCATCTCTTGAGGTATTGTGTCAGAGCAGAATCTCCGCGAGACCGAGGTCAGCTCGGCACGGGAGTCGGGTGAGATCGACTTGGCCACCCCCCTTTCGTTTCTTATTTACTTTTCTCTCTCTTTTCTTCTTTTTTTCTTCTCTCTCTCTCTTTTTTTTTTGGGCTGACATGATCTTTTTTGGTGTAGAAATGAAGTTTTCAATGGATAAGCTGCTCTCGTTTACTGAGGAGCGAGAGCAGGTAGCCGAGACGATCGAGCCCGCTCCGAAGAGGGCTCGAGTTGACGACGGTGCGAGGTCGGTGCAGGCCGGGCTGGACGCACCTGTTTCAGAGCGGAGGTGGAAGAGGGCGGTCGAGCCCACCCGCGAGCCTCCAGTGCGCCAAGAGCTGGTGCCGGCGCCCGAGCCCGAGGTGGTCATCCGCGCCAGGTCCGCTGCTGCCGCCGCCAGAACAGAGGTCCCTCCTCGGAGGTCGTCAATGCCGAGGAGGAGGGGAGGTTGAGAGGAGCGAGGCCGGCGCTCCAAGCGCAGGCCGAGGTGGTGCCGAGCTCGCAGCCGACGCCAGACGGGCCTCCAACCATCGAGGGATCCGAGCCGGCAAGGGGGCAGGACAGGGACTATCGCCGAGTCCCTTTCTGCCCGGGGCCCAATATGTCACTGGTGAAGGACCCAGCGCTTGCCGAGCGAATGATGGACTTTCTCCGTCCAGTCCTGCGACAAGCGAGAGGGGAGCGGGAGGCTCCTGGGGGACGTCATCAGCTCGTCCTTCGCCAACCTATACGCTGTAAGTTCCTTCTCCCTTGTTCTGGTACTCTTTAGTCTTTCTCAGCATAGCATCATAACTGACATATTCCCTTGGGTGCAGCACGGCAGGGAACTGAGCCTTATCAGGGATTACTGCCGTAACTGAGCAAAAAGGGACCAACAATGGCAGGCCAGGCTCGAGTCCCTCAAGGCGGAGGTAGGCCAGAAGGAGGCCGAGATCCGGGAGTTCCACTCGAAGGCCAAGGGCCTCCAGGCCGAGAACGCCGACACTGCTCGAATAAAGAAGGAGCTCGAGGCGGAGCTCGAGTCGAAGAGGGCTCGAGTGAAGGAGCTCCGAGCTGAGGTGGAGGCGGCAAAGGACAGGGCCGCCTCTGCCGAGAAGAAGGTAGCGGCCACGGAGGAGAGGATCGTCGCTATCAGCCGAACCGTCGAGACCGTCGAGAAGACGGCGTCGATTGCTACCCGGCAGCATGAGCACGCCCAGAAGCAGTTGGAGGAGTCGCGACAGTGGGAGGAGGTAGTGAGAAAGAGGGCCGTCGACGCGGTGGCCGCCGACGCGGTGGCCGCCGACGCGGTGGCCGCCGACGCGGTGGCCGCCTTCAAGGCCTCCACAGAATATATCAAAGACTTCAAAGAGGCGATGACGGACTCCTTCACCAAGGGGTTTGGTTATTGCCGCCAGCAGCTACGGGGGATCTTGTCCGAGGAGCGGCTGGCCGTGCTCCAGACCCTGGGAAAGAAGGCTCCTGCTCCAAAGGCGGCTGTAGGAGGGCAAGGGGCCGCTCCAGTCGGGTCACTTCCGCCAGTGGCCCCGGAGGCTGCCGAGCCGGCCTCGGTTGTGGCAACGGCTGGGGTAGCATCGCAAGAGAAGAAGGTCGAGCCGGCCTCCTTGACAGCCGTAGCCGAGTCCACTCCTCCGACGGAGCCTGTTCAGGCGCGCGACCCTGCACCGGAGGTGGAGGGAGGGGAAGTCCCGGCTGTGCGCCGCCCAGGAAAGGAGCCGGCCCCGTAATATAAGACTTCTCTTGTACCCTTTTTATTTTCTTTTTGTACTTTCTACTATCTGTTTTTTCTTTGAACCGGGTTGCCTGGCCTGTCAGGGCCCGGGAAATGATGTATGTGTTTCTTCCAAGTAATGAGAACTGACTTCAGAAATATGACTTCTTTTCTTTTTTCTGTGATGTGAATGTCTCTTTTCCTCTTTCCCCCTCTTTTCTCTTTTGTCGGAGTGAGGAGGTTGTGGGGAGGAACTTCGGACCTGGGCGCCTAAGGGCGATTCACATCTTGAGTGCCTCGGAGCTAGGCTCGGGGCTTGATCTTCAGAAGTTGGGCCCAAGGAGCATCGCCTTAGAGCTAGGCTCAGGGATGCACTGGTCGGAGAGCTGTGTGGCTAGAAGATTCCCTTGACCGGAGGTCTGGGCTCTAGTCTTGAGTTGGCGTCCTGGAGCTAGGCTCAGGGACATTGTCGACTGGAGAGCTGCTTGGTTCAAAGGTTCCCTTGACCGGAGATTTGAGCTCCGATCTTGGGCTGGCGTCCTTGAGCTGAGCTCGGGGATGTTGTTGACTGGAGAGCTACTTGGCTTGAAGGTTTCCTTGGCCGAAAATCTGAGCTCCGGTCTTGGACTGGCATCTTGGAGCTGGGCTCGGGGACGTTGTTGACTGGAGAGCTGCTTGGCTCGAAGGTTCCCTTGGTCAGAGATCTGAGCTCCGGTCTTGGGCCGGAGTGCTTGGGGCTTTCCAGGTCTTTGTGCTAGAGGACTTTCTCTGGGCTTGGTGCCAAGGAGCTAGGCTCATGGCTGAAGTGCCTGGGGGCTTCCCAGGTCTTTGTGCCGAAGGACTTTTCTCGGGCTTTGGTGCCGAGGAGCTAGGCTCGTGGCTGAAGTGCCTAGGGGCTTCCCAGGTCTTTGTGCCAGAGGTCTCTTCTCTGGGCTTTGGTGCGGAGGAGCTAGGCTCGCGGCTTGCTTGTTGGAGAGCCAGGCTTCAGGGCTTGATTGCCTGAGGATGTGGCTCTGGAGGTGTCGTCTTGGAGCTGGGCTCGAAGACGGTGATAGCTGAGAAGATTCCCTTGGTCGGAGATCTGAGCTCCGGTCTTGGGTTGGCGTCCAAGAGCTGGGCTCAGGGACTTTGATAGTTGAGAGAGGCATGGCTCAGACCTTCGCGCTGGAGGAATCTCTTTGGGCTTGGTGCGAGGAGCTGGGCTCGCGGCTGGAGTGCCTGGGGGCTACCCAGGTCTTCATGCCGGAGGACTTTTCTATGGGCTTTGGTGCCGAGGAGGGCTCGCGGCTAGAGTGCCTGGGGGCTTCCCAAGTCTTCGTGTCGAAGGATTTTTCTCGGGCTTTGGTGCCGAGGAGTTGGGCTCGCGCTGGAGTGCCTGGGGCTTCCCAGGTCTTCGTTCCGGAGGACTTTTCTACGGGCTTTGGTGCCAAGGAGCTGGGCTCGTGGCTGGAGTGCCTGGGGGCTTCCCAGGTCTTCATGCTGGAGGACTTTTCTGCGGACTTTGGTGCCGAGAAGCTGGGCTCGCGGCTGGAGTTCTTGGGCTTCCCAGGTCTTCGTGCCGGAGGACTTTTGTCCGGGCTTTGGTGCGAGAGGAGCTGGGCTCGCGGCTGGAGTTCCTGGGGGCTTCCCAGGTCTTCGTGCTAGAGAACTTTTCTCCGGGCTTTGGTGCCGAGGAGCTGGGCTCGGGCTGGAGTGCCTGGGGGCTTCCCAGGTCTTCGTGCCGGAGGACTTTTCTCCGGGCTTTGGTGCCGAGGAGCTGGGCTCGAGGCTTGAGTTTCTTGCAAGGTAGATAAATTGTCATGCATAAAGGAATTTTTATTTCTCATGGATGGAATACTTACATTACTGATAGTATCTCCTCAAATTACAAGCGTTCCAGGTTCGGAGGAACCTGGCACCATCCAAGCCTTCGAGGTAGCAGGCCCCCTGCGAGAGGGCCTTGGCTACTTTATAAGGGCCCTCCCAGTTCGGTGAGAGTTTGCCGCACTCCCGGGGCTGGGACGCTTATGCTCGGTGCAACACCAGATTGCCAGGTCGGAAGGTCTTCTGCTTCACCCGTGCATTGTAGTATCGGGCGACTCGTTGCCAATATGCTACCATCCAGAGTCGGGCCTTGTCCCTCGTCTCTTCAAGGAGGGTCAAGGTTGAGCAGGAGATGTGCCGAGTTCTGGGCCTCGTCGTACCGCTGCACCCGGATTGTGGGCACACCGAGCTCGACTAGGATCACCGCTTTAGATCCAAAAACAAGGTTGAAGGGTGTTTCGCCAGTTGCCATTCTGGGCATTGTGAGGTAAGCCCACAGGACACTCGGAAGTTCTTCTGCCCATCTGCCTTTCGCCTGGTCCAACCTGGTGCGGAGTCCTTGAAGGATGGTTCGATTTATCACCTCGTCTTCGTCGTTGGTCGGGGATGAGCAACCGAGGTGAAGCGGTGCTAGATCCCGTGCTCAGCACAGAATCCTTCGAACTCCGGTTGTCGAACTGTCGCCCATTGTCGGTGATGATGCAATTGGGGAGTTCGAAGTGGCAGATGACAGACTTCCAAAAAAATTGGCAAACATTGGCTTCTGTAATTCGAGCCAATGGCTATGCTTCGACCCATTTGGTGAAGTAGTCGATCGCTACTAGTAGGAACTTCTGCTATCCAGGTGTAGTGGGGAACGGTCCTAGAATGTCCATCCCCCATTGTGCGAAAGGTCAGGAAGATGACAGTTGGGAGATCGGTGCAGCTGGTAAGCGTTGAATGTGGGAGTGGCACTGGCACTTGTCACACTCTTGACGAAGTCGACAGCATCCTCTCTCGTTGTTTCTTAGAAGTATCCCTGGTGAAGGGCCTTATACGCCAGAGTCCTCCCCCCTACATGATTTCCACATAGGCCCTCGTGTATCTCTTGGAGCATGAAGGCTGCCTCTATAGACCTGAGGTACTTCAGGAGGGGGTAGGAATAAGATCGGCGATAGAGCTGGCCATCCATCAAGACGAAGCGGGTGGCTTTCCTTCTGATGAGGCCAGCTTCTTTGTGGTCTTCTGGCAGTAGGCCGTCCTGGATATACTTGACGTACTTGTCCATCCAGCTCGGCTCATGGGCTACTTGTTGCACCTCTTCGGGACTTTCGTAGCTTGGATTCTCGAGATACTCGATGTAGGCGCGCCCCAAGGACGAGTCCGGTAGGGTTGCGAGCCTCGATAGTGCATCCGCACGAGCATTTTCTCCACGGGGTATGTGGAAAACGCGAAAGTGACAGAAGCCTGCTGCGCTCGAACGAACCTTCTCCAGGTACTTCATCATCTGGGGATCTCGGGCCTCGTACTCTCCGGAGACTTGTCCGGCAACCATTTGGGAGTCGATGAAGACCTTTAGGTTTTGTATGCCCAGCTCGCGGGACACCATCAGGCCCGCAAGGAGCGTCTCGTACTCCGCCTGGTTGTTCGTGGCGGGGAACTTAAAGCAAAGTGCACACTCCGTCACCACTCCATCAGAATTGGCGAGGATGAGGCTGCTCCGCTCCCGCAAGAATTGGAGGCTCCATCCACGTGAAGGGCCCAAGGGTCCCCAAGTGGGCCGGGCTCAGCTTGGCTCTCCAGGACCATCCGCTCTGGTTCCTCGGGAAGCCTTGTACATTCGACCACGAAGTCGGCTAGGACTTGGACCCTCTGTGATGACCTCGGCTGATATGCTATGTCGTACTCGCTCAGCATCGGGGACCATTTGACCAACTTTCGGAAGTCTCGGGATGGCTTAGCATGGTCCTCAGTGGCTGATCAGTCACAACCATGATGGGATGTGCTTGGAAATAGGGCTTGAGGCGCTTAGCAGACATAATTAGTGCAAAAATAAGTTTTTCGGAGTGGGTATACCTGATCTCCGCATAATGGAGTATTTTGCTGGTGTAGTACACCGGCTTCTATGATCCATCCTGGTATGTACGAACAAGGACCGAGCTGACGGCCCTTGGGGTGACCGCTAGGTAGAGCAGGAGCTCTTCTCCTTCTTCTGGTCTAGACAGCAGAGGTGGGGAGGTCAGGAACTCCTTCAGCTCTTCAAAGGCCATCTTGCACTCTTCAGTCTAGGTGAAGTCGTGCATCTTGCGCAACGCTTTGAAGAAAGGGAGGCAGCGATTAGCTGACCTCAAGATGAACCGGCTTAGAGCTGCGATTCTTCCCATCAGGTGCTGAACCTGCTTCTTGGATGTTGGGTGCTCTATGTCAAGGATTGCTTGGACCTTCTCCATATTCGCTTCGATGCCTCTCTGGGTAACCATGAAGCCGAGGAACTTCCCGGCCACCACCCCGAAGGCGCACTTCACTGGGTTGAGCTTTATCTGGTGCTTCTAGAGATGTGAAAGGCCTCAGTGAGATCGACGATGTGGTCCGAGCTCGAGTGTAACGAGATGTCATCCACGATCATACTTGCATCCAGTATACTTGCACATTTCTGCCAATCTGGTCCTTGAAGATCTTGTTGACCAAGCGTGGTACGTGGCCCCATCATTCTTCAGGCCAAAGGGCATCATCCTGTAGCAATATGTCCCCCGGTCAGTGATGAAGGCACTGTGCTCCTCGTCCTCTAGGTGCATCCGGATCTGATTGTACCCAAAGAATGCATCCATAAAGGAGAGTAACCTGTGCCCCGAAGTGGCGTCTACCAACTAGTCTATCCTGACAGAGGAAAACTGTCCTTCGGGCATGCTTTGTTGAGGTCAGTGTAATCCACACAGATCCTCCACTTGCCATTATTCTTCTTTACCATCACCACATTCGCCAGCCAGCTTGGATATTGTACTTCTCGGACGAAGCCAGCGGCTAGAAGTTTCTCAACTTCCTCATTGATGGCCACTTACCTCTCTGGGATGAAGCTCCTCTTCTTTTGTCGAACCGGTCTGTACTTCGGATCAACATTGAGTTTGTGGATGATGATTTCAGGGGGAATACCTGGCATGTGGCTGCCGTCCAGGCGAACACATCCGCATTCGCCCTCAAGAACTCCAACAGCGAAGCTTTCTCCTTCTCGAGCAGCTGGGCTCCGATCTGCATGGTCTTCGTCTGGTCGGCCCCGAGCTGGTAAGGAAGCAAGCGTTCGACCGGGCCTCCCCTGGGGTCCTGGGCCCTCTGGTCGAGCTCGTCTGCTCTGGAGCCCTCCTCGGGCACTCGGGCCCCGGGGAGGGTTTGGAAGTAGTGCTGCACTGCTTGGGGCATACCTCTCATCTCCCCCACACCGCAAGAGTTGGGAACTGCACCAGGAGCCTCTTGGTGGAGACGACGGCGTCGAGGAGATTGAGCCCAAGTCGGCCTAGAATCATGTTGTAGGGCGAAGAAGGAAGCCTGACAACCGTGAACGTCATCATGACAGTGCTCTGCCGAGTGCTCTGCCGAGGTGGGTCCCGGCAGTGACTGGGAGAGTGATTTCTCCCTCCACCCTTGCGGAGTCTCCGTGAAACCAACAAGAGGGGTATACACAGGCTTGAGCTGAGTAGGGGAGAGATTCATCCTGGAGAAAGCATCGTAGAAAAGTACATCTCTGGAGCTTCCACTATCTACCATGATGTGCTTTACAGGATGCTTTGTGATCGTCATCTCAACGACCACAGTATCATTATTTACATTTTTATCCTCATTTTCCCTTTCCCTCATAAAGGGAAGTACATTCTCAGGGTCCCCTGTCCCCCGGGTCCTCTTGGATGTGCGCTCAACTCCCCAGGAGATCATGCCCACCGGCTTCTCGGTGGGGCGGTTGTCGATGGCTGGAGCTGGCAGGAGAGCAACGAGCCCCTGGGACTCTGTCGAGTTCTGCCCTCCACATATTTCCGAGGTAGCCTCTCTTGATGAGCTCTTCGATCTTTCACTTGAGATCGTGGCATTTCTCGGTATCGTGGCCGTAGTCACGGTGGAAGTGGCAGTACTTCGTCTTATCCCAGGTGAAGGATGACTTCAATGGTAGGGGACGCCTCAGATAGGTCACGCCCTCGATCTCCATGAGGATCTTCGTTCTCGGGCCGAGAAGGGGAGTGAAGTTCCCCTGAGGAACGAGAGCGTTCTTTGGCCTTGGTGTCGGTCGGGAGCTCTGAGCTGGCGGTCCCGGCCTCCGTGCCCCAAGCACCACGGAGGGCACCGGCCCCTTCAGCGGCTTCCCGTCGAGCTCCCGCCTTGTACGATCCCCTCCTCGGCGTGGATGTACTTCTGAGCCTAGAAGAGTAGCTCGGTGTAGGTCTTCGGGGTTTCTTATCAAGCGAGTAGGTCAGGCGGGAAGTCATGAGCCCTCGCTTTAGGGCCAGCATTGCAACCGGCTCCTCCAGGCTGTAGATCTCCAAGGCAGCGGCCTTGAAGTGGGCCACATAATCCCGCAGTGGCTCACGGTCATGTTGCCTGATGGAGAAGAGGCTGTCCATCTCGCGTGGCATCTTCTGACAGGCGTCAAAATGTGCCACGAACTTCTGCCCCAGCTGGGCAAAAGAATTGATGCTTTCCAGCTCGAGGTGGGTGAACCATACCCGAGTCACCTTCTGAATGGTAGCGGGGAATGCGACGCACAGAAGAGCATCAGTGGCTCCCTGGACCCTCATGAGGGCCCGGTAACTTTCTATGTGGTCAAGGGGCTCGGTGGTTCCATCATAAGGATCCACCTGCGGCATGCAGAACCGACGGGGAATCGGCTCCGCCTGGATCTCCTGGGAGAATGGAGGGCGGGCGTCATAGCCCGCTAGCTCGCTAGTGGAGCCAGGCAAGTTGGTAAACCGGCGGGCAAACTCCGCCAGCTTGCGGTCATGCTCCTCCAGGCGCTTCTCCGCTATGCACTTGATGGCTTCGTCTGTGGACCCCTCCGCTGAGACGGGCGGGGAAGGTGATGCTGACGCGCGTCACCCATGGCGGGGAGCTTTGCCCTTCCTACCTTGGCGGGGTTTAGGTGCCCCCCGGTCAAGGTGCGGTGAGCAGCTTTCTTCGTCAGTAGAGCTGGCCTGCCATCACTTCATTAGGGCCTGATGGGTACCCCGAGGGTCTATAACTACCCGCGACTGTGAAGGCCTCTCGTGGAAGGAACGCAGGCTGTCGCAGGGCGCTGTGGCGTGGGCCGCAGGGGTCTCTGGCTGCTGGTGGGTAGCCAGGGACCGACGTTGGTGCTGATGCTGGAGCTGGCGCACTGCTACAATGAGAGTGTGCATCTGCTGGGCAAGTGCGGTCAACTGGGTCTCCAATGGGGGCGGTTGAACCGGGGTAGGTAGCTCCGTCTCCAGTCCGTGCGGGTTCCCATGGAAAGGGGATGCCTCTGCATGGCTGGGAGAAGCTCCTCTGGCCCGGGTGGTCACCATCCTCCCGATGGAATGGCTAAGCGAGGCTTGAACTGGATCGAGCATCGTACTGCCCCCCTACCTGGCGCGCCAATCTGTTGCCGCCCAGATCATCGTGGCCCGTAGTTGCTGATGGCGTCGGGTGTTCCGCGTTCGCCCGCGGGGGATGCCTCCGATGTCTCGGGACCTGCAAGAAAGCCAACGTTAGTGATCCGGGCCGGAAATTCCGGCGGGGGCACTTCGACGGTCAAGTCAGTGATGATCCAGGAGAACAGATCCTCTCGGTCAAGCCCCTCTGGATGAGCTCCACGCTAGGAGGAGAGAGTGGAGTGTATAAGAGGGTGAGTGTGAGCTGGGGGATGTGGTGGCCGAGGTGGTCTTGCTCTCCTGTCTAGCCTTTCCCCCTTCTCCTCTTTCTTTGCGATGGTTGTGTTGTTGGAAAATTTTTTTTGGTGCTCTCTTGTTGAGAGAATGTTGCTATATCATAATATGAGTGATGTTACCTCCTTTTTGTTTACTCTGGCTGAGTCTTCTACTTTGGCTTGCCTCGAGGTTCTCCTATGCCGTCAGATGGGTACGATGAGGTATCGTGCCGTAGACGGGATGCCTTCGTTATTGGATAGCTAGGGAAGCTTCTACATGCCTCTGACATTCCTTTTATTTACCCTTCCTGGAAGCCTGGCAGGACCTCGACTGTTGTGCCGCCACTCTCGGGAACCGTGCTTCTTGGTGGGGTCTTTTCTCCGGACGTATGGCAGGTCGGTGGAGGGCATGGCGCCTTGATATGAGCTTCCTTTCTTTTTGGTGTGAATGGTGGCCGTGGACATTAATGGTGACGTGGTGGGTGCTGTTGTACGGTCCTTGGGGGGCACGCCACTGTCCTCGGAGGGGAGGAGCTGCTCCTTTGGTGGTTGATGCCTCGATTTGCACTGGAGACCGAGATGGGGAGATGGGGCCCGCTTGTAGGGGACCTGCCTCGCAGTGGCTCGGTTATGCGGAGGAGGGCCCAGCCTTGACCGAGCTCGGGCTGGCAGAGGTGGATGAGGCGCGCCCAGCCCAGGGGACCCGGCCTCGGAGGGGTCCCCATGGTGGAGGAGGCTTGAGCTCAACTCCGGGTCACGGGCCCGACCTCGGGCTCGAAGGGTCTACCTCTGGTGGGGCCTAAGCTTGGCTCCGACCTGGCAGGGACCGACCTGGTGGAGGACGGAGCCCAGCTTCGACGGGTGGCCCCGTTGACATCGGGGAGCTCAGCCCGGCGAAGGGGCCTGTGGTGGGACTCCAATGTGGCATCCGATGAGGGCTCCACGTCAGGCTCCTTACTCCACGTCAGTGACCCGGTCACATCAGGGACCAACTGGGCAGGAACAAGTCGGAAGTTGGTCAGCAAGGAAAGGAAGAAAGGGTGGACAGGAAATCGGAGACCCCCGATGAAGGCCTCATAGTAGAAAGCGATCCGCCTAGGACCACTAGAAGTAACCAGCTCTCTCGGGCGAGGAACGGAGAGATGAATGGACTCGGGAATACTGTAAGCATCCCGGATGGCCACAAGATCCTCGGCGGTGATCACCGAAGCAATCCCACCGGGACCTGTCGACTGAGAAGGTTCGGGTTCGGGAATGGGAGCAGGAGGGGGAGCAGGGAGAAGAGCCAAGCGAGGTGGAGAAGAAAACCCGGGTTCCCTAATGGCTACTGGGCCATGGAAAGGTCTCCTACTGAACTCATACCTTGCCATCTCCATCTCCTCGTCGGAGGAAGAGGGAGTCCTCGACCGGGAAGGTCCGGCCTCGGCTTGGCAGGAAGGATGGAAGTTTGGACCAAAACGATCCATGGAAGAAGGAGAGAAGGACGAGAAGACCTACGATGGCTCCTAATCGACGAGAAGAGAGGGGAAGAAAGAGCTAACATGCTAAAGTTCTAGGAGGACGATGATGGCCTGGGAAGAAGAAGACTCCTGTATGATGCCGGGCGCGAAAGGATGTGGAGGAGGTAAGTTTCGAAATGACTTACCTCCCCCCTCCATTCGAGACTACCTGTGCCTGACCATACCATTACGGCTTCCCCAAGAGACTTGCCACGTGTCGCTGATCAACGGGGCCAGCACCCCCAATCTGACCGTGGTCGCTCTGACTTTCGTGCCCGCTATAACTGCTCCCTGGACGTGGCCGCGTGGCATCCCCGCACAGGCCCGAAGGACTGCTGAGCGAGGCGCCGCCAATTTCGATCATTATTGCACCAGATTTCTCTACCTTTCCATGTCAGCACCGCAATTACTCCCTTCGCCCCGAGCGCCGCCCGCCAACGGACCTCGGGAGTGGGGGGTAAATGATGTGGATAATTCGCTGACATGGCACAGACAAACTGACATGGAGCCCTCACCGGGCCCCACGGTGGATTCCCACAATGAGCCCCTTCACTGGGCTGAGCACCCCTGGAGCAACGGGGCCGCCCGCCGAAGCCGAGCTCCGTCCTTCGCCAGGTCGGTCCCCACCAAGTCGGGATGCCTAGGCCGGAGCCGAGCATAAGCCACCATTCAAGGCGGACCCCTCGAGGTCGGGCCCCGTGGTCAGGAATCGAACTCAAGCCTCTTCCGCCACGAGGAGCCCCTCCGAGGTCAGATTCCCCGGGCTGGTCTGCCCCCGTCCATCTCAGTCAGGTTGAGCTCGTTCGAAGCCGAGCCCTGCTGGTCTGGAGTTGAGCTCGGCCCTCCACCACCCAGCCGAGCCACCTTGAAGCGAGCCCACCAAAGGTGGGCCCCATCTTTCCAGCTCGGTCCCCGACCTAGATAGAGACACCAGCCGCCAAGAGAGCAGCGCCTCTCCTCCGAGGACAATGGCGGTCCCCCCAAGGGCCGTACAGCAGCACCAGCCATGCCGCCATTAATGCCTACAGCCGTCACTCACACTAGAAAGAAAGAAAGCTTACATCAAGGTGCCATGCCCTCTAACGACCTACCATACGACCAAGAAAAAGACCCAACTGAAGGGTGCGGGCCCCGAGAATGGCGGTCCACCAACCAAGGCCCTGCCAGGCTCCCAACAGAAGGAATGTCATAAGCCGAAGCTTCCCTGACCATCTGACAGAATGGGTGTCCCGTCTACAGCACGATACCTCGACGCACATGTCTGACAGCATGGAAAGATCTCAAGGCAAGCCAAAGTAGATGACCCAGCTAGGGTAAGCCAAAAAGAAGGTAACACAACAAAAAAAAAACAACAAGAGCAAGCACAGAAAAGAGGGGGGAGAGAGGCCAGAGAGGGGGGCGAGACCACCTCGGCCATCACCTCTCCCAGCTCACGACTACTCATTTTCCATACACACTACACTCACTCCTCCTCGTGTGGAGCTCATCCAGAGGGGCTTGACCAGGAGGATCTGTTTTCCTGGATCGTCACTGACTTGACCGTCGGAGCACCCCCGCTGGAATCCTTGGCTTGGGTCACTGACGCTATTCCTTGCAGGTCTTGAGGCATTGGAGGCATCCCCAGCAGGCGAGCGCGCGACTCCCGACACCACCAGCAGCTACGGGCCATGGCGATCCGGGCGACAACACCTTTTTTGACCAATCAAAATCTTCCAAACTCTTCTTCGATTCTTCTCGACTCTGCTCCATTCCAAATCATTCTCTCCGTCTCTCTCAGGCTCCCATCTATCCTTCATCCTGATTGATCTCTCATCTTCCCTATAAATAGTCGGTAAACAATAACAACTTGGTAGTCCGCAAGGAGGAGACTTTGTCATGGTTAGTGCTCCATCTAAACTCTTAAGGTATGCCCTTCTCCCAAATGGCAAGATGCTAGATCTCATGTCTCAATTGATTTCTACTCCTACATCTTCCCTTATTCTCCCCCATCATTCTTATCGAGTCCTTGCTTTGTTGGCACCTTGTTTGCCACTCTATTCATCCTCCTTTATTTCCTTCATTGGCCTATCAGTCCACTATCATCTCTCCACTTGTTGCCTCCTAACTCTTAATATTAGCACCAGAGCAAGGCCAAATTCCTTCTCACCTTGATTCAAAGCTCTCTATAAAGTTGATTTGGGAAGTCATTATACCATTACACAATTTTCAAAATTTTCAAACCTTCTAAAGCTAGAAAACATGCACTTTCATATCCTTCAAAGTATATGATTTTGCAACTAAATTATAACTGATATCAGTGCAATATTTATCTATCTCATGGAGAAAGTTTTCCAACATATTAGTCCCCACCCACCAGGTATGGCCGTATGGGACAAATTGGACAACCCTTCATTTTGTGGCCGATAGTAGCTAAGATGTAGCTTGACATTATAGACTGCCCTTAGCCGAAGGAAGTAAACTGATGTTATATAAATTTGCATGCTCTTTTATCCTATTCTATTTTATTTTTGATTTTTGATATTCATCATCATCATTTCACAGTAGTAAATAATGGTAGTGCATTGTTATCAACCATGGTGGCTTGTTTTGCATATATTTGTAAATTGCAACTCCTTATTTAATCTTATTTTTGTTGAAGTTATTCAATGGTCATTAGTACTTTGTTTTATGGAAAATTAAGAGTTGGCTATTTAAATCCTATAGAAATAGAATGGGGTCTACATTTTGACAATATTTCTTAGTTTGTCATAAATTTTTATCTATAGTAATTTTTTTGGCTAGTTCATTACTTTGTTATGATGTAGTAGAATTAATTTGATAATGATTTTTCATTAGGAGGGTTCGCCCACCACTAATCTGTCACCTCCTCGCATTATTTTGCCTTCTTAGATTAATTGGATAACCTTCCCAAATTATGATTTAGCTGAACTTTCCAGGAATAGTAGCATTAGTTTTAGCTCAATCACAATTTATTGCTCCTGCACATTCACCACGGTTCATGCAAGATAGTGGTTCAAACCAAATAGCAAGTTAAAAGAGGTATTTGAATGATGACATTTTGAGGTAGGCTTTTCATGCGAACTCTTAACAATGCTTTATTGATATCTATATGACATGATTGCACATCATTTTTTTCTCTATATCAAATATCCTTGGATTGTAGGACCAAGAACAACAATACTATTAGTTTGCTCCTTGAGTGGCCTACTTGTCTTGCCTTGCAAGCTATAATATTTGCATTCTAGAGGTTGGTTTAATTTTTTTCATCCAATTTGTGCATGAAGATATATATTTTATTTCATTTTGTATTTCTATCGTATTCAGTTGCAATGCATGCTCATATATTTTTTTTAATTCTATGTGAAATAGGTTTATATCTATGATAGATAGTAATGAAAATATAGTTGAAATTTCAAGTATACTTAGTTATAGTAGTTCACAACTAGTAGAGCTCTCTAATACAGATAGCCCTAAAATGAGCCAAAAAAGGAGGTCAGAGATATGAATCATTATTCTGAAATATAAAATTAAAAAGACAAGGCTAAATATAACTATTATCATTTTATTTTTTTAGTTGGTCCTAAAAATGGGATAAGTCATTTCCATAAACACATAAAAAGTTACAAATCAAAAAAAAAAATTGATACAAGGCAGAAATAATTAATAGATAATGTAACATCAAAAGATGGTATTTATTGAATGAGTTAACTTCCTATTCATTTGATTAAGAGAAAAGACATGAGGACCTTGCAAGAATAATGATTCTATAAGAGATGCCATTTACAATAATTGAATATCCAGCTTTTTGGATATTTATTAGAAATCTTAGATCTAAATTTCATATTTTTTAAGGATAACATTCGCATCGATTGCTTGAAAGTATATGAAAAAAAAAAGAAGACTATACGAGTTGTTTAAAGCAAATTATGAAAGAATTAGCTTAACATCTAACATGTGGACATCAAATCAGACATTAGGATATATGTGTCTCACTATACATTACATCACCAATGATTGGGAACTTAAAAATATATTATAAATTTTAAGATGGTGCCTTCACCACACACAAGTTTAGTCATCAGTGATTATATTGCAAGCTGTATTTTATTTTGGAACATTAAAAAAATGTTAGGTTCAATCATCCTCGATAATTTATCAGCAAATATAATTATGGCACGAAACTTCAAAGATAATTTACAAAAGACTTACTTTTGGATGGCAGGTTCTTTCATGTACATTGTTGTGCACATATTCTTAATTTGATTATGAAGGATGGCTTGAAGGTAGTTAAGGATGCTATTGTTACGATCGTGAGGTTGTTAAGTTTAGAAAGTCATCTCAAGTAAGATTAGAAATATTTATGAAAATTGTCAAACAATTACAAAATGAGTGGTAAGAAAAGAATATACATAGATGTACCTATTCATTAAAATTCCATGTATCTTATGTTAAATGATATTATACAATTCAAGAATGTGTTTATGCAACTCGAAGCTTGGGATCCTAATTTTAAAAATGTGCAAACTGATTAAGGTTGATCTCAAGTTATCATTATTTATAGCTTTTTAAGGGTTTTCCATCATATAATTGAATTATTTTACAAAAAAAAAACACAACTACCAATTTATATTTGTATGAGATTTGGAGAATATAAATACTTTTCATTTAAGAATCTCATAGTTCAAATACAGTTGTTGTGATGATGACCTTATAAATATAAAAAAAAAAAATAATAAGTATTGAAAAGATTGCTCTCGCATTCTTGCTATAGGGGTTGTTCTTGATCCAAGATATAAGATGAAGCTTATTAAGTATTGCTTTCAAAAAAATCTATAGTAATGGTTAATCATGCTTCAATTGAGATCAATAAGGTGCATGGTGTTATTTAAAGTCTTTATAATCATTATATATATTTATATGATGCATATGGCTTTCATGTTCAAGTAGAGGAGATAGGGTCTACATCGCAAGATAAAGGAGATGAGTATTTTTTCATGCAAGATTATGAAGAATTTATCCAAGAAGAAGAAGTTGCACAACCATCTAAGTCAGAATTAGAGATCTATTTGGAAGAGAAAGTACTTTATGTCTTTAATTTTATATATATATTAGAATATAACTCAATATTGATAATAAAATAACTTGCAATATATATATTTTTAAAACAAGTTCATCCTTTAGGGGATCAGAATTTGATATTCTAGATTATTGAAAAATCAATGAATCAAAATATCCAACATTATCTATGATGATTTATGATATATTAGTAATTCCAATGTTTACCGTTGCATCCGAGTCTACCTTTAGCACTGCTGAAGGGGTTTTAGATGATTTTCGTAGTAGCCTATCTCCTAATAAGATTGAGACTTAATATGCATCCAAGATTAGCTTCGAGATATCTTGTTTCATCTTGCTTGCAGGTTCAATTTTTAGAACATTCAAATACTTTACTATATACTAGTGTATTAAAACTTTATAATTTATAATTTTATATTTTTTTTATATGTGATGGTGCACCATCTTATACGAACTATAAGATTAAAATTATGAAATAGCTATTGTTATTATTATGTTTATATTATTAATTTTTTTTGCCTTCTATACATTTTTTATGGCTTACTTTTCTTTGGTTGTAACAGGTGCTACATCATCTTAGGAGATCTTACTTACAGCTAGAGTGTGGATATTATTCTATTTCACTAATATTTCTTTCAATTTATCCTATATTTTTTATCCTTCCTATTTGCCATCCAAGACAATTTACCTGTTATGATATCCCGATTTTATTTCAATTAATTATTGGGTCACTCTCTGAACCAATTTTATTTTTTTCTTTTTTTTGGTTTATTGGTCAAATCAACATACAAAGGAAAATGTCTTCTGGGTTTGATGAAGATTCAGATCTATAAAAAGATAGTCTTCGGCTTCGTATATTTATCTTGGTTCGAAGACCATGTCTGATATTTACCGCTTCGTATCTTTATTTTGGTCCAGAAGCCAAGTTTATTAACTCTATGTCTTCGGCTTCGTATATTTATCTTGGTCCGAAGACCATGCCTGATATTTACATCTACGGCTTCGTATCCTTATCTTCGCCCAGGAGATAAGTTTATTAGCATTGTCTTCGGCTTCGTATCTTTATCTTAGTCCGAAGACCCCGCCTCATGTCTTTATATCTATGATTTCAAGCTAAGTTTATTAACCTTGGTCCGAAGACTTAGCCTTTCAAGTGAATATCTTCGGCTTTATTCCTTCAACATAATCCGAAGAGTATATTATCTCATTTTCTTGACTATAAGTGTTTACTTTCGCTATTTCCAAAAAGACTTCTTTGAAGTATGTGGCTAATATTTCCTTTAGGATCGCTACTAAAGAAAATGTTGAGCTCACTTCGGATCTACTCTAAAAAAGAGAGAAGCTTATTAAGCATGTGGGTCTTTTCAATATTAGAACAACCAACCCTGCTCTAGTTATTGCAATCACCCACATGATCGAAATCTTCAGATCAGATGAGCTCCGAAATAACTAATTTTCTGACCACCACTACTTACAGTTATGAGTTAGTTACATTTGCCAGCTTTCATAACCGCAAGTAATTACATTAGAGCCTATAAATACTAGTAAGAGGGGACACTCGAGGTAAGCTTGGTTGATTTCAGCAATTTGAATTTCTCTTTTTCCTCTCTACTGCTTCCAAAAACTCTCCATTCTGCTGCTGCCTGAGTTTCTTCTGACTTTGGCATCGGAGTGTCCCCTGCTGGAAAATCTTCGGTCAGGATCTGTTTTGCAGGTTCCGGTTGACGGCAATCCAGCGAAAGAACCACTCCATCCGGTCGGCGGAGATTCAGTGTCAACAGATTGGTGCGCCAGGAAGGGGAAGAAGTCTATTTCCTCTATTCTAAAGGAGAGTTCTGGTAAGCAAAAATGATGAGAGGAAAAGTTTGAAATGCTTCTACAAGCCAGAAGCAACATGCTCCTCCATCAAATGGTCCTCCAGCAAATGATCTTCCAACGGATCAAGGACAGCAGCCTCCCATGATAATGATGGGGCAGCGGCAATTTGAAAGCCTTGTGAACAGGGTAGAGGCCTTGACGGCAGTGGTTCAACATTTGCATGAAGCTGCAGCTCAAAAGCAATGTCCACCACCTGTTCCGCGATCCAGCCATCAACCTGAGAAGGAGGAAGATCAGCATCAAGAGATCACCCCCAGTTTCTCACAGATCTGGTCATCCCATTTTCGCTATGCCTCTCCACCAGATCGACAAGCAGGTGATCATGGTGGAAAGAAAAGGGTCCGGCGATCCCCTCTGTTTCTTCTATAAGTTTTGTACCAGAAGGGGCTAGGCAAAGAGAGATCGACTATGAATTCGAAGAAAAATTCAAATCTATGCAAGCATAAATAGCAATAATTTCATATCTGAGAAGGAACGATGAGGTCATCACCTTCAACTTTCAGTCCCCTTTTTCTGATCATATTATGGATAAAGTCATCCCCAAGCACTTCAAGATCCCACAGTTAGAAGCCCATGATGGGACTTCAGATCCTCTCGACCATTTGGGGAGCTGTAAGGCTCATATGATGGTGCAAGGAGCAACAGATGCTCTTTACTGCCTTGCTTTTTCTGCTACTCTGAAGAGATCGCTCGAATGTGGTATTCGAGCTTACCCCCAAAGATAATTCACTCCTTCACTGAGTTAGAGTGATAGTTTGTCTCGCACTTCAGGATGTGCCAGAAGATGCCGCATAACACCGACAGTTTGTTTCTTCTCCAGCAACAAGAAGGAGAAAATTTGAAGGAATTTATCCACCGCTTCAATTCGGCCACTTTGAAAATCCCAAACCTGAATGAGCATGTGGCCATGTCTGCTTTAAAAAAAGGATTGAAATCATCCAGGTTCACTTTTTTCCTAGACAAAAGATTTCCAGTGAGCTATGACGAACTACTGGCAAGGGCTCAAAAGTATGCTACCGCTGAGGAGCAAGCGGCAAGCCGAAGACTTACAGAAAGGAGATACCCTTCTAAGAAGAAGAGTGCCAGAGGACTGAACATGCCAACATCTTCTAACAATGCTTCGGTCCCCAGGCGCAGCCCCAGATCCAAATAACAGAACAACCGGTTCGATGCCTACACACCCCTCAACTTGCCTAGGAAGAAGATTTTGCTGGAAATTGAAAAAGAAAAATATTTTCAAGCCCATTTATTATACGAAGCAGTTAATTCGGTTATGGTACGAAGAGATGCCAATCATTCACAGAAGCCGATCTACTATACTAGTAAAGTGTTACATGAAGTAGAAGTCCGATACCCTAGAGTGGAAAAGATTATCTTTTCTCTAGTGGTTGCGACAAAGCATCTTAGGCCTTATTTCCAAGCCCATTCTATTATGGTTTTGATAGATTAACCCTTAAAAGCCATACTTCGTTATCCTGACACCTCAAGAAGGATAGCTAAGTGGGCTGTTAAATTAGGGGAGTTTGATATTGAGTATCAGCCTAGGTCAGCAATGAAAGCACAAATTTTGGCTGATTTTATAGTTGAATGCACATGGGGATCCTAAGAGGACCAGCCAAGAGCCGAAGAAGAAGAAGGTATCGAAGATAATCTGGAGTTTATTTGGATGCTACATGTCGATGGTGCTTCAAACGCCAATGGTTGGTGCAGGTTTAATTCTGGCTGGTCCGAATGGACAAGTTATTGAATATGCTCTTCGATTTTCTTTTCAAGCTTCAAATAATCAGGCAGAGTATAAAGCACTCATTGTTGGACTTAAAATCTCCCAAAAGTTGGATATTAAAAGGCTCCAAATTTTTTCTGATTCACAGTTGGTGGTGAATCAAGTAAAAGGTGATTTTGAAGCCCGAAATCCAGATATGATCCAATACTTGGAGAAAGTCCGAAGCATGACATCTAATTTGGAGTATTTTGAAATTATTCATGTACCAAGGACAGAAAATTCTCGGACAGATGCTCTTTAAAGACTTGCAACCATAGTACCCGATTCTCTTGGGAGGACATATGTGAAATATCTTGAAGACCCCAGCATATCAGTACCCATAATTGATGTATGTCAAGTTAAGCATGAATCTTCATGGATGGACCCTATTCTCTAGTTCCTAAGAGAGGGAACCTTGCTCGAAGACAAGCTCGAGGCTAAACGGCTTTGCTGGATGGCCTCTCAATATGTGATCTTGGATGAAACATTATATAAGAGGTCCTTCACATAGCCTTTACTAAAATGTTTGGGTCCATCCGATGCAGATTATGTACTCAGGGAAGTGCATGAAGGAATATGTGGAGATCATCTGGGGGCAGATCCTTGGCATATAAAATAATCCGTCAAGGTTATTATTGGCCAACCATCCAGAAGGATTCTGCAGAATTTGTCCGAAGATGTGATCATTGTCAAAGATACGCCAATGTACAAAGGCGACCTGCAAATCAGTTAACTTTGTTGACAGCGCCCTGACCTTTTACACAATGGGGAATGGACATTTTGGTCCATTTTCTTTAGCTTCTGGGCAGCGAAAATTTTTTATAGTAGCTATTGATTACTTTACATAATGGATCGAAGTTGAAGCATTGGCACAGATTACTGAAGCAAAAATTAAAAATTTTGTGAGAAACTTCATCATCTTCCATTTCGGAATTCCTTATTCTATAATAACTGACAATGGAAGACAGTTTGATAACCCGAAATTCAAGGACTTCTGCATCCAGTATCACATTCTTCACAAGCTTACTTCAGTGGCACATCCTCAATGTAACAGAGAAGCTGAAATTACAAACAGGACTATTCTTCATGGTGTTAAAACCAGATTGAATGATGCCAAAGGATCATGGGTCGATGAGTTAAACTCGGTTCTTTGGGCATATCGAACTACTCCCATAATAGCTACTGGTGAATCTCCATTTCATCTATCTTATAGTACTGAAGCAGTCCTTCCTGTAGAAGTCTCTTTGCAATCTCTACGGATTGATCACTACGAAGAGCCCGAAAACTCTGAATGCCAAAGAGTTGACTTGGATTTACTACAAGGCACACGACTTCAGGCATAGTTGAAAATGGCTGCGTATCAGCAGAAAATGGCAAGATACTACAACTCTCGTGTAAAAGAACGGACCTTTCGTCCTGAAGATCTAGTTCTGTGAAAGTTTGAAGTATCCAAACCAACTGAGTAGGGTAAACTCTCTCCTACATGAGAACCATACCGAATTAAAGAGGTTATTCGACCTGGAGCTTACCGGTTGGAAATCTTAGAGGGTATTCTACTACCTCGACCTTGTAATGTATAAAACCTCCGCAAGTATTATCAATAAAGGTTTTATTCAAGGTCATCAAGATAGATTTAATTATTCTATCTTAATTCTATTTCTAAAAGGTATGAGGATGATCTCCGTGATCTACCGTACGAAATGCCGAGGTAAGCTTAACTAGCCTATCTTAATTTTCTTTTCTCAAAGGCATAAGGATGATCTCCGTGATCTATCCTACGAAGTACCGAGTTGGGCTTAACCAGTCCATCTTAATCAAAAAGGCATGAGGATGATCTCCGTGATCTACCTCACGAAGTGCCGAGGTGGGCATGATCAGCCTGTCTTAATTTCGATACAAAAAGGCATGAGAATGATCTTCGTGATCTACTCTATGAAGTGCCGAGGTAGGCCCGCTCAGCCTATCTTAATCCTTGATTAAAGGGCATAAAGGTGATCCAAGTGATCTATCCCACAAAAATACCAAAGGTTAATCAACCTTTCCTCCATGATAGAGATGCAGGTGACCCACATGGTACATCTTATCCTAAGTCCGAAGACTTGGTATTTTCATCTAAGAGATTATTTCTTGTCTCAATTATATGGAATTATTCCTAAGCCCGAAGACTTAGTATATTCTCAAGTCCGAAGACTTGATTCTTATTTGGAGATTTGATATTCTCTTATCTCAGTTCTCTGGAATTCTTCTAGGTCCAGACTTAGTGCATCTTCAAATTCGAAGACTTGGAGTCTCAATTATTCTTATTCCGGTATTACTATCCAACATGATATAATCTTGGATCAGATTTGGGAATTCTATTTCTTAAAAGATTATTGTCCTAAGTCCGAAGACTTAGTATCATTTTTTATGCTTCGGAGTTCTTAATTATCCGAAGACCCTACACTTGGAAAAATTCTCATCCATTCACATACGCATTCATAGGAAAGTTCTCATTGGAAAGGATTTTTATTGATAAGATTTTTTAAACTTTTCCAAAAAGAGAAGAGAAGAAAGTTACAAGTTCTCCATTGCTGGAATGTCTTCGGTTTGAGTAGGTTCGGCTGGATTGGCCATTTCTTCAGCTATCAATGGAGCTTCAAAACCCTCTTGCGATTTGGACTCATTTGGACTTTCAGGATCGAACAGTTGAATTCCTGAAATGTCCAAATCTGGGTAAAGGCTTTGCACTTCCTTCACCCCATCATTGAAGCCTCCTTTATAGCTATGGATTCCTGCTTCAACCATCTCATTTTTGAAAGCCGAAAACACTTTATAGTCCTCTACCGCCCTCTTCAGTTGATCTTTCAAAGATTGAATCTCTTCGACAGCTTCTTCGGTCTTCTTGGTAGCCTTTTCGAATTTCTGTTAAGCTTCCTTAAGCATAGCTTCCAGAGATCGAACCTTAGCTTTTCTCTTCTTAAGCCTTGCTTCTTGCTCATAGTTCTTCGATTGGAGTTTCTCCATATCAGCTTTCAAATTCTGAACTAAGGCATCGCTTTGGGCAAGCTTCTCCTCCATAGCCTACCCCTGCTCTTCGGCTACTGCCTTCTCAATTTCAGCTGTCTTCGTTTTGTCCTTCATCTTTTTATAGTTGTCTCTAAAATTGAAGATGCTTTCTTCCATGACAGTAATGTCATGCATCATCTACATTAATAGATTAGAGAGTTAGCAACAACAAATTTATGCTTTAAGAATACAATCAGATATTTACCTTCAGTACTGATGAGAACACTGAGTCGGAGACTTCTTCAATGCATCGGGACTTAGTATTGTCCCAATCTTTAGGAAGAAGCGTGCATTTCATCAGTTCCCTGGCCAGATCAGGGTTCTCCAAGCCTTCTTTATCCGAAAAGACAGTGAAGTCTACGTTGCAACCTCCTTCCGAAGAGGCATTCCACCTAGGATCATTTTCGGACCGAAATTTTGATCTTTCTTTCCTTTTCTCCATCGAAGTTGCAAGTAAGGACTCCCTGTCAAATGACAAATCACGTTGATTTGGAGGGGACATCGGACGAGGACTCTTCGGAGGAGGCCTCCTCGGAGATGGACTCCTGGCAGGTTTAGGAGGACTTGGTGAAACAGGTGGTATCTCTTCATCTGATGTAGATCTCATCGGAGGAGTGCTCGAGCCCTCTTCGGCTCTTCTTTTCTTGCGGACTTCGGTTGTCGTTGGAACAGCCACTGCCCTTTTCCGGGAAGCCTGTCTAACTTTCTCAAGTTGAGACTTCATTCTTTCACCTGCAATCAAAAGATTTCATCATATAAAAAGAAAAGGGAAAGAAAAAGAAAGATGGAGGGAATGAAAATATGAAGACCACTATTTCTATACCTAATACTAGGACTTCGCTGATGTGAGCTCGGTGAAGGTTTTCTTACTTTAATAATTCTTTGAATGAAGGAATTTCTGGTTCTGACAAAGTTTCGAAGTCTTTGAGATCAGCTTTCAGAACCCTTTTCTTGGCATTTGCATCCAAATGCGGAGCTCTCCAGTCAGTATTGAATCCCCAATGGGTGTAATATACAAAGAAAAAGCAAAGTTTCCACCTATGTATTGCACTGGGGGTTCCTTTTATTAGTCTTCGGCCTGGCCGAGGACCTATGACCCACCATCCTTTGCCATGGAAATCTCTTTTCAGCATAAATAAAGAGGTGAACAAGGATGTCTTCGGCTCTATATTCATAAGTTTACAAAGGACCATAAACCCACAAATGTTCCTAAAGCTGTTGGGGGTTAATTGAGTCGGTACTATTCGGTAAAGGTTAAAGATTTTTACGAAGAAAGGGTGGAGTGGAAGCCGAAGACCAGCCTTAAGGTTGTCTTCGTATATAGCAATTGAATTCATGGGAGGTTTATCTACCCTCTCTTCGGGTTTTGAAAGGATTATTTTGAAGGTCCGAGGAATGTGGAAACGTCGTCTAACATCTTCTATCTTAGCAAGTGAAAAAGAAATGGCGACAGAATCAGGTGATCTTTCTGGGCTTCTCTTCTTACTAGAGTTTTTCCTCCTACTGGTTTTGCCTCCCGGTGAACCCCTACCGGTCCCATCTCCTGGTGAACTCCTGCTGGTTTCCCTTTCCAGTGGTTCCCTATCGGTTTCACCCCCCGGTGAACCTTTGCTAGAACTAGGAGAAAGGTTCATAGCAAATTCTGACATGGCAAAGAAGAAGAAAATAAAAAGGAAGGAAGGGCCTCTAACATCTGAAGGAACAAAAATGGCGGACTATAGCACGGGATGAAAGGAAGATGGAGCGCAAGTGCAAGGAAAGCCCTTCTTCTGAAACTCTTTTCCTTTTATAGCTAAGATTGTGGGGTTTCGAGATGCTTCAGAAATCTCCTCGAATCATACGCCATATCAACAGCTTCGATCCTGGGCACGATTTCCTGAAAATTGCCCATTAATGAAATGGTGGCTGCGATCCGCATGAAGTGACATGAATGGCTACGATGATTTCTTAACTATGATCAGCCTCCAGATGATTGACAAGTGTCCCGTCTCGGTACAATTAAAACTCTTTTTCTAAAGAGATTTTTCAGAGTTTTCTAAATTTGAAACGTTTCTTTTGAAACGACAAATGACGTGGTGACACGTGTCTTCTCCACGTCTCTTGCGCCACCAAGTGGTTATTGCGAAAAGACGTGCCGGGGTTAACGTCATCATGGTATATCAGTTACCGCAAAACGACAGATTTCAAGTACTCCCATTTTTTGAAATTAAATTATTTCGAACTTGGGAGTAGGGGGTAGTTGTTATGATATCCCGGTTTTATTTCAATTAATTATTGGGTCACTCTCTGAAGAAATTTCAATTTTTTCTTTTTTTGGTTTATTGGACAAATCAACATACAAAGAAAAATGTCTACTAGGTTTGATGAAGATTCTGATCTATAAAAGGATAGTCTTCGGCTTCGTATATTTATCTTGGTCCGAAGACCATGCCTGATATTTACGGTTTCGTATCTTTATTTTGGTCCAGAAGTCAAGTTTATTAACTCTATGTCTTCGGCTTCGTATATTTATCTTGGTCCGAAGACCATGCCTGATATTTACTTCTACGGCTTCGTATCCTTATTTTCGTCTAGGAGATAAGTTTATTAGCCTTGTCTTTGGCTTCGTATCTTTATCTTAGTCCAAAGATGCTTCGTATCCTTATTTTCGTCCAGGAGATAAGTTTATTAGCCTTATCTTCGGCTTCGTATCTTTATCTTAGTCCAAAGACCCTACCTCATGTCTTTACATATATGGTTTCAAGCTAAGTTTATTAACCTTATATCTTCGGCTTTAGGTTGTCATCTTGGTCCGAAGACTTAGCCTTTCAAGTGAATATCTTCGATTTTATTCCTTCAACATAATCCGAAGAGCATATTATCTCATTTTCTTGACTGTAAGTATTTACTTTCACTATTTCCAAAAAGACTTCTTTGAAGTGTGTGGCTAACATTCCCTTTAGGATCGCTACTAAAGAGAATGTTGAGCTCACTTCAGATCTACTCTAAAAAAGAGAGAAGCTTATGAAGCATGTGGGTCTTTTTAATATTAGAATAACCAACCTTGCTCTAGTTATTGCAATCACCCACATGATCGAAATTCTCAGATCAAATGAGCTTCGAAATAACGAATTTTCCGACCACCACTATTTACAGTTATGAGTTTGTTATATTTGCCAGCTTTCATAATCGTAAGTAGTTACGTTAGAGCCTATAAATACTGGTAAGAGGGGACACTCGAGGTAAGCTTGGTTGAATTCAGCAATTTGAATTTCTCTTTTTCCTCTCTGCTGCTTCCAAAAACTCTCCATTCTGCTGCTGCCTGAGTTTCTTCTGACTTTGGCATCGGAGTGTCCCCTGCTGGAAAATCTTCGGTCAGGGATCTATTTTGCAGGTTCCAGTTGACAGCAATCCAGCGAAAGAACCACTCCATCCGGTCGGCGGAGATTCAGCGTCAACATCACCCATATTAGCTATATCTAAATTTTATTTCTGCTCTATGGCTTCGGATGTTTCCTTTGTATTTTCGTGATGTTGTATCTACTTTTACTATATTGTTACAAGTTGGTGCCACACTCATATTGCTACTGCATTTTATCTAATTTGGTTATTGAATGGTCAAGTTTAATTTATAAATAATTTTTTTTCCAAAGTGAAAATGAACATTATAGCTTGATGAAATCTTAAGATATATAAATTATCATCTTTGGCAACAAGCGTATTCAACATGGTGCAGTTATGTGGGCATAGGAACCAATAAGTGAAACACACTAGATTTTACCAAATACTCTCTCATGGTTTACACTTTTGAGATTATGTGCTGCTTAGCATCTTTAGCTTATAGTTCTTTTGGCTTTTACCAAAGTATCTGGTCCTCATGTCATTTAACTATTTTGCTTTGCCTAACTATTCAGAGAAACGTCTAACAGGTGGCATGCATTTAGGCTAACGGATATGTATAGCATGGATGAAGTTAGTTGATGTTGCTTCTAATGGTGACAGAAACTGATGTGTAGTAGTCGACAAAACTCATGTCATCGCTTCTAGCAGAACAGTTAATATTTGGATTATTGCATCATTCTAATAGACAACATTCTGATGAACATGTTATTTTGTTGCATTATTTTTTTTTGTAAGCTTATTTTGCATTATTTTACTAATTTTGCTGCACTATTGATCTGGTCATTGGATTCATGCCGGTACAAAGCTTGCATTATCATCAAATCATAGTTTATGGTGCCATGGAGAACAAATTTGTAACTGTAATCAGTAATATTTCTTGAAGTCCTATAATACTTGTACATGGTATTGTCTTGTTAAGACATCATAATGCAAATCTTAGATCTACTTATTTCTTTATAACTAGCTTATTTTTTTATCAGGTATTTGCTACTTGTAGTATAGTTTGCTTGAACATGGTCTCTTTTGGATTGTGGTTTATGTTAGATGTATGTCCTAAAAATCAATCTAACTGATATATATTTTTGATTCTATGATATGAAATTATATTTAATATTTTTATTTGGGTAATTTTATCCATACATGTAGTATATGTATCAAGGTATCGTCCAAGAAATTAATTGACAATAATACATATTCTCAAGAGTTGAGAATTCAAGATATGTGCATCATAGATTAATTCCTAAATACTTTCGATCGTAGGATATTACGAGGATGGTCATTGATCTAGTTTGATCCATAGATCGCTTCCCTTTTATGATGGATGAGTCTTGAGTCTATAGTGTTAGGATATTAGAGCGAGAGTGCAGGTGGTCATTAAAGAACGATGGTACCGAGCATGACCAATACGAAAAGTCACATGAATATCTACTCGTTCATTAGTGACTTTCTTGATACTATAGTTGTATGAGTGCTTCTTTGACTTACGGTATCTTGGTCACTCATAGTGGGATTGCTATAGTTTGATAATACAAAATATTAGCCCTAACTATTCGGGCCTTTGCAGTATTCGTTGGTTGTTGTAGGTTCACTGTAGGAGTGGAAGTATATTTAAAGGAGATCCATTAACTTTAGTAGTTAAGGTACAGTCTTATGCACTTTAA
Organism: Areca catechu; assembly: GCA_021397845.1. Classification (NCBI taxonomy): domain Eukaryota; kingdom Viridiplantae; phylum Streptophyta; class Magnoliopsida; order Arecales; family Arecaceae; genus Areca; species Areca catechu. The sequence continues at coordinate 54,879,128 of CM038039.1, read as the reverse complement.
AAAGTTAAGTTCCGAAAATCTGTGACCGTGGTAGATGAATGATGGAAAAGAGTTTTCATGAGTTTCATATTGGACTTAAGCTAATTAAATTTAGCATACGACAGATACTTAGAGTTTGGTGAGTTTCCATAACCTACATCTTGTCAGAACTTTCGATAGAAGAATTCAATTACACAGTAATTACATTTAGGGGTTCTTTCTTCTTTATATTAGATTGTTACTACATGTTGCTAGGCATCACTGGTGAATTATGAGAATCCATTAAGATTGTTTTGGATCAACGATCCTTAATAGGATGAGCTAGAATTGTTCCGATCCATCAAAAAGGTTCAATAATAATATGATAGAGATCATGGTATGTTTTACTACCATATGGAATGGAACCTGAGAGGTCAATTATAATAGGAGATTGACCTAATCATACAGTTAGATCAAAATATATAAGAGTTACATATTTAGAAATTCTAAATTTATAAAGATATCAAATTTAGAACCTGCTAAATTTGAAAACTGCTAATTTTGATACCTGCTAATTTTAGTAAGGAGGATTTTATTATAAGAGTTATAATTTAATTAGATAATTTGATCATTTAGCTTGATACAAATTGAATTGGATTTAATTTAGTTAAGTTTGAGTTATGCCCTAATCGAATTAGGATTTGAACTAACCTAATTGCAAATGTTGCAAGCCAATTTGGTTTGACCTAATTGGTTATCTAATCCTAGATGAATTAATCTGATTTAATTCACTTTGGTTTGATCTATTCTATTTGAATTTATTGGTTCTAATTAGATTATGATATAATTTCTAATTAGTTATAGATTTAAACCTAAACCTAAATTGGTTATGAATTAAGCTAGTTAGTTTCCAAGTTTGTTAGATTTAGTTAGTTAGTTGGCCTAACTAATTCTTAATTGTCATGGATGTAAGTCTAATAGGATTAGTTGATTAGTTAGAATCTTAAAATGATTAAGACAAGGAGTTAGTTAGTTGAACTAATTCCTAACTAATTCTCAACTAATTTCTCTCTTTTTCCCATGTCTTGATTCCTCTTGAACATGTTAAAAAAGAAGCTTCACACCCTCTTCACATTAATTTGCTTTTTTGCACGAAAAATATATGGGCTGCACAAAGGTGTTTGGTGTCCCCTAGGATTCTCTCTCTATCATATCTTTATCCATCTAGTTCTAGGATCTTGAATTTGATTATAACTCTTGTCCTAAATTTAGATAGAAAGGGATTCCAAAAGAGAACAACTTGGATTTGGCATGTAATAAGAAAAGGGTATGGGCGCTAAATAAAGGTGGTGGCGTGTGAGTTTTCTTGGATTTTTTTACCTAAGGTGTTTTTCACTTATTTCGCCCCATCCTATTTCTTGGGTTCTCCACCATACCAAACAAAATAAAGAGATATTATTTTAATCACCCTTCTCTTCCGATCCTTGACTTTGAATGAAAAGTTTAGCTCAAGAAAAGAAAAAAAAATATTCTTCCTTGATTTTTTAAGAGGAAATATATCTTCATTCTTGGATTTCTAGTATAAAAAAAAAAAGAAAGGAAAATATGATCCAACTATTGAAATGAGGCTTACAAGGTACTAGTATTCTGGTGGCTTCAAGGCTTCAATCAAGCCATCTCCATGTAGATACCAAAAGAGGCTAGGTGCATGCGTGGCTCTAGCAGAATCCCAGAACTTTTCCCATATTTGATCCTTTGAAGATGGAGTAGTGCAACATATAAGTATATTTGGTATACTTGATAGTTTTATATTTATTTGGGGATTTAAATGTTCATGAATAATTTTACTATATATGCTTAGATTAGATTTTTTTACTTCCGTTGTAATTAATTTGATTAATTAAATTTTTTGAAAAACTTGTATGCAACTCGAGGATCGTCAGGCGATTCTTTTAGTTTAGAGCTTGTATCATACATAGAGTCCCTTTTTTTTATCATCTTCCTTGGGCTCACTCTTTCTTGGTTAGCATCCACAAACAAGGTCAGACCTCGGATCTTGTTTTGCCTTCCTTCTATTTGGCTGCTCTTCGGTTAGGTCTTGTTATTGAAACATAAAGAACACCCGTGTAACAAGTTAGATTCAATGCAAATAGATTTGTGATAATTGGACTTTAATGGAAGGAAATTGGGTAGATGAAAGTAGGGAATAGAAGATTTAGGTTCAAACGGGAACCCGTGGAATTAAAATCAAAAGTTAGTGCAATGGTTTCTGTCCATGAAAAAATATACTTTATGTTTTGGAAGTTAACAGATGATTGGAATTCCAAATAAATTAAATTTGGGTGTAGTGATTTTGGGATAGTGATGGTAGATTCCAAATAAACTAAATCCATGACCCAACCCAATATGAATCTGGTTCAATTCGGGCCTGCATTTCATAGATTAGAGTTAGGTTATATATAGATCCGACCAAATTTGAATGATCTACTGGGTCAATGAATTTGGCCATGGACCCAACCTAGTCTGATCCGATTTTTTATTGGGATGGATATGGGTCCAATATCAAGATCCGATCAAGAAATTGGATTTGATCGGAATTACTTATGATCCACTCCCACCCGACCTATTTACGTTCCTACAGAAAATGTAGAACTCTTTGGAAAGAAAAGTGGCCCATTTTAAATAGAATGAAATAATTTTGATAAATATCAACTTAAATACTATTCCATTAATGTCAAAGCTATAAAAAGTATAAATATGATATTTGCGTTAAAATCAAATGCTCGGAGGAAAAAAATTCTTTGAAAGCCACTGACATTGTTATAAAAGATGTTTATTGTTGCCGTTCTCGTCGTCGCGCCCGTGCAGAGGATCAGCCGATCCTCCCTGACCGCCTGGCAGAGGAGCCTCCCTTCCTGCGAGAAGCCTGCAACAAAGGGGTTAGAGGATCCTGGCCGGGGATTCCGGCGAGGGGGCTCCGACGGTCAAGTCAGTAGACGACGTGGAGGAACAGACTCTCCCTCCCGATCCCCCTGGAGGGTCTCAGGCTTGGAGAGTCAATGGTGAAGGGAAAGCGCCGGGGACCGGAAACTCGGCTGGGCCTGCCCGCTGAGCTCGCGTCCAGTCTTCCCTTCTCGGGATCCCTGGTTTCTTCCTCCCAGCGAGGCCTTATGCCGGTCTTTCCTTCTTGTCCCCAGGCTCTTTGGCTTACCTTGCAGTCTTTGGATCCTTCCCTCTTTATCTCCCTCCGTCGTGCGCTTGTCCTTTTCTCCCTCGAAAACTCCTCCTCCTGTCTTCCTTTCTTTTCCCTTTCTGGTGAAGGAGGCCAGGCGGCTTTCCGACCTCGTCCGCCGGGCCCAGCGGAAAAAGGCAAGGACAGAAGAGAAAAAGAGGGAAGGCGGCGGGCAGAGCGGCAAGTCGTCAGGCCTCGGGCTTCGTGAGGGTGCTCTTTTCCCGGGCGTGGGCGCTATCCGTTTACGGGCCCTGTTCCGTCAGGATCGGGTCTCTCGACCGCGGGACCTGCCGGGCCAATGTAAGTGACGTTCCGCGTGCCGTCGCCCTCCGTACGGGACGCCGTCTGGGGTCGGTACGGCCCGAGGGATGGCCTCGGGACCCGTCGCTTTCCCCGGGGGCCTCTCCGTACGAGCGGTCTGGCCTCGGCTGAGTTGGACCTATCTCCGGGGACCAATTGGCGGAGAGGCGAGGGATTGGCCGACCCGGCTTAGGTGGCTGGGTGAGAACCGGGCGAGGCGGCAGAGGGTCGCCTGGCTTCGGCCGAGGTGGGCCTCTCCGGGTGGCCACCTGGCGCAAGGCGAAGGGTCGGCCGACCTCGCACTAGGTGGACCCCTCCTGGGTGGACACCTGGCGAGGCGGCAGGAGGTCGCCTGGCTTCGGCCGAGGTGGACCCGTCTCCGGGTGGCCACCTGGCGCAAGGCGAAGGGTCGGCCGACCTCGCACTAGGTGGACCCCTCCTGGGTGGACACCTGGCGAGGCGGCAGGAGGTCGCCTGGCTTCGGCCGAGGTGGACCCGTCTACGGGTGGCCACCTGGCGCAAGGCGAAGGGTCGGCCGACCTCGCACTAGGTGGACCCCCCTGGGTGGACACCTGGAGAGGCGGCAGGAGGTCGCCTGGCTTTGGCCGGAGGGACCCGTCTCCGGGTGGCCACCTGGCGCAAGGCGAGGGGTCGGCCGACCTCGACCGACCTCACTTGGGTCGTCTCCTTCGCGATCGCGGGCGCAGATGAGTCGGTGGAGGAACCCCGCGCCGAGCTCGACCTCGGCCTGGGCGGTCTGCTCTCGGATAATCGTCGGGCGGCGCGATTGCCGACCCCAGCTTAAGGGCGTGGCGCTGATTCTGGCGGGAAAACTCACACGTGGCTGTTCGCATTCGGCGATACTGAGCCTGGCCACGTCACTGTCACGGATGTAACAGTTGCCCCCCAGCCCGCCGTTCCGTCGGGGCATCGTAGAACGGAACGTCGGGATTAATGCAGACATGACGTGGGGAGGCGAAGATCTTGCTCATAATTGGCACGATCTTCACTCGTCGTGGCTCGATGCGCTGGGACCAACGGCGAGTCGCAATCAATGCGTCGCTTCGGGGCAGAGGCCGTTACTCTGCTAACGAGGGTCGGTGTCGGGCGTGCGCCCACGTGGCGACCATCCAGTGGCCTGAGACGGAATGATGGGTACGGTGCTGCCGGCTGAGTCTGAAAGGAGGGGACTTTCCAGAACGAGGCCTTTTCCCTTGCTTCGTGGGCGGTTTGCTGCAGGCTAACAACTTCTGCTGCTTGCGCCCGCCTGTGCATTTTTGGGTAAGCGTCTTCCTCTTCTCTAGCCCTCCTCCTTCTCCTTCGATCATTCAATCCTTTCTTCTTTTCTTCTCCATGGCGCGCCGTCGCCATGTTTCTTCTAATCCGGACGAGGCCGGTCCATCCCGGCCGAGGACTCCATCTTCTCCCTCCTCGGATGAGGAGGTAATCCCAGAGGAGGTCCGCCGGCGTTTGCAACCCGGGGGTGTCACCATTGGCATCCCCAGGGGGATCCGGTCCCCCCCGGTTGCACCTGCCGTGCCCCTCCGTTCACTTCCTGCTCTTGCTGCTCTCCGGCTCCGCCGCTTCTTCCCGCGGTCCCTTCGGTCATGCCTCCACCATGACCGAAGGTGATCTTTCTCTGCTCCGGGATGCTTATGGCATCCCGGGATCTGTCCATCTATTTGCTCCGCGGTCCGGGGAGCGTGTCACCATGAGTGGCCCCGGCCGTATTGCCTTCTACGAAGACTTCCTCCTCGGGGGTCTTCGTTTCCCTCTTCATCCTTTCTTCCTTTCCTTCCTCAGCCATTTCCGGCTCGTCCCGGCCCAGCTGGCTCCTAATGCCATCCGGGTCATCTTCTCCTTCATTGTCTTCTGTCATTTCCATGGGTTCGTTGCCCGTTTCTCGCTCTTCAGGTCCCTGTTCACCCTGAAGAAGAATGCTCCACCGATGACGGCTGGTGGTATATTTCACCCCGGCCCAGGTGTCTCCGGTTCGACATCCTTCTTCGGTTAAGGGATGAAGAACCGTTTTTCTTTGCCTCGGTCGACGACGTCGACTGGGCCTGGAGCGAACGGACCGGTCGCCGAACCGGAGTTCTCGGGTCGAGTCCGCGGACCAGGAGGCTTACTCCAGCTCCTGAGTGACGTGGTCCCGCCGCTCGAGGTTCTGCTTTGTGAGCATAATCTTTTTGAGGCCGGCATCAGTCCCATCCGGGAGACCGGTGAGATTCGGCTCTGCATTAAATTCTGCCCTTCCCCCTCTCTCTTTTTAAGATTGAACTAACCTTCTGATTTCTCCACCTTGCAGGGATGAAGTTTTCATTGGAGAACTTGCTGGAAGGGGCTGCTCAGAGGGAGGTCGTTGACGTGGACGAGCCCGTGGCGAAGAGGGCTCGCACGGAGACGAGCCGGGAGGTCGCAGCGGCGACCGCGCCCGACGGCCTAGCCGCCGCAGTTCTCCGCCAGACCTCCTCAGGCGGCGCCCTTGGCCTCGGCTCCACGACCTGGCGGTGCAGCCGAGGGAGCTCGGCGCCCGCCGCTCTGCCCACCGCCGGGCCCATTCCGGCCAGCAGTCCGGCGGCACCGCCAGTGGCGACCACCGTCCGTCGCTGCGTCTCCAGCAAGGGGCGCCGTCGCAGGGATCGGCCCGAAGGGCCCAGCGCCGGTAATCTCGCACCGGGGACTCGGTCATCCTGACCGAGGGCTGGCGGAGAGGGTGATGGAGTATGCTTCCACCACCGCCCGGGACCGCCGAGCTCGGGGCGGCCGGACTACGCGGATGCGCTGCTCGGCATCCTGCCCCAGCTCTTTCTCGGTAAGTCTGTTCTTCAGCTTCAGCTCTTCTTCTCTCTTTCAATCCGGGCCTCCTGCCGTCCTGTTACTGACTGTTGTTTTGTCCTTGCAGATCGGGAACGACGTCCTCCTACTGAGGAACTACCTTGTAGGGAAACGCCAAGCGGACTCCGAGCGGGAGCAGAAGCTCGGAAAGCTCGCCGCCGACGTGAAGGACTTGGTGGACAGGGGCCGAGCTGCGAGCGAGAAGCAGGCCCTCCAGTCCGACCTGGCGCTTTCCGAGGAGCGGAACAAGGAACTGGAGGCCTCCTTGGCGGAGGAGCGGACCTCCAACCAGCGCCGTACTGAGGAGGACACGGCGGAGAAGGGCCCGCCTGCGGCCCACTCACTGTTCCTGGAGCGTCAGCTGGCAGGCCCCGGCGGGAGGCGGCCATGGCGAAGGACCGGAGTCGTACATCAACGGGCTCCTGGAGGCGGCGAACGGGAAGCGCTGGAGGCCGTCCCCAAATTCGGGCTTCCGACGAGTTTACGTCGGAAGTCCGGGAGGCCGCCGTGGACTCCTTCCTGAAGGGGTTCCGATGTGCCGGGAAAAGGTGGGGGCCTTCTTCCCCGGGACCTAAGTGCGGTCGTCGTCGGTGCAGGAAGCCGGGGAGCGAGGGCAGGCCCCGGCACGACCCAGGCGACACTTCAGCGGCACCTGCAGCAGCTCCGACCGACGACGCCGCGGCCCAGACACAGCCCCAGGAGCCGGTCGTCGTGGAGGTCGAAGAGGTGGCGTCCGCACCTCGACGGACGGCGCCGACCCTGCGCCCCAGTGACTGTTGACTTGTACTTTTGCTTTCTGTGTCTCTCTTTTTTTTTTGGGGAGTTCCGGCCTGTCGGAGCTCCCTATTTGTACTGGACACTTTGTAATCCTTTTTCAATGAAGAGCACTTTTTGCAAAAACCTGTCTACTATTTCTAGTTCTTTCCTTTCTTCTTTGTTTGTTCGTTCCTGAGATGTCGGTCTGGGATACCTGAGACAACTGCGGGCCTGGTTCTTCCATACTAAATCGAAGGACGGGGTCTGCAAAACCGTGTTGCGGCAAAGCAAGAATCCTGAGCAGGTCCGACTTTGGGCTGCCTTCATGCTTGCGCGGACAGCACAGTTCCTGCACCATCTTCCGGGCCGAAACCTGGGATCCTCCGGACTGAGCTCGATGCCGCAGGCTTTCTCAAACCTTGCGCGGCTTGCTGAGCTGTGCTCCGGGCTTGCACGGGCGAAGCGGATTCGGCGCCGCCTTCCAGGCCGAAGCCCAGGATCTTCCGGACTGAGCTCGATGCCGCAGGCTTTCTCAAACCTTGCGCGGCTTGCTGAGCTGTGCTCCGGGCTTGCGCGGGCGAAGCGGATTCGGCGCCGCCTTCCAGGCCGAAGCCCAGGATCTTCCGGACTGAGCTCGATGCCGCAGGCTTTCTCAAACCTTGCGCGGCTTGCTGAGCTGTGCTCCGGGCTTGCGCGGGCGAAGCGGGATTCGCGCCGCCTTCCAGGCCGAAGCCCAGGATCTTCCGACTGAGCTCGATGCCGCAGGCTTTCTCAAACCTTGCGCGGCTTGCTGAGCTGTGCTCCGGGCTTGCGGGGCGAAACGGATTCGGCGCCGCCTTCCAGGCCGAAGCCCAGGATCCTCCGGACTGAGCTCGATGCCGCAGGCTTTCTCAAACCTTGCGCGGCTTGCTGAGCTGTGCTCCGGGCTTGCGCGGGCGAAACGGATTCGGCGCCGCCTTCCAGGCCGAAGCCCAGGATCTTCCGGACTGAGCTCGATGCCGCAGGCTTTCTCAAACCTTGCGCGGCTTGCTGAGCTGTGCTCCGGGCTTTTTGTTGAAGTCAGAGAAGAATGTTTGAAGCGAAGAAGCTTTGTTAAAGGAACTGGGAGCCTTACATCACTGGTAGTACATTCTCAGGTTCGAGGGGTTCCATGTCCGGGGGAACCTGGCACCTCCCAACTCTTCCAAGTAACATGCCCCGTGAGGGAGGGCTTCTGCTACCCGATAAGGGCCTTCCCAGTTGGGTGAAAGCTTGCCGCACTCTCGTGGCTGGGAGGCTTCTGCACGCCGGAGGACCAAGTCCCGGGACGAAAAACCTTCGGCCGTACTCGGGAGTTGTAATATCTGGCTACACGTTGCCGGTACGCCGCCATTCGGATTCGGGCCTTGTCCCTTGTTTCTTCGAGGAGGTCTAGGTTGAGCATCATCCTGGCGGGTTTTCTGTCTCGTCGTATTGTTCCACGCGCAGCGTGGGTATGCTGAGCTCGATCGGGATGACTGCCTCGGCCCCGAAGACGAGGTTGAATGGGGTTTCGTCGGTAGCCGTCCTTGGAGTGGTGTGGTATGCCCAAAGAACGCTGGGAAGCTCGTCGGCCCACTTGCCCTTGGCTTGGTCTAGCCGCGTGCGGAGGCCCTGAAGAATGGTCCTGTTCGTGACCTCAGCCTCCCCGTTGGTCTGGGGGTGCGCCACCGAGGTGAAGCGATGTTTGATGCCGAGGTCGTTGCAGAATCCTCGAACTCTCGACAGTCGAACTGGCGTCCGTTGTCGGTGACCACGGTGTGGGGGAGGCCGAAGCGGCAGACGATGGACTTCCAGAAGAATTTGGCGACGTTTGCTTCGGTGATTCTTGCCAAGGGTTCGGCTTCGACCCACTTTGTGAAGTAGTCGATGGCCACTATCAGGAACTTCCGCTGGCCGGATGCCGGCGGGAATGGGCCCAGAAGGTCCATTCCCCACTGGGCGAATGGCCAGGGGGCTGAGAGCTGAGAGATCGGGTTGGAGGGTTGCCGCTGTACCGTGGCGTGGCGCTGGCACCGGTCGCATTTCTTCACGAAGTCAGCGGCGTCCTCCTTCATCGTCTCCCAGAAGTAGCCTTGACGAAGGGCCTTGTATGCCAATGCCCTGCCCCCCACGTGGTTCCCACAGATGCCTTCGTGAATCTCCTGGAGCACAAGCTTGGCTTCTGCGGGTCCAATGCACTTGAGGAGGGGATAAGAGTAGGACCTTCGATACAGCTGCCCGTCCATCAGGACAAACCGCACGGCCTTCTTCCTGATGAGGCGAGCCGCGTCTCGGTCTTCCGGCAGAATGCCGTCGGTGATGTACGCGGCGTACTTGTCCATCCAGCCGGGCTCCTGGCTGACCTGATGGACCCCCGCTGGTGCTTCGAGGCTTGGGACTTCGAGTCGCTCCACATGAGCGCGTCCCAGCATTGTGTCCGGCAGAGTCGCCAATCGAGAGAGAGCATCCGCGCGGGCGTTCTCCCCGCGGGGGATATGGAAGATGTTGAAGCGCCGGAACTTGGACGCGCCCGCCTTGACGAGCTCCAAATACCTTGCCATCTGGGGGTCGTGAGCGACATACTCCCCGGACACCTGCCCGCCACGAGCTGGGAGTCGGTGAAAGCTCTGAGGTTGGTCACGCCCAGCTCGCGGGAGACCCTGAGTCCGCGAGAAGCGCCTCGTACTCCGCTTGATTGTTTGTCGCGGGGAACTGGAAACGGAGCGCACATTCTGCGACGACCCCGTCGCCGTTGGCAAGGATGAGCCCAGCTCCGCTCCCTCCGGAGTTTGAGGCTCCGTCCACATGGAGGATCCAAGCGTCCTCTCCGGGCTCGTTGGTGCCGACCTCCGTCGGCTGGGCCGAAGAGTCCTCCTCGGGCTCCTTGCCCAGACCTGCGCATTCGACCAAGAAGTCGGCCAGCACCTGTGCCTTCATTGCCGACCTCGGTCGATATGTAATGTCGAACTCGCTGAGTTTCAGTGCCCATTTGGCCAATCGCCCCGAGGTGTCGGGTCGGCTGAGCACCGCTTTCAGCGGTTGATCCGTCAAGACGGCGATGGGATGCGCTTGGAAATAGGCCTGAGACGCTGGGCAGACACTATTAGCGCAAAAACGAGTTTCTCGGGCCGGGAATACCTGAGCTCCGCGTCCCGGAGGAGTTTGCTGGTATAGTACACCGGTCGCTGGATCCCGTGGTCGTCGGTTCGGACCAAGACAGAGCTGACGGCCTCCGGGGTAACGGCCAAGTAGAGGGTAAGCTCCTCCCCTTCCTCGGGCCTGGACAGCAGAGGTGGTGATGCGAGCGTCTTCTTCAACTCCTCGAAGGCCTGCTGGCATTCCTCGGTCCAGGCGAAACCGTTCATCTTCCTCAGCACCTTGAAGAAGGGGCGGCAGCGGTCCGCCGACCTGAAATAAAACGGCTAAGGGCCGCAACCCGACCGGTCAGCTGCTGCACTTGTTTCTTGGAGGCTGGCTGCTCCATGTCCAGGATGGCCTGGACCTTCTCCGGGTTGGCCTCGATTCCTCTCTGGGTCACCATGAACCCCAGGAATTTTCCGGCGGAGACCCCGAAGGCGCACTTCGCTGGATTCAGCTTCATCTGGTGGCGCCGGAGGTTGCCGAACGTCTCTGCCAGGTCGGCTACGTGGTCCGAGTCAAGTTTGCTCATTACCAGCATGTCGTCCACGTACACCTGCATGTTGCGGCCTATCTGGTCTTTGAAGACTTTATTGACCAGACATTGGTACGTCGCCCCCGCATTCTTGAGGCCGAAGGGCATCATCCTGTAACAGAAAGTCCCGCGGTCAGTTATGAAGGCGGTACGCTCTTCGTCCTGCGAGCGGAGAAGCAGTCCTCCGGATTCATCCGGATCTGGTTGTATCCGGAGAAAGCGTCCATGAATGACAGGAGACGGTGTCCCGAGGTGGTGTCGACCAGCTGGTCGATCTTTGGCAGAGGGAAGCTGTCCTTCGGGCAAGCTCGATTGAGGTCGGTGTAGTCCACGCAGATCCTCCACTTACCGCTGCTCTTCTTTACCATGACCACATTTGCTAACCAGCTGGGGTATTGGACTTCTCGGACGAAACCGGCGGCGAGAAGTTTCTCTACCTCCTCGTCGATCGCCTTCTGCCTCTCCATGGCAAAGCTTCTCTTCTTCTGGCGGACCGGGCGGCTGCCTGGGTCCACGTTCAGGCTGTGCATGATAATCTCGGGCGGAATACCCGGCATGTCGACCGCCGACCAGGCGAACACATCGGCGTTGGCACGGAGGAACTCCAGCAGGCGGGTTCGTTCCTCTTCGGGGAGCTGGGCCCCAACTTGCACCGTCTTCAGGGGGTCTGAACCAAGGGGAAAGGAGAGCAGGCGCTCTACGGGCCCTCCCCTGGGTTCCTTTTCTCTTAGGTCGAGGTCCTCGACCTCGCGGGCGAGCTCTGCGCCCTTGATGCCCGGGATTGTCTGCAGGCAGAGCGGGACTGGCTGGATCGTCCCCTTCATTTCCCGAACCCGAAAGGCGTGGGGAACTGCACCAGCAATCTCCTTGTGGAGATAGTGGCGTCTAGTCGGTTGAGCCCGGGACGCCCAAGGATGGCGTTGTAAGGCGAAGGGAGCTTGACTACAGTGAAAGTTACCATGATGGTCGTCTGCCGAGGTGGGGATCCGGCGGTAACTGGGAGAGTGATTTCCCCTTCGACTCCGACGGAGTCCCCTGTAAAACTACCAGTGGGGTGTGCACTGGCTTTAGCTGGTCGAGAGACAAGTTCATCCGAGAGAAAGCGTCATAAAAAAGTACATCGACCGAGCTTCCACTATCCACCATGATTCGATGTACAGGGTGTTTCGCGATGGTCATCTCGACCACCACGGCATCATCGTTTATATTGCCGCTAAATTCCCCTCCTTTGGGAGGGATTACATTCTCCGGGGTTTCCCGGGCTCTCTTCTCTGCTCGGCCAGATCCGCGTGAGATCATGCCCACGGGCCTCTCTGTTGGCCGGTTGTCGATCGCAGGGACAGGTGGCAAGGCCGCGAGCGGCTGCTTTTCGGAGGGAGCCTCGTTCTTGACGAACTTCCGGAGGTATCCCCTCCCGATCAGCTCCTCGATCTCCCGCTTCAGGTGGCGGCACTCCTCCGTGTCATGCCCGTGCTCGCGGTGGAATTGGCAGTACTTTGATTTGTCTCGGGCTGCCCTCGGGTTCTGAGGTGGAGGTCGGCGGAGATAACGCTCGCCCTCGATTTCCATAAGGATTTTGGCTCGAGGTGCGAGGAGAGGGGTGTACCTCCGCTCGGGGGCAGATTCGGCCCTCGGCCTTGGGTTCGGGCGAGGGTCGGCTGGTGGCCCGGGCCTCCGAGCTCCCGGGGCGTCCCTCGGGGTCGACTTCTTCAAAATCTTCCCGTCCAGCTCAAGACGGGTGCGGTCGGCCTCCTCCGCTCGGATGTACTTGTGGGCGCGGAGGAGGAGCTCGGAATACGTCCTGGGCGGCTTCTTGTCCAAGGAATAGGTCAGGCGGGACGTCTTGAGCCCGCGCTTTAGAGCCAGCATAGCGACGGGCTCGTCCAAGCTGTAGATCTCCAGGGCCGCGGTCTTAAACCGGGCGATGTAGTCACGGAGCAGCTCCTGGTCCTGCTGGCGGACGGAGAAGAGGCTGTCCACCTCCCTTGGCACCTTTCGACAAGCGTCGAAATGCGCCACAAACTTTCCTTCCAGCTGCTGGAAGGAGCGAATGGATCCGGGCTCGAGACGGGCGAACCAGACTCGGGCGGCCTTCCGAAGGGTTGCAGGGAAGGCGATGCACAGAAGGGCGTCGGTGGCACCCTGGACCCTCATGAGGGCTTTATAACCCTCCAGGTGGTCCAGGGGGTCGGTGGTCCCGTCGTAGGGGTCCACCTGCGGCATGCGGAACCGTTTCGGGATTGGTTCCGCCTGGATCTCTTCGGAGAAAGGGGGGCGGGAGTCGTAGCCCGCCGGGTCGGCTGACGAGTTCTGCAGGTCGGCGAATCGCTGGGCGAACTCCGCCAACTTGCGCTCGTGTTCCTCTAGGCGCCTTTCGGCCTGGCGCCTGATGGCTTCGTCGGTGGAGTCTTCCACCGAGACTGCAGGTGAGGGAGGCGCCGATTGGTCTCGGCGCGGGGTCCGGACCCGGCGTCGCTTGCTGCGATGCACCGTTTCGGCCCCATCGACCGGGGATCGACTCTCGTGATCCTCCGAGCCGGAATAGTCTTTCTTCGGGGGAGCTTGGCGGCTCTCTCGGGGGTTGGAGATGGCTTGCGGATGGGACGGCCTGCCCTGGATTGAGCGCAGGCTCCCACGCTGTCCCGCGACCCGGGCCGCGGGGGTCCCTGGCTGCGGCTGAGTGGCCAGGGACCGTTGCTGATGCTGGAGCTGTCGGACCGCTGAGGTCAAGGTCTGCAGCTGCTGGACGATGGCCGCAAGGGATCCGTCCGCCGGGGTAGGCTGCTGCAGAAGAGGAGGGGGAGCGGGAAGCTCCCGTTCGGGGGTGTGGCCCCCTGGCGGGGAGTGGGCTTCTCCCACTCGGCTGGTGGACGCCTCGCGACCACGAGTGACCACCATTGTTAGGGAGCGTGATACCTGCAAAAAGCTAGTTCCCACTGGGGGTTAGTGCCCTGCCCCCCTTCCTGGCGCGCCAATCTGTTGCCGTCCTCGTCGTCGCGCCCGTGCAGAGGATCAGCCGATCCTCCCTGACCGCCTGGCAGAGGAGCCTCCCTTCCTGCGAGAAGCCTGCAACAAAGGGGTTAGAGGACCCTGGCCGGGGATTCCGGCGAGGGGGCTCCGACGGTCAAGTCAGTAGACGACGTGGAGGAACAGACTCTCCCTCCCGATCCCCCTGGAGGGTCTCAGGCTTGGAGAGTCAACTGGTGAAGGGAAAGCGCCGGGGACCGGAAACTCGGCTGGGCCTGCCCGCTGAGCTCGCGTCCAGTCTTCCCTTCTCGGGATCCCTGGTTTTCTTCCTCCCAGTGAGGCCTTATGCCGATCTTTCCTTCTTGTCCCCAGGCTCTTTGGCTTACCTTGCAGTCTTTGGATCCTTCCCTCTTTATCTCCCTCCGTCGTGCGCTTGTCCTTTTCTCCCTCGAAAACTCCTCCTCCCTGTCTTCCTTTCTTTTCCCTTTCTGGTGAAGGAGGCCAGGCAGCTTTCCGACCTCGTCCGCCGGGCCCAGCAGGAAAAAGGCAAGGACAGAAGAGAAAAAGAGGGAAGGCGGCGCTGGCAGAGCGGCAAGTCGTCAGGCCTCGGGCTTCGTGAGGGTGCTCTTTTCCCCGGGCGTGGGCGCTATCCGTTTACGGGCCCTGTTCCGTCAGGATCGGGTCTCTCGACCGCGGGACCTGCCGGGCCAATGTAAGTGACGTTCCGCGTGCCGCCGCCCTCCGTACGGGACGCCGTCTGGGGTCGGTACGGCCCGAGGGATGGCCTCGGGACCCGTCGCTTTCCCGGGGGCCTCTCCGTACGAGCGGTCTGGCCTCGGCTGAGTTGGACCTATCTCCGGGGACCAATTGGCGAGAGGCGAGGGATCGGCCGACCTCGGCTTAGGTGGATCCCTCCTGGGTGGACACCTGGCGAGGCAGCAGAGGGTCGCCTGGCTTCGGCCGAGGTGGGCCCGTCTCCGGGTGGCCACCTGGCGCAAGGCGAAGGGTCGGCCGACCTCGCACTAGGTGGACCCCTCCTGGGTGGACACCTGGCGAGGCGGCAGGAGGTCGCCTGGCTTCGGCCGAGGTGGACCCGTCTCCGGGTGGCCACCTGGCGCAAGGCGAAGGGTCGGCCGACCTCGCACTAGGTGGACCCCTCCTGGGTGGACACCTGGCGAGGCGGCAGGAGGTCGCCTGGCTTCGGCCGAGGTGGACCCGTCTCCGGGTGGCCACCTGGCGCAAAGCGAAGGGTCGGCCGACCTCGCACTAGGTGGACCCCTCCTGGGTGGACACCTGGCGAGGCGGCAGGAGGTCGCCTGGCTTTGGCCGAGGTGGACCCGTCTCCGGGTGGCCACCTGGCGCAAGGCGAGGGGTCGGCCGACCTCGACCGACCTCACTTGGGTCGTCTCCTTCGCGCGCGGGCGCAGATGAGTCGGTGGAGGAACCCCGCGCCGAGCTCGACCTCGGCCTGGGCGGTCTGCTCTCGGATAATCGTCGGGCGGCGCGATCTTGCCGACCCCAGCTTTAAGGGCGTGGCGCTGATTCTGGCGGGAAAACTCACACGTGGCTTGTTCGCATTCGGCGATACCTGAGCCTGGCCACGTCACTGTCACGGATGTAACATTTATGATTGTAAAATACAAATATCGGTTGCATGAAATATGTTCTCCAAAATAAATAATTTTTTAAAAATACTTTATTTAAAATATTGATTTTTTTTCAAAAAGGTGGAAATGATTTAGATATTGGATATAATAATAAAAAAAGAATATAATATCAAAGTATGTCCTTGATGGTTGGCCTATATCATAGAAGTTGCATATCTTTACTGGAGCAATGTTTTGGATTTGAATTTAAAAAAAAAATATGTTATACTTGATTGAGTTACTATTTTGAGCAGAAAATTATTATGAAAGTTTATGTAAAGGAGTTTTTTTTTATAATTTAGAAAAAACAGAGAGCATTTCTATAATATGATGTTAATGTATTACAAATTAATAAAAACCTTATATCAATACTATATTAATACAATAAAATGCATATTAACAAAATAACTATATATAATAGAATAATATATTAACATGTTAATAAAATAATATTTATAAAAAAATAATAAAAAATATTTGTTCACAAAATAAATGTTTTATATATTAATAATATATATTATTTTAAATAATAATGTAATAAATAAAAATAATATTTTAAATATGATATATTTTTAAATAAAAATATATCTCGTGTATCATGCGAATAACATACTAATATATTATGGTAAAATAAAAAAGATATTTTTAAATAAAATTTGTGAAGATTGACTACATATAAAAACTAATTTTCATACATATTTTACATAGATCCAAAATTTAAGGTTTGTATGTGGAGGTTATGATGATTTTGAGTTATCTTTTTGCTGATTCAACTATTTCTGATGGCAACAATCTTGGATGGTCCTTTTTAAGGCTCTCTTTTTCTTCTTTTCTTTTTTGTTTAAGCAAGTGACCGTCTTTTTTATACTGCTTGATATATATATTTTTTATGCAGCTTATTAGTGGATGATGATTGTGATTTTTTTGGTATGCTAACTTATTTATCAATTATTGTGCAATGAGGGTCTATCTATAATTCTGGAAAGTTAGTAGTATAGATAAAGAATGTTTTCTTAATATCTTGTATCTCTCTGCAAACAAACTTTAAAGCTTCCAAGTATATAGCAGAATTTAATTAATTAACTCTTGTATCTTTTCACTTTATAGTATCATCTCAATTATTTTTATAAGTTATACTGTTACAGCCGTGACAGTGACGTGGCCAGGCTCAGGTATCGCCGAATGCGAGCGAGCCACGTGTGAGTTTTCCTGCCAGAACCAGCGCCACGTCCTCAAGGCTGGGGTCGGCAAGACCGCACCGCCCGATACTGTCTGAAGCAAACAGCTCCCGCCGAGGTCGAGTTCGGCGCGAAGTTCCCCCACAACTCATCTGTGCCCGGGCTCGGAGGAGTCCGCCCCGTGTAAGGTCGGCCGAGGTCGGCTGACCCTCCGCCTTGCGCCAGGTGGCCACCCGGAGACGGGTCCACCTCGGCCGAAGCCAGGCGATCTTCTGCCACCTCGCCAGGTGTCCACCTAGGAGGGGTCCACCTAGGCCGAGGTCGGCTGACCCCCCGCCTTGCGCCAGGAGGCCGCCCGGAGACGGGTCCACCTCGGCCGAAGCCAGGCGATCTTCTGCCACCTCGCCAGGTGTCCACCCCGGAGGGGTCCACCTAAGCCGAGGTCGGCCGATCTCTCGCCTCTCGCCAGTCGGCCCCCGGAGACAGGTCCAACTCAGCCGAAGTCAGACCGCTCGTACGGAGAGGCCCCGGGGGAAAGCGACGGGTCCCGAGGCCATCCCTCGGGCCGTACCGACCCCAGACGGCGTCCCGTACGGAGGGCGGCGGCACGCGGAACGTGACTTACACTGGCCCGACAGGTCCCGCAGTCGAGAGATCCGATCCTGACGGAACAGGCCCCGTAAACGGATGGCGCCCACGCTCGGGGAAAAGAGCACTCTCACAAAGCCCGAGGCCTGACGACTGGCCGCTCTGCCAGCGCCGCCCTCCCTCCTTTTCTCTTCTGTCCTTGCCTTCTCCCTGCTGGGCCCGGCGGACGAGGTCGGAAAGCCGCCTGGCCTCCTTCACCAAAAAGGGAAAAGAAAGGAAGACAGGGGGGAGGAGTTTTCGAGGAGGAAAAGGACAAGCACACGACGGAGGGAGATAAAGAAGGAAGAATCCGGAGATTGCAAGGTAAGCCAACAAGCCTGGGAAAGAAGGAAGCACCGGCACAAGGCCTCGCTCCGAGGAAGAAACCAGAGATCCCGAGAGGGGAACACTGGACGCGAGCTCGGCAGGCAGGCCCAGCCGAGATTCCGGTCCCCGGCGCTTTCCCTTCACTAGTTAACTCTCCAAACCTGGGACCCTTTAGAGGGCCTGGGAGGGAGAGTCTGTTCCTCCTCGTCGTCTACTGACTTGACCGTCGGAGCCCCCTCGCCGGAATCCCCGGCCAGGGTCCTCTAACCCCTTTGTTGCAGGTTTCTCGCAGGAAGGGAGGCTCCCTTGCTAAGCGGTCAGGGAGGATCGGTTGATCCTCAGCACGGGCGCGGCGACGAGAGCGGCAACAGATTGGCGCGCCAGGAAGGGGGGCAGGACACTAACCCCAGAGGGAACTGGCTTTTTGCAGGTGTCACGCTCTCCAGCAATGGTGGTCACTCGTGGTCGCGAGGCGTCCACCAGCCGTGTGGGAGAAGCCCACTCCCCTCCGGGGGGCCACACCCCCGAACGGGAGCTTCCGGCTCCCCCTCCTCTTCTGCAGCAGCCTACCCCGGCGGACGGATCCCTTGCGGCCATCGTCCAGCAGCTGCAGACCTTGACCTCAGCGGTCCGACAGCTTCAGCATCAGCAACGGTCCCTGGCCACTCAGCCGCAGCCAGGGACCCCCGCGGCCCAAGTCGCGGGACAGCACGGGAGCCTGCGCTCAATCCAGGGCAGGCCGTCCCATCCGCAAGCCATCTCCAACCCCCGAGGGAGCCGCCAAGCTCCCCCGAAGAGAAACTATTCCGGCTCGGAGGATCACGAGAGTCGATCCCCGGCCGATGGGGCCGAAACGGCGCATCGCAGCAAGCGACGCCGGGGCCAGACCTCGCGCCGAGACCGATCGGCGCCCCCCTCACCTGCAGCCTCGGTGGAAGACTCCACCGATGAAGCCATCAGGCGCCAGGCCGAGAGGCGCCTAGAAGAGCACGAGCGCAAGTTGGCGGAGTTCGCCCGACGGTTCGCCGACCTGCAGAACTCGTCAGCTGACCCGGCGGGCTACGACTCCCGCCCCCCTTTCTCGAAGAAATTCAGGCGGAACCGATCCCGAAACGGTTCCGCATGCCACAGGTGGACCCTTACGACGGGACCACCGACCCCCTGGACCATTTGGAGAGTTATAAAGCTCTCATGAGGGTCCAGGGCGCCACCGACGCCCTTCTGTGCATCGCCTTCCCTGCAACCCTTCGGAAGGCCGCTCGAGTTTGGTTCGCCCGTCTCGAGCCCGGATCCATTTGCTCCTTCCAGCAGTTGGAAGGAAAGTTTGTGACGCATTTCGACGCTTGTCGAAAGGTGCCAAGGGAGGTGGACAGTCTCTTCTCCATCCGCCAGCAGGACCAGGAGTTGCTCCGAGACTACATCGCCCGGTTTAAGACCGCAGCCCTGGAGATCTACAGCTTGGACGAGCCCGTCGCTATGCTGGCTTTAAAGCGCGGGCTCAAGACGTCCCGCCTGACCTATTCCCTGGACAAGAAGCCGCCCAGGACGTATTCCGAGCTCCTCCTCCGTGCCCACAAGTACATCCGAGCGGAGGAGGCTGACCGCACCCGTCGAGAGCTGGACGGGAAGAATCTGAAGAAGTCAACCCCGAGGGACGACCCGGGAGCTCGGAGGCCCGGGCCATCAGCCGACCCTCGCCCGAACCCAAGGCCGAGGGCCGAGTCTGCCCCCGAGCGAAGGTACACCCCTCTCCTCGCGCCTCGAGCCAAAATCCTCATGGAAATCGAGGGCGAGCGCTACCTCCGCCGACCTCCACCTCAGAACCCGAGAGCCGCCCGAGACAAGTCAAAGTACTGCCAATTCCACCGCGAGCACGGGCATGACACGGAGGAGTGCCGCCATTTGAAGCGGGAAATCGAGGAGCTGATCGGGAGGGGATACCTCAGGAAGTTCGTCAAGAACGAGGCCCCCTCCGAGAAGCGGCCGCTCGCAGCCCTACCACCTGTCCCTGCAATCGACAATCGGCCAACTGAGAAGCCCGTGGGCATGATCTCGCGCGGATCCGGCCGAGCAGAGAAGAGAGCCCGGGAAGTCCCGGAGAATGTAATCCCTCCCAAGGGAGGGGAGTCTAATGACAATGTAAACAATGATGCCGTGGTGGTCGAAATGACCATCGCGAAACACCCTGTACATCGGATCATGGTGGATAGCGGAAGCTCGGTCGATGTACTTTTTTACGATGCTTTCTCTCGGATGAATTTGCCTCTCGACCAGCTAAAGCCAGTGCACACCCCACTGGTAGGTTTTACAGGGGACTCCGTAGGAGTCGAAGGGGAAATCACTCTCCCAGTTACCGCCGGATCCCCACCTCGGCAGGCGACCATCATGGTAACTTTCACGGTCGTCAAGCTCCCTTCGCCTTACAACGCCATTCTTGGGCGTCCCGGGCTCAACCAACTAGACGCCACCATCTCCACAAGGAGACTGCTGGTGCAGTTCCCCACGCCTTTCGGGTTCGGGGAAATGAAGGGGACGATTCAGCCAGTCCCACTCTGCCTATAGGCAATCCCGGGCACCAGGGGCGCAGAGCTCGCCCACGACGTCGAGGACCTCGACCTGAGAGAAAAGGAACCCAGGGGAGGGCCCGTAGAGCGCCTGCTCTCCTTTCCCCTTGGTTCGGACCCCCTGAAGACGGTGCAAGTCGGGGCCCAGCTCCCCGAAGAGGAGCGAACCCGCCTGCTGGAGTTCCTCCGTGCCAACGCCGATGTGTTCGCCTGGTCGGCGGCCGACATGCCGGGTATTCCGCCCGAGATTATCATGCACAGCCTGAACGTGGACCCAGGCAGCCGCCCGGTCCGCCAGAAGAAGAGAAGCTTTGCCATGGAGAGGCAGAAGGCGATCGACGAGGAGGTAGAGAAACTTCTCGCCGCCGGTTTCGTCCGAGAAGTCCAATACCCCAGCTGGTTAGCAAACGTGGTCATGGTAAAGAAGAGCAGCGGTAAGTGGAGGATCTGCGTGGACTACACCGACCTCAATCGAGCTTGCCCGAAGGACAGCTGCCCTCTGCCGAAGATCGACCAGCTGGTCGACACCACCTCGGGGCACCGTCTCCTGTCATTCATGGACGCTTTTTCCGGATACAACCAGATCCAGATGAATCCGGAGGACGAGGAGCGTACCGCCTTCATAACTGACCGCGGGACTTTCTGTTACAGGATGATGCCCTTCGGCCTCAAGAACACGGGGGCGACGTACCAACGCCTGGTCAATAAAGTCTTCAAAGACCAGATAGGCCGCAACATGCAGGTGTACGTGGACGACATGCTGGTAATGAGCAAACTTGACTCGGACCACGTAGCCGACCTGGCGGAGACGTTCGGCAACCTCCGGCGCCACCAGATGAAGCTGAATCCGGCGAAGTGCGCCTTCGGGGTCTCCGCCGGAAAGTTCCTAGGGTTCATGGTGACCCAGAGAGGAATCGAGGCCAACCCGGAGAAGGTCCAGGCCATCCTGGACATGGAGCAGCCAGCCTCCAAGAAACAAGTGCAGCAGCTGACCGGCCGGGTTGCAGCCCTTAGCCATTTTATTTCCAGGTCGGTGGACCGCTGCCGTCCCTTCTTCAAGGTGCTGAGGAAGATGAATGGTTTCGCCTGGACCGAGGAATGCCAGCAGGCCTTCGAGGAGTTGAAGAAGATGCTCGCATCACCACCTCTGCTGTCCAGGCCCGAGGAAGGGGAGGAGCTTACCCTCTACTTGGCCGTTACCCCGGAGGCCGTCAGCTCTGTCCTGGTCCGAACCGACGACCACGGGATCCAGCGACCGGTGTACTATACCAGCAAACTCCTCTGGGACGCGGAGCTCAGGTATTCCCGGCCCGAGAAACTCGTCTTTGCGCTAATAGTGTCTGCCCAGCGTCTCAGGCCCTATTTCCAAGCGCATTCCATCGCCGTCTTGACGGATCAACCGCTGAAAGCGGTGCTCAGCCGACCCGACACCTCGGTGCGATTGGCCAAATGGGCACTGAAACTCAGCGAGTTCGACATTACGTACCGACCGAGGTCGGCAATGAAGGCACAAGTGCTGGCCGACTTCTTGGTCGAGTGCGCAGGTTTGGGCAAGGAGCCCGAGGGGGACTCCCCGGCCCAGCCGATGGAGGTCGGCACCAACGAGCCCGGAGAGGACGCCTGGATCCTCCATGTGGACGGAGCCTCAAACTCCGGCGGGAGCGGAGCTGGGCTCATCCTTGCCAACGGCGACGGAGTCGTCGCCGAGTGCGCGCTCCGTTTCCAGTTCCCCGCGACAAATAACCAAGCAGAGTACGAGGCACTTCTCGCCGGACTGAGAGTCTTCCGCGAGCTGGGCGTGACCAACCTCAGAGCCTTCACTGACTCCCAGCTCGTGGCGGGGCAGGTGTCCGGGGAGTACGTCGCTCACGACCCCCAGATGGCGAAGTATCTGGAGCTCATCAAGGCAGGCGCGTCCAAGTTTCGGCGCTTCAACATCTTCCATATCCCCCGCAGGGAGAACGCCCGCGCGGATGCCCTCTCTCGGCTGGCGACCCTGCCGGACACGATGCTGGGACGCGCCCATGTGGAGCGACTCGAAGTCCTAAGCCTCGAAGTACCGGCGGAGGTCCATCAGGTCAGCCAGGAGCCCGGCTGGATGGACAAGTACGCTGCGTACATCACCAGCGGCACCCTGCCGGAAGACCGAGACGCGGCTCGCCTCATCAGGAAGAAGGCCGTACGGTTTGTCCTGATGGACGGGCAGCTGTATCGAAGGTCCTACTCTTATCCCCTCCTCAAGTGCATTAGACCCACAGAAGCCAGCTTGTGCTCCAGGAGATTCACGAAGGCATCTGTGGGAACCACGTGGGGGGCAGGGCATTGGCATACAAGGCCCTTCGTCAAGGCTACTTCTGGGAGACGATGAAGGAGGACGCCGCCGACTTCGTGAAGAAGTGCGACCGGTGCCAGCGTCACGCCACGGTACAACGGCAACCCTCCAACCCATCTCTCAGCTCTCAGCCCCCTGGCCGTTCGCCCAGTGGGGGATGGACCTCCTGGGCCCATTCCCGCCGCGTCCGGCCAGCGGAAGTTCCTGATAGTGGCTATCGACTACTTCACAAAGTGGGTCGAAGCCGAACCCTTGGCAAGAATCACCGAAGCAAACGTCGCCAAGTTCTTCTGGAAGTCCATCGTCTGCCGCTTCGGCCTCCCCCACACCGTGGTCACCGACAACGGACGCCAGTTCGACTGTCGAGAGTTCGAAGATTTCTGCAACGACCTCGGCATCAAGCATCGCTTCACTTCGGTGGCGCACCCCCAGACCAACGGGGAGGCTGAGGTCACGAACAGGACCATTCTTCAGGGCTCCGCACGCGGCTGGACCAAGCCAAGGGCAGGTGGGCCGACGAGCTTCCCAGCGTTCTTTGGGCATACCACACCACCCCAAGGACGGCTACTGATGAAACCCCATTCAACCTCGTCTTCGGGGCCGAGGCAGTCATCCCGATCGAGCTCAGCATACCCACGCTGCGCGTGGAACAATACGACGAGACAGAAAACCCGGCCAGGATGATGCTCAACCTAGACCTCCTCGAAGAAACAAGGGACAAGGCCCGAATTCGAATGGCGGCATACCGGCAACGTGTAGCCAGATATTACAACTCCCGAGTACGGCCGAAGGTTTTTCGTCCCGGGGACTTGGTCCTCCGACGTGCAGAAGCCTCCCAGCCACGAGAGTGCGGCAAGCTTTCACCCAACTGGGAAGGCCCTTATCGGGTAGCAGAAGCCCTCCCTCACGGAGCATGTTACTTGGAAGAGTTGGGAGGTGCCAGGTTCCCCGGACATGGAACCCCTCGAACCTGAGAATGTACTACCAGTAATGTAAGGCTCCCAGTTTCTCTAACAAAGCTTCTTCACTTTAAACACTCTTCTCTAACTTCAACAAGAAGGCCTGCGGCATCGAGCTCAGTCCGGAAGATCCTGGGCCTTAGCCTGGAAGGTGGCGTCGAACCCGCTTCGCCCATGCAAGCCCGGAGCGCAGCTCAGCAAGCCGCGCAAGGTTTGAGAAAGCCTGCGGAATCGAGCTCAGTCCGGAAGATCCTGGGCTCGGCCTGGAAGGTGGCGCCGAACCCGCTTCGCCCACGCAAGCCCGGAGCGCAGCTCAGCAAGCCGCGCAAGGTTTGAGAAAGCCTGCGGCATCGAGCTCAGTCCGGAAGATCCTGGGCTTCGGCCTGGAAGGTGGCGCCGAACCCAGTTCGCCCACGCAAGCCCAGAGCACAGCTCAGCAAGCCGCGCAAGGTTTGAGAAAGCCTGCGGCATCGAGCTCAGTTCGGAAGATCCTGGGCATCGGCCTGGAAGGTGGCGTCGAACCCAGTTCGCCCACGCAAGCCCGGAGCACAGCTCAGCAAGCCGCGCAAGGTTTGAGAAAGCCTGCGGCATCGAGCTCAGTCCGGAAGATCCTGGGCTTCGGCCTGGAAGGTGGCGCCGAACCCAGTTCGCCCACGCAAGCCCGGAGCACAGCTCAGCAAGCCGCGCGAGGTTTGAGAAAGCCTGCGGCATCGAGCTCAGTCCGGAAGATCCTGGGCTTCGGCCTGGAAGGCGGCGCCGAATCCGCTTTGCCCGCGCAAGCCCGGAGTTTTAGCTCAGTGAGCCGCGCAAGGTTTAAGAAAGCCTACGGCATCGAGCTCAGTCCGGAAGATCCCGGGTTTCGGCCCGGAAGATGATACAGGAACTGTGTTGTCCGCGCAAGCATAAAGGCAGCCCAAAGTCGGACCTGCTCAAGATTCTTGCCTTGCCGCGACGCGGCTTTGCAGACCCCGTCCTTCGATTTAGTATAGAAGGACCAGGCCCGCAGTTGTCTCAGGTGCCCCAGACCGACATCTCAGAAACAAACAAACAAAGAAGAAGAAAAAGAAGAACCAAAGATGATAGACAAGTTGTAATAGAAAGTAAGTCTTCATTAAAACGGGTACTCAGTACAAACTGGGAGTCCCGACAGGCCGGGACCCCCCAAAAAGAAGGACAAAGAAGGCAAAAGTACAAGGTGAGGTCACTGGAGCGCAGGGTCGGCGCCGTCCGCCGGAGGTGCGGGCGCCACCTCTTCAACCTCCACGACAACCGGCTCCTGGGGCTGTGTCTGGGCCGCGGCGTCATCAGTCGGAGGTGCTGCAGGTGTCGCCTGAGGCGTCGCCTGGGTCATGCCGGAGACCCTGCCCTCGCTCCCCGGCTTCCTGCCACCGACGACGACCCCACTCAGGTCCAGCTGGGGGAAGAAGGCCCCCACCTTTTCCCGGCACATCCGGAACCCCTTCAGGAAGGAGTCCACGGCGGCCTCCCGGACTTCCGACGTGAACTCGTCGGAAGCCCGGAACTTGGGGACGGCCTCCTGCGCTTCCCGCTTCGCCACCTCCAGGAGCCCGTTGATGTAGGAGCTCCGGTCCTTCGCCGCGGCCACCTCTCGCCGGGCCTCGCCCAGTTGGCGCTCCAAAAACAGAGAGTGGGCCTGCAGGCGGGCCTTCTCCGCCGCGTCCTCCTCAGTACGGTGCTGGTTGGAGGTCCGCTCCTCCGCCAAGGAGGCCTCCAGTTCCTTGTTCCGCTCCTCGGAACGCGCCAGGTCGAACTGGAGGGCCTGCTTCTCAGCTCGCAGCTCGGCCCCCTTGTCCATCAAGTCCTTCACGTCGGCCGCGAGTTTGCCAAGCCTTTGCTCCCGATCGGAGTCCCGCTTGGCGTTCCCTACGAGGTAGTTCCTCAGTAGGAGGACGTCGTTCCCGATCTGCAAGGGCAAAAATAACGCACATCAGTACCAAGGCAGAAGGCCTCGGATCGGAAGAAAAGAAGAATCAAAGCTCAAACTTACCGTGAAAAGCTGGGGCAGGATGCCGAGCAGCGCGTCCGCGTAATCTCGGCCGCCCCGAGCTCGGCGGTCCCGGGCGGTGGAAGCGTACTCCATCAACTTCTCCGCCAGTCCTCGGTCGAGGATGACCGAGTCTCGGTGCGAGATCACCGGCGCTGGGCCCTTCGGGCCGACCCCCGCGACAGCTGCCCCCTCTGCTGGAGCTGCGGCCGACGGACCGGCGGTCGCCACTGGCGGTGCCGTTGGGCTGCCTACAGGAACGGGCCCGGCGATGGGCAGAACGGCGGGCGCCGGAGCACTCTCGGCAGCGCCGCCAGGCCGTGGGGCCGAGGCGCCAGGGGCGCCACTTCGAGGAGGCCTGGGCGGGGAAACGGCAGCAGCTGGGCCAGGCACGGTCGCCGCCACGACCTCCCGGCTCGTCTCTGTGCGAGCCCTCTTCGCTACGGGCTCATCCACGTCGACGACCTCCCTCTGAGCCGCTCCCTCCAGCAGGTTCTCCAGGGAAAACTTCATCCCTGCAAAGTGAAGAAATCAGAAGGTTAGACGGTTCAATCTTAAAAAGAGAGGGGGAGGCAGAAGTTAATGCGGGGCCAAATCTCACCGGTCTCCCGGATGGGACTGATGCCGGCCTCAAAAAGATTCTGCTCAGAGAGCAGAACCTCGAGCGCCGGGACCACGTCACTCAGGAGCTGGGTGTAAGACTCCTGGTCCGCAGGCTTAACTCGGGAATTCCGGTTCGGCGACCGGTCCGGTTCGCTCCAGGCCCAGTCAACGTCGTCGACCGAGGCAAAGAAAAATCGGCTCTTCCATCCCTTGACCGAAGAAGGGAGGTCGAACCGGAGACACCTAGGCCGGGGCGAAATGTACCACCAGCCATCATCGGTGGAGCACTTCTTCAGGGTGAACAGGGCCCTGAAGAGAGAAAAACGGGCAACAAACCCGTGGAAATGGCAGAAGACGATGAAGGAGAAGATGACCCGGATGGCGTTAGGAGCCAGCTGGGCCGGGACGAGCCGAAAATGGCTGAGGAAGGAAAGAAAGAAAGGATGCAGAGGAAAACGAAGACCCCCGAGGAGGAAGTCTTCGTAGAAGGCAATGCGGCCGGGGCCACTCATGGTGACACGCTCCCCGGACCGCGGAGCAAACAGACGGACAGATCCCGGGATGCCATAGGCATCCCGGAGCAGAGAAAGATCACCTTCGGTCATGGTAGAGGCATGACCGGAGGGACCGGCGGGAAGAAGTGACGGAGCCGGAAGAGAAGCCAAGGCGGGGAGTGAACGGAGGGGCACGGCAGGCGCAACCGGAGGGGACCGGACCCCCCTGGGGATGCCAATAGTGACACCCCCGGGTTGCAAGCGCCGGCGGACCTCCTCTGGAATTACCTCCTCATCCGAGGAGGAAGAAGATGGAGTCCTCGACCGGGATGGACCGGCCTCGTCCGAGTTAGAAGGGACATGGCGACGGCGCGCCATGGAGAAGGAAAGGAGAAGGGGGCTGAATAAGAAACGAGAGAGAAGGAGAAGAAGACACTTACCCAAAAATGCACAGACGGGCGCGAGCAGCAGAAGTTGTTAGCCTGCAGCGAACCGCCCACGAAGCAAGGGAAAAGGCCTCGTTCTGGAAAGTCCCCTCCCTTTCAAACTCAGCCGGCAGCAGCCGTACCCATCATTCCGCCTCAGGCCACTGGATGGTCGCCACGTGGGCACACGCCCGACACCGACGCCTCGTTAGCAGAGTAACAGCCTCTGCCCCGAAGCGACGCATTGATTGCGGGCAAGTGGACGACGCGTGGCGACTCCCCATAGATCTTCAGCCGCATCGAGCCACGATGAATGGAGATCGTGCCAATTATGATGCAAGATCTTCGCCTCACCACGTCATATCAGCAATTAATCCCGACGTTCCGTTCTACGATGCCCCGACGGAACGGCGGGCTGGGGGGCAACTGTTACAGCCGTGACAGTGACGTGGCCAGGCTCAGGTATCGCCGAATGCGAGCGAGCCACGTGTGAGTTTTCCTGCCAGAACCAGCGCCACGTCCTCAAGGCTGGGGTCGGCAAGACCGCACCGCCCGATACTGTCTGAAGCAAACAGCTCCCACCGAGGTCGAGTTCGGCGCGAAGTTCCCCCACAACTCATCTGCGCCCGGGCTCGGAGGAGTCCGCCCCGTGTAAGGTCGGCTGACCCTCCGCCTTGCGCCAGGTGGCCACCCGGAGACGGGTCCACCTCAGCCGAAGCCAGGCGATCTTCTGCCACCTCGCCAGGTGTCCACCTAGGAGGGGTCCACCTAGGCCGAGGTCGGCTGACCCCCCGCCTTGCGCCAGGTGGCCGCCCGGAGACGGGTCCACCTCGGCCGAAGCCAGGCGATCTTCTGCCACCTCGCCAGGTGTCCACCCCGGAGGGGTCCACCTAAGCCGAGGTCGGCCGATCTCTCGCCTCTCGCCAGTCGGCCCCCGGAGACAGGTCCAACTCAGCCGAAGTCAGACTGCTCGTACGGAGAGGCCCCCGGGGGAAAGCGACGGGTCCCGAGGCCATCCCTCGGGCCGTACCGACCCCAGACGGCGTCCCGTACGGAGGGCGGCGGCACGCGGAACGTGACTTACACTGGCCCGACAGGTCCCGCAGTCGAGAGATCCGATCCTGACGGAACAGGCCCCGTAAACGGATGGCGCCCACGCTCGGGGAAAAGAGCACTTTCACGAAGCCCGAGGCCTGACGACTGGCCGCTCTGCCAGCGCCGCCCTCCCTCCTTTTCTCTTCTGTCCTTGCCTTCTCCCTGCTGGGCCCGGCGGACGAGGTCGGAAAGCCGCCTGGCCTCCTTCACCAAAAAGGGAAAAGAAAGGAAGACAGGGGGGAGGAGTTTTCGAGGAGGAAAAGGACAAGCACACGACGGAGGGAGATAAAGAAGGAAGAATCCGGAGATTGCAAGGTAAGCCAACAAGCCTGGGACAAGAAGGAAGCACCGGCACAAGGCCTCGCTCCGAGGAAGAAACCAGAGATCCCGAGAGGGGAACACTGGACGCGAGCTCGGCAGGCAGGCCCAGCCGAGATTCCGGTCCCCGGCGCTTTCCCTTCACTAGTTAACTCTCCAAACCTGGGACCCTTTAGAGGGCCTGGGAGGGAGAGTCTGTTCCTCCTCGTCGTCTACTGACTTGACCGTCGGAGCCCCCTCGCCGGAATCCCCGGCCAGGGTCCTCTAACCCCTTTGTTGCAGGTTTCTCGCAGGAAGGGAGGCTCCCTTGCCAAGCGGTCAGGGAGGATCGGTTGATCCTCGGCACGGGCGCGGCGACGAGAGCGGCAACAACTACTTTGTTATATTTAAGCAGCATAAGTTTTTATTGTTCGTTGTAAGGTTAAATATATTTTATTAATACAGTTCTAAGTTCTACAAAAAAAAATTCTTTTCCTGCTTTCCATGTATCACTTCTACTTTTTATTTTAAACAAGTTAAATGATTTGGATTGGTTTGGGTCGGGTTAATAATTTATCTATGTATTAAATAGGTTAAATGGGTTGGATCATGTCAGGTTGTATTAATAGATTATTTATTTATTAAACAGGTTAAACAAGTTGGATCAAGTCTAGTTAGCAGGTTACTTATCTAATAATGGATTAAATGGAGCGGGTCGGATTACCTGTTTATTAAATGGATCAGGTTTAGGTTTTAAATTATAACTCATTTAATAAATAGGTAGGATTCATATTGAAAGTTTTTTTGACCTGACCCGAATATGACCTGACTTGACCTAATTGCCACCCCTAAATTTCTCTTGGATGTATAGTTGGTGGAGACTATTAATTATCTCCTTCTGCAACTTTTTAGGGGAAATTTGAAGCAAAACACAAAATAAGTTTTTAACAGCATAGGTGCCAGTCAACTAAACTAATAATTATTAGCTACAAGAAGCGGTTTTGCTACACTTAGCCTTCTACCTTATCCCTCTTCAAACTATAGAAAAAAGATGCAACTATCATTGGGTGTCCATGCATAAAGATGCAACTATCATTGGGTGTCCATGCATGAACCCTTGGCAAGGTTATGGGGAGGTTGGAGCCCTTGCCATCAAACATGACAGACCACATCAACTTTTCAAAAAAGGATCAAAAAAATAAAAAATAAAAATATCAATAAATAATTAAAATTAATTTAAATATTATTTAAATTGTACTTGATGTTTCTTAGAAGATTAAATTTATTAATAATAGAATCTATCATAAAATTTTTAGTTACCTCCTTATTGATATAAGCGACTAAATAATTGATAAGAAAGTTGTCTTCCATATTATTACGCATTCTGATTTTAATAATTTTTATTGTTGAAAATGTTTTCTCTATAATAGTAGTTGAAATCAGAAGAGCCATAAATACCATGGATTCATAGAGGATGTGCGCGTACTAGTCACGATGGCAGTGGCATCATGTCATTGGCACTGCACGATAGGATGGGGCTCCTCATGCGACGAGGCCAAAGGGGATGGAATGCGAGTACAGTGGTATTGATGGAAGCCTGGGGCATGATGGGCGCCCGCCCGTGCTCTCCAAGACCCGATCGTGCTACACGATAGATCTGGTCATCAGGATGGTGCACGGCTTCATCGCACGCGGCGTTCGTCAGTGCGGTGAGGCTAACGGAGGTCACCGAGATGGCAACCATAGACTAGCATGTCGGTGATATCTGGCCTTGTACATGCACAATCACCCGATCTCGCCGTGGGAGTGTTTCCACCGATCGTACCATATAACATGTACGGCTGCCATCTCATCAATCGATGTGGCAAACGGGATGGTGCTGGCTGCGTCCGGTGACTTCGACCACAATGAATCCTGAAGATGAATGCCAATTGAATGGCAAAAAAATAAATTCTTTATCTTATTTAAAAAAAATTATGGAAAAAAATAATAATAAAAATTAAAGATAAAATTAAGAATGATTCAACTCCGAAATAAAGAAAATCGATTTATAATATTTATTTTATTTTAACTATTTTTTTAAAAAATCTTCAAACTATATTTAATATTTTAAATTTTAGAGGAGCTAAATATATAAAAATATATATTTAAAATGTTACATAAAATTCTAAGTTATGTCCGCCCATGCCACCAAGGCATTTGGGTGATTGGCAAAGGCTTGCCAAATAAAGGTAAATAAAGACGATCACAATTCACAGCATATACTGCTGATCACGGGAGGTACATGGCTGCCTTTGGCCACGTGGCGGAGGACCATCCGGTTCCACCCATTGCCGGGCCACGGCTCGTTCACGTGACGCTGGTATTTTGTTGTGCGGTCCTACGGGGTCCATCTACTTCCACGAAGCCTGATGATCAGAAAGATGGATCTTTAATTATGCTTAAGAGATTCGGTTCGATTCCAACGCCTGCTATTTTTTCCAGATAAACGGTCGTATGTTTACGAGGTTCCAGGGTCGAAAACCAAAAGCCGCAGGCAGCAGTACCATGGCCTCCACCCTCTTTTTGTCCGTATAAAGTAGAAAACCTTTTATCATCATCGCAGGGGATGGATGTAATCAATCCACCGGTATCCAGGAACAAGCGATGCTTTTGTTCAGAGGTGGCAACGATTTGGATCGGATCATTTAAAATTTATATTCATTCTGTTAAAAAATTATTCATCTCATACTCGTTTTTCGGGTCAGATTGGATCAGGTATAAAATAATCATGAATTGAATCGGATCGGGTCGAATATATCCGATCTCATAAAATTTAGTTTATTTAAAAACTAAACGATTCGGATATATCCGTTCCATATCCTATTTACTTAAATATTTTATAAATATATATTTTTTATATATAAATGGGTCGGATTCGAATCGGGACGTACTACTATCCGTACCCGATCCGAACCCGAGTCGAATTTTTTTTATATAATTCATATCCGTTTATAAATTAAGCGGGTCGAATTTTATCCGTCCCATCAGGATCGAGTCGAGTCGAATACCCATCGGATCAGAAAAAAATGCCACATCTATTTTTACTGCACATCCATTCCATCTCGTTCCTCGTCCTACATTTATTATTATTATTATTATTTTATACGGATCCTTTCTGCTCGAATCGGTATCCTGACCTATTTTCCTTTGCTCCGGTATCTGAACATCGGTAGCATGAGAATACGGCCTCCACCATGAAAGAACAGGGACCATCTACCTACCATCTAGCATCACCGTAGGGTTTGCCATGAATATATAAGTTATAACAGAGCACGAGGCTACTAGGCTTCTTAACCCAACCGAAAGCATTCACAACCTATGTGATAAATTAAAGGAAAAAAGACTACCTACCCCCCACCCAAAAAAAAAAAAAGAAAAAGAAAAAAAAAAAAAAAAAAGAAAAAAAAGAAGAGAGGCTGTAACGTGCCTGATTGATCGGCTAATATGACATGGTGTTGGGCATGGCAGCGGCATCATATATCCAATGCGATTCTCCTAATTTCCAACGAATAAAATCACCCCTCACCAATCCCCATGGCATGGCAGTTTTTCTCAGTAATGGGAGAATTAGAAAAAGCGAGCAATGCCATGCAACTCCCGTTACCTTTACGCACGCACACAAAAAAAAAAAGTTCCTTCCCCCTCGTGGTGGGAGGAAATTAGTAATGCTCGAGCTAGCGGTAGATCTCTGGAGAGCATAAATAAAAAACTCTTCTGGTTGCAAGGAGGAAGGTAACAAATACCGACAATTATAGGTTTAGTAGGTTAATTAATGGTGACCACGTCTTAATTACATCGCGTGCTCCCGGTTTTACTTCCCCAAGCCGGTGCCGGTGGTAATAAAATAAGGATAGAAACAGCAGAGGCTCAGCCAGTGCCATGTGCGGCAGGCTCCTCACAACCAACCACCCCCCATCTTTTTAAACCCCACAGGATCTTATTAGCCGTGCCTGTCACTGCTCCAGTCCCCCCTGCCCCTCGCCACCCCCACTCCACCGTCTTTTGCCTCGGCAAAACAGCAGACTCGTCAGACCAAAAAGCCATGCATTCATTGCTGTGAGCGTGCCTCTCCCCACCGAGAGACCCACAGCCTAGCCCTCACTGCCCTTCCCAATTCCCGGAAGGGCCCGGCAGTCCCATTAACCTTTTGCCTGGGTACCACGGAGGAGGAGCTCCTTGGTGGGGCACTCGGCTCTCCTCTACATCACATGCACCCAGCCCCAACAGCAGCGGCAGCGAGCATCTGTGAGATGGCGTGGAGCAGGAGAGGCCTCCGCCTGCCTGCTCTGCTCTCTTGGCTTCCTGGAGTCATCGTCCTCCTGGTGCCTCTGGAAGCCCAAGCTGGTGCGGGTTCCGATGCCGCTGCTGTGAAGTTCCTCATGGCCCCTGCACCATTCTCGGCGTTATCCTCGGCTACATTTGGTTTCGAGTTTTTGGAGGGGAGGAATCGGCATTTGTGCACCGAATGCGGTATCAACTGCAAGGTTTGTTTGCCCAACTCCATTTCCACGCGCTGAAGTCAAATAACTTGGTTTCTTCTCTTTCTTGTTTGATCAGAAGTTAGATGCTCTACTTCAAGTATAGTTCAAAGCTCGAGAGTTATCATAGTATGTGCCTGTTATTTCTTGCTCCTCTTGTTGAGATGGCTCAAATTTTATGATATTGAGTTGACGAACAAATTATTGAAGCTTTAGCTTATCGATTCAGAGTCGGGTGATTTCCGAACCTGGCAAAGCAATAGACTTGAAATTTAAGTAAAACGAGCTAACTACGGTAGTGTATCTCAAAGGTGCTGCAATTTCGGTCAAAGACTTCACCCAATTTATCGTGAAAATTCTCCGAGTTCTTACATTCGGGTTATGCTATTATAAACTCATGCTAACTGCAAACATCCATTTTGCACATTCAAGCACTGGACGAAACCCAATTCACTGTAACTCTGTTAAGGAAGCATCCAAGCCGGCTCTTTGGAGCATGAACTTTATCTTTAGAAGTTGATCGTTTTCTTAATAATTTTATTTTCTGATGCTCGTTCCAGGAAATTTGATAATGATTCCAAGCGTGCAATTGCATGCTGTTTGAGGATAGGTAAATGCATACAGAAACACATTATGCTTGCCCACTCATGTGGGTGGAACTAGACAGCCAGGTATTTTCTCTGTGTCAATTGAATAATATTTTTGGATGCAAAGGCATGGACAATGATAGTCATATTCGGGTTTCACAAACATCAACCTATCTGCATTATTGTATTTCAGTTGCCTTACATTGGTAATTGGAATGCCTAGTCCTTTAAGGCACACAGTTATTTTTGGTAAAATTTAGTTTCAGCTCTACAACTTTTCTGTTTTGTAAACATGTTCATATTCATATGAAGCTTCCTTTAGCTGCATTTGATGATTTGATTGCCATCGTTTTCTCTCCTTGCTCTTGTTTCTCAAGTTGGTCCTCTCTTGCAAACATGGAATCCTAAAGGATAATGCAATCACTCTTCTCCTAGAAGCAAGAATTTGATGTTTTACTTTTCCTGGAGTGGTTTCTTTTAGTTATTATTTATTACAACTTTTTCAACTGAAATAAAATGCACTGTCCTAAAGTCATGCAATCTATGACTAATCTGGAAAATCACAAAGATTATATAGGCCAACAAGTAAAAGAGAAAGGGAATGCCGGATATGAATTAAATAGATGAAAGGAATATTATGCAGTCCCCGGTCCTGTAAATAATTTTGCCAGGAATTGAATCATGCTGCAAATTTACAATGAAGTTTCTTCTGGATAAAGAAAACAAGAAGGGAAAGATGCGACTGTTCAAAATAGTTAATAGTCAGTCATGAGACTATCTTCGTTTTTGAAGACTACAGTCATTTACTGAAGTATTACCCCAAGCTCTGTACATATCTTTCTGTTTCTCTAATGGTATATCTACAATATCCATTTTCCTGATTGAGCCCTGGTATTAATTAAGTTGAGGGCTGGGGTCAAAATGCACTCAAAGCATTTATGAAGAGCATTTGATTTATAGAGTTGAGTTCATTATGGGTGGGACTAGAAATTAAACGATATTAAGGTATTTGGATACAAAAGTTTGTTCAATGACAAGTTTTCAAGACGTCATTTCAGTGTCTACTTAATGATTTTGCTTGTGAGCTTGTGATGCAAATGAATAAATTTTCTCAAATAAGGATACTAAAAACTCATATTACCTACTACTCTTGCTTATTTGTCTTGTAGTATTAAGATCTTGGACCCATTAATGGCTATTGTACCTTTCTCCACATGTCCAAAAGTCTGGTATAGGTGTAAATCAGACACACTTGCATTGATGATTAATTCTTGTATCATTTAACAAAAGTAGCTGTACATATAAATCTACTAAAATGTCTAAGCAGGTATTTAGTTTTCTTGATTTCAAGATCTGGTTATGTAAATTTTTGAAACATTGAACACTCTACGATTGGCGTATCCAACACAGAATGGGTCAAAGAATCCAGAAGATGTATCATCGTCCTTATCTTTCGAGCATGCCTGGTTTGGAATTAGATTTTCATATCCAGATATTATTCCTCCCAAATCTTAACGAAAAATTCCCATCAATGAAATCACTAACTAATACTCTTGCATGATGATGTTCTACAAGTTCAATTCTTTTATCTAACTTTGATCCAATGCACATGAATGCAGTTAGACAACTACAGTTCCTCAAGTTGTGAATCAAGAGAAGTTACATACACGGGCTTACATGATGGAAACCATACCTTCGAAGTCTGCATCAATGAATCTCAAGGAGTTCACTGTGCTAGTTATAACTGGACTGTTGGTTAAGAAACTGCCCTTTTTATCCTTTCTGAATTTTATATGGTTGGTTAGTCCTAACATGCAAAATACCCAAATATGCACTTGCTAGAAATTTCCAGTTCTTTTATTTTTCTCCTTTGTAATGAAATTTATCAAATTTAAAGTGTCACACCCTCTATTATGCTGATTCTACAATATAAAATAGTCTTTCTTCAATGGAAAAACTTGTTGAATAAAGCTTTGTTTGCATGGTCTACACATTTGAAAAAAATGTTTTTTTTCTAATTGCCTTTACTTCATGCTTCAACAATATGTTGTAGTTTTGTGGATAATTTGCTCACTAAATCATGTCTTGGCTTTGTAAACTATGAATTTTTAAGTTGTTATGGTTACCATAAACCCGAATCCTCTTCACATCAACTTCAGGTACTGTGAATTTCTGACTTTTCTTTGCCTCCATTCCACAGATACAGTTTCCCCTACTGCATATGTTTCAGCTGAATTATCTTTCACAAATGCATCAAATGTGTCTGTACGTGTTTCTTTTAGCGAACCTTGTACCGGGGGAGGAGGATTTAAGTGCTCTGTGGATCACTGCAATGTGAGTATGCATTCAACATAAAATCTGGAAAAGCTAAACATTGGGTTAAGCTTTTGAGTTTTTCTTTTCTCTAAAAATAATCTATCAAATAAGGGTGTGAGCTCCATCACCAATCATTTCAAGAAAATGGTGCAAGAATTATCCATGTCGAGCATTTAGGAACAACCCCCAATGGTTCCAATGTCAGACCTCCTCCCAACAGAAAAGACGTGCAGCCACTAGCTATAGCTCCATTTGCTTTAATGTTTTGAGTCCATTCTAACAAATTATTATATTAGAACAAAGCTACTTGTATGTTCTATGAGGTTTCTAAGTTTTTATGAAATATATATGTATAAGAAGCACTAAAGTCTGTGATGCGGTTGGCTTGTTTTTGCTCAAACTTTGAGGCTGGGAACATATCCATTGCTGTTGAAACAAAAATTGTCTTACCTTAATCATCTTGAAGTACTGAATCCCTAAACTGTTATATAACTTTGCTTTCAAGATGTAATTCTACATGATTTTAGATGCTTGAGTTTGGTTTGACGGAATGGAACATAACTGATCTTCCCTGATATCTACCTTTTTATTTTTTATATAGCTTCTTGTTTATGGAGCTGCTCATGTTGTTCCATCTACTCTCAAGGTGCTTCAGCCCGACTTGGAATTTTCCCTTATTGTTAGTATATCTGCTGATATCCAGTATGGACGGTTGGTATTGGTAATGGATAAGAGCTTTTGTACAGACACTGCTGGAAACATGTTTACAAGAACATCAAATTCAAGTTTCATTTTACATTTTGGTATGCCACATGCCTCGTTTAATTGAACTAAATCAGAGATTCAGCAATTTTTCTTAGTGAAATCTGAATAAAGTTCAAACAGTGTCATTTAATTTGTGCCTGTATGGGCCTATATACCTGCATTCTATATTTATTATTCTGGACTTTCAAGAGATTTTGCTTGGTGTGCTTTATTTTTCTCATTTTCATTTAATAACTTTATGACCGTATTTAGGATGATAGATTTGTAGAAGAGGAATGTATTTCCATATAGATTAGTTATCCTGTCTAAAGTTATTTGGCAAAAAATGGTAATAAAACAACTTTTCTAATCAGACAGGAATTCTTCATGTCCTTGCCAAGGATTGAAGTGTTGGTACTTGGTTGACACCATACTATATCATGTCATATGTATCATGCTATGTGTAACAAAAAAAATATCATGCTGCATCAATAGGTTATGAGCATGCTACTTAGAATGCCATCTCCATACTGCTAAATGTCAAGGATCATTGCATAGCTTGTACAGGAGTTTGTACTTTCAATGTCCAACAGACAGACCAATATATAATGGTAGATCATACATTGTTTTCTTCTTCCAACAGAACCCTCTTGAATGGCCTCATTTTGTTTGAGACTGGCCCAAGCTTCTTTTTGGTCTTCATCTATGGATTGGTTATGTAATCACCATTTTAAGCAGAAACAAGAAATTAGTGTATTCATACTTTCTTCAATACTAGCAATATATCAGTTTCCTATGATGTTGTAGTGCATATATAACACCGACAATGTAATATAGTTGCATATCACTTTATAATTTTTATCCTGGAATTTTAGCTTATTATGCTGTTAATGTGTAAACACAGTTAAGTTTTACCATATTATGTCATAAACTACTGGTTTATAAAATAAATTAATAGTTTATACCAAGGAATATCGAACCGGTACCGGATCCTAACCGGTACGGTATGGTACGGTACCATACGGTACCGGGCCCGTACCGGATCCATAAGATCTTAAAAAAACTTCTTTCCTATCCATGAAAAAATTGTTTGACCTGAATCGGATACGAACTAGACTCGAACCAGGCCGAACCGAGCCCAAACTGGGCTGAACCGGGCGGTATGCATCGGTATGGTAATGTACTAGTACGGAATATAAATTTTTTTATTTTTTCAATGGTCCGGCACTCCGGACCGTTTTTTATAGGTGAACTGTACCGGCTCTTGGCCGGTACGGTATGGTATGCCCTGTACCGGGCGGTACGGGATGGTACCACAAACCCTGGTTTATACTTTATATGCTTATGTTAAATAACATCAACATTGATATGCAATATGCTTTATAATGTTATAATTTCTATGATCAGTTAAAATACAAATCTTTTTAAAACATATCTATACACTAGTATAAAATAGAATCAGAGCAAAGAACATATTAGATATGCCCTGGCTGCAGATTTTTTTACAAAATTGCTTATATATTTTGTGTTGGTGCATGCTGAGGGTCAACACGTAGCATAGTATTCAAAGTCCTGAATGGTCGCTCATGGGTGGCATGGGCAAAATGTTCAATATTTAAATGTCTGGTTTTAGCATGTTTAATGGATGTTGTGAATGTGTTAAGTATATGCTTCCAATTTTGCATTCTCATGGAAGTGCTTTTTGACAGATTTTCTATTTTTATTTTGGACTTGACAGATAGAAGAAATGTCCTTATGAACTTGACAACCGACATACCAAAACAGTTACTTCAACTTGATGGCAAGATAAGGACAGTTGAAGCAACCAACAATGAAAAGAACCTACGGATCTATTTGTCTTTCTCAGTGCCAGTCCTCAATTCATCTGAAGAAATATTAGGTGTCCTTCATTCAAGCAGTGGTTTACTTTCTTCTACTAATAGAAATACCCTTGGCAACCACCGGTTTGGTTATGTGGTAAGTTATTCCACTTTCACGTCACCCAAGAGTATTTTTGAATAATATACATGAATATCTTCAGAAAGTAGATCTGATTTGCACATTTTGTTCTTTCAGGTGCATAACATATCAAGCATGGCTATTGTCACTATAAGTTGTCAAAGTAGCTCCATAATCAGCAGACAGGGGACTCCGATTTCTCCATTAGATCCTGTCACCTTTCTTTATGGTAAATTAT
Source organism: Areca catechu (assembly GCA_021397845.1). Lineage (NCBI taxonomy): Eukaryota > Viridiplantae > Streptophyta > Magnoliopsida > Arecales > Arecaceae > Areca > Areca catechu. The sequence continues at coordinate 54,840,488 of CM038039.1, read as the reverse complement.
ATTATTATTATTATTATTGCAACTGGAATTTATTTATAAATCTAACAAGCTTAGATATTAACTAAATGTTTCTGCGGTAGGATTTTTTTTGTTTAGATTTTAGATTGCTAGTCTAGATATCAAAAAAATTTATATAGTTTTCATCAGATGAATCTTTATTTTTGCCGGCCTATCTGATAAATTAAATTAAAAATTCATTTCGCTTACTGGACTAGGAGAATACCAAAGTAATTCCTTCCATTTATTTTTCAAAATAAATTTCTCTCCTTAATTCAACTTGGTGCTTATTAAAAGTTTAGAAAGAAAATTCTAAATTTCTGGTGTTTGATTGTCTTGTTATCACAATCAAGATTCACTATTATTGCAGACGGGAAATGTTTTGATGGAAACTGGGTGAAAAAATTATAATTATAGACGATACTTTTTTTAATAAATAAGGATGGGAGAAATATGTTACAAATACAAGGAATCATTCTTTAAATTTCATGATATAATTGTGCAACTAAACTACCGAAGGAAAAATTTGGTGGCTATTTCAAAAATTTATCAATACTTTAAAGAAAGATAACTAAAAACTCCAGAAAGATTTTTATAGTTTAGCTCATCCATGCTCTGTTTTGGTTCGATGCACTCAAGAATTCATAAGAAATGGTGAGGATCACTTGTTAAATTGTTACTTATCTAGCACTCTAACTTTCAATTTATTCAACTTTGCATTTGTCATTTCCTGAACAAATAGGTGGTTTTACTTTTTTTCAGTTGTAAAATTCTATAATTGTTTACCCATGCTAGATGATTTGGTCATGATGTTCTGACATGTGGAGGGGTATTTTTATAGATTCTCTAAGGCCTTCTGTTAGGCTGAGCACTACTTCTGACATGCGGACCAGAAAACACAATATACCGATATTCATAGAGTTTGTGAAACCTGTGTTTGACTTCAATTCTTCAGCTATATTGGTTGATGGAGGACATATACAGAGGTAAGCTATGATATTATTCAGATATTCCTAATGTTAGATGTGCAGCATTTTTATGTTTAGCACAACTGTGAAATGCTGATCATTTCACATATTTACCAGCTTCCATGAGATAAGCACGAGCATATACACCATAGAAGTTCATGCCGATGATGGTGTTATATCTGTAGAAGTTCCTGAAAACACAACAGGTGATGTTGCTGGAAACAAGAACCTAGCATCAAACCGTCTACAAGTGAGGCATTGTAAGGATGTATAATTGTCATGTATTTGTAATTTTTCTTATTATGATTAACCATGGTGAGTTGTTAGTTACAACTGCAATTTTTGTGTTTCTTCTCGAGTTTCTGCTGGTATAGCTAAAATGTTTGTTAATAAAGTGGCAAACTTCCAAATTTCAATAGTGGAGATTCAAAATATTAAATATGCTGTGTCAGTTAGAAAGTTTGGAAATATTAATATTTAATTGAATATTGCTAATGTATTCTTTATTTTCATTGTTATGACATCATATTGGGTGTCATTATAATTTCCGGTGCCATCTGAACATTAGTCTCCAGTTCTTACAACTTATAAGGGCATTTGAATCATTTGGCCATCTTAGATTTGGTCAAATAAGGACAGAGAGCTTCCTTTGGTAGATTTTGTGTGATACATTTCTCTTTACTCTTTCTGCTTTTATTTATTTTATTTTCACCTTTTACTTCTTTCGTTGCCACCATGTTTAGTTCCTCTTAAGGCATAATATCTTGCATGATGATTCAATCATCACCTATGGAATCATCCATGTTGATTGGATGGTTGCTAAAACCACCCCAAAACAAAACTCATCCATAAAAATAGAAGTTTCAAATGCTATGAAAGGCTATATCATAGACAGGTGGGTGAACAGTTCTTCGGCCATTACAAGAGCTGTCATTGTGTTTGTTGTGAACTTATGCTAATTTATGTTAAGTGTAACCCAGATGTTCTGGTACAGATTGAGATATCATAGAATTGTTCTTCGAAATGAAGTTTAGATTAAATGCATGGTCACTTATAGATTGAAGCATAATTAAGCACAGAGTAGGTTATTACTTCGGTGATAGAGGTCAACCATACATATGTTTATAGAAATTTGGTGGCAGGGAAAGGTAAAGGCAGAATATATTTGCTATTTAGTCTTGAGTATGATATAGATCTCTGATGTAAGGAACCTATAAATCATTGTAGCTAAAAACAATGTTAACCGAGATGTTACATTGAATGCAATAATTAAGATATCCACCCATCAAACATATTTCGAAGTATGATGAGAGGACTAGAAACATAAACATGGGCTATCATTTTTTTCAGTAGAAATATTACGAACAAATAACTTCTCTTGTCATCTGTTAGTTTCCTAGTTAAGCCATCGACATGTCCACTACAGCTCTTCGATGGGCTAATTCATTAGACTTTATTGCATAGCTTTGAAATCATTTTCTTTGATGTCTTTGCGCTAGCTCGACGGGGATTTCCGAAATTTGCTAGAAGTTGGAATTTTAAATATTGATAACTGATTCTTAGGCCTCCTAAGTTGTATTCTTCTCTTCATTCAGGCCTTAGTTTACTTGTCTTCCTTTATTTCTTGTACACAATTGCTAGGTAAAATCTGGGGCTATGTGATTCATTCCACCAACCTAGATGTTGTGGTTTTATTATATCAGTAGAACTGTTAATGGGTCGAGTTTGGATCGGATCGTAGATATCTAGATTCGGACTTGATCTTATATACCGGACCTAGACTCGGACCCAGATCCGAATATCCAATGGGTCTAGTCTTGAAGTACCAGACTGGGACCTTAATGGGTCCCGGGTATCTGGATCCGAATTTGGGATCCGAAACTCACATTCAATGTTGGGGTGATGTCGGGTGATGCGGGACGGAATGGAAGAATTAAAACATGATAAAAATGTAATGTTCAAAGGCAAGCAGTGAATCTAAAGTATAACGACATGAATCACCCACAAGAGAGGTAGTAAATGCACTGGAACAGACTACTAGGAGAGTTAATGGTTTTCCTGCAGAGTAAGTCTCATTCAAATAAAAAGAAAACTATAGGACCTTGATGGTTGAGAAACCAATCCATATTAGAACGAGGCTTCCTTTAAGAAATCAGATCGAAGAGTATAGAAAGGGTCTTTTTTTTCGTTACCAACAATGAGCTCTCAAAACTCGTGGTAAAGTCATTATGGAACAATTGATGGATTGGCGGCTGGGCGGAAAGCAATGGAAGAGAAAGAGATTCTTTTCATTCATTCATCGATCCTTTACAAGAGGAGCAGGGGGTATTTATCATTTATCCAAGCCTTGAAATTCAAAATTCAAATGGAGTGGTTACATGCATGAAAATAGAAGAAAAATTAGGGCGCCCATTTTTGAATTTGAATACCTTCCATTCCATTCTTTCCATATACTTGGGCGCTTTGAATTCCTTCCATTTTTTGATTCCATTTCTTCTATATACTTGGGCACATGAAAATAGGAGAAAAATTATGACGCTCACTTTTGAATTTGAATTCTTTCCATTCTTTGAACTTGAATTCCATTCCTCTCATATGCGGTGGAGGATGAGGTGGCAAGTGGGGTCCCTCTTGCTTTAGGCATGGAGGATGATGTGGCTTCTTCCATCCGATGGTCATCCTTGACCTCTTGACTCGACTCAAATTACAGGACTTATTCTTGACTTGACTCACATGACTCAGATTAATCAATTACAGGACTTGAAAACTTATTAGAAAGAACATAGCTGAAATTAAAGACTCTTGACTCACATGACTCAGATTGACTAATTACAGGACTTGAAGATTTAAAGAAAGGACATAACTGAAATTAAAGACTTAAGTGAAAAGGTTAATTATTTGTAATCCATAATGAACTTGGGTTGGTTTGGATCTGGTGTAGCCCTTTTCGGATTCTGGTGCCTGCACCAACTCTCCCAAGATGGGAAGAACCCGACCCTATGGGTGAGTCTGACTTTGATAATGCTCTAGTAAGTTAGGATTAAGTCGTTGCAGATCCTCTCGAGTGATCCACGAGTTTTTAGATTTTGGTCGATCTTGCCAACGAACAAAGTAGCGTTGATAGCCTCCATTCCAGGTAGTAATAGCTTGGCCATCCAGAATATGCTCAATCCGATCTCGCTATTCTGGTAAAGTGGCTGGTAGACACTCAGGTATAGGTTCACTTTTAAGAATAGGATCAGGTTCAAAAGGCTCACTAGGTATCATTGCTGGTTCCTTATGCTCAACTAGATATGAGATATTGAAGGTTGAGCTGATGTCGAAATCAGGTGGTAACTCAAGCACATAGGCATTAGGTCTAATTTTCTTTATTATTTTGAAAGGACCTGCTTCGTGAGCATGTAACTTTTTCATGGTTCCGGGTGGGAACCGTTCAGGTCTAAGCCTAATCATCACATAGTCTCTTTCAGTGAACTCTTTGACTCGCTTGCAAGAATTAGCCATGTGCTTATACGTTTCATCACTCAGGTTAATTTTCTTGTTGATTTCTTTATGTAAATCTCTAATATGCTGTGCATATGACTTTGCAAACTCAGAAACTTGTGCATGCATGGATAAAGGAATGAGATCTATGGGTCTTTTAGGCTTGTATCCATGGATAATTTCGAACGGGCTTTTTCTAGTGGACCTATTGACTAAACTATTGTAGGCAAATTCAGCACGTGGTAACAAGAGGTCCCAATTTTCCATACTTTCACTAACAAGACATCTCAATAGGTTTCCAAGGCTCCTATTCATAACTTCAGTTTGGCCGTCCGTTTGTGGGTGGTAGGTGATAGAAAATTTCAGCTTGGTCCCTAACATATGCCTCAAGGTCTTCCAAAAATAACTAGTGAATCTAACATCCCTATCTGACACAATGGTTTTGGGTAGACCATGTAATCTAACCACTTCATCTAAAAATAGTTTGGCCACCTTTGAAGTGTCGAAAGTTTGGGAATATGGTAAAAAATGTGCCATCTTGAAAAAACGATCGACTACAACAAGATAGAGTTATGTCTCCGCATGGTTTTTGGTAATCCTAGCACAAAATCTATGCTAAGATCTTGCCATAGACAATTAGGTACTGGCAAAGAGGTGTATAGGCCAGTGTTTTGTTTCTGCTGTTTGGCAACAGCACAAGTTCGATATCGGACTACAACTTGGGCCACATTTCTTTTGAGGCCTATCCAAAAAAACTGGTCCTCAACTGCTAGAATGGTCTTGTTTCTATCGAAATGGCCAGCTAAGCATCTTGCATGGAGTTCCTAAATTAAAAATTCTTGAGTGAAGGTTCTAGGGATGCACAACTTATTACCTTTGAAAAGAAATCCATCATGAAGGGTATATTCACTATATAAACTAGATGGTCCTTGGAGAACAGATTGATAGACTTCACTAAAGTCCGGACAACTCTCATATCCTTCTTTTAGCCTTTCAAATTCTATGACTTTAGTACTTATAGAGGTCAGGAGCATAGAACGATGGCTAAGAGCATTAGCAACTCGGTTTTCGGTACCTACACGGTGTTTTAGTACAAAGGTGTAGGCTTGGATAAATTCTATCCATTTTTCGTGCCTAGGGTTCAATTTCTTTTGAGAGTTAAGAAATCGGAGTGTTTCATGATCTGAATATAGAACAAACTCTTGCGGTAAAAGATAATGTCTCCAATATCTTAAGGCTTGAACTATCGCATATAATTCCTTGTCATAGGTCGAGTATTTCAATTTTGTTTCATTCGGTTTTTCACTAAAATAAGCCACAAGATGATTCTCCTGACTCAAAACTTCTCCAACTCCAACTCCGGATGCGTCAAAGGCTACTTCAAAAACCTTTGAGAAGTCAGGCAAACTCAAAATTGGTGCCTAGGTCATTTTCTTTTTGATTTCAAGGAAGGATCTATTGGTGGACTTAGTCCATTCAAAAGTTTCCTTCCTAATACAGTCAGTAATGGGTGCGATAATCATACTGAATTCTCGAATAAATCTTCTATAGAAGGTGGCAAGGACATGGAAGCTATGTACTTCATGTATGATATTGGGTATAGGCCACTCAACTATGGACTAATCTTCTTTGGGTTGGTAGATACTCCTTCAGAGGTAACGACAAAGTCTAAAAAGATGATTCTATGGGTGAAGAAGTCACATTTCTTTAAGTTGGCATAAAGATTGTCTTTCCTAAGGGCTTGGCAAACTTGTTGAAGATGGTCCAGGTGATTTTCCTTAGTCCTACTGTATATAAGGATGTCATCAAAATACATGACAACAAACTTTCCAATGAATGATCTCAGGACTTGGGTTATGATCCTCATGAATGTACTAGGAATATTCGAGAGACCAAAAGGCATCACTATCCATTCGTAAAGGCCATCCTTAGTTTTGAAAGCTATCTTCCATTCATCCCAGGTCTAATTCTGACTTGGTAATAGCCACTCTTAAAATCTATCTTTGAAAAAATGGTGGCTTCGGCCATCATATCCAACATATCATCGAGACGGGGAATAGGAAAGTGGTACTTCACAGTTATCTTATTGATGGCATGGCTATCTACACATATTCTCCAAGTGCTATCCTTCGTAGGGGTTAATAGAGCAGGTACCGCACAGGGGCTTAGACTTTCTCTAATGATTCTCTTTTGGAGGAGCTCTCCAACTTGTCTTTGTAGCTCTTTATGTTTAGTGGGATTCATCTTATAATGTGGGAGTTTGGTAAGGTGGCTCTTGGGACAAAGCCTATGGCATGTTGAATGTTCCTTAATGGTGGCAGGTGATCAGGAAGATTTTCTGAAAAAACATCTTGAAAATCCTTCAAAATTCTTGTTACTTCCTGGGGTTGATCCCGGATTTCCTTCGTAGACAATATCCAAATGGGTGAACCCTCGTTAAGCTTGCATTCTAAATCCTTAGCATTGATCAAGTGTAATCCTTGTTTCTTTCCCTTCAAATTGCTAGACCTTCTCTTGTCATTATCCTTAGGTGGTGAAGAGTTTACAACTATTTTCTTTCCATGGTGGGTGAATGAACAAGAGTTTGAATGACCATACAAGATAGCATCATGATCATACAACCAAGATCGGCCTAGAATAATACTGCTAACTTCTATAGGCAAAACGTCACACCAAACTTTCTTTTGGTATGATTGGATTTGGATCGGAATTTGGCATCTTAACTTAATAGGGATGGAGGTCGAATAAATCCAAGATACCTTATAGGGGTTAAGGTGGGGAACAATAGTCAAACCTAGGCTCTTGATAGCACTAGTGGAAACGGCATTAACACAGCTCCCACTACCTATGATAATCTCGCAAACCTTTTCTCCTAATATGATAAAAGTTTGTAGTATGTTGGTTTTACGCTAATCCTCATGCTCCATTGTTTGGGCCACAATACATCTAACAACTCCCATGATTTTGGAAAGATTTATATCTTCTTCATCTCCCTCATATTCATCCACTAAATTTGATCATGCTTCATACACATCTTCTTCAAATTCTTCAAAGGATTCAGGAGCTTCATCTTCTAATTCCCCTATGTGTAAGGCTAGAGTAGGACATTGACTAGCATAGTGGCCAATCTTATGACACCTAAAGCAATGAATATTTTGATGATTATCCTTTTGAATTTCAATGCCCTTACCCCTATCATCCTTACGAACTAATGGGGTAGTAGGAGTGGGTCGGTTGGAAGGGACTTGGCTAGAACTTGGCTTATGACCATGGGCACTAATACTGATGGGTTCAGGTCGACAGATCATAGGTCCCCTTTGAAATCTCTCAAAGTTTCTAGTGATCTGATAGGCTTGTTCTAAATCATGGATTTCTCTCAGAAATAACTCCCTCTGAATCTTCTTATGTAGGCCAGCTCGAAATCTAGATAGGGTTACGTCTCAGATTCCATTACACTGCATCTTATAACGAACTCATCAAATTTGACAATATACTCGGACACGGGTCTATTGCCTTGACTCAATCTTTGCCATTGATCTAAAAGTCTTTGCTTATAAGATATAGGTAGGTATTTTTTTCTAAGTTTGATCTTCATAGCTTTCCATGTGGCTATGGGCATATCTCCTCTCCGACGATAGATGCACTCAACATTTTCCCAGTACAACTGAGCTTGTCGGACTAACCTAATTTTGATGAATTTGAACTTCCTCTCTTCCGACATCTCATACCATTTAAAATATTGATCCATGTCACTCTCCTAATCAATGTACACCTTAGGATCGAAATTTCCTTCAAAGGTGGGTGCATCGAGGTGAATATTCTTAAGGGCTCTTTCATCCTGGTCAGCAAAATCATGGTGTGGGTGTCTATGGTTAGGTTCCATGGTGGGATCATGGCGATAGGTCCTAGGACTGAGGGGCGTTAGTCTGGGCGACTCTGGTTCAGTACGGGTCATATGGGTCCCGTCAAGGGTCCCGACACGCTCCTCCATTCGATCAAACCTATGGTTTAGTTGGTTGAATTGTTCAGGGTCCTTAGTAAGGTTTCAAAATTGGGATCCATAGGAACACGAGATTGGGTTTAGGGGGGTTGATATGGGTTTTTTTGATCCAGTGGTCATGTAGCACAAAACCTAGTTCTAGGGTTTCCTAGACCTAAAAGCTCAATGTAGCAATAATTGCTCGAAGCACAAATCAAGCCTGCAGTCACCCTTTCAATCGGCCAGGTAAGAGATGGGATTGTGGGAGGCTCCCCCTGCTTTCGCAAGGTCCTAATTAAGTAACCACAGATCTGCTTAAAGCGTTTACCATTGGATCTCTAGCCTTAGACACCAATCCCCAGGAATAAATGTAGATTTAATTTATACTAAATCTCATCACGATACATGAACTTGATTTGTTTCGTCCCTAGTTTAGGTTTCTACTCGCTTTTAGTTTAAGGCTTTGGTCAATGCAAATGTTGTTGGTTGTTTTTGGGCCAAGGAAGGGTGCTGAATCCCCTCCCTTGTCTTGTGATGGGATTGCCCTTAGATGGTTTAGGATGGATGCACGATCAAAGATCTAACTTATCAACTAAATTTAAAGACTAAGCTAGACGTGTATTCAAATTTCAAAATTTAAATTTCAAATTTTCAAACTTTCAAAATTTCGAATCAAGAATCAGATCTGAAAAGTTATGGAAGAAACTTTCAGACCTAATCCTTAATGGTGAAAAGAAAATGATGCAGAAATTTCGGCAACTAAGCATATTTTGTCCTAATTAACCATGCTCTGATATCCAAATTGATGCAGGACGGAATGGAAGAATTAAAACATGATAGAAATACAATGTTCAAAGGCAAGTAGTGATTCTAAAGCATAACGACATGAATCACCTGCAAGAGAGGTAGTAAATGCACTGGAACAGACTACTAGGAGAATTAGCGGTTTTCCCGCATAGTAAGTCTCATTCAAATAAAAAGAAAACTATAGGACCTTGATGGTTCAGAAACCATCCACATTAGAACAAGGCTTCCTTCAAGAAATCAGATTGGAGAGTATAGAAAGGGTCTTTTTTTTTTTGTCGTTACCAACAATGAGCTCTCAAAATCCATGGTAGAGTCACTCTGGAACAATTGATGGATTGGCGGTTGGGCAAACAGGCTGCTGCTCCCATGGTTGGAGAAGCTTCGCGCTACTGGTTCAAAGGCAAAGAAGACTTCCTCTTTGACTGTGGGCGCTCTAGGATCCTGCAAGAGTGAAGGTCAGTGGTCATGGACAAAAAAAAAGAAAGTAGAAGGGAAGAGAACAAAGGTGAATGAAGAGATGGATGAAAGGGACTCTTGGAGGTTGGAAGACTCGGCTGGGCCTCACACCCTTCTCCCTCACGGAGTGGCAATGCTAAAGGCAATGGAAGAGAAAGAGATTATTTTCATTCATTCATCGATCCTTTATAAGAGGAGAAGGGGGGTATTTATCATTTACCTAAGCTCTGAAATTCAAAATTCAAATGAAGTTGTTACATGCATGAAAATAGGAGAAAAATTGGGATGCCCACTTTTGAATTTGAATTCCTTCCATTCCATTCTTTCCATATACTTGGGCGCTTTGAATTCCTTCCATCTTTTGAATTCCATTCCTTTCATATACTTGGGTGCATGAAAATAGGAGAAAAATTGGGGCACCCACTTTTGAATTTGAATTCTTTCCATTCTTTGAACTTGAATTCCATTCCTCTCATATGCGGTGGAGGATGAGGTGGCAAGTGGGGTCCCTCTTGCTTTAGGCGTGGAGGATGATGTGGCTTGATGAGGTGGCTTCTTCCATCTGAAAGTCATCTTGATCTCTTAACTCGACTCAAATTACAAGACTTGCTCTTGACTTGACACATGACTTAGATTGGCCAATTACAAGACTTGAAGATTTATTAGAAAGAACATAGCTGAAATTAAAGACTCTTGACTCACATGACTAAGATTGACTAATTACAGGACTTGAAGATTTAAAGAAAGGACATAGCTGAAATTAAAGACTTAAGTGAAAAGGCTAATTATTTGTAATCCATAATGAACTTGGGTTGGTCTGGATTTGGTGTAGCCCTTTTCGTATGTTGGTGCTTGCACCATTGGGGCAGCGGCTGGAGACGATGTCGGGACAGCGATAGGGGGCAGCAATGAGCGGCGGCAATAATGGATAGCAATGCATGGCGGTGACTTGGGGTGATGTCGGGGCAACAACGAACGGCGGCTTGGGGCGACGAGGGGCTTTGTGGATGCAAGGAGGGCAGTGGTGGCTGCCTTGGGGTGGAGAAAAGGGGGAGAAGTTCAAGGGGAGAGGAGGGGGAGGAGATCGTGGGTGAGGTTTGGAGAGGCGGAGAGCTAGAGTGGCAGAGAGGTAGAGAGGGCTGATAGGTGGAGGAGGTGGAGGGCGAGGGAGGAGAAGGGTAAGGGGAAGAGGGGGAGGAGATGGTCGGAGCTTGGTTTGCTAGTGGGAGGAGAGGGGGGAGCCAAGGAAAGAGGGCGGCGAGGGCTTGGCTATTTGCTGGCACCGTCAGAGAGAGTCGAGAGACTAGAGAGGAAATAATGATCTACGACTTCTTTTCTTTTGCCTCTCCTTGAAGATTCAAAATATTCTCTATATATATCTATAAATATATATAATTATTATATTATATTATTCGGGTCTAGGCTATCCGTTTATATTATATTTAAATGGGTCTGGATCCTGATAAATGGGTTCTATGTTAGTACTAGATCTAGACCCATCTGATAAATATCCGTGGGTCTTAGGTCTGGACCTGGCCCATTGATAGCTCTATATATTAGTAAGAGAGAGCGATGCATACTTAACAAAATGTTCTTTCATCCCTCCCCCCCACCAGGAAACACCCCAAAAACTCCACCTCTTTCATTGTATTTTCTTCATTCATCATTTCTACCATTTTCCTTTCCAAATTGTTTGTCCATATATCATTTCTCCTAGTTCCTCAAAAAGGCTACTAGCTCATCGGCAAAGATTGCCAAATTCAAGCAAGTGTGTGTAGAGAATAGAAATTTACCTCTCCTGAGGGGCCATGAGGTCTGATGTTAGCAATAAACATGGGGATTTTGGATTCCAACAGAAACATGAAAGTCTTTTTTGTTGGATTGATTAAAACATATAATTTGAGTCAAATTGGTTGGCTTCTAGCATTAATAAATATGCTCGGGGAAAACTATTTTGAAGAAAATAATTAGTTTTTGCTCACCATTGCATAATTTACATTCACTTGTTACATTTTGATCTGATAACAAGCATGTCATTTCATCTATGTTTTCCACATTCTTTGTCTAGGTTGGTTAGTATCACTGATATGTTCAGTTTAGGTAATCTGTGCAACAAGTTCATGAACCCATATAACTCTTGACTGTTAATATTGTTGAAGATTAATGTTCATAATACAAGTGTGCTTGGCGATTTTTGCTTTTCTTTTCTTCTCCCTCCACATATAATTCTTTCTGACTAGTGCAAGCATACCTGAACAGTCATATACTTATGCGTGATATGTAAATTTAATCATCGAGATTGCTGTGAATTTTATGTTTGCAGTAACAATAACAGTATCCTGTAATCCTGTTAGAACTTTTACTGTTATCACTATGTTTATATTGACTGTTGAAAGGTTGATATTGATCAATTACTAAGATTTCTCAGAACCATGTCTTTCTTAGTCCAAATGATAGGTCTTTATATTGTGTGATTTCTTCTCAACATGCAGACTTCAAAATTTGAAACATGATGGCATATAATTAGTAGAGTGACTAGCATATTCTGTATGCTTCTCTTTTGAGGCCCTCAGTTAAAATCTTGTGTTTGCATTAACAGATTCTCTACCCATAATATCTTCACTGGTTTCTATCATTGCTACTGTTACATTTGCTGCAGCATCAATAGCTGCAGCAGTCCTCACTGTTTCAACTGCAAGTCTTCTATCATCTGGAGCATTTTCAAGACCAACTGCTTATTTTTTATCTGAACCATCAAGAAATCTCTTGGTAAGATACTGAATTTATATAACATTAACTGTATTCTTGAGTTACTTTCAACAGTATGGTCTTCAGATAAGAGTATTTATGATAGATGGCAATTTGTTTTTAGTTTAATAAGCAGTGCGTTGGTTGTTTTGTCTGCGATTCCCTTAGGTTTCCAACTACTTACAATATGAATCCAATTAATTTGTTGGAATGCTTATTGTAGTAGGAAATACATTTAGTTACGGCTAAGGAATATTGTGACCGGTACGGTATGGTATGGTATGGTACTGTACCGTATCGGGTGTACTGGATCCACAAAATTGTAATAAATTGTCTTTCTTTTCTATGAATTAAACCCTAAACCTGAATCAGACCCGAACCGGGCAGAACTGAGCCTGAACCATACCGAACCGGCTGGTACGTATTGGTATGGTATAGAATTTTTAATTTTTTTTTTCAACGTCCGGCACTCTGAACCGTACCGGCTCTTGGCCGGTACGGTACAGCACACCCCGAACTTAGCGGTTCAAGATGGTACCGAGATCCTTGGTTACAACCATATACTTTATTAGATTTTGCTGTGTCAGGGTCCATGCTAATTCTCTACATGATACATTATTACAAGTGTATTGCATGGGCATGGCAAGTGGCACTCTAATTCTTGATTCTTATCCCTACAGATTAACAGCATTTATGACCATAAAGAGGCAAAAAATGTAAATAGGCTGCAATCTTCTAGTCTATTAAAAATTGGGACTGATCTATTATCCCAATGCATTATTCTCTCAAGAAAAGAATGATCATCACAGACTGCTAGTTGAATGGCTATTGGAATTATTGGAGTTTAAAATCACATGCATCAGAGAAGGGCCCATAATTTCCTCTCTCTCTCTAAAGAGCAGAATATTTGAGAGGGAGGAATGGGTTTCATGATGTATATATCTTAGTTTATGTGTTGTTTTACGAGCACTTGATCTTTTTATATTGAATTAAACTGATCTAGTGTGACTTCTAGTTGCATTAGGAACAAAGCAGAAAAAGGTTGTTTCAAGTTGTGATGTTGTGATTGAGGGCCAAGATTAGATATAATGTAAGTTGAGCCTGCTACACCTCAGAATTGCTAAATGTCGTTTTTCTCTCTCTCTGTTTTTTTTTTTTTTTTTTTTGTTTGGGGGGGGGGGGGGGGTATTGTTAAAATTTGGTATTTTAAAAGTAAAAGGTAATGAATTTTATCAACTTTAATTCTGTGACCGTCAAACTCTTGGTATCTGAGAAGCACACTGTCAGTCTTATTTTGTCCTTCTTAAAGATTTCTGGAAATATATCATTTCACTTGAACATACAAGGAAAAGGTCGTGTTAAGCTATGTTAAGTATTCCAAAGAGGTCCAAGATTTTTGTCCATGTAATAATAGTTGTTCTTGCATGAATCAGAAACATCATCTGTATTTATGTGTTCCCTTTCCTAGTTTGCTCTAATCACCAGATATGATAATGGAAATACTTTCTTGGTTTTCCACTCCAGTTGGTTCACTTTCAAGGAATCTAATAATGACTAACCTAGTGAATGGTGTTATACACATTGTTAAGCTTGATATACATTATTGATCCTTTCTCTATCAGCTTAAGCTTTTGGATTCAATTGGTTTGTTAACATGGTATGAGAGCTCAAGTTTGCTGGGTTCAAATGCCTCCAGCTCAATTATTGATTTACTTATCCCCAGTTTGTTTGTTTTCTTGATTCTGTATTGTTTCTAAGTTATTCCCACGTGGGGTTCTGGCCACATTGGAGTGGCAGTCTGAACTTGATGTGCATTGTTGACCCTTAATCTATTAGCTTAAGCTTTTGGGATCAATTGGTTTGTCAACACATATTTAACCAACATAATATGAAATTATGAATAATAATAGAAGTATGTTATTGCAGTTTCATAATATTCTTATCATAATGAGAAAAGTTTGAAGTGTGTTTTTATTGAACTATTACTGATTGTGCTCTTGGGGGCATGTCCAGTCCTTTTTCCTGGAGAAGAAAAACTACTTAATATAATGATATTTGAAGTGATTGCCAGCTTTTCGAAGAAACTAAATATGTTCACATTAAATAATGTGTTTTTCTACAGAGAATCGCATGCCACATCCAGGTCTTCGCACTAGCTAGATGGTTAGCAGTGACCATGCCAATTGAATATTATGAATTTGCTAGGGGTATAGCGTGGAGTATCCCATACCTTTGTCTTCCATGGGAAACTGGTGCCACCGATTCATTTATGGAGGAATCAAGCTTTCCAGAAAACACATACTCTAGACTTGTGGGAGGAAGCAAACTGGGTATTTACAAACCCTCATTGGGGATAAAAGGAAATTTGGAAGTTGATAACTCATTATATGGAATTCCACTTGCTCCAGTGGAATACAGATCATTTCTTGAGGTAGGAAATTCTGTCCCTCTTTCTTATTCATGTCTATCAGTCATAACACTGAGTATGTATGGTAGCACTGAAATTTGTGGAACTATTCTGGTCACTGTACTTGCAGAACCAAAATATGAAACCTGTGGCTGAATTTATTACGGAGTCACATAACTCAAATGGGTAAGTTGACCTAAGATCAAGCATTGCGTACCCTTGTTTTCTATCTCATATTTTTGCTTACTTTCTTCTGCAAATTGGATTTGTTTTATCACAAAAACTACTAGAAGAGAAACAAAAGAAACAAAACAAGGGCATTTCATGAAACTAACCAAATACACTTCATTTCTACGTGTTTATATGCTTCCATACAGTGAGAGGAAACACCAAATTATCTGAGAATGAAAACCGGTTATTGATAGCACATATATATTAGCCATATTGGACGAGATATTTAATAAATTCAAACTGATTTCATTGTCACAGGTGGAAGTATTTCGGTCGAAACATGTTCTGGTTAGCTGTATTTGCTGGTGGTTTAGTTCTGCTTCATGCTGCAGTTCTTTGGACTTTGAAATTTAGAAGGAAGAATTCAGAGAAACAGAAAGAGTTTGGAGCACTTGTATTTCCGAGATTAGAAATATTTTTGATATTTCTTGCATTGCCATGTACATGCCAGGCATCTGTGGCTATAATTAGAGGTAAATTCCAAGCAGTGTAGAAACACAACTGACATCTGCACATCTTAAAAGGACATTAAGTTGATAGTTTCATTTTCTCTTGGAAATTTAGTATTAGCATATGTATGTCTATACACAGATATATAAAATGAGTCATTTTAGCCCATGAAGAAAGCCGAATGCTGAATGATATATACCTTTTTTGAACTATCTAAAATGGCTTCTTATTCTACACAGTTTATCTTGATGATTCTGACACATAAGTTTCTTCTTCTTCTTCTCCTTGATTCAAGGGAAAACCACCGAAGGTGTCGTAGTTGGAATTGTATTCCTGGTAATATCAACTTCTCTTCTTATATCCTTGCTCTTATTCCTCTCGCTTGGCATCACAATGGGTAAGCTTCTTCGGTACAAAGAAGTTCATCAAGAAGGGCAGATATTTCATTGGTACCAAGAAATTGTCCGTGTAACTCTAGGACCTGGTAAAAGAGGCCAATGGACTTGGAAGGACCAACCAAACTCAGTCTATCTAACAAAACTAGGTCCATTGTTTGAGGACCTGAGAGGCCCCCCGAAGTACATGCTGTCACAGATCGCCGGCGGGGGAAGTCAAGGGAAACGTGATGACCGAATTATTGCTTCTGAAGATGAAACCGAGGATGCAGAAGCTCCCTTTATCCAGAAGCTCTTCGGCATCCTCAGAATCTATTACACCTTTGTTGAATCCATCAAACGTGTCTCTCTTGGAATTGCAGCAGGAGCCTACTCATCAAACAGGTCTTCCAAGATTCCAACAGTCATTGTTTTATCCATCACCTCATTCCAACTCTTCTTCCTTGTATTGAAAAAGCCCTTCATAAAGAAGAAAGTGCAGTTTGTGGAGATCATCTCGGTAGCCAGTGAAGTGGGCCTCTTTGGAGCATGTCTTGCTCTCCGAGAAAGGGATTTATCCGATGCTGGTGAAAGGAGAGTAGGATTCTTCTTGCTGGCTGTATTCATGGTTGGCTATACTGCTCAGATGATCAATGAATGGTATGCACTGTACATGCAGGTCCTTCGGCTGAGCCCAGCCAAGAACTCATTCTCTTCAGGTCTAAAGATAGCTCTCGGTGGACTTCTGCTGATCGTTCTCCCTTCAACGCTGCTGACAAATCTGAACGAGGAGTCATCCGCCGGTCGTGCAGGAGGAGATACAGGGCTTACAATTTCACGTAGCGGTCAGACCCAAACGAGTCTGGGGACGAGTGAGAGGCCATGGCTGAGACAACTGAGAGAACTGGCAAAGGCGAGCTTCAGTAGAGAAGATGCGGTGGGCCCAAGCGACCCATCGAGCAGCACTTATCCGAGTAGTGGGTTATGGACAGGTAACAGGAGTAGAAGCTCTTCTGTGATATCATCAGCAGACGCCAAGGCAAAGGGAGACTCCAACGCAAAATCAAAAGGATTGTTCAAGGACCTGGAAAACATTTTCTCTTCCGGGTGATTTTTATCGATCCATTGCCATCCATGATAGTCAAGATTGATCGGCATTGTTTTAAGGAGGTTACTTGAACTAGTACCTGGTGATGTAAATATTGAAGGTTGACAGTTTTTCTTTTCTTAATTCTTCTTCTTTTTTTTTTTTTTTTTCCCTCTCGAGATAGATAGATAGAGAGAGAGAGATTTTGAAGGTTGACAGCTATCTCTAAGGGGTTCAAGTATCTGTCGTAAATGTGGAAATTTAGTAGCTCGAGGGAAAAGGAGCATGCTAAGCAAATTTCCATGATATCAAAGCCTTCCTGATTTGCTGATTATTGTACAGTATGATTCTCATTTTCCTGAGGTTCGTATGTTTTTCTGGATTTTTTTTTTTTTTTTTTTCAAATTTTTTTAACAGGTTTCGAGGCCTATAGTTTTTTTTTTTCCTGAAAAGTCGGGGTGGTGGTTTTCGATGCTTCGACTACAGATTTTGTGCATGTTATTCTGTAACAGGGGCCAAGGGAGCTGATGTTTTGGTTACCGAAATATTCCTTTGGGAGAACGAGCCAGGACTCCCCTGGCACTTTATGAAGAAATCAAATCAGCGGGGCTTGCAATAATAATCGGGACAGATCTGATTTCTAGTATGATGCCATGACTTTTTATCGTATCCATCTGCAAACGCCGTGACGCTCGCTATATTTAACCACTAAATTCGAAATGTCATGTTATCGACATTTAACCGGTGGTGTTCGCTGAAACACAAATAATTCATGACATCCCCATCAGTCATTCTTTCTGGACCGAGTCAGCGAAAGATCGGGTCCAGATGCAACGAGGCAAAGTTAGCTACGTGCAGTAGAAGTTTGGTGACTGATAATAGCGTGCAGGGGGGGTTGCAGTTTCAGAGGGCGAGAAAAAGACGTGCTTCCAGAAGGTGATGGGTTGTCGTGAAAGCAACCTAATCCCACCATGATTTGGGAAAAAGCCGGGACGTTAGCTGGCCCACCGAGTGGAAAATGCGGTCTTTTTTAGCGTTGCCTGGTCCGCACTTGATGGTTACTTGTTTTGCTGCTTTCCATTGTCCCGAATGCCCGGCTCCGGCAGTGTACGCGCGGCATCACGGGATACGGCACGGTTATGGATGCCTGCCACCAAAAAAAAAATAAAAAAAAGGACGGCTATTAAATAAAGCAGTTGAGGAAAACGTACCATGAGTGTCGTGCTTGATGCTTGTTTTGAAGATGGGATCATCTAGAACCTCATTGTTGCCTTGGAGGCAAAACCCAGTGAAAGCTTTTAAACCCGACCGTAATTCTGTAAACGATCGTTTACAAAGATTATTACTTAGCTTGGCGGGTAAAGAATTTATCTTACCATCGATCCATCATGAATTCAAGATATAATTTCATAAATAATTTAATTTAATTTAATTTTTTTTAAAAAAAATATGAATATTAATATAAATAAAAAAATCAGGATATTTTTTTGTTCCCGTTTTATTACTGGCAGGGGGAAAAAAAAAACAAGGGCCAATTCAACCCCATCAAGTTGATTGCCATAGGACAAATTAGTCAGAATAAAACAGGATAAAAAAAAAAAAAAGCCTATGGGATGACGTGAAGGGCGCTTTCAGATCAAAGTCGTTTACAATGAATGCTTTGCACCATCACCATTCCGTCAATTGAAATGGGCGATAGTTACACCTTTGTCTTTTCTCTTATTAATTGGAAGCTAAATTAGCTTTTGATCATTTAAAGAAGTGCGGTGGGGTGGCTGTACCATCTGGCTTGAATAATCTGGCATGAAAAAGTAAAATTCATGCCGAATTATAACATAGGTTTAAAAAAAATATACTGCATAGTGATATTTTATATTATAACATTATTATCCAAATTACTAAATTAATATTAAATGATATGATATAATTGTATAATAATATCTTTCTTTTTAATATTAATAGGTACACATATGATATTATAGTATATTATTAAAATTTTATAATGATACAAATTATAATATTAATGTAAAAAAATATCACAATAAATATGAAGCATGAACATGGTAGTATTATTTTATAATAATACAATATATGATAATTTTAATGTATAAATATCACCATACAGGATGGACCACACTGATTTTTTTAAGGAGGACCAAACAAATATATAAATAAAAAATATTAATAAATAATTAAAATTAATATAAATATTTTTATAAATATCATTTAAATTATATTTATCTTATTCATAAGATTGAATTCATTAATAATGAAATCGATTCGTAGAATAATGAAATCGATCGTCTTAGCTATACTCGTAGTGATAAATAATCCATAAGTAAAATCATCTTCCATCTTGTTGCATAATCTGGTCTTACAATTTTATTTTTGAAAATATTTTTTTTATAGATAGTTGAAACCGGAAGAGTAATAAGTGTTACAGACTCGTAAGGATGTGTGCGCACCGGCCATAGTAGTAGTACATCGCGCGAGTACTGTTTGCTGCACAACGGGATGTGACATCCATCGAGCTACGGTACCAAAGATGATGGGATAAGAGTGTAGTAGTATTGGTGGGAGCCTGAGGCATGACGGGCATCCACCGTCCGTGCCCTCCAATATTCGATTATGCTACGCGATGGATCCGGTCGCTAAGACGGTGCGCGACTTCACCGCACGCAGTGTTCGTCAGTGCGATGAGACTGACAAAGGCCACCAAGATGGTAGTCATAGGCCAACGCATCGGTGGTATCCGGCCTTATATATGCATAGCCACCCGGTCTTGTCGTGGGAGCATTTTCGTCGATCGTATCACATGACAAGTTCATCCGTCATTTTATCCATCGGTGTGGTGAATGGGATGGTGCTGACTGTGTGCAGTGGCTTCGACCACGATGAATTTTGGAGACGGGGGTTGGTCGAGTAATAAAAAAAAATTCTGTCTTCTTCTAAAAAATTATGAAAAAAATTTAATGAAAATAAAAAATAAAATTGGTAGTGATCCAACTTTCAAGTAAAGAAAATTGATTTATAGTATTTGTTTCATTTAACTTTTTTTTAAAGATTCTTTAAGTTATATTTAATATCTCCAAGTTTAGAAAGACCAAATATATATATAAAAGTTTACATAAAATCTTAATTTATAAAAAAAAATAAAAAAAATTAGGGGGGCCAAGGGGCTCCTTGTCCTCCAGCGGTTCATCCTTGTATATATTTAAAAGTTTACAAAAAAATCTTAACTTATAAACAAAAATTTTAAAAAATTATATAGTCTTAATTGCGCGCCCCCCCCCCCCCCCCCCCCCGACGGTGCGCCACTGCTGCCATAGAAATATGAAAATTGCAAAGTAATAGTAGTATTGCAACAAAATCAAAAACTATATAGTCTATAATAGTATAATATTTTTATCTCAATATAACAACTTTAGATATCTATTATAATATAAAATATTTTTTAAATAATTTTTATATTATAGTATTAATTAATTATAATTATAGTATCTGTTATATATAATTAAAGTTTTACTATCTTGATTTGAAGGCCCGTATCATTTTTTTTTAAATTTTTTTTTACCTGATTTTTTCAAGACTTTGATCTTTAAATTTAAAATTTCAAATAAATTTATTTTCTTGAAATCTCTCATTTTTTTCCCTTTTTATATTTTATATTTTTTCTTTTTAAAATTTAAAATTTAAAATAAAAATTTTTTGATTTCATAAAATTTATCAATTTTTTCTTTCCATATTCTTTATTTCTTTCCTTTCTTTTTCATATATTAATACAAAATAATAATAATAATAATAATAAAATCGATGGTCATAAAATCCTTATATTACATGGATATAAATTTAGTACCAAAATATGTTTTGATATCATAATAGTTTTATAATATAATAGATAATGTACAATTAATTTTACAGGTACAACCTAAAAAGGTAATCTGGGTATATGGAATAATTTCAAAAATGGATATAAGATGGCTTAACCAGGCGTAGCCTGTTTAAGTCCATGTTTATGTTGGCAAATGGTGTTTGGCCGGTATAACTTCTGCTTCTCGAATGCAGGCATCATCTAACGGTTTAAATGTTTGGTTGAGACAAGAAAAGCATTGCTCGTCAAGGTTACACAGGGCCATGAAATTTGAAATTCACTGAAGCAGTCAATCACATTTTTGATAATAAATGAGTAAATTACATTAAAAGAAAAGGGCAAAAAAAAAAAAAAAAAACTGCCAAATGACCGCAAGCCCCAATGGACTGCTCTCTCGGAGCCCACGCACGAATGTCCCAAACCTCCCCCCTCATCTTCTCGGCGTCCGCAAAACCATTTTAAGTTCATCCAACCGAACCGTGGAGCACCTGAACACCATCCTACGAGCCGGATTGGCTTCCACCCCCGCCGGCGGACTCGGAATTCTTTCCCACCTGCACCCAAACTCGCACCCCTTGGCCGTTACCCCAAACTCGCACAGGAATATATCCTTCCTCGGATCTGCCGGATTATAAACGTACCCGAAACCCGCCGAGCTCGCGAACCGATCGACCACATTCCCCACGAATACGAGCCGTCCTCCTCCTCCTTCCCCACCAATCCCTCCACCATCTCCTTCCCCATTCTCCCACTTCTTTCCCACCTCCAGCGTCTCGCCGTCCACTTCCCACAGCCTAATGCTCTGCGGCCTCAAACCCGAACCCGAATCCGACCCGCAAACCCCAAGCAGGACCAGAAGGTCGGGGTTGATGAAGCCGATGGCTGAGAGGCACAAGCTCGGATCCGGGCGCAGCTGCCGAGTCGGGCCCCACTGCCCGGTCATCGGATCGAACCGGCTGGCCCACCCGGTCTGTTTCTCGAGCACGTAGACCGCCCTGCTCGATGCCACCGCCGACATCCACGTGGCGGCCGGCGACCCCTTGAAGGTCTCCGGCATCGGCTCCGCCGGCTCCCACCCGTTACCGCGGTGCACCTCGACGGCGCACGGGTCGTCCTCGAACTCGCACGCGCCGCCGGCCGCCACCACGACGGCGGACCCCACGGCGGCGACGATCGGGTCCTCCCGCCACACGCGAGGGGGTTCCAGCTCGCGCCACGTGGAGGAGCAGCCAGGGGCGCGGCGCCGAAGGGGCCGCGCCACGCCTTAGAGACGTGCGAGGCAGGGACGAGGTCTATGGTGGACACGTGCGAGACGATGGCCTCGAGCACGTCTCCATGGAGGGGAGCTTCTCTTCCCCTTCGTTTGTTTCTTCCCTCTCTCTTCCCATGTAAGCGGTCTCTCTCTCTCTCTCCTCTCTATGCTGGATATGAGATCGGTGGAGGACGATTGGCTACCATAATGCAAGCATTCGGGTGCTATAAATATCTAAAGAAATGGGATGATGGGAGTGTCATCTTCATAATTAACTATTTATTATTTTATTTTTAAAATAAAAGGGCCGGTTCATACATTAAAAAAAAAAAAAATCAAGTATCAGGAAATGTGAGTGAGCCACCAAATGCATGATTTAAATATAAAAAAAAACAAGCATTATTTAAAATAATCTAATTACCTACCGTAAATGATAATATTAAATAATAATAATAATAATAATAATAATAATAATATAATAATAATAATAATATAATAATAATATAATAATAAAGCGACCGCTTGGCACTAACGCTTCAACAACCGCGACGACCTTCCATCCGAGATTTTTGTTTTCATTTTTCACCTCGTAACGGCTTCCGTCATACGGAGGAGAATTTTTCTTCTTTAGCCTGCCACATCTACTGGTATTTACCGCGCCTTTTGTATGGATGGCAATGTTATTCTACCCATCGATACCTGGTATGATCCGATTAAAACTTGAAGCAGGAGTAGATTCTAGAAAATATTCAAAGTAAATTAAGTTTTGTTGTTGCAGATTTTGGTTCGGGGGTGAAAAAGTGGTTGACCAACGACAGCTGCAGCAGTTTAAGTGACTTGCAAAAAAATTTCTAACCAAAGTTAGTTTCGGCAAGAACCGGTCATAATTTAAGTCAGGCATTTAGATCAGAAGAAAGCAGTAAATTAGAAGAGTTCCCTTGGATCCTTGAAACTCTAGCTATTTGTAATAAACGATTCTAGAAGTATCAGGCTGTTATCATGCTATTAGGAACATGAATTTTAGCCCTCACCTGCTCCCCGCATAGGATATGGCTATATTTGACTTCATTTAGATGGAAGAGGTGATTTCCACACGTTGAGAAACTAGTCATTTGGAATTTTAAAGATAGATTATATGATTAAGAGCCGCACATTGGATTTGAAGTAGGCAAAACTAAGTGTAGAAATATATCAATCCAGCAAAACGGTCGTTATAAGCTCTGACTGCCTTCCAGATAGTATTCCGACCATAAATTCGAAGCATCAATAGTACTCTCGTAATAGGTTTGGATACAATAATAGCATATTCTATTCCAAACTAAATATGATATAATCTTAATTTAATTTTTTATTTCAAAATTATAATTATTTTATAATATTTATATAATGAGTTTTTATATGATCTAATCAGATTGAACCCTAGTTCATTTATCTATCCGATCTGGCTTGATCTATACATCTACTTAACTCATCTGACAAGACTCAAGGTAGGTGCTGGGTGGATATAGATATAGGTTTTCAATTATAAAATGGGTATGGATTGGCCAACCTAATCTATAGACCGATCATCATCCTTAGCTTTTTATACGGAGGAATGGAGTCAAGTTATTAAATATCTTTCTAAAATATTTTAAATATTTATTTTAAAAAAATTGATAAAAAATTTTATTATTATTATTTTTTTATTAAAAATGATTTCACAATCATCATCAGTAGATATAAAGTCGGATGGGAGTACCTTCAATTCACCCCTTTTGTGTGATATTCGGTGTACTTTAAGAGGGTATGTCTTCTCGGAGACTAGACATGTTTATATTAAAAGGTGAACAAGAATACACATCGGGTTGTTTTATATGTAGCAGAGCATTCAAGAGGGACGTCGTGGATTGATTATTCATCTATTCCAACGGATCTAAGTGAAATTTTATTTTTTAATTTTATTTATGTAACCACCGTGAGTGGTGTAATTGATTGTGAGCGGTGTAATTGATTGTGAGATTTTTTTTCATAATCAGGACATATTTTGATGAAAAAAATTGAAGATAAAATAAAAAATAAAAAATAGTTCGAGAATAAAATAAAAATAAAAAAAGTCCTGAAGCTGGCAGGGATTCGAGTCTTAGTTTGGACATATTTCGACGAAAAAATCCGAAAATAAATAAAAAATAAAAAAATAGTCCGAGAATAAAATCAAAAAAAAGAAAAATAATAAATAATCGTGAAGTTCCTGTTGGCCGGTGGTAGTGAAAAAGTTAGGGATATATATATAATCCGTTCACTCGTCGGACACCAGTGATAGACAGGTTGATGTACTCACCCGGGTTCCTAGTGAAAAGTTAGGGATATATATAAAAATCCCATTCACTCCTCGGCTGACACCAGTAATAGTCAGGTTAACGTACTCATCTTCGGGTGGGAAACGGTGCGGAAAATTATATGCAGGCCATGTATGACTGCTAGTTTCCTAGCTGGGGTTGGGGGATCGTCTGGTGATGGCCACGCCCGGGATCTAACTCCTCCCTCCTTTTTTGTTCTACCCAAATAAAAAAAAAAAACTTTATTTTATGTATTCTTTTTTGAGATAAATTTTGTTGTATGTATTCTTACCAGACAGGTGGGATCTCTCGGTCTTATAAAAAAAAATCATAATTAATTTTACACAACTTTAAAAATAATTTTTAATTCAAGTTTTTCTAAAATAATAAAATCCTATTAAATTTCTAAATGGATTTAAAAACTTTTGCCTCCATCGAGGAAATATTCATAAAAGGAAAAATTTTCGGCTTGCATGCTTGGAAAACTTTTTAAGAAAGAAAAAATTTATAATTAATAATTTTTAAAATAATTAATATCTTTTTAAAATAATTTTATATTTAATTTTTTCATCAGCATGTGGAGTATAAATGGTGATTAGAAAGTGATGTGGCCAGAATGCTGATTTGGCACGAGGCAGCTGACTGGAGCCCCCATCGGACGCCACGACAAGTTTTCAACATGAGCGCCTCTGCCGGGCTGAGCTTCCCTAAAGCAACACCTCTGCCCGGCGAAGGCGAGCTCCGTCCTCCGCCAGGTCTGTTCCCGCTAGCCGGAATACCTAAGCCGGAGCCGAGTCCGAATGCCCGCCCAAGGCGGACCCCTCGAGATCGGGCCCCGTGGTCAGGAGTCGAGCTCAGCCTCCTCCACCACGAGGCGCCCCACCGAGCTCAGGTACCCTGGGCTGGGCGCACCTCGGCGCCGAGCTCGCCTGAAGCCGGGCCCCGTGGTCAGGAGTCGAGCTCAGCCTCCTCCGCCACGAGGCGCCCCTCCGCGGCCGAGCTCAGTCCACCTCCGTCCAGCCGAGCAGCACCGAGGCGAGTCTACCGAAGACGGGCCCTGCCCCTCCAGCTCGGCCCTCAATTCAAACCAACGCGCCAGCCGCCAGGGGAGCCATGCCTCTCCTCTGAGGACAGTGACGGTACTCCCGAGGGCCATGCGACAACACCAACCATGCCGCAATTAAAGCCCACGACCGTCTCTCACTCTAGAAAGAAAGGAAAGCTCATGTCAAGGCGCCATGCCCTCCGCTGATCAGCTGTACAACCAGAGAAAGACCCTACCGGAGAGCGCGGGTCCCAAGACCGGTGGCCCGCTGATCGAGGCCCTGTCAGGTTCCCAGAGAGGGATGGGCAGAAGGAATGTCAGGGATCTACGGAGGCTTCATCAACTGTCAAAACAGGAGAGACGTCCCGTCTACGTCACGGAACATCGCCGTACACGACAGCAGGGGGAGATCCCAAAGCAAACCAAGGTAGAAGATCCCGCCAGGATAAGCAAAAGAGGTATCAGCATCTGACCCAGAACATCATCCATAACATATTTCTCAATTCAAGAGGGGAACCAGAGCAACACAAGGGGAGAAAGGCCAGAGAGGAGGGCAAGACCATCTCGGCCAACACCACTCCCAGCTCGTCCTCATCTTTCACTCACACTGTATTCACTCCTCCTAGCATGGAGCTCATCCAGAGGGGCTCGACTAGGAGGATCTGTTCCCCTGGATCGTCATTGACTAGACCGTCGGAGTGCCCCCGCCGGAATCCTTGGCCCGGGTCACTGACATTACTTCCTTGCAGGTCCCGAGCCCCGGAGGCGTTTCCAGGCGGCGGATTCGCGACACCCGACCACGTAAAGAGCTGTAGGCCACGACGATCTAGACGGCAACAGATTGGCGCGCCAGGAAGGGGGCACAAGAACGACACTCGATCCAGTTCAAGCCCCACTCAACCGGTTTACTGGGAGGATGGTGACCACCCGGGCCAAGGGAGCTACTCCCAGCCGCGCGAAGGCATCCCTTTCTAACGGGAACCCGCACGATCCGGAGACGGAGTCGCCTGCCCCGGTTCAACCACCCCCACTGGAAGTCCAGCTGACTGTACTCGCTCAGCAGATGCATACTCTTACTGCAGCGATGCGCCAGCTTCAGCATCAACATCGGTCTTTGGTTACACATCAGCAGCCGGGACCCTCGTGGCCCACGCTGCAGCGCCCCGCGACAGCCTGCGTTCCTTCCATGGAGGGCCATCACAGTCGCGGGCCGTGGCAGGCCCCCGGGGTACCTACCAGACTCCGTTAAAGCGATGCCGGGCCGGATCCACTGACGAAAAAAGTTGCTCACCGCACCTTGACCGGGGGACATCTGGACCCCGCCAGGGGAAGGGAGGCAAGGCCCCTCGTCGTGGGCACCATGCACCCTTGTCGCCTTACCTGCCCCTCAAAGTGGGAGGGTCTACGGATGAAGCTGTCAGGCGCATGGCAGAGAAGCGCCTGGAGGAGCATGACCACAAGCTGGCGGAGCTGTCTTAACCGTTCGCCAACTTGCCTGGCCCCACTATTGAGTCAGTGGGCCGTGAAGCCCGTCCTCCTTTCTCCCAAGAGATTCAGGCGGAGCCGATTCCCCGTCGGTTTCGCATGCTGCAGGTGGACCTCTATGATGGGAACACCGACCCCCTGGACCACCTGGAATGCTACCGGGCCCTCATGAGGGTCCAGGGAGCCACCGACGCTTTGTTGTGTGTCGCCTTCCTCGCTACTCTCCGGAAGGCGGCTCGAGTATGGTTCTCCCCCTCGAGCTGGAGAGCGTCAACTTCTTCGCCCACTTGGGGCAAAAGTTCGTGGCTCATTTCGATGCTTGCCGGAAGATGCCACGTGAGGCGGACAGCCTCTTCTCCATCAGGCAACAGGATCAGGAGCCGCTGCGGGATTACGTGGCTCGTTTCAAGGTTGCAGCCATGGAGATCTACTGTTTGGAGGAGTCGGTCACCATACTGGCCCTGAAGCGAGGGCTCAAGACTTCTCGCTTGACGTACTCACTCGACAAAAAGCCTCCAAAGTCTTACTCCGAGCTTCTCATTCGTGCTCAGAAGTATATCCGCGCCGAGGAGGCGGATCATACCCGGCGAGAGCTCGATGGGAAGCCATCGAAGAGGCTCGCGCCCATCAAGGTGCCTGGAGCACAGAAGCCGGTGCCATCCGCTCGGAGCTTCCGCCCTGGACCGGGGCCAAGGAGCACTCCTGTCCCTGAAAGGAATCTCACTCCCCTTCTCGCCCCGAGGACGGAGATCCTCATGGAGATCGAGGGCAAGACCTATTTGAGGCGCCCACCTCCATTGAAGCCGTCGCCACCCGTGACAAGTCAAAGTACTGTCGCTTCCATCGCGACCACGGTCACGACACCGAGGAATGCCGTGACCTCAAGTGGGAGATTGAAGAGCTCATCAAGAGGGGCTACCTTAGAAGGTATGTGAGGGATAGATCTCAGTTGGAATCCCCGACCACGTAAAAAGCTGCAGACCACGGTGATCTAGACGGCAACAGAAAGTGTCCTACTTAAATTCAAATTTAATTCAAAATTTTCTTTTGTGTGCATCAAATTAGCTAATTGCTTTTTAAAATGATTATAAATTTATTTTCTTTTGTGAATGGATGCTAAATGGTTAATAATTTTTTCTAAAATAATTAAGAAGAGTTTGACTAAATTTTGAACTTATTTTGATTTTTTCTTGCATGCATGAAATCAGTAAATAATTTTTTAAAATAACACTAAATTCATATTTTTTTTTGCGCATGGACTCTAAATGGCCAATAATTTTTCTTAAAATTAAAACGTGGAGGATAACATTTCTGAAAAAAAAAATTCTAACTAACTTTTTTTTTTTTTGATAAAACAAAAAGAGGGGCAGGGTAAGACCCCAGGCGTGGCTGCCCCCAGACGGCCCCCATCCTACTCAGGGAATGTTCGATACATGGCACATATTATTTTTCGCAGCCGTTCCCCATCCAAAGGTGAGTACATCAACCTGACTGCCACTGGTGACAGGTGAGTGAACGGAATTTTACATACATATCCCTTACTTTTTCACAACCACGGGCATTGGTGACAGGTGAGTGAACAGGATTTTACATATATATCCCTTACTTTTTCACAACCACGGGCTGATAAGGGATCCAGAATTATTTTATTAATTATTTTATTTGTTTCTTTTACCTTACTTTTTCACAACCAAGGATTATTTTATTAATTATTTTATTTATTTCTTTTACCTTACTTTTTCACAACTACGGGCTGACAAAAGCTCCAGAATTTTTTTATTAATTTTTTTCTTTGTTTCTTCCTCCCGCTTGTGAGCAAAGCCCACTACCACCCGCGCCACCCACCAGTTGCATTTCTAACTAACTTTAACACAACTTGCTAAAATAATTAATGACTTTTTAAAAGAGCTCTAAATTCACAATTTTTTCATAAAATAATTAAGAATACTCCATTCAAATTTGAAATTTGTTCTGGATTTTATTTTCCTTTTCATGCATGAAGGAAAATATTTCTAAAAAAAAAGGAATGCGAGCATCGAGGAAAATATTCCCGAAAATAATTTTTTCTCTCTGGGTGCCAGGAGGAAAACTTTTGTAAAAGATAATTTTTTGAAATTAACAGCTTCGTAGAATAGTTAATGATTTTCTAACTCTAAAATTTGAATTTATTTCCTTTGTATTTCTGGATTTTAAAATATCTAAGAAGAGTCCCACTTAAATTTGAACTTAATTTTTTTTTTGAAACTTATTTGTCTACATGCATGGATTTAATTAATGGCCAATTCTACATTCTTTTATTTTTTGTTTGTGGAATTTAAATAGCCAATATTTTTTTTGTAAAATAATTAAGAAATGGAGGATGATATTTTGGAAAGGAAAGTTTTGTTGATTAAATTTAGCATTTCTTCCTAAAATAATTATTAACTTTCTAAAGGAGCCCTAAATTCAATTCTTTTTTAAAAATAACTATGGGCAGCTCCACTCATATTAGAATTTTTTTTTAAAAAAATTTTTCTTTTAATTATTATTTAAAAATATAATATGATAATATAAAAAAATAATAAATATAATATAATAAAATTTTTATTGCAAGTTAAAAAATAAAGTGGCCATTTGATTGATCACTTTTGTTATGGCATGCATTAAGGATAAACCTTGATAATAGTCATGAATAACAATATTAGTGATATATTTTGGAATTGATTATAGCCAATGTCGCACGATTGAGCAATCAAAACTTGTCACAAGTCTACCATCAAGTCCTTATCCTGGTTGACTAACTCCTACCATGTACCCACTTTGAAAGGTGTATGATGTTTATCCAAATCTCCCACCACTCGATTATAGCTGGCTTGTAATGCTGGAACGACCTCCATGACTACAAGATACAGATCTTGTGATATCTTCTAAATAGGCAGGTAGTTATCCTCGATGACTTCTCTTGCATGTTCCAAGATTTTGATCATGATAGGCTTGGGTTCTTGCCTGTAACAAACTACTTTCGAGAGGTCCTTTAGGTAGGTTCAAGCCTCTTGAGCTTTGTAGAGCGAAGCACAACTAAAACTCTAACGATCTCTATTTTTTTTTTTTTTTTTTCTGAACTTTTTGAGCTCTCTTTTATTATTAATTTCCTAAGATGTACATGGAAGGTCCGCCACTCCGACCATAATACCGGAACCGAATGACGAGCAACGTGGGAGGCAACCCAGTCTGCAGCTAAGTTAGCCTCCCGAAATACATGATAGATCTGAACAGACACACAACCCTTTAGAAGAAGAGCAATGTCTCGAATAACAGGATGGGCAAAAGAGTCTCCAAGGCCTGATGCATCCAAAAATGACTGTCAACGAATCTTCCTGAATGATGACATACTCTTCTACAAGGTTACTCTTTCTTTACTTTCTATGCAGAACCTCTTCCATACCTTCTAGGTGATTTGAATTAGGTATCGGAGGATTCTTCAAAAAAAAAAAAAATCTGCAATAAATAAAATTTTTCATGATGTTTCAGAGTTGATCTAGGCATTGGAGCAAAAAAATGGTGTTGTGCCCATTTGGCTAGTCTCGGGTCGAACCGGCCCCAGGCGTCTGGTCGGCTGGCCCTCACGTGGGATCCAACTCCCCGGTTCTTGGAGAGGACCCCGCGGCCCCCTTTCCCAAAGGGATGACCCGGGGCTTCGAGAGTCGCGGGCGCCTCCCCGCACGTGTGTCGACTTTTTTGAGGCCTTGACGGGCACCATGGTCGGCTTCTTTGAGACCGTGGCCGATCCGCTGTTGGAGGGCCGCCCGAAATTTCCAGGAGCCTTTTTCCCTGACAAGTTCTGACATTCAATTGTAACGGATTCCGCTGCATGGCCACAATCCTTGCTGCCAGGCCATCACCCTGACGCTCCTGCCACGCCGCCAATCCACGACTTCGCCACCACGCTGATTCTCCTGGGGGCATATTCGAGCTTTCCTAGCTTATTCCCCAACAGAATTTGGGGGCACTCCATGCCTATAAGAGACACCCGGGGGACCTCCGCAAAAAGGATAACGTTCTTCTTCCCCATCGTGAACTCCTTTTTCTAAGCTCTTTCCATTCTGTTGCTCTGATTTCTCCTCTAATTTAAGCATCGGAGTGTCCCCCACCGGAGCCTCTCCGACGGCCAGGGACTTTCTGCAGATCAACTGGTCGAGGAGCTCTCCGGCGTATCCATCAAGCCCGGTCCAAGAGGAAGAGCGGTAACAAATGGCTACCATCAATTGCTCTCCATCTGACTGACTGGTTCATTAGTTTGAATTGGACCAATTCTCAACAGCAACAACCAGTATCATTCATAAATAAATAAAAAAAAGCGAGGAAGCAACGAAGTTCATGTATTGCAACGTAAGTAAACGTTGCTATACCAAACATGGATCAGAAGGGGTAAAGCGAGGAACCACATTTTAAACATCACTAAAGCATTTTCTACCCAAAAAAAACAAAACAAAAAAACATCGCTAACGCATGGAAAGAAGACATAGAAAGAAGTAAAGATAGAGAGAGGAGGAACGAAAAAGAAATCTCGACAATCCGAGTGCAAAAAGAAGGAGATTTCGACAAAAAAAACTTTGAAAACGGGTAACGACGAACAGGGACAGCTATCCAGGCTGATCTCTGGGCCGACATGTTTTTTTTTTTTTTTTTTCCTTTTCTTCTCCCGCTTTATCGGGGCCATGGCGGTGATACAGGTCATGACTTTATTCGTCATGCGGCGACATCCAGATCGAATGAACTTCGTCCACTATAATCTTTAAAAAATGAACCCCACCGTAGCTCCGTTAGCAAACATTGCAAGCATTCATCGCCGAAAATGAATTGGTTGTTGTACCCAAAAAAAAAAAGAAAAAGAAAAAGAATTGGTTGTTGTACCAAAAAAAAAAAAAAGAGAGAGAAAATGAATTGGTTGTTGTACCAAAAAAAAAAAAGGAAAGAAAAGAAAAGAAAATGTATTGGTTGGAACCTTACATATCGATCGATTTTTTTTTTTTTTAAAAAAAAATCATCTACGAAGAACGGGGTTGGGGATGGCAACGCAAAGGATAAAGAGGGCTTATCTACCAAGGCAATATATCCAGCTGACAAAACCCATTGAATCGCCTTCGAGACATAGCTCTGAATGAATAAAAAGAAAAAGAAAAAAAAAAATCATTTTTCACATAATGAAGATAAAAGAAGGCCAAGGAAGAGTTATTAGTTCAATTATACGATGACCATCGATCATAATTACTCATTAACGACCATCGTTTAGATGATTTCCCTGCACCCGTTTTGGACACATCCGATGCCTCCAGAAACGAGGAAATGGATGGCCGCGATCCCCGCGGTGATCATAAATTTTTGTTTTTTTGGGTTCAATTATTTATGTGATATGATGAATAAGAAGTTTTCTAGTCTAGTATTTTGTTACGGGAACGCAGTGCGGACAATAATTTCTCGTGCGAAAGGGACCTAGCAACTTCTACGAAAAACGACAAAATGACAACTGGTGACAGCGATGGCATCGTTATCTTCGTTAGCATGTGACAGATCGCGTGCGGAGGTGGAGATCTCCCATATCTAGATGTCGTGCAAAAGTCGGAAGGGTATTTTTCGATTAGAATTGGTCGGGCCCATCTCTTACCACCCCGAACCGCCGTTCATGCAACGAAGGACTTTTTCGATCGGGGACCATCTCTCACTCCCCTCACTCGCCGTTTATGCAAGAAAAGTTCTCTCCTTATCTTCGGACCCGTGATGACCGAGTTGAGTGAAAGATCAAGATTTTATTTTATTCTTTATTTTAATCAAGTGATATTTTGATGATATCTGGTTGACATGAGATGAGAAAAAAATTATAGAAATTTAGTATTTTGAATTGATCATCTTTTCACGAGATAAAAGCTTTCTAGAATAGGTACACAGTTTATTCCTCTAACCCTTTTTCTAATTTTAAAAAAAAGAAAGAAAAATTCTCCACCGCTTAAGCAAGGGAGGACTTTTCTTTGGACTCGAGGTCTTTTCTTTGGACTACCCTGCTACCCAGGGAAGGATTTTCATCTCGTTTGTCTCCCATATCTTGAATAAGAAAGAATGAGGATACTCAATTCGTGGTTTGTATGGTTCGGATGTAGACATCCACTTGGATCAATTCTTTCTAGTTATTTCATGGTGGGACGTTTGGGTCCCAGGATCCACTTTCTTTTTTCTTTTTCTTTTTTTATAAAAAAAAAAAAAAAACTTATAAGCAACATTCCAACTTTTCATAATTTATATTTATATTATAAATATTGTATTTTTTATTAATATTTAAAAGTTATGAATTGATTATAACATGGCATCCATCCGATCTCTAATATTATTAACTACGAGTATAAAATGTTTAATATGTTTTAAATTTATATTTATATCAAAATACAACTACTTTTCCACTTCAACCGGCAAATCAAAACTTATCTCACATGATAACTATGTATTTAAGGATATTTACCGAGACAGGTGATGAAGTAATATCAGGACAAAAATTTAAAATTTAAAATTTAATTAAAAAAATTAAAAACTTCAAATATAAATATAAATTATGAAAAGTTAAAAGAGTATCCTTGTTATTTTTCTTTTTCTTTTTTTTTTCTTTTTTTTTTTTTTTTTTTGCATTGAGGGTACTTATTTTGTGGTTTGCACGGTTCGGAAAGTTCAGATCCCTGTTTTCTTTTAGTAACACTCGACTTTGCTCCTTCCAGATTAGTGACTTGGATTCCATCCTCTACTGCTCTTTATTCTTCATTTTATCTTTAAATAATTGACTTTTCATTTGCTAAAGGCGACTTTTGTCAACTTCTTTTTTTCCAAGGTCCCCGATCCCCCTTTCTTCTTTCATTCTTTCAATAAAATAAGAATCGGTTAGATCAGATTTATATATATATATATATATATATATATATATATATATATATAAGTTACGGGTTATAAGAACTTTTAAAGTTGAAAATAAACATGCTTCTAGAATTCAAGAGGGTAAAAGAAAGAAAAGAAGGGGCGGCACATCCCTCGTATATAGGATCTCCTCTCCCTATTTTCAAATCAAGATTTTTTTATTTTTTATTTATTTACTACTGTTAAAAAAAATTATTATTATTATTATTTTTTTTTTTTTTGACTCTTTATCAAAATTCTTGAGCATGGCGGGCTCATGCAACATTCATCTCGCAACTCGATATATCGAGCAAGGCCATCCTCACGATAAATAGTATGTGTGATGCACCGTACCGGTACATTGCAGAGGTTGTGCACACTGGTATCATTGGGATGTGTTGAGATATCCCGGTTCAACTACGAATCGAACATCGATTCGACTGATCGAAGCTTTTTTTTTCGGATCATGAATTTCGGACCAAGGAAAGGCCAAGTCAACTGCAGGCAACTCAAGGCTTCTCATCGGACTACGACATCCGAAGGCCAGATCTTCGGATGACGTCTTCGACCTTGATCGAAGACCAAATTTCTCGTCGACTTCCGAAGACACGCTCTTCGATCCCTGCCGTGGACATGATCTCCAATCCCGGAGAAACACAAAGTCTTAGGCCCACGCTAAAAGAAACCCGAAGATGGGACCATAATCTGGTCCAGATAGGCAACTGTAACCAACGGTTACAATCGACACTCTCTATGCCACGATCATGACGCGCAACTCCAGCTGTCACATCTCCGATCTGGCCGGAACCGCTCAATGACAATCCACGATCGCCAATCATGGAAAAAATTGACTTTCCATAATTACCGGAAAAGAGCGGGCCGCAGGCCGGAGGCCTCATCTTAAATAGTGGTAAGAAAAATAGCTCGAGAGAGGTACACACAGATACACCCATACTCTAAAAGCCTTTCTCTCATACTCTCGATACTCTTCTCAATTCTGTGACTGGGATCCGTCACTGACTTAGACATCGGAGTGTCCCCCGTCGAAACAACTCCAATAAAAAATCTATTTTACAGATGAACCAGAAAATGATCCTGCAGTACAGTAACTTCGATCGGACGATATAGGAGCTCCACGCCAACAAGGTACGATATGGTCGTCTTAATTTCCTTGGATCCAAACCAGGATGTCGACCACCAGGACATCTCAAGGTCATGACCGAGGCTTTTGGAAAGGGACTTCATCCTTACCCAAGCCATACCACAGAAAAACGATAATGCGGTTCACGACCTGGTCAAGCAAGCCCCTAGTGGAATCAGGCGCGAGCATTAAAATAATGAAGAAAATATATTTTTATACCATCAACATTTTAGACTGATAGCAATCAGCTTGACAAACTTTATAATCTAGCAAGTTAATCAACAGTTTTGATAAATCTAGCAATTTTGCCAGTAATTTTGATACACCATATAAAAGAAAAAAAATTATACTCGCTGAACTCAACACCATTTATCTTTTAATGTCACTCAACCATGCATGACTATTTTTTTAAAAAAAATTAAAACGAGAAGCCAAAGCTATATTAAAATAATAAAGATCACCTAATAGTACATGGCCGGTTGGCTTTCGTTATAAGTTATTGGAACTCTTTGGCTGCGGTTGTAGCGACCCGAAGGATTCCTTTTATTTTTTAGAAGTCCCCGTCCTTGGACTTTGTCAAGCTTAACTTCGATGATAGTGTGAGGGATGCCAGAAATGGTGCATGCTATATCATTCGATATCTTAACATCAGGTTATTGGCTAGTGGGACTCTTCTTTGTTCGAGCCTTCAACCCCAGGAGCAGAGCTTTGTGATGCTTAGATCGGTATCGTTTGTGTGAGATAGGTGCTGCGGGCTGAGAGGATCCTTGTTTGTCCGAGGGACGGACGAGGTCAATGGCCGAACCCCCCGTTCTGGAGCCCTAGGCGACCGTCTAGGTTGACGCTGCTATTGCTGTCGCGCCGCCCCGCCCTCTGGGTCCGAGGATGGTTGAGGCCGAGGGGGAAGAGGCCCGTACTAGAGCTCCTCCCACGACGGGGGCTCCAACCGTGACGGCGCCGGCTCCACGACTGGTTCATGGGGATCCTGCCACCGGAGGAATAGGCACACCT
The DNA here is from genome assembly GCA_021397845.1 of Areca catechu. Classification (NCBI taxonomy): domain Eukaryota; kingdom Viridiplantae; phylum Streptophyta; class Magnoliopsida; order Arecales; family Arecaceae; genus Areca; species Areca catechu. The sequence continues at coordinate 54,804,469 of CM038039.1, read as the reverse complement.
GCTCCCCAAGATAGCAGGAGGGACAAGGCTAGGTGCCGCCTCCCGTTCAAGCTGGGGCCAGAGAGCTCCTTGGCTGACAATTGCGCCCTAGCCGCTCGCATGATGGATTTCTCCATCCAATCATGCGATCGGGAGGAGATGGACAGGCTGCCGGTTGGAGCTGTGATCAATAGTATCTTTCCCCATCTCTACACGTAAGTAACTCCACTTTTTTCATCTCTTTCTTTTTTCTTCTTCTTTTCTTTTTTTCTTTTTTTTTTTGAACTCCCCATATGATGCAGATGGGTGTCGAGGCCTTTTTCATCAGGAGCTGATGCCGAAACTGGAAGCGAGCTGAGCAGCAACAGGCGGCCGAGGTCGCGCCGCTGAAGGCTAACCTGAAGGGGAGGGCCGACTCCGAAGGAGCGCTTGACCGACGGGTCACGGATCTCGAGAGGTAGCTCACCGACTCTAAGGGGCGAGTGAAGGAGCTCCAGGAGTGTCTCGATCGCAAGTAGGGGCAGTCGAGGAAGAAGGCCGAGGAGCTTGCCGATACCGAGCGGCGGTTGGGCGTGTTCAACGCCGAGGCGGCCCGGCAGAAGGGGATCGCCCAGTCCCTCCAGGCTCGGCTGGCGATGGAGAAGGAGAAGTCGACCGTGGCCCAGAGGGCAGCCGAGGAGGCGGCCAGGTCAGTTGTGGACACCAGGCATGAGGTGGTCACAGCGAGGAAGCCGAGGAGGCAGTTGCAGGGTACAGGGCCTCGGAGGAGTTCCTCGTCGAGATCCAACAAACGGCGTCGGACTCCTTTAAGGGCTTCATGTACCTGCGCCGCCTGGTTGAGGGGTTCATCTCGGCCGAGGGCCGTAGCCGTCTCAACTATCTCGGCACTTCAGACCAGGAGGCGGGTGCTGAGGAGGCCATTGCTCCTGAGTCTTCTGCGCCAGCCGAGGTCGGGGATGTGCCATCTGATCCCGGAGCCGTGCAGCCGAAAGTCCCTGTTGATGGAGACTCCCAGCCCGACGGTCCAGCCGGGCAGTAGTTGTTTTTATTCCCTTTGTACTTTGTCTTTTCTTTTCTGTACTTGGCAGGGCCACCAGGCATGTCGGGGGTCCGGCAGAATGCTTGTAACTAACACTCAATCAATAAAGCTAAGGCTTTCTCGCAACCATTTTCTTTGTCTGGCTCTTCCTTTCTTTCTCTCTTTCTTTCACTCCCCTTCTTCCTTTTCTTTTCTTTTGATGAGTGGGGAGATCAGAGAGGAGGGCCTCGCCTCGCATGGAGTTGAGTTATTATTAGACTCCAACGCCAGCAAGTTGGGTGCAAGTTGATGGCACTTGAGAGCTGCTGGGCTCGAAGGTGCTGTTGACCGTGAGCTGTGTGGCTCGGAGGTCTTTTGGCCGGAGATCTAAGCTCCGGTCTTGGGCTGGCATCCTGGAGCTGGGCTCGAGGATGTTGATAATTGAGAGCTGTATGGCTCCAAGGTCCCTTGGCCAGAGATCTGAGCTCCGGTCTTGGGCTGGCGTCCTGGAGCTGGGCTCGGGGATATTGATGACTGAGAGTTGCATGGCTCGAAGGTCCCTTGACCGGAGATCTGAGCTCCGGTCTTGGGCTGGCATCCTGGAGCTGGGCTCGGGGACGTTGATGACTGAGAAGTGGCGGCTTGTTCCCTTCTTGTTCTCTTTCTTTCCTTCCCCTCTCATTTTTTCCTTTTTTTTTTTTTTTGAGGTGAGGAGATAAGAGAAGAGGGTTCTTACCGTGTTCCCCTCTTGTTCTCTTTCTTTCATTCCCCTCTCGTCTTCTTTTTGAGTGGGGAGATCAGAGAAGAGGGTTCTTGCCATGTTCTCCTCTTGTTCTCTTTCTTTCCTTCCCCCCTCATCTTCTTTTCGAGTGGGGAGATCAGAGCAGAGGGTTACAGGACTTGATTGCCTTGGAGCTAGGCTCGAGGCCTTCCTGGATGTGGAGCTGGGCTCGGGTCCAGGGTTGCCTGAGTGCTTGGCTCAGGTCTTTGGCACCTTGGAGCTAGGCTCGAGGCGTTGATGGGAGCTACTTGGCCCCATGATCCCTCGACATCTCGGAGCTGGGCTCGGAGACGTTTGAGGTTGGGAGCGGCTTGGCTCGGTGATCCCATGGTCGAAGATCTGAGCTCCGGTCTTGGGTTAGCATCATGGAGCTGGGCTCGGGGACGTTGCTGGTTGAGAGCGATGTGGCTCGGAGGTCCCTTCAACGTCCTGGAGCTAGGCTCGGGACGTTGGTAGAATTCTCCTGCATGATAGATAAACACTTGCGCAAGAAAAAAACCAGTGCCATTATTATTGCCGGGAAACCTTACATTATTGATAGTATTTCCGCAAGTTGCAGGCATTCTACATTCTAGGGAACCTGACGCCGCCGAGATCTTCAAGGTAATAAGCCCCTTGTGAGAGGGCTTCGGCTACTTTGTAGGGGCCTTCCCAGTTCGGTGAAAGCTTGCTGCACTCTCTGGGCTGAGACGCCTCTGCCCGCTGCAGCACCAAGTCTCTGGGCTTAAAAGCTTTTGGCCTGACGCGGGCATTGTAGTACCGGGCTACTCGTTGCCGGTAGGCCGCCATCCGTAGACGGGCTTTGTCCCTTGCCTCTTCAAGAAGGTCCAAGTTAAGCAGGAGGTGCGTCGAGTTCCGTGCTTTGTCGTATTGCTGCACCCGCAACGTGGGAACGCCGAACTCGATCGGGACGACGGCTTCGACACCAAAAACAAGGCTGAAGGGCATCTCGTTTGTTGCCATCCTGGGCGTTGTGTGATAGGCCCACAGGACGCTTGGGAGTTCTTCTGCCCACCTGCCCTTAGCTTGGTCCAGTTTGGCCCTGAGTCCTTGAAGGATGGTCCGGTTAGTCATCTCGGCTTCTTCATTTGTTTGAGGGTGAGCCACTGAGGTGAACCAGTGTTGGATGCCGTGCTCGACGCAGAATCCTTCGAACTCGCGATTGTCGAACTGTCGTCCGTTGTCGGTGATGATATAACAGGAGAGCCCGAAGTGGCAAATGATTGACTTCCAGAAGAACTGGCAGACATTAGCTTCCTCGATCTGAGCTAGCAGCTCTGCTTCGACCCACTTGGTGAAGTAGTTGATTGCCACCAGCAGGAACTTTCGCTGCCCTGGTGCTGGGAGAAACGGTCCCAAGATGTCCATTCCCCACTGGGCAAAGGGCCAAGGGGCTGAGAGTTGGGAGATCGGCGCCGCCGGCTAGCGCTGTATATTTGCATGGCGCTGGCACTTGTCACACCTTTTTATGAAGTCGGCGGCGTCTTCCCTCATGGTCTTCCAGAAGTAACCCTGGCGGAGAGCTTTGTAAGCTAGCGTTCTCCCTCCCACGTGGTTCCCGCAGAGGCCTTCAAGTATCTCTTGGAGCACGAAGGTTGCCTCGGCGGGCCTGAGGCATCTCAGAAGTGGGTAGGAGTAAGATCGGCGATAGAGCTGGCCCTCCATCAGGATGAACCGGGAGGCCTTCTTCTTGACGAGGGCAGCTTCTGCACGATCTTCGGGCAAGGTGCCGTAAGTGATGTATCGGACGTATTTGTCCATCCAGCTCGGCTCAGGGGTGACTTGATGCGCCTCTGTCGAGCTCTCGTAGCTGGAACTTTCGAGGTACTCGATGTAGGCACATCCCAGCGACGAGTCCGGCAAGGTCGCGAGCCTGGACAGCGCATCCGCATGTGCATTCTCCCATCGAGGGATGTGGAAGATGCTGAAGCGTCGGAGGCCCGTCGTGCTTGCGCGGACCTGCTCCAGGTACTTCATCATATGGGCATCCCTCGCTTTATATTCTCCGGAGACTTGTCTGGCGACCAGTTGAGAGTCGGTGAAGACTTTCAAGTCCCGCACACCCAGCTCGCGAGAGACTCTCAGGCCCGCGAGGAGTGCCTCGTACTCTGCCTGGTTATTAGTCGCAGCGAACTTGAAGCGGAGGGCGCATTCCGCCACAACCCCATCGCTGCTGGTTAGGATGAGGCCTGCTCCGCTCCCACCGGAATTGGATGCTCTATCTACGTGGAGGATCCAGGGCTCTTCTCCTGGCCCGGGCTCCATTGCTGTCTGCTCTGGCTCCTCGACGAACCTGGTCTCGACCACGAAGTTAGCTAGGACTTGGGCATTTTGTGAAGACCTCGGTTGGTATGCTATATCGAATTCGCTGAGCAGCAGGAACCACTTAGCCAATCTCTCGATGTCTCGGGTTGGGTGAGGATGGTCCTCAGCGGCTGGTCCGTCACGACCACTATTGGGTGTGCCTGGAAGTAGGGCCGGAAGTGCTTAGCAAACATTATCAATGCAAAAATGAGTTTCTCGGAGCGAGTATACCTGATCTCCGCGTCGCGAAGGATTTTGCTGGTGTAGTACATCGACTTTTGAGATTTGTCCTCGTCTGTGCGGACGAGGACCGAGCTGACAGCTCCCGGTGTAACCGCCAGGTACAGTAAAAGCTCCTCCCCCTCCTCCGGCCTGGAGAGCAACGGGGGGGAGGCGAGGAAGTTCTTCAGCTCCTCGAAGGCTGTCTTGCACTCCTCGATCCAGGTGAAGTCGTGTATCTTGCGCAGTGCCTTGAAAAATGGCAGGCAACGATCAGCCGACCTCGAGATGAATCTGCTGAGGGCGGCGACATGTCCCGTCAGGCGCTGGACATGCTTCTTGGAGGTCGGGTGTTCCATATCGATGATGGCCTGCACCTTCTCCGGGTTTGCTTCGATGCCCCTCTAGGTGACCATGAAGCCGAGAAATTTTCCTACCGCCACCCCGAAGGCGCACTTCGCCAGGTTCAGCTTTATCTGATGTTGCCGCAGGTTGTGAAAGGACTCGGCGAGGTCAGCTACATGGCTCGAGCCCGGCCTGCTCATAACGAGCATGTCATCCACATACACTTGCATGTTGCGGCCTATTTGGTCCTTGAAGACCTTACTGACCAAGCGCTGATAGGTGGCTCCTGCATTCTTCAGACCGAAAGGCATCATCCTGTAGCAATATGTTCCTTGGTTGGTGACGAAGGCGGTGTGCTCCTCGTCTTCTGGATGCATGCGGATTTGATTATACCCGGAGAACGCATCCATGAAGGAGAGCAGCCGGTGGCTAGAGGTAGCATCCACCAGCTGGTCGATCTTCGGAAGAGGGAAAGTGTCCTTCGGGCAAGCTTTGTTGAGGTTAGTATAGTCGACACAAATCCTCCATTTTCCATTATTCTTCTTGACCATCACTACATTCTCCAGCCAGCTCGGGTACTGGACCTCTCGAACGAAACTAGCAACCAGGAGTTTGTCAACTTCCTCCTTGATAGCTGCATGTCTCTTCGAGGCAAAACTTCTCTTCTTCTGTCGAACTGGTTTGTGCTTCGGATCAACACTCAGTTTGTGTGTAATGATGTCAGGAGGGATACCTGGCATGTCCGCGCCGCTGTCCAGGCGAACACATCTGCATTTGCCCGCAGGAATCCCAGCAGTTGGGCCCTCTTCTCCTCGGGTAGCTGGGCTCCGATCTGCACCGTCTTCGTGGGGTCATCCCCGAGCGGGTAAGAAAGTAGGCGCTCAACTGGGCCTCCCCTGGGGTCTTGGGCCCTTTGGTCGAGGTCATCTGCACTGGGATCATCCTGAGGGACCTTGGCCCCAGCGAGGGTTTGGAAACAATGCTGCACCGGCTGGGGTGCTCCCCTCATCTCCCCGATACCATAGGGGGTTGGAAACTGCACAAGTAGCCTCTTGGTGGAGACAACGGCGTCGAGCAAATTGAGCTCGGGTCGACCCAATATCATGTTGTAGGCTGAAGGAAGCCTTACTATCCTGAAAGTCATCATGATGGTGCTCTGCCGAGGTGGGGTTCCGGCAGTGACCGGGAGAGTGATTTCTCCTTCTACCCTTATGGAATCGCCCGTGAAGCCAACAAGGGGTGTGTGCACGGGCTTAAGCTGATCGGGGGAGAGATTCATCCTGGAGAAGGCATCATAAAAAAGCACATATGTGGAGCTTCCACTATCAATCATGATGCGCTTTACAGGGTGCTTCGCGATCGTCATCTCGACGACCACGGCATCATTATTTACATTTTTCCTCCTGTCTTCCCCCTCCCTCATAAAGGGGAGTACATTCTCAGAGTCCCCTGCCCCCCGGGTCCTCTTGGATGCATGCGCAGCTCCCCAGGAGATTATGCCCACCGGTTTCTCGGTGGGGCAGTTGTCGATGGTTGGAGCTGGCGGAAGAGCGATGAGCACCTGGGACTCCACTTGAGGTCTGCCCCCCACGAACCTTTTGAGGTAGCCTCTCTTGATGAGTTCCTCAATCTCCTACTTGAGGTTGCGGCATTCCTCGGTGTTGTGGCCGTGGTCGCGTTGAAAGCGACAGTACTTCATCTTGTCACGGCCGGTGGAGGCCCTCAATGGAGGCGGGCGTCTCAGGTAGTCCTCGCCTTCAATCTTCGGGAAGATCTTCATCCTCGGGGCGAGGAGAGGGGTGTAACCCTCCTCAGGAATGGGGGTCCCTCTTAGTTTCGGTCGGTCCCTCCGGGAGCTCGAAGCCTGGGGTGCTGGCTTCCGGGTTCCAGACGCTTCGGCGAGGGCCGACTTCTTCAGGGATCCTCCGTCGAGCTCCCACCTCGTACGATCCGCCTCATCGGCGCAGATGTACTTTTAGATCCGGAGAAGGAGCTCGGAGTAGGTCTTGTGGGGCTTCTTATCCAGCGAATAGGTCAGGCGGGAGGTCCTGAGCCCTCGCTTCAGTGCCAGCATTGCGACTGGCTCTTCAAGATTATAGATCTCCAATGCGGCGGCCTTGAAGCGGGCCACATAGTCCCGTAGGGGCTCGCGATCCTGCTGTCGGATGGAGAAAAGGCTGTCTGCCTCTCGTGGCAACTTCCTGCAAGCGTCGAAGTGAGCCACGAACTTCTACCCTTGCTGGGCGAAATAGCCGATGCTCTCCAGCTCCAAACGGGTGAACCACACCCGGGCTGCCTTCCAGAGAATAGCAGGAAAAGCGACGCAGAGAAGAGTGTCGATGGCCCCCTGGACCCTCATGAGGGTCCAGTAGCTTTCCAAGCGGTCCAGGGGGTCGGTGGTCCCATCGTAAGGATCCACCTGCGGCATTCGAAACCGGTGCGGGATCGGCTCCACTTGGATTTCTTGGGAGAATGAGGGACAGGCGTCGTAGCCTGCTGGCGCACTAGCGAAGCCCTGCATGCTGGCAAACCGGCGGGCAAACTCGGCCAACTTGCATTCATGTTCCTCCATGCGCCTTTCCGCCGCGCGCCTAACGGCTTCATCAGTGGACCCCTCCACCGAAGGAGATAGAGAATGTGACATGGATGCGTGGCATCCGTGATGGGGGGTCTTGCTTTTCCTGCCTCGGTGGGGTCTGGGTGCCTCCCGCCCGAGATTTGGTGAGCGGCTCTCCCTGTCGACAGAGCCGGCTCGTTGCCTCTTCGCCGGAGCTTGATGGCTGCCCTGGTTGTCAGTGGTGGCCCGCGGCTGCAATGGCCTTCCTTGGAAGGAGCGCAGGCTGTCGCGGGGAGCTGTGGCGTGGGCCGCCGAAGTCCCTGGCTGTTGGTGGATAGCCACGGACCGGTGCTGATGCTGAAGCTGGCGCACTGCCGTGGCAAGGACTTGCATTTGCTGGGCGAGTGCAGCCAGCTGAGCTTCTTGCGGAGGTGGCTAAACCGGCACGGATGGCTCCGCTTCTTGGCGGTGCAGGTTCCCCCGGAGGGGGAGTCCCCCGCACGACTGGTGGAGGCCTCCCTTGCCTTGGTTGTCACCATCCTTCCTCCTGGCTTGCCTGTGAAGAGATGGAGGGTTCGACTTGGATCGAAGATCATTCACGATGTCGCCGTCCCCCCCTACCTGGTGCGCCAATCTGTTGCCGCCAAGATCGCCGTGGCCCGTAGCTGCTATCGGTGCCGGAGTGCGTTCCCTTCGCTGCCTGACGGTCCTCTGCTTCTGGACCTGCGAAACAGGAGTTAGTGACCCGGGCCGGTGTTTCCGACCGGGGCACTCCGATGGTCAAGTTAGTGACGATTCAGGAGAACAGATCCTCCTGGTCGAGCCCCTCTTGATGGACTCCGCACTAGGAGGAGTAAAAGATGTGTGTGAAGACGAAAACGTTGCAGGGAGAGAACGATAGCGGGGACAGAGGGGTTCCCTGTTCCTCCGCCTCTCCTTGTATCCCTCGTTTTCCTTCAACTGTGGTAGTGGTGATGGCGCTTCGCCCTCTCGGTCGAGCTTGCGCTTGTATTGGTGGTCGATTGCTGTTGTTACCTCTCCCCCTTTTTGGGGGTGTCGACTGTTCTTTGCAGTTGAAAACCGGTCGTTGGGCGCTTGCCTCGGGATCTTCGCTGGGCTGGCAGGCGCGTGCGGCAGGATTCCGTGCCGTGGAAGAGATGTCTTTCCTGACAAGTTGTAGGGAAAGCTTCCATTCGTTCTGACATCCCCTCCGATCGCCCCATTCCGGGAAGCTTGGCAGAGCCTCGATCTGGGGGTCATCGCCCTAGGGGTTCGTGCTTTCTGGCTGGCCCATCCCCTTGGAAGTACGGCCGGACAGGTAGTTATGGCGGCATAGGGGGTGCCGTTCCGTAGTCCTCGGGCGGCTCGCCGGTGTCCCAGGATGGCAGGGCTTGCTCCGGGCTCGTGTGGTTACCTTGATGGAGGAAGGAAGAGTGCGGGCCTGGTCCAGAGGGCGTGCGCTCGGAGAGGCTCCACGTTGGCGGGTGAGCGCTGAGCTCAACCTCGACCACATGGCTCTAACCTCCGAGGGTCTCGCTCTGGAGGGCAGGGGACGGACCCGGTCCAGAGGGCGCACGCTCGGAGAGGCTCCACGTTGGTGGGTGAGCGCTGAGCTCGACCTCGACCACAGGGCTCTAACCTTCGAGGGTCTCGCTCTGGAGGGCAGAGGACGGACCCGGTCCAGAGGGCACGCGCTCGAAGAGGCTCCACGTTGGCGGGTGAGCGCTGAGCTCGACCTCGACCACAGGGCTCTAACCTCCGAGGGTCTTGCTCTGGAGGGCAGAGGACGGACTTGGTCCAGAGGGCGCGCGCTTAGAGAGGCTCCACGTTGGCGGGTGAGCGTTGAGCTCGACCTCGACCACAGGGCTCTAACATCCGAGGGTCTCGCTCTGGAGGGCAGAGGACGGACCCGGTCCAGAGTGCGCGCGCTCGGAAAGGCTCCACGTTGGCGGGTGAGCGTTGAGCTCGACCTTGACCACAGGGCTCTAACCTCCGAGGGTCTCGCTTTGGAGGGCAGAGGACGGACCCGATCCAGAGGGTGCGCGCTCAGAGAGGCTCCACGTTGGCGGGTGAGCGCTGAGCTCGACCTCGACCACAGGGCTTTAACCTCCGAGGGTCTCGCTCTGGAGGGCAGAGGACAGACCCGGTCCAGAGGGCGCGCGCTCGGAGAGGCTCCACGTTGGCGGGTGAGTGCTGAGCTCAACCTCGACCACAAGGTTCTAACCTCCGAGGGTCTCGCTCTGGAGGGCAGAGGACGGCTCCGGCCTAGGTGTCCCGAGCACGTGGGCCCGACCTAGCGAAGGACGGAGCTCGGCTCGTTGCCTTGAGGGAGCTCGGCTCGTTGCCTTGAGGGAGCTCAGCTCAGCTCAACAGAATGATCCGGGCTGAAGTGTTGCCTTGGCGTCCAACGCGGCGGTCTCCTTTGACGTGGCGCCTGTCAGCTACTCACGTCAGCGATCTCGCCATATCAATTATATTTCGAAGAAAAAATTTTTTGTAATTAAAAATATTTTGTCGAAGAGAAAAAAATAAAAAAAAATAATTTTTTTTTAATAATTTATTAGACAAGGATCTATTTTTTTTTTTAAGTCATAAAATTTATACATTTAAACTTTCACTAATTTAACAATCAAATAATTAAAATTCTAATAATTTAATAATTAAAATATCATGATTAAATTATTTAAAAAATATAAATTAATAGTTGGAGAAAAAATTGAATTCTTCCAACAATCCGAAAGTGCCTTCAAAAGATATGGGTACGCGTCACCCTCGGAGGCGGAGGAAGAAGATCGATCTAGCAGGGATTTTTAAACAAGGTCTGATATGGGTAGATTAAGTGGTAGCTTATCTTAGAGATCAGTGAAATCTAGCCATCGGGTCTATCCTTTGGGCATGGACGCTTCCGTTTCCTGGAATATCGAAAGTCCGACGAGATGACGTTCAGTAGAAGAAAGCTTCTTTCTTTGCTCATGGTTGTGGGGGTGACCTCCCCAAGGACAAGGAAGTTGATGGCATCTTGCTTCTTTTGTGGGTCAGAGATGGTGATCGTGACATACTCGAAGGTGGAAGTGTGGCCAGATTCAGAGGAAGAAGAATCACCGTAGCGGGAAGGGTGGTAGCGGTTGGCACCGTTCTATTTGTCGAAGGGACATAAGATGGCATTGGCATAATAAAAGGGGGATCGAGGAAGGAGGAGCCATGTGCTAAGGAGGAGCCAGCCGTTGTTGTCGGTGGCTAAGGTAGAGCTGTCAACGGGTCGGGCTCGGATCCGAAATTTTTGAATCTGAATTCAATAGATCCGGATCTGGATTTAAATCTGAATCTATTTATCAGGATTTGGATTCGAATTCGATTAATTATAGTTAAATAGATCTAGATCTGGATATGTAATATCTAGACTCGACAGATCCGAGACCCGATTAAATAAAACAATAATATATATATTTATATATTTATATATATTTATAAAATTTTTGATGTTCGATCATAATCCAACGGTTAAAATCTATCAAGGGTTTTGATATAAAAGCTTCCGTGCCCTAGTCCCTTTCTTCGTTCTAGCTGCCCAGCGAAATCCCAATCCGCTCCGGCGCTCCGCCTCCACGCCCATGGCCAATGCCTCCCTCGACGGCCGAGCGCTCCACGGCCGACGCCTCCCCTCCCGATGGCCAAAGCCTCCCCCCGACGGCCAAGCCCTCTACACTGCTACTCCGAGCAGACCGAGCTCGACATCGGTGCTCCGCCTCCACGTCCACGACCGACGCCTCCCCCTCCAACAACCAACGCCGCCCCCTCCCAACGGCCGAGCTCTCTATGCTGCTGCTTCGAGTGGACCGAGCCTCGACATCGGCCCCTCCTCGACGACGGACCCCTCGACGGTCGATGCTCGCTGCTCGCCTGCTCTGCCTGTGCCCTACCCCTCCAGCTCTCCCTTAGCTCCAAGCCCCGCCGGCCGACGCCTTCCCCCTGCAACGGCCGATGCCTTCCCCCTCGATCATCCCCCGCCGGTTGCCGCTGCCCTTGTCCCGATGTCGTTCCCATTTTGGTTTCGTCTTCCTCGGATCCGAGCCCCTACTATAGTGCCACGAAATCGATAAGTTTTTTTTTTTTGGTAATGATCTCGGGTCCGGGTTCGGGTCTGGATACCCGAGATCCATTCGGATCTGGGTCTGATATTTTAAAATCAGACCCGTCGGATATTCGGATCTGGATCTGGATCCAGTAGCTAAGGTCGGGTCCAGGTCTGAATATCTGGGTTCCGACCCGAATATGATCCGTTGACAGCTCTACAAAAAGGATAGCGGATACGGCACTACGCCGCTACATGCAACAATTGAAGGACGCGGTCGCGCGACGGGTTGTACTTGTCGTGGGCTAATAAATGATTTGTTTTTTATAATTATTATTGGATGGCATTTTGTATAATTTTTAAAATAAAAATATAAATTTTAAAATATTATAATATTTTGATATAAATAATCTTATAAAATTATTTTTATATTATAAAATTATTATTATTTTTGGATAAGAGTTAAATTATTATTGTACAAGATGTTCCACCGTTCAGTTTGCAAAAGATACAACCCGCTCTCATAATCGAAGGTGCCCGTTGAAGCGGATGAAGCTCTCTACATGTTATCCAGAGAAATTGATTTGAACCCGACCGGGTCTTCAGACCCATCATTTTATTCTAAACCATATTAGGTAATGAATTGGTTGAACAAAATTTTGGATTTTAAATACGAGGACTTTTGGATAATAGTGTCGTAATCCATTCGATACCGTATCAACCAACACACTAAAAGACAAATGGTGTTGAACCCATCAAGTAATTTTCTGACATTTCATGATTTATCAAAATTGTTGACCAAATTGCTGCGTTTTTCAAGATTATTGATTGTTAGACGATCCCGTCCGAACAACCGGAGAAAAGAACAAGCAGCCTGGCCAAGCAATCATGTCCCTCGATGAAACAGGGCCAAAATTTTCACAGATTGTTTGCTTCTTAGTTTATGCGGTTCATATGCGTATGCTTTATGTACGGGGTTTATGTTCTGAGGATGGTATGCACTTTCTCCACTGTTTTATTTTAAATTAATGTAAGTCCTGCTCTATTTTTTTATTAAAAAAAAAGGCGAGCGTTGAAATAACTGTACCTCCCTCTCCCCTTATTTGTTCGGGGTGAGTGCTCTATAAAAGTTATATTTCATTATGAAATATTATAACGATCGGATAAGGAGGCGAACTTCTTTTGCAACAATTAAGGACAAAGGTTAGCTCCATTCAACATTCATATTCTGCTGATAAGCAACGAGGCCTACAACTTGACCAGTACTTCAACCTCGTGCGCGTGCAATTTTTATAAATTTATTATTTTTATTAAACATCTTTCCTATCTAAATGATATCCTTTCAAATTTAGATATTTTTATATAGAATATATTGATATGCATCCGTATTTAACTAATCATATTTAGGATACTTTGATAGGCATTTATCTTATGTATATCATCAAGTATATATTTAGTGGAATGAATCCCAAGCATAATAATATGAAGAATTTCAAGTTCCTATATGGTATCAGAGCAAGGTTCCTATTCCATCTCATCTCCTGTCTATTCCAACCCTATTCCAATCCTATTCCCATCTTATTCATGCCATGTTTCCTTCTTTTTCTTAAGGGCTACCCTAATCTCCTCCCTCCTCTCGGCCTCTCTCTCTCCTTGATCCCGACCCCGGCACCGTCTGACTCTCCCAACCCCATCACCGCCCATTTACCAATGCCTCTCGATGCCTTCCACCAGCCCTCCCTCCCCTCTCGGCCTCTCTAACTCTCCTAGCCCTGTCACCGCCCGTCCACCGACGCCTCTCGCCGCCCCCGCCCCCACCAACACCTCCCTCGTTGACGCCTCCCGCCGCCCCTGCCCCCACCGACGCCTCTCGCCGCCCTTGCCCTTGCCGATGCTCTCCTTCCTTCATCCTCCCAGCTTCGTCACCATCTTCACCGAGCCCACCCTACACCGCCCCAGCAGTCGATCGACGCCGATGATGCAGGACTCCTCTAGATTCGTCCCTGACTCCTTCGTCTCCCCGTGCGTCGTCCATCGATGGCCCCCTTTGCTCCAATAGCCGATCAACGCCGACGATGCAGGACTCCTCCATATCCTATTAGGAATTATGTTCCAAAGCCAATCATCTAGGCTATAGATGGTCGTACAACTCATGTACATGTATGAATTATTGAATTGAATAAAAGGTTTATTCTGGCTATTCATCATAATCATCTTCCTAATTGACCTCTTGTATGATGATGTCCTTTGAGCTACTTTGTATGCGATGTAGAGAGGATACATCGCATAGTTCATAAACTGGTTCGTGACCAAAGGATACGCCGTTCAGGACGATGGTGTATCGAGAGTAGGTCGTTGATGTCATGACTGTTGGTTGTCCTCTTAACCAAGGAGCATGGAGATGCTAGTATGATATCAGGTGTTGTGTTTTGACACTTCACCGAACATGACTCTCATGCAGGACTCTCTTTATACTGAAGAGGAGTCTTGCATTAGAATGTGGACACGAATTATTCCTCTGACTTGAGATCATTATGGCAGCTTGCAAGCAACTCACTATGCTTAGGTACCGGACTACCCGGATTTCTAATCCGGTGATGGAAGGTTACTGGGTACAGTCAAGTACTTGTGTAGCGGTAGTAGGATCGAGATAGGATTGATCTCTCTAAATGATTTGGATTGAATGCTTAGTATACCTTAATTGAGAAAGACCTTGGCCAGGGCATTCCTTGTAAAAGATTACAAGGATTCTTTATTTGAGACATATTGAGATGGCTTGATTAGGGTTGGGCAGTTTAACCCTATGCCATCCGGAGCATCAGGATGATCAAGGAATAAGTTCAGTGCTATTCCATATTTGATAGGTTCAGATTGCTCTGCAATTTTTCAAGCTATCCGGATATCGGGTGTCATTGCTAGATGGCAACTTTGGCTGGTACTAAAAATATTCTCGTACTACCGTATAGTGTTTGAACCTGAGGGGTCACACACATTAGGGGCTTAAGTAGCTAATCAGCAAATCGATTTGGACTTAATTATAATTGTTACAATTAAGAGATGACCTAATTAATTATGGTTTAATTGTTAATTAAATTAAATTAGTTTTAGTTTAATTTTAATTAATCCAAATTATGTTAAGGTCAATAGCCTTTTCGAAATTGGTTCGATTGGGTTTTTAAATCTGGCTTTTGATTTGAATGTCAAATCAAATTTAAATTGGACCATGAGTCAGAGCCCAGTTGGACTGGACTCTCTCCCCTCATGCCACATGGCACTCCCTTTCTCTCCTTCCACACGCCACATAATGTTTGCATGATGTAAACATGATGATGTTTCCATAAAGTAAGCATGAATAATGTTTGCATGATGTAAGCATGGATGATGTTTGCATGATGTAAGCATGGATGATGTGTGCATGATGTATGTATTGTTGCATCAATTACTTTGAAAAATTATTTTAAATATTTAATTAGAATCAAGTTTAGATTTATAGTCATTGGTTGTAATCATGAACTTTTTGGATGTTGATGGATTTCATGCTCTCATGATTAAACTTGTGATTATTAGACTTTTACTTGATTTTGATTAATATAGTTTTAAACTATTTCAAGTGAAATGTTATGACTTATGTGTTTTCATTTTTTTTATCCATGCTTAGATTATAAATGATTTGAAACAAGTATAGAATTGGTAGTTAAGGATTACATTTAAGAAGAAGGTATGCACATTGATAAACCCTTGCTCCAGTAGTTAGAATTGCTATTAAATTACTTCTAGTATCTGTATGGATATCAAATCAATTCAAATGAATTTGAAATCATGCTAAAAGTTTCTAAATGATCAATCCCTTATATTTTGAAAATCATATATATCTTGAAAATTCAAATCTTGATGCTTGTGCTTTCATGTTCTATTCCTCTAATGAATGCATATTTTTAAGGAGAAATAATATTTAGGCATGTCACCTTCTGTGAACAGATTTCATTTTTTTCTTTACCTCATAAAAAATCTTCATTTCCGTGTCAAGAACCTCTGCTTGATCATTTTCCCTTTCATGCACCATTACTTGAGGAAAATGGGCATTCTGAACAACCTGGCTAGTCTGCTGTCTCCCTAACAGACACTTGTCTTACGAGCAATCTGGCAGCACCTGAGAGGCGATATCCTACTTGCCATCATAGTCCACCGACTCATTTAATAGATTATCATTGCTACTTATCCACTATTTTGCCTTTACATGAACATAAATCCTATCAAGAGGCATAATCTAATCCATCCTAGCAGAATGCCATGTCAGAAAAACTTGAGGCTCTACGAAAAACCCATACATGGGACTTGGTTGATCTGCCGCCTGGAAATCGATCGTGGGCTGCAAATGGATATACAAGATCAAAACTAAGGCTGATGGTTCCATCGAGCGCTATAACGCTCATTTTGTTGCCAAAGGATTTACACATGAGTATGGCATCGACTATGAAGAGACCTTTGCTCCTGTTGCTCATATGACTTCTGTCCGTACTCTACTTCCAATAGCCGCTGCCAAACGATGGTCCTTACATCAATTTGATGTCAAGAATGCCTTTCTTCATGGAGACCTATCTGAAGAAGTATACATGATGCCGCCTCCTGGCTTACCTCACCAGCCTCATCAAGTATGTAAACTTCGTCGTGCACTTTATGGTCTCAAACAGGCACCTCGTGCTTGGTTTGAAAAATTCCAAACCACTCTTCTTGATTATGGATTTTTCCAAAGCCTTCACGACTCCGCCTTATTCTATCGCCGCTCCTCTCATGGAATAGTTCTACTTCTTCTTTATGTTGATGATATGGTTGTCACTGGAAATGACCAACAAGGCATTTATGATACCAAGCAATACTTGCACAAGTGCTTCGAAATGAAAGATCTTAGCTTATTACGATTCTTTCTTGGCATTCAAGTCAACCATCAATCTGATGGTCTTTTCATTTCTCAAGCTAAGTATGCCTTTGATTTGCTCATTCGTGCCGACATTTCAGATAATAAAATTGTTGATACCCCTCTTGAGATAAATTTGAAGCTTCAGCCTACTGATGAAAAATTCTTACTGATCCCACTCAGTATCGCAACTTATAGGTAGTCTCAACTACCTCACTATCACTCGACCGAATATTTTTCATGCAATTGATGTTGTCAATCAATTTATGTCTGCGCCTCGCTCTGTTCACTATGCTTCTATGCTTCGGATACTCCGATATATCAAAGGCATGCTATATTATGGGCTTCTTTTTTCCTCTTCTGATCTCAATCTTCATGCATACTCTGATTCAGATTGCGCTGGAGATATCAATGATCGACGCTCTATAACTGGCTATTGCATATTCTTGAGAAACTCACTGATTGCCTGGAAAAGTAAAAAGCAATCAGTTGTATCTCGCTCCAGCGCAAAAACTGAATATCGTGCCCTTGCTCATACTACTATTGAGATTGTCTGGCTTCGCTGGCTACTTAATGATAGGGCATACATCTATCCTCTCCAACGCCCATTTATTGTGATAGACATAGTGTTATCCAAATCACATGCAATACTGTCTTCCATGAGCATACCAAATATATTGAAATTGGCTGTCACTTTACTCGCCACCACAATCAGCAGCGGACTATTGATCTACATCATATCTTCTCAACTAATCAAATTGCTGATTTACTTACAAAGTTCCATGCCAAGGAGCGCTTCCACTACCTTCTCTCCAAACTTCATCTGCAAGAAGCACCTTCAGTTTGAGGGGGGATGTTAAAAATCTTCCCTACCTAAGTGATATCCTTCCAAGTTTAGATGTTCCTATATGGGATGTATTTATATGTATCCATGTTTGGCTAATTCTATTTAAGATACTTTGCCGTGTTTGGCTAATCCTATTTAGGATACTTTGGTAGGCATTTACCTTATGTATATCATCAAGTGTGTATTTAATGGGATGAATCCCAAGCATAATAATATGAAGAATTTCAAGTTCCAACAATTTCAAATAAGTGTGATTTTCATTTTGTTTGTTTTCTTCCTTTCTGTATGCACAAAATAAGAAAAAGAACTGTTATGAGGTAATTCACATTCTTACCGAGAGCAGTGAAAAAGTTGTCTTATAAGTGAGCTGATAATTGGATTCAAGCCTTTCTTTCTTGCAAACCTTGCTTCACATTCATACTTTTTCTTGTGTGCATTTATTCGTAAGGACATGCATCTTAAGCATTTTAGGATAGCTTTTCTTCTAGGGGAACCCTCAAAGGTTACCTTGCTATGATCTTTTATATTGGCCTTTTGAGCACTAGAAGATCTTGTTAGAAGATTTAGAAAGGAATTATTCCATTTGTTGAAATATCCATCTCTTATTTAATAGAGGCCTTGTCCTATTTGTATGCCAGCAACTTTTCTTAATGATGACAGAAATCATGGTTTGGAGTGGGTCACGTTCTCTTAATTACAAGAATTTATTATGGATTACAGGATTTATCTATCTACCCACACTGAGATATGCATGAAAATAAGCATTAGTAGGTTCCTCCTTCGACTATATTGTAGAAGCTACTAAGAAGCATTGGTATAAGAATTTAGGGTGGGCCTATGAGCCAGTTTCAAGGCCAAAGGTCCGCAGGACTGAGGGGCTCGAAGAGTTGAAGGTCTACTAGATCGAGAGACTTTTAGGCATACTTCTATCCTTTCTGAGGGTTGTACTGCCAAAGAAAGTCTTAATCTCCGATGGCTTCATGATTCAAAAGAGTGTTCCCTCAGTGACTGAGGGTTGGACATGTTGAGGGTTAGCCAGGCTGAAAGTAGCTAGAAGATGCTTCAGTAATGGCCCATGGCCAAGGATTAGCCCAATGGAATGTTTTGAGGCACTCGTTCAACCCGCTTAAGTTGGGTTGGACCTTGGATTTTAGAGGGAGGGGGAAAGGTGATCCTTCATGAGGACCAAAGGTTAGCCAAGCCAAAGAAGTTTGGTGGCATAGACTCTCCTACCAAGGATAAGCCTTGGATGAGGCATCTTGTAGAGGTGATTATAGCTGGTGTTGTTTCGTTAGGAGACTCAAGAGAGAACTTGGATGACATTCTTCCATCTTAATCATGGATATTTGATTGATATTTTATTTGAATAAATGCTTCGCATATAAACATCTCGAGGAAGAAGGGACCTAATATTGAAGGTCGGCGATATTAAAGGAGGCCTAAATGTGGCCTTACTTTGTCCTGGGGATGACTAGTGACTATTTATACCATCATCTCATTCAAAAATTTTGAAATACCGAGAGTGAGGATTACCCCCACATCATATATATATATATATATATACACACACACACGACAAGTTTCCATTTAAACTTTGTGCTCAAAGTCATTTTGTATACTTTATACATGTAACTTTGATTTTTATTCTTTTTGGATTCCTTTTTTCCCTCTCCACTTGTTGCAATCTACCCTTAATATTTGTGCACATAGTTCTTCCTGAAATCTACCATTGTGTGTGTGCTATTCATTATTATCATGGGAACTATCAATCTGATTTCTTTATTTAACTACAAAGGAACCTAGAGAAGAGAGTAAAACCCCAATAATTGGTGATTCTATTAGGTACATAGTTGCATGGTCCTCAACTTTTGTACATCTTACACTTTTTTACCATTCCTCTTTATTAATTTGTATTGTTTTTGCAAATTATTTATTTATAAGCTAATTATGTATTCTTTTTTCATATATATAAATTTGTATATGAGTCCTACTACTTGTTTATATTTTCTTTTTGTTTTATTGTCTTATTGGGACAACCAAAATCATATAGGAGATGTTTAGTACTTTATTTAAAGAAGTTAAATCTTCATTAGTGTTCAATATCTTAGATGAAAATTCTTTATCCTATGACATTAATGTGGCTGTATCAGTGTATACATAAGTTTTGGAAACAAGAAGGAATTATCAAAGGGATTAACTTCAGAGTGGAAAGCTGCAATAAGCAACATTTATCCATGCAATTTCCAAGAAGAAGATATATTTCCTTGAATAAGCTGGTTCTCGCTTCTGCAACTTCTGATCTTCCAACAATCTCAACAAGGGTTTATCAAAGTACATCATGTAAATTGTTATAAACAATGGTCTAGAGTTGACAGTAACTAATCTGTTGGGATGTGCGCAGCGGATTAAACCAGTTTAGGCCTCCAAATAATTTCTGTTTACTCACTTAGATAATTAACCAATCACAACACAGACAGATATCAAATTAAAAGAAGACGAGATTTACATGGTTCGGCAAAATATTGTCTACGTCCACCAAGAGAAAAGAAGTAATCTACTATAATCTAACCCAAATCTAGGTACAAAAGGAACACAAATATCCGGATAACAAATGCCAGATTAAAATCTAACTATAATCTAACCCAAATCTAGGTACAAAAGGAACACAAATATCCAGATAACAAATGCCAGATTAAAAACAAAGAGACAATAAATAAACAAAAGAGGATGAAAGAAGCACGAGAAAAATCCCAAATACCAGGCCTCTAACTTTTCTTGGTGCCTGGATCGAAGAAGAAATCTCTCTGAAATTCTCTGAATTTTTCTCTCTTTTTTCTCTTTCTGTGTATCAAAGATCGCAGGTTCTTTGTAGTTAAATAACCATCTGAAACAGCATCCAAAACAGACCTAAAACGAGTCCAGAAAATCCAAAGCACTCCTAAGCCGTCAGATCAAAGAGCAAAGACTCAGATCGCACCAAAATTCGTGCAAGATACACTCAGATCAAGTCTAATCAAGCTCGGATTAATCTCAATTGTCCGATCGACCGATCGGACAGTCTAGAATGCGGGAAATCGCGTGGATCACGTGCACACCGCGAAAAACCAAGGAAAAACCGTACGTAAAATCGGGGAAACGTCCCAAGGGAGGGGAAACGTCCCAAGAGAGGCGCCGCAAGCGGCTGCGCCGAGCCCATGCGCGTGTGGGCCTGGGCCGCGCACGGACGCCCACACGCGCGCCTGCGCGCTGGGTCGAGCACCCGCCCGTGCCACGCGTCGCGCATGGGTCGGGGGGAGCTTCGTTGGAGCGGTTTCGTGGCTTGGTTTTTACGGGAGCATACGTAACATAATCAATAACAAAGAAGCACTCCAACCACATGCTCCAAAATTTGTGCAATCCTTTGACCGTGCGAGCAGCCCAGAAGCAAGTCCAAAGTGTGCAGATACATTATTGAGTTTTATTTCTAAACCATGCCGAAATTGCTCAACCCCCTTTAAAATATTATATCAGGATAAAACTTTGTTAGTGAAGGTTTTTGTAGTTCTACATTATATGAAACTAGACTTTAAGTCATCACAAGCATAGACAACGGAGGAAACAGTATATAATACTCTACATGTTAAAACCTACTCTATTGAAGAAAATTACATGAACCAAAATAGATTTCCTCGGACCACAGGAATTTAAAAAAAAAAAAAAAAAAAAATCCAAAGAGCATATTTTGCAATAGGAGCTGAAAATAATATCACATGGTCTGGACTCCCATGCAGGACTCTTTCTAGGCAAGCGAGAGATTTAAATAAAAGGAGCAAGAAAAATGGGAAGAAATGGATGAAATGTCAACTTTTGAAAAAAGAAAGCGACGGGAATAACAGCGTATGCTTATGTATGTTTTCTCAAAATACAGAGTTTCAGGAGAATTTAACAGATGAAGACCAGCCTCTTTACCTTTAATAAGTACATTTGTTTTATTAGGAACTGATGAGGCTGGCTGCTGACATGGTGCTCACATTCGACATGGCTGATCGCTGATATGGCACCCGTGTTCGACGTGGCTGACTGCTGATATGGCACCCGTGGGTCGTGTTCTGGCTGAGTAGAGCTCCTGATCGAGCAGAGCTCCTGGCCGAGTAGAACTTCCGGTCGAGTAGAGCTCCTGGCCAAGTAAAGCTCTCGACCAAGTAGAGCTCCCGACCGAGTAGAACTTTTGGCTATATAGAGTCTCCGGCCGAGTAGAGCTCCTGGCTGGGTTGAGCTCTTGCCTGAGTAGAGTTCCTGGTTGGGCCGAGCCTTGGTTACGGGAGAGTCGTTCTCCCACAGACCAAGATGGAAAAAATAGATCGAGGATGCATCAGAAGGTCACAACCCCAGGCATGCACGTGTAGCCTGCCTGGTTCTAATGTCATCGCAGACCACCCGGATGGCGACGAGGGGAGCGGTGTTACCATCTTCGTTGAACCTGTCACGATGCTTGGAAAGGAATATCCTACGAGGGGAAAGAGGCATTCTACCGAACCTGCGCCCCTTGTAGAGGCGTGCCTTGTTGGGACTACAGGTCCCGCGGCACGCCGCCTACATCCCTTGCAGGAGAGTGCCATACTGGGACTCCAGTTTCTATCCACGGAGCTCTGCGAAGCCTGCACCCTTTTAAGGAGAGTGTGCTGTAGCACGCCGCCTACATTTCTTGCAGGAGAGTGCCCTGTCAAGACTCCAATTTCTGTCCAACGAAATCCTAGAAACCTGCATCCCTCTCAGGGGAGTACGCTGCCAGGATACCAGATCCTGTCCAACGGTGTTGCTTTTTATATTTAGATAAGAGGGGCATCCGGTCAAGATAAGTGGCAAGCAACCCCTACTGCTTAAAAGAGAGAAAAACAAATCTTTTACGAACCTTATTCGTGGTGGTCATCGAGGTCTCCGCAACTGAGGATTTGTTGTTCTTAATCGCCAAACTAACTTGATCGTCAGAGTGTTCTATTGGTACCCCGGCCCGGGCTCTCTTTCTTGCAAGATCATTCAGTAGCCAGAGCATCCATAGGCGAGAGACCCGACCTCTCCTGGAGCGATTGATGTGGCACCGGGATCCATCGAGTCTACGGGTAGGAGACGATCTTGGCGGCAACAGGATCCGCAAAATCCTCCTCAAATTGTATAAGATACTTTAGAGAATGAAAAACCTCTCGAATCGTATCAGAGTTAGTTCCCTAATCCTAGGAAAATGTGATTTTTAAAGGAAACTCATTTAGTATCCATCTGTGGAGATCATTTAAGAAGATAGTCAAACAGGCTATTATAGTTTCAATGGAAACTGACTTCCTACTCGAGTAATGGTTTCCTTATAACTGAAAAGTCTATTGACATTTTTTTTTTATATAATCTTATCCGCATATAATAAGAAAGGCTTTGTAGCTACCCTTTGTCAGAACCTATAAACTGTAATTTTTCAGGTGTGTTTCTCTTGGTCATGGGTAAAGTCCAATTGGCCTTCCTGGTCTAGTTACACCCTTCTGTAAATGCAGCTCTCTTCATATTCATTTTCCAATCAAGGACTAAGAGGAAGAAAGGAGAGTGATACAAAAACTAAGATACAGAGTACATTTATCAAATCAGATATGTTCATCAAATGCTCCCTGAATACACTACATCCATATCCACTCCAAAATATCCTAATTAATAGGATCATGGCTATCCATTAAATACTTCTTCCTCTTTGATACAGCATGCATTCATAACTACTTTGAGGGGAGAAAAAAAGAAAAGCTGATGCACCAAGCGAACTTGAATAACTATAAGTTGAGAACTTTATATCCATACATATCATATTAATGCCCTCTAACACAGTTCACATATCACAAGTCCCTAAACAGTAGCCATTCTACAAATTCATTTTGCTTCTTTTCTATTTGGTCTTTCATACTTTTGCAACTGCACATCATATATTTTATTAGCAAATTAGCTACCAAACAGAAATCTTAGAAGTTGCTGATAATGGTTGAAGAATCAATATAGCTAGACTAAAATTCAAGATTTTTGTAAGGCAATTGCTATGCATATCTTTTTCAAGCATATTGGAGATAGTATTATAAAGTCATGCATCGATCCAAAATCTTCTAGATAAGCAATTAAATTTATCATTTCAAGAACTTTAAAAGGCCTACAAAAAAATAGCAAAAGGTCCAAAACATGGCACATAAAGGCATGGAATCCAATCTGATGGATTTGGTTGCAGTTAGACACTTTATCTTATTAAGAAAAAAAATGCCTTTTCAGAAAATAATATCGTTAGAACTACCAGTAAATTATAAAGTCAGACATTTATATTGACAATAGCAGAATGATACCTTTATAGCTGCACTAATTAAACATGTCCAAGCATTGGGACGCAAGACCAAGTGCCTGCAATGATGCAAGTTGTAATTTTAGGAATATATTGAACCAAACGAATCAACAATAAAACAACAAGAACACCAATACAACATGTACTTCCCACAAATCGGTATATGCTGGATAGCCTTGTATTGCATGCTGGAGGCTTCGTACTGCCTCTGATCATTTCTTTTGGTGGACCTGAAAAAATTACATGACCATAATGTATTAGACCAACAAAATTGCTTTTTATGGTAAACGAGAAATCTAGTAAAATAAAATGTAAAAAATCATAGAAAGTGTGTTTCATATTGCACTCCGGGGGGAACTGAAATACCTCCATGGGTCTCCTTTCTAGGTGCATATGGTGTTTTTGCCTTGATCATATGATGGAAATGCAAGCAGGAAGGAAAGGATTGTAACATCACCAAGAAACTAATGATACGAATTGAATGATCACATAACGAAATGAAAAGAAAATGAAACTAATGATATATGTTAAGAGGAAGAAAAAGATTGATGTTCATTGATATTAGGACCCTCAAGGTCTTTAAATAGAGTACAAGATCATCATATATAGTAATATGTGATAACACGTGACTCCTCTTAGGACTGCGGTAAGGCTCCTAATAAGACAAGATAAAGCAGTTGTTCTAGGAAATAATATAAGATATCCTGCTTTTTAACATTCCCTCTCAAGTTATAACGTATACATCAATTAAGTCCAGTTTGAAACATATAATAGAAAACAAAAAATGGAGTTGAGAGTTTTGATAAAGATGTCTACGAGCTAATCTGCTAAACTAGTATAAGGTATCTGAGTCTTGCTAAATAAAATAAACCATCAGCAAAGTTTTCAAAGGTTGCTCAATATTCAAGAAATGAACACTTTGTTGGAATGGAGAAGGTCCGGACAAGGATTCCACTTACTTTTCGGAAAAAGAGAAGAATGAGATAGACTCAAAAAAAGTAATATCAACCGAAACAAAGTATCATCAAGTAATAGAATCATAACACTTATACCTCTTTTGTATTAGAAAAAGTAAGTGAAAAAAGTCAGGTGAGAACTATATAATCATCTTCCTGGACTGAGTAAGTAAACAAGATTAGGTAAGAGATGTATATCATCTTTCTGCTTGTCCATAGAGTTAGTCAATGTCTTGCTATCAAAGAAGAGAAGGCGGTAAGAGAAGTGTTGGTCTTGTCCACAGAGCTGGTCAGGTGAGAGCTGGATATCATCTTCTTGCCACTTATAAAGACAATGCCATAAAAAGTCAAAGATAACGATGACAGCTACAGTAAAAAGAGAAGTCCGGATCACTGCATAGAGGAAGTGAAAATCAAGGAGAACCTATCACCAATCAACTTGAAGGCATAGATAATGCGAGCAGAGATCCGCTAAAAATATCGAGATTGGAGAGCTGGGCAATGCAGCCATGGGACTTAAACTGGTCGAGAGGACTTGAGCCAATACTTAAGGGTGCACTAGAGCGCCCGAGCAAGGATCAACTCCATGGTGGCAAATATTTTTTTATAAAATAATAATCCAAGCTGATGGAAACATAAGAGAGATTATTGTAATGTAACAATCCAAATTGATGGAAATATAAGAGACAGTTTTTTTTTTTTTTTTCTTTCCTTTTCTTTCCTTATATTTATTTATTTATTTTTCACTCATTTTCTTCTCTCTTCTTCCTCGGGTCGACCCAGGGGCTTTCCTTGGTTCGTGGGGAGATAGTGGGAGGGGAAAAGGAGGTCTAGTAGCAGCACAACCAGGGTGGTTCGGCGATAGTGATACGACCGAAGTGGTCATGCACAGAGAAGCTAAGGGAGAGGAGGAGAGGGGCATTGCCCCATGCCATTTCCATAGCAATCCAAGGGCCAAGAGGAAAGAAGGTGGTGGAGCTTGGCTGGAGAGGGTGATTTTGGCGGCCATGGAGGGTCTAAACGGCTAGTTTCAAAAGAGAAGATGGGAGAGAGAGAGATGGTAAGAGGTGGTGGAGGGATATGGTAGCAATGGTGGGTGTAGGCCAAAGTTCCGGTGATAAAGTGTAAAAGAATAAGAAAAAAGTCGGGTAAGTTTAGAATAGATAGTGACTCGGCTTGCTTGCTAGCAACTGAGACCCCTTTCGCACGGTCATGGGAACCTGCCTGCAGCTCGGCGAGAGCTTTAGCAAGGATACCGACTTCGAACCATGGTGGAGGTAAAGTAGGGGAGAAAGAAGACAAAATAGGAAAGATTTCATTATGGATAGATTTTGGTGATTCACATCAGAGGGAGGGAGGGTTTTGAAGGGAACCATAAGGAGAGAGGGCAGTTACGGGCGGCAGCTTCCATGGTATGCTTTCTCGGGCTTGGAGTGCTTTGAGCAACTGAACAGGGGGAGGCGGCAATAGGGAAGGCTTCGGTGATTATGATGGAGGAGGCAATGGAGGGGGATCCAATTGATTTGTTTATAGAGTTGGGGTCTGAGTTTCAGAGAAGTAGGGAGAAGGAGAATAAGAGAAAGAAGGGGAAGAAAAGAGGAAGAGAAGAAAAAGTAGGAAAAGAAGAAGAAGGGAAGCAATGTTTGGGCTCCGAAAGCAAGAATGGTGGTGGATGAGAAGGTGGAGGTGAGTATGATTAGCACTACTATAGGAGGAGGGGCTCAAGATGTGGTGTGGCCTGGGCATCCATGGCACTACTTTAAGTTCTGGCCTTGGAGATGGAGATGGGCGACAAAGGGAGTGCGTTGTTGGATGGAGGCGGAGAGTGGAAGATAGAACATGGGAAGACATTTTTTTTTTTTTCATGAGAAAAAATTAGGGGTGTTCAACCGGAAAAAAGAGGAGTGGTGGGTCGGCCGCTAAGGTTGTAGGGAGAAGGGAGATTTGTTAAAAGGAAGAAAAAGATTGTTGTTCATTGATATCAGGGCCCTCAAGACCTTTAAATAGAGTACAAAATTATCATATACAGTAATATATGATAACCTAACAGGATCGAAGTAAGATTTTAATAAGACTAAGATAGTTGTTCTATGAAGTAAGATATTTTGCTCTCTAATAATACATATAAAGACATGCAAACATCATCATCTCCTGTACACCCAAAAAGTTCTCGGGGACTTCCCAGATGCCTCCTTAAACAAAGCAATCTCCAAAACCTCTTTCATCCAACAAATCACATGGCCCTTCGTGAAGGCAAAAAAAAAAATAACAACAACAATAACAACAAGAGGGATTTGAAATGCGAACCACCAGAAGGTGCTAACTTTAATTCAATTTCTTTTATAGGAAATTCTAATTCACTCACAGTGGCTTCAGAATCATTGAGATTCAGGGTCACAGTCCTTCGATAGCACTTGGAAGCCCTCTGCGGATCCACCAAGACTTGATCGCAGCTAAGCCATAGGAAACGAAAGGCGACACCTTCTCTAGGTTTCAGTTTCGCACAGGTCAAGATATACGCAGTTGCCTTTTCCTTGTATTGCCTTGATTCCTCTACATCTATTCCTTCCCCTCTTTGCCACAAGAAGAGATCCTGAAATGGAAATCCATAAAATTCACCAAAAATTGATAAACAAGAGAGAGAGGATGGACCGGAGGCTACGAGATTGTAGTTATGGGTAAGGTTGTCAAATCGGCATTTAGGGTTTGTTGTGGTTGCCGAAAAAGATGCTCTTCCATCTGCAAGAGAAGATAGGAAATGAGGGTTAGAGAAGTTAAACGAATCAGAGATAGAAGGGAGGTATTGGAAAAGATTGGGTTGCAAACCGGCTGGGGCATTGGGAGACATCGCTGAAAAGGAAGACGAAACCGCAACATTGGAAAGCGAGGAGTGGAGGGAAAAAAATATTATGAAAAGGGAAAAGGAACGGCGAGGATGGAGCAAGCTTTGCGTTCAGCCGATCATGACGACTCCAACGATTGTCAAAAAATAGAAATGATTTCAAGACTCGGTTAACGTAGACAGCTTGTAGATTGTAAATAGCTACAAGGAAGAAGAACATCATATCTAGCAGCTAACATTATTCAGTTCCATCGAGGCTTAGATTAATTCAGAGCACCGAGAGTAAACCTGAACAATAAACCTATTTATCCAGCTAATAATAATCGTTCTATGTTTTGTTATATACTTAAATCTGAACAAATTTAATTCAAATTTTATCAGTTCAATACACATTATTCTATCATGCAACGAACACACATTATTTTGTTATTCACCAATATTAGGTTTACATTTCAGTCCTCGATTAATATAGAATGTTCGGTACAATGAACAAATTAGTTTATATTTTACAACCCAATAAATGAAGATTACATTTATCGTCACTAAACAAAATAAAGCCTATTACCTTTTGGCTTTTATTGAACAAACTCAGAAGCCATGTACGAACAAACTTATTTCTACTTTCAGTGAATCAATACGCACTGAATTGTTCGATGGTGGATGAAAAAATAAAAGAAAAAAAAGGTCGGGATTTTAGTTTCCATGGATTCCGGCAATAATTTGACGGAAAAGGGAGGAGAAGAAAAGAAAGGTTAGAGACCGTTATTGATGTTGATTCACCAAGAACTCTCGACGGAGATACTCGCTACCCATGAATGATTGGGATTTTGAGCATGATGCTCATCAGAGGGAAGAGATAAGGAAAATTTATGGATTGAGTTGTAGGACTTTCATTGAAGTTTGGCAAGCCCTGAAACTTATCCTCTCCGTCTAAATTAGGGAAGAGGAAAACGTCGGTCGAGGAATCTTCCTCCTCATTACATGCCATGCACGCAAACAGTCCAAGAGGGCCATTGGGACCAGCCCAAGACGAACCTAATTTCAGGCTGGTCAAGTGGATCAGGCTTGATCCTGGATTGGGTATTAAAAGTCCATCATCGGAGTCTTCCTGCATACCTTTTCAGTTAGAAGAATCAAGAATTAGAGTAGGTTAAATGAGTGCCTTGTGACTGCTACATGTTGGTGAGACTTTTGGAAAAAATCTTATAACAATTAATACATTTGGCAATATTTTATCTACTTAAATGTCAAGAAGCAAGGGCTTGTATTGCATCGAAGCTTGCCAAATGAGAGTACAAAGTTGGCCATTGGTTCAAAGGCGAGGAAGCAAAGAGGATCCTACACACCATCAGTCTTGCCAAGACGAGGACAAAAAGTTGGCCATGAAGTGTAACCAGGGAAACTGCAGATTGTATGGGAGAACGATAGGACGGAAAACCAGTTGTAAATATCGCATCACACGCAACAATGACTTGCAAGGCCTGAGGGAATAGCTGTACCTGGATTTGTGTAAATGAATCGGAATAAGGGGAAGACATAGGAATACGAAAAGGGAAATTGCACTAATTTCACGAGGATTAATTTGGCCAGGTATTGAACGGATGATTGCAGCGAATCCCACTTCAGTTGGATAAGGTTTGGTGGTAATCTAGCAATCTCTTTATTTTGAGGGGATTTATCAAATTTAACTGATTTTTCTGATGGAGTCCGGATTCTCTGTTACCATTATCCTTTCGGTGTTTTAATGTTTTGAGTTGCCAATGCATTGGAAGCAGCTTCTCTCTGTGTATGCGTGTGCGTGAACGAGGAAGGGAAGGAGATTAAAAATCTACAAATCTATCACTGTCAAGAAAGGAAAAGAATCTACAAATCTATACTTCAGTCCTATTTCATTTGCCTCTTGTCCTCAACTTTCTAGGCCTCCGGCATTCTTAGCATGGTCACAAGTAAACTGATCGTCGATCAGTTTCTAGATCTCCATGAAAAGCAACATCTTTTACAGCTTCTCTAAAGAACGACCGTACTCTAGCTTCAATGTAAAGATTTGATATTGCGGCTTCATGCCGCTGCTAAAAGCTGCATCATTCACCCAGGTGTTGAGTCAAGTAAAGGAGCTGAGAAGAACCATGAAAGAAACTATCAAAGGATGCAATGCTTCATTTGACTCAGATGTTTACGAAGTTAATTATTATTATTAATAGGTTGCTTCAGCTTGAGTTCCCTCGAGGACTTCACATTCCATGAAGAAGTGGAGGATTTTGCGATCGAAATTCTTGAGATCTTCCCACGTCTGCCAGTGGTGACATCTAAAATGCAGGCCTCGATGATCATGGTTCTGCTATATCTTCGGCTATTTAGCATTAGTCAATATAACAAAATGAATGAAAAAATGTAGTCAAGTATATTTTAAAAGATGAGTCAAAATGCTTACGACTCCTCAGAAAGCATAACAATGCCCGTCCTATTCCTATCTTCCATCCCTTTTATTTAATCCTTTCTTCATACCCTTTCCTCTCATTGTTTTCTGTATTTCCTTCCCTTCCTGTCATCTTTCATTATCTTAATGAAGTTGGGTGGTTATGCCTCCAAAACTTAATTAATAATTAAATGTTATATTTATGGATTAAACGGCATTGCCTACGCTTCTTATTGAACGTGGAAACTGCGCTAGCTGGGTTTTATCGGTACGAGTTTTCCATTGTTCTGGTCCTTCTTAAAGGTTTATTCATGTCGCCAAACAAAGTGTAACGTCCCGAAATTCAGCACCGGAATCGGTACGCAGCTGGCCGCACAAATTCTAGAATTTATCCTAGAGATCATGCAAGGCCTGAGTACACGAGAGTCATTCACATCAAAATTTAAAACTGATATTATATAAACAATTGAGTAACAATTGAACAATCCATGTATTTAATCAATATCATTAATTGGTCTACTGATTCACAACAAGCATCAGTAATCGAAATTAACTCTAACTAACTAACTAACTCGACATTAATGAAGCTCCGTCTCACGCCCAGTCCAAATCCTGCCACGCATCCCAAGTCTCTGAAAATCAAAAAGTAAGGAGTGAGCTCTACAGCCCAGTAAGATTCCCTTGCAATCACACCAATAATAATATACATTTCTAAAATAAAATAGCATGAGCATACTAGAATATCATATCACGCAGTCAAACAACTCAATATCATGTAGTCCAATCCATTTCATAACCGGTATCGTGGTCCAACCCACTCGACATCCGGTGTCATGGTCCAATCCACTCAATAACTGGTATCGTGGTCCAACCCACTCGACATCCGGTGTCATGGTCCAATCCACTCAATAACTGGTATCGTGGTCCAACCCACTCGACATCCGGTGTCATCGTCCGAACCAATCAATAACTGGTATCGTGGTCCAACCTACTCGATAACCAGTGTCTTGGTCCAACTCATTCAACAACCGTTATCGTGATTCAACCCACTCGATAACTGATATCATGGTCCAACACATTTAATAACCGATATCGTTGTCCAACCCACTCGATATCTGGTATCATGGTCCAATACATTTAGCAATCTGGTATGGTCCAAACCATCAAAAGTAATTTCTATCCGATAAACACAGTATCCTGAAATATAAAATAATAACAACCATAATCGTCATAGAAACTCGATTACACCATGCAACAATCAATCATGCATGTCAATGCTTATGTACTCGGATCAAAACCATGCCATATAAAATAATGTATAAAACTGGTGATCACGTCCAGAATCCTTACCTCTCAAAAATTAATTATCTATACCTGAACTAATCTGTACCCGAGATCTGCGCAACGCCTTCCTATTCAGGGGACTGATTCCCTACATAAATAATTTAATTAAAATCTAAATTTCTAGTTGCACGAATTCTGAGAAAACTTCCCGATCCTCTCTCTCCTATAATAATATATTATTATAAAATATTTATTCTCCCTCCTTCTTTCTCTTTACATTCTCTCTCCTCTCTCCTCATCTTCTCTCTCATCATCTTCTCTCTCCTCTTTCTATCTCCTCATTTTTTTTCTTTTTCTCTCTTTTTTTTTTTCACGGAATAGGGCTTCTCCCCTTTTTTTTTCTTCTTCATTTCTTTCTTCTCTTCCTACGAACCATCCCCCTGCCTCTCCCTCGGCCCGGCCGAACCGGTCTTTCCCCCATGGTTGCCGGCGGCAGCCATGGGAGGTGGTTGCCAGGGAGATCTCGACGGACGGTGGTGGCGCAGCCACAGTGATCCACGGGCCCAACCCAAAAAAAACAACCGAACAATCCCAATAAAAAACTAAATGAAATCCTTTAAAAATCTCATCGGACCTCGTCGATCTCTCGAATGCTCGTCGGAGAGGAAACACAACTGTGTGGAGAGGACTTGGTGGTCTCGAATCATCGATGGTGATGGGGTTTTATAGAAACCAATCGACAGTTTTTCTCGCCGTTTGGAAAACGAATTCCGCCCAATCGAGTTCCAATCCTTCATGGACTCATCACCGATCAACTCCCTCTTTCCTTATGACTCATCCCTCGAAGTCTCCAGCGAAAACGTCGGCCGGATGAGGGTGAGGAAACCTCCCCTGTTCCGGCTCTGCCATCGCTCGTCCCATCTCTTTTCTTTTTTTTTCCTTTCGCTGGGTTGAAGTCGGCTGGGCTTGCCGACTTCAGCCCAACGGCCTGATCCTCACATTCTCCCCTCGTTAAAATAATTTCGTCCTCGAAATTAGCTTGATTAAGATCTAAATCAGTGCTCGCATCAAAACACTCCTAAATCACTACGCTTCCACTGCGCACTCTGATATAATTTACTAAACCATCTAGATTCACTAATAAATCCTTCCAAAAATTTATGTCATCTCTTACTAATCATCATGTTAATTTCTTAATCTCTTATGTCAAAATTTTCAAACAATCATGACTTGAATTTAATATCGCTCATATCAATCATAGCACTTATACCACAATTTCATGTCATCATAACCTGAGCTCTACACTATTCTTATCATATCCTAATAATCATCATGTCATTATAGTTTTAATCATTTGTATTCCGTCCCAAATGATCATAACCTAATCATACCTGTCACTACTAAATTGGATGTGTTGGCATCCTGCTGTGTAAGTGCATACACCCGTCCCTGGGTACCCGACTTCTGTTGTCCTCCTTGTTGAAGTCCATCACGTGATGCTTGAGACGCTTGGTGCTGTGACCCCTGACCAATATGACACACAGCTACAGTATGACCCTCCTTTCCACAATTATAACATTTCCCTCCTGGCCAAGTACAGTTTCGCTTAAGGTGCGGTCCACCACACCGGTAGCACTAGATATCAGCTCTGTCAGGCTTCATTGTCCTTGCTTCAGCATTTTTATTAGGTTGATCATGAAATTCTTCCGATCTGGATCTTTTCTTTAAAGCTTTTTCTCTCTCTGCCTGAGCAGCATCCAATCCTCTTTCTATAATTAGTGCCTTGTTGACAACCTCTTTATAGATAGATAGCTCGAAGGCAATCACCTGATGCTGAATCCGACTTCTAAGTCCATTTTCAAATTTCTTGACCCGGATCCCTTTATCTACTAACAATGATGGAGCATATCTCGATAATTCTTCAAACTTTGCAGCATACTGAGAAACTGTTAAGCTACCCTGCTCCAAGTGATCAAATTCTCGAAATTTTTGTACCCGAATACTTTGAGGAAAGTACCTCTCATAGAAAACTTTTCTGAAATCTGTCCAGGTAAAAGGTGCATCATTTGGTCCTTGCTTTCGAAGCTCCAACTCCCACTAAGTAGCTACCTTATCTTGTAACAAGAATGTAGCAAAAGTAACCTTCTCCCCTTCCGGACATCGCAAGGCTTGGAATACTTGTTCTACAGCCTTTAACCAACCCTCTACCTCCATGGGATCAGATGTTCTCTTGAATACCGGTAGCGCATACTTCTTGAAATCTATCAAAGTGATTGGTCGTTCTTGTGGAATTCTATGTTCTGGCTGCTGTTGCTGTAATAATAGCTGCTACATGAACTGTTGCTGTTGTTGTTGTGCTTCCATTAATCTCAGCATATCAGTTCTTGCAGTGATTTGCTGTTGCGCCAAAAATTGCATCAACTGAGAAAGACCCACCTGGTCCCCAAGTTGAACTCCAGATCCTCCCGAAGTTCCTGCTTCTGCAGTCCCAGTCTCCGGGGTGTTGTCCAAAGGATTGGGTGTCGGTTCCTGGGGATGCTCTGCATCACCAGTATTGTCTATAGGATTGGGCGTTGGTTCCTGTGGATATTCCTCATTACAAGATAAGATCCCAGTATC
Source organism: Areca catechu (assembly GCA_021397845.1). Classification (NCBI taxonomy): domain Eukaryota; kingdom Viridiplantae; phylum Streptophyta; class Magnoliopsida; order Arecales; family Arecaceae; genus Areca; species Areca catechu. The sequence continues at coordinate 54,770,978 of CM038039.1, read as the reverse complement.
CTCATGCTGCTCTATAGGATCCCAAGCATTTGCTCCATCCGCAAATCTTGTGGGCCTCCTAACACGTCCACGTCCACTACCACGTGCCATGGAAAACCTACACCAGTCATTATTAGTATACAACTAACACTCAGATGGTCAAAACAACATGACATAATATCTATCCCACCTATGAATCAACCCAAACTCTCTCGATGAGCTTATACCCTAAGATCCTAGAACCTGGTTTGCTCTGATACCATTCTGTCATGCTCCGAATCCAGCATCGAAATTGGCACGCGATCGGCCACACAAATCCTAGATTTTATCATAGAGATCATGCAAGGCCTGGGTACACAAGAGTCATTCACATCAAAATTTAAAACTAATATTATATAAACAATTGATTCAAAACATGACATAATATCTACCCCACCTATGAATCAACCCAAACTCTCTCGATGAGCTTATACCCTAAGATCCTAAAACCTGGTTTGCTCTGATACCATTCTGTTACGCTCCGAATCCAGCACCGGAATCGGCACGCGATCGGCCGCACAAACCCTAGATTTTATCCTAGAGATCATGCAAGGCCTGGGTACACAAGAGTCATTCACATCAAAATTTAAAACTAATATTATATAAACAATTGATTAACAATTGAACAATCCATTTATTTAATCAATATCACTAATTGGTCTACTGATTCACAACAAGCATCAGTAATCGAAACTAATTCTAACTAACTAACTAACTAACTCAACATTAATGAAGCTCCGTCTCACGCCCAGCCCAAATCCTTTCACGCATCCTGAGTCTCTGAAAATCAAAAAGTAAGGAGTGAGCTTTACAGTCCAGTAAGGTTCCCTTACAATCACACCAATAATAATATACATTTCTAAAATAAAATAGCATGAGCATACTAGAATATCATATCATGCAGTCAAACAACTCAATATCATGTAGTTCAATCCATTCCATAACCGGTATCGTGGTCCAACCCACTCGATAACCGGCATCATGGTCCATTCAATAACCGGTATCGTGGTCCAACCCACTCGACATCCGGTGTCATGGTCCAATCCACTCAATAACTGGTATCGTGGTCCAACCCACTCGATAACTAGTGTCATAGACCGAACCAATCAATAACTGGTATCGTGGTCCAACCTACTCGATAACCAGTGTCTTGGTCCAACTCATTCAACAACTGGTATCGTGGTCCAACCCACTCGATAACCGATATCATGGTCCAATACATTTAATAACTGATATCGTGGTCCAACCCACTCGATATCTGGTATCATGGTCCAATACATTTAGCAATCCGGTATGGTCCAAACCATCAAAAGTAATTTCTATCCGATAAACACAGTATCCAGAAATATAAAATAATAATAACCATAATCTTCATAAAAACTCAATTACACTATGCAACAATCAATCATGCATGTCAATGCTCATGTACTCGGATCAAAATCATGCCATGTAAAATAATGTATAAAACTGGTGATCGCGTCTAGAATCCTTACCTCTCAAAAATAATTATCTACACCTGAACTAGTCTGTACCCGAGATCTACGCAACGCCTTCCTGTACAGGGGACTGATTCCCTACATAAATAATTTAATTAAAATCTAAATTTCTAGTTGCACGAATTCTGAGAAAACTTACCGATCCTCTCTCTCCTATAACAATATATTATTATAAAATATTTATTCTCTCTCTTTCTTTCTCCTTACATTCTCTCTCTCTCTCTCTCTCTCATCTTCTCTCTCCTCTTTCTATCTCCTCATTTTTTTTCTTTTTCTCTTTTTTTTTTTTTTTTTTCACAGAACAGGGCTTCCCCCCCCCCCCCCGTTTTTTTTTTCTTCTTCCTTTCTTTCTTCTCTTCCTCCGAACCATCCCCCTGCCTCTCCCTCGACCCGGTCTTTTCCCTATGGTTGCCGGCGGTAGCCATGGAAGGTGGTTGCCGGGGAGATCTCGACTGACCTCGACGAACGGTGGTGGCGCAGCCACAGTGATTCACGGCCCCAACCCAAAAAAAACAACCGAACAATCCTAATAAAAAACTAAATGAAATCCTTTAAAAATCTCACCGGACCTCGTCGATCTCTCGAATGCTCGTCGGAGAGGAAAAACAACTGCGTGGAGAGGGTTTGATGGTCTCGAATCATCGATGGTGACGGGGTTTTATGGAAACCAATCGACGGTTTTCCTCGCTATTTGGAAAACGAATTCCGCCCAATCGAGTTCTAATCCTTCATGGTCTCATCACCGATCAACTCCCTCTTCCCTCATGACTCATCCCTCGAAGTCTCCAGTGAAAACGCCGGCCGGATGAGGGTGAGGAAACCTTCCTTGTTCCGGCTCTGCCACTTTTCGTCCCGTCTCTTTTCTTTTTTTTTTTTTTTCCTTTCGCTGGGTTGAAATCGGCTGGGCCTGCCGACTTCAGCCCAACGGCCCGATTCTCACACAAAGTGTGCCAACCTGCGGCATTTTACTGGTGGAAATGAGTAATGCAAACAGACGAGAGAGAGAGAGAGAGAGATTAAAAGAGTTAATTATGTTCATTCATTCACCTCATTTTAACCGATTTTCATGAAGAAATGGGATCTGTTCTTCACACTCACTGCAGTCATAAATTATTGTTGCATACTGGATACTTAAAAGAAAGGAACAAATAAGCAAAGCTCGATTGGGGGGCATGAATTAGGAAGTTAAAAAGGGGAAAATGAATGCCTCTATCTTCTCATTCTGTAACATCTAAACAAGAGGAACACAAAACAGAGGATCCTATATCCACATATGAAACTCAGCATCACCCCCAGATTGCTCCACCTCTGAAACTCCTCGATCCCTTGCTGCTTCAAGAACATCCCTCCATCAAGAACGCATCCGTCTTCCTTTCTATCCAAGCATTCCTGCCTTCCCCTCGGGCCACCATACTCGCTTATAACGAAAGCCTCGAATGGATACTTAAACAAGCTCAAGTAGTGCATGAAGATCCAATACCTGGGTATGTTCTGCTTCGCTATGAAGTAGCCTGAGAAGAGGAAGAACGAGCCCATAAGCCCGGCAATTATCGAGTTCCCCATAATGAAATTGGGCACGAGCGCACTGAAGCATGCGACGAATGAGTTGGCCATCAGCATCACCAGCCAGACCACCAGAGAAAAGTAGAGAAACCCATCCATTTCCCTCCTGAGTCCCACCAGCCAATACACTGGAGCGGAGTAGAGAAGAGCAGCTGCCAGAAGAAAAGGCAGGAAGACGAGGGCATTAGCTATCACATAGGAAGAAACCCGGTAGGCCCCTCTCGAGGTCTCTCTTTGAAGCGTCCTCCTTTCCTGCAAGAAGATGGGCAGGCCTTCCGTCGTCGAGGACAGAAGGAAGGTGAGGCTGAAGGCGAAGAACCCGACCCTGGCTTTCAGGTTAGCTACGTTCATAAATATCGTTCCAAGCCCGAAGCCGGCCACCACTGATTGGATCATTCTAGCTGCGAAGAGTTGCCTGGTTCTCGCCACATTCTTAAAGAACCTCTCGGTGAGAATGACGACCTCCCCGTACCGCGAGTTGGCGTAGAAGATGCGGTCTTCTTTGGCACCAGAGTTGGGAATTCTGATCACCTCTTCTGCTGGGGCTGAGGATTCTAAAACCAGGGCAGTAATGGAATCCATGGCGAACTCCAGCACGTTGACGTGGGGTGGAATGCAATGGCCAGCCTCCCTTAGCCGGCTCTCCAGAAGGCGGATCGTCCCCTGGTGACGGATGGTCCCGTCGGAGATGAGCACGACCCGGTCGAAGAGCTCGAGGATCCGAAACCCCGGCTGATGTATGGTGAGAACGATCGTCTTGCCCTGGCGCGCGGCCATGGACTTGAGCAAGGTGATGATGTGGAGTGCTGAGACAGAGTCCAGCCCCGACGTCGGCTCGTCGAGAAGGAGCACGGCTGGGTTGTGCACCAAGTCGACGCCGATGGACACCCGCCGCCTCTCGCCGCCCGATATGCCACCAGCCCTCAAGCGGTCTACATGGACCAGTCCCAGCTCTGTGATGAGCTCCATCGCTCGAGCGGCGGACTCGCCTCTGGTGGCTTGGAGCCTCAGCCGGGCGCTGTAGGTGAGACACTCCTCGACGGTCAGCAGCGGGGAGAGCGCGTCGTCCTGGGTGACGTACCCGGAGACTCTCCGGAAGCGGGAGACGTCCATCTGGCGACCGTTGACGAGGATTTCACCGGAGACTCTGCTCGGGTGGATCATCCCGGCCAGGATGGATAGCAGCGTGGTCTTCCCGGCGCCGCTGGCGCCGACGATGGCGACGAGCTCTCCCGGCGGGGCCTCGCAACTCACATTCTTTAGAATGACTCTGGAAGTGCTGCTGCCGGCCATGCCGTAGCATTGCTGGTGGAGATTCATCGGGCTTGAATGCAAATTGTAGGACAGAGACTTGGTCTCGATCCGGTATCGGGGTCGCCGGCCTCCATGTTTCGGCGACGTCACGGGCAACTCCATGGCAGATGATCAAAGAGGAGAGGATGGAGAGAGTATGTGATGATGATGGAATTAAGGAAAGAAGGGTATGACGGTATGATAGGGGAGGTGACAGGTGATGTGTGTGATGGCGGGAAGGAGGAGGGGATGGGCGGACACACCAAACTTAGCACGGCAATTGCTGGTCACCTCAAGCAAATAGTATGAGAGCAAGCTCTGTGGCTTGACCTGGCCTCCTTTCTTGTTTAAATTTCTGTGTGTCTGGTACAAGGAATTCATTGTCTTGTCACCATACTTTAGTAGTTGCTTGCTGTCGATCTGCCTCGTTTGACCTGGATCGGATATTTATTGCACCATTTGCGAGGCAGCCATGCTCTGATGAGTCCAGATCATTTGATTTCCATGCTATCGGTCCCCCAGTCTAGATGCTATAAGGTTTGAGCATGTGGTGGACACGCAGGATCAGGAGGGAGGAAGGATAAAAGGAGAGACCGGGAAGTGGAGTAGGGTGCAACCTTTTTTTGGTGAGCTGAATTGTTGACCGATCGTGCCATGGAGTTTGGCGGGGTTGTTCCGGGAGCCGGCCTCACCCTCACCCAGTCTCTCTAACTGTCACCTCCGGCCCTTGACAGCTCCATATTAGAGGCCGTTAAGGGCAGTTTTGGTCATCTCACCAACCGCTGGTGGCCGATGGAACTGGCCGCCGGCATACGATGGAGGGTCGATAGATGTTGCGTTGGAGAGATATGAAGCATCTAATGACGAGTTGAGCGTTCTTCTTCTTCTTCTGTTTTTTTTGGCAAACGATAACCTAGACGCGTCCGGTCTTTCATTTGTTAATTATTAAAGATAGACCCACCCCCAGCCTTTCATTTGTTAATTGTTAGAGATAGACCCATCTTTTGGGTACCAAGATATAATAGCAATTGGTGTTTACTAGGATTTTTTTTTTTTTTTTTTAATGTCTTGTTTTATTTATAATTATATTAAAGTTATGTTTGATTTGGAGAAGCTGGGACTCCACGATAGGTATAGAAATAACTTTCACCCTAGGCATTTGGGTCGAACGTTTCATTCCCATTCTATTTGGGAGAGAAACGGAAATATACTCCAATTCTCTAAAATTTAGTTCATAATTTTGGAATATATGGCTTTTTTTTTTCTTTCTAATTTCGAATCTAATTATAGTCATGAAGCTAACACCCCCTAAGTTTTATCATTTATAAATTGTGTCCAGTTAGCTAGATACCTAAGTTTGTCTCGTCTTTCATCTCTATAATTTCTAGAAGTCGACATCGGTTATCTATAAGTTCAAGGCGCTTTCCGATTAATTAGGTGGGAGCGAAGCCCGGGCCAATAGCAGGCCATTTTTGTTTCGGCCCCTTTATCTCTTTAATTTCAGGAAATAGGATGAGGTAGTCCACCCCCAGGATATCCATGCAATTTTGGCCCTTCACTGCAGATATTTGTGGATAACAGTACTCCCCTCCTGACACTCCTCTCTTTCCCTCTCCATATATCCAATCCACCCCAAAATATCTTTCTTCCCTCTCGTGCACATTTTAGCCTTGGATTTGTTTCTTCCTCTCCCTCTTCTCTCTTTCCTTCTCCATCTTCTCCTCTCATAGAGCTTGTCTTGTCTTCTTCTGGGTAAAGAAGAAGAGGGTGAAAAGAGCCATGAAACTTGACCACCGCTACCACCACCACCACGTCCCTTGTTTGCATTGCCACCCGCATAGCTACATTAGAATGGTACGAACACTGTTTTCCCAGACTCTACCAGACACCAGTACTTGCATGCTGGCTCTACTTCTTTTTGATGCACTCTTTTCTGCAACATAACTTCTTCTCATGTAGGTCCAGCACTTGATTGAGAGGTGCCTACTCTTCCACATGACTCGAGATGATTGCATCAAGGCTCTCGCAGAGCGTGCAGGAATCCTACCCATTGTCACCCATGCAGGTCTCTTCTACCTCTCTCTCTCTCTCTCTCTCTCTCTCTCTCTCTCTCTATATATATATATATATATATATATATATATATATATATATATGTGTGTGTGTGTGTGTGTGTGTTTTTCTACTGCAAGTGCAAGCGTGCGCTTGTGCCTGAGGTGATCTGATGATGGTGATCGTATTTGCAGTGTGGAAAGGGCTTCTAAAAGAGAACAGAGGTTTCTTCCAAGCTTACTTCCAGAACACTCAAAGGCCTTTCACTTGTAAGCCCATAGAGCATGCATCTCATCTTTCTTGTTTTCACGTTTCTCGTAACAAAAGCTTTACACATGGGATTTGCAAGTCTTGTGGACGTATAGTCCGAAAGTTAAAAATAAATTCAATGGATCGAATCGGGGGGGAAAAAATAAAAAAAAAAGGAACGTTGGATTTTGGGAACCTAGGCAAATATTGTCTTGCCGGGAAAAGATACCGGCTACATGAGCTGGCAAGAAGCAAATGCTGTAGTAAAAAAAAAAAAAAATAATAATAATAAAATAATCCTGGAGTCCAGGTGGTAATGAAAAAATTAGAAATATATATAATAAATTTTATTCACTCGGCTGGTGTCAGTGATAGTCAGGTTGACGTACTCACATTCGGATAGGTAACGCTTGCGAAAAAATTAATATGCGCTGTGTATCAAATATTTTCTGGCTGGGATTGGAATCGTCTGAGAATGGCCACACCCGGTTTCTAACTTCTCGTTCTTTTTTTTTTTTTTTATAAAAAAAAAAAAAAAAAAAAAGAAGCAAATGCTGTAAGGGAACCGCCGCGGTCGCAAAATCATTCCTAGGAATGGCTGTTGGAGTTTTTAGATGGATAAATTAAGTAAATAGGTTCAAATAAATATATAAAATATAATGATTTGACGTGAATGAGTGTAAAGACACATTATTTAAGAATTAAAATATAAAAAAAATCTCTCAAATTTTAATTTCTTTGTACTTTTCTCATTTTATACGATCATGTGATAAATCCATAGCATTAATTATCCTCTTATTTATAAATATATAAAATCTATACCGTAACCCTTATTTAGTTAAAAAATATATAAATTTAAATAAAATAAGCTTGAGCGTTCAAATTGGAGACAACAATCCAATAATCTTCATCTTAACTTTAATTCGAAACATACAAAACTCTATCACCTCTAAAACATTCTAAATGGACTATACAAAAAATACTAATGCAAACAATCATAATATGATAAGGATCGCTAAGTGCACTATCCTATTTTCACCATATTTATTCTTCCAGACTCTAAGATTGCATAGGTTAGAATTAGGCAACAACTTCGCCTTCCAAACTTGACAGGATTCTTTCTAAATGCACATAATTATGCCTTGCATGTATACTCTATACCCCTTCAATAACAGGCAATTTAGTGAAATCAAATTTTTATTCAAATTAGGAACACAGCGTACAGTACATCCTAGATGTCACAACTGAACCATTGGATAACTTCACCCTAACCATTTCCATGTTACAAACCCGGGCATTTGATGTTATCTCATAAATACACTATACCTCACTTCTCAAGTTTATAGGTGGAAAACCAATTCTTATTGAGTGATGTGGTAGAAGCTGGCGGAATAAATGATCCCATCATTATGCTCAACACCGGTTTCATTGGTTATTACATTGACATCACTGATCATCCAAGTCACGAACAATCATTGCATCCCTTTTTTTTCCTTATGATCTTGGTTGTCCTCCAAATGACGGTGATGTATTGATACATTAATGTTATAGTTTTTGATAGGATGGACTAATGGCATGGTTGCTAAAGTGTGCATGAACTTCAATCAATTTTATCACCAAAACTCAACGATGTTCTAATACCACTTGCTGGGATTTTTGGATGAATATATCAAGCAAACATGTACACACAAGTATAGAACATACATTGATTTTACATGGTTAGACCAAAGTCTAAATCCACGAACGATTGAATGGAGATGCACTATTTTAGGATTGGAATACAAAGAGAAAATCTGTTTAACTTCAATCTCTTTACACCATTTTCTCATCATCCTATTACATTATCGCTCACAGTCACACTATAAATCTATAGCCTTACCCTGCTATTTATAAAGATATAAGATTTCTAACTAAATAGCAAATATTGTAACCCTTAAAAAAAAATAAATCTACATAAATATAAGATCTCTAATTAAATAAAAAAATATCGTAATCCTTATTTAGTTAAAGAATAAATAAACTTATAATGTTACACTCCTATTTATAGGAATATAAGATTTTTAACTAAATAGAAAAAATACTATAATCCTTATTTAGTTAGGAAATACACGAGTTTAAACAAAATATGCTTGGGTTTTTGAATTAGAGCCAACAACCTAACAATGACGTTGTCCTGGCATAGAATCAATAACAACATCACATTTTTTTATTTAATTTTATTTTTTTTGTCTATTTCTTGTGGTGTGTGTCAAAAACCTATCCAATCTAAGTTAGGTTCAAGTTGGGATGGATTGATATCCGGTCAAATATTATCTTAGGTTAATTACATAAAGTTTGTTGAATAAGATTTAAGGATAGTGGAAAAGGTAACATTTCTATCGAGATTTTTAATAAAGACAAGGTGCAAGATTTTCAAAGTTTATGAAATTTCAAGTATAGTTTAAGAAAATCAATAATTTTTTTTATCGTAGAAAAGTTATAAATAACTTACTAAAAATTATAAATTAAAACTGGCTAATCTAGAACGTGTGCAGTACTATTCTAAGACATTTCTATCTCTCATGTAGGAAATCTAGAAACATCATTTCATAGTATGATTGGAATCATCTGCCTATAACGTAAAGAAAGTTTATAATGATTCTTTCAGTACCTAGTAAAATAACACGAAAAGAAGAAAACTTCGAAATAGAAAAAAATATTAGAAAGAAAATAGGATGAGAACTTTGGAAGAGGAGAAAATGCTAGAGGAGAGATGGATAAATTTAGAGAGCATGCAAAACTAGGCCCCAAAAGAGCCCTTTCATAGCCATCCAATCTAACTGTTTGGACTTTTACTAATCCATTAAAGCCTGTAATTAGGAACACAATGTTCAAAAATTAAAACTCAACATTCAAAAATTAAAATAATATTTAAATAATAGGATAAATATTTAAATAGTAAAATAAAAATTAAAAGATAAAGTTTTGGATTAAAAAGATGCTTGGATCACACCCATGCTCAATCATGTTAAAGATTTTTTTTCAAATGACCTTAAATGCTCTTGGGAGCTTGGACAAACCCTTTTTTGATATAAATGGCTTTAAAGATCCTTCCACTTCCGTTACGGGACTAAAGGATTTTAGATTGTCAAAAACAAAAAAATCAATTTAAGGGAAATTTTTAAGAAAAATTTGAATTTCTAATTTAAAATTCCCTCCAAAATTTTCCAGTTGTCAACCCATCAATTTTGATGGATGAAAAGCAATGGCATTATAGTTTAATCAATAGTATTAATGACATTAAAGCATGAAATACACACATTCCATAAATATTTTGTATACTTAATTAAATTTATCTACCAGGTTGTTTTGGGGTGGGTTGAGCGAGGATTGGATTTGTGTTGGATTTAGGTGACGTTTGAGATCAGCTGTAACCTAACCCAACCAGGGACTGGCTTAGATATTTTCAGCCCAGGCCCATGTCAAGTTTGTATCAGCGGACTTGACCCAGTTGCGACACATGTTTCGTATGGTTACAAAGAGAGAGCCGATTGGAATTTTGGGGTCACATATCAGCATTCTGATCTGGGTTATGGGTGCGATTCATCAGAGGTAACGGATTGGTATCCTAGCGGTATTAACGATCTAATTTTATTTTTTATTTGTTATTTTTTTTAACCGACTCTATAAGATAGGCTATGCAAAATTTACTGGTACAAAAGCTCATTGTATCAACAGATTTTGAAGACAGGACTATTAATATGGGACTTCATTCTTTTCAGATAGATCACAGCAAAGCGTGTCAAAATTTGACACAAGGCAAAATTGGAGGAGGGCGAGGCAAGAATGATCCAATACTTGCTTCTCAAGGAGCCAAGAACGTAGAATTCATGCTATAAATAAGACGATGTTTGGAAGCAGTGATCCATTTTATCCTACATGTGCTCGCACGTATACAAGTTTATATATGGATTATGTTGGAAGTCATGCTCTGAAAAAATATAAGTTTCCTAAATAATTGTAATATATAACAACATAACGTTACAGAAGTATAACTCGGTTCGTGCTTTATTTCTCAAGCCTGATAAAATTTGTCATCCTCTAATAGATTTAAGGTCATATGTTTGTCAGCAGTCTTCATGGCATAGTTCCACCACATCCGAGAGTCCAAGAAGACTACACTCATTTGAGCATCATTAGTCGCCTGATATGCATATAAATGTAATCCTTACTGAATGTCGTTAAGTCTTTCCCAAATGCAAAAATACGTAAAAATACATCCTTCGAAAGATCTCCAAATAAAACATTTGACGGATCTCACCGTTGACGCATGCAGACTCAATTAGACCTGAAGCCCAGCGAGCTCTCAGCTATGAATATCAAATATTTTCAAGGACAATATTTTTTCTGCTCTTCTTTTTTAATGATGTAAAATCTAATGACTCGTGCCACATTTATGAAAGTAAGGGGGACGAAAGAAGGTAAGAACAGGACCGTTTCAACTGGACTTGAATGATGAATTCATCAGCAGAAAGAAAATAATCTTACGACTCATTAATGCGACAATTTTTTAATATTTTATTAAAAAAAACTGTGCTACATGGTCGACTGTGTTTTAATAAGATCTTAACTTTGCCTTGACCTTAACCTCCAGCAAGGTCCAGAAGCTTCACCGACTCAATAGCAAAATCGTACGTACAAGTAAATTTACTGACATGACTCATAAGATCAAACGCATTAGGCTCAAACCATACATAAAATCTGAACAGACAGAACCCAGACTGATCTACTCCGAAGCCCAGCCCCGTCCTCCAGAAGCTCCAAGTTACACCAAGACTTCCAGATCAAATATGCTATACACCAGTTTTCTTTGCCAACATCAACAGGAGGGGAAATACTTCAAATAAAACACCGCAACAACAAAACTTTTGCATGACTTGTATGATTATTAAATTAATCTGCTACAAAGAATAGCCAAGGATCAATTTTGCCCATCAACTCACTGAAGCAAAGTTGTACCGTTGACACACCCACTTGACACGTTTGGAACAAACAAATTGAAATGTCCATCCACTCAAAGCTGTAAATATATATTTCCACCACAGAAATTACAGAGAAGTGCTTGGTAAGGAACCCATGAGAATTACCGGGTTGCTATTCCTTGGCTTCCATATCTTGTCTGGCCTTGCCTTGGAAAGAATATCAGAGAAAAAACCTGACACTGAATCGGAACTAGAAGGCTGGAAAATTTCATTTACGACTCCCTCGAGCTCTTTGCCAGCTCCAAGTGTGACAAGTTCTGCAGGAAGCTCTTTCCCGTTTGTCCTCGTTGGCTTGCCACATGGGCAGCCCATGAGCTTTTTAAAGCAAGGGTTGTGAAAAAGGGACCCACACGAACCACATCTTGCAGCTTCAGCTTCCTGGTAATGAAAGTGACATTCAACCACCTATACAGAGGCTATAAAATGTTTCATAATAAAAAATTACAAAGACTGACCTGAAAGGGGAAAATGAGGGATGAGGGGTCATCACAGGCTTGTCGGGCAGCACAAGGAACACCAGCATCATAACACATAAGGCACTGCTCCGTAATGTGCTCGAGGATTCTATTAGAAATGGTTTCAACCATGACGGGAAGTGCTGTCATTGAAAAGGACAATGAAATGATAACAAAGTAAATAACAACCCAGACAAGGGCATGTGATGCAAACTTACGAACTTAGCATTAGATTGCATCGGCAAGAAGACTGTCTATGTGCTGAATGTTATGATGTGAACGTATAAGTTCAGCATGAACAAAGGTCTTTTGACATTGAATTCTCTATATACTAAAACATTATTCTTTTATTTTGGCTGTTGTTTTGGATTTACATCATGGGAGAAGTCCAAATAGTATCAGAATCTCTAGTTTTGTTAGTCCAACCTGGCATCAGAGGTCATATTCACTTATGAAAGTCAATTATTCTTAACGTAGCTGGGTTTTGTGATTCTCTATCAGTCATTTTAAAACTAGTCTAGTGTCATCAAAGGTATATTGACTATTCTTCGCACAGAAAACATTGCCTGTGCTTGTCATCATGGAGAGTGATTATTTTACAAAAGTATGGCATAATATAGTAATAAATTTTCTTTCATATTAGGTTTACAGCTCTCTTCTTCCTCTCTTTGTTTCCCTCTCTCTTTGATCCATCTCCTTCTCCAGCTCTAGAAATTTAAGAGCTCATACACCTTACCCTCCATGCCCATTCAACAGCGTTTGTCAAGTTGACAGAGTAGGTACCCTCTCAATGACCCATGACCTCTACTTGCCATTCTATACTGCTGAATCATCTCTTTTCCATACTTACATCTCTATTATCTCTCCCATTTTTCTCCTCTGCCTACTGTCTCTCACTAACCCATAGACCTTGCTATGATGCTTTCAAGGAGCTGGTGGTGTTAGGGAGACGCTATAATGTGAAATTCGTTTTTTGGAATCAAAGTGGAGCCTTTTTAGGTACCGAAAAACTGGTTGACCAGAACATAGTGTATGTTTCTTAATGATAAAAAAAAGGTGGTTCCGTCATTAAAGATTCAACAATATTAAGTTCCAAATCTTTTAAAAAAGGACTTGCTTGGTAGCCCTGTTAGCAACTGGGCATATGGATTTCCAATCATACAACATTCCAAGGAATCAAAGCTTTAGAGACATTAATATTTAGAACGACCTTGCTGGAGGAAAACTGTTTTAAACGGATTGAAAAACATATTTGATTCAGTTAACATGGCACGTAACATGTCATTTGTGGTTCCTAGTAACTTTACCCTATCATTAAAGGTGAGCTGATCACATTTTTCTTGCAATCCAGATAACAGAAATGGAGAAGGAAAATCATTTTCCTCTTCTTTTCCAAGAATCTCCAAACAACTAAACAAAACCTCATGGAAATTAATCATGGTAATCTTTTTGTGTCAAAGTTTAAGATGTATGCTGATGCATGTTGAGGAATTCTTGGTCATGATCTTGCCAGGAATGTTGTGGTTGGGCTACTTACAGAAAAAGTAAGTCCCAACTAACAAACTGGTATATATGCTTATTCTCTGGTCTTTTTTCCTCTAATATGGTTTACCCTTTTGCTTTATATCTCTGCAACTGATATTGGGAGCTACTATGTTTGGAGCTTGGCAATGCATTCTTGTTATGGTCTTCTTTTGTGCTGTTCTCATATCTAAAGGAAGGATAAAATGGAATCAGAGAATGTTCAAAAATCATCATCCTTACCTGCAAATGGCCCTTTCGAGAGATCAACAAGGTCTCTAAGTGCAAAAAAGTCATTGCTTTCTAAAAGATGCCGACGACATCCAAGGCCTCTTTGAATGGACTTCCGAAATGGGCAACGAACATATGGAAGCATAGCGCCTATTTTCTTTCTGATATTCATAACATGAAGCAAAGCTGGCACCTTGGAAAAAAGAAAAGGATTGACTGCACTCACACAGAGCATGGGCTGGAAGAGAAAAACGTTTATCAATAGAAAAGCAACAATAAGTGAGAGGCTCAAATGTGTCAGGCATCTTACAATGCTAATAAAGATGTGAAATGCAATAATCTCACGTACAGAATTAGTTGACATGAAAAGATATTCGAGGCACCACGCATACATGTTACACACTAAAAGCTTAGACTGCAAGTATTCATTCTAGTACAGATTTCAGAGGCCAGGTTCGAATCTAATAAGTTATACTAGAATATTTCGTGTGAAATTCAATTATCATGAACTCATTACCTGATCATAGATAGATTCCAAATATGCTTTAGCCAACTGAGAAACAGGATATAAAGAAAAATCCCAGAGATTTAAGACTCTTGCTGGCAGAACTGCAGTATCATTTGTATGGCATGAAGCACAGAACAACTGACTTGTGTACTCACAAAACCGAGGTTTTTTCCATCCTAGTGTCTGCACAAGTTCTCCTAACAAGGATTTTCCAGCGTCCAACCGTGTGTGACATCCCGCACATGTATAATGTTGTGATTCCAGCAACTGTCTTGTAGATTTCCGAGGTTTTATCTCAACCACAAGTGATATAGTCTTACCTAATGTTGAAACATCTTCTAGACTAGTCTCCCCACTATTTGAAGCTTCTAAATTCCAATCCTCCCTAAGCTTCTGCAGAGATCGAGGAACGAGAGCATTTAACAAGCTAGGACTATGAACAGGTTTACCTGGCGAGAGAAAGCAAACCAGAGGGCTAGTAGTTCCAAAAGGATATCTTAAGTTAAGAATGGAGCGCAAACAATCTTGAATAAGCATACTTCTCTCACTGACAACATTTGGAGATGCATTTCCAAAGATTTTTCTGGATTCTTGCTCAACACAGGACCATGGAGAAGGAAGAGCTAAACCACTTTCAATAAAAAGAGTCCTCAGCTGCCGATAAAGAGCATAGAAATCACGGTAGCGGCGCTCGACCTCCCATCGATCTTTACCACTCCATACTCTCAATATATATACAGTATATTCCTTGACCCCAACCAATCTTTCCCCAAAAGAAACATCTCCCTTCTTTTGTTTTGCCCCGACAACTTCCACCCAGTCAATTTTGGAAGGGTAATGGATATTTGGAAGGCTATCATCTGTGCCAGAAGTAGAAGCAGTTGAGCTACCATCTCTGAAGTGATGAGACTGCAGTGCTATATGCCCACGGTTAGGCAAAGTGAACCTGCTTCGATGAGAGTTCCCTGAATCTAGTAGAATCTCCTCCATCTCAAGAACCATTTCATCACATGAATCATTTATATCCAGGTTCTTGACCTACAATGAATAACTAGAATATGAATATCACAGAAGTTGGGAAATCTGCAAAAACATAGCCTAGTTTGTGCATAAATCATAACAAATCCGAAAATACGTGACAAACTAATTTTGAGCACTGGTAAGTGGTAATAGGTAAGCATTTGTTTACTAATATCCAGACCATAAAACAATTCATAAAACAAAGAAAAATAAGGTACAAGCTAAAACTGCACAATTAGGTCCACAGCAAACAAGTAAATGATGGTCCATTTGCAGGACTATCGTCTCACTTGACTAACCAAGGAGGCACAACGTGGACTGGACATTACAAATAAATTACTAGCGTGTGAAATATTGATTGTGAAAGAATATCTGCAAAAGTTTGCACCAAGTGGTGTTTCAATCTAGCCTCAAAGCATATAACTCTTTCTCAGAGTTTAGAGCAGTTCCCATATCAAATATTTCCCAATTATCACAATATCTGTAGTATTTTCAAGTCTTGGAAAACCTTGAAGGATTGCTCCCCTAGTAGCATGATGAAGGGGATCTGGTTAATCGCAATAAAGGAAAAAGGAGCTCTTCCTGCCTGCAAACTAGCCTTCTAGGTTCTATGGTGCACTTTTCTAATGCTTTGCTAATAATCCACACTGATTTTTGATGGTTAAGCTCAGGTGCTGTTTCAAGCATGTTTCTACTCTGATAAACTTCATGCTTTGATTGTTAAAGCTGACCCGTACAGATGAACTAATGATTATTGGTTAACTTTGACACTAGACTCCAGTAAAATATTCTTTCAATTTTCAACTTCTGTAGGTTGTTCAAGTTTAATCTTATGTTTCTTCCCAAAGAGATACTAAGAAAGGGAAAACAAAGAGTTCCAGCTAGCACCAGATATAAATTACAAAATATCATACGCAAGGAAAGAGGCCATGCCTTAAAAGAGAAGACATGTCACTCACAAAAATCATACTACCCATGTCCATAGCTTATGTTTTAATATTCAATTTGATTTATACCAAAAATACTGGTTATGTGTCAACAGTTAGGACCAGAAAATTGGTCAACTCATATAGCTTTGTTTCTTATTTTTTTCCTCCCATGCAAAGAGAAGAACCCTGGCACCATTTAAATGCCACGATATAAGCTATTTCTTTTATGGGGAATTTTTTTCTAGTTTATTAGAAGGAGAAATCTTAAAACTTCTTTAGGAGATTAAGGATATGAATACAAATATTACTTTTCCTTTCTATCTTTAAACATGATGAGCTTTGGGATTAGCAATTGTTAACATGATAAGAAAAAAAGAAAAACTTGATCAAATCCTTGGTTGACTTTGGTCATTCTATCCTTTCAGTTAAAATTGGGTTTAAATCAAATATATAAACTCATATCTTACAAAGGTCGGAAGTTCTATGAGCTAAAAAATTATGCAACTAATGATACTTTTGCCTTCCAAAGCATTAACTGGCCTTCAGGTTTCAAGGTAGGCCCTTCTCTTGCCCGAAGTTTCCTTGGTTAGGAAATTGGAAGCAATTCTGTTGATCGCTGACATCAGGTCAGAAGTTGGTCCTAAAATCCACAAAATCAGCCTATGATGTAAGACCTGTTGTTTAAGACTAAAACTAGATATAAGGCCTCAGTTGTGTTATTTATTTTTTTAAATTAAGTGGTGGCCTTCACGATAATTCAAGTTCTGTTATACTGGTTTGTTTAAACCCAAAAAAAAAAGGAAAAGAAAGAAAGAAAAGAAGGTATCCTTTAGAATCTGCTATAAAAAAGACAAGAAAAATACAACTAGAATCTTGCTCCTTAAACTGGAGGTTTGTCATATTATATTTCAGAGATTGCAAAATATATATAGCATTTCCACTATCTTTGTAGATGATAAATTCCATTCTATTTAGTTCATTGCTTGGACATGGACATGAGAATCGTATGTGAAAACATACCCATACATTTGAATTGGCAAGAGGATAAGATGGAGATGCTAGGATACATAGGATAGAATATAATTCTATTTAGAAAATATAAATTTATACCTTAAATATAGTGTAATAGAAAACATAAAAAGATTAATTCTTGACTACGGCTGGAACTGGCAAGGCTTGCCCGATGGGCTTCGGGCCCGAGGTGGGCTTCGGGTCAGGTTTAAATAAATCGAACCGGGCTTCAAGCCTTATATTAGAGCCCATTCAATTTTCGAACCGAGCTCGGGCACCCCTTCAGCCCGGCCCGGACCAGCACGAAACCAGCCCAGACTAAGCCCGACCCGAACCCGGCCCAGTCCAGTTCTCAGTTTTTTTTCCTTCTCGTCTTCCATTTCTTCTCCGTTCTCTCTCTCATTTCCAAGTCCATCGCGGGCCGGCATCGCCCTGCCACTCGACAGCGACGTTGCCCCGCTGGCTCCGATCTTCCTCCCCCGTCAGTGCTCACACAGTCGTACCCGACGTTCTCGCCCCTTGTGCGACCCCACGGCCCCCTTCGGCTCCAATCTTCCTTTCCCGGCCACGATGTCGCACCCAACGCCTCCGCTCCCCCCCCTCGTGCGACCCCGTGGCTCCCCTCCAGCTCCGATCTCCCTCCTTCGGCCCCAATGCTTGCACCCGACGGCCCTGCTTCCCTGTGCGACCTCGCGACCCCCCTGGGCTCCAATCTCCCTCCCCGGCCTCGACGCCCCCTGCCCCCCCCCCCCCCCCCCTGCATGACCTCGTGGCCCCCCTCCTCGGCTCCGATCTCACTCCCTAGGTTCCGACGCCCTCACGCCCCCCATGCTCTGACCATACTTTTTTTTTATCATTTGGGCTTTTTATTGGGCTGGCTCAATCGAGCTCGGGTCAGGCTCGGACCTAATATTTTGAAAAAATTTCGGGCCTAAGCCCGGCCCAAAGCCCAATATTTTTTTCGGGCCAGGCTCGGTAAGGGTGTGGCCCGGTCCGGCCCGGCCCATTTCCAGCCCTATTCTTGATACATGTATCTCATGTTAGCTATTCAATTAACTAAAAGGAAGTGAGAAATAATATTTCACCAGTTTATTTTAATATCTACATCCTTAACCACTCTTTACAAAAAATAAATGCAGCTATGAAGAGGGTTGAACTAATTGTTGGTTCAGTTAAACTCTCACTCTTTTTAAATAAATGGTACAGTTAACTCTCTACCAATCTTTAAAAACTTTAGACAAAGAATTTCATAAGTCTCCAAGTGACTAAGGTGTATATGGTTAGGATATATATTTGACACAGATATATGCATCCAACACTGATTTTTGGAGTTGGGCACAAGTGTTTAGGTAATATTGATCAGAATAATCCTTTCCAATACTAGACCCTATCCATGAATGGTCGTTCAGATTGCAGAAATAAAATAGCAGGGTATTGGAGAGATCAATGAGACCAAATAAAGCTTCTCGAGCACTTAATGGCCTCTCCTACCAACTCAGAGAAAAATGTAAATACTACGAGTTTAGGTTCTGCAGAATTCAACTCTATAAAAAGAATCTACAAACCTTCAACTACTGAAGGGGGTTCCTAATGAAGAACTCTTAATAAAAATAATAAAATTTATAAATTTGTATATACTACTAATGCTTGCACTACTGAAGTATCTCAAGTCATCGGTAATAAATTTTATAGGCCTGCAGTGGAAGTTGATGTTTATTACAGTTGAATTAAGATATCCTTAAATAACATGAACTTATCATTTTTAGTGCCTTGCTCAATTTAGTTTTTCGATTGAAGAGAATTAGTTTCAGAATCATCTCCTAAGGTATTGGTGTTATTTGCTATTTCTGCAACATTTGCAATTCCCAGTTTCCATTATATCCATATATGTAAACTTTTCAATATATATAGGCTAATTCTAGCTAAAAGACATGACTCCATCAACATATAAATGGTTTGTAATTAAGAATAATAGAAACTTAAAAAAATACTCTTGTACAAGTGAAAAATTTTAATTACCATATGTGAAACAGAAAAACTAGGGGAAAAAGAACAAAAATGCTTCCCTTTTTTTTTTGTCTCTAATGGCCAAAGCAATTTTATGTTTAACTGACCTCATCCAGTATAAGATCCTCTTCAACCATGTCAATGGACTTTGATTTTCCATTTAAAGTTTCAAGGACACTAGAATCCTGACCGTTGGTGACCATTGGCATGAAAGAAAATGCTTTATCTCCTTCTTGGGTCCTGCTCTCTTTGTCTTGAAACTCTCGACTCAGTGTGGCAGAAGACTGTATGCCAGTACCATCACAAAGAGGATCTGATTCACCAAAGAACCGTTCTTCAGGAGTTCCATCAGCATCAACAACAGCAACTGCCTTACCATGCATGGAATTGATTTCTCCTTTACTACCATCATAATTAAGATTGATTGCACTTTCTGTAGAGTATTCTTCTGAAAGAAGCTTCTCTGAATTTGAAACTTCACAATCAGTTGAAGGGTTACCTACTGAATAAGTCCTTTCATTCGAGTTAGAATTATTGGCAACCTGAACTCGAAAGCTGGCTGCTGGTAAAGCACTCACACCCTCTCCTTGCTCCATGTCATCGCACAAGGGATCGATGACATGATTCTTAGTCAATAATGAAATGTTTCCTTCAGCTTCTGAAGGTTCCAGATGCTGCCAAGTAGGTTGACCAGCACAGAAAGACAGAGATGTTAAACCACCATCCCCAGTTTCTAGCATAAATTCATCCCAATCATCGGAACCAAATGCCACCGACGAGTTCATGAGAAGTGGGTTTTCATTATTATCCTTGGTTTCTTCAGCACGATACAAACTGTGCTTATGATGAAGAAGAATCCTACCCCTACCCTCATCATCCGTGACAGAGTCCAGCATCGAATCCTCACCCTCCGAATGCTCACATATTGACAAGGTATCGTCATCAGCTTCCACCATCATCCCTCTTCGAATAGCATTATCAGAAGCTAATTGACCAGAATGTCTACCATTGCCCTTCACAGCGAGATATTCTTGTGCTGAACGATCCCCACCAGAGACTGGCAAGTCTTCCGCAGCAGTCGGTGATGGATTGGATCCACTCCCACTAGCTGAAGTTCCGATACAATCCGCATGCATGCCATGAGAAGACACCAATATTTTGGAAGAATTCATGCTGTCTGATAAAACCAAATCATGAGAGATAGCCTTGTCATTCGATAAGCAATCGTCTCCACCACCATCAGAGGTGGCTGGATCCCCGTTCCAACAACTCCTATGAAGTTTGTCTCCTGCGCTGCCGCAGCCATCGGAGAAGAGATCTTCTCCAAAGCTATTAAGGTTCTTGAAGGAATCTAACAAATCACTGCAATTCCCGACCGAACTGCAGAGGCTGGCACTTCCCAAAGCCGAGTTCGCGCTGCAATACCTCTCGAGATCGGATCCCTCGCAGGAGGAGTAGTTGGACGGGGCATCGTCTTCATCACCGGAATCATTTAGGAAATAATTCATCGAACGGATCCTCTCTCCATCGATCCTTCTGCATCCGCTCTCCATCGACCATCGAGATCGCCACGAAGAGGGATTTATCCAAGAAAATTAACTGAAATTTCACCCGAAAGATTGGAACCTGTTACTGGATTCAACTAGGTGACAAAATGAGATTTTCCCCTTTGTCCCGCGTTCTCTAGGGTGGTTTGTCATATGATGAATTGATTCAAGCAAACAGAGAAATCGGAGGAATTTAGAGAGAGAAAACGGACACTGACCTTCGCGAACTGAGGATTTGGGGGCGAGCCGAGCGCACGCAAAATTCTCGACGGCATCCACTTCCCCAACTTTTCTTTATATGCAAAAACACCTCGTTGCCATCTACCAAACAAAAAAAAAAAACACCCCTTCGCTATATTTGACCCGCCGGTAGTGCCCCGCCCTAAACCAGTGTCATGAACTTGGCGAACCGAAAATGTTTGGATCAAATTATAATTCATTTTACCAAAAAAATTTTAATTCATTGCCCCACTTTTTTTCCTTTTGGTAAGGATATGTTATCACCCTCCATTTCAAGATTTCTCCCCAACGTAGGGATACGGATGGATTTCTTGTAACCGTATGGATGGTGATAAAGAAAATGGTAATCTTTCACTAATTTTGAAGTAATGACTTTATTTTACAGCCTAAGTAGGTCATGGCATGCTTATTGACATGATATGATATGAGAGGTCAAACCATGCCATCATGAAATGATATGTTTGTCAAAGTGTTAGTGGGTGGCGTGTGTATTGCAGGTGACCTTGAAGATGCGGAGATGCAAGACTGGATATACGGGGATTATTAGTTATGTATTACAAACGGTTTAAAAGGACTCAACATTATATTTTAGATCGAGACATTAATTGATTGCATAGAATGGTTGTTGAAAGTAAGAGGCAGGAACGCAACTATCCAATTAACGACGATTA
Source organism: Areca catechu (assembly GCA_021397845.1). NCBI lineage: Eukaryota > Viridiplantae > Streptophyta > Magnoliopsida > Arecales > Arecaceae > Areca > Areca catechu. The sequence goes on along the minus strand of CM038039.1, from coordinate 54,749,146 downwards.
CATGCAAAATAGCAGTCAATCCGAGAGAGGTGCAATGCTTCAAGAGACACGAGGCGTCCTCTATCTCTCGCTAAAAGACAAACATGATCCAATGCTTGAAAAGCCTTGAAGGTTGGACTCGTATAAGAGTTCAACGCCTCGCACAGGAGATGTGGTTGGAGGTTGTCTGTATACATGACCACGTATTTGTTATCATTGTAAGTACTTTTTAGAATATGATATATCAGTGCTACTATTAAAACATTAAAATCTAGCTTGAATGCATATGCTAGACTTCAAGCTTGCTTATCATACATAGAAAATAGATAACTGATAAAGCATAGCATGCTCAAATTATAAAATCATTTTAGATTCATGTATGCAAATAAACTAGTGTTGATGTAGATTCCATTTCGAGATCGAAAAAAAGGTTGAGTGGCAGGAGTCACTATTAAAGAGACCTGCAAAAAAGGCTACAATTGAGGTCGGCTTTAGCGAGAATGCTTTAACGTTCAAGTCAGACTTCTATAATAGGAAGAAACTAGTGAGTAGGGAGAAAATAATTACCTGGATCCTCATATCTCTCGCTATTTGTAGAAGATTTGTTAAGAAGCTGTACGATTCCGAAAGTATGAACTGTTAGTCATGCTATTATAGATGTGACATTATAACTCTTATCCATACCTACATAAGGAGGAAACTGTTGCTGTTGAGTTTATCTATATAGAATGGCCATTTCTGCATGCTGAGTAACTGGTTATTTGAAATTGTGAAGACTGGTCACGTGATAAAAGATCTTGTGTTGAAAAAGGAAAGCCACCTGTGACTAAGTATAGAGATACGTTGGCTTGGCTGATAGGTTGGAATATAGGTCGGTAGTCCTCAATCTGTATTCTGACGACAAATCCAAGGCATCGAGAATATTCCCGTAACACTTGTTCCTTACTTCTTAGTTTGAGATAGAAAGGGATTAGATGAAGGGAGTACTGTAAGGGGAAGGGCATCATTGATCCTATATGTTGGACCAATGGCGCCTTAACGTTCGTGCGCAACTCAGAAGGAGACAAAAACGTGCATGGAGCCCAACAAAGAAACCAGAAAAAGAAGAAAACCCATGTACGCGATGCACGCATCACGATTCTGGTATAATCTGCATGGATCTCAATGCGATTGACGGCCACGAGCAGCGTTGTAATCAAATTACGATTGGAAGAGCTACAGGACTCTGATTTGGACTCTGTTCAGATCATTGGACTCCTTGTGAGATGCTCAACATAGTGGAGGCTACAAATTCATGGGCATAGACAGACATAGAGGGAGGATGAAAAAGTGGTAAGAGGTTTCTTGTAGAGGGATGATTGAGAGCTTAAGAGAAGGATTCGGGGTTTCTTGTTGAGAGATAGTTGTACGGGGTTGAAAGAGAGTTCAATATGTAAGTTTATTTTTCATAGTAAAACCTTTTGCATGCCCGAAAATTGTATTTGTTATCTTTTCTTCATTCTCTTGTGGTATTGACATCGACAATCGACGATCCCCTTTCGCTTTCGCAACAACCGGTATCAGAGCGAGTTGATACCAATCCCAACAACTGGTATCATAGCTCAGGTTGTCTGTGGTTGATCGAGATCGAAGAAGATGGAGAAGATCCGGGCACTCGTATTGCTATCATCCCTACCGCAGTCCTTCAAGTCCTTGGTGACTGCTCTTCTAGTGGGAAAGAGCACCATCAAGATGGAGGAGGTGACATCAGCGCTACTTCAAAATGAGGTTCTCAAGAAGAAGAACCAGGCTTCGAGTTCATGTGGGAACTCAGCGTTGGCAGTTTCTGGAGGTGTAGGGGACCGGAGGCAGAGTGACAAAGAATCGCGAGGAGGATGGTCCAAGTCAAAGGATGCCAGCAAGATCAGGTATTTCTGGTGCGATGAGTTGGGGCACCGTGTCAGAGATTGCCCACAGTTCAGGGATCGGACAAGGGCTGTTACGGCGGTGGTCAATAGCGGCGATGACGAATACATCAGCAATGTATTCTCGGTATCCGACGAGGTATCCCCTTCTTTCTAGTGGGTTTTGGATTTGCCTGTCCATACCATGTTGGTTGCAGGGAGGAGCTATTTGACTCTCTAGACAGTAGAGAGGGTTCTATCCATATAGCAGATGGATCGAGCCGTGCGATCCGGGTGTCGGGACAGTTAGCTTGAAGGCATATGATGAGACAGTGAAGAAATTGGGTGAGGTCCGATGCGTACCCAGTTTTAGCAAGAATCTAATTTTCTCAGCAAATTGGACTTAAGCGGCTATATGTGGAGAGCCGGTGATGGGGTCCTAAAGATCTTGTATGACAATAGGATTGTTCTGCAAGGGAAGAAGCGTGGGGGTCATTACCTCTTTACAGGGAGTCCAGTGCGAGGTGGAGTCCCTAGTGCAGATAGAAGTCCAGTGCGAGGTGGAGCTCCGATAGCAGGTGGATCGGGATGCGAGACTCGGGAGGATGACAGGCGACGTCGTAAAGTGAAGTTCCTATTGCCACATAAGACATTCCCGAGCAGGTCTCAGGTCGAGGTGAGCACAGCACATGACGAAGATGGGATCGAGCAGCCTGGCTCGACTCCCATGTTTGCTCATCCATGATCAGGCGACTGTTCCAAGGCATGGGGACGTTGGAATCCTTAAAAGCTCTCAAGTCAGGTGAAGGTGGTGCATTGAGTCAAGGTGGAGGTTGTTGGACCAATGGTGCCTCAACATCCGTGCGCAACCTAGAAGGAGACAAAAATGCACGTGGGGCCCAGCAGAGAAACCATAAAAAGAAGAAAACCCGTGCGCATGACGCGCGCGGTACGATTCTGGCATAATTTGCATGGATCTCAATGCGATTGACGGTCACGAGCAGCATTGCAATCAAACTGCGATTGGGAGAGCTATAGGACTCTGATTTGAACTCTGTTTAGATCGTTGGACTCCTTGTGAGATGCTCTATGCAGTGAAGGCTACAAATTCATAGACAGAGACATAGACAGAGAGAGAGGATAAAAAAGTGGTGAGAGGTCTCTTGTAGAGGGCTGATTGAGAGCTTGAGAGAAGGATTCGGAGTTTTTTGTTGAGAGATACTTGTACGGGGTTGAGAGAGAGTTCAATCTGTAAGTTTATTTTTCATAGTGAAACCTTTTTCATGCCCGAAAAATTATATTTGTTATCTTTTCTTCTTTCTCTTGTGGTATCGACATCGACAATCGACGATCCCGTTCCGCTTCCGCAACAACCGGTATCAGAGCGAGTTGATACCAATCCCAATACTATATTGGTTGCGATTCAAAGAGGATTCTAGTTTATAGGGTAGAAACCATTCTTTTTATGTGAAGTACCTTTTGGATTGGAATTCAAAAGATAAAACCATAAGGTCCATGAACAGCATAGACAATATCTCATATATCGAGCTATGGCCCTTATGGCAACAACTATAATACCTTAATATCTAATGATGTGGCCGGATCGCTGACATGGAGTGGGCAAATTGACGTGAAGTCCCCATCAGATGCCATGTTGGATTTTCAACTTTGGCCCCTTCGTCGGGCTGAGCTCCCCCAGAATAATGGGGTCACCTGCCGAAGTCCAGCTCCATCCTCCACCAGGTCGGGCCCCGTCAGGTCAGGACGCCTAAGCCGGAGCTGAGTGTAAGTCCCCACCCAAGGCGGGCCCCTTAGGATCGGGCCCCGTGGTCAGGAGTCGAGCCCAAGTCTTCTCTGCCACGAGGAGCCCCTCAGAGTCAGGTACCCTGGGTTGGGCTGCGCCCCACCCACCTCTGTCAAGTCGAGCTCGCCCGAAGCCGAGTTTGGTTGGTCCGGAGTCGAGCTCAGCCCTCCTCCGCCCAGCTGAGCCACCTCGAGGCGAAGACCCTCAGAGTTGGGCCCCATCTCTCCAGCTCAATCCCTAGCTCGGGCAGAGGCATCAACCACCAAGGAAGCGGCGCCTCCCCTCCAAGGACGATGGCGGGCCTCCCGAGGGCCGTACAGCAATGCCTGTCATGCTGCAATTAATACCCACAGCCGTCACTCACAACAGAAGGGAAGGAAACTCACATCAAGGCGCCATACTCTCCACCAACCTGCCGTACCGCCAGAAAAATGACCTAGCCAGAGGGCGCGAGTCTCGAGGGCGGCGGCCCACCGATTGAGGTCCTGCCGGGCTTCCTGGAATAGGGCAAGCAGAGGGAATATCAGAGCGCATGGAAGCTTCCCCAGCCATCTAACAGGAGAGGCATCCCGTCCACGGCACGATACCTCGTCGTGCACGTCTGACGACACGGGAACATCTTGAGACAAGCCAGAGTAAAAACCCAGCCAGAGTAAGCCAAAAGCAAGCAAAGTAAAAAACTACGGGGATGGGTGAGAGAAAAAAGGGAGAAGGGCCACACAGGAGGACTCTTCCACCTCGGCCATTACTTCTCCCAACCCGCTCTCACTTCCATTCACACTACACTCACTCCTCATAGCGTGGAGCTCATCCCAAGGGGCTCGACCAGGAGGATATGTTACCCTGGATCATCATTGACTTGACCGTCGGAGCGCCCCCGCCGGAATTCCTGATCGGGTCACTGACGTTGTTTCTTGCAAGTCCCGAGGTGCAGGAGGCATCCCGAGAAGGCGGACGGGTGACCATCGATGCCACCAGCAGCTACGGGCCACGTGATGATCGATGCCGGCTAACATGATCCTAGCGGCGTCGGCCAGGAAGGGGGCGGGGCCACGAAGCAGGATGATTTCTAATCCAGTTCAAGCCCCACTCGAATAGTTCGTCGGGAGGATGGTGACCACTCGAGCGAGGGGAGCCTCTCCTAGTCGTGCGAAAGAATTCCCTTCCCACGGGAACCCACACGGTCCAGGGACGGAACCACCCGCCCCGGTTCAACCACCTCCGCTAGAAGTCCAGCTGACCGTGCTCGCCTAGCAGATGCACACTCTCACTACAGCAGTGTGCCAGCTCCAGCACTAGCATCGGTTCTTGGCTACTCACTAGCAGCTAGAGACCCCATGGCCCATGCTGCAGCACCCCATGACAGCATGCGTTCCTTCCATGGAAGGCCTTTGCAGCCGCGGGCCGTTACTGACCCCCAGGGTAGTCGTCAAGCCCTGGTGAAGCTACAATGGGCCGGGTTCACCAACGAACAGAGCTGCTCACCACACGTTGACCGGGGGGCATCTAAACCCCGCCAAGGCAGGAAGGGCAAAGCCCCTCGTCACGGGCACCATGCACCCGCGTCACCTTCCTCGTCTCTCTTCGTAGAGGAGTCGATGGATGAATCCATCAGGAGCATGATGGAGAAGCGCATGCAGGAGCATGATCGCAAGCTAGCGGAGTTGTCCCACCGGTTTGCTAACTTGCCTGGCTCTGCTAGCGAGCCGGTAGGCTATGACGCCCACCCTCCATTCTTCCAGGAGATCCAAGCGGAGTTGATTGCCCGTCGGTTCCGCATGCCGCAAATGGACCCTTACTACGGGACCACCGAACCCCTGGACCACCTGGAAAGTTACCGGGCCCTCATGAGGGTCTAAGGGGCCACTGACGTTCTTCTGTGCATCGAGTTTCCTGCTACTCTCCGGAAGGCAGCCCGAGTGTGGTTCGCCCTCCTTGAGCCGGAAAGCATCAACTCCTTTGCCCAGCTAGGGCAGAGGTTCGTGGCTCACTTCGATGCATGTCGGAAGATGCCACGAGAGGCAGACAACCTCTTCTCCATCAGGCAGCAGGACCGCGAGCCGCTGTGGGACTATGTGGCTTGCTTTAAGGCCGCTATGCTGGAGATCTACAACCTGGAGGAGCTGGTCGCGATGCTGGCTCTGAAGTGATGGCTAAGGACTTCTTGCTTGACCTACTCGCTCGACAAGAAGCCCCCGAAGACTTACTCCGAGCTCCTCTTCCAAGCTCAAAAGTGCATCCATGCCGAGGAGGCGGATCATACGAGGCAGGAGCTCGACGAGAAGTCGCTGAAGAAGCCGGTGCCTGCCGAGGTGCCTGGGACACGGAGGCCTGGACCGCCAGCTCAGAGCTCCTGGCCGGGACCAAGGCCAAGAAGAACTCCCATCTTTGAGGGGAGTTTCACTCCCCTCCTCGCCCCGAGAACGAAGATCCTCATGGAGATCGAATGCGAGACCTACCTGAGGTGGCCGCCGCCATTGAAATTGTCTTCTGGCTGTGACAAGATGAAGTACTGTCATTTCCACCACGACCACGATCACGACACCGAGGAATGTCGCAATCTCAAGTGGGAGATCAAAGAGCTCATCAAGAGGGGCTATCTCGGAAGATATGTTGGGAGCAAACCTCAAGCATAATCTCAGGCGCTCATCGCCCTCCCACCAGTCTCGGCGGTCGACAATCACCCTACTAAGAAACTGATGGGGATGATACGCCGGGGAGCCGAGTGCGCGCGCAAGAGGGCTCAGGGGGCAGGGCATCATGAGGTTGTACTCCCCTTTATGAGGGAAGGAGAAGAGCTCCTACTCTACCTGGCGGTCACACCCGGGGCCGTCAGCTCGGTTCTCGTCTGCATATATCAGGATGGATCCCAAAAGCCGGTGTATTACACCAGCAAAATCCTCCGCAATGCAGAGATCAGGTCTACTCGCTCCGAGAAACTCATTTTTGCACTAATCATGTCTGCTAAGCGCCTTAGGTCCTATTTCTAAGCGCACCCCATCGTGGTTGTGACTGATCAGCTGCTGAGGACCATACTAGGCCGTCCTGAAACCTCCGGGAGACTGGCTAAATGGTTCCTGGCGCTGAGTGAGTTTGACATCACGTACTGACCGAGATCATCGCAGAAGGTCCAAGTCCTAGCTGACTTCATGGTCGAGTGTACAGGGCCCGCCGAGGAGCCAGAGCGGACGGCCCCGGAGTGCCAAGCTGAGCTTGGACCACGGGAGGACCCTTGGATCCTCTACGTGGACGGTGCCTCCAATTCCGGCGGAAGCGGAGCAAGCCTCATCCTCGCCAACTCTGACAGCGTGGTGACGGAATGCGCTCTCCACTTCAAGTTCGTCGCCACGAACAACCAGGCGGAGTATGAAGCGCTCCTCGCCTGCCTAAAGGTATCCCGCAAGCTGGGCGTGCAAAGCCTGAAGGTTTTCACCGACCCCAATTGGTTGCCGGACAAGTTTCCGGAGAGTACGAGGCCTGAGATCCCTAGATGGTGAAGTACCTGGAAAGGGTTCGTTCGAGCATGGCAGGCTTCTGTTACTTTCGCATTTTTTACATCCCTCGTGAAAAAAATGCTCGTACGGATGCACTGTCGAGGCTCACAACCCTACCGGACTCATCGCTGGGGCGTGCCTACATCGAGTATCTTGAGAATCCAAGCTATGAAAGCCTAGAGGAGGTGCAACAAGTAGCCAGCGAGCCGAGCTGGATGGACAAGTACATCAAGTACATCCAGGACGGCCGCCTACCAGAGGACCATAAAGAAGCCGGCCTCATCAGAAGGAAAGCCACCCGTTTTGTTCTAATGGATGGTCAGCTCTATCGCCAATCTTACTCCTAACCACTCCTGAAGTGCCTTAGACCCACGGAGGCAGCCTTGGTGCTCCGGGAGGTACACGAGGGCCTCTGTGGGAACCATGTGGGGGGAGGACTCTGGCGTACAAGGCTCTTCTCCAGGGATACTTCTGGGAGACGATGAGGAAAGACACTGCCGACTTCGTCAAGAAGTGTGACAAATGCCAACGCCATTTCTATATACAGCGCCTGCCAGCGGCACCGATCTCCCAACTATCATCCCTGGCCCTTCGCACAGTGGAGGATGGACATCCTAGGACCGTTTCCCACCGCGCCAGGGCAACGGAAGTTTCTGCTAGTGGCGATTGACTACTTCACCAAGTGGGTCGAAGCGGAGCCGCTAGCACGAATCACAGGAGCCAATGTTCGACAATTCTTCTGGAAGTCTGTCATCTACCGCTTCGGGCTTCCCAATTGCATCATCACCGACAACGGGCGACAATTCGACAACCGGGAGTTCGAAGGATTCTGCACCGAGCATGGCATCCAACACAGGTTCACCTCGGTAGCTCACCCCCAGACAAATGGGGAAGCCGAGGTGACTAATCAGACTATTCTACAAGGACTTCGCACCAGGTTGGACCAAGCCAAGGGCAGATAGATAGAAGATCTTCCAAGCATCCTATGGGCCTACCACACAATGCCCAGAATGGCAACGAGCGAAACACCCTTCAACATCGTCTTCGGCACTGAGGCAGTAATCCCGATCAAGCTCGGCATGCCCACACTGCGAGCACAGCAGTACGATGAGACGCAGAATTCGGCGCACCTCCTGCTCAATTTAGACCTCCTAAAAGAAACAAGGGACAAAGCCCGACTTCGGATGGCGGCATATCGACAACGAGTTGTCCGATATTACAACGCGCAGCTGAAGCTGAAGACTTTCCGACCTGGCGACCTGGTGCTGCGCCGGTCGAAGCCTCTCAACCCCGGGAGTGCGGCAAGCTCTCGCCAAACTGGGAATGCCCTTATAAAGTGGCCGAGGCCATCTCACACGGGACCTACTATCTCGAGGACTTGGATGGCGCCAGGTTCCCCCAGACATGGAATGCATGTAATTTGAGGAGATACTATCAGTAGTGTAAGTTTTTCCTCCATTAAAAATAAAGACTTTCCTTTGCACAACAGTTACTTGCCTTGCAGGAATGTCGCTATCCGGGGCCCAGATCTCCGAGAGGCCTGCCTCGAGCCTAGCTTCAAGGCACCAAGCAGTCCGGGACCCAGCTTTCCGGAAGAAAAAGCCCCGAGCCACTGTTCTCGGGCACTCAAGCTCGGAGCCACTGTTCTCCGTACCAAAGCCTCGAGCCTAGCTCCAAGGCATACAAGTCCTGAGCCACTGTTCTCAAGTACTCAAGCTCGGATCCCACGTCCCTCCGGCACCAAAGACTGGGCCATGCTCTGGCATCAAAGCCTGGAAAGACATCTTCCGGCACCAGGTCTCAGAGCCCAAAGCCGGGACCTCAGCCTCGAGCCTAGCTCCAAGGCATACAAGCCCTGAGCCACTGTTCTCAGGCACTCAAGCCCAGAGCCATCGTTCTCCGGCATCAAAGCCTCGAGCCCAGCTCCAAGGCATTCAAGACGAGGAGCCCAGCTCTCCGGCCAGCATGTCTTCAAGACCAACTCCAAGACGACAACACCTGAGCCTTGTCCTCAGGCGACCAAGACTCGGAGCCCAGCTCTCTGGCCAGCACATCTTCGAGCCCAGCTCCAAGACGATGACTCCTGAGCCTTGTCCTCAGGCAACCAAGACCTGGAGCCCAGCTCTCCGACCAGCACATCTTTGAGCCCAGCTCCAAGATGATAACTCATGAGCCTTGTCCTCAGGTGACCAAGACCCGGAGCCCAGCTCTCCGACCAGCACGTCTTCGACCCAGCTCCAAGATGACAACTCTTGAGCCTTGTCCTCAGGCGACCAAGACCCGGAGCCCAGCTTTCCGGCCAGCACATCTTTGAGCCCAGCTCCAAGACAACAACTCCTGAGCCTTGTCCTCAGGCGACCAAGACCCGGAGCCCAGCTCTCCGACCAGCACGTCTTCGAGCCCAGCTCCAAGATGACAACTCCTGAGCCTTGTCCTCATGCGACCAAGACCCGGAGCCCAGCTCTCCGGCCAGCACGTCTTCGAGTCCAGCTCCAAGATGACAACACATGGGCCTTGTCATCAGGCAACCAAGATCCGAAGCCCAGCTCTCTAGCCAGCATGTCCTCGAGCCCAACTCCAAGACTGTAAGACTCGAGCCCATACAAGATGGAGCTCCCCTCTCCAACCTCCCCGCACTAAAAGAAAAAAGAGAGAAGAGGCGGAGAGGGGAGAAAGCATTCACACAACAAAAGAAAGGAGTTGTACTAATCGGAATGTTTTTCATTACTTAAAAAAGTATTACACTATCTCCCGGGCCCTAACAAGCCAGGCAGCCTGGTCCAACAAAAAGGAAAATATTTACAGGGGTCCTACTCTACTGAGCCGGCTCCTTCCCTGGATGGCGCACGACTGGGACTTCACCCTCCTCCACCTCCGCTGCGGGGGCACCTTCCTAGGTGGCCTTCGCCGGGGGCACTTGTTCAGCTGCTGATGCTACCGGGGCCAACTCAGCTGCCTCTGCCTACGGCCCTGGTTCAGCCATCATCGCCGCCGAGGTCGGCTTGACACGGCCTGGTGCCGCCGAGGCCGCCTCTGGGAGAGGCTCGACTGGAGCGACTCCCTACCCCACTACAGCCGGCGCCGGAGTTGGAGCCTTCTTGCCAGGGGTCCGGAGCGCGGCCAACTACTCCTTGGAAAGGATCTCCCATAGCTGAGAGCGGCAGTAGGTGAACCCCTTGGCAAAGGAGTCCATCGCCGCCTCCTTGAAATCTTTTATGTATTCGGGGGAGGCCTTGAAATTGGCCACCGCATCGGTGCCCTCCTTCCTTGCGGCCTCCGCCCAGTGCCTTGCCTTGGCCAGCTGCTCTCCCGCGCGCTCGGCCTGGCGGATCACCACCGCCATCCCCTTCTCGGCGGTCTTAGTAGAACGGGTGGCGGCGACAGCCTTCTCCTCCACCTCCGCGACCCTCTTCTCAGCGGTCGCTGCCTTCTTTTGGTGGAGGCGGCCCTTTCCCTTGCCGCCTCCGACTCGGCCCGGAGCTCCTTCAACCGGGTCCTCTTCACCTCGAGCTCTCCCTCGAGCTCCTTCCTGATCCTTGCGATGTCGGCGACCTCGGCTGTGAGGCTCTTAACCTTCAGGTTAGCCTCCTGGGTCTCCTCGTCCTTCTGACCCGTCTCGGTCCTTAGGGGCTCGAGTTTCGTCTACCGCTCCTTGTCCCTCTTGGCCCAGTTACGGCAAAAGTCCGGATGAGGATCAGTTCCCTGCCTTGCTGCATCACAGAAAGCACGTTAGCTACGATGCCAAAGAAGGTTAGGAGTAATAGAGGGGTGAGAAGAAACTTACGGCGTAGAGGTTGGCGAAGGACGAGCTGATGACGTCGCCAAGGAGTCTCCCGCTCCCTTCCCACCGGTCGCAGGATTGGACTGAGAAGTCCATCATCCGCTCAGCGAGGCTTGGGTCCTTTATCAGGAGACGTTGGGCCCCAACCTGAAAGGGTCTCGGCAATAGTCCCTATCCTTCTTCTCCGCCGACTCGGATCCCTCAGCAACGAAGGATGCCTTCAGTGTCAGTTGCGAGCTCGGCACCGCTTTGGACCGCACCGTGGGCATTGGCCTCGCTTCCCTCGGATCCCCGTCCTCCTCGACTTCGATGACCTCCGGAAGGGGGGTTGCCACTCTTGCAGCAGCAGCAGCTGACCTGGCCCGTACGACCACCTCAGGCTCGAGCACCGGGGCCGGGTCGCGCTGCCTTGGAGGCTCCGGGATGAGCTCAGCTGCCCTCTTTCGCCTTCGTTCAGAAATCGGTGCGTCTGGCCTGGCCTGCACCGGCCTCGCACCGTCATCTGTATGATCCCTCTTCGGAGCGGGCTCGCCGGCCTCAGCTGCCTGCCCTCGTTTCTCGGAGAATGAGAGCAGCTCATCCATGGAGAACTTCATGCCTACACCAAGGGAGACACAGTCAACCCTAAGTTCAAAAAAAAGAGAGAGAGAGAGAAAGAAAAGAAAGAAAAAAGAAAGAGAAGGGGTGGCCAAGCTGAACTCACTCGACTCCTGTGTCGAGCTGACCCCTGCCTCATGGAGATTCTGCTATGACAACAGGACCTCGAGCGAAGGGATCTCGACCGTTCTGAGCAGCTCGTACAGGTCGAGGTCAGCTGCTTCAACGGAGGAGTTCCGATTGGGAGACCGATCTGGGTCGCTCCAAACCCAGTCGATCCCTTCAACCGAGGTGATAAAATACCTACTCTTCCAACCCTTGATGGAAGAGGGGAGCTCGAACCTAATGCCCCGAGGGCGGGAAGAAAGAGACCGCCACCCCTTTTCGATAGGGTGGCGTTTCAGGGTGAAGAATACCCTAAACAGAAAAAAATGGGTGACGACCCCGTGGAAGCGACACAGAATGATGAAACAAAAGATCGTTCTGATGGCATTTGGAACCAACTGGATGGGAACAAGACGATAGTTGGCTAGAAAATAAAGAAAAAAGGGATGAACAGGAAATCGGAGGCCCCTGGTGAAGGTCTCCTCATAGAAGGCGATCCGACGAGGGCCACTAAAGTGACCCGCTCCCCCGGATGAGGAACAAAAAGATGGATGGACTCGGGGATGTCATAAGCACCTCGGATGGTTGCGAGATCCTCGGCGGTGATCACCGAAGCAATCCCCCCGGGACTTGTTGACCGAGGAAGTTCGGGAGCCGGAAGAGGAGACAAGCGAGGTGGGGGAGCGGACTCGGGTTCCCTAATGGCTATGGGACCGTAGGAAGGCCTCCTACTGAACTCATAGCGTGCTGCCTCCTTTTCTTCGTCGGAGGAAGGAGTTCTCGACCGGGAAGGTCCAGCCTCGACTTGACAAGAAGGACGGAAGTTCGGGCCGAAGAGATCCATAGAAGAAGAAGAAAAGGATGGAGGAAGACCTAAGATGACCCCTAGTCGACAAGGTGGGAGAAGAGGAAGGAACTGACATGCTAAGAGTCCGGGAGGATGAAAACGGCCGGAGAAGAAGGAAAGGGGGAACCTCTATACGGCGTCGGGCATGAAAGATTTGAAAGGAGGTAAGTCATGGAAAATTTACCTTTCTTTTCGAAACAACCTATGCCCGATCGTACCGTTATGGCTCTCCCAAGAGATGCTCGCCACGTGTCACCGATCGACGGGGCCAGCACCTCAATCCGACTGCGGCCACTCTGACTTCTGTGCTCGCCATAACCGCTCCTCAGACGTGGCCGCATGGCACCCCTGCACAGGCCCGAAGGACTGCTGCGCGAAGCACCGCCGATATCGGTCATTATTGTACAAGATCTTTTCGTCTTTCCACGTCAGCACTGCAATTACTCCCTTCGTCCCGAGCGCCGCGCGCCAACGAGCCTCGGGAGTGGAGGGCAAATGATGTGGCCGGATCGCTGACGTGGAGTGGGCAAATTGACGTGGAGTCCCCAGCAAACGCCATGCTGGATTTTCAACACTGGCCCCTCCGCCGGGCTGAGCTCCCCCAGAACAACGGGGTCGCTTGTCGAAGTCGAGCTCCGTCCTCCACCAGGTCGGGCCCCGTTAGGTCGGGACGCCTAAGCTGGAGCCGAGCATAATTCCCCATCGAAGGTGGGCCCCTTAGGATCGGGCCCCATGGTCAGGAGTCGAGCCCAAGTCTCCTCCGCCACGAGGAGCCCCTCCGAGGTCAGGTACTCTGGGCTGGGCTGTGCCCCACCCACCTCCGTCAGGTCGAGCTCGCCCGAAGCTGAGTTCGGTTGGTCCGGAGTCGAGCTCAGCTCTCCTCCGCTCAGCTGAGCCACCTCGAGGCGAAGACCCTCGAAGTTGGGCCCCATCTCTCCAGCTCAGTCCCAGCTCAGGCAGAGGCATCAACCACCAAGGAAGCGGCGCCTCCCCTACAAGGACGATGGCGGGCCTCCCGAGGGCCGTACAGCATTGCCTGCCAAACCGCTATTAATACCCATAGCCGTCACTCACACCAGAAGGGAAGGAAACTCACATCAAGGCGCCATGCTCTCCACCAACCTGCCGTACCGCCAGCGGAAGGACCCAGCCAGAGGATGCGAGTCTTGAGGGCGGTGGCCCACCGATCGAGGTCCTGCCGGGCTTCCCGGAATAGGGCAAGCAGAGGGAATGTTAGAGCGTATGAAAGCTTCCCAGCCATCTGACAAGAAAGGCGTCCCGTTCATGGCACGATACCTCGTCGCGCACGTCTGACGACACGGGAAGATCCCGAGGCAAGCCAGAGTAAAAACCCAGCCAGAGTAAGCCAAAAGCAAGCAAAGCAAAAAAACCACCGGGACGGGCGAGAGAAAAAAGGGAGAAGGGCCACACAGGATACTCTTCCACCTCGGCCATTACCTCTCCCAGCCCGCTCTCACTTCCATTCACACTACACTCACTCCTCCTAGTGTGGAGCTCATCCCGAGGGGCTCGACCAGGAGGATCTGTTTCCCTGAATCGTCACTGACTTGATCGTCGGAGCGCCCCTGCCGGAATCCCCGGCCCGGGTCACTGAGTTATTTCTTGTAGGTCCCGAGGTGCATGAGGCATTCTGAGGAGGCGGACGGGCGACCATCGATGCCACCAGTGTCTACGAGCCATGACGATCCTGGCGACAACATCTAGTGTGGTTTGTTTTTAAGGGAACATGATGAGCTGGCCTTTTGGCTTTTTCATTGTACATGGTAAGCATTCGATAATGTTTAAGTTCAATATGCCCGATAAAAAAACCATTACTTGGAACACATATAATAGTTCATATGGGTTAATAACTAGAAATCAGGAGTTTAAATATTATCAAAAGATCTGAGAATCTTTTCTAATTTTAAGGGGTTTAAAGATGTAAAATATAAGAGAACTTAGAGGATCCATTGGCTAAAAACAATAGTCACGGATTCCGTAAAGATCATGAATTAACTAGTTTACGTACCTAGTTGAATAGATTAGGTGACAATACACAACAGTTGAACAGGATGATATATATATATATATATATATATATATATGATGGTAGCAATAAACATGAATATCGAACTGGGCTATCCATTACATGGCCCGACTTAGCATGATTTGAGCTGTGCTAGACTAAGAGTTTGCAACCCGCAGCCCAAACTTGGCATGGCCTTAGGGCTACTCGTGAACTAAGCACAGCACAATCCATATGCCAACATGCCGTGCCTAGCTACACGTAATAATTTTTTAAAAAATATAAAAAATAAATTTTATAATTAGAAAAGGTTAGAGAATAAATATAAAAAGAGGATGGGATGTTGGATTTTTACTTTTCTAAATTATTCTTAAATTAAGTTGTTGAGGGGGCTAAAATGATAAAGTTTTTATAAAAAAAATATTAAAAATAAAAAAATAGCTGTTACGGGCGATGCTTGGCGTGGTCCATTTGAATCAAATTTAAAAAATCAAAAAAACTAGTGAGCCTGATGAGCCATGCCTGTTATGGCCCACCATCCTTGAGCTTAGGATTGTACCGGACCAGGGGTTCAATTTAAATAGATTGTATCAGGCATGATCCATTTAAACCGAGATCCGATGGATTTGGACGGGATCGTGCTAGGTATGGCACATTGCCCATGCCTGGTCAATGGCCATTGCCCTTGTCGAGTGACAACGGTAGTTTGAAAGAGGTCAATCGTTAGATACATGTGGGAAGCATCTGGGTTTAATTGAGACCCCGCCATCAATTCTAATTGGCATTTATGGCAAGCTGAATTGTTTCACGCTCTCACAGCTTTTCACATGCATCACACTCGTTGAGATATCAATTTGTGTGCAGCAGCTACTGAGCTCTCTCTTGCCAATGATCCTGTCCGTCTTCAATCATCATGGGCATCAACCGCAATGGACGCTAGTTTTCTTTACATGCTCGATGAACTGAGAATGCATTTGATATATTGCCGGATAATACTGAAAGATAATATAATTATCAGTACATACAGATAATGTAAATTACTGGTAACGTAGATTATGAATTATTATATTTAGTACATATAGGTAACGGTGTACAGTATAAAATTAAAATTTTAAAATATTTATAAATTAAATTTATTTATTTATTAAAAAATATAATTTTTAATATTTTATATTACAAAATATATTAAATATAAAATATTAAATATTTTATAAAAAAATAAAAAAATATTTTTTATACTAGATTAATTTAATATAAAAAATTTATATGTTAAATAGATCATATATTTAATATATTATTTAAATATATTAAATTTATATATTATATTATTAAAGATAATAGATTATCATCCTTTTTAAATATAATACAGATTATTTCTTGAAATAAGATATAATAGATTACCGTCCATAAAAATATATCGAATATAATAATATAATAAAATTTTATTAAATTATTGATAATTTGGTTGAATTGCTTGTCGTCAAATGTAATGCAGGATAGTTGTAATTACTCCAATAGCAATATAGGAAAAATTGGCGTCATGGCCGTCCCCTCCCTTTGGAATATAAAAAGTTAATTTTTGTTGCGTCCGTCACACATGACAGAGCACCAGTTGCATTTGTATTGCCGCCCTCCTCGGTGCCTTTTGTCAAGCTATCGTGGCTGCTTGGTTGTACTCCGCATTGCTAATGGTTGACTTTAATCTATAGCACATCTGGTAAGAAGGTGACTCTTAATTGTTACATGGATTTCTGTTCTCTTCTCACCAAGCAGGAGTGCGTGCATACCCCTGCTGAATGACAAAAGGCAACCCGGATGTTGTTCTCGACATCTTATACTTACCGCGAGGCCAACCAAACTGCAGGTTTGATGGCAAATTAAGGTTTGCAAGGGGATGCCATGTGGACACCGGGGGATGCTGCCGATCCATGCTTTGCTGGCATACTTCAGATTGATAGGTTTTCCGTGGTTTTTGTCAGGAATGCATGATTGGATGTTCTCATTACTTCATTTCAAGCTTCTATTTATATTCAGC
Organism: Areca catechu; assembly: GCA_021397845.1. Classification (NCBI taxonomy): domain Eukaryota; kingdom Viridiplantae; phylum Streptophyta; class Magnoliopsida; order Arecales; family Arecaceae; genus Areca; species Areca catechu. Next base: position 54,732,595 of record CM038039.1, on the reverse strand, counting down.
ATATTTTTAATCGTGATTTATTTGTAGCCGGTTTCTTTGCTATCACTATGCTATGGTTGGATACATGCTAATATCTCATTTTACTTATTTTTTTATTTTTTATTTTTTTTTTCGGCAGGTTTTATTGGTTGGATTCTGTTTGCTACCTTACCTTATGGCATTGGAATCATCATAGACTGCTTTATCTTGTGGTATCGCAACCAGCTGGATCTCCGGTAGCAGTACTTATGTGCAGCGGTGGTCCTACTGATATTTTGAAAGTTATGTGTTGGGATGTATTATTGTTGTTTACTTGATTCTGGTACTTCGTGGCACTCTTTTCTACGTGGAATTCAGCTTCCAGTTCTTCCCTTCTGCAAAAAGAAACAAAAAAAAAAAAAAAAAAAATCAGAATGGTTCGAAGCTTTCAACATCCAATGCTGTTCGTTTCCCGTGTCGTTGTAACCTAAGCTACCAAACGCTCCTCTCTTATTTTAGCAAGGTCGGTGTAGGGCGACCGAGAGGAGGGAGAGAAGAAGAGGAGGAGGAGAGAGTTATGGAGGCAAGATGCAGAGCGCTGCATTCGGTCTGTAGTCGTCCTCAACCCCTCTCCTTAAGACCGGAAGCCCTCTGAGACGGAACTCTAGATCCTTCCTTAGGCTTCCCTCCTACCAACCCGCGCCGATACGCAATGGCCTCTCTCGCCCTCTTTCCTGCATCTCCTCTCGCCTCGGCACCGCCGGCTGGGCTTCTGGCCTCGCTCTCACGCCGGTTCGGAAGGGGGCGGAGATTCTCGTGGCCAGGGCGAACTCCACCGTCCCCCTCCGCCCCGGACAGCGCCGGCGAGCGCAGCGCCGCCGCCGAGCCTAGTAGCGGCGGGCTGCTTGGAACCCTGCAGCTTGGAGCGCTTTTCGGCCCCTGGTATCTCTTCAACATCTATTTCAACATCTATAACACGCAGGTGCGTCTCCTTCTTCTCCTCCTCTTTCCTATTTCTTCGTCCGTCCTCTGATCCGATCAGAGAGGATTATTTATTTAGTCGTTCTTGCTTAGACAAAATTACTGGGTTGTTTGGGCTATATGCTGTAATTTGATGCCAAATAAATCGCAGAGTAAATTTACTACTTCCATGTGTCACGGGTACTGAAGGTTTTGCCATTCCCAATGACCATCACAACATGTCAATTCGCCACCAGGGCTGTCCTCCTTTTATTTTTGTGGTTGACTAAGTTTTTTTTTTTTTTTTTTAACGGGATATATTAAAAAATAGTCCTGGAAAAAAAAAAAAAAAAATCCAAACTGTGAGCTAACAAAATATGTCTAAACTATATATGCATATTAGAGAGAAATGAGCAGATAAACCCTCCATAATAAAACGCCACAAAAGAAGCCACCCAGTTAGCAACGGAGTTGGCTTCCCGGTAAACATAACGGACAATAAGTCCAGTACAATCACGGAGCAACAAAGCTATGTCCCGTAAAAGAAGAAGGACGTGAGTCTCTCTAAGAGCACTCTGGATCCATGAAATAATCGTTAAAGAGTCGTCTTCGATAACGAGATGATCCAGGTAAAGGATCCTCCTGGCATACCTGATACCCGTCCAAGCTCCATAAAGCTCCGCCTGGAAGACAGTCTGCTCCACAAGATGGGTGCCCCCTGTAGCGATAAAGCCAGCACCAGAGGATCGAATGACGGGCAGCTCCAGCCATAAGCCCTCTGACATTCCCATCAAAGCTGACAGTAGCATAATCCTGAGAAGGGGGCTCCTAAGAAATCAGAACCCGGTGAGGATTGAATGACGGGCAGCTCCAGCCATAAGCCCTCTGACATTCCCATCAAAGCTGACAGTAGCATAATCCTGAGAAGGGGGCTCCTAAGAAATCAGAACCCGGTGAGGCGCTTGAAGAGCCGAACCGGAGCCCTTGATCTCAGACGATGCTACCATCATTCCATGATACTCCATATCCCGAGCCCTAGCTCTCTCAACAATAAATCTGGCTGAACAGGTATCAGACCCGAAGACCATAGCATTCCGGGTGATCCACAAGTGGTACTCCAGATAAGCTATAAAATCTCGAGAAACAATACTAAGAGGAGAGCGAAGGGTGTGAAGGAAGGTGTCAACCACATCATCTCCCGAGTATATCAAGGATCTACAACCCGCCAAGGCCCACACACGCCACGCTCCTAAACACAGAAAAATGGTGTGGTCCAAGGACTCCTCCGGAGCTGCACAAAATGGGCACGAGGGAAGAAGATAGATCCCACGCGTGCTGAGGAAGATCTCGTAGGGAGGCGGTGCCTAGCCACCTTCCAGATAAAGAGACGCACCCACGGGTGCACCGGAAGAGACCAGATCCAACCAGCCTGGATACTCCTTTGCTGTGCCGGATGGTAAATAGAGTAAAGGTCCGACAACGGAGCGGAGGAGGAAGAAGTGGGCCCCCAGACTCGAGTATCCGGGCAAGGTGATACCGGTAAAGCAATGGATAGAATCCGATCCCTCAGGGCCTCCCCAAAATATCGAGAGAGCAGCATAGAATTCCAGGTCTACATCCCAGAGATAATAAAATCATGACCACACAGGAAGTCAACAAATCCGGGAAAACGAAAGTATGCCATCTATGAAGAGAGATATCAGAGATCCATACATCAGATAAGACTCTAATAAATCTATCGCCAACTATCCATCTCAAAAAATAAATAACCTCCGGAGTCCACCTCCTGATCTCCCTCCAGATAGCCGACCCTCGAGAGGAGGGCAAAAAGTCATCCCCCTCTAGGGATCGGGTATCATATCTCGCTCGTATGAAGGAAGCCCACAGACTGTCAGGATTTAAAAACAGTCAGGTAGCATGACGAGCCAACAAAGCCTCTCTTCTGCTGGCAAGCGAGTAAATACGAGACCACCATTCCGAACAGGCTGGCACACCGACTGCCAACCCACCAAGTTGATACCCCTGGGCGCTGCATTCGATCTCCACAGGAAAGCCCGAAAAATTTGCTCAACCTTTTCCACCATAGCCTTTGGAATAACAGCATTAGCTAAGAGGTAGATAGGTAATGATGTCAGCACCGATCTGATCAAGGTAAGTCTACCCATTGCCAATAGAGCCCTGCCTTGCCAACCTTCCACCCTATCCTGCACAGCCTGCACTAAAACACGAGAGTCGTCTTTACGGAGGCGGCCGCCAGAAATAGGGATACCCAGATATCGGATAGGACCATCCTTCTCTCGAATCCCCAATATCGAGATAATCAAACAACGGGTACGAGCTGCAATTTTCGGAGAAAAGTGGATCTCCGACTTTTCCAGGTTGACCCTCTAACCAGAAGCGAGGCAATAATCCATAATAACTCTCCTGAACCCCCGAGCCATAGACTCAGATGCCCTGCCTAGAAGTAAGCAGTCATCTGCAAAAAGAAGATGCGAGATGGGGACTACCGTTAGGGCAGCGAAGAAGGGATGGATAGTCGAGCCCCTAACAGCATCCCGCAAAGCTCGCGAGAGAGCATCAGCAGCAATAATGAACAGATAGGGGGATAAAAGACAACCTTATCGGAGACCAACCGTAGAATGAAAAAACTCCGAGGGAGAACCATTAATAAGGATAGCAAAGGATCGGCACGTGATGCACGCCATAATCCTGAAAATCCATATTGGATAGAAACCAAAGTCATGTAAAGACCTCTCGACAAAGCACCACCGTACCCGGTCATAGGCTCTTTCCATGTCCAACTTGATGGCCATCAGAGCAAACATTGCCGGAGCCCTTCGCATATCATGCATAAATTCCTAGGCCAGCAAGACATTGTCAGAAATACCCCGGCCCCCAATAAAAGCTCCTTGCTCCGGAGAGATGATACTCGGGAGAATAGGCTTCATTTTCCTGGCCAGCAGCTTAGCACAAACCTTGTATAATGTGCCACACAAGCTAATAGGTATGAAGTGAGAAAAATGAGAAGGCTGAGGATGCTTGGGGATAAGGGTGACATAAGTCTGCTTCCACTTATTCGACATCAGACCAGTCAAGAAAAAGACTTGCACAACAGAGATAACATCAGTTCTAATGATTCCCCAATATCTCCTGAAAAACAGTGAAGGAAACCCATCAGGACCAGGAACTTTATTCTCAGCCAAAGATCAGAGCACCTCTCTAACCTCGTCCTCATAAACAAGAGCAAGAAGACTAGCATTCTGATCCTAGGATACAAACCTCTCAGGTGTAGAACCCTGGAAATAAAGAGGATCACCTTCCTGGGACCTCCATCTAGACCTGAAGAAAGACACAACCTCCTGTAAGATACCCTCATCATTTTCAATCCAGTGACCATCGTCGGACTTGAGAGCAACAATCCGATTTCTGTGTCTCCTAACTAGGGTGGCTTGGTGGAAGAAATGAGAGTTTCTGTCTCCCTGAGCCAACCACTGCACCCTGGATTTCTGCCTTCACATAGTTTCCTGCTGAGCCAACAGAGAATTGTAGGAAGCCAGTCTAGAACGCAGAGAGAACAGGTCTTCATCATTCAAACCACCCTTCCTGTCCTCCTTATTCTGGAGATCATGGATAACCTTCTCCACCTCAACCAGTCTTGCAAAAATATTACCCACCTCCACTTTATTCCACCTCCTTAACCGACGCTTAAGAAGTTCTAATCTGCGGATGATTCGGTACTGAGCATTACCCCTGATTGGAGTTCTCCAAACCTCCCTAACAACCTCCCAAGCATTAGGATAAGAAAGCCGAATTCTTTCAAACCTGAACGGAGAATGAACAGGGGAAGGATGAGTGATAGTCAAGAGGAGGGGACAATGATCAGAAGCCATCCTGTCCAGATGCCGCACCGTGAATTTGGGGTACAGCTGAAGCCAACCTGTGGTAGCCACAGCTCTGTCAAGCCTTTCCCAGACCCTGGCCCTACCAGATCTGTTATTACACCAGGTAAATCTATTATCCACAAATCCCAGGTCCACCAAACCGTTGGAATCCAAAAAGTGAGGGAACTCCCTGGTTGCCACATTCTAGGAAAATGCTACACCCCCTCTCTTATCCTCCACTTTTGTAATACAATTGAAATCCCCGACAACAACTGTCGGGAACCCCTGATTAATCACCTGGGACACTTCATTTCAGAGATACCTCCTCTCCTTATAACAAGTGCTAGCATAGACCCCAGAAAGATCCAAGAAGGACCATTATTTTCAGTGATCACCATAATCACATTCTGATCATACTTATGAAAAACATCAATCCTGGCGACACTCCTATCCCAAGCAACCACTATCCCCCATAATAATCCCTTGGAATCAATAGCATAAAGATCCCAATCCTTGAGAAGATAGCGCTGAATCATTTGCAAAGAAGGTCTAGACAGACGGGTTTCCAAAATCAAGCAAACATCCGGATGATGTAAGAGATTCATTCTGCGAAAGGAAGAGGCAAAGGAAGGTTTCCTTGCCCCTTTTGCATTCCAAGATAAAATCTTTATACATAAAAAACCTAACCCATGGAAGAGCCCTCCCCAAGGGTCTTCCCAGTTCCAACTTCCTCAACTGCAACAGGGCCCCCTTCCTCATGCTCGGCCTCCATAGACTCCTTAAATAGGGCCACCTTTACCTGTCCCACAACTTCATCATGTACCGGAGTTTTGTGGTCCACCCCAATACTCACAGGAACAACCCTCCTGCAACATGCCTCGAATCTAGAGAAGAACTATTGGACGCAATCCAGGTAGACAACCCTCCTGCCTGTAGCTTTTTGTCGCACGCTCGAGACACCACCCCGGACCGGCCAGCAAGCCCCTGAGCCCGCCCCTGAGAGCCCCCTGCTAACTCGCTTCCCTTCTCTCCCTCCTTTGCTACACCCGTAGGTCCCTTCTCTCCCTCCTCTGCTACACCCGCAAGCAAAACTTTCCCCTCCGCCACCCCACCAACCCTTCCTCCCCCCCACCGGGCCCCAACCCCATCAGGTTATGTTCGATTCGGGCTATAATTTTTTTGCGTACCTTTCCTACCACCGATAAGTATGTCAGCCTGACACCACTAAGATGTAGGAGTAGTGCGCTCTTTCGCCATCTCGATCACGTGTCCTAGAAAAATTTCTGAATTTAATTGAGTCACCCATGATGATCATATTTCGAATCCATGACCGGTGAAAGATAAGGCTAAACCTCTACCAACCGGGCTACCGCCTTGTGGTTGACTAAGCTTTATAAGAGACCAAAGATTTCTACTTCACAGGTATCTTGATGTGATGCTTATGTGAAAATTACGAGCAATTGATCAATTATATAATGCAGATATAATGTATCTAATTATGAGTTTCTACTTTTCAGCTTGTAGCGATTCTACCGCCGGCTATGGTCCACACTTTAGGCAACCTCTTCGCTAATAGAGGTCTGGAAAAGGTTGTTGTATCATTTACACACACGATCAAAGCTAAGAAGCCCTTTTTCTCAGTCCTCCATTCCTCCATATTCCTGGGAGAGGTGATTCTTGCTGCCTTACGCTTTTCTAGTTTCATTAGTGCACCAGAATTCTCAACGCATTGTGCTGGCTGCATTCTAAGATATCCTTATAGTTGCTATACTTGATTGTATTCTCCTATTTTAGAGTTGTTGCCTCCTTATTTTACCATTGGATATCCTTCAATACGTAACTGGGCAAGTCATGCTATTTGAATGTCGACTACATGTTGGCTTCTCATGCTTCTATGCCTTTTCTATTTGCATGCAATTTAAATGCCTCAATATGTACCATCGATCAAGACTTAAATGTATCTGTGAAAAAAAGAAAGAGAAGATGGAAGTTTATTCTGTTAGAGGTTTGGAGGGAAAACCCAAAATTCCCTCCAAGCCATTCCTTTAGTCCCACATGGGAAAAGGAGAACATCCCAGAGACACTTAAATGTGATCCCTCTTCCGTTTGGCCTTGTACCGTCTTGGGCCACTCACACGCGCGCGCGCGGCCCGGCCCGGCCCGGTTCGGTTCGCACGCGCGGTCCGGTCCGGTCCGGTTCGCACGCGCGGCGGGGTGTGTTTTTTTTTTGCCCGATTTTCTTTTATTTTTTTCTTTCCGTTCGGAAAGCCCGAGAATCCGTTCCCGTCTTTCTTTCCGTTCGGACTGCATCGCGTCGCGTCTTCTCCAAACGTCGCGACTTCTGAAGAGCGGTCTTCTCCGAGCGTCGCGTCCTCCGCCGTACCGCGTTGCGTCTTCACCGAGCGGTGTCTCTTCCTCACGGTGTTTCTCCATCTATAAAAGGATGGAGTCAGATCAGATATGTATCTTCACCGGACTCTCTCTCCCTCTCAATCTTTTTTTTTTTCGATCTAGAACTCTCTTGCGTTCTAGGTTTTCCTGTTTCCATTTTTTCTTTAATCTGGTTTTCACTGCTGGGCGAAGCCGTTGTCAGTCCCTTCACAGTCGTGCCTGCAGGAGGGATACCCGGTTGTATCTTGGGGCAGAGTTCTCGGATTGAATCCTGCACGAGGGCCGAGAATCGCCTTAGGACAGTGCCTCTGCACGCCTCCGGTCAGAAATCCTAAAACTCAATTTATGATTCATAGTATATGTTTATATTATTGTTTTACATAGGACAGATTCATTGTATTACTGTTCTATATAGCACTGTTTAGTGTTTTAGGATAATATAGATAGATTTACATTTATTGTTTCTACTTTTATTTCACAGTATTCTATTTCCAACATTCTAAGGCGATTCTCCATGAAATAAAATAGAAAAAAAAAAAAATATTGTTTAATTAAATACATATGTTCTGATATTGATTATTAAAATTCTAAAACGAATATTTATTATTGTGCAGCTCTAGTTCTTAAATCACCTTGGTATGGGTTCTGTGGATTCTTCTAGCCTTAAACCTGATAGATTTGATGGGAAGGGTTTTCTTAGATGGCAAGAACAAATGGAGGCCTGGTTAATTTCATTAGGTCTAATTTCTGCCCTAGGTAAAATCCTTCCATTTGAAACCAATTCCCAAGGTTCTGATGCAACTTCTAAGTCTCCTGAAGAAGTAGATTATCACTGTAGGTTTAGAATATTGAGTTGTCTTTCAGACAACCTATATGCAACCTATAGGAAATGCCAAACTTCTAAAGAACTCTGGGGTGCTTTAGAAGATACCTATATCAGAGATCATGAGGGGGCTATGAGATTTACCGTTTCTGACTTTCATAACTTTAGAATGGTAGATAACCAACCAATCAATGACCAGATCCATCATTTCCAAAATCTTGTTCAAGAAATTCTTAGAGGAGGGTCTATCCTTGATGAAACTTATCAAGTTTCAAGTTTAATAGATAAACTTCCTCCATCGTGGAATCAATTTGCCAAAAATCTTAAAAGGACTCAAACCTCCCTGACCTTTAGGTCTCTTCTTCAATCCATCAGGATCGAAGATCAATATAGACTTAGAGAGATTCAAGAAAATCAACTCAAGGCCAAAGTCAATCTTACCGAAGGTCAAAATCAAAATACTAAAGGCCAGAACTCTAGAGATTACAATTCTAATTATAAACCTAAGGGGAAAAATTTTAAAGGAAAAGGAAAACATTTCCATCAAAACAATATCCATAGGCAGAATAACATAAAATCCAAGGATCAAGGTGATGGAAGATTCTGCTTTGTCTGTGGAAGGGACAATCATTTTGCTTCTCAATGTTTCTACCGGAAGAAGCAAAAGGTTGTCCATAAGAAGAAGAATGATACTAAGAACCAGAATCAATTCAAATCTCAGGTCAATATGATTGAAGGAGAATCATCTTCTTTTAGGTCAGTCTCCTTCACCCCTTCAATAAATCTAATCTATTTTGATTACGAATGGTGGTTAGATACTGGTGCCAATATCCATGTTTGCACTGATAAAATTTGGTTTTCATCCTATCAGGGATCAAGTGAAAGAAGTGTAACAATGGGTGATGGAACAGCTGTTCAAGTACTAGGATCAGGTCACATCAATCTAAAATTTACCTCAGGAAAATCTTTGATTCTTCGTGATGTACAGCATGTTCCAGCAATTAGAAGAAACCTCATTAGTGGTTCTTTGCTTGTCCAGACAGGACTTAAAGTTGTATTAGAATCAAATAAAGTTGTAATCTCCAGAGAAGATATGTTTATTGGCAAGGGCTTTGTATCTGAAGGATTATTCAAATTAAGTGTAATAGCACCTGTTAATATCAATAAAATCTCTGGTTCTTCTTCTAAATCTACTGTGTTAAATTTTGAAGCTTGTGAAATTTGGCATGGCAGATTGGGTCATGTCAATCGTCGATCAATCAAGAAAATGTCTGATCTTCTATTAATTCCTAAATTAAATATAGATCATAAATCAAAATGTGAAATCTGTGTACAATCAAAACAACCTAGAAAACCATTCAAACCAATAGAATTTAGATATTCCCAAATCTTAGAACTAATACATAGTGATGTTTGTGATTCTAATAGAGCTCTAACACGTGGAGGTAGTCGTTACTTTGTCACTTTCATAGATGATTTTTCTAAGTACTGTTATACTTATCTTCTAAAAACTAAGGATGAAGTTCTTAATAAATTTAAAATATATAAAGCAGAAGCTGAGAATCAGTTAGAAAAAAGGATTAAAATCCTTAGATCAGATCGAGGAGGCGAGTACACTTCAAATGAAATAAACCTTTTTTGTGAAGAAAATGGAATAATTCATGAAGTCACTGCTCCCTATTCATCTCAATCTAATGGTGTAGCAGAAAGAAAGAACCGAACATTACTAGATATGATAAATGCAATGATCATTAGTTCAGGTGTTCCAGAAAATTTATGGGGAGAAGCTCTTCTCTCTGCTAATTACATCCTCAATAGAATACCTGCGAAAGATAAAGATAAAACCCCTTATGAAATTTGGAAGGGTCACAAACCTAGACTTAGTTACTTTAGAGTTTGGGGTTGCTTAGCTAAAGTTAGTATTCCTGAATCCAAAAGATTAAAAATAGGTCCTAAGACCGTAGATGCCATATTTATTGGTTATTCGTTGGATAGTAATACCTATAGATTCCTTGTTATTAACTCGGAAATATCTTCAATATCAAATAATATAATAATTGAATCCAGAGATGCAACTTTCTTTGAAAATATTTTTCCTATGAAAAATAGAGTGTCTTATCCAACGAATAATATTCCATCCTCTGCATCCTCAGTTGCAGATTTAACTCATGAACCCGAATCTGAATCTGAACCTAGACGGAGTAAAAGAATTAGAACAGAAAAGAATTTTGGTGAAGGTTTTTTCACATATTTAATTGAAGATACTCCTTCTACTTATTTAGAAGCTTTGTCTTCTCCTGATGCACCTTTTTGGAAAGAGGCAATCAATAGTGAGTTTGAATCTATTATCGAAAATAATACGTGGATTCTTACTAATTTACCTCCTGGAAACAAACCTTTAGGATGTAAATGGATTTTCAAGAAGAAAATGAGAACTGATGGAACAATAGAAAAATATAAAGCTAGACTTGTTGTTCAGGGATTTGGTCAAAAGGGTGGTATAGATTTCTTTGACACATATTCTCCTGTTGCTCATATCTCCACTATTAGAGTCATTCTAGCATTAGCTTCCATCTATAAACTTTATGTTCATCAAATGGATGTTAAGACTGCATTTTTGCATGGTGATCTAGATGAAGAGATCTACATGCATCAACCTGAAGGATTTTCTGTGCCAGGACAAGAAAATAAAGTCTGCAGGCTTGTAAAATCTCTTTATGGATTGAAGCAAGCACCTAAGCAATGGCATGAAAAATTTGACCAAGTGATCTTATCCTACGGATTTCATATTAATGAATCCGATAATTGTCTTTATCAAAAACAAGTTAATGATCAATTCATCTTTCTATGCCTCTATGTTAATGACATTTTAATTCTTGCACCAGATTTGAATCTGGTTAATGATATCAAGAATTTTCTGTCTCATCATTTCAATATGAAAGATTTAGGTAATGCTGACTTAATCCTTGGAATGAAAATCATTCGAATTGTCGAATCGATTAGTTTATCTCAATCTCATTATACTAACAAACTTATAGACAAATTTGGATATTCTAATTATTCAACAGTTTCTACACCTTTTGATCCATCTACTCATCTTACAAAGAACACTGGAATACCTATAAATCAAGAAAAATATGCACAAATTATTGGATCTCTAATGTATTTATCCAACCGGACTAGGCCTGATATTGCTTTCACTATTTCTAGACTTAGTAGATATACATCTAACCCTAGTTCAATTCATTGGAATGCATTAGAAAGAGTGTTCAGATATCTTAAAGGTACTACTGAGTATTCTCTATGCTTTACAGGTTATCCAAATGTTCTTGAAGGTTATTGTGATGCAAATTGGATTTCTGACACCTTAGATGTCAAATCTACATCTGGCTATGTTTTTCTGCTAGGAGGTAGTGCCATATCGTGGCAATCAACTAAACAAACTATTTTAGCTAGGAGCACCATGGAAGCCGAGCTTATTGCTCTTGACTCTGCCTGTACTGAAGCAGAATGGTTAAAAGAGCTTCTTACTGAGATCTCTATATCTTCTCCTATACCTCCAATTTCAATACATTGTGACTCTAGAGCTGCTATAGAATTTTGCAAAAAGAAGTTAATAAATACTAAAGTAAGCAGACACATCAAATTAAGACAAAAGTCTGTTAAAAGAAAAGCAAAACTTCAAATTGTTTCCATAAGTCATGTAGCTATAGATAATAACCTTGCTGACTGTCTTACAAAAGGCTTAAACAGGACTAAGGTCCTGATGTCATCGAGGGGGATGGGGCTTAGCTAATAAAGGATCTTCCATCAGCGGGAACCCAACCTCTGTGATAGGAGATCCCTTGAAGGAGGTTCAATGTGGTAAAAACAAACTGATTGGTTGATCAGGGAGCACATGTAGTTTATTTAGCAGGAGTCTCTGACTCTAGCCCATCCCTATGATGATTAGTGCTCCTATGTAGTGTTTAGGAAGAGTTATCTCTGAATGAGTCCCGAGAGGTATTCCTCGAGATGTGACACTACACACATCCTTGGAGGGACTCACCTATGTGAGAATATCCGTATACGGCCGCGGCTAGAGACATAGGCAATCTCTAGAAATTCTCATGAAACAAATCAAGATGCTTGCACACGGCCATTAATGTGCAAACCCGCGACATGAGCTTCTATACTGTGAGTATTATAGTAGAAATTTGATCTAACGGAACGTAGTTCAAGACCTGGTTCACTCCGCTCCTTTCAAATCAATACTATCAATGCTAAGTGAAGTGAACTTTAAAGACACTTCATCAATTACACAGTATATGTACCCAGCAGTCAATATTTTTCTATTATGTTCTACTTGATTATTTATAATAAGTGAATTTTGAGTTTTGAGGGGGATTGTTAGAGGTTTGGAGGGAAAACCCAAAATTCCCTCCAAGCCATTCCTTTAGTCCCACATGGGAAAAGGAGAACATCCCAAAGACACTTAAATGTGATCCCTCTTCCGTTTGGCCTTGTACCGTCTTGGGCCACTCACACGCGCGCGCGTGGCCCGGCCCGGCCCGGTTCGGTTCGCACGCGCGGTCCGGTCCGGTCCGGTCCGGTTCGCATGCGCGGCGTGGTGTGTTTTTTTTTTGCCCGATTTTCTTTTATTTTTTTCTTTCCGTTCGGAAAGCCCGAGAATCCGTTCCCGTCTTTCTTTCCGTTCGGACTGCATCGCGTCGCGTCTTCTCCAAACGTCGCGACTTCTGAAGAGCGGTCTTCTCTGAGCATCGCGTCCTCCGCCGTACCGCGTCGCGTCTTCACCGAGCGGTGTTTCTTCCTCACGGTGTTTCTCCATCTATAAAAGGATGGAGTCAGATCAGATATGTATCTTCACCGGACTCTCTCTCCCTCTCAATCTTTTTTTTTTCGATCTAGAACTCTCTTGCGTTCTAGGTTTTCCTGTTTCCATTTTTTCTTTAATCTGGTTTTCACTGCTGGGCGAAGCCGTTGTCAGTCCCTTCACAGTCGTGCCTGCAGGAGGGATACCCGGTTGTATCTTGGGGCAGAGTTCTCGAATTGAATCCTGCACGAGGGCCGAGAATCGCCTTAGGACAGTGCCTCTGCACGCCTCCGGTCAGAAATCCTAAAACTCAATTTATGATTCATAGTATATGTTTATATTATTGTTTTACATAGGACAGATTCATTGTATTACTGTTCTATATAGCACTGTTTAGTGTTTTAGGATAATATAGATAGATTTACATTTATTGTTTCTACTTTTATTTCACAGTATTCTATTTCCAACATATTCCTCTGGATGTCGATCATGTAGCTGGTACAACCTTAAAGCTGCATTTTGTCAAAACTGGAATCTGCAGCTTGATATGTTGGGATTTCCTGCTCTTTAGACCAGTAATCATTCACTAGATGTGAATGCAGTTGCCAACTGTTTGGGTTCTTTTGTCTCTTGTGCCAATTGTTGGTGGTGTAGCATTGGCATTTATGACTGAAGCTTCTTTTAACTGGTGAGTTGTTCTTATTCATGGTAGAATTGAAACTAAGCTGATAAGTGCAACCCAGACCCATGTTTGCATGAAGGTACTTAAAGCTTTTTCAGCATCTTTATGCAATGCAACCCCCTCCCTCTCCCTCTTGTTCAGGTTGATTTTTTTTTTTTTCTTTTAATTTTGTTATACTGGAGTATGAGTTATGGTTCTGAACTATTTGTAACAGGGCTGGATTTTGGAGTGTGATGGCTTCCAACCTGACCTTCCAATCTTGCAATGTTCTTAGCAAAAAGCTCATGGTTAAGAAAAAGGTGATCTAGATTTCCAGGAACAAAAATCATTTCTAGTATATTTTCTACATTAATATGTTAATATTATCAGTTCAATCCTTCACAGTCTTTATTATCTCTAAGCTGTAGAGCTGATGAAGGCAGTTGCTTTAGCCAATTTTGCTGCTGGCTTTTACTAGTATTTTTATTCTTGACCACTTTTCTATTCATGACAGGAATCTCTGGACAACATAAATCTCTTCTCGATAACAACAATTATGTCATTTTGCCTGTTAGCCCCTGTAACTCTGTTTGTCGAAGGTGTCAAGTTCACTCCCTCGTACGTGCAGTCTGCTGTGAGTATGATGTCATGACGTAGGCAAAGATGCTTTAATATATATGTGTGTATGCATGATGAGTATCTATGTCAGTCTCTGTGTACATGTGAGCTAGTAATATGCATACAATGTACGCACATATATATGTAAATGCCTGTTGTTGAGTAGGAATTTTGTGAAATCCCTGGTTGCTGGAATTACTGTAAGTGTGTGTCAAGCTTGGTGCCTATATTGGCTTTTTGAGTAATGTATGTCCAATGCCCACACCCTACAAAGATACTATCGTGTGGGCACCAATATGGATGCACATGAGCAGTCATAACTCATAAGGTTAATTTGACTACTAAAAATTTAACAAGAGGTGACTAGTCCAAATCTCTCTCTCTCTCTCTCTCTCATATTAGTTTGTTAATATTCATGGTGCTTTAAAACATCTAACACTGGTAATGTTCTTTGGTCTTCCCCTCATGGGCATTGCAGGGTTTGAATCTTAAACAGATATAGATGAGATCCCTTATTGCTGGGCTATGTTTTCATGCATATCGACAGGTAAGACATTCTAAACTCTGTATCTTTGCATCTTGTGTACAGGAAAATGTACTCTGCAAAACCATGTACTTAACCTGCTTTGGATTAATGTCTAATACTGGAAGCAATACACTGAGATCTTGAACAGATTCCTGATGTTGCACTGTGACTGTCTAAGCAGTTATTCTGCCTGGCTGACTTGTTACAGATCCAAGAGTACTAGATTTCCATTGTTTGTGCTGTCATAGTTCTCATCTCTGGAATATTTTGACTTTGCACATTTGTGCTGTTGATGTTTTATTTTCTGAACTTTAGTGGATTTGCTTATCTACTCACATGAAATGTTCCATTACTTGTCTTGTTGATTTTACTGAGTGATAATTGCCAACGTTCAGGTGTTTTCTTTCTTCAGATTATGATTGATGAAAATTCACATCATCCATGCTTTCTTAAATTTACTTATTTGTCTCTTTAGTTTTCACTGTAGATTATCTTAACAATTGTACTTCTTAATATTGCACCCAATTGTGACTTCTGCAATGCTTTTAATAATGTTTTCAGCCTTCAGTACTGCTTGTTAAATTTTTTATATCTAAGAGAAGAACCGTGCAAGTGCTAAGAGCATGCTCTCTTTTCGGGTCAGAAACTCAAATCTGAGTGGCCTATTTGTTTTTGTTTCTTCAACTACAAAAAGTTTGAAATCTGTGAACAATTAAAAGTTGTCTCATGCAAACTAACTTCTTGATCTCAAGAGTGTGTAAAGAATTGGTTTCCAAGCATCGAATGGTTAACATTTTGTATCATTTTAGACAGTTCAAGTAAGACATGCTGAAAAGATATTCTATGCTAAGGGAGACTTGAATAAGATTTACAAATTGAGTAACATCGGAAAAGATTTAATAGTTCTAAATATTGAGAACAATGAAGATAGTATAGAATATTTTGTGCATCATGGCGGTACCTAAAACTATTTCAATATAACAGTATTTAGAAAAAAATAATGCATTGTTATCTAATTTAGTACGCCTGAATGCCACCATTTAGAATAATTAAAAATGGTGATATGATAAAATGTTTTGAAATGCTATAATAAATCACTATGTGGATAAGAAGATACTTGTAAAATTGGATTAAACTAATATTACCTATCAAGAACTAATATAATCCATAACTTGTGGTCCATATGGTAAAATTGAAGAAAGTAATATACTTATGGCCGCAAAATTTCAGTATGGCAGAGCAAAAATTTGAAAACCATGCATTTGGGGCAAGTACTCATAGTTGAATTTTAACTAGCTTTCTCATCATGAGACAGCTTGCTATATCATGACTTAGACTTAGAAAGCTTTGGAGTTTGGAATCAAGTCTGATAATACTTATGGAAGTCATCTTCGGGACAAATGAACGTAGTTTGTAGAATTTCATACAACTTTGGCCAACAAAAGTATCCAAATTATCAGGGGTAAAATAACATGATCATGCTATGTTGTAGCCTTAACATTGGAAAACATGTCTTCTATTTTTGACATACATCTTTATAATATTTTTTATTATCAAATATATTTTTGGACTCATGAAGGTGCTTGAAGGATCAATTTTTATTTTACCCAAACATTGCCAAAACCCGGAAGTTCTTTAAAAAAAAATCATATATTTTAGTCTCCAAAGCATCTGATCTAACATGAAACTAAATAGTACTTGGTATTTCAACAGAAATAATCATAAACAAGCATTCCGCGCATATACTATGGCTTTTATATGTATATGAGCTAGGCACTTGATGTGCCATTCAGGTGAGGAACTACATCACAATGTCAAAAACATGTTTACTGTTGTTCAATAATATGATGATGTATTCTTTCTTTCCAAGATATAGTAGTGTATTCATTGTGTACTTGTCAAATAAATACTAGTAGAGTACTAATCTTGAATTTACTAGAGTGTTTGATGTAATTTCAATTGCTAATTATATGGAACCATGAACTAAAATAGCAATAAGAAAACTTCAGCACACATCAAATAGGATGACTAGGGTATTTATATCAGTAGACATAACATATTTATGTAAAAATATAGAATTAAAATAATAAAGCATAAGATAAAGGACCAAAAAATAATTCTAGGGGCCAAGTTTGACCGTACAAGGGCATACAGCTTGGTACCTTTTGCTGATATGGTGCACAATATGACATGTGCCTCATCGACCAGCTATTGGTATGCTTCTGTAATTCAATATTTGAATCCTGCTATAGTATATAAAAAATCATGGTTCCAAGATTTTGGTTGATCAAACAACCCCTTAAAGTTATCTTTTAGTGGTAAAACCAACATGATTTAAGTGCTAGGAGAAGTTGCACGTTAGGGGAGTCACTTGATTTTAGTTGACCAGGGATACAGATCATTCTGCCCAAGTCAATGAGGGTTTTGTTTTTCTGTTGTAAAATGGTGTATTCATATATTAAACAACCAATATGATGGATGTTATGCCTATTAGTTGTATATATATATATATATATATATATATATATATGTATGTATGTATGTATGTGTATGTATGTATGTATGTATTTTTATATATAATTTTGAAATATTAAAAATAATTTTGTTGTGGCGTGTGTGGCAGAATAAATTTGGTATAACAAAATAATTTCAAATACAATAAAATAAAGTTAGGAAGTCTAATCTAGGAGACGGATAGAATCACTGTCCTAAAAAAGATTTGGCCCCCTTCTCGTAGGAAGAATAGTTGGACTACATGCTCTCCTTTAAGGTACAACCCGGAAGCCAAAACTTCAATGCCCATCGGTGGCACGATCTCGAATGGACACTGACCAGCTTGTCTTCAGTCCAAAAAAATTCAAAGTAGGAAAAGATAGGAGAGAAAAGGAATTTTAAAATTTTTTAGAATAGAAGAATATAGAAGAGGGAGAGTCGAGGATTTTTTGGATACCTTGAAGGGCTGGGATAGAGGTCTTTTAATAGGCTCAAAATCCCAGAGAAAATTTTCAAAAGGCCTTCAACTAGCCATTATTTTATTAAATAAGAAATAAACAAAATGATCGTTATGACGGTTACAAAATTAATTACAAAAATTAATTAAATAATTAAAAAAGGATAAAAAAAGGAAAGAAAATGGAAAACGCGTGCGGTGTGTGCGCAGATCACTCACGTTGCGAGCAGGTGGGTGAGGGGGAAGTTTCCTTTTTTTTATTTGTTTTTATCGTAACGACAACAATCCCCACAAAAACAAAATAAAAAAAATTAAAAGTTTAAATATTATTAAATTTATTAAATAATTTAAAATTTTAGACTTTTACTATGCTTAGTGCAAGTACCTTCTAGGTTAGAACTTGTATTTAGTATAAAATACACAGTATGAAGATGAGCTGATCATAATGCGGGGTAGCACTGTCTAGACCATGCACTTGCCTTGATTTTCATGAGTTACTAGGGATTTATCCCAGTCCTATAGTCGTGGCCTCACGACTACTCTCACTATGATAGATTCTCCAAGGGTACATGCAACGGAATCGTATCTCGCTGAACTCACGGTCTTGGATCTATTAAGAGTTATGCTCAACTTAATCGTCATAATAGAGCATCATACCATAAAGATGGGATGGAGACAGACTCCTAAAAATGGTGCTCATAGACGCCATCTCAGAGATCGTTTCTTTTTGAACCTTAATCATGGAGTTGCCATGACAGTAGGGGTCCACTTTGATGACTAATATATGGACTTAAGTTTCATTCTTCTCGATGTCTCAGATATCACCAGCCTTCGAAAGGCCTTTGATCAAAAAATTTACCAGATTTTTTTTATCTTATAAATAATGGTGGTTCAACTTATAAAGGTCACCATCAAATTTGTATCATGCATCACATTGACGAATGGAATGGCATAAAATTTTCAAGGCACATAAAATAGCCGATTTTTGGTATAAACATCATCAATGAATTTCAAAGTAACATATAACTTGTATTTTCCAACTTGAGTCATTACAAAGAAAATCTTTTATTGGTCCATAAACAGATGCTTTTAAATTTCGCAAGTAAAACTCAATTCGAATATGGTAAAACAACATCAATATTAAACTCTATATTAAGAACCTGAGAACTAGTTGTTTATTTTATAATCATCAGGACATTTTTTTTTTTATTAAAGAAGAGTTGTGTAACATCAATTTCATATTCTATTCTTCATGCTTACTAACAAATCTACATGTAAATTCAAAATAGCCTCTGCAGATTCAATTCGAATAAGGAATTTAGCAAGAAAATTTTATCGTGATAGTGTAGGCTTATGATAATCTAAAAATATCGTATATGAGATATAATATAGATTGCTGTCAATTATATATCTATGCAGCTCATATCCTTAACTAATGAACCAACAAAAATTATGTAAGTGTAATATAGTGCAGCAATTGTTCCATATAATGTATATATAATATAGGGCCACATGTTTATGTTATTTGTAGATCACAAATTTGATCAATGAAAACATGGACCAATCACAATGACAATTATAAGGGTTCCTGCAGATCATTAGCTATGAACCCAATCTCATCATAAAGAACATGATAATGAGTTGGCCTAGTTGTTCCCTGTACGGTATTTTTTTTTCAAGAAAAGAAAATTATTTATATTACATAGATAAAATATAAGCTTCCACAATTTTATATGTAAACGTAAGAGAGATTGAGACTAATCATTAATAACAATATGACATGACATTTATCTAATGAGAGCAAATGATAACATAATCCCAAATATTATTAGAAGGCCAACAAAGCAAAATAAGTGACCTAAATTGAACTGCAATTATTAGTAAGTTCATAAGAATTGATAGCCAAACCAAAACATTAAGTGTGCAGTAATCGTACAATCATCCTAGCATGTGAATACATATAGAAATCAAAGTTTTGTGGATGGCATATTTTGTTAGAAACCACTGTACCAGGTGGCACATTCTCTTGAGGGTTATTTGCTTTATTGTATTATATAATGAAAAAAGATAGACATATTTAAGATAGATTAAAATAGGATTATTTAAGTAGAAATATTATACAAATCTTCTTTAGACTGTTAGTTGTAATATATATATATGTATTTTTATATATAATTTTAAAATATTTGAAAATAATTTTGTTGTGGTGTGTGTGGCAGAATAAACTTGGTGTAACAAAATAATTTCAAATACAATAAAATAAAGTTAGAAAGTCTGGCATGGGAGGTGGATAGAATCACTGTCCTAAAAAAGATTTGGCCCCCTTCTCGTATGAAGAATAATTGGGACATGCTCTCTTCCAAAGTACAATCCGGAAGCCAAAACTTCAACCCCTGTCGGTGGCACGATCTCGAACGGACGCTGACCAGCTCATCTTCAATCCAAAAAATTTTAAAGTAAGAAAAAATAGGAGAAAAAAGGAATTTTAAAAAATTTTAGAATAGAAGAATATAGAAGAAGAGTTGAGGACTTTTTGGATACCTTGAAAGACTGGGATAGAGATCTATTTATAAGCTCAAAATACTAAAGAAAATTTTTAAAAGACCCTCAGCTAGCCATTATTTATTTAAGAAATAAATAACATGGCCCTGATGACCGAAATTATTTAATAACAATGTATGCCAAAAGAAAGAAAATGAAAGACCGCATACAAATCCATTCTTTTTTCTTTTTTCCAAACTTTAGCATCCTAAGGTAAGGCAATGGAGTCTCTATTTTGATGCAACAGGTGCTTTCAAGTTTTTTACCTGTGATTGATTCAAGTTACAGAGATTATGGATAATAGGAAAATAATTGTTCTAGGTTCTATTAATCTCCTCCATAAATGATAGGCTAGTTACATGTGCTTGACTGAATAGAATGATCGAGACACTGGTGCACTGTCCCTGCATTCTTCTATTTTTCTACCTACCAATTATCACACGCATCACACATGGTGTACTGTTTATACTTGGTTATGCAGCAAAAAGTAGTCATTTTCTTGACAGGCTGCCTTTCTTTTGCAAATTCTATGTATCAGTAGTACCTGTCTTCTCTTGTAAATTTCTCTTCACCAAGTCTCATCATTCTAGCAAGGGTGTCACCTGTAACTCATTCCGTGGGCAACTGTGTGAAGGGGGTGGTAGTCATCGTGACCTCAATTCTTTTCTTCATAACTCCTGTTTCGTCTATCATCTCGCTTGGTAACTCCTTGTCCTTTTACTGGTGGTACCAGATGTATTTGATACCTCTAAGTGCAATATCTTCGGAAGATTTTTGTACTGCAGGAACTGGTGTGGCGCTCACTGGAGTTTTCCTGTATTTAAGGGTGAAGAAAATCAAGCCAAAGACGGTATGAATAGTCATATTTCTTCTCTTCCATTTTTTGTGTTAGTGTGCAGGTTCTTCCAGAGATGATAACATTGTGTTAAAATGGTCGGGCGTGCTTCAAGGAATGATCTTCGTATTTGTTTTGTTGGATTTGATATTTAATATAGTTTAATTAGCATTTAGTTAGGTATAATTTCTTAGATCAACCAAATTTACTGAATTAATTATAGAGAATCCAATTGATTAAAAAAATTATTCCTAATCAAACTATTCTTCTTGAGCAAACAGAACTAGACTCAAACTTTAATTAAAATTTTAGTATTATAATGTGAGAGACGTGCAGGTATAAATATAAAGATATCCTGGTTTCTTTCTTTAACTCTCATAATAGTAGCGAAGAGTTTTCCATCAATCATCTATATTAGAAGAAGAGGGTGAGGAGAGAGAAGATCAAATATCTCATGATGAAGAACAGATATCTCGAAAACTATGTGATAATTACATGTTTAGGACAATGATATAAGGTATATCTTTCGTAATTATTTTTGGTTTTATGAGTACAAAAGCATGATTCAAACAAAGGATCAAGTTTTTCATGTGGTCCCAAAGTCTTGGTTGTATGCTTTACTTTCATGCAAAAATTTTTTAGATAAATTTTGGCTTAATTTCAAAATATTAAAGTTCTATTTTTATATTTTTGAAATTAAATTAAGGATTAGGAAATTAGTTTTGATTTCTTGAAATAAAAAAAAAAGATAAAATTAAATATGAGGAAGAAGCCGGTGCTCTTCCTCTCTTTCGGTTAAGAAACTTTCTCCCATTAATTTCCTCCCATGGTCGGAGAGCCCAGTAAGCCATTGTGAACCTCGCTTTTAAGCCTCCGAACCCGACGCAGTTGGCTTAAGTGCCTAATCAAGCTTCTAAATGGCATTTTCGGAGGAGTTTTCTCATCTCAGTTGTTAGGAAATCGGTAGAGGCCGTGCTTGGGGGATAGGCGCAATCCGCTGATTGGGTTTTCTATGGTGGTCGCCAGTCATGATTTGGTGGGAGAGGTGCAGGTTTTGGTGCTTCTTCATCCATGTTAGAGAATCGGTCATGGCTATTAACTCACCGGTCACTAGGAGATGGTCGCTTGTAGTCGGGGTGGGCCGAGAACCTATCGACGAGGTGGTGCCTAGCTTGGAGATGCAGATAGCTTGGAGATGCAGATATTGGCATTTAGGGGCATCGGCCATGGAGGATTTAGGGTTTCCATTGTTCAAGAAAAATCATTAGGAGGAGAAGATGAGTCTAACGTTCGGGTTTTTTCAGTTTTTAGGTCTTAACTTGTTTAAAATCCATTCATTAATTAAGTAGCCTAATTAATGAATAGCCTGGTCTAATAAAATTGGGTTAGATTTAATTTGGATTAAGATAATTTTTTGATTTAGTCCCTATAAAGTTTTAAATTATATTAAGATTTTTGCTATTTTTATAGATTTATTTTCAAAGCAATTATTTAATAGAAACGTCTGTATATTATTTATTATTTACGATTCAGTTCTTTATTATTGAAATTTTGATAAAATCGCTATAACTTTTTCATTTTTTATCTGATTTGAGCATTTTGAACTGCTTGGCTTGTGATAGTTTGAAAAATATTTTGTTTAAATTCTTCATACATACCAAAAAAAATTAATAATATTTAAATTATTTATATATAATTTTGTTTACTATTATATTATTCAAGTATATTTTTGCATGGCCTCAAAGGACTGGAGCATTCTATGGATCTTCAGTAGTTGAGTCATTGGGGGTTAATGATTTTAGCTCTCATTATATTTTAGAATAGCATAAAGGTGTATCTATTATAGTTGGTCCAAAGGTGACTGTAATTAGATGTAAAATTGATAGTTATAGGTTAACTAATTTGAATTACATAAAGATGGAAAGTTCTACATCTAAATATGCAATAATTTTAGATTTTTATAATCATAGTTCGTAAACCACTGAAAATGAACCGTGACATTTATTATATGCTATAATTTTTGCCTAAACATGTTTTATAGTTATAGAATAAGTATTATTGGCAGATTTTGTATCATGTTTATAATCGTAAGGATATTCTTTTATTTATAGTTATGACCTTTGTTTTACTCTTATCGCATCTAACTAATATTTCCATATTAATAAAATTAATTATTCTGATTGTCATGAGAAGCTTTTCATTATTTTAGGATGCCTAGACTTAGATTTGGCCCTTCGTAAGTCTCGACCTAATCCACTAACTCCCTCAAGTTTTCATGATCAAAAGAATTATAGGAAAAATGGAAGCGTTCTGATATATTGTCTCTCAGATTATTAAGAGCTTTTAGCGAAAGATATTAGAAAATTTATTCTGAAACGATTGATCTCTAAGTACCTTTCATTTATAGAATACTAGTTTATCAAATTAAATAAAGTCTTAGCTGGTACTCTAATGAATAAATTAATTTTTATAAAATATGATGGAATTTCTAGAGTGTGAAAACATATTATAAAAATATATAGTATAGCTGAAAAATTAAATAACTAAAAATGATAGCATATAATTTTTTTTTTAATCTAGTTTGTTCATAATTTTTTTCCATCATAGTTTACTCAATTTAAAATTTACTATAATACATAAGGAATCATGGTCAATGAATGAACTTATCTTCCAATGTATGCAGAGAAAAGAGATTGAAACATAAAGAGATCTCAATTATTCATATGATTTCAAAGAAGCATTCTAAAGAAAGAAGGTGAAGAAAGGAAATAAAGGATCAAGTAATCTACTAAAAAAAGGTTTACATAAGTTAAATGTTTCTGCTGTAATAAGGAGGGATACATCAAGATAGATTATGATAACGAAAGAAATTGTTTGGGAAGAAGGGTATTTCCCTATCACTCATCTATTTTGAAATTAATTTTATTGATTTTCTTTTTAATACTTGGTGGATTGATTTGGGTGCTGCAATTTATATTTCTAATTTATTATTAGGATCTTTTTAAGTAAGAAACCAAATGACAAAGCGCGTGAATCTTAATGGAAAACTAGATGAAATCCAAGGTCTATATAATATCCTTTATATTTTTTCAGTGTTAGAAATTTAGTTTTTATTAGTAAAAAATGATTTAGAATGCTTTTTTCATTTACTTTTATAAATTCAAATTAAACTAATAAAAAAATTTATTTTGATTGGTACTGTGATATTATGCATTGTAATATATAGAATAAATTTGATTTTTCTTGTGTACAATTTTTACTTATTTTAAATGTCAATATTAGAATGGAAGATGATATGGTGAATGAGAGATTCGATGATGTAGTATAGACCGATTATATCACATATTAAAAGAAAAGATAACATATTGGTTAAGAAATATTTTGCCAAATCTAAATTTTAGTAATTTTGGTACATGCATCGATTGCATTAAGAAAAACAAATCAAAAGTCATAAAAAGTACGTCACTAGAAGTCAAGGACTCTTAGAATTGATATATACTGATATTTGAGGTTATCTTTTACTTGTTTTAGAGGTAAAGATATTTCATCACTTTTATTGATGATTTCTCGTATTGTTGTTATGTTTTCCTACTGCATGAAAGTCTAAAATTTTGAAAGCCTTAAGGTATATAAAGTTAAAGTAGAAAATCAACTGAACAGAAAATTAAGGTTGTGAAATTTGATAGAGGTGGTGAAAATTATGATAGATATGATCAATCTGATCGTAATTTTGGACCTTTTATCCAATTACTTGAACAGTATGTTTTGTAGTATATATCTATACTTAGAAATCTTTAACAAAAGTGTGGCTGAAATGTGTAATCATACTTTGATGGACATAATGAGAAGTATAATTATTAATTCCTCATTATCGTTGTATTTTGTGGGAGAAGCTTTGAAAATCTTATATGTATCCTAAATCACATTTCTAGTAAAGCTATTTTTAAAACTTCTTTTGAGTTATATAGGTAGAAACCATATTTACACATCTACATATTTAGGGTTGTCCTATAAAGGCTCGATTATATAATCCATAAGAAAAAAATGGATCATAGAATTGTTAGTTATTTTTTTTATTAGGTATCCGGAAAGGTCAAAAAATTTTAAATTTTATTGTCTATTACACGTTACTAGAATTATTGAAATTAAATTATTAGGTTTATTAAGGATAGTCATAATAGTGAAAGTAGTGAACTACGTGACATGATATTAGAGAAAATAAGAGAATCTTTTTCATTACAGTAATATTTAGAGATGTTCCACATGAACTATTCATCCTAGGGTTGTGGAACATCAACAGGTGGTTGATACACCACCTCCTAGACAGGTTGTAAATGAACCTAACTCGATTGAAAATAATCATAATAATGATACTGAACCTGAGGTATTACGGAGATCTGCTAAAATTAGGAGATCAGTTATTCTGGATAATTATATTATTTATTTACAAGAATGTGATTATGATATTGGGATTAAGAATAATCCAATCTTATTTAAGGATACTATCAATAGTAATAATTCTAAACTTTGGTTAGATGCCATGGAAGATGAGATATAATCTGAGTAAAAATCAAGCTTAAAAACTTGTCGAATTGCTTGAAAGTTTAAGCCTGTTAATTGTAAGCAGATATTTAAAACTAAACAAGACTTCAAATGTAATATTGAAAGGTATAAGGCTAGACTTGTAGCAAAGGAATTTATTCAAAAAGAGGGCAATGATTATTTTATTTTATTTTCTCTTTTTTAGATAATTTATTCAAATCATTGTCATTAGTAGCTTATTTTGATTTAGAGCTATACCAAATGGATGTCAAGACTGTGTTCTTGAAAGAGATTTACAAGAAAGGTATATATGAAACAACCTGAATGATTTTCAGTATAAAAAATAAATATGGGCATATAAATTAAAAATTCTATATATAATCTTAAACAAGCTTCTAGGACTAAAAGTTTAATATGTCATTACTTCTTTCGAATTAAGAAAAATATTGTTGATTAATATATATATCTGAAAGTGAGTGGAAGTAAGTTTATATTTTTGGTTCTATATATAAATGATATCTTATTAGCTAGTAGTGATTTGGGTCTCTTGTATGAAACTAAAAATTTTTTCGAAATATTTTAACATGAATGATATGAAAGGTACTTCTTATATTTTTGGTATACAAATATATCGTAATAGATATAAGAGGTTATTTGGTTTATTTTAGAGAAAATTATATTATTATGATTCTAGAAAGGTTTTGGAATGTCAAGTTGTTCATCAAGTAAGTGTGCCAATTATTGAGGATAAATTTAGTAAATTTTAGTATCTTAGGAATAATTGAGAAAAATTAAATGAAGGATTACCTTATACATCTGCAATGGATAGTCAGATATACTCAAGTATATACTTGTCCTGATATTAGTTTTGTTTTGAAAATGTTTGGTATATATAGTAATCAAGGTATGGACCATTGAAAGGCTACCGATAAGGTGATGCACTATTTTTTAGGGACTAATGACTACATACTTATGGGATGAATGATCAATTGGAGGTGATTGTTTATCAGATACAGATTATGCTAGTTGTCTCGATAGTAGAAGTCTATATCAGATTATATTTTTTTATTGACTAGTCAAATAATTTTATGGAAGAGTGCAAAATAGTGCATTATTGCCTAGTCTATTATAGAAGCTGAATATATAAGCTACTATGAAGCTTCTTTACATGCTCTATAGTTGAGAAAATTTATCTCAGGACTAAAGATTATGGATCCTATTTTTAAGCAATTGAAAATTTATTATGACAATTCTATTGCAGTTTCATTCTTCAATAGTGGTAAGATTATCAATGCAAATAAACACATTGATGTTAAGTATCTTACAGTAAATTAGTAGTTATCAGGTTTTCTATTAATCTTATTGGTACTGCTTGTATGGTAGCTGATTCTTGATTAGATTTAGTATCCAAAATTTTAAAGAGTATATAAAATTTATGGATGTTTATCACTGGGATATTTAGTTTATAATAGACATTTATTTTAAAATATTTTAATAGTTTAATGACTGTTATTGCTTTTGTTTAATTATTGTTTGTATACATGAAGGTTGACGTAAAAATTAAAGTAAACAGAATAGTCATTTATACGATATTATAATAGAACCATTATGATAGGCATTATGATTTGATAGCCTATGTGCTCTAGTATATAAGACTAGGTTAAGTAAGAATTGTTAATGTCATGATACATCACCATAATTTGTATCAATGGTTTTTCTATTAATCAAATATGAAGAATTTTTTAAGGAATAGATAATTGGACAAATTCTTTGTTCTCATTGGATCGATTTCAAAATCTTGATTCAGTACTATTATTTTGTTTTGAAATTGAATATTTTATTTTAAAATAAAATATTTTGGTATAATTATTTTTTTAAAGTGATAATATAGGCAAAGTGATAGATTGTTAGATTTGACATTTAATATGACATAATTATAACTTAATCAGGTTTAATTTCTTAGATCACCATATGTACTGAATCAATTACAGAAAGTCCAATTAATTAATAAAACTTATTCTTGATCAAATTGATCCTTTGATCAAATAGAATTGAAGTTAAACTTTAATAAATATTCTAGTCTTATGATGGAAGAGGCATACATAGGTATAAATATAGAGGTACCATGGTTCCTTTTTTTTCAACTCGTAATAATAATGAATGGTTCTCCATCGATCAACCATATTAGGAGAAGAGGATGAGAAGAAAGAAGACTAGACATCTCAAGACGAAGAACATACATATCAAAAACTACGTGATCTTTACATACTTGGGACAATGATACAATATATGTTTTTTATATTATTTTTTATTTTGTATGAATATAAAGTATGATTTAGGTATAAAGTATTAAAATTTTGCAGGATAATGATAAAGTTTTGCTACTTCACTCCATGTTTGCATGTATCCCAGATTTAGAATAAAAACGGATTTACTTTTAGCCCCTAGGCCTTCTCTCTCTCCTCTCTCTCTCTCAATCTTTTGAGTGTGAGTGTGTGTCGGAGAATTGTGATAGGCCTGTTTTTAAGGAGGAAGCATGGCTTATCAGTTATCAGCAGATGACCATATCCCAAGGAGAATTGTGAATTGGCCACCTCTTCTATCCAATACTCAGAATCTGCATGGCTTATCAGCAGGTGACCATATCCTAAAGGAGAATTGTGAACTGGCCACCTATTCTATCCCATTCTTAAAATCTGAAAAAATTGATAAACATTGGCGAGGCCCCTACATGGTAGCCTGACCCGTCAATGCACCAAATATTGACGATAATCAAAGTCGATAATATGACGTTTGATTAAGTGGTATTCCTTCTTATCCTATGCATCAGTTTAAATAGTCGCGAGGTTGGACATTGCATCCTTCGCTCATGTTTTAGCTATAATATTTGAAAATAAATGGAAAAAAAATTAAACAAAAGTTTGCACCCCCTTGAGACAAAGAATTGGCAATTTTATTTCTTGGAGAAAGCAGCAAATAGCAATGTCGTAATTGCTAAGATGGTAACCTGGGTGGTAAGATCTTGCTTCATTACCAATCGGTCATGGATTCGAGACATGATTCCGGCGAAGATTCTATTAAATCCAAAAATTTTCTTGGAATTCATGATTGCTGGTGTGAGTGATCTCTTTTTTTATTCCCGTTCAACATACTTATCTTTAGATGTTACCCGTTATGTGTCAGGTTAACATACTTATCTTTAGATGGGAAAAGATGATTTTGTTCCCGTTTTATGTGTGGGTCTACATTTTCATCGAGAAATTTGGTCGGATTCAAGTTGTGGTTTGATTGATCTCTCTTTTTTCCTATTCTGTGTCAGGTTAACATACTCATTTTTAGATATCATCCATTCTGTGTCAGGTTAACATACTCACCTTTAGATAGGACTTTAGACAGGAAAAGATGATTTTGTTCCCATTCTACATTTTCATCAAGAAATTTGGCCGGATTCAAGTTGCGTTGGGCTCATTTGGTTGTTCCGTACTTCACTGTAATATAAAATCAGGTTGATAAAAATTATTATATACAGACTGGACAAAGTTACTTTGGGTCAACTTATACCAAAATTAAAAAATATATTCTTACTAATATATATATATATATATAATATATATATATATATATTAGTATATTGGCTCAACCGAAATTCCATGGATTCCAAAGTATCAGCTGATGCCATAAAAAGGAGTATAGCTGTCAATATGGGCTAGCCCAGCCCGCCCTAACCTATATGGGCTTATATTTATGGGCCGGTCGGGTTAGGCTCACTTGCATAAATGAGCTAAAAAAATCCAACCCGGCCCGGCTCTATATAGGTCGTGGGCTAGGATCGGGCCAACCCACTATATGGTCGTGGACTAGGGCCATGGGTTAGGGCTAGGACCGTGGGCTAGCATTAGAGCCATGGGCCAGGGCTGTGAGCATTGAAATCATATAAGTATATAGCCCTCACCTCAGCATGAAAGAAGCTCTGGTCACCAATAGCAACACGATGATGGCTATCGACATCGCGAAGGAGTTGGCGTCACCGTCGGCATCACCGTTTGTTCCTTCCTCTACCGGAATAGGAGAGAGAGCAGAGCAGCAGCAAAGTCCTAGGCGGCCGTCCCGAACTCCCGATGAATCAAAATTTGGAAGAAGTTTGAATCGCCGAAAACCCAAAACTATCGAGTAACGTCGTATCGAAACGGAAATGGGAATAGAACCAGCCGAACACTGCGAACAGGATGTCGTATCGAAGTGGAATGAGAATGGAAATAGCCGAACACTGCGAACAGGAAAGGAAAGTCGGAACGATGCGAAAGATTGAAAAAAAAATCAAAATATCTTTCGTTTTTAATTTAAACTTTTAAACTTTTAATTTAACGTGGACCATAGTTTTACTCTGTAAGTGAACCTGGTAATCTATAACCTGTTTACCATTTTCATTTTAATCTTTTAATTTTAATATTTTTTTTTAAAAAAGAATTCTTGGTCCATGGGCTGGCTCGGCTCTAACCCTGTCGAGCCCATGGACTACAAGGACCGGGCCAAAAAGTCCACTTACATAAATTGTCCAAATTTTTTCGGCCAGATCCGATCCATTTATAAGGTCAAATGGACTGGCCCATAGGCTCTGGTCCATTTTGACA
Source organism: Areca catechu (assembly GCA_021397845.1). Classification (NCBI taxonomy): domain Eukaryota; kingdom Viridiplantae; phylum Streptophyta; class Magnoliopsida; order Arecales; family Arecaceae; genus Areca; species Areca catechu. Next base: position 54,702,465 of record CM038039.1, on the reverse strand, counting down.
GGTCTAAAAAAGAGATTAAATCTTGTATTTTTCCTTTCATACCGAGACATGGACACCATATGATGATATCTCAGGATATCATTTGCTTATATTGATAAAAATAATAACTCAAAAACATCCACATGCAGAGCATCAAGGTTTATGCTTTCCATAACAAAATGGATATGAAGCACTCGCATTAATTTTCTTTCAAGTTGGTCTATCAAGCACCTGATGCAACTGCTCAAGCAGATGCAGCATGCACGAAAGCCTAGTCGGGAAGAAGAATCCCTCTTCCCGCCAAACAGACGTACAATCTTACTTGGGTCAAACTGTAGAAAATAACACCCCAAAAAATAAAAACCCCATTAACGATAGTCTATCTGGAGGATGTTCCAGTATCTGAAAAAAAAAAAAAAACTCCGGTACCTGAGATTATTAATCCATATCGTCAGCCATCAGAAATCAAAGCAGAAGAGCGCACAACATGCCAACCCCGAAAGACAACCGAGCTTGAGACCATTTTAATTTAGGACATCATCGATTAAATGAATCAGGTTGCTCAGCTGTGGCCATTCTAGGCAATTTTGTACCCTCTTCGGAGGGTATTATTAGGGTATTACACCATCCTCTTCATCAGCAGGAATCATTCCTCTCTCTTATTCCTGCCCGCTCCTATTGCATGGCACCGATGGTGATCGAACAGGTCCTCGTTAGGCCCTTAAGCGTTAGCATAGTCTCATGGAGATCCTCGACGTCGACGCCACTCTGCTGGGCTAGCTGAAATTCCTTGCTTTCCATGGTCCATATTACTACTATAGGGCATTTAGATCTCTTCTTCTGTATGCTAGGTGAGTGATCTGGTTGAACCCTTTCCATGTCCTCACACTTATATGGTGGTGATCCCTCTGATCTTCGTAAGACAGCATTTTTAATGAATGGACAGGATTACCAATCTGATGATCGGTTGTTGAAGGCAACTCTTATCCTTGAGAGTGGTGATTCCCGATCCGTCTGCCCAGCCCCCTCACCATGCCGGTCACCATATTCACCGATGCCACGACTAGCACCGTGGCTACGGCTCCTGCTTCGACTTGTGGCCATGGTTCCAGCTCCAGCTGCAGCTATTGCCCCACCCAACACATCTCCTCACCGCGCTGGGGCTGTACCTTGGCTGTTGCTGCCGGCTCTGGCTGTGACTGCGGGTACGGCATTTACCTCTGGATTTGCAATCACGAATCTCTACTTCATGACCATCTTGATATCCATGACCATATCCGGTAAAATCATCGATAATAAGTTTTTCTTTTTCCTTTTACTCTGAATGGTAATGGGTATCTTAACACATCTAAAGAGCAATAATACAGCCACTTGCCCTGCAACCTGGACCAACAAGCTCTCACTGTCCTACAGGGTCCAAGTGCGTGAGATGGTGTTTTTTTTTTTTATACAAGCGTGAGATGGTGTTTGGTTGAGGCCTTGCGGGTTTGGAAAGCGCACATCGTAAAGTTATTTTTATATCTAAAATAAGCAAGACTATTAACACAATCTTCCCAACAACCCTGTTCATCCAAACAAGTATCACCAGACATTCCAAACATCAGTGATTCAGATTCTTGTAACATAGATATAGCAGCCACGGTTTACAAAACAATTAGAAAATACTAGAAGTTCGGTTGGGGACTCCCTAGTAGATATCCCAGTAACAGACTGCACCAAAGCACCAAGATCAGGCAGATGTGATGGCTCGTTCTCATGTCATGACCATGATAAACAGTCTATATTATAAACGCTGAATAGCTTGTCCATCGATATGCTAATCAAGAAACCCCTAGTTTCTTAGAAAACATTACCTCAAAAACCATGTTACTGGTGGATTCTCAGGGAACAACTAGAAATTACGTTCTTAATAATTATGTTTTAATTTAAACAAATTACTCCCATCACATCTGTTTTGACTTATTTTAATTTCTAACTACACTTCCAACTAATCTTTCCTCTTTCCCCCTCCTATCCCCCCCACCCCTCTCTCTCTCTCTCTACACTTAACCCCCCACCCCACAAAAAAAAAAAAAAAAGGAAACGAAAAACACAACAGCTGCAGCCTCTCTGAACCCTCTGTCTCAGTTCCTCCCTCTCTCTCCCCATGTCACCCTCGCCTGCTATCCCCCATCAATCTCAGTATCCATCTCTTTCTTCATAAAAGCTCCAACATAATTTTAAATTCTCTAAACCCTCTCTACCTCAATTCCTCCCTCTTCTCATATCCCCAACAATCTCAATATCATCCCATTCTTCACAAAGCTCTGACATATTTTTATTTTATTTTCATTATTATGCTTCTATTTTCTATTTTATTTTTAATACTTGTGATATTTAATATATCTCAATTACTTAAAATATTGTATTTTATTTTTATTTACTATTTACTTCACAAACGTGCATTTCACATCATGATTTTTTATTATTTAGCCATCCTCTATTTTTGATTTATTTTGTCTATTTTTAGCATTTTTAGTTGATTTTATATTAATTTTTATATTATATTTTTTTAAAAGCAAATTTATAGTTTCTATCAAGGTTCTTTGAACTGTGCCAAATTGGCCAATTTGGATATACTCAACCGAACCCGCTACAATCGGCACCGTTCAGGTGTGTAAATTGGCACAGCTCCCGGATCGCCCAAAAAAGATCCAAACTGCACCCAAATCATGCTGAACCGGGCTGGAACAGCACATTTTGGCCGGTTCGGGTCCGGACCAGGTTTATACCATAGCTAGGGATGGGAGGGTATGCTTTTATGTAACTGAGAGCCTGAGAGGCTCTCAGTTTGACAGATACCATCCATAAAGGCCTTTGGAAAGCCATTTTCTTCCATTCAAGCCATCAAAATACCAGAAAATCAAGGAAAACACCAATTCAAGGCATGTAGATCCTTCCCCTTCTCTCTCTCTCTTTTTTTTTTAAATTCATGAAAAATAAAAAACAAGAGAAAACTCTATCAATTATTTTATTTTGGCATGATTTTAAAATAATATTATATCTATGAAGGATCTCCACAATAATACTCAGATAATTAATTTTTGTTAAGTATATAATTTTTAAAATAAAAAATAAATTTAGAATAAAAAAATAAAAAAATAAATTATTTTTTTAAAAAAAAATAAAATAAGATTATGATTTGGGGGCTTGTAAGCTACTTTTATCATAAATTTCATATCAATTTATACAAGTTTTGATATGTCGTACGAATAGTATCCAAGCCTAATTTTGAAAAAAGTGATATTTAATACTTCAATTATCTTAAAAAAATATATATATTTATGATAGAATTATACATAAATCTAAGATCAAATTAATTTTTATAATATTTTAATATTTTTATTTTTTAATTTTAAAAATTTAAAATATATATATAATTAATTAAAAATAGATAAAAAATACTAATTAATTTATGTAGTTATTGAGCTGACATGCTTTTAATTTTTAGGAATGGATCCACGAGGAAGAAGGATCCAGAGCGTAATATTAGTTGGATGCATGGAGAGATAGTCTCGGATTGATATCATTGAAGACGTAAATAGTATAATATAAAATTCAAGGATGTGGGATAGCAAGATTAAGGCAGCACTTGGCTAGTGGCTATTCTGATATATTTGCATACTGACATTGTCTACCAAAGGTTCGTCATCTGATGCTTTGCTGATTTCAAAGCAAATAAGGAAAAACATTAAAGATAGATGGATTGTCGACCTATAGAACCATCTTTTTATCACTCCAAAAAATCAAAAGAAGCATCTACTCTAGAGGATGAGGAGACACAGATCGAGGTTACCATTTAGGCAAGCTTGTATGAGCAAGATAGCTAGAAGAAGTGGCGAGGTATAGGGAACGATTTAGACAGTCAACTTTTGAGTCGGGATTAGAGTAGGGCTTTGAAAGTGTTGTAAGAGAGACAATTTAGGAGGACCTCCTTAATCAGCCTGCTGGAGGCACCAACCATATTGTATCCATGTTGAAAGCATTTGGCAATAAAAAAAATCTTCCAGGGATATTCTTGCAGGAGCCACCATCTACGATGTCGATCTATATACCTTTCTTAGCAAAGATTTCAAGCAATTAATGATTGATTCTATGCTGAAGAAGGATAAGAAGGATATGTGGCAGACTATCAATCCTTTTCATTTCAATTATATCACAGTGCACGTAATAAACAACTCATACCATTGCTTTGCTATTGCATTAACATAGGCTACTGGTATAGGTGTAGATCCTCCAGGACTGAGGGATATTTATGATTAGCTTCTAAAAAATGAATTGCTCCTATTAGAGCATAGTATATAGATGCGGTAATAATAGTTGGAAAATAGACAAGTATCATGCGTCTTCTTGTGATGAAAAAATATTTTTTCATAAGTCTATTGATGCAAATTAGTATACAATGCCAGTATATGGAGGAGTTGCAAAATATCGTGCAGGTCATCACAATACATTATGCATGATATGGATACTGTATATTTTCTGGACCTTTTGCGGCATATTGTATCACTCATGTTGATAGATATGTAAGGATTCATAGAATATATATAAAAGATAGTTGAATTAGCATAGAGTAGGGTTCCCGGTACCGATACCTGGACCCGTATTGGCGGGAGGGTGGTACAGTACGTATGGTTCGTGTCATACCGTACCGACATGTGTACCAGACTTTTTTTAATAAAAATAATCTCTCCCTCCCAAAGCAAGGATTATTATTTAAAACATGAAATGGACCTGAACCGAACCGAACCGAGCCCGTACCGGGCTGAACCGGATGGTATGTACCGGTACGGAATTAATTTTTTCATTATTTTAAAAAGTCCAGACCGATTTTAAGGTTGAACCGTACTGGCTCTTGACAGGTACGGTACGGGACAGTTCCATGAACCCTGGCATAGAGTATCACCAAATTTATTTATGGCCATACATGAATTTTATCATTGATGCAAAGCTTTACAGGAAGAGAAATATTGAGATCAAGTATCACACGGTTTGCTACGAATTATATAGCACTTGATGATCTTCTTGGAAAGAAAGTAGAAATACGTCAGATGTTTGTCAGCCAAAATTGACAGCAGAGCAGATATACCAGGCCAAACACTGAAAGGAGCACCATGGAGAACTTAGTGACGAGACAAACATTCTGGTAGCGAGTCGAGAGGATAGAAAACTATCAAGTCTCTATATGAGATACTTCGAATCGTGGATTCTGAGTGAAACCTTTAGATAAACTTCCTTTATTACATAAAAAGAACAAAAAGAAAAGATTTAAAAGATAGATCAAACACATGCCAATAAATATATCCGGATCATTGATAGATGATAAAGCTATCAAATGAGTATGGATTTGTATCTAGCAGGGGCAAATTAAGAACTCTAAAATCTAAAATTTAATTGTATTTGTACAAGTACATTTGACTAATTTTAAAAATCTATGTGTAGCTTACTATCTAAATCCGAGATTTTAGTACTTCATACTGGACATTGCCATGAATGATAATCTTATATCTGCCATATACAATGTAATTTATATGATAGAACCCGATCCAGATGTCACAGCTATGTACCTAGAACAAGTTATATTAAATTGTTAAGTGATTTTTATTATCAATAACTTTAACACCACAATAATAATATTTTTTAGATAATTTTTTAGAGAGCATTAATTCTTTTGAATTTAATATAGCAATCAGAAGTAAATATGAAAGATTAATCATGGTAGGTACTAATAAGTCTAATACCAGATTCAAATAGTTTTTGATTTTGCTGAATTTGAAAGTCTCAATAATTTAATGTCTTTATGATAGGTGCATTTTAATGGATCAGCATAACATTTAAAAAATCTTACTGTCAAGATTCTCTCCCAGACAATGTCATCGAGTAGATGTGAGCACAACTGACTGACATTCAGCCTTATCCATTCCAAGCAGATGAACCGTTTAAAACAGAAATGCCTCAACCCTCAATAATCTTGTATATGCACACTATAATTTAAGGTTGAGGTTAAGTACATTTAGAAAGAAGTTGAGCTAAAATACTTCGATCTAACTACGAGTAATTTTGTTGATAAAGATGAAGATCCATCGATCTAACTACGAGTAATTTTGTTGATAAAGATGAAGATCCAATGATTGGATGGGTTGTCAGTCACAGGAGCTAGAGCTTGATGAGTCAGGCTCGTCTACTCGACCGGCCAATTTTGTAGCTAGTGAGATTAGGATGGATGCTGAACAATAGACAACCAACAATATTCCTCATATAGCTCCAGCAGATACATCACATTATCCCTCCTTGCCATCTATTCAACCCAGAGAAAAAAAAGAAAAGATAATTGCATTTTCGATGGAGCACTTAATTCAGATTCAAATACTAGGAAAAGCAGTACTAGTGATTCTTTTGATGATCAAGAATCTAGTAATCAAGAAGGGACCGGAGGACAGGAGATGCAGTCGGCTATTAATCATCAATTCACTGATGAGTCGCAGTTTATTCACATTACAGAGTATATGGACCATAGTGCACAAGCCGATAAAGCCCATGACAATATGATTCCATACAAGTGACGGGCTCTACGAGATCGTTCAAAACACGATGCAGCTGCAGATCTCGCACGTGAAGTAGGATTCATGGATGTATCAGGCTCATCCTCGTATTCTAGATCTTATCCGCGAGAATCAGCAACTTATGATATATATGAATATGGATATGGTACATTCGAGACATCATCTTTTAATGATTATTATCCCATGTAGCCCGGAGTATTTTATGGATTTGATTTTGCTATCGATATATTAGGATGAGCCCCTTCACAGCCATATCATTAGTCTCTAGATACCTCTTAGACTTAAACTCTCAACAAGGGATCTACGATAAATTACGATCCATCATACATACCTTTTGGGATGACCGTAAAAATTACCATGCCACCTGACAAGAGAGATTTATTGATCTTCTTATTAAGTACATTAACGATCTCGATATTTATGAACATCGATATTTACCCGATTCTAAATATTGGTACGTAACTATATTATAATTCTCATTTCTCTTCAATTAATTATTGGTACTCTTGCTTTTGTATCTTAAAATATATTGTATAGTAGTTGGAGTCTGGACAACATTTTGTAATGATTTTTGGTGAATAATCCTGAGAATACATCGATTTGAATCTCAAAATATTTAATAAATCATAAAAAAATAATTTGAGATCAAAGAAAATCCTAAAAAAAAAAAATTGACGTGTCAGTTTAGAATCGGCATGCCATACTGTACTGATATCAATACGGTACGATACCGATACCATACCGTACTGGCGGCTACCAGTATAGATCCAGGTACTAGTAACAAAAACCTTGGTTTCTACTATATATTTTGTTTTTTGTATTTATTTTGTAAATTGAATTCATTTTTATTTTATTTTAATTTGTATCTAATATAGTTTAATCACTTATAATGCTTATTACTTCTTTCACAAATATGCACTACATGGGCCTAATTTGCTATTTATTTATGTTTTTATTGCAGTTTTACTTTTAAAGTTGATTTATATTGATTTTGTGCTTCCATTTATCATTTTCTTATTTATATATACAATAATTAAATCATCACAATAATATTGTTGTTTTATTTATTATTTTTTCTCAAATGGGCAATGCATAGCCTTTGTAGGCTACTTTAGATTAATAATTAATCAGTGCTAAAATAAGTTTGAGACCCTATTGGAGTAAAAGTAAATTTACAGTTATAAATACCTATCATGATGAGGCTTGAGATCATCATGTCCATGATCACCACGGCCACTATCTGTTCTACCGGATGGTAGCATAGCAGGCCATGCCCACCCCTTCTGCTATAACTGGTATCACTACGTCCATGCAAGTGGCTATACCATCATCACGAGCCCCAGAGCGAGAACCCCAACGGCAGGAGAAGCCATACGCACCATGTGAAACCATGTCCCGTAGCTCCTCGGGAACATGCTGGTCTGCCCCTTCCAGAACTTTGACAAGATCTGCAGCATACTTCGAGTCCTGATCACAGAAGAACGTGCAAGACACACCAGTGGCACCTGCCCTACCAGTTCTGCCAATCCTGTGAACATAGTCTTCAACACCTGTGGGGAAGTCGTAGTTGATCACAACCCTGCAAATATGGGAATTATAACACATTTATATGCAAATAGTCAGCAAAAATGCAGAAAAAGCAATTTGAAGCCATCACAAATCAACCAGAACAACAAATCAACCAGCATGAGAACCGAGCCATGCAACAAGACGTTCATGCTGCAGATTAACATGATAATGCCATTGGCTGGTCCTACTTTATGACTAAATATCATTAAATCAATAAAGAAAGGAGCAGATGCAGCTTAACCTGATATCTTTGATGCCCAGGCCTCGAGCAGCTACATCAGTAGCTACGAGTATGGGGGACCTTCCAGTTCGAAATTGGTTTAAAACCCTGTCCCTCTCACCCTGAGACTTGACACCATGAATAGCAGCAGCACAAAACTAGTGAGTGTCCCAGCAAGCTGGTCACACATTCTCTTTGTTGAGCAAAATATTATGATCTTAGACCCTGGATCTTGGGATTGCAATATCTGTTCCAACCATCTAAGTTTTTCCATGTGTGATTACTTCCACATACTGCAACAGACACAGATAAATAAATGAATATTTGAATACCATCAATTGAGAGGCAAGAGTGACTGGTACCAGGATAAATATCAGCACTTGCATCTCCCCTATAATATTGCAGAGATGCCTAAACCCAAAACAAATAGGATGTATTTGTCTTGCATAAGTTTTTTTGCATGATGAGCACAAAACCTAATACAATTAACACTTAAAAAAAAAAAAAACCAATATAGTTTCTTGACAATATGGTGAAAAGAGTGAAATATTCAGAATGTAAACTTCCTTGAAATCAGAGATAGCTAGTACAAACGTGAGAGAGAAAAATCCACTACGTTTTTCAACAACCATGATGTAACAAGTTAGTAACACGCTTGTTCAGTACATACCTGAGTGATCGCATTGTTTGCAACAAGATCATCTATGCTCCCGATGTTAACCTGAACAGGATGAACAAATAGATCTGCAGCTATTTTCCGAACTTCCTTTGGCCATGCAGCAGTGAACATAAGAGTCTGCCGGCAATGTGGTATCTCTTTTACAATTTTCCTTATCTGCGGCTCAAAACCCATGTCCAGCATTCGGTCAGCCTCATCAAGAACCAGATATGACACCTGGCAGAGGCTTACTCTTCTCATCTCTAAAATGTCATTCAGTCTTCCTGGAGTTGCGGCCACAACATCTACACCTCGGTCTAAATCCCTCAACTGGGACCTTTTGAGGCACCTCCATGTAAGCACTTGAACCACATAAACATAAGATGCGAGTCAACAAAAAAACATGACTATTAGTTAAGTACACGGCTACCAAGAAAAAACACAGATTTATTGGGAATGAGGCAGATATGGAATATCATTTGCTAGCATACACATTACATCACAATCAGCTACGTCAATTTCAGGAACATTAACCTTATATTTATGAGCAGATCAAGAGGTCTAGAGTGGAGAGATACATGAGACTCCCGGTTATCTTTAAAGATGAACAAATGCTTTGAGAACTTTAAGTCTTATAACAAGCTGTTTTTGTCAAATCAAAACTCGCTATAAAGCATATGCCATCATTGATCCCAAAGAACCATGAAAATCCAACAACAGAACCAAAGTAACTACAGAAGGAACAAACCGTGCATGAAATTCTTGATGATCTCCCGAACTTTGCAGTTTCATCTTGTATCTGAGTCGCCAGCTCCCTAGTTGGTGCTCGGACCAATACTGCTGGACCCATTTTAGAGTTGTTACAGAGGCGCTTAAGATGCATGAACCCTGGAATAAGATAACCGAGTGTTTTGCCTGATCCTGTCTTTGCAATGGCTACAATATCACGACTTTGCAATGCAATTGGCCAAGACTGAGCCTGAATAGGAGTGGGAACAGAGAAACCTGCATGATGTATCTGAAAAAGCAAAAACCCACAAAACCCATGAGGAATAGTAGTCTAAAGTTATAGCCTTTTTTAAGGGGAAAAAGGCCACCCTTTTCCCTCTCTCTCTCACAGGAATCAAAGCAGAGGATTAAGCTAGTGACGGTGCTCGTGCATTCCCAGATTGTATGTGGACACTTGCAAAAGCAAGCTGGAGCAGGAGAAGGACCTTCACTGCTTGGGCCCAGAGGTGGCAGCTTCAAACAAATCTCTAGATGGAGTCCCCAGCCATGAACTTGTTGTCAGAAAGCCTTTCCCATATTGGTGGCCACTTGCAAACGCAAGCTGAAACAGGAGAAAGGGCCCCTTCTTTGTCAGGACTCAAGTGGCAGTCTGAACCAATCAGTGGAGGTAGCTGAGAGCCCCAGCCATCAACCAGTCCCTCAAAAAGCCATTCCCAAAATTGGCAGCTGCTTGCAGACGCAAGCTGGAGCAGGCAAAAGGGCCTTTGTTAGGGGGGCCTGTTTGGCAGTGTGGCGCAAATCACCAGAGGAAGCCCAGCCATGAACTGGTAACTCAGAAAACCCTTTTTATATTAGGCCACCATAACGGACACTTCAGCTATATGCCTCCCTCCCAGAAAAGAGGTTGGCACGATGCACCACAGCGTACGACATAAGCTCCACCCTGGAGCAAATATCGCACCTGAGACAGAAGTAGAGAATGGAAAGAAAAATGAATGGGCATGAAACTCCAGCAATTAAAAATACTGTGCAGTGAATGTTCATGAGCACTAGAGAATAGTAAACTTGCACATGCTTAATGCTTTGCACACCAAAGCGATCATATGAGCAAGGATGAACAAAAGGGAGACTGAAAAGTTACCTCTTTTAGAATTTCTGAGGGAAAGCCTGCAGATTCAAATGTCATGTATGGTGCTGGTACATTGAATTTTTTTTTAATAATATCTTTTTTAAAAAAATTACCAAAGTAGGTGATTTCGGATATATTTACTGAAATAGGTGATTTGTCTAACGTGGCACGACGGGAGCACCTGAATTCATCTTTTCAAAAGGCGAACTCAACTTCATCTTTTGAAAAGATGATTTTCATATAACCATTTTTTTTAAATTTAATTTTAATTTCGATATGATGTTTTGAATTAATTGTGATATGACAACTGAATTCGTCATTTGGAAGGACGAATTCAGCATTTGAATTCGTCTTTCCAAAATACGAATTCAAATTCGATTTCAGAAATGTTATTATTTCTTTTAAATATAATTAATAATTTTTAATTTTAAATAAATAAAAAAATAAATAAATAATAGTATTAATTGAAATTATATATATTATTTTTTGGTAATATTAATTATTATATTATTTTGAAATAACATTAATTAAAATAACATTAACTAACTATATAAAAATAATATTAATTTAAAATTAATAATAAATTAACTAAAAAATAACATTAATTGAAAATAACATTAATAATTAATTGAAAATATATATATATTTTATATTATAATAATTATTTTATATTCTAAAATAATATAATTATTTTCAATTAATTATTATTAATTAATTAATAATATATATAACATTTCAAAATAATATAATAATTAATATTACCAAAAAAACATATATATAATTTTAATTAATACTAGTTTTTTATTTTTATTTATTTATTTAAAATTAAAATTTATTAATTAGATTTAAAAGAAATAATAACATTTCTGAAATTGGAAAAAAAAATTTATTTGAATTCGTCTTTCCAAAAGACGAATTCAGTTGTCACATCACAACTAATTCAAAACATCACATCAAAATTAAAATCAAATTAAAAAAAATTGATGGTTATATGGAAATCGTTTTTTGAAGAGACGAAGTTGAGTTCATCTTTTGAAAAGACGAATTCAGGTGCCCCCGTGGCTGCCACGTCGGACGAATCACCTATTTCGGTAAATATATCCGAAATCACCTACTTCGGTATTTTTTTTAAAAAGACATTATTTTAAAAAAATTCCTGGTACATCATCTCTCTAAAAAAAAATCAAGGATAACATCAGTGGTCACTAATGCATAGTATAATGAAAACAAAAGAAGAATTCAAAATTAAAAAGAAATATAAAAATCATCACAAAAAAGAGAACCAAAACATTTCTATTAAAATATAAAGAGCAACACAAAAAAAAAAAAAAAGCAAAATCATTACCTTTGTCATTTTGAAAGAAATGTATATCTATTATCAAATAAATAGAAGCAACAATTTTGTTCTATCGAAACAGAGTTACCGAGTTCACTGTGAGTTGGCAAAAATAAAAAGGATAGAAACTGTTTTGATAGAGGCGGAGTTGCTCCGAGGATCTCCGTGGCCCTTTCGCGCACCGCCGGAACTCTCTCTCTCTCTCTCTCTCTCTCTCTCCATCCACCGCCCTCCAAAAGGCCTCCCAACTCTCTCTCTCTCTCTCTCTCTCTCTCTCTCTCTCTCTCTCCCTCCCCCCCCCCCCCCCCTCCATCCTAGTGGCCTTGGTGGCCCTCCAAAAGCCTTTGACAACCTTTAGCAGCCTCCATGGCATTTTTGTTCCCCCCCCCCCCCCCCCCCCCTCCAAAAGCCCCTCCCACCCTCTCTCTCTCTCTCTCTCTCTCTCCCCCCCCCCCTCCATCCTAGTGGCCTTGGTGGCCCTCCAAAAGCCTTTGACAACCTTTAGCAGCCTCCATGGCATTTTTGCAATTCTCTCTCTCTTCCTCTCTTTCCTTTTCTCTTCCCATGTCCTCACTGGTGTCTCATTTCAAACGTCAAAACCATCCTAGTCAGCCACTGGAACAGTTCTGCGAATCGGGCAGTTCGAGATGGTTCTGCAATCCATGGACTAGATAGTAGATGCACCAATAATGAATTGAGGAATGCTAAGGATGTAATATAATTGTCAATATGACCTACTAACATGAAGTGGCTCAAGAATAAACTCCAAAGGAGACAAGTAGACACTAGGTAATGAATGACCATGAAGCAGGACCACAAGCACAATAATGAATCGATGCAATTACTAACAAGTCAATGCAATTGTTAACGTAGTGCAAGTGAGGAGGTAAATTCACATGGTAGGTACTGACTAGAAGAAGAATGATTCTGTGTTTGTAACTAAGTGACCCAAGGTAGAGTCAAGCTAGAGAAAAGCCCAAATTACAAAGCTAATAGCAAGCAAAAGCACTAACATAGATTCTAGGAATGAATATTACAAGATTCAAGTGTTCAAGCTGGCAACAGAACTGCTGCTTCACATAGATTCAAGTATTGTCCATGTCCGTCCATGCCATATGACATGCACCTCATGGTATGACATATGTCCCCTGTCATGTGCAAACTGGTCTATTGCAGTCTATGCTAACTAGCAAGGTTGATACATACCATTGTCAACTCATTTTTTCCATGGTAAACCCTTTCATGTGGCTAAGCACATGCCAAACACAGCCTGATACTGCACCACCATGTGACTGACATGAGTGAAACATGTGGCAGTTTGATCCTCGACCCTATAGAGCTGCCTCGCAACTTGAACAATAGTGTTAGCAGTAGTATTTTAGATCAAAATGGAGTTAAGGACAACCAATGAAGATAGATAATTAGTGAAGGACAAGCATGATGAGGAGGAGGATGGGTCTCAAAGGCATCTAAAGATGGCAATATTATTGTAGAAATCAACATAGATGGGTGGCATATACACATTAAAGGAAGATGGTCAGCATTTGCATGTAGCTATGGAAATAGAAACCAACCTACTAAAGGCACCTAGTCTGAAGACCAAAATGGCAACGGTCTAAAAATTACTTTTTAAGTAATTTTAAAGATTTTTCCATTTTTCCATTTATTCACTGCATATTATAAATTACATATAAATAAAAAAAAGCAAGTGTTTTAAGATACATGCTATTCCATACCCCACTTGTACCCATTCCCACACGCACTCCCAATTCTAACAACTAAGCAATGACTAAACCTTTTTGAATAGATTCCCCCTTCCAAAAGATAGAGAGAGGGAGGAAGAGGTTTGATATACAATCCTAAAAAGGAGAGCAAAAAGAACTTGTACATGAAGAATCCACTATAAGACAAGTCTCTAACAAAAACAGCTGACGATAAAATAATACCAGATATAATCTTCATGGTGGGATTTTCTAAGAAAATCTTATATGAAAAAAGCCGAACGAACAATAGCAACTCAAAGTATGATAACTCTCAGAAATTGAAACCTATAATAAGTCATTTAACAAATAGCAAAAAGCTTGAAGGATGGAAAGTGCATGTCTTTATCAACTAATTGTTCCCACCAATCATATCCACAAAGAACATAAAACTAAAAAAGAAATAAACATCCAAACTCAGGAAAAGGAAAGATAGACAATAAATACATAGTTTCCTACCATAAAAGCAAACATTTAGGTTTTATACTAATGTCTAACTGACCTTATCAAGTTTAGCATTCAACAAAGAGTTAGGAGATTTATGTTCACTCTATTTACTTTATGGCTAAAATCAAACTTAAATAGAGAAAGGTATTTCTTGATTAGGAACTTTTGAGGCAAATTCATGTGAATAATGTAACATTATATGATGAGCGAGGTGCATGGTTATTGAACTGTATATAAGCATGCAACATCAGAAGCAAAACCTAAAAGCTTCAGTTCTGAAAAGGCCTTATACAGATCTGCACGGAAAAATTATTTTCAACAAACATGAAAGGATTTCAGTCATGTTTACAGTGACGATTATTTCGTGATGATGGCGATATGCTTCAGTCATAAGACAATGCGCCATGACCTCTGGCAGATGCCATCCTCGAATCCCGTGAATCCCCTTGCACCATACCTATAATTATGACTGCTGCTACCTCTGCCACCTCCATGCTGAAATAAATCAACGCAGGTAATCACCCGTTAGCATCAGTCACTTAACCAAGAATCGTCCTTAATAGTCCAGCATATCATCAGAATTATCAAATAGCAAGACAACCATATAAAGACAAAGAGACAAAGAAACAGCGAGAAGCCAAGAACCACCCAAAAAAAAATTTGGTTAAATTCAGATTTTTACCATTAAAAAATTATATATATAAAAAAAAGCCAACCAACCTGATGGTTGCTGCGAGAGCGGCCGTGGTGGCCATCATCATCATGAGAGTCCCTCTCCCTCTGCTTCTGATAGAGGGATTGAAGGATGGTTGAGCTGACGGCAACGGAAGCATATTTTGGATGACGATGAGGGGAAGGCGGGAGCTCGGCGACGGGCCGCTCGTACTGGGTGACGTTGGTCTCCGGGTTCCAGTAGTAGAGGTAGCCCGTGCTCCCGTCCACCAGGCCCTTCAGGGCTTGGGGAGCGTCGGGTCCGCCGGGGCGTACCTCGGCCCGCTCGACAAAGCCGATGCCGACGCGGTCATCCTCGGAGATCTTTTCTTCTATCTCCCAGAAAAAAAAAATATAAAGAAAGGATGTTTGTTCAGAGAGTGGGCGAAGGTTAATTTTCTTGGAATCTTGAGAGAAAGGGGAGAAAGATGATAAACAGAAAAGCAATACCACGCTAGATCGATCGATTGCAATTTGGAAGCAGAAACCCTTGAGAGAGAGGGGCTACCTGTCGGTGGACGAGGCTGGGGAAGATGAGATCGGGTGGAGAAGCCCAAGCTTTTCTGGGCCGAGAGAGAGGTAACCCAGGGCCAGGAGTAATGGGAGGACGTGTGGGACCTGGGCCGAGGTAACCCAAGATCAAATCGACCCATCGACAGTACGAGTTGACTCCATCTTGATTTGACTAGACTAAAGTGTTTTTGGTACGGGATGATCCTTTGGGATCGGACGAGTAATAACAAAGATAGTTATATAAATTATTAGAGTTTTATTAGAGTCCATTTTCTTCTTTCAAAAAAAAAAAAAAAAAAAAAAAAAAAAGAAAGAAAAAAACATTTTCTATTTATAATAATAATAATACTAGTTTTAATTTAATAAATTATAAAAATTTTAATTTAAAAAGAGAGATTTTTAAGGATGGTGGAGATATTTCTACAAAATTAAGTTAAAAATTCTATAAAATTCGAGCTTGTTGGTCTATTGCATCCGTTAAAAATATGTCCAAATCTAGTTTAAATTCTAGTCTTTGATTAATAAAATAATATATAATTTTTGTTTTTTACAGGATTTGAATCGAGTGATATTTGATTGGTACACGATTATACTTAAATAGGTGCTTTAATTTAAAATCTTACAGCTTAATCATGTAAAAATATTCAAATAAGTTTTTTTTTTTTTTGATAAAATAGTATATTCATTGCATAGATCGAAGATGAATACAACCTAAAGAGTCAGCTAATATAATAACTCTAAGTTGTACAGGAGCATAGTGCCAATCAGACCAAAGGATAAACCCCGTATGATGAGCGACAAAGGAGGCTACCCAGTCCGCAACTGAGTTGGTCTCCCTATAGATATGCCTAATACTCAGAGAATAACATCCCTGCAATATGAGCATAATATCCCTAACTATGGGATGAGCCACCGGCATGGAGAGGAATGCATAAGCCATGATATGATGGTGACAGAGTCACCCTCAATGATGAGACGATTAAGGTGAAAACCTGCCGAGCATACCTAATCCCAGCCCACGTGACGTATAGCTCTAGTGCAGGAACCGAGGAGTCCATAAGGAGGATAACCCCTGCAACCAAGCCCGCTCCTCCCATCCTGCGATGAAGGTTCCCATCGAAACTGATAGTGATAAAATACGAAGGAGGTTCCTAAGAGATAAGAATCCTCTGGGATGCTCGACGAGCGAAAGAAAAATCCCAGATCTCTGCAAAAATATTCAAATAAGCTTTAACCAAGAGTAAATAGAACATATCTTTTTAGTTAGAAATTGGAACTCTTTCTCATTATAAATTAATGAAATAAAAAATATAAAATAACGGCATATTCGATTAGGGTTTGGATTCTTAGTCATGAACCAAATGCTTTACATGGCCCAATCCCATTCCAGTCCATCCTGATTCTAGTCACAAACCAAACAAATCCTTGATGTAAATGAAGATATGTAAATCACTGAAGGACGAAGCATCACACGCAAACAATAAAACATTCCCCGTACAACAATACAGTGATATGCATGATGATCTAATCTTTCCAATTTTTGTTCAAAAGATGAATTTGCTACTCTCCACAAACGGAGAATAAAAGACATTTCCAAATGCCCAGACACAGCTGCAATTTTATTTGCTATCAGCTTTTTCTATGTTAAAACACACCTCATACATGATGAGAATTGATTGGGATGACGAAAAAAAAGCATATGCAGGGTAGGCATTTTGGAGAAAATTGCTACTCAAGTGGCCTCACATAACCTGGAAGATTATTATGGACAAATTCTGACTGTTTGTGCGTGCTTTTTTACAAGAGCCGAGATATTCGAGCCTGTTTACATTACAGAACTTTCGGATAATCTCCGTGCCTGTCAGTTCATGTACAAACAAGAACAAGCAGATCATGTACTTCCACTAGCCTGAATCAGATCATGCACAGAAAAAACACAGATCATTACTGTTGATTGACTACAGCCCTTGTCTTCTCAGCCAATCCTCCTCCCCTTGCATTGGTGAGCAGAAATTTGGATGCAACCCAACGGAGCGGATGAAAACACTTCGCCATGGGAGAGTCACTTTACTCACCAAGAACTTCATCATCCAAGAGAAAGGATGCTCCACAAGCGCCCGTCGCAGATGACTCTTTCTCCAAGCTGAAGAACGAGCAGTTCTGAAATGCATCAAGGCTACTGGCTATTAAACGACTCAAGCCAGTGACACTATCTCCAAAGACTAGATCTTGGCCATGGCATCCAGGGGATGGTATATCCAAGTCCAATGGACCTAAAGAATCTGGCTGCACATGGTAAGAGGAAAAAAAAATCATGTTATCCATCATTGGAATTACCTAAGAACCTCAGGAAAATGCCAACATTCAGAAGAGAACGAAATACCCAGTAAATGTCTTGGAGGCAGGGATCCTTTTGAGGATTATCTCTGTCATTAAAAGACAAGTCTTTGTCAGATTCAGGTTCAGCTGTCAAATATTCATGAGAAGGATCATCTGCAGGTCTGGATTCAGCGAGTTCCTGCCAAAGTGAAGAAATAATAACTATGCTTGCGAAACTGATAGCCATTCTTCCATGAATAAGATAATTATTACAAACCTTAAGATAATCCTGGAACCCTAATGAACTTGGATAAGTAATTTCTCTGCAGGGTCCAATTGAGGATTTGGTTGAGGGGTTTGAACCATCTCGCTTCACAGCTGGAAAGGAAAATTCATCACAAGTTTCTTCAGCATTCCAGATAGATGCATGGGATGCCTGCATGGCTCGAGGCAGAAACTGATGACCAGATATATGAGCAGCAATAGCTGCATCAAATGAATCACAGCTAAATTGTATCTGATGAAGATATGGAGCGCTTGCTCCAGCCGGGGAATTCAGACAACTGTCCTTAGCAGCTTTTGACGCTTCAGATAATAAGTCCCCAACACTTACATTGGTTAGACTATCAGCCCATTCCCCAGCAGACAGTGTAACACATTTCATTCCCGCATTAACCTGCAATAGGTGAGATCCAAATTTCACAAACTATGCCATGTTGAAGACATGAAGCTGGAGAATCTATGAGAATAAATTTTAATGGAGGAAAACAGAAATACCTCATCCTCCTGTTGTCGTCCACTACTCAGATCTTTAGTTTCTTCTCCACTCCTGGAGAAAGGTGATCTTCCAGAGTTCTCTGGAATTTCATCCACAGGTTCAACATGGTTAACTTCATTCATAGGCTCAGGAGGATCAATATTTGATGTTGCAAGAGCTATTACAGATGTTTGTTGATCTTCTGATAACTGCTGAGGCTGACCGGAGAATTCCCTGATAGGTGGAGCATCAGCATTGATGCATTTCGCATCAGGACCATTCATTATGTTATTCTCATTTAGAATGCCTTTAGACAGCATGCAGTTCTCAGATTGAATATCTGTAGAAGGTACACGAACAATCCCTGACCTCAATTCTGCAGTGGAGAACCAGCCATACCTTGACAGAGAAATTAGTGTGAGCAAGACATTGTGCAAAAGTTAATTTCAGAAAGACATTTTGCACTCTCTTGGCAAGATGATAGCATGCTTAGCTTAGCATGCTGCTGTGTAAATAATTATATACCTTAAACGAAAAATGGCAGGACTACCAATAGTAGCATACACATCTGCTGCACTTGCAGCAGTGTCTTTGATAGTCCAGCTTCGGCAACTTGCTAATTCTACCAGCTGAACGTTATAGGGGAAAAGCACGAGTTCACCAGATGCAATGCTTGAGTTGCCCCATTTGCGATTGAGATGGTCTAGAACTGATGATATCTTTTTCCGGGCACTTAAAGTGAGCTCCAGATGTGGATTGTGTGTATCCTATGGTGTCAGAAAAGATTAGACCATAACTACCATTAATGCAATTCGACAATTTAGAAATCAATATAGATTAATGTATCCAATGTAGGTTCTGTTCTACCGAGTGAGGTCAAAGGTTTTCCTGTCCCAAACTACATGTTTACCAATCAAAGAGGCCTTCTTTAGGATGGCCTTTGAAAGAAACAAGCAAAACTGTAACAAAGAAGTTTCTATCCATGCGAGTAGGCAAGCAATGGCATTTTCCAAACCATTTCACCAAGGATTATAATAGAGATGGATTAAAACTTCAGATTTTACAGTCAATTTGAATTGAAAAGAACAATCTGAATTATCATCATACCTTTTCCAGTGCTTTGCGGGTACCTTCATCTATCGGAAATAACTGCAGCTTCAATTTCACATGAGGATGCATAATTGTTTCTTTAATCTGATGTGAGCAAATTTCTACCAATATTCGACAGCATGGAGAACATGCAAAATATCAACAAAATCAGTATTATTCTGGCTAGGAAAAGTGAAAGCACCAAGGTTGTTAATTACAATTCAGTCCAATTGAAGACCATACCATTATTACTATTATACATCTCTTTTGACAACATATTGCAGGTTCCTCCATCAGAAAAACCATTTCTTTCATTGGCTGCTCTCTCCAACTGTTCAGCAGCATCAGCAACCAAGGAAACACCAGCCATTGCAGCCTCTTCCCAACTTCTATATTCAGCAGAGGCAACAACACCTAGCCAACCAAGAGTAAACAGATTCAAAATTATCCATGTATTAAGCTATGCAACCCAATTCAATCATAGGCTAAAGCTAGAGATTCATTATGTAACATCACTGACAATCAGAACATGCCATGAAGCCAGGCATGACCATGGACTAATGAAGGAGCTGACTGCAGAAATTAAAAAAGAAAATGAGAACATTTGGAAATCACCTGTTCTTCGTTTTTGTTTTGCAGTTTTCATGCTAGAGTCTCCTTTACTGAAGTTCATGTTTGCATTAACATTGCGCTTGAAGGAAGCCCCTTTAGTAGCTCCTACTTTATTAGTGGTTTGAGCATCAACAGTTAGCAGCTTCACGGAACGAGAATCATTCCCTGGTGCCCTACTGACAACTTGTGTTGAAGGTGTAGGTGAATAAATATCTCCATGAGGACGCCTTCTTTTAGTTTTGTTGCGGTCCTTTAAAAGTTGGTTTTCCTATAAAGCATATTTGTTTGTTCATATGCTAAAAAAACAGTTTACCTAAATATTCTGATGAAATTAAATAGATCTCAAATAAAGAAGAGAAATAAAGGAGTAAGAAACTAACCAAAGCTTCTACAAATATTTTAAACCTCCGAGGCTTCAAATGCAATTTGGAAGCAGTGCAGCTATACTTTTCAAGTAAAGACCACCTGTAAAACAACAAAGATCTTAATGCTTCTCATTTTTTGATGCACAATGAAGATAATTGGCCCAGACAAGTAACAAAGAAAATTGAGAAAGCCATAAATTATTTAACAGATGATATATTGACAAAGTGTTTAAAAATAAGTAAAAACAAAATAAAATCTTAGCCAAACATTTTACAGTACACCAAAGTCTCCTACATACATATTTCACTTGATTTCATTTCCATAACTCAACTAAGCAAGGAAAAATCCATCTAAGAATGTTCAATTCTATTTCATTTTGATGACTCATCTAAGAAAAGACAAATTCATCTAAGCATTTTCATTCTATTTCATTTAAATGACCCATCTAATCGAGATTTAAAAAAAAAGCATGTCTCAATAAAAACACTAGTCCATTATCTCAAGGTGTAGCTTACCCATCATAATTACAAAGCTTAAAAAAAATAATGTAGGTTAAATCATCAGAGATTGAGGTAAATGTGTGGTCGAATAGTACTGATGAATCTTAGAAAACATCAAAATCTTTAACTGTTAAAAAAATAAAACAATAAATTTGGTTGGTCCTGGCCATACCAGCTTAAACTGGCCAAGAATGGCTGAATCCAAAAGTTTGGGTTGATTCTGGGTCGGTCTTGGCAGAAACCGATCTGTTTAGGTCAAGATGTATTGGTTTCAGCTGAAACTTTAAACCTTGCTCATTGAAAGCTTGGCTGAATGCCAACCACTCTTTGTCTTGTGTCCAATGTCTTTTGATTGTAGTATTGTACACATCTAGCTTTTATAAGTGAAGAAAATAATCCCAGGCAATATGCTTGTTTGGAAGACATGAAAAGAATTTTCTATCATGACTGATTAAACATAAAGATAATGGATCATTTTTCTCATCTTAGCTTGCTATGGACCAACTTATGAAATAATACTGAAAGGAAAAAAATTCTTACAATTATAGATTTTGGAAAATTATCTGATATCATGCAAAAGCAATCAACAATTTTATAAGCAACAATGCTTGAAGATTAAATTTTGACAAGAATTGATTTAACTGTAGATACTTCAAACTATGGATTGATGTGGCAAATGATTGATGGGCTCAGATACCATATGAGATGATGACCCTAGATGCCTCAGATTATCAAAACAAGATGGCATAATTCTTCCATGCCAACATTGATTCTTTTGAGAAGAGAACCAAGTACTATAGCAACTGGGTGCTGGCCCAACTAGTCAAACATTGCACATGCACCCCCCCAATTAATACCTAGATATGCAACAAGGGTGGATGTGTTGCTGAGTCAGATTTACAAAACTTAAGCATCCACCCAAACACTTTGTCATTCCTGTCATGTACTATAACAGTGGAAAGAATATTTGCAACCTAGGGATCTATGAATATTGACCAAACATGCACATCATAACAAAAAGAATAGTTACCACCGAAGCATTGCAGCATTTGTATCTTTGGAGTTTTTTGCATCAAGATAAAATCCAGGACCCAGAAGCTTGTTCATGCGTCTCACAAGACGATAATAATAATGCCTGACCTGCATATGAAATGATAAACATTGAAAAACAAATTAGAAACTAAACTCCAGATTCATAATATTTTTGCTGCATGGACATGACTATCAGATTTAGTGAAAACTTACACATTGAAAAATTTAATTTTTATCAATATATATAGAATATAAACTTAAAAATATGGAGCACAAAAATAGTGTGTCTATATACTAACAAAATGTTATTAAATCAATATACTATAAGGTTACGAGAATATTGAAAGGAGGCAATTCTGCTGGTACTAGAAAAAGAATATCCACGATTTTCATAATCCTCGTTGTTTCTTATATTTGTATCCATGAATATGTGAGGATGGTGACATGCCAAATTAAGACAACAATCTTAATAAAGAAGTTACAGAATCCTAAGGTTGACCAAATGACTCTCCCAAACTCAAGGTTTAGGATATTTGGACTATGTCTACACTAAAGTTTTAAGGTGTGAGTGTAATATGAGGCATGACATAAAGTGATGCACTAATAAATTGGACAGCATTATCTAGGATGTAAACTGCAAATTTCTGGCATACTGTAACATTATGTCTTTCATATTGGAGACAACTGGACAGTCTGGCCTCGGATTTAAAGACATAGATGGTCTCTTATAGACATTCTGCATATCCAACTCATTCTGTAAGTATGATGCCTGAAGGCATTACAGACAAAGGAAAAGTTAAGGGTGCCCTTGAAGAAGCAACGGCACATATTTTCATATAAACTACTAAAAGATTTTTAGTATGATGTGGCTATAAACTCGAAATAGGGAGATTGTAGGGCCCAGGATCACCTACTTCACTTCAACAATCCTCACTCAGTTTGCAAAGTATCATAGAGATAAAGGAGAAATCAAGGGTCATGTTAACACCTGCCAATTGATGAATGGAAGGAATGGAAGGAATGGAAGTGGTAAGACCACTAAGGGGGATAGAAAGGATTGAAGTTTTGGCTGGTTTTCATTGATGTTCACCAATTTTGGCAAGACAACCTTGAAATAGGTTTCCATTGCTGTTTGGAGACTAAAAGTGTTTTTTTTCCCGTTTTACAAAATCATAGCGTGCAACGAGGAACTGTTGATGTTGCCTCAATGTCCCCAACTTCTTTCCTTCCGCAAGTTGGCTAGTGGAAAATGGGACAGATGCTGTTTATCCCTCTCTGACCTGAAGAGCATGTTCCTCCCCTCCCAATCAGTGATCAAAGAAGGCCAAAATTTCCTTGGATCAACATGAATTAATGCTAAAAAAAAAAAAGATATCAAGAAAGGGAACCTAGCCTCCTCCATTTTAAAGCATTGCTAAATAAGTAAATATGCTAAAAGCAAACAAAAACTATGGGAACTTTCTTGCTTCGAATTATTGAGCAAATATGGAAAAATTATAGAGAATGGAACGCCGGGTGTGAATTATAAAAAATAGCTAAATTTAATTTTTCAAAAAAAAAAAGAAAAAATAGGGAAGATATATTCAAAAAGTTTAGGAAATTCAGTGCATTTAGCACCAATACAATTTATTTTCAGCCTAAAACTCCCCAAAGCACAAGAAAGAACATTTTTTCTGATAAAAAACCAGCAGATTATCTTTTTTTATCATCAGCAAATATCCTAAGAACATAATTCATCTTTAAAGTCATTTTATCATTTAATTGCTTCAGTCCTATATCATCTAAAAGTTCAGAAAAATATATATAATACAGACTTGTGAGCAAGAACTTCTACAATAATGCATGTCGCAGTTAGAAAAAGCTAGACCTTGGATGCAGTACATACATCAAGTATTTTCAGACAGGATCCAAAATTATCCTGTCAATCACTTTCTTGTAGATAATAAATGTAGATAATAAATGAAGCTATTTTGATGAAACTCAAATCTGAACAAAGATAATAAATGTGCTTAATAATCACTTTCTTGTAGATAGTTCATGATAAAGCATATCATCCATCACCCATTGAATGATTAAGTCAGCTTATGCAGAATAAAGAACTGAAGAATACTGCTGCTGACAATAAAGAACTGAAGAATACAGCTGCTGACTATTTACCAACTACAAATCTAGGAAGGCATGCAAAAAAAAATGTGGAAGAAAAAAGGCCATTTTCTCAGTAAATGTATGCACCTGATCTTTATTTTTACTTTGAACTCGACAAGTTATCTTCTCAAAATTCTGTGACAACAGAAAACATGTCAACTGCCAATAGTTAGAAAATACAACAAAGACGACTTCGTTTGTTCATGAATATCAGAGGGAAATAACCTTGCCAACTTGCCGTAATGCATTGAAAAAGTTTTCCTCCTCCTGACGTGTCCAAGCAGCCCATTGTCTCGTAGGTTTTTTGGCTATATACGAGTGAAATTACAGCTCATACAAGAAGTAAAAATCAGTATCTGTCTAAATGATGTTTACCAGAAAAAAAGGAGATTATATGCAAGCTTTCAGACAATTAAAATAGTATACCTGGCTTCTGAGTAACAACAGCCATTGGAGAGGATAAAGGGAAAGCAAAATCGGCCTCCTTCATCAACACATTTTCTGCTAAAGGAGTTCGAAGTTCCATATCCACCTGAGAACCCATAGGCGTGCTGATCTTCATAATTCTCAGACCTCATATCTTAGAACATTCTCTCTATAAACTTCATCATCTAAAAATAGGTTCCTAGAAATTTACACAAGCCTGGTGACACCAATAAAAATGTCTTAGTCCATATTAAACCACAGAGATAAAACCCCATGCATTAAAATGTAAAACTTTTTTAAGTAAATCCTATCAATGATCTATTTTAACTTGGCCAACCCAACCTATAACTGGAATAGGGCTTTTTGACACTAATCCCAGTCAAAATAAACTCCCACACCAAACCCAAAAAGCTTTTGAAATTTACAATAGCATTCAAATAGAAAAGTAAAATATCCTCAGACTTGTAGTACAATTCAAACTTTAAAAACAAAACTCAAACTAAGACAAAAGTATGCTCATAAATAATGCAAGAAAGCATTGAGTGAGATTGCAGAAAGGTGCGGAAACAACAAAATTGATCCAAGAATAAGATGTGAAACGAAGTGCACTTTGTCCTCCAAATCATCCATGGCCAAAGGACAGCCTCAAAAAATAATCTTGCTTTGAATGTTGGATAGAGGCCTAGACAAGACAAATCTAAGACTGCTTGAAGCTCAAGCTCTAAACACAAAACAGATCGCCCAAAGTCTAAATGATGCAGAAAGCCAGTGACAAAAACATCAAATGGTTAATTTGAGCATTCCATCATGAAATCCTTGATGACTGAGCAAGGTGAAAGCATCTCTATTTTCTATTTCTTTATATAGGAAGTGAACTTTCCAAGCCAATGAAACCTAAAGCATGGGTGGACATTATAGAGCTTATCTGAGGCCACGAGAAAATAAAACTTGCAGGTTTCACCAAAGGTGCATGTTCTCCCAAAAATCAACTATGTATTTAGTTAGATGTCAGCTTTCTAAATGTTTGAGATAATCACTTTCCAATCTTCAACATAATTTGCATTTGAGGAATTACACATCTAGCTAGATGTATTCTATATACTCCTTTTCTTTACACATAACAGCATCAACAACACAAAAAAACCCACATATAAATTAATCTGAAAATTGCTTACACAAATCAATGATCCAATTAATCCTCAAGTTACCCCATTCCTGCACATTGCTTCTAACAAAGCCTGAGATAATGAAACCTAAAAATATTAAATTGCACAATAAATGACACCGCAACCAAAAAGGAATGGATGCGTATGATTGGCACAATCAGTCATAAAAGCCATATTCTATCATGTCTTACATATTAATTCTGAAACAATTTGCAGAGCTAGTAGATAATAGCAGACTCTCAACAACCACATAGAAAACTCTTACTCCTGCAATCGGAGAGAACACCTACATTCCCGACAACATAAATTAATGGACGTTCTCGTTCTTGATGAATTCAAGAACCTGCAAACCCTACGCCAGAGCAGCAGGATGGGCACTTATCTTACAGCCATAAACTGATGTTTTCCCCAACCAAGTTACCGGCCTCTAAGACTCACAGAGATTCAACATAAGCAATAAGCATGCAAGATCTGCGTGTTTGTCTATCTTTAGGGAATGGAGGAATAATCATTTATTTGTAGATGCCTTTCCATTCAGTATGGCAATAACAGGGCTAGGGTTTTCATCCGAATACACAAATCGAAAGAAAGAAACGAAAAGAGAGAGAGACAGAGACAGAGACAGAGAGAGAGAACATAGAAAGAAAGGCAAAGACTTAGGATTCGGAATTCCCAGGTTGCTCTCTTGCAACCGTCCGCCCCTAAGAATTTTTGCGGACGCGTCGATTCGAACCTATCCGATCCCGTCCCCGTTCGAGCATGACGATGAGATCTAGAAAGAAAGATACCGAGAAAAGGAGGACGACGATAATAATAATAAGTGCGAGGGAAGGGAGGAGAGGAGTATGCTCACAGGTGGGGTTGTCTTGGTCGGTTGTCGGTGTCGGTGCCGGTGCCGGTGCCGGTGCCGGCTGTTCTTGAGCCCCAGAAAAGGGAAAGGGAAAGGCCGACCGGTCTACGCCCTAGCAGAGGAGAGACAGAAGCGAGAGGAGCAGGGTGCCCGTGGGCCTTGGGACGTTGAAGGCTCGGGTCTTGTTCGGTCTCACGGTCCAGGTCAGGGTCGCACCCAGCCAAAGCCGCAACCGATTTTTAAAATAATAATAATAATAATAATAATAATAATAATAATAAATAAATAAATAAAAGTACCTATCCTATGATGGATAAACATCCTGAAAAAACTAACTAATTTATTTATATTTTTAAATAAATAATTTTTTTTATAAATAATATTTATTCACTAAAAATAAAAAAATCTTGTCCATCTAGAAGATGAATAACTTTTTTTTATTTTCTTTTATTTTATTTTCAATATATCCTTAAATATATAATAATAATATAATCATGATGATATGCTATATATATTATAAAATAAAATAATATATAATATATATAATATATTATAATATAATATAATATATAATATAATTAATATATTAATTTATAATATAATATTATACTAATATAATATATTTTATAATAATATATTGTGTTATTATAATATAATATTAAATATTTTATTATGATTATATTATTTTATGTAATAGTATATTATATTAATATATTTTTAAAATTAATCTATTATTATATGATAAATAATATAATATAGTATATAGTGTATAATATTATAGTAAAGTAAAATATATTATTTACATTATATTATATATTATAATATATTAAATTATATATAATATAATATAAATTATAATTTATATAATATATATATAATAAATAGGGATAAATCTTAGCTAGTTACCCCGAAAAATAGTAATGCAGAAAAACATGAATAATACATTCTAAAATAATTTATTAATATATTAAAAATATGAATAAATTTTTTTTTATCTAAATGCTACCTTCAAAATATTTATTTTAAAAAATAAAAATTTTTAGATGAATTATTTATCCTCTAAATGGGTTCAAAATTGTATTCCATGTGTTGACCCCTGAAATGATTTTGATGATTACAAATCATTAGAGCATGTATGCTTTACCAATTCTTTTAATTACTCAAGAAGTTTTGCAGGAAATTATTTATCTTTACATTAGTTGGTTTTCTAATTGGTTGAAAGGCATTCCAACATTATATAGACTCTCGTGTATTTCAAATTGTAAAGCCCTAATTTTTCATCTATGTAATCTTATAAAAGGGCTATAAAATTGTAAAAATAAGAGTGAGTAGATTAATTCTTGTTGGAATCTTGATTTGAAGAACTTTGGAGAAGTTTGAAACATAAAATGGAGTTTTTGTAAGAGCCGACTCATGGATCAAAAGTCGACTCCCACTCTGGCACGGCATAAAAAATTTCAGAGTTTCAGTACCTCGAGGCGACTCAAGCCCCAAGAGCCGACTCAATGAAGAACTAATATTTTTGATGACTGAGACCTCGAGCCGACTCAAGCCCAGAAGAGCCGACTCGTCCAGAGTTAGGTTTGTTGGTGACCGTGACTTCGAGCTGACTCAACCCTGAAGAGCCGACTCAAGTAGAATTTGATTTTACATTAATTGAGAGTTCAAGCCGACTTAACCCAGAAGAGCCGACTCGCATATAACTTTTATTTGGGTTGTCTGAGACTTCGAGCCGACTCGAGTGACGAGTTTTTGCAGTCTAACGGTTAGTTGCAGAATTTCATTTTTGAATCCCAAAAACCCTTCAACGGCTCTATTTCGGTTCCCTAAGCCCTACAACGGCTATTTCTGATGGAAGACTATAAAGGGGAGTATTTATGAAGATTTAAATAATTTTTGAAAGATTATTCTTTAGAAGTTGAAAAGTATTCAAGTCTTTCCCCAACTCACTTCAAGAGCATTCAAGATAGGATTCAAAGCTCCACCAACTGTTCTTCATCATTAAATCCAATCTTTTGAAGAAGCAAAGAAGTAGCTTGAAGAGCATGAAAGAGCATTCAAGGCTAGGCTTCACTTTGATCTTCATCGGCAACACTCAAACAAGTTTGGTTTGTTGTAAAGTTACATTTTACTTTTGATATATTTTATTTTCTCTCTAAGAATAGTAAGGGGCTGTGTCTTAAGAGAGGGTTAAAGGTTTTTAGGTGAGCCTTTTGAAAACCTAAGTTGGGTTCTTGGTGATCCCGGTATAAAACAAGATTGGATTTTCTTTGGTAAACCCGGTTCTAAAAACCAAAGGGATTTAAGTTCTTGGTTAGCCTGTGTTAAAACCAAGTGTGAGGGTTTTCTTTGGTGATCCTAGTAAAATCAAAGTGTATAGGTTTGGATTGTGAGCCTGTTAAAACAATCTGACTGTATTCCGGTTGTGGAATATAGTGGAAATCCCAAGTGGTGCTTGGATAGTGGACGTAAGAGCGGGTTGCTTTGAACCACTCTAAATTTCTTGTGTTTGTGATTGTGCTTATTTAACTTTATTGCTTTTATTTGCTGGCTTCCGTATTGCATATTGCACCACAACACTAAAAGAATTTTAAATTGTACATACTTGTTAAATTTTTTATAACCCATCTCACCCCCCTCTTGGAAAGCCACATAGGCAACAAGTGGTATCAGAGCAGAGTCTTTAAAAATTACTTAGAGTAAAGATTGATGTCACATCCCATGAGTACTTCTTTGGCCGAAGGCCAATCCATAAATTGACCTCCACTTTTCATTGGAATCAATTATACATATTGGAAGGCTAGGATGAAAATATACATTCAAGCCATAGACTTTCATTTATGAAAAATAATTCTAAAATGATCCCATACACCCACTGTTAGAATCAATGATATTGAGGTTCCCAAACCGGAAGAGGAATGGGACGAGAATGATATGAAATTAGCTGAGTTGAATGCCAAAGCTATGAATTTACTTTATTGTGCTTTGGACCCAAATGAGTTTAACAGAACTTCTACTCGCAATTCTGCTAAAAAAATTTGGGATAAGCTTGAAATCACACACGAAGGCACATCATAAGTTAAAACTTCAAAAATCAATCTTCTTGTGCATAATTATGAATTGTTCAAAATGGATCATAGTGAAACTATATCTGTTATATATACACATTTTACTGATAATATAAATGGTCTTAAAAGTCTTGGTATGACTTATACTAATGCTGATCTAGTCTAAAAGGTTTTGAGATCTTTGCTAGATAAATAGAAAGCTAAAGTTACAGCAATACAAGAGACAAAGGACTTGAACACCCTACCATTGGATGAGCTGCTGGGATCATTAATCACTCATGAGCTAGCCATACAACAAAGAACAGATGAAGACTCTAAAAGGAAGAAGGCTATAGCATTTAAGGCCACTAAAGAGGATAAAGATGAAGATTCAAATACATTTGATGATGATGATCTGGAAAATGATGAAATCGCCCTAGTAATGAGAAAATTCAAAAGGTTTATGGGCAGAAGAAGAACAAATAGATGGAGAAAGTAATTTAGAAGAGGAGATTTTGGAAAAGAAAGAGAAAAAGACAAAGAAAATTATAAAGACAAGGACAAAGATCAAATTCCAATATGCTATGAATGCAAGAAACTGGAACATATACGCCCTGATTGTCCAGAGATCAAGAAAAAGATGATTAAAATAAAGAAAAAGAAGGCAATGCTTGCAGCATGGAGTGATAGTGACGAATTTACATCAATAGAAGAAGATGAAGATACAACAAAAATTGCTCAGATCTGCCTTATGGGTTTGGAGGATGAGGTAACTACTTCTGAACGTAATCTAGAATTTACTTATGATGAGCTTCATAATGCTTTTTGTGAATTATTGGTAGAATGCAAAAAAGCTGATTTAAAAATAAAGAATTTGAAAAATAATTGTGATATGGTTGAAAAAAATAAAAATAAAACTTGTGAAAGAAATAAGATTTTACAAAGAGAGTTAAGTTTGATTTGTAAAATACTTAAAACTACTCAATTTGAAAAGGAAGAACTTCTTGAGAAAAACAAAACTTTGCAAAATGAAAATATGAATTTGAAAAAGGAAGTTCAAATGCTTAAACCATTGGTTGAAAAATTAACCTTAAGCTCCAACAAACTTGAACTAATTTTGAAAGATCAAAGAGATACAAATAACAAGTTTGGAATCGGTTATAAAGGTTCAAATTCAAATAAATTTTCTGCATTCACATCTTATGCTCCTAAATTCATTACATCAAAGCAATATGACATAAATTTGCATCATCAAATACTTTTTATTCAAAGCCAAAAATTATCTGCTATGCTTGTAATAATGTTGGTCACAAAGCATTTGAGTGTCATTTGAAATATAATGGCAAGAAGAAAATCAAGAAAATTTGGGTTCCAAAAGAAACAAATTCTACTAACTTGCAAGGATCCAAGAAAGCTTGGATACCTAAATCTATTACTTGATTGTTTTGCAGGGATGTCTTGCAACCACAAATATAAAAAAAGATGGTATCTTGATAGCGACTGTTCAAGATACATGATGGGTGATATTGATCAATTCTTCACCCTAGAACAAAAGGATGGTGGCATGGTAACCTTTGGTGATAATTGCAAAGGAAGGATAATCGGTATTGGTAAAATAAAAATACTCCTTCTATATTTATTGAGAATGTGTTACTTATAGAAAAATTAAGGCATAATCTTTTGAGCATCAGTCAACTTTGTGATATTGGTTTTAATATTTTCTTCAAGTCTTCGATGTGTATAGTAGTTGATCCACTTGACTCTAATACAAGTTCATTGGACATAGACTTGGTAATATTTATGTAGTAGATCTTAATGATCTAGCTATGTCAAGCAATACAAGTCTTGTAGCAATGAATGACAAGAACAAGGAATCAAGTTTACTATGGCATAGGCGACTTGGACATGCTAGTATGGATACTATTGCAAAACTTATTTCAAAAAATTTGGTTAAAGGTTTGCCAAAGTTTAAAGTAAATTTTGATTATGTTTGTGATGCATGTCAATTAGGAAAGCAAGTGAGGGAGAGTTTTAAATCCAAAAATATTGTTTCTACTACTAGACCCTTAGAGCTACTTTGCATAGACCTATTTGGACCTACTAGGACAACAAGCCTAGGTGGTATGAAGTATGATTTTGTGATTGTAGATGATTTTTCAAGATACACTTGGGTTTTATTCATTGCACATAAAGATGAGACTTTTAAGGTATTCAAAAAGTTTTACAAAAGAGTTTCAAATTTGAAAAATCTTTCTGTTATTTATATTCGTAGTGATCATGGTACGGATTTAAAAATCAACATTTTGATCACTTTTGCACAAAGCACGGTATTGATCACAACTTCTCCGCTCCTAGAACACCACAGCAAAATGGTGTTATAGAGAAAAATAATAGAACTTTGGAAGAAATATCCAAACAATGCTTTGTGAAGGAAATCTTTCAAAATACTTTTGGACAGAAGCTATAAATACCGCTTGCTATATTTTGAACAGAGTCTTAATTAGACCTATTATTAGAAAGAAACCCATATGAACTGTGGAACAATAGAAAGCCTAATATCAATTACTTTCATGTTTTCGGTTGTAAATGTTTTGTTCTGAATAATTATAAAGACAATCTTGGTAAGTTTGATGTAAAATCCAATGAGGCTATTTTTCTTGGTTATTCCTCAAATAATAAAGCCTATCGAGTTTTCAATAAAAGAACCTTAACTGTGGAAGAATCAATTTATATGGTTTTCAATGAAACTAACATTACATCTTCTAGAAAAGAAGATTGTTTTGATGATGATGCAGGTGCACTTGAACATGGACTGAAGGATTTGACTATCAAAGACAAACAAACAAGTAAACAACATAAAGAAGTGGTAAGCAAAAATCATGATGATATACCTAAAGAATGAAGGTATGTACACTCATATCCCAAAAAACTAATTATAGGAGATCCATCTTAAGGTATTAGAACTAGAGCTGCACATATGGATGCACATGGTTTGAATGCTTTTGTATCTCATGTAGAACTACACACTATAGAAGAAGTTGAAATCGATCCTAATTGGATGTTAGCTATGCATGATGAGTTAAACCAATTTAGGAGAAATAATGTTTGGACACTTGTAGAAAGACCAAATGACTACTCTATTATAGGCACTATATGGGTTTATAGAAACAAGCTAGATGAGCAAGGTAATGTAATTAAGAATAAGGCTAGACTGGTAGCTCAAGGTTACAATCAAGAAGAGGGAATAGATTTTGATGAGACCTATGCACCAGTAGCTAGGCTAGAGGCTATTAGATTACTCTTGGCATATGCATGTTTTATGGACTTTAAATTATTTCAAATGGATGTAAAGAGTGCATTTCTAAATGGTTTTCTATCTGAAGAGGTTTTTGTCGAATAACCACCTGGTTTTATCAATCACACATTTTCAAATCATGTTTTTAAATTGAATAAAGCTTTATATGGTCTTAAACAGTCACCTAGAGCCTAGTATGACAGATTAAGTAAGTTTTTAATTGAAAATGATTTTATGAGATGTAGTGTTGATACTACCTTATTTATTCAAAAGAAAGACAATAATATTTTAGTTGTTCAAATTTATGTTGATGATATAATATTTGGATCCACTGACGAATCTTTGTGTCAAGATTTTGCTAAGTTAATACAGGATGAATTTGAAATGAGTTTAATGGGTGAGCTACGCTACTTTCTCGGGCTTCAAATCAAACAATCAAAGGAAGGTATTCTGATCAACCAGGACAAATATATTAAGGAGATTATCAAAAAGTTTGGCATGGAATCAAGTAAAGAAATTAGAATACCCATGAATCCTGCATGCAGACTTGATAAAGATGAAAATAGCACAAATGTTGATAAAAATTTGTATAAAGGTATGATCAGTTCTTTACTTTATTTAACTGTCAGTAGACCTGATATTTTATTTAGTATTTGTATGTGTGCACGTTTTCAATCTAATCCCAAAGAATCATACATCATTACTGTTAAAAGAATCATTAAGTTTCTTATAGGCACATGCAATTTAGGATTATGGTATTCTAAGCATTTATCTTTAAAGTTAATTAGTTATTCTGATGCTGATTATGGATGCTGTAAGATTGATAAAAAGAGTACAAGTGGCACTTGTCAATTTCTAGGTGTCAACTTGATTTCATGGCACTGTCGTAAACAGAACTCTATAGCACTGTCTATTGCTGAAGCAGAGTATGTGGCTGCGGGGAGCTGTTGTGCATAAGTGTTGTTGATCAAACAATAGCTAGAAGATTATGGTATTATCAATCTAAAATTCCTATTAAATATGATAACACTAGTACTATTAATTTATCTAGAAATCCAATTCAACATTCTAGAATTAAGCATATAAAAATTAGACATCATTTCATTCGAGATCATGTTTTGAATAATATTGTAAAATTAGAATTTGTGCATACAGAAGATCAACTTGCTGATATTTTTACCAAACCTCTTAGCCAAGATAGATTTGAAAAGATTAGAGGTGAATTAGGTCTATGTGACCCATATCGAAAGTTTTGACCTAACTTTTCAAAAATGAAGAAAAATTATCTAGATATTTCAAAATTCTCTCTAGAGCTTATGACCACCGTCTCTAGTACTAAGGAACTCATAGAATTTTATTTTTTTGGATTTCTGAGTTTTAACCTAGATTTGTGCTCGAGCCGACTCGAGCACCCTGCTGCTCTGTCGAGCCGACTCGAGAGTCAGGCCGACGCTTTTTAAATAGGGCATCATAGGTTTCAAATCTCTATTTCTTTTCGCCCGTCCTATTTTGCCTCAACCGTTTCCTATTCCCAACCTAGGAAAAACCTTAAAACTCCTCTAAACCCTTCCTAAACTCTAATCCAACCTAAATGGCACCTAAGAAAGCCGTAGGGAAGAAGCCAAGAAGGGTTGTGCGGTCCGTGGCAGAGGAGAGAATGACCAAGAGGAGGCTTGACACCTCAAATCCCGTAGAGGAGCCACAAGAAGAACAAGAAGAAGCTTCGGAAGCTCCAAGACAGGTAGTTTTGATGGGTAACAGGCAAGTTACATCTGGATGTTGTGTGGATTTTACATTTTTAGAATAAAAAAATCTAAAAATTGGTGATTGGCTTATAGCACAAGGATGGAAAGAGTTTTGCATGTTAAATCTACCCACATTTCCAAATTTGGTAAGATAGTTCTTTGAAAACATGTTACTTGGTGCATTTCATATAGAATCAGTTGTGAAAGGGAAGCACATTGAAATAAATGAGCAAAAATTATCTGATATTCTTCAAATACCTAAGGAGAGCTTTTTGGTTTTAAAGGAAAAACATAAGACATTAAGGTTGATTCTTGAGAGGAATGATGTTACTGGTGTGGTACATGTCAGAGTGAATCAACTTTCATTAGAAATGAGGTTGATTCATAATATCATCAGTTACATTTTTCTACCCAGAATTGGAAGATTTGACTGGGTGAGCGAGAGGGATATGGTGTTTATGAGATGTTTAGTTGAGGGGGAGGCTCTCAACTTACCTTATATTATGATATCCCAGATGAGGGAAGCTACTCGTAGGGCACGAGCATGTCTTCCGTATGGCATGGTTTTCACTTTGCTCTTTCAGGATGCTCAGGTTGATTTGTCTGGTGAGGATTGCAGGCCATTATTACATACAAACAAATACAATATTAAATCTTTGACCAGGATGGGATTCCTGAAGGTTGATGGTCACTGGATCAGAAAGAGTTCAGGACTTCCAGTGACACATTCAGATGAGAATTCAGGAGATGATTATCAGACAGGACAGGGACAGGATGCTGAGGCTGAGCCACAGGTTGATGAGGTTGGACCTTCTGAGCCAGGTCCTTCTACACCTCGATCACCTATCAGAGGATCTACTGCTGTTGGTTCAGGTGATGATAGCATACTGCAGCTGATATTGGATGAGATCTATAGTCTTCAGAGAGGCAGATCAGAGACAGATGCCAGGATACTAGCACTTCAGACAGACATGCATGATGGTTTTCAGGAGATTCTGTCTATTCTTTAGCAGATCAGGGCAGCCAGTCATTTTGCACCTCCTCCATCTTCAGCAGAACCTGATATTGACACAGATTATGGACAGGGAGAGGCAGTACACTCTACTGATATTCTTACAGCTGCTACTCCTGTTGAGCTTGGTACTAGTACTGAGGATTCAAGTACTGATATTGGAGATACTCCGGCGACAGAGATTTTATCGACTACTAGCACCCTTGCCTTATCGTTGATCCTCCTTCTGAACAGCCTACACCTATTATGATTTCTTCTGAGCCTCCAGCTAAAGCTAAACCTAGAACTTCTAAGACTTCAACCCATGTTAGGACTAAACCTAGGGATCTTAGACTTAGGTTCCCTAAATTTAAACCTGCTCCTAGTATTTTAGAGGTCGGTTCTTCTTCGGAACCTAGTAATGATGATCCTAGTCCATCATTTTGATTTTTAGGACTTTATGTTTAGCATTTTCTATTGTTTGTGATACTACTTTTGATGTGCTGTGGCACTTTTGTATTGTATCACTTTGTATTGACTCTATATATATATATATATATATATATATATATATATATCTTTTATGTTTCATCTGATACATGTTCAAATGATTGTGAATAATTTAATTTATGAATGAATATTCTCCCTATTATATACTTCTGTGTTGATGACAAAAAGGGGGAGAAAGGAGAGAAGAGTGTGCATGAACTGAAAAATATGAGAATGTGAACATGAAAAATGAGACA
The DNA here is from genome assembly GCA_021397845.1 of Areca catechu. Classification (NCBI taxonomy): domain Eukaryota; kingdom Viridiplantae; phylum Streptophyta; class Magnoliopsida; order Arecales; family Arecaceae; genus Areca; species Areca catechu. The sequence continues at coordinate 54,665,726 of CM038039.1, read as the reverse complement.
AGCATGAAAATATGAAGAGTATATTGCTATATAAGTAAGGGGGAGCTTTTGTTAAGCTTTTATTAAACTTACTTTAAATACAAGCTAATATTGTGAAGATTTGATATTTAGTGCATGAATGATACAGATGATACACTGTTTCGATACTCTTTATTTCAATAATTTGATACTTGATCCGGTTTGATACACACTACTTTGAATATTCTTTGATACATGTGAATATGATACATAGTAATTGTAAAGTATTTTAAATCCTGTTCATTCGCAGTATTTTGTCATCATCAAAAATGGAAAGATTGTTGATCCCTGGAATGATTTTGATGATTACAAAACATTGGAGCATGTATGCTTTATTAATTCTTTCAATTACTCAAGAAGTTTTGCAGCAAATTATTTATCTTTATATTAGTTGGTTTTTTAATTGGTTGAAAGGTATTCCAACATTGTATAGACTCTTGTGTACTTCAAATTGTAAAGCCCTAATTTTTCATCTATGTAATCGTGTAAAAGAGCTATAAAATTATAAAAATAGGAGTGAGTAGATCAGTTCTTGTTGAAATCTTGATTTGAAGAACTTTGGAGAAGTTTGAAATATAAAATGGAGTTTTTGTAAGAGCTGACTCATGGATCAAGAACTGACTCCCATTCTGGCATGGCACAAAAAATTTCAGAGTTTCAGTACCTCGAGCCAACTCAAGCCCCAAGAGCCGACTCAATAAAGAACCAATGTTTTTGATGATTAAGACCTCGAGCCGACTCAAGCCCAGAAGAGCTGACTCGTTCAAAGTTAGGTTTGTTGGTGACTGCGACTTCGAGCCGACTCAACCCTGAAGAGTCGACTCAAGCAGAATTTGATTTTACATTGATTGAGAGTTCGAGCTGACTCAACCCAGAAGAACTGACTCGCACAGAACTTTTATTTGGATTGTCTGAGACTTCGAGCCGACTCATGAACCTCGAGCCGACTCGAGTGACGGATTTTTGCAGTCTAACGACTAGTTGCAGAATTTCATTTTTGAATCCCAAAAACCTTCCAACGGCTCTATTTCGGTTTCTTAGGCCCTACAATGGCTATTTCTGATGGAAGACTATAAAGGGGAGTATTTATGAAGATTTAAATAATTTTTGAGGGATTATTCATTGATTATTCTTTGGAAGTTAAAAAGTATTCAAGTCTTTCACCAACTCACTTTAAAAGCATTCAAGATAGGATTCAAAGTTCCACCAATTGTTTTTCATCATTGAATACAGCATTTTGAAGAAGCAAAGAAGCAGCTTGAAGAGCATTAAAGAGCATTCAAGGCTAGGCTACACTTTGATCTTCGTCGGCAATACTGAAACAAGTTTGGTTTGTTGTAAAGTTGCATTTTACTTTTGATACATTTTGTTTTCTCTCTAAGAACAGCAAGAGGCTGTGTCTTAAGAGAGGGTTAAAGGTTTTTAGGTGAGCCTTTCGAAAACCTAAGTTGGGTTCTTGGTGATCCCGGTATAAAACCAAGATTGGATTTTCTTTGATAAGCCCGGTTCTAAAAACCAAAGGGATTTAGGTTCTTGGTTAGCCTGTGTTAAAACCAAGTGTGAGGGTTTTCTTTGGTGATCCCGATAAAACCAAAGTATATAGGTTTGGATTGTGAGCATGTTAAAATAATCCAACTGTATTCTAGTTGGGGATATAGTGGAAATCCCAAGTGGTGCTTGGGTAGTGGATGTAGGAGCGGGTTGCTCCGAACCACTCTAAATTTCTTGTATTTGTAATTGTGCTTATTTAATTTTATTGCTGGAAGCCATTGCATATTGCACCACAACACTAAAAGGATTTTAAATTGTACATACTTGTTAAAGTTTTTATAATCCCAATTCATCCCCTCTCTTGGATGCCACCTAGGCAACACCACGGAAACAAGCAAAGGGTGAAATTTAAATTTATCGGGTCCGTGCGGTATCATACTTGATTTTGTGATTTTGCTTGGAAAAAAACTTCAAGTATACCGTATTTCTATTTTCATTCATTTTCAAAAACAAATAAAAACTTTGCCAACAAAAACTCTAAAGACCGTATAATTAATTTAAAAAACAAAAAGTTTCATGTCCACTCTATTCCATCTTTCTTTTTTTTTCCATCTTTCTTTTTTTTTTCATAGAACAACTTTCTTCTTGATTATACAAAAAACTAAAATAGGAAATAAGAACAATACCACATATCACTAGGAGTACCGTTAAGCAAAAGCAATTTATCAAATTTGACTTACCAAAAATTGTGACAAATAAAAATTCCCTTGTAAATTGATTTGTTTGAGTTTCTGCTTTCTATCTTCATTATTCCATTAACTTTCAAATTCCAGGAAACTAGTTTTTTTTTTTTAAAGAAATGATGATGATGATAAATATGAAGCGATAAACTACATATGAAACGCAACCTCTCGATCTCCAGAGTTTCTCTTGAATAGATACAAGTAGTGTCTGCCTCAGAGGTTAACACTAATGTAACATATAACAAGCCTATGAATTCACCATTTAATTGAGTAAATTTTCCATGAAAACAATATTGCTTTCTTGTTTGGCATGCAATATTTCTTGGAGATGTGCTACTAATTTTTGTGCAAGGAAAAATTAAAACAAAATTATATGAATGGGCAATGCTCCTAAGGCTACAAGTCGGATTGACATGCTTCTGATATGAAACTAATATGAAATTACCATGGTATAGCCTAAATAAAATTTATTTGGATGAGGCTTGGATTTGAAAACATGGTCCATTTTAGATGTGAATTGAATTTGGGTCATTAATTTGCCAATCCGAACTAGAGTCAACCCAAACCAATCCAAAACAGGTATACAATATATTTCAAAATCCTCCTTAAACATGATAATTAGTATTCTTCTCATAATATAACTTGTCAATAATTTATTATGTTGTTAATTACGTGTAATTATCAATCAAATAATATGTAGAATAAATATTTTAATAATGTTTACATTTTGCTTAATATTACTTTATTGCGTAATATGTTTCGGACATAATTGGAATTAACTTATATATATATCTATTATGATTTGTGTTTGGATAGATATATTTGATATTGAATATGATATAATCCAACCAACAAGGAATTGGGTTTGTTTTGGATTCAATTTTTTCACACAACTCAAATATGGTGGAGTTTGGATCGGTTTGTCTCCGATCCAACTTGTCTAGATGTTGCACTCTCAAGAATGTAAGACACATGACAAGATTAATAAAGTGAGCATAAGTAGAAGCTTGCATAAAGGGCATTGCAAAAGCTAGTTATTGGATGATTGTAATTCGAACAAAAGATATAGGCACCGTTTAAAAGTAAAATGGGACCTAAAAGTCCCCTTTCTCATGAAACTTGGTCTAATGATGACTTCAACATTCTACCAAAATCCCAAGCACTAGGATTGTAAACAATATGGACTCAAGTCGAATCCGTGATGCATATCCAAAGTTGTTAAGAAAATATGAGTCTAGAATCGACTTTGGATCCATTAAAATAATTAAGCTTTGAACTCACGTCCAAAACTCAATCAGTAAGTTTCGAATCGTGTCTTCTTAGATTTTAACTAAACTCATGCTTTAGTTGGCCAAATAGCCATGGATAACAATTTTCAAATCTGAAAGTACTCTTATTACCGTTACGATAAATTGTAACATGAAAGAAGCACAATAATGGAAGTGAATGATTGGTTTTGAAAATAAACTAATCACTTTCAAAATAAAAATAAATTTAAATTTAAATTTAGTTTGATTGAAATAAAATCAAAATCTAAGTATCAGTTGAGATTTTGGAGCTAAAATGACACCAAGTGAGAGCAAGGCGAGAAAAATATGTAAATACTAATATAAAGAAAAGAAATCAACACAAATTATATAGCTAATTTTATTCATATTTCTGTACTAACCCCCCCCCCCCCCCCCCCCCCAATATAAATAAATAAATATATATGTGTGTGTGGGTGGGTGCGCGCGCATGCATGCATGCATGTATATTATATAGTTTATTTTTACTATTCAAGTTATTGGTTTCCAAATCAATCATAGCCAAATCCAAGTTTGATCTAATAGGAAATTGGATTTTTTATATAGAATTCAATTTTAATCTATAAAACTATCAAGATTTTAATTGGATGAATACTTGATTTTTATAAGATAATGAAAATCAGATTATCAAGTTTTCAAGCGTTATGTGCATGCTTATGAAGCACCATTGCTCATTATCTGGCCATTCTAAAATAAACATCAAGACACTTCTGAACTTCCTCGAATTAACATTGCATAATTTTTCAAGAATAAACATGCAATAAATATTGAGGCAATAGATGTCAACTTTAGTAAACTTAACTAAGAATCAAAATAGAACATAACATCGCTCAGCTTTACTACATATTATAATGAATAGAACATAACATCACTCAGCTTTATTGCATGTTATAATAGAGCATATCAGTTGCTCCTTTGCTATTTTTTATTGGTGCCAAATCATAAAACATTGTCCATATATTTATGTGCCTTACCCTATTATGGATTGCTGGATCTCTTATCCATAAATCATATATTGATGCCATGAATAAATTCATTATTGCTATTGTTGCTTGATTATCGTGGAATGCTTGCAATGATTGGATTTAATCACAAGACTATCTATCCTAACCAGCTTATTCATAAGATATATCAATATATATCTCCTCAGCATAATCACAATCCTAACCATCAAGCTCAATATCTTGATAGGTGCAGTGGTGTTCCTCTTTTGCTCGATCCAAGCAAAACTCAAAAACAAAATGGCCCTTGGTCACCACCTCCCTATGGATGTCTTAAAATCAATTGCGTGCTGCTATTTTACATGATAAGGCAACTATTGCCTTCGTTATTCGTAACTCCGATGAACCGAACATCTTATCATAGCAGCAAAAAAACTTATTATTTCTTGTTCTATAAACCATGCTAAAATTTTTGCGGTCTTGTGGGGTTTAACTAAAGCTGTGTGTATTCTAGGAATTATACATGTCCATCTTGAAGGGGATTTTGCTTGCTTATACTATATCTTTAATTCAGTCTCTACAAAACAAGCAAGAGCAATTACATCCCATATTAAGAGATGTCCAGCTTTGTATTTCTAAAGTGTATTTCATTTCAAGTGCATCATGTTAATAGGAGTGCTAACCAATTGGCTGACTTATTGCGAAATATGTTCATAATGGATAGTGCCACTGGACGGACATGTATTTCATCCTTCAAGCAGACAGGAAAAGGATAAAATTACCAAATTTTAACGGTTCTTTTGCTTACAGGTTCGATGAGTGGGGCTAAGCCTTACTGTTTTCTTTTCTTTATATGCCCCTTTTACTACTGTCTAGCAGTGATATGTTCTATACAGAGGCATTGCTGTCTGTATTCAGCTATTCAGGTTCTAACTTTTCATCCTCCTCTGTGGCTTTTAGTCTTTCAGTCTTTAGAGCTGTGCAGTTTTAGAAAATTGGTTTCTACTAATATTAATTTCAAAAACTGTATCAGTGATCATATATCCTATTACCTAATAGTGTGTTGGCTCTCTTCTGAATTTTGATAGCTTAGGAAGTTGGTTCTCTGATACATTTAATTTATCAATTATTATATTTTAATACAGTTTTAGAAGTTGGTTTGGTTTTCAGGTGCCACCGGTGTTTGTTCTTCTATCTTGTAATGGATTTTGCTCTATTGCAGCTAAGGAGAGTTGCTTTGTGTTGCCGATCTCATCGCGGTCGCCTGTAGCTCTTGAGCTGGCACCGGTCTCGGACTCTCTCACCTCGAGATCTCGAGCTTCTAGACCTGCAAAACAAAGTCAGAGACCCGGGCCGGGGATTCCGGCGAAAGCACTCCGACGGTCAAGTTAGAGAGCGGCAAGATGGAACAGATCCCTAAGACGAGTTCCCGAAGGATTCCCGTGCTTAGAGAAGATGTAAACGAAAGAAGTGTGGGGAATAAGGGAGTTGAAGCCCGGCTTCCTGCGCTGGGTTCACCGAGCTCACACCTGACGACTTCTTGAGGCCTCCCAGGATCGTTCTCTTGGTGTTTTCTCCCCCTTTTGACTTATCTTTCCGCCGTTTTTACCATCCCTTTATACCATTGAACTGCCCTCAGCCCGCGTTCCTTTCAGGGGGCTCCTGAGAACTCTGGACCTTCTCCTCCCCCTTTTTTTTCGGGTCCGGGAGCTAAGTGGCTGGACCGCCTTGTCCGCAGTGTATCACGAAAGGGAGAAGACTGGTGAGGCTTTGGGCCGAGCGCGGGAGCTCTCCTTTCGAGGCGTTGACGGTGGGCTTCTAGTAGTTTCAGGCTCCTGCCCGCAAGCATTCCGTTCCTGGTTGCGGGGCCCCGTCTGACTGGTGTAAACGAGGTTTCGCGTGTCACTACTGGCCGTACTGGCGCATCCTACGGGGCGCGGCGCGCGCCGACTCTAGTGGCGACCTTACAACCCGTGTCTCTGCTTCCCCAAGGCTTTGCAGAGTAGGGCTGACCTCGACCGAGGTGGACCCGTCAGGGGGCGCCACCTGGCGGTAGAGCAGGGGCTGCCAGTTTCAGCCGAGGTGGACCCCTCCTGGGTGGACACCTGGGGGGTGGCAGAGAGGGGCTCGACTTCGGTCGAGGTGGACCCGTCTTCGGGTACCAACTGGCGAAGGAGCAGGAGGGCCCGGCTCGACCTCGACAGAGGTGGACCCGTCTTGGGGTGCCACCTGGCGAGGGAGCGAGGGGCCGCAAGCTTCGCCGAGGTGGACCCCTCCTGGGTGGACACCTGGCGGAGTGGCAGGGAGGTGCTCGACTTCGGCCGAGGTGGACCCACCTTCGGGTGTCACCTGGCGCAGGAGCAGGAGGGCCCGGCTCGACCTCGGTCGAGGTGGACCCGTCTTGGGGTGCCACCTGGCGATAGAGTGAGGGGCCACCAGCTTCGGCCGAGGTGGACCCCTCCTGGGTGGACACCTGGTGGAGTGGCAGGGAGGTGCTCGACTTCGGCAGAGGTGGACCTGTCTTCGGGTGCCACTTGGCGAAGGAGCAGAAGGGCCCGGCTCGACCTCGGCCGAGGTGGACCCATCTTGGGGTGCCACCTGGCGAGGGAGAGAAGGGCCGCCAGTATCGGCCGAGGTGGACCCCTCCTGGGTGGACACCTGGCGGAGTGGCAGGGAAGGTGCTCGACTTCGGTCGAGGTGGACCCATCTTCGGGTGCCACCTGGCGAAGGAGCAGAAGGGCCCGGCTCGACCTGGCCGATGTGGACCCGTCTTGGGATGCCTCATGGCAAGGGAGCGAGGGGCCGCCAGCTTCGGTTGAGGTGGACCCCTCCTGGATGGACACCTGGCGGGGCGGCAGAGAGAGGCTCGACTTCGGCTGAGGTGGACCCGTCTTCGGGTGCCAGCTGGCGAAGGAGCAGGAGGGCCCGGCTCGACCTGCAGAGGTGGACACATCTTGGGTGCCACATGGCGAAGGAGCGAGGGGCCGCCATCTTCGATCGAGGTGGACCCCTCCTGGATGGACACCTGGCGGAGTGGCAGGGAGGTGCTTGACTTCGACCGAGGTGGACCCATCTTCGGGTGTCACCTGGCGAAGGAGCAGGAGGGCCCAGCTCGACCTCGGCCGAGGTGGACCTGTCTTGGGGTGCCACCTGGCGAGGGAGCGAGGGGCTGCCAGCTTCGGCCGAGGTGGACCCCTCCTAGTGGACACCTGGTGGGGTGGCAGAGAGAGGCTCGACTTCGGTCGAGGTGGACTCGTCTTTCGGTGCCAGCTGGCAAAGGAGCAGGAGGGCCCGCTCGACCTCGGCAGAGGTGGACCCATCTTGGGATGCCACCTGGCGAGGGAGCGAGGGGCCGCCAGCTTCGACCGAGGTGGACCCCTCCTGGGTGGACACCTGGCGGAGTGGCAGGGAGGTGCTCGACTTCACCGAGGTGGACCCGTCTTTGGGTATCACCTGGCGAAGGAGAAGGAGGGCCCAGCTCGACCTCAGCCGAGGTGGACCCGTCTTGGGGTGCCACCTAGTGAGGGGCGAGAGGGACCGCCAGCTTCGGCCGCGGTGGACCCCTCATGGGTGGACACCTGGCGGGGCGACAGAGAGGCTCGACTTCGCCGAGGTGGACCCGTCTTCGGGTGTCACCTGGCGAAGGAGCAGGAGGGCCCGGCTCGACCTCAGCCAAGGTGGACCCGTCTTGGGGTGCCACCTAGCGAGGGAGCGAGGGGCCGCTAGCTTCGGTCGAGGTGGACCCCTCTTGGGTGGACACCTAGCGGGGCGACAGAGAGAGGCTCGACTTCGACCGAGATGGACCCGTCTTCGGGTGCTAGCTGGTGAAGGAGCAGGAGGGCCCGGCTCGACCTCGGCAGAGGTGGACCCATCTTGGGGTACCACCTGGCGAGGGAGCGAGGGGCCGCCAGCTTCGACCGAGGTGGACCCCTCTTGGGTGGACACCTGGCGGAGTGGCAGGGAGGTGCTCGACTTCGACCGAGGTGGACCCGTCTTCGGGTGTCACCTGGCGAAGGAGCAGGAGGGCCCGGCTTGATCTCGGACGAGGTGGACCCGTCTTGGGGTGCCACCTGGCGAGGGAGCGAGGGGCAGCCAGCGTGGCCGAGGTGGATCCCTCCTGGTTGGACACCTGGCAGAGTGGTAAAGAGAGGCTCGACTTTGGCCGAGGTGGACCTGTCTTGGGTGCCACCTGGCAGGGGAGCGAGAGGCCGCCAGCTTCAGCCGAGGTGGACCCCTCCTGGGTGGACACCTGGCGGAGTGGCAGGGAGGTGCTCAACTTCGCCGAGGTGGACCCGTCTTCGAGTGCCACCTGGCGAAGGAGCAGAAGGGCCCGGCTCGACCTCAGCCGATGTGGACCGTCTTGGGGTGCTGCTGGCGATGTAGCGAGGGGCCGCCAGCTTCGGCCGAGGTGGACCCCTCCTGGGTGGACACCTGGCGGGGTGGCGGAGAGAGGCTCAACTTCGGTCGAGGTGGACCCATCTTCAGGTGCCAGCTGGCGAAGGAGCAGGAGGGCCCGACTCGACCTTGGCTGAGGTGGACCCGTCTTGGGGTACCACCTGGCAAGGGAGCGAGGGGCCGCCAGCTTCGGCCGAGGTGGACCCCTCCTGGGTGGACACCTGGCGGGGCGGCAGAGAGAGGCTTTACTTCGATCGAGGTGGACCCATCTTCGGGTGCCAGCTGACGAAGGAGCAGGAGGGCCCAGCTCGACCTCGGCAGAGGTGGACCCGTCTTGGGGTGCCACCTGGCGAGGGAGCGAGGGGCCGCCAGTTTTGGCCGAGGTGGACCCCTCATGGTGGACACCTAGCGGAGTGGCAGAGAAGTGCTCGACTTCGGCCGAGGTGGATCCGTCTTCGGGTGTCACCTGGCGAAGGAGCAGAAGGGCCCGGCTTGACCTCGGCCGAGGTGGACCCGTCTTGGGGTGCCACCTAGCGAGGGAGCGAGGGGTCACCAGCTTTGGCCGAGGTGGACCCGTCTTCGGGTGCCAGCTGGCAAAGGAGCAGGAGGGCCCGGCTCGACCTCGGCGAGGTGGACCTGTCATGGGGTGCCACCTGGCGAGGGAGCGAGGGGCCGCCAGCTTCGACCGAGGTGGACCCCTCCTGGGTGGACACCTGGCAGAGTGGCAGGGAGGTGCTCGACTTCGGCCGAGGTGGACCCGTCTTCGGGTGTCACCTGACGAAGGAGCAGGAGGGCCCGGCTCGACCTCAGCCGAGGTCGACCCGTCTTGGGGTGCCACTTGGCGAGGAAGCGAGGGGCCGCCAGCTTCGATCGAGGTGGACCCCTCCTGGGTGGACACCTGGCGAGGCGGCAGAGAGAGGCTTGACTTCGACCGAGGTGGACCCGTCTTCGGGTGCCAGCTGCCGAAGGAGCAGGAGGGCCCGGCTCGACTTTGGTAGAGGTGGACCGTCTTGGGGTACCACCTGGTGAGGGAGCGAGGGGCCGCAGCTTCGACCGAGGTGGACCCCTCCTGGGTGGACACCTGGCAGAGTGGCAGGAAGGTGCTCGACTTCGGCCGAGGTGGACCCGTCTTCGGGTGTCACCTGGCGAAGGAGCAGGAGGGCCCGGCTCGACCTCGACCGAGGTGGACCGTCTTGGGGTGCCACCTGGCGAGGAGCGAGGGGCCGCCAGCTTCGGCCGAGGTGGACCCCTCCTGGTTGGACACTTGGCGAAGTGGCAGAGAGAGGCTCGACTTAGGCCGAGGTGGACCCGTCTTGGGTGCCACCTGGAGGGGGAGCGAGGGGCCGCCAGCTTTGACCGAGGTGGATCCCTCTGGGTCACCTGGGGGAGTGGCAGAGAGAGGCTCGACTTCGATCGAGGTGGACCAGTCTTCGGCGTGCCACCTAGCGAAGGAGCAGGAGCACTTCTTCCCGAACGGGGGATTTTTGAAAGAAAAAATTTCATGTGGTACTGACCGTGTCCAGCTGGACCTGACACGCGCCCCACGTCAGCGATGTAGCCATATCACTTTGCATAGCAGGATTTCTAGAATTATTCTTATTTTTAGTATCAGTCTTTGCTGGTAGTTATTCTATATTATTAGTGCTTGTTATTCCATCTTCTATGTTGCTGCCTGGTCATCTACTTGTCATATGGTTTTAATTATCTTCTTGCGAGTTGTTGAGTATGTGTTGGTGTCATCAACATCTTCGTTATTGTATTTGTAACATTTGTTAGTTTAATGTTAGCTTATGCTCCTCTTATTTACCAAAAAGAAATATGAGTGAGGACACTTATAAAACTTCTTTGCCTGCCTACTAACATAATTCTCTAATATTATTTATTATTTCAAATTATCATGATAAATTAGAAATCTATATATATATATATTATAATGGAGGCTTCGAGTCTCCTTTCATCATCTATATAATCTGTTTACTTTCCATGTATTTAAAGCAAAGCCATATATTAATAACCAAAGGTATGTACTTACTAAAAATAAATGGTTATGGTTATAGCAAGTAAATATAGAACAGCCCCTTATTTATTAACTAACTAGCATCCTTTACACAAGAGACTATAGAATAGGAAAACAAAATTAATGCTTACTTAAATACTATTTCATTAATATCAAAAGTCATCAATAACATAACTGTTGGCATAGAATTCCTCTTCCGATCGGGCGAAGCTACTGGATCGCAGGTCCGCTCCCTGGTTTACCTGCAAAACAAATCCCTGCCAGAGTTGTTCTGGCGGGGGACACTCCGATACTTAAGTCAGAGGCGGGCTCCAGCCACAGAATGGAAAGATTTTGAGAAGGATAACTGGAGAGGAAAGGACTATGAGATTTTCAGGACTATGTTATGCTTTACCTGGAGTATCCCCTCTTACCATTTTTTATAATGATTCGTCCGGCCTGCGGTTCGTTCTCTTTCTTGCGGTTATGATGGAGGAGTTAATTCATTTCCCTCCATTCGCAGTTGTGGATGGTTATTAAACGGTTCTGGCTAGGCCGAAAACGTTGCTACTGGAATTAATGGTCACGTGGTCATTTTGTCGTGGTCGTGCTTTGGAGTAGTTAGAGAGTCGATGATAACTGTTATCCATCATGTTTGTGGGGATTTGAGACAGATCGGAGATCTGTCGTCAGGCTTCTTCTTTGGGAGTGTTCGTAGCTGAATTGGAGACAGTATTTATGGCTGATGTCGAAGGTCACATCTTCGTCGCAGGCCGAAGGCTATGTCTTCGGTGTAGGCTGAAGATTATGTCTTCGGTATAGGTCGAAGATTGCATATTCAACTAGTTGTGAAGACCATGTCTTCATCTGAGGCTGAGAACTTTGTTTTCTGCGGGGGCCGAAGACTGACTCTTCGGTCGAAGTTAAGAATTTCGATTTTGGCTTGTCCGTTATCTAGTCAGTTTCTTCCAAGCACTTTGGTTCGAGGTGCATGGTTCAGGAAAGGTGTATTTGGTCGGTTGATCCGATGGCTGATTTGTGCTTGAACCGACATATCCCAACAGTTGCCCCTCACTCTCAGTTTTCGAAGCGGTGACCTGCCTCGAAGAGTGAGAGTATCATTGGATTGTCATTTTCTTTTGAGATTGGTGTGGCAGATGATTGCGAAATCTTGATTGGACCGTTTGCTATAACTGCTGGTTGATTTGAGGGTCAAGTGACGGACAACTGTCGCCCCCTGATTGGGGTGTGAAAAAGGAGCGGGCAAACCAGGGACTGTCCCTCCTTTTTCTGTTGTGCGATGGTTCGGCCGATCCTTTTATTGGGATTCGGGTGAAGGTTGTGGCCTTTTCCTATCCCTTGGAAAGGTAGCGTGCTCCATCCTAACCGTTGGTTGGCATTGTGCGGATTATGACTTTCGGCCCATTCTGCATCAAATCAGTTTGGGGCTGTTTGGGATTACGCACCCATCTCGAGCGTCCACGGCGGATTTGAGGAGATGGTTTCCCTTATCGAAATGTTGCTTTGGAGTCTCCTTGTCCCTTTATGAGAAGTAGAAAAAGGTCTGGCGGAGGAAGCTTCTTCATCCTTACGTACCTTCAGCTTTGGCCCATCTTTTCCTATTCTTGGCCATCGATCCCTTCTACAGGTAGAACCTTCATTTTGTTTCTTTGTTCCTTTTTCCTGCCATGGCTGAGACTGTAGGAAGTAAAGGGGAAAGGGCTGGGCCCTTTGGGGCTGATGATGTGGTGAGTCTGGAGTTAGTTTCTAGCTCCGTCTCACTAGGAAAGATTGCCCTTTATCGGGAGTGTTATAATATTCCCGAAGAGTTTCCTCTTGTACTTCCCACATCCGAGGAACGGGTGCATAAATCTCTAGTTGGGTGTCTTGCCATATATGAAGATCATTTGAAAGCTGGTTTACGATTTCTCCTACATCCCTTCTTCATCAAAGTTTTTTGCATGTACCAAATAGTGCCCACACAGTTGACTCCAAATAGTATTCGGAATATCTACGGGTTCTTGGTCCGGTGCCACATAGCCAATGTGAGCCCCAGGACCAATCTGTTCACCGCTCTTTTTGTTTTCAAGAGGGATTTCCATGATCGTGGATGGTGGGTGATCGGCTCTCTGCCTGGTCGCAAGATCATAACGGATAGCCCAGTGCCATCCATAGGTGGAAGCCTAATTTTGTTTTTGTTTCGTCTATCGAACCATGGGTTTTCAGTAGCGAGTGGAAGGAGTCACGCCTGGTTGCCAATGAAGGGAAAAAGGTTTTGGCGGCCGATCAATCCAATTATGCCTTATTGACTGGTTCGGAGGCCGTTCCCATCCACGAACTGTTGGAGGAGATGAATCTCCATCTCGCAGGGATTAGCGAGTTCCTTGTGTTAGGTATAAATGGTAGAAGTTTTCAGCTCTCCTCTTCTAACTCCTTTTGATCCATCTGATTCAGAAAGGTGTTTCCATTTGCAGGTGGCGGGATGAAACCTAACTTGGGTTGGCTCCGTCAATCCTCCAAAAGGAAAATGACTCAGGGTCCTCCTTCAGGATCAGAGGTCCAGAAGAAGACCCGGGGAGATGATCTTGAGAGAAGCAGAAGCACTTCATCCTCCAGAGGAGCATATGAAGGAAATGGAGTATCGATGATGGAGGCTCTAGGGGGGCCTCTACCAGTAAAGTCTCTGCCGACGGTCAGCTCCCCAGTTCAGATAAGGGAGAGTCCATCTCCGATTGTCGATGTGCCGCCGCATTGCCCCCCTACGATGGATAGGAGTAAGGCACCGCAAGTCAAGGAGGAATCCGTCTGGGAGGTTCCTCTAAGTAGAAGTCATCTTGCGGATTCTTCAGAATTTTTTCCCACGGGGGGTCTTTTGGTTCCTGCCATTACTAGGTGGGCATTGGAGGATACCTTGTTGTCTCACGATTTGGCAGTCATCCAGGTCGGAGCCTTGCTAGAGTGTCCGATTCTGTCTATTGCTCCCTATAACAGGTGAGGTTTTCATCACCCCTCATTCGCCTAATGAGTCGTTCAATTTGTGACTGGTCTTACGTCTTGTTTTGCTGGTGTAGCTGATCTACGACATTACTTTTATGGAAGAGGGCCTGGGGAACGTTGATAGTCTCATCCACAGTTTGAAGAAAGAGCTCCACGTGGCCAGGGCCAAAAGAGAGGTGGTCGAGGAACTGAAGCAGTCTATGGAGAATCAGCTCGCTTGCGTGCATGCTAAAGTTCGGGGCCTGAAGGGTGAACTGAAGAATGCCCACTTGATGATCTCCGGGCAGGAGGCGGAGTTGAAGAGGAATAAGAAGCAGATTGACTCCTTGGAGCGTTCTACCGGAGAGAGCCAGGAGAGGGCTGAAGACCTGGCCAGGGTGGCTGAGGAAGCGACCAAAAGGACCGAAGAAGCATCTTTGAAAGCCGAAAAGGCATCTTCAAAAGTCGAAGAGGCGACCCTGGAGGCCGAAGCAGCCAGGAGAGAGTCCGAAGCCATGAGAGAGCAGGCAGCTAGAGCTGTTGCGGACTTTAGAAAATCCTCACAGTTCCAATAAGAAATGAATGAAGCAAGCTTATACAGCTATCAGCATGGCTTTAATGACGGACTTGCCAAGGTCAGCGTGGTCTTCCCCGATCTTGATCTTTCCAGCATCCCTGCCTTTGACATCGAAGAAGAAGAAGAGGAGGAGCTTGGGGTCGCTGAAGAGGTTGAAGAGATGCCAAGCCGAAGAGAAGAAATCCCAATCGTAGTCGAGGACTCAGATATAATTTCGGTCCAGGCTGAATAGGGAGTGCAGGCTGAAGAGGGAGTTAAGGCTGAAGGTTCTCCGGACCTAGCCCAAGTTGAGGAGACCCTTTCTGTCCAGATTGATAGGATACTCCATTCTTCCAATGCTAGATCTCTCTCGACTGATTCGTAGGGACTTGTCAGGCTTTGGACTTGTATCTCTTCTTTTCCTTCCTTTGGCATGTAACCGACAAATTCTCTTGAATTAACGAGCATTTTTTTTCTTTTTTCCTTTTCAGTGTACACTATGATGCTTTCCAAGTATGGCATTTTTCGAACTTGGTTTAGGTAGAGTCATTGGTTTTGTCGAAGGATTGAATCATGCAGTCCTTTGTTGAGTCGATTCTCATGAACACATGCTCCTCCTTTTGGACTGTAAAATAAGTAGGAAAGTTCCTATGTGTGGGAAACCTTTAGCTTACCTGCTTACCAGGGGTATAGTGACCGTCATGTCGTTGCTCGGAGAAGTGGTGGTGATCAGGACCATAATGACTGTGCATGGGAACAGGGATTATCGTGGCTGCAGCCTTTTAGTGGTCCCTCCCAACACACCAATTGGGTCCCTGATTTATTAGGGCAAACATGTGTGGCATGCCTGGGAGCCTGCGGTGAATGAGGGCTTTTGAATTTCGCCAATCTCGATATAAGGAAGATTTCCTTGGATCAACTACCATTCGCTCCTAGCAAGGCCATTCCTAATGCCATTCCCGTCTTCTCATCCTCGCATCGTTCTGAGGGTTTGCTGCGTCATGAAGCTGAACTTGGCACAACTTAGGCGGGCAGCCAAGGGGAAACTAACGAGGGGCTTCCAGGTGAGGAGATCAGATCGAAGGCGGAGGTATGTGTTGGCATTGCCGTGCGTCAAGGTCGGGAGTAGTGATCCTATCGAGATAGGTTCTTCCTCAGGGGAAAAACCAATTTCTCCTTGGAAGACCATGCTAGTCGGGCCATCTGCGAAGTCGATCCCATGGGATGTCGATGGGACTTCCCCGTATGTTGAAGGCACCAAGCCTGCGGCTCCGGTTGCGGGAGAAAAAGGTTTGGTGGGATGCGACACCCCTGGAGCTGGGAGGCAGGAATCTAGGGATCCTTTTCCTGCTATCCTCCTTGGGATACAACAGGTAGCCTTCGGCGTGCGTGTTACTTGTCCGCATTCGTCGATTGAATTGACCTTGTACGTGCTTCTTATTCTGCAGATTTCTCGCGACCTTTCTTTATTGGAGAAAGGTGCTCATGAATCCATCAACTATAGCGAAGACCTCCCAAAGCCGAATGGCTTTAGCCATAGTTGAAAAAGATGTCACCAAAAAGCTTCGGGTCACTGTAGAAGAAGAGAGGGACAAGGCAGTTGCCTCGAACGACATTTTAAGAAGACAAATGGGTACTATTTAGGCACAGACGGTCGAAGTGGCAATCATTGCACAGGAGAGGAGAAGGAAGGTGGTTTCTCTTGAATGGATGTTGAGGGAGACCCTACGGGATGCTGAGAAGCCGAAGTCTCGTCTGGTCGAATTTAAAAGGAGGGTCGAGGAGCTGGAGGCAAGCCTTTCGACGGCCAACCAAAGGGTTGCACAGGCCGAAGAGAAGTCTTCCGGGGTCGTTGAGACTTACAAAACTTCTTAGGCCTTCAAAGATGAGGCAAGCAAGACTGCATCGAAAGGATATTCTTCAGGTTACGCCGATTGTCTAGGTAAAGTTAAGAAACTTTACCCTGACCTGGACTTCTCCTTGCTCACCATTCCGGAGGATAAATCTGAAGCCCACATCATTCAGTTCGAAATGACGTCGACCCTTACTCTTGTTTCGACTACCGAAGAGGTTGACAAGAAGTAAACTTGCTATATTTTTTCTTTTTTCAGCTAGCTGTAATATCTTCTTCTTGAAATTAGTGACTAATTCTTTTCAAGCTAGTCCCTTTGAGTTGATTCTTTTTGGTATAGTTCTTCTCTGGTGGGTAAGCCGAAGACTATTTAGTTCGAGGTCGATATTGAAGATGAATTCCGAAATAGGATCGGAATGCTGCTACCGATTTCCGATCCTTTGAACCGGGATTGACCCCAATTAGGCTAGGTTGATGTCGGTTACCCATCATAATTATTCCTTCTGTCTTGGAAGGGACGTGGTAGACAGGTGTCATTTTTCCATTGGCCACTGATTGAGGAACATTGAGCATAATCTTCGTTGCCCGCACCGAGTGCATGGATATTCGAACAGTCGCATCCTCGCGTGTCCTGGGTGCTACCAGATTTTCCCTTTCCAAGAAACGGTCATTAATGTTGTAACCGTTCGAGGGAGATCATTCTGGGTTTGAAGTGCCGACGATCTCAATCCCTGAGAGCAGTTATTGGCGATCGTATCATTCCCAGAGCGGCCACCTGGATTTCGAGGCATCGTTTCGACACGTGGCATCCCCCGGCATGTTTGGGGAAAGGTGTGGAGCATGTTTCTCTGCGATCATTCGTGGGTGGAGGATTCCTTTAAATAGGACCCTGCTCTTCTCTTTCGTAGGCCATCGAAACTTCAAACTCTCACCTTGAAAGTTGCCCTCCTTCCTTTAGCAAATCACCGAGATGAAGTTTAGTATTTCCGATCTTTGGAGGGTGGCCAAGAAGAGGGCCTCCAGCACTCGAACAGAGGGTGAGCCTAGTTCAAAGGCTCCCAGGGGAGGCGACGATGACGACCCACAAGGGGTCATTGCTCGCTTGGAGAGGAAGATCCGGGTCTTGGAGGCCCACCTGAAGGAGGCTAGGGCTTGAGTCGAAGAGGCCGCCGCAAAGGCGGAAGAGGCCAGAAGGAAGGCGGTGGAAGCCGTCTCAAACTTCATGGCATCTTTGGCCTATAAGGATGAGGTCGTCGAGGCGGTTCTGGACTCTTACCACCGGGGGTTCCTGGAGCACCGGGACAAGGCTTTCAGATACTATGATTTGAAGGGTCTAGAAAACATTAGGCCTTCTATCCCCTTCCTTGGTCACGAGTTTGACTCTGACTTCGAAAGGAGTCGGAGTCTAAATCAGAAGGGAACTCTGGAGCCTCCCCGTCCTTCTTCTAGAACCTCAACACCTCCCCCCGGCATGGGAAAGGGCCGGTAGGTGGTTTCTAGATATGCTTTCCCGTTATCTGCATTGTTCACTATTTTCTATTTTCTTTACTCATTTTTTTTTCTCTGTGAATGGTGTATCTTAAAGTACTACGAAGTGTAGACATTGTGATATGATGAAAGCGTAGACTTTACAGAGCCATTAGGGATCTGCAGATGGGATGGGATCGATTGAACCATCTTACCAAATGTTTGCTGTTGATAGGATGAGTGATATAGATTCACTTAAGCACATTTTTGGATTTACCGTAGGGTAAGGCGTTTAATCCATCCCTGTACATCCCTATCGTGGTTAGGTAGGCAGTTCAGGACCATCCCGGCATGTCTTCAGGTTTACCGTGAGGTAGGTTATATGAACCATCCCTACACCTTTCTTCAGTATAAGGTAGGCTAGTTAGGCCCACCCCGGCGCATCTTCGAATTCACCGTAGGGTAGGTTACATGGACCATCCCTGCACCTTCAATCATTTGGCAGCCTGATTAGATTGTCCATTGCGCTCGTCGGGCATACCGATAAGGTAAGTGCATCAGACTCGCCTTTGCGCTTCTGGCCGATTCTTTCAATCAGACCATTGAAACTGTTGTCATTCTGCTGGTGCAACGGGCTGTTTAGAGTTGAGCAAATTTTTATAAAATATATTGGGATCTGTTTATTGATAGTACTTGCGGAGGTTTTGTACATTCCAGGACTGGAATAGGACTTTACCATCCAAGGTCTTAAGTCGATATGTTTTTGGACGTATGACTTCTTCAACTTGGTATGGTCCTTCCCAGTTGAGAGAAAGCTTGTCTTGCTCTGTTGGCCTGGATACTTCAGTTCTTCGTAGCACCATATTCCCAATGCGGAAGATCTGTTCTTTTACCCTAGAGTTGTAATATTTGGCGACTTTTTGTTGAAATGTCACCATTTTCATTTGGGCTTGGAGCCTGGTTCTCGACAGTAGATCTAAGTCAACTCTTCTGCGATCGGAGTTTTCAGGCTCTTCATACTTGTCGATTCTCAAAGATTGGAGGGAGACTTCGATAGGGAGGACGGCTTCGGTACCGTATGCTAGGTTGAACGGAGATTCACCGGTAGCTGTTCTCGGGGTCATCCTGTATGCCCAGAGAATGGAGGTCAACTCTTCTGCCCAGAGTCCTTTGGCAGCATTTAACCTCGTCTTCAGGCCATGAAGAATGGTCTGATTTGTCACTTCATCTTCTCCATTGGACTGCAGATGGGCGATGGAGGTCAGCCTATGTTGCACATGGTACCGAGCGCAGAAGTCTTTAAACTTCATATTATTGAATTGTCTCCCATTGTCGGTGATAATTGTATGTGGAATTCCGAACCAAAATATGATGAATTCCTAATAAAATTCTTGACTTTGCCCTTATGATATGGCTAGTGGTTCGGCCTCGACCCACTTAGTAAAGTATTCGATTGCCACAAGGAGAAACTTCTTTGTTCGGATGCCGGTGGAAATGGGCCAAGGATATTCATGCCCCATTGGACGAAAGGCCAGGGTGCCATTAGCTGGGTCAGATGACTCGCTGGCTGTCTTTGTATATTGGTGTATCTTTGGCACTGATCACATTTCTATACAAAGTCGGATGAATCTTTTTGAATGGAGGGCCAATAGTATCCTTAGCGTATTATCTTATACACCAAAAACCTGCCCCCTAGGTGATCACCGCATATTCCTTCATGGCTTCCCTCAAAGCGTAGTCAGCGTCTGATGGTCCTAAGCATTTCAGCAGAGGGTGGGAGAATGATCTTTTGTAAAGAGTCCCATCTAAGATGACATATTGGGATGCCATCCAACGGATCTTTTTGGCCTCTGCTTTATCTTCCGGCAGTATGCCCTCATTCAAAAATTTGAGAATGCGATCCATCCAACTGGGCTCAGTTTCGATTTGATGTACCTTCAAAGTTTTTTCTGCTATGCTTAGAGTTTCAAGGTATTCAATGAAGGTGTGACCGAGAGACTCCGGAGTAGTGGTAGTGAGCCTAGATAATGCATCCGTTCGCGAGTTTTCCGATCGGGAAACATGAATGATTTCGAAGAACTCCAGTTGAGAAGATAGGGCCTGTACCTTCTCCAGGTACTGTACCATGGTAGCATCTCTAGCTTCAAATTCTTCCTTGACCTGGTTTACCATCAACTGGGAGTCTGAAAAGGCCTGGAGTCTCTGAACTCCTAAGCTTTTGGCGATTTGAAGTCCTGCAAGTAGGGCTTCATATTCAGCCTGGTTGTTCGAAGCACGGAAGGAAAATCGGAGTGCATACTCCACTGTATGCCCATCTAGTTCAGCCAATATGAGGCCTGCTCCACATCCAGCAGAGTTGGAGGCCTTATCTACATGGAGTACCCAAACAGACTTTATGTCCTTCGAAATGTCTCCATCTTCGGGTAGACACACTTCGTCTTCGGACTTCCATGTGCATTCTGCCAAAAAGTCGATTAGCACCTGGGCCTTCATAGCCGATCGGGGCTGGAAACTGATGTTGAACTCACTTAGCTTCATAGCCCATTTGGCTATTCTTCCTGAAGTATCAGGGTATCGAAGAACGGCCTTAAGAGGCTGATCAGTCAGCACCATGATGGCGTGGGCGTGGAAGTAAGGCCGTAGTCGCTTTACCATAATTATTAAAGAGTAAATTAACTTCTGCATTTTTGAATATCTTGTTTCTACATCGTGCAGAACTTTGCTGATGTAGTAGATCGGCTTATGGAAGCCGTCTTCCTCTCTTCGGATGAGGATCGAACTAACTGCTTCGTCCGAAGCGGAAAGGTACAGGTAGAGTACTTCTCCCTCTTGAGGTTTAGAGAGCAAAGATAAGGTCTCCAAGTACTTCTTCAGTTCTTCAAAAGTAATACGACAGTCTTCGATTCATTCGAAGCCTCGAGATTGTCGAGATACTTTGAAGAAAGGGAGGCATTTCTCGGCTAATCAGGAGATGAATCTGCTTAAGGAAGCGATCCTTCCTGTCAGCTGTTGTACTTCCTTCTTGCAAGATAGATGCCTCATATCTTTAAGGGCCTGAATTTTCTTAGGATTTGCTTCAATCCCCCGTTTGGTAACAAGGAACCCCAAGAACTTGCCCGAAGTTACCCCGAAGGCATACTTCGTTGGATTCAACTTCATACGGTGGCATCGTAGGGCATCGAATGATTTTCCCAGGTCTTTGATATGATCTTTTCTCAGAAGGCTTTTGACGATCATATCGTCGACATAGGCCTCCATATTTCTCCTAATTGCTCCTTGAACACCTTGTTGATCAATCTTTGGAATGTCGTCCCGGTATTTTTAAGCCCAAATGGCATCATTTTGTAGCAATACAGACCTTTATCTGTGACGAAGGCCATCTTCTCTCATCCTGGGGATTCATTCGGATCTGATTATATCCAGAGAAAGCATCCATAAAGCTTAACAACTGGTGATCGGCGGTGGCGTTAACCAGTTGATCGATCTTTGGGAGAGGAAAGCTATCTTTTGAGCAAGCCTTATTGAGATCTGTGTAATCAATGTAGATCCTCCACCTGCCATTAGCTTTCTTCACCATTACTACATTGGCCAACCACTCAGGATAATGGGCTTCTCGAATGAATCCTGCCTTGAGTAGCTTGCTCACTTCTTCATCTATTGCCTTTTGTCTTTTGGGTTTCTTCTATCGGACCGGCTTATATTCAGGAGCAACTTTCAACCGATGAGTAATCACTTCGATTGGAATCCCTGGCATGTCCGAAGCCGACCAGGAGAAGCATCAGCATTGTTTCTAAGAAAACATATCAGCTCCACTTTGGTTTCCTCGTCAAGCATACTTCCGATCTGCATGACCCTGGTGGGGTCTTCTTCAGTCAGTGCACTGAGATGGTTCTCTCCATGGGTTCACCAGAGTCTGCGTTGGGTCCCTCGGATCTAATTGAACCCCAGTTGTAGGATCCTTGTGTGCTTGTCTTGAATCATCAAGCACTGTCGTGCCATTCTCTAATCTCCTTTGGCCTCTCCGACGCCACTCCTGGTGGGAAAATGTACCAGGAGGTAGTAAGTTGATACTATGGCCCAGAATTTGTTCAGGGCAGACCGTCTCAGAATCATGTTATAGGCCAAAGAGGTTTGGACCACCGTGAAGTTGATTGTAGTATCTTCTGTCGGGGTTCGGTGCTAAGGGTTACAGATAGTATTATTTCTCCCTCAACATCGACCTGGTTGCCTCCGAATCCAGTAAGCGGTATAGGAGATCTTTGTAATTTATTTTTAGGCAGGCATATCCGAGAGAATGCATCGTAGAGCAAGATATCGGCTGAGCTTCCATTATCAACCAAGATTCATTTTACATCATAATTGGCCACAACGGCCGAAATTATAACAGGATCATCATGCGAGAGTCGAACCCCTACGAGGTCATCATCAGAGAAGAGAATAGCATTGTTGTCCTTGAGCCATTTCGGGGCATCGTCTTCGGCTCTTCTCTAGTTGGTAGGTCGATGTATCATCCCCACTCTCCGTTGGCGGGCCTCTGGTTTGGCAGTTCAGCCTCTCTAGGGGCCCTCTGGGGAACTGTAGCTTCTGACCGAGGTCCTTGGCGACCAATGCATCGTCCTAGATAACCTCTCTTGATAAGATCCTCTATAGCATCTCTCAGCTGGATGCATTCTTCAGTGTCATGGCCATAGTCTCGATGGAATCGACAGTATTTATTCATGTTCCTTATAGAAGAGGATGCCTTCATTGGACATGGCCATTGGAGATAGTTTTCTTTTTCTATCTCCAAGAGGATCTTTTCTTGAGGGAGGTTGAGGGGGGTATAGGAGTCGAATCTCCTGCCGATACTCTGGGCTTGGGACTCCGTCGTCGGTCAGTATATTTGTTGTTGTCGTTGTTGCTAGGAGCAGGGGGGCCTTGTCCCCTGTTGTTCTTCTTCTTGGAGGGGGGCTTCCCTTCAGCTAATCGCCGATTTGCCACTTGCTCTTTGGCGCCGGCATATTTTTGAGCTCTCGACAGGAGCTCAGCATAGCTTTTGGAGAATTTCTTGTCTAGGAAAAAGGTGAGCCTGGATGTACGAAGCCCCTTTTTAGTACAGACATGGCCACGTGCTCGTTGAGATCAGAAATCTCGAGCATGGCTGAATTAAATCTGAAGATGTAATCTCGCAGACTTTCTCCTTCATTCTGGTGGAGGAATAGCGTATCCATATTGTGGGAGTCTTGCGGCAAGTCCTGAAATATAAGACAAATAATTTTTCTAGCTAAAAAAAGAGTCGATTGTAACTGGACGTATGCTCGAGTACCACATCCAAGCAGCTTTCTTCAGAGTGGCTGGGAACGCGAGGCAGTACAGTGCATCCATAGCTCCTTGGATCATCATGTGGGCTTTGAAACTGCCCAAGTGATCAAAATGATCAGAGGTGCCGTCGTAGGGCTCTATCTGGGGGATCCTAAAGTGCCGAGGAACAACTTCGGCCATGATGCGGTCGGTGTAAGGAGGGTGCAGATCACACGCCACTAGATCATTATGATCCTTTCGCTCTCGAAGCTTTGCAACCTCTGATTTGAGGGCTTTAAACTTCCTGTCGTAATCGGGGAGAACTTGCTTCGATGGGTTCTCCACGGGAGTGGAGTCTTCTGAGGAGGGAGAGGGAGTTTGCCCAGGCCTTTTTCCCTTTCGCAACGAATCAGCAGGCCCAGGCATTCTCGAACTTCGGCCCTCAGGAGAGGGTCAAGGACGGAGAGAAAGATGAGTAGACTCTCCCCGAGGAGCTTTCTTCTTCTAGGATCGAGAGCTATGTCTGGAGGTGGCTGGCGGATGCCCCACCTGGAAAGCTTTATTCTGGAAGTCCTGAACCATGGATGTGAGATTGTTGACCTGGTTCAGGAGAGTTTCGAACTATTGCTGTCCCACAACAAGTGTAGAAGATGGAACATCATTCCCCACCGGAGGTTCACCCCCTGGGAAGGAACACAACTTCGACTTGCTGAGACGATCTGAGTCTTTCCTCTCGCCATCGGGAACTGCTTACACTTCCCCTTTTCAAAGGGGAGCTTAACAATGGATGCTTAGCTTTCCCCTACCTGGCACGCCAATCTGTTGGCATAGAATCCCTCTTTCGACCGAGCGAAGCTACTGGATCGCAGGTCCGCTTCCTAGTTTACCTACAAAACAAATCCCTGGCCAGAGTTGCTCCGGCGGGGGA
Source organism: Areca catechu (assembly GCA_021397845.1). Classification (NCBI taxonomy): domain Eukaryota; kingdom Viridiplantae; phylum Streptophyta; class Magnoliopsida; order Arecales; family Arecaceae; genus Areca; species Areca catechu. The sequence goes on along the minus strand of CM038039.1, from coordinate 54,641,776 downwards.
TACTCCGATGCCTAAGTCAGAGACGGGCTCTAGCCACAGAATGGAGAAGATTCTGAGAAGGATAACTGGAGAGAAAGGACTCTGAGATTTTCAGGATTATGTTGTGCCTTACCTGGAGTATCCCCTCTTACCATTATTTATAATGATTCGTCTGGCTTGCGATTCCGTTCTCTTTCCTGCAGTTACGATGGAGGACTTAATTATTTCCCTCCATTCGCAATCGTGGGTGGTTATTAAATGGTTCCGGCCATGCCGGAGACGTTGCTGCTGGAATTAATGGTCACGTGGTCATTTTGTCGTGGTCGTGCTTCGGAGTAGTTAGAGAGTCGATGATAACTGTTATCCGCCATGTTTGTGGAAATTTGAGACAGATCGGAGATCTGTCTTAGGCTTCTTCTTTGGGAGTGTTCGCAGCTGAATTGGAGACAGTATTTGTGGCTGATGTCGAAGGTCACGTCTTCGGCACAGCCGAAGGCTATGTCTTCAATGTAGGTTGAAGATTATATCTTCGGTATAGGCTGAAGATTACGTATTCAGCCAGTCGTGTAGACCATATCTTCAGCCGAGGCTAAGAACCTTGTCTTCTGCGGGAGCTGAAGACTGACTCTTTGATTGAAGTTGAGACTTTCGGCTTCGGCTTGTCGGTTATTTGGTCGGCTTCTTCCGGGCACTTTGGTTTGAGATGCATGGTTCAGGAAAGGTTTTTTGGCCGGTTGATCCGATGGCTGATTTGTGCTTGAACCGACATATCCCAACAATAACTATGTTTGCTAAAACCAAGAGATGGGGAATTCCAAATTTGAGAAGCGGGAAAGAAAAAGAAAAAGAAAAAAAAACCTAACTTGCAATCCAAGCTATGCACAAAATACTGTTTTTTAAATTATTTTAATTATTTTTGAAATCCATATAGAATAGATATAATAGAATAGATAAATAAAATAAAATATAGCTTATAATTTTTATATTTTGTGAACAATGAAATACTTCATTAATTTCGCCATCAGTCCATTATTTTTCTTAAAAACAATCAATAACACTTATCACAACCATGCTATTCAATGAATGTCAAGTGAAATGCTTCACTAGGCAAATAATGGCTTTTATTTTCCATTGAATGGTTGACGCAATAGAGTATAGGCATACGAGAGATCCACTGGGACTTTAACTGAAACCTTTTAGGGGAGAAAAAGTAGGGAGAAAATTAGTTGTAATTTAACATATTTTGAAGGCACGAATCTTAAGCCAAAAAGGTAATTAATAGTAGTAAAATTCTTTAAAAATAAGGCCAATGCTACATTTTAGAAAAGGAAATTTTCATGGATGTTGCGTGCCTTCATCTGATCCACCGACAACTGCACCACTGCTGTGGATATTGGTTCCACCCCCTCGCATGAAAGGAAAAGGGGATAAATACCAAACTCTAATATTAAGTCCAGGCAAAATTAAGCAGGTAAGATGAAAGGGCAGCAAAGTATAACAATATTAGTTCAAAAGTTATTTCATTAATAAGTCATGGAAAACGACCAATAACTAATGATACATTACGCTTTTAAATATTTCACCCATAATGGGAACAAGAGTCGTACAACTCAACCGAGGAAAGACAAGTTTCCACTTCTGACATTTTTATTCATTAATTCAGAGAACATATAAAGCCGCATCTGCTCATAAACTTTTTATAAAAAAGATCAATAAATTTTACAATATAAAATTTAGTGAAGAGACAAATGTAGTGTTGACAAAGATAGATAAGCCCCCTCCTCTTTTTATTTTTACCTTCTTTTTCCAGAAGACTAGTCGATCAGCAGATGTGCACATTCGTTTGTTAAGATGTCTGCAAGATGTTGGGCATTAAATTGCTCAAGCAAGTACAAGAAAGTCGGCACCTCTAATCAACTATGTAGACTTGCAGTATTCCCGGTTATGCTGGTCTGGGGACCGATGCAGCTCCAAGTTTGATACTGAGTTTAAAGCCAGCAAGGATTTGAAGAAAGTCACTGCCCTTAAGCAACTATGTTAGCCTCATCCATCTCCATCTCATGAATACAACTACTCCAGTTCCCCTGGTTATCCATCTAACTCTTGCGGACATCATTTTGAGGTGGAGGAAGGGTGCAGGGGGGAAAGGATGAAGGGGATGCATATGATCTTTCAAGGAACTGGCTACGTTGATTGTCTGCAACACAAAGAATAGATTCCACACACACTTCTTGAGCAGAAGATGGAGGGGCTGGCTTGAAGTCCTGCAATTTTGAGTACTCCACAATGAGGTGATACATATAGTCATACACCCGATCCATGTTCAAATCCGCCATAAATGCCTGCCCCCTTTTCCCTACAGACTCTGCCTGCATCATGGTCTCATGTAAGTAAAAGTGTTTAGTCAAGTATTATCAATATAGATGTAAATAACAAACCATTGGGTTCCTAGAAATGCATAGCATTCCAAAGTTACATTCTACCTTTGGTGTACATACATGTTTCTTGACGCTGATATATGCAGCCTTAAACTCAAGTGGCAGTATCCTCTATGTTCTATAATGCTAACCATCACAATCTAATTGTTGCTGTTTATAAACCATTACAATATGATATTATTCATATATAGACATATACCATGAACTCGATATGATCCAACTTTAAACAAGCACATCAAAGTACCTAAAGTTGGAAACATTGCAACAGTATCCACCAGGCTAAACCCTATAAAGGAAAAAAAAAAAAAAAGGGAGAAAGACGTCAAAGAGCCGGAGAGAGAACAGCACCTGGGACTGGTGCTTGTTTCCCCAGTCAACCACCGACTTTATAGACTGACATAAGTTAGTAGGATCGATAGGCCAGTAGTTCTCTTTCGGAATCAAACCACGACTGAAGAAGTCTTCATACTGTGGATGTATAATTAATGCAAGGGATCCACATGCTATGATGTATTTTAAGCTCACAGACCATGCAAAGCCCTCGGCATAGATCTTATAACTGCAAGAAGACCAGGTGAAATAAAACAAATAGCCAAATTCTGATGCACTTGGATTTTAAATGAGTCCATCCAAGAAAAACACTGCAACGGCTTACCGATGGTTGCACTGGTTCGAAAGCTTAGAATTCTGAAAACCAGAGGTTGATTCTTCTATCCAGTCCTGCAATGCAACACAAAAACACACTACAATCATCAAAATGCCATGTGATCAATGATAAAAAGCTTACATTTGCATATCAACATAGAAATTATCAAGAAATATTCAGGTCCATTTTTGATACTTGACGCATAATTTGAGCTCCCCACTTCTTAGTATCATTACAATTTAATAGTGCCATCCTTATGGTTGACTGAACATCTGGGTTTCCCTTCCAATATGCAGTTTTATCCTTCCTCTTCCAGTTGACAGCTTGAGAACCCAGCTTGATGTTTCTGAACTCCTCATCCCAGGGTCCAATGTTTATCTCAGGCCTGCAAAACCTTGCAGATGTGGTTATTAGTAATGTGGAATGATTTCTTTCTTCATAGATAATATAAACATTAGGTGGGAAGTACAACAAAGAGACTCCTAATTTGAAGTTCTCTTCCAAGACCTATCAAATTTGAATGGCAAAAACAAAAGGTGGAACGACTAGTCATGCATGTGGTTGTGGAAGTCCAATCACTTCCGAAGGTTATAAATGGACAGCGCCATCCACACAGGGAAAAAAAACTGGTGACCTAATAAGACATGGTAACAACATTTTCTTTTTCTTCTATACTTTTTCATTTATACTGTAGGGAAAACTCATGCTGTCCAACCAAATCTTGGATTCCCCTTCTTAACTTGATTATACCTCCTTTTCTTGCTCACAGTCTTTTTTTTTGGAGGGACTTTTCTTGCTCACAGTCAATCAAAGCATTTAACATAATCTGTTCCCAGCTGCTGTCCAACATAGTTGCTGGTTTCTTCACCATATTCCTTCTTATTTACCAATAAATCATTTATTTTTGGCTACCATAGAGCCAATATTCCTTTAGTACATAATTTCAAACCTGGAGACTTGAAACATATCTGGAAGAATGGAACGGTTGTCTTCTGTTAGTATCATGACCAGGAAGAATTCAAAGGTCTCATTGAAATTTTCAAATGTTACTCCTGAATGATGTTCCCATAGATAGAACCATCCAACGAAAATAGAGTGCAGATCTTATCATGAACCACATCATACTTTTCTGTAAGTGACTCCTATGTTAAGCTGACCATGTCACTAGGGTTTCAACCGATCCATGACCAGAAATCTAGGATGGAAACTAATCCCGTGCACATGTGATCCATGAGTCCAGAGAATCTTTCTTGCTGGAATCACCTAGATTCAGCATGTCTTTGAAGTGCTCGTGCAATTTACCTTAAAAATTTTGCTTGGTCTTACTAGCCAATTCCTTCGTGCTCACGAATTCTTACTTTGCTTCAGTACTAATTCCTCCCTCACAAGATCTCTTGTCTCGGTTTGGGCAAACATATACATCCATTTGACGCGGAACTCTTTGGGCTGGGAAAGTCCTCTAGTGTCATGCTACAATACTAGAGTTGTTAGGAAGGGGAAAAGGTGTTCTTACCAGCCCCAGAAGGACCAGTCAGGGAAGGGGATGTCGAAATGATCTTTGGAGGTGCAGTAGCGGAAGAGCGGCGGCGGAGGTGAGCCGTCCTGGTAGTCGGATCGGCTGATGGCCGGTCGATCCATGCAATCGAACATCAAGTCCACATCGGGGACCATGCCGGGGTATCTCCTCAGCAGCTGCAGCAGACCCCAGATCGTGAACATGGCCCGGGTCTGAACGCACGCGTAGTACAGGTCGACGTAGAGGCGGCGGCCATCGAGGATGACCACCCGCATGGCGGCGTGCTTCCCGGCCTCCGCCACCATGGCGGGGGAGATGCCGGACCGCCGCCATGGCTCCAGGTCTCGGTGGATCCAGCTAAAGAACGAAGGGCACGACTGCTGCTGCGAAGAATCGCCGCCATCTCCACCACCACCACCGAAAGAGGCGTGAGAGGGGAGGGTTATCCGGAGACGGGGGCAGGAGAGATAGGAGCAGCGGAGGACGGTGGAGGCGTCCGGGCGTACCTTGCTGTGGGGAAACGGGTGCCAGGGGGTGGGCTCCAGGTTGTGGCCGACGACCGTCCTCGTCCGAGCGACCACATCGTCCACCGCCTGAGAAACCAACGAGTGAATAGATCAAGTCCTCGCATAAAAAATTAGCTCGGGGTGAAGCAAAAGCACGCCCGTACCCTCTGGAGAAAGAAGAGGATGACGATGACGGTGGAGACGAGGGCGAGGCAGGTGAAGATTGGGGATACGAGACCCCCGCGGCGGCGGGGGCAGCAGAAGGAGAGGAGGGGGGGGATGGTCCGGCGATTGGCGACGGAGGCGGCGGGATCAGAGGTGGAAGGGCTCGACGGCGGGGGGGCGCCCAATCCCAAACCCATGGCAGTGTCTCGGTGGTGGCTGGTAGTGGAGTTCCATTTCCAGGGGGTAAGAGGCAACTTGTGGAACCGAAGAGGAAGAGTCCGAGCGGGCATCTCACATTCACCGCGAGGAATGCGGGAGGGGAGAGACCGTTTCACCTTTAAAACCGCCGAACGATCCTGGCGGGATATGGGAAATTCTTACCGCTTGATCAACCAACCAACCAACCAGCCGTGAACATGCTTCGCCGAAGCTACCGTATTTACCTGCCAATAATACAAGCACCAGATCGCGCCGACATTGGCGGGTGTTTTGTGCCAGTACCGCTGAGATTTATTAATTTAACCATGGTTGGTGTCGCATATATCTCCACTAACCCGAAATATTCCTTTAAGATTCGCTGTACCTTTTTTTTTAAACCGGCCCTTTCATTTTTTCTGATTTATCTATACATTCTTGTTATATAAAAATAAAGAAACAACATTAAAATCCCAATTTTAGATTCATAAAAAAAAAAAATCGCAGCAATAAATAAATAAAAAGAAATTATAATTTATTCATTTGAGATTATGTCAAATCCTACTAAATTTATATATTATTTGTAAAGCAGTATGACCCATCATCTTAAATTAGATCTATTAGAATACCCTGTCCCATCTTTTTTGCATCGAGGGATTCTGTTTCTCATGACTTTATGATTCGTTCTTTCTCAAATCATGAAATCAAAGATATATATATTTTTTATATTGAAGTCTCTTAATTTATTTAATTGAAGTGGATAAGAAAGCAGGAAATCGATAAAGAGATGTATTGCATTTTTTTTGATTTTATATTTTATGATATGAATCTTTTTGTTTTCCAAGAAAAGTTGCATACGAAACTTATGCATAAAGTTAAAACTTAACTCTGTACCGCTTGAATAAGTATGGAACATATGGAAATATATATGTTGGTTTCAAATCTTTGAGATGACTTAGTTGTATGGAATGGTATCGCCCAATGCGTATGGAACTAGCCAATAATATGATGCGGAATTTCATGAAATTTGATATGGAATGTTATTGCAAATAGGAATGTCATTACAAAACAATCTTCCCATGTCATTACATAATGTCGTTGTAGGTTATAATGTTATTACAGAATTTATAGGGTATCATTCGATGAAGGAAAATTTGAGATAAAAGATCAGTTGAGGCATACTATCTTATTCTTTGTGCCGAGCCATAAGAAGTCTAGTCTAGCTCAAAATTCATTCTCAAGCAAATGATAGTAAGGGTTGAGTGGCCTATTTTGGTATTGTTGTATCTAGATTGATGTGACGTCCAAGTTTCGATAAGATTGCTTGAAGATGGCTTCGTCCTGCAGATCTATCCCTTCTTCTTCATTTGATGAATACTCTCATTCACTGAGATGATCGCCGGCCAAACCTGCAAGCAAATCCACTCACCGATGAAGTTCTGGTGTGGGGACAATTCGACACTCAAGTCAGTCCCAGAGTCTGGACTAAACAAATGAGATCTGAAAAAAAATTGAATTAAGGGTTTGTGAGAGTTCCTGCCGCCAGAACTCACTTACCTCCTGGAAGCCCTTTACTCACTGGTATTTATATGATACAATTCTAACCGAATTCAGTTAAGCAAGCTGTAAACGGTTAGTTTGTTAGTGAACCATCATGTGCACAGAACATTCGTCATCAGTTAAGTTAGTCAAAGAGTGCAGATGATACGGACTGTATCACATTGGTCAATATAACATCATGGTTGACTCATTAAGTCAGCCTTGAATATCAATCGCCTGTACACATAGGCCAGCCCAAATAAAAAATTCCTCTTGAGCGTCGATCGGCTCCGCGCCCCTTGAGCATCGATCGATCGTGTACCTCTTGGGCGTCGATCGGCCTTACGCCTTTGGGCATCGATCCATCAATCGATCAACCATGTTCATTTCATTCGATCCAATATAAATATATCAAATTTGTCATAACCCAACACTAGTCCTTTCAGCTTCTGAATTCATTAAATGAATGTCAGAAGCTGTCAGAAGAAAGGAAATACGATATATTTGTACCTCCTGCTTTTCCTTCCCTCCTTTTTTTTTTAATGCCCATGTTCTTGAACAAAGCATCTTGATGACATGTCGATCTCTTATTAGGGGAGCAGTTACAAAACTAATAGCCGTATCACAGCCGACTGTCATCATTACCAATCTTGAAGTTCACAAAAGCTGAAAGATCGCTATCGTAGAATAAATGCAAGCGTCGTATCATAGATATATCTGCCATCGGATCATGAATGGTCACTTCGGTTTCCCGAAGAGTCGTATCTCTCCATCGGACATCAAGGACAGATGGCACAATCAGAATTAGTCTCGACATTCGAGGGAGAAATCTTAATCGTCATATACCACTATATAAGTACCATCTCCTCCAAACAAATAGGTTTTCTTCCATCTCAGTTTTTCATCCTTTAGGAGCAGAGCTTTCCTCAGGTCAGCTTCTCTTTTTCTTTTCCTTCTGATACAAGTTAATCTTCTTTTTCTCCTTCTACTTTCTTCATGGCTAGGATCATAGAAGTTAGCCGTACCGATAAATTTGAAGGTTCCACTTCTCAGAAAAAGAAAAGCCAAGCCAAATCAGTTAGAATAGACGCCGTTAGGACCTCCCTAACAAAGCATAGGGTTCTAACATTGCAGAGATATTATAATATCTTGGGTGAGTTTATAGTGGTCACTCCAAGCTCCGAAGATCGAATAAATCAGCCACCCCTGGGCAGTCTGGCAGTTTATGAAGAACACCTTAAAGCCGGACTTAGATTCCCGGTACATCCTTTCTTCATCCAAATCTTTAGGTTATATCACGTACCCCCTGCCCAACTGACCCCCAATAGTATTAGGATAATTTGCGCCTTCTTGATCCTTTGTAAATATGCAGAGATAATACCTAAAACTTCTTTTTTTACCATCCTTTTTGTGTTAAAAAGGGATTTCCATGGCCAAGGGTGGTGGGTGATCAACCCTCGCCATGGCCGTAAATTCATTGTTGGACTTCCTTCAGCCATTCATTGCTGGAAACCCTGTTTCTTTTACATAATCTCCAAGATTCCCTGGGACTTCAATATTAGTTGTAAGGAACCCCGTTTAACTCCAAATGATGGCAAAAAGATATTAACAGCATACAAAGAGGACTTTAAGAAGCTTACGAGAATGAAGATTTTCTCGATAAAAGAGCTTTTCAACGAGAGGGGATTATATTCAGTTGACATCAATCCCAAACCTTCTTTAGGTATCTTACTGTCAATAGTATTCTTTCACTTATCTGATGATGATTAGCTTTAACATTCAATTTGTTGGATTATTTAGATACAACCATCATGATAGATGCCCAGAGACTTCAGCAAATATTGAAGAAGAGGAAAGCCGTGCCCGCTCCGACCGATCAAAGGAGAGGAGAGGCCAAGAAACCTAAAAAAATAAAACTAGCCGCTTCATCGGCACCAAAGTCTCCGATATTGATAGCAAGTGTATCGGATGATGATAATGTGCCTATCTCCGCTTCCCTTCAGCCTTCCACGCAGGAGAGGTGATCGACAAGAGTTCCTATTATCGGCCCGTCATCATCCCCCCTTGCCAAGCTAACAAAGGGAAGGCTCCGATGGTGGAGGAAGAAGAAAGACCTCCAGCAGAAGATTCCACCATTAATTTTAATGTTTATATAGATGAATCGGGTCTGACTGACCCAGAATTGGCCCGTCGCCTTATGAGGGCCACTATTCTTCCAAAAGACTGGGAGATGACCAAATCCCAGCAGATAGACGAAACAATCTTGTCAATTTACCCCACCATACTCAAGGTACAATATTAAACTTTGCTTCAAACGATCGATCAAATGATCTTTTCAAAATCCGACCAAATCAATTACGAAATATGCAGCTTGTCCATGGAGTCACCATAATGGAGGAAAGCTTAAAGAGCTTCGACCTACTCCGCTAGGCAATGCATAACGAGATAGACGCAGCCAAGATGGAAAAAGAGATTGCTGAAGAGTTGAAATTGGCTGTAGAAAAGAAGTTAAAACAAAGTACAGCCCAAACTTCAGCTCTGGAGAAGGAGCTCAAGGCAGCTCAATCTAAATTAGCCGATGCCAAATTGAAGTTTAAGAAGAAAAAAAAGAAACTTTGATCGGCTATAACTAAAGCCGAAGAAAGGACCGTAGCAGCTGAGAAGAAAGCAGAACAAGCTGCCAAAGAGGCCGTCGAAAGTTATGAAAAGTCCTCGACTTTTCAAGATAAGCTTCATGAGGCTGGGATCGAAAGTTATGATATCGGCTATGGAGACTGCTTAGATGAGGTAAAAAGATGTTACCCTGACTTGGATGTTTTCAAAATCATGGAAGAATCCGATGAAGAAGGTCATGATGAAGAACAAACTGAACATCAAGTTGAAGAGCTGATAGTAGATATCTTGACTCAAGAAGAAGCAATACCAATTTCCGCTCCAGAATAGACCGGAGAAGCCAATGTAATGATAGTTGAATAGAACCTAGAAAGTTAATTGTATAACTGATGTACTAGTATGTTCTACTTTTAATATGAAATGAAAAAAGTTTTTTTCATTCTTATCTTTCAAATTATATGGCCATACGATGAATGCTAACAATATAGCAAATCAACCTATTTAATCTTTTTAAATAAAGGTTGTTGAACTTTAAACAAAGCAAATATCCTTTTGAAGGAATTTTACTTAATAAGGTAAACTATTCGACAAACTTTCTCAAGTAAGAAACTTTTCTATGGAACCATCGGATCATATAAGAAATAAATATTTTAAAAATTTGTTAGACTATGAAGCCATCCGAATAAAATGAACAATCATATGGAATTACCAAATCACAAACATTATTAGTATATTTTGAAAAACATGATCAAAACAATTTTTCATTCGAAAAAAGTCTGACAACCCAAAATCATTATCACCAAAAATTTCTTGAAAATATAGTTACCCGATTATTGATCGTCATATCATTAAGGGAGCTGACCACTTCAAATCAGTCGGCCCTTAAGGATAATATAGCAATATGCCATCTCAGGCCATTGAAGCCTATATCTGATTTTTTGATCGGATTTACCAAATATCCATTCTGATACGTGATAATAATAATAATAAAAATATATATCATTCTCACTAAATGTCACATTCCTATTGGAGGGGCAGTTATTTTGCAGATCATGAAATTGTGCCGGTCAGTACTCCAGAAACCGTGCACCATTTAAATTCAAACCAATTTCAGCCTTTTTTCTTTCCATAACTGATTTTCCGAGAATCAATAATTGAACATGAATTCCCACCAAATCAGGGACATAGACGTGTCATAATCTCAAGGCTGATCGAGTTCGAATCATACATCTCAATCATCGGCACCTCTTATATAAGGGATCTTAGACCCGCTTCTCAAGCCAATTTCATTTTAGAAAACTCAAACATCTCCCTTTTTGAACACTTTATCTCAAGAAACTTTTTTTTATCATATTCCAAAAATGAAACCAAATAGTAAGAGACTTCGTCAGGCCTTCAAGCAAAGAGTTAAATCCTTGCGACCTCGAGAGCAGAGAACATGTGTGGAAAGAGACCATTTATCGAAAAGCCTTTCCAAGACTTCTGCTAAACAAGAATTACCTGTAAACATTGCATCTTCTTCTGATAATGAAAAGACACATTTGCCCGATCCTTCATCAAGAATTCCAGAGAGCGGCCCGTTTGACAGATCGACTTTGTCTCCAATAGAAAAAGGTAAAGCTCCAATCACAGAAGCGATATCTGAACTGGAGGCCGACAAGGACATTCATGTTCTCGTAGCAGATGCAGGGTTTCGATAACCCAAAACTGGCTAAGATTGTGCTTCAATCCACCATTCTTCGGAAGGACTAAGAAGCAACATACAAGCATGGAGTGGGAGATATTTTCTCCTCCATTTATCCAGGAATATTAAAGGTAAATGTCATCTTTCCTTTCGAATTTTTTTTTCTTTGTGTCTAATTTCATCTTCATTCCTTTCGTTAGTTATAAACGACATTTCTATGATTGAAGAAAACTTGCTCAAATCGATCAATTCTCAAGCAAACCTCCAGAATCAATTGACATTAGTCAAAGAAGAGAGAGATAAGGCCGACACACTGTGAGTGGCCTTAGAATCAAGGTTAGTCAAAGCTACCTCCGCAAACTTTTTGTTGAAAAGACAAATAAAAACAATCGAAGATGATGTCATGGAGCTTTTGGCTGATGCAAAAGAAAGGAGGAAGAAGCTTCACATCGCAGAAACAACCGTAGAAGCGAAGAGCCATGCTCACACTAAGATAATGGCTCAGAAGTCCAGCATGGAAGAGAAAGTTGCTCTTCTCGAACAAGAACTAGAACAAGCTGAACAAAAGATCACTTTGGCGATTCAAGAAAGCCTTCATGCAGTTGATAAGTTCAAGAAATCCGAGGCCTTTAACAATGAAATAGATGAAGCAGGGGTGGAAGGTTATAAAATCGGCTTTGAAGACTGCATCGAAAAGATCAAAAAGTTATATCCTGATCTTGATATTTCTTCTATTACCATAGATGAGATCATGGAAGTAGAGGAAGATGAGGCGAAAAAGTCGATCAATGATCTAACGGTCCCTCTAGCTGAAGGAGTACCAGTTCAAGAGACAACTGCCCTTACTTCGACACCCAATCCAATTGAAAAAACCGAATAGTACTTGTAACTGTATGCTCCTACCGAATCAATGTTTTCTTTTAATCAATTATCAATGAAATCTTTTCTTTCCTTTTGGAGAATATCAAGTTCAAACTTTACAGACTAATTTTGTCTACCATAATAATCTTCAAGATACCAATAATGCTGCTTCACACATACCAAGGATAAGATTAACTTGGCATTTCGCAGTTAGCATATTAAGCTAACTATAATAGTGGATTCAGGGTCAATATGTTAGACCATTCCTCTAATGCTTCAAACATAATGATGTAGTAATATCGATGGAGTGGTGGATTAGACTAACTATATTTGTCGAATTGTGATCGACATGTCAAGTCAACCCTTCGGTGATCGGTTATTTCGATATTAGTATACCGATGAGATGGTGGTTCAGACCAACTCTATTTATCGGATTGCGATCGGTATATCACGCCAACCTTTCAATTGATCGGTTATACCGATATTATCATACCAATAAATCGGTGAGTCAGACCAACTCTATTTGTCTGATCGTGGTTAGCATTTTAGGCCAACCTTCCAGTTGTATCATACCGATGAATCAGTGAGTCAGACCAACTCTATTCGTCGGATACATCAAACATTTTTTCTCATATAAGAATAGTGAGAAAGAAAAATCACTTTATTGATGATATTTATGAAGATTTTCTACATTCCAAGGTCGAGTCATTTGATAGCCATCTAGGCTTTCAATTCGATAAGTCCCGGGTCGCATAACTTCAGCGACGCGGTAGGGACCTTTCCAATTTGAGGCAAGTTTATCCTGATCAGTCGGTCGAGATATTACTGTTTTATGCAGGACAAGATCCCCAGGCCGAAAGACTCGAGCCTTGACTCTCGAATTATAATATCGAGCAATCCTTTGTTAATACACTGCCATTCTTAATTGTACTTGTAACCTGGAGCTTTCAAGCAGATCCAGATCAACTCTTCTTTAGTCGGCATTACTTGACGCCTCTAGGCAGTCCGTTCTTCTAGAATGGAGAACAATTTCTATAGGCAACATGGCTTCACTTCCATAAGTGAGGTTGAATGGAGATTCCCCCGTAGTAGATCGGAGAGTTGTTCGATAAGCCAAGAGAACGTAATTGAGTTCATCTGCCCAAAGTCCTTTAGTTTCATTCAATCGGGTCTTCAATCCATGAAGGATAGTTCGATTGGTTACTTTCGCTTCCCCATTAGCTTGTGGATGTCCAACGGAAGTTAATTTGTGAAGAATATGAAATCGGGCACAAAAATCACCAAACTTCTGATTATCGAACTGTCTCCCATTGTCAGTGATAATTACATGGGGGATCTCGAATCTATATATGACGACGTTTCTAACGAACACCTAGACTTTAGTTTCAGTAATTTGGGCTAAAGGCTCGACTTCCACCCACTTGATAAAATAATCGATGGCTACGATCAAAAATTTTCATTGTCCAGAGGTTGAGAGAAACGAACCAAGAATATCCATTCCCCACTGAGCAAATAGCCAGGGAGCAATCAACTGTGTTAAATGACTAGCAGGACATCTTTGTATATTAGCATACCTTTGACAGGGGTCACACTTCCTCAAAAAATCCGCCGCATCTTTCTGTATAGTTGGCCAATAATATCCCTGCCTCATGATTTTATAGGCCAATGATCTGCCTCCCAAATGGTCTCCGCATATACCTTCATGAACCTCTTTTAGAGCATACTCAGCATCCGAAGGGGTCAAACATTTTAGTAGTGTCTAGGAGAATGATTTTTTGTATAATAAACCATCCAAAATGACGTATTGAGAAGCAATCTTACAAAGTTGCTTGGCCTCTATATTATTTTCTGGTAAACTTCCTTTGGTTAAATATCTAATTATAGGGCTCATCCAGTTTGATTCTTGTCCTATTTGAAGGACTTTTTCTTGGTTATCCCTAGAGATATTGAGAATTTCCAAATGTTCCATAAAAGTCCGACCCATTGAATCGGGTGCCGAAGTGGCTAACCGAGATAATGAATCAGCTCAAAAATTTTCAGCTCTAGGGACATGATTGATGTCCCAGAAATCAAATAAGGCACTTAGTTCTTGAACTTTTTCCAAATATAGGGCCAAGATCGCATCGCGGGCCTCAAAATCTCCTTTTACTTGATTTACAACCAACTGAGAATCGGACAATACTTTCAATCTTCGAACACCTAACTCCTTTGCAATTCTCAGGCCAGCCAAAAGGGCCTCATATTTGGATTGATTATTTGAAGTTCTAAAAGTGAATCTAAAAGCATAGTCCATGACATCTCCACAAGGACTAGATAAAATCAAGCCAGCTCTACAACCAGAAGAATTTGAAGCTCCATCTACATGAAGAATCCAAGGGATATCCTTCTTCTTCACTTCAACTGACGCCTGAACATCGTCCTCATTGTCATTCCAAGTGCATTCGGCAATGAAATCAGCCAACACCTAGGCTTTCATTGCAGAGCGAGGTTGATAAGAATATCAAACTCACTCAACTTTATTGCCCACTTTGCCATCCGGCCAGATGTATCAGGACATTGTAAAACAGGCCTTAGAGATTGATCAGTCGGTACAACAATCAGATGAGACTGGAAGTAAGGTCTGAGCCATTTTGTTGATATGATCAAAGTGTAAATAATTTTTTGGAGTTTTGGATACCTTACCTTAACATCATGAAGAACTTTGCTGATATAACAGATGGGCTTGTGTGATCCATCGAATCCTTGCCTTACTAATACTGAGCTGACCGCTTCATCGGATGCAGCCAAGTAAAGATATAGACTTTCCCCTTCTTCTGGCTTTGATAACAAGATCGGATTCATCAGATATTTTTTAAGCTCCTCAAACACTTGCTGACAACTATCTGACCAATCAAAGTCTTTAGATTGTCGCAAGGCTTTAAAGAAAGGCAAGCACCTTTCGATAGAACGGGATATAAAGCGACTTAATGAAGCGATCCGTTCGGTCAATTGTTGAATCTCCTTCTTATTAGCAGGATGCCTCATATTTAATATGGCTCATATCTTTTCTAGATTAGCTTCAATTCCTCGTTTCGTAACCATAAAATCCAAAAATTTTCTGGAGGTTACGCCAAAAACACACTTAGTTGGGTTTAGTTTCGTTTGATGCTCCCGAAGCATGTCAAAGGCTCTCTGTAGGTCTTTGATGTGATCGTCAGTCTGAGTACTCTTAACAATCATATTGTCTACATACACCTCCATGGTCTTACCAATCTGATCCTCAAAGATCATGTTTACTAATCTCTGGTACGTAGCTCCAGCATTTTTAAGGCCAAAGGGCATAACCCGGTAGCAGTATATCCCTCGGTCTGTAACAAAAGAGATTTTTTCTTCATCTTCTGGACTCATTCATATTTGGTTATACCCAGAAAAAGTATCCATGAAACTTAAGAGCTTATGCCCTGCAGTAGCGTCAACAAGTTGATCAATTTTGGGCAGAGAGAAACTGCCTTTAGGACATGCCTTGTTAAGATCTATGTAATCAATACATATCCTCCACTTCCCATTAGATTTCTTCACCAAAACTATATTGGCAAGCTAGTCAGGATAGTGAACTTCTCCGATGAATCTGGCATCAAGTAATTTGGCTACCTCCTCATTGATAATTTTTTGCCTTTCTGGGGCAAAATTCCTCTTTTTCTGACGGACTGGTCGACTCAACGGGTCTACCTTAAGTTCATGTATGATTATTTTGCAGGGAATCCCTAACATATTGGTGGCTATCCAGGCAAATATATCGGCATTCCTTTGCAAGAAGTCGATCAATTCTTATCTTTAATCTTCATCAAGCGAGCTTCCAATCTGAACAGTTTTAGTCTGATCGTCTTTCACCAAAGGTGCAGGAATGGTTCTTTCCACTGGAATTCCCATTCCTTCAGTCTGATCACAAGGATCTATTTGTTTTGGAGTTAATCCACTGATTGGTCATTGATTCTGAATCATCAAACATTAATGAGCCATTTGTTAATCTCCTCTCACTTCTCCGATCCCATTTTGGATCGGGAATGTACTAACAGATGATAAGTAGATACGATTGCCTGAAATTTGTTCAGGACAGGCCATCCCAAGATGGCATTATACGCAGAAGATGTTTGAACAACCATGAAGGTGATATGAAGAGTCTTTTATTTTGGGATTGTTTCGAGGGTCACAGGAAGTATTATTTCTCCTTCTACTCCTACGGAGTTTCCACCAAATCTAGTTAACGGCACACGAGTTCTTCGTAGCTATCCTTCGGTAAGTTCATTTTGACAAAAGCATCATAAAGCAAAACCTTAATGAAACTTCCATTGTTAATCAAAATTCGGCATACATCGTAATTTGCAATTATTGCAGAAATTACAACAGGGTCATCATGCGGTATTTGAACTCCTTATAGATCATCATCAGAAAAGCTAATGCTCCTTCGGATTCTTTTTGGAGCCCTGTCATCTTCATAAAATGTTTGGTGGTGGAGCATGCCGACCATACCGTCAGTTGGTTGTTGATTAGGGAGCTCTGTGCCATCAGTAATCAATCTTGGGGCCATCGACCTTGGTGCCATTGCTTCAATTGGTCGATTTTGATTTTGATTATGAACATATTTATCCAGATAACCGTGCTTGATCAGATCTTCAATCTCATCCTTTAATTGGATACACTCTTTTATAGTGTGTTCGTGATCCCGGTGAAATTGATAGTATTTAGCCCTATTGCGCACGGCAGCCGGAGCTCGCATTGGCCTTGGCCTTTGAAGAAATTTTTTTTTTTTATCTCCATAAGTATTTTTTCTCTCAGAAGAGTCGGAGGGTATAGGCATCATACTTGTTAACATATCCTCTACCGATTAAGTTCTTCAGCTTTTGAACTTGCCGTTGAATCGGTCGGTCTCCAAAGGACCGAAGCCCACCATTCTTAGTATTCTTCTTGTTCGGCATCGATTTCCTTTCTACCTGGCATCGGCTCAGGGCTTGTTCCTTAGCCTGAGCGTATTTTTGAGCACGGGCTAATAGTTCAGAATAGCTGACTGAGAACTTTTTATCTAAAGAAAACGTGAACCTAGAGGCTCACAACCCTTTTTTCATGGCTGACATCACCACATGCTCATTGAGATCCGGAATCTCCGGCATGGTAGAATTGAACTGGCTACATAATCTCTTAAAGTCTCTCCTTCTTGTTGCTGAATAAAGAAAAGACTATCTGAATTTCTTGGCATCCTTCGACTGGTTCTGAAATGAGAGATGAACAACATTTCTAGCTGATTGAAAGAATGAACAGTGCCTAGTTGGAGGCTAGAATACCACATCATTGCTACCTTTTTAAGAGTCGCTGGAAAAGCAAAGTAGTGAAGTCCATCTGATGCTCCTTGGATTAGCATGTGGGCTTTAAAATTGCCTAGATGGTCGAGAGGATCAGCCGATCCATCGTATGGCTCTACTTGAAGCATTTTAAAATGATGTGAAATCTTTTCTTCCATTATCTTCTTGGAGAAAGGGGGCTGAGTATCACATGTGGAGATCATATCTTCTGTTTTTCTTTGTTCGCCAAGCCTGGCGATTTGTAATTTCAACTTTCAAAATTTCTTTGCAAAGTGATCAGTCTTTCTAGCATCTGGAGTTCACTGAGAACTTTCACGGGTTGATTTGCTAGAAGATGTCGAATAAGATCGAGGGCACTTCCCCTTATCCCATCTTTCTCCATGATTGTGGGATCGATGATATCGCTTCATGAGAGAATGCCATTCTGAAGAGTGCTGATAAGAAGAACGTCGACTTGGATCTGGGCGCCAACTTGTATGAAGAGACGATCACCATCTACTCCTTGAAGCAGCGGGTTGTTGATGTCCATTTGCAGCTATTTCTTGAAGATCCTGGATTGCTGTAGTGAGTACTTCCACTTTGCTCAAAAGAATCCCTAGCTGTTCTTGATCTAAGTTTCCAGTAGGAATAGCATCCACTCCATCCGAGACAAGATCATTCTCTCTAGGCAAATGATGAGTCTCCTTAGCATAAAAGTTTCGTGCTCTGCCTTTCACCATTTTTCCTTCAGATTTCTGTAAACTCTTTTATCAAGCCCTTACCTGGTATGCCAATCTGTTGTATTCAGATTGATGTGACGTCCAAACTTCGATAAGATTGATGCTTGAAGATGGCTTCGTCCTGCAGATCTATCCCTTCTTCTTCATTTGATGAATGCTCTCGTTCACTGAGATGATCGCCGGCCAAACCTGCAAGCAAATCCACTCACCGGAGAGGTTCTAGTGGGGGACACTCCGACGCTCAAGTCAGTCACAGAGTCTGGACTAAACAGATGAGATCTAAGAAAAAATTGAATTAAGGGTCTGCAAGAGTTCTTGCCATCATAACTCACTTACCTCCCGGATGCCCCTTACTCATCGGTATTTATAGGGTACGATCCTAACCGAATTCAGTTAAGCAAGCTATAAACAGTTAGTTTGTTAGTGAACCATCATGTGCACAGAACATTCGTCATCAGTTAAGTTGGTCAAAGAGTGCAAACAATACAGACTGTATCACATTGGTCAATATAACATCATGGTTGACTCATTAAGTCAGCCTTAAATATCAATCGGCTGTACACATAGGCCAGCCCAAATAAAAAAATCCTCCCGGACGTCAATCGGCTCTGCGCCCCTTGAGCATCGATCAGCTGTGCACCTTTTGACGTCGATCGGCCTTACGTCTCATTGGAATCAATCGGTCTTACGTCTCTTGGGCATTGATCAATCAATCGATCAACCATGTTCATTTCATTCGACCCAACATAAATAGATCAAATTTGTCATAACCCAACAGGTATTATGGATAGAAAATGAAATTATGTACATCACATTTTTCAAAATCATATTTATACAACGACGGATATCATCCAAATTAAAAAAAAGACTACGACTTCGAGGATAATAAAATAAGATCTCTAGCACTTAGCAATTTAGGGATGACTCAATCAAAATAAACAAGACCAAAAATAATCAAATAATTTCAATGTCTCGAACATGAGATGACTCATTGTATAAACGACGCAACACAAATTTGCATATGATAAAAAGCAATCCCGTCTTTGTAGGGCCAACATTGAACAAAGAAAATGAAAAATTAATGATACATGGCACCACGCTGGACAGTCTACGTTAGAGCAATTTGGGATATAAAAGTGACCAAGTAGATATTATTTTTAAATAATCCAACTATAATTACATTAAAAATGAAATAAGATATTTTCTTTATTTGGGGATGTATGAAAATGTTTTTTTTTTTTTTGGTTTTCTATTACTAGTATTCCACGAGAATAAATAAATAAAAGTATAATATTTAAAATAACGCCGCAAACAAGGAGACAAATACCATAATCCAAAATTTATGAAAGTAATAATTTAGAAGTGTTACAGTAGTAAACAAGATTCATTCGGCCCTGATACGCATCCTCCTTGGAGGCTGGCGCGGCAACGTACATCTCCACCTCGGCCACATACTCCGCCACCTCGGCCGGGTACTTCTCCACCTCGGCCTCACCTCGGTCCCACTTCGACCACGTGGCGGTTCAACTCAGCTCGGCTCGGCCCCACCTCGGCCTCACTTTGGCCATAAGAAGTCCAACTTCGGTAGTTCAGTTCAGCTCGGCAGCTCTGCTCGTGCCGGTCCAGCTCAGCAAGCCCGTGCGGAGCTCTTCCGCCCATGAGCTCCGCCCATGGCAGCCTGGATCCAGCTCGGCTCGGCCCCACCTCGGCGATGAACCTCAGCACCTCGGCCCCAGCTCGGCCACATACTCAGCCACCTTGGACAGGTACTTCTCCACATCAGCCTCACCTCGATCATTCACCTCGGCACCTTAGCCCGTGCCGGTCTAGCTCAGCAAGCCCGCGCGGAGCTCTTCCGCCCATGAGCTCCGCCCATGGTAGCCTGGATCCAGCTCGGCTTGGCCTTACCTCGGCGATGAACCTCAGCACCTCGGTCCCAGCTCGGCCACATACTCCGCCACCTCGGCTAGGTACTTCTCCATCTCGGCCTCACCTCGGCCGTTCACCTCGGCACCTCAGCCCGTGCCGGTCAAGCTCAGCAAGCCCACGCGGAGCTCTTCCGCCCGTGAGCTCCGCCCGTGGCAGCCTGGAACCAGTTCAGCTCGGTACATCGGCGCATGCTCCAATCCGGCTCGGCACGTATGCGCACTCCACCCGTAGCTCCGCCCGCGTGGAGCCCCTCCGCCCGAGGGACGTCCGCGCGCTCCGCCATGTCCGGTTCTGCCAGCAATTTCCAGTCCAGCTCGGCACGTCCCCACAGGCGTTGGTCCGGCACGACCCCGGCTCAGCCCGCCTGGTGCACACCCACCGTCAACCTGGGCCCCGCTACAATCCGGCTCCGCCCGGCGTTCGCTGCGGGCAACCCAGTGCTACGCTCCAGCAGGTTCCGCGCGCAAAGAGATGCCATGCCTCGATCTGCGCACGGGGCCTCTAATCGGTCCATACGCGCAGGGACTGTGCATGCCTCGCACCGCGCACCTCGAATCATGCATTGGAGGGCCTTCACCTGCATCGTCTCGATCTGCATGCCACATACCATCTAACGTCTTTTCAGGTACGCTCCTCAAAGTGCAGGCACGATGGCGGTACGATACATAAAATCACCGTCCCTAGAGTGCCTCCTACAAAGAGGGCTATATCAAAGCCCCCAGGACACAGTTTACATCAATTAGGAAGGTGTGCCCCATCCAAGGCACTGTACCCCTTCACCAACCTCTTGAGCTACCTGGAAGGAGAAGGTTGACCAACCTATCTAAGCCTCCCAGGCCTGCAGAAGCCTCACAGGCCTATGCCAAGAAGAACGCGCCTCCCTGAACACCAAGAGCCGCTCATCTACATAAGAGCAGGAGGAAGAGGTGAGGGAGGTAAGAGACAACACACTCTCTTCATTCTTACATCATCATCCATTTTCTATTACCCTCTAGCAGTAGAGAGTCCCCCAAGCTCTCCATCTCAGAGGTCTCTTATTTCCTTCGATCGTTCCACTGACTTGATCGTCGGAGCGTCTTTGCCGGAATCCCCGGCGTAGGTCTCCCCTGTTTTGCAGGTATCGTCCAATGGAGGGACAATACGGAAAAAGATTACTCCTCACCGGAGAGGCCCACAGGAGGACCACCATAGTACTAAACCCCTTTCATCTCGACTACGACTATGTTCCCCTTGATTGTCTCCGACCGACGAGCCCAGTGATGCTGGCGGGGAGTCCACTCACCTAGGCCACATAAGAGCTACTGGCCACGGCGATCTAGGTGGCAACAGATTGGCGCGCCAGGTAGGGGGGGCAGATCCATGCTCCTCAACAAGGTGGGACGATGGTTTCCACCTTTGTCCTTAGTCCCTGGGGGGCAGACCGGGGGCACGGGGATGGGGGCACGAGAACTTCTCCCTCTCTCTCGAGGCTCCAAGGAGCGGCCTCGACCAAAAATCTTGAGCTGTGAAGGTGCATCGCCACCCTTGATGGGGCAACAGGCATCAAGCCAAGGATGGAGCCACCTCCCGGCGGTGCCACCATCCAAGAGCCCCACTAAAAAAAAAAAAAAATAAAAAAAGAAGAAAAGAGAAAAAGAAGAGAGGGAGAAAGGATCTGGCCATCGTGAAGAAGAAAGAAGCCCATGCAATGGAAGCTTCCTCCCATGCAACGGAAGCTTCCACCCATGCAACAAGGTTTTCTCCTCCCATGTAACGGAAGCTTCTTCCTCCCATGCGATGGAGTACCATGCTCCCGTGCAGCGGTCCTTCTCTACCATGCGACGGAGATCTATTCTCTCGTTCAACGGAGTCCTCCTTACCCCAAATGGAGGTCTATCCTCCCATATAGAGGAGTTCTATTCTTTCTTAAGGTAACTCCTCCCTCCGCTATATTTGCAGTACAAAAAACTATGTTTTAGTTCTGTAGGAAGACCTCCTATGATGTCATCAACTGAGCCTCAAGCTCCCATGCAAAGGGGTTCCATGCTCCTATACAACGGGCTCTCTCCCAGAGCCTCATTCTCCCATGCAACGGAAGCTTCCTCCCATGCAACGGAAGCTTCCTCCCATGCAACAAGGTTTTCTCCTCCCATGTAACGAAAGCTTCTTCCTCCCATGCGGTGGAGTACCATGCTCCCGTGCAGCAGTCCTCCTCCACCATGCGACGGAGATCTATTCTCCCGTTCAACGGAGTCCTCTTCCCCCAAATGGAGGTCTATCCTCCCATGTAGAGGAGTTCTATTTTTTCTTGAGGTAACTCCTCCCTCCGCTACTTTGCAGTACAAGAAACTATGTTTTAGTTATGCAGGAAGACCTCTTATGACGTCATCAACGGAGCCTCAAGCTCCCATGCAAAGGAGTTCCATGCTCCCATGCAATGGGCTCTCTCACAGAGCCTCGTTCTCCCATGCAATGGAAGCTTCCTCCCATGCAACGGGCTCTCCCCCAGGTAACAGAGCCTCGTTCTCCCATGCAACGGAAGCTTCTTCCCATGCAACGAAACTTCCTCCCATGCAACAAAGTTTTCTCCTCCCATGTAACAGAAGCTTCTTCCTCCCATGCGGTGGAGTACCATGCTCCCGTGCAGCGGCCCTCCTTCACCATGCGACGGAGATCTATTCTCCGGTTCAACGGAGTCCTCTTCCCCCAAATGGAGGTCTATCCTCCCATGTAGAGGAGTTCTATTCTTTCTTGAGGTAACTCCTCCTTCTGCTATCTTTGCAGTACAAGAAACTATGTTTTAGTTCTACAGGAAGACCTCCTATGACGTCATCAATGGAGCCTCAAGCTCCCATGCAAAGGGGTTCCATGCTCCCATGCAACGGGCTCTCTCACAGAGCCTCGTTCTCCCATGCAACGGAAGCTTCATCCCATGCAACGGGCTCTCTCCCAGGATCTCATTTCTCCCACTCAACGGAGTCATCTCCCTCATGCAACGGAGCCTCAAGCTCCCAAGCAACTAAGGTCTCCCCTCCTCCTATGCGACGGAGGTCCGTCCTCCTATGCAATGGAGCCTTGCTCCCCCATGCAACCGAGTTCTATTCTTTCGTGCAAGGGAGTCTCATTCTCTCTTGAGAGGGCGGCCGACAAATTTGATCCCGACCCGCTCAACGAAGGAACATATCTTTATCTATTCATATGATCGGAGCTCAACAGGTAACTCCTTCTCCGCTACATTTACACAATGAAAAACTATGTCAGTTCTACAGGAAAAGCTCCCGGGAGCTCTCTAATACCTCGAGATGGGAAACACCAGAGGTCCCGCGCCAAAGCCAAGAAGCTGCCAAAGCTCTGCATTCAAGCTAAGAGTCAATCAAGCCTCTCAATAAAACAGAGCTAAAGCCAAGCTCCCTAATGGAGCCGAGCTCCTCACCAAAGTCAAGCTCTTTGATGAGACCGAGCTCCCTACTAAGATCAAGCTCCTGTTGAAGATAAAGAAAACTAACCCCTACTATGGTTGGGGAAGGCAATGAACGAAGCACGATTCCCGAAAGGAAGAAGCAGTGAAGGCTCAGTCACTTCACGCACATCATGTGAAACTTTGGAGTAGGATTTTGCCCTCCACACCATGCGAACATAATGCAAAGGGTGGTCCTGTTCCTCCATACAACATGGGCATTAGGTGGTACAAAACTAATAAATGCATGATCATCACCAACATCATTAAACATTCTCGGCCGATTGGGATGTGCAAGGCCAACCACCATGGGAAGCTTCGGAGGCCCAACCATTCACGGCCCTCCTAGCATGGCGAACCAGCAACTCTATCATCTCATGAAGGAGGTAAGAGTCCCTCCTCAATAATTAAAGTTCCCCTGGTGCAACTTTGTTCTTCACCAACACAGGAACTCACCCATCCGACTCCAAGTCCGGCGAAGTTAAGAGCTGAAGCCAAGCTCTTCACTGAACCCCGCATCTACCTCCTAACTATCATCTAGAGATGTCCATAGGCAGCTCTGAAGGTCCAACCATTTACAGCTCGCCTCCTAGCATGCCAAACAACTCTACCACCTCATGAAGGATGTAAGAATCCCTCTTCAATAATTAAAGTTCATATTTGGTGAAACTTTGCTCTTCATCATTACAGGAGCTCATCCGTCCGACTCCAAGTCTGACGAAGGAAGTCCGGATCCCAATTTCGGCATAACAGAATCCAGTTCTGGTACAAAATCCTGGAGAACAGCTCGGTAGGTCGCGCAAGGCTCAACTCCAGCCTACAGCCCCGGGGTTTAGTCCAGAAGTTCGCGTGGAACATGGTTCCGAAGCGAAGTCCCGGACCTCGGTCTGGAAGGTGGCGCAAAACCCAGTTCCCCCACATGATCCTGGACTTCAGTCTGGAAGGTGGCGCGGAACCTAATTCCCCCACGAAATCCTGGACTTCAGTCTGGAAGGTGGCGCGGAACCCAGTTCCCCCACGTGATCCTGGACTTCAGTCTGGAAGGTGGCGCGGAACCTAATTCCCTCATGAAATCCCGGACTTCAATCTAGAAGGTGGCACGGAACTCAATTCCCCCACGTGATCCCGGACTTCAATCTGGAAGATGCCTCGGAACCTAGTTCCAGCATGAAGGCCCGGACTTCAGTCCACATGTTATCCCTTGAGTTCCTCCGCCAGGATGGCTCCCTCGAGGTCGAGCATCTGGCCTGAGTCGAACTCCTGCTCTTTGGGTTCCTCCGCCAGGTTGGCTTCTCCGAGGTTGAGCATCTGGCCTGAGTCGAACTCCTGCTCTTTGGGTTCCTCCACCAGGTTGGCTCCCCCGAGGTCGAGCATCTGGCCTGAGTCGAACTCTTGCTCTTTGGCTTCCTCCGTCAGGATGCCTCCCCCGCGATCGAGCGTTACTCTCCCGAAGACGAGCATCTCACCGGAGATGATTTCTCTCTCCTGCTTCTTGGGCTTCTTCAACAACTTCCATACCTTCATCAAAGGTTCCGACAGATACTTTGAGCTCGGCCATGATGACCATATGCCCAGTCATGTATATGTGCACCCAAGTTGTGCACCTCCCCAACCTCTTCCTCCATGGCACCACCTTCTATCTAGTCAAAGAGGAGTCAGACTGAACTACTTGCACCATAATAACGCAACTAACTTTAGGTCGAAGCACCTACAGGCAAGTAAGTTTTAAAAACAAACGCCTTCTACTTTGTTTTGCAGGTCACTCCCTGTCCATGAAAAGGACAGCTAGACTTGATGCCTTCATCTAGGCCATCAAAGATCAATGGCTAAACCTCCGGTAAGTTCGGTTTCATTTAGCGACTAACTTCTTGCAGCCGGTATAGAGTCTGCTAAAGTGCAGAGCCGAATGGATGATAATACTCCCTTTATCCAAAACGAAGATGTTTTGGACTCAAGGAGTGGGGGCATCTGTTACAGTAGTAAACAAGATCCATTCGACCCTGACACGCATCCTCCTTGGAGGCTGGCGCGGCAACGTACTTTTCCACCTCGGCCCCAGCTCGGTCACATACTCCGCCACCTCGACTAGGTACTTCTCCACCTCGGCCTCACCTCGGTCCCACTTCGGCCACGTGGTGGCTCAACTCAGCTCGGCTCGGCCCCATCTCGGCCAGGTGCTTCTCCATCTCGGCCTCACTTCGGCCATGAGAAGTCCAACTTCGGTAGTTCAGTTTAGCTCGCAACTCAGCTCGTGCCGGTCCAGCTCAGCAAGCCCACGCGGAGCTCTTCTGCCCATGAGCTCCGCCCATGGCAGCCTGATCCAGCTCGGCTCAGCCCCACCTCGGTGATGAATCCCAGCACCTCGACCCTAGCTCGGCCACATACTCCGCCACCTCGGCCACGTACTTCTCCACCTCGGCCTCACCTTGGCTGTTCACCTCAGCACCTCAGCCCGTGCCAGTCCAGCTCAGCAAGCCCGCACAGAGCTCTTCCTCCCATAAGCTCCGCCCATGGCAGCCTGGATCCAGCTCGCCTCGGCCTTACCTCGACGATGAACCTCAGCACCTCAACCCCAGCTCGGCCACATACTCCGCCACCTCGGCCAGGTACTTCTCCACCTCGGCCGTTCACCTCGGCACCTTAGCCCGTGCCGGTCAAGCTCAGCAAGCCCGCATGGAACACTTCCGCCCGTGAGCTTTGCCTGTGGCAGCCTAGATCCAGTTCAGCTGGTACATCGGCGCATGCTCCAGTTCGGCTCGGCACGTATGCGCACTCCACCCGCGGCTCCGCCCGCATGGAGCCCCTCCGCCCGAGGGACGTCCGTGCGCTCCGCCAAGTCCGGCTCTACCAGTAATTTCCAATCCAGCTCGGCACGTCCCTGTAGGCGTTGGTCCGGCACGACCCCGGCTCAGCTCGCCTGGTGCACACCCACCGTCAACCTGGGCCTCGCTACAATCCGGCTCTGCCCAGCGTCCGTTGCGGGCAACCCAGTGCTACGCTCTAGCAGGTTCCGCGCGCAAAGAGATGCCATGCCTCGATATGCGCATGGGGCCTCTAATCGGTCCATGCATGCAGCGACTGTGCATGCCTCGCGCCGCGCACCTCGAATCATGCGTTGGAGGGCCTTCACCTGCATCGTCTCGATCTGCATGCCACATGCCATCTAACATTTTTTCAGGTACGCTCCTCAAAGTGCAGGCATGATGGCGGTACGATATATAAAATCACCATCCCTAGAGTGCCTCCTACAAGGAGGGCTATATCAAAGCCCCCAGGACACAGTTTACATCAATTAGGAAGGCGTGCCCCATCCAAGGCACTGTACCCCTTCACCAACCTCTTGAACTACCTGGAAGAGAAGATTGACCAACTTATCTAAGCCTCCCAGGCCTGCAGAAGCCTCACAGGCCTATGCCAAGAAGAACGTGCCTCCCTGAACACCAAGAGCCGCTCGTCTACATAAGAGCAGGAGGAAGAGGTGAGGGGGGGTAAGAGACAACACACTCTCTTCATTTTTATATTATCGTCAATTTTCTATCACCCTCTGGCAGCAGAGAGTCCCCCAAGCTCTCCATCTCAGAGGTCTCTTATTTCCTTCGATCGTCCCACTGACTTGATCGTCGGAATGTCTTTGTCGGAATCCCCGGTGCAGGTCTTCCCTGTTTTGCAGGTATCGTCCAATGGAGGGACAATACGGAAGAAGATTATTCCTCACCGGAGAGGCCCACAGGAGGACCACCACAGTACCAAGCCCCTTTTATCCCGACTACGACTATGTTCCCCTTGATCATCTCCGACCGACAAGCTCGATGATGCTGGCGGGGAATCCACTCACCTAGGTCACATAAGAGCTACTGGCCACGGCGATCTAGGCGGCAACAAGAAGAAAAAAAGAACCTATGATAGATGGAGAAGGAAATATTTATAAGTTTTGTTAGAGCATATAAATGTACAAAAGTATTAAAAAATCTACAATCAAATAAAGATTGTATCTATTTTTAATATTTTTTATAATTTATATCACTATAATACAAAATTATATATTATCTTTTTAAAAATGCAATGCAGGTGGATGCTAATGGAGATACATAATTATAATGTTTATTTTTTTTTTCTTGTACCTAAATCTTAGCACAATCTTTTCATTATCCGATGAATTTATCATTTTTCAAACAAATTATATGGTTGGCGCCCATCCGACCAGCCAATTCTTCCATTTCAAACTGATGTATATTTCTCCTCTTTTGTAAACATTTTTCTAAAACAATAATAATAATAATAATAATAAAAAGCCTCCACTGATATCTAAGTTTTTAATAAAAGAAAAGAAGTCCCACGATATCCCAGTCAAATTTTTAATCAGGAAAGAGGTTGAAGTTTTGGGTGATCAGAATTAACATTTAATAATAATAATGAAAAAACTCCGTAGAATCTTACCGTTTGTTACCGTCTAAATTGTCGTGGCATGTAGCTGAAGACGACACCGGATCACGTCCTTGTCATTCTGGGATCCATCTGCGTACATGGACTTGCAAAACAGAGGAGATCCAGGCTGGTGGTCCTGGCGGGGGTGCTCCAACGCTCAAATCAGTGACGATCCAGGAGAACAGATCTTCATGGTCAAGTCCCGCATGTGGACTCCATGCTAGGAAGAGCTTTAATATGCTAGGAGAATATGAATGAGTTGTGAGTGGAGCGGAAGAAGCAGTGACGGAGGAGAGTTTGGGTGGGAAGGCTATGTCTGTCGAGACCCTTCCGGTGGGTCTCCGGTAGCCTTGGACGCCTGGTCTCTCAGTTGCTCTCTTATGTGTCACCCCCTTGCCCGTTAGCTTGCTTAGCTTCTTCTTGGAATCTTGGCGAGCTCTTTTAAACCAGGGTGGCTACCGGACGTCTACCTTGGGATCCTCCCTTCGCTTGCAGGCACGCGCGGCGATGTTCGTGCTGTGCGCGATACGCCTTTCCTCATTTGCGATAAGGAACTTACCGCGCGCTCTGACATTCTTTCTGATCACTCCATTTTGGGAAGCCTGGCAGAGCCTCGATCGGGGGATAGCCGTCCCCTGAATTTGAATCTTCTGGGTCGACTTCCTCTTTTGGATGGTACAGACGGTTGGTAGGGAGCGCAGCGCTTCGATCAGGGGACCCCTTCCTTTTCGGTGTAAGTAGTAGCTGGAGCAATTATTGCGGCCTGGTAGGCGCCTCTCCGTGGTCCTTGGTTGGCTTACCGCCGTCCAAGGAGAGCGGCGACGTCCCTCGATTGCTGGTCCCTTCGTCCGAGGTGGGGCTGATCCAGAGAGACGGAGCTCGACTTCAGCCAAGACGTCTCGATCTCGAAGGAGCTGCCTGGCGAAGGAGTCTAGAGAGAGGCGGAGCTCGACTTCGGCCATGGTGTCTCAATCCCGAGGGAGCCGTCTGGCGAAGGAGTCCGAGGAGAGGTGGAGCTCGACTTCGACTACGGCGTTTCGACCTCGAGAGAGCCGTCTGGCGAAGGAGTCCGAAGAAAGGTATCCGTCATGGCAACTTCCTCCAATATAGTATCTGACTGGATCTGATATGGATTCTATGTCAATGATCCTGCCACATCACCCTCCATCGTATGTTAGAAAATTTTCTAATAAAAATGTGAGAGACAATGAAAGAATTCAAGAAAAGATCCCGTAGAGCTACGAAGGGAGCAAAGGAGGTGGCAATACGAAAATGGAAGAGAGAAACTTTAGATAGACAATGAAAGAGCGAAGGGAATAGAAAATTGAGATCCTTTCTTGAAAATAATATAACCATTTTAATTATTTGTGGATGGTTGCCAGGACAGATGGATGACGAGATCATAACTGGTCAAGGTGCGTGAAACTTTAACAAAGTTGAGGGAGAGGAGAAATTCTTCCTCCATCACTTTATCACTTTTGATAAAAAAAATCTATAAACAATCTATATTATTTTATTAAATTGGATCACATGTTATAATTAATAATAAAATTATATTAATTTTAAAAGTCATAAATATTTAATGTAACTTTTTTTAAAAATCTTTCCTGACAAATTTTTTTTATATTATAACATCTTGTTCACTATTATAACTTTTTATTATTTCTTACTATATTCACTTATTTTTTATAACTCTGTATTTGTATTATAATATTCTATATTATGATATTTTGTTAATTATTATGGTTTCCTATTATTCATCATGGCATATAATTATTATTAATAAATAAGAAGTCATAACGAATAATAAAAAATTATAATAATCAACAAGATATCATAATATAAATACAAAAAATCATAACAAATAATTAAATATTATAAAAAAAATATAAAATCATATTAATCAATAAAATATCATAATATAGATACATAATCTTTTCTTCAACCTTATCTTGAAAGGTAACTAATTACATTTCAGGACCGGACTAAGAGAGACTAAAATTGGTAAGAAGCTAGAAAGGAATGTAGATCCCATAATTGTAGGCTTTTAAATGAGTGAAATAAAAAATAATTAAATATTACAAAGAAGAATATAAAATTATAATAACAAACATGATATCATAATATAAACATAAAAAATCATAAAAAATAATTAAATATCATAAAGATAACAAGAAGTCATAATAGTCAACAAAATATTATAATACAAGAAAGATATTTTTGTCATTAAATTCTTTTTAAAAAAATTATATTGTATGTCCATGATATTGAAAACCAGTCACATTATTAATTACGATACGTTGTCCAGGTCGATGAAACAGCATAATTTTTCTCCGCCAAGAGCAATGGATAAAGAAATTTTCCCTCTAAGAGGTATCGAAGCAAATCCCTTGCAAGAATCATGAAGAGTCACGTAACAAGGAAAAAGCATTCATCCATGTACTGATTGGAAGTGATGCACCACAGGATTGGTTCAAATCAATCACCATCCATGAGAATGTTGCAGGCAAAATGCTACGACACTTGTGCATATTTTTGTTCTTTTATATAAATCTAAGTTGATACAGAACTCAACCATCTCCAGTTTGTGACATAAATTGGCCTTCTACTAAGTGATTGGCTAAAAACATCACTGGCAACTAGTTATACGCATCCCACACATTCCAGTGTGGATTTTTCCTTCTCTAGTGTGAGCTCAGAAGGGTTGACACATTAAAACATAAACATACACATCAAACAGTGAAGATTTTTCTCACTTTCTTCATCTTTCTCCTGCAAACAGGACAGGTTCCAGCCTCATCCAAAATCCTGCATGCTCAAAAAGTAAACTCAACATTAATTTGCCTAGTATTAATACCCAAAAAAGCTTGACTACAAAAACATTCAGGTAGAAGAATCTCTACATGGATAAATTTCACAATGAGATCACCTTGTCCCACATGTAAAACATGCTGCGCAGTGTCCACAAGGAAGAAAGAAGCAATCCCTCTGAGCATCACAGCAGATTGTACAAAGGTAACGCGTGTTATTAGCTTCTCCTTCAGGCAACATTGGTGTTGTCCCAAGCCATTCTTCCATATCTTCATCATGCGAAACAGAATCATAGGATGATCCCAAGCTCAAGTTGTCATCATCTTTGTTAGGAAGCAGGGGGCTTCTCTCATTGCCATCTGGATTTTGATGACTAGCACCATCACCA
The DNA here is from genome assembly GCA_021397845.1 of Areca catechu. Lineage (NCBI taxonomy): Eukaryota > Viridiplantae > Streptophyta > Magnoliopsida > Arecales > Arecaceae > Areca > Areca catechu. Next base: position 54,610,590 of record CM038039.1, on the reverse strand, counting down.
GAGCTGAATTGTAAATTGGTAAATATCTTGAAGGCCAATAGAATGACAACAGTCATTACACCTACATTCAGAGAAAATTTGAAACAAAATAGTTAAGTAAGAAATGTATAGGCAAACAGGCACAGAGATACACACAAGTACCTGATCCGACAAAATAAGTGATCCAACGTGGCCCATAAGACAACTTGACAAACCATTCATCACTCTTCTGATCCTGGAATCAACAAAACAAGTTACATCCATGGGTATAATTCAAAGAGAAATCTCAAATAGACAATGCATATTTCAGGGACCAAAAATTATTTGCTCTTCCCATCATTTTAAAACAAGGTATGTTGATGTATTTCAATTTCTAAATTAGCAAAAACTAGTATGCCATGCACTAAAAGGAATACCTTGCAACTGCACTTTATTTTCAAAGCTAGTTATTTTGATGCATTTCAATTTCTGCGTTAGCATGTTCACAAGCCCAATGGAGCCAAAACTTTGTCTGCTAGGAAGAGGTGATCTAATTCAGTTTCTGGATTCCAGATTGCAGCATAAAGGAATGTGTATGGCCAGAAATCACTCTTTACCAATAAGTGATAATCATTAATGGGTGATAAAAACTGCAATCAATATGTAACATTGTCACAGATATAAAATGTGTAGCAACGGTTCTGAATGATTTTATAGCTGCATTTTGACTCGTTGGAAGAGAACTTTGTGTATTTCTCAATAAAAGTTATTTAGTTTACACAGCTTGTGCAGCAAAGTTAATATGTGAGATACCAAGGAAAATTAAGAATCAAAGGATTAACTTCATGATTTGTTGCAGATCATGGGAACAACATAATTTAATAGTATGATCTAAATAACTTTAAAATTAGAAAGGTATAATAATCTTTCAATATGGAAAATTAACATTTTCAAAATGCTAAAAAATCTGCAATCCAGTTACTACGCCCACATTTTTGGACTAGATATATACATGTCCATACTTGCTAGTGCTTAGTTAAAGAAACATAAAACCAAGGTTCGGCGAACCAGTATCGGGTGCCATACCGGTAGCCGGCCGGTACCGGTTCGGTACCGAACTGTACATGCCGACACACGGTACAGCGGGGCGTACCGGTCTAAACCGGTATGCCCAAAAAAAAAAAATTTTTTTGTTTTTTTTTTTTGGTTTTTTGTAAGTTTAAGGTATTTATTTTAATTTTTAAGGGTTTAGGATTTAGGCCGGTTTAGGATTTAGGGTTTAGGATGGCGTATCGCTTTAGGGTTTAGGACTAAATACTAATATTTAGGACTATTTTCAATTGAAATAAAAAAATTTGATAATTAAATTAAGATTATCAGAAATTAATGAAAGTAAAATATCTCATAAACATATAATTACATACCAATATCTAGAATTGGGTAGAGTGACGATGTCCATAAATATAGGGATCATATATGTACTCCATAGGAAAGTCGGCATGTCCCTCCTGCCAGGCAGCATGATACTCCTCTAAGCTCATCCAGGAGGTATGCATGACGGGTTATAACTAATCGCAGATCCCTCTCTGATGTCCCGACTCTGAGAGCTGTCCAGAGACTGACGATATGGCAGTGCAGGTGCAGGGGGGATCCAAATATACCAGCAACAAAATCAGATGCATAAGATGCTCCAGGATAATAACCACTGGATGCTAACATCTCGGATGCACCATATGGATCATATGGACCATAAGCTGCCAGTAGCTGCGGATAAGAGGATCCTGAATATGAGGATGATCCAGATACATCCAAGGATCCTACTCCACGTGCAAGATCTACAGCTGTATCGTGTCCCGAACGACCACGCTGAGCCCGTCGCCTATATGAAATCGTATCACCACGAGGTCTATCAGATCGTGCTCCATGATCTGTATCCTGCGTGGCATGGTAAAACTGCGACTCCCCAATGAATCGAATAGGACTAGGAGGCTGCGACTCCTGTCCTCCTGCCCCTCCCTGATCACTAGATCCTCCACTATCTGAAGCACTATCATCACTGTCTCTGGTATCTGAACCTGAGTGGACTGAGTGCTCCGATGGAGGTGCAACAACATTTCCTTTTCCTCTATCTCCAGGTCTACTAGATGGTGGGGACGGACGATGTGCTGTATCTGCTGGAGCCCTGTGAGGAATATGACTTGTTGCCCACTGTCCAGCATCCACCCCAGCCTCACTAGCTACAAAACTGGCTGGTCGAGGAGGCGATCCTAGCTCATCAAGCTCTGGCTGCTGCTGCTGCTGACCCATGACCCACCCAATCATTGGATCTTCATCCTTATCAATATAAGAACTTGCAGTGGGATCAGGATAATTCAATTCTACTTCTTCCTGAATATATTTCAGCCTCAACCTTAAATTATAATGTACATACACAAGATCGTTGAGGCGTTTCTGTTTCAGATGGTTCCTCTGTTTGAAGTGGAAAAGACCAAATGTAGACCAGTTGCGCTCACATCCACTGGAGGACACCGTCTGGGAGAGGATCTTCACTGCAAGAACCTTCAAATTTTTAGCTGATCCACCAAAATGCACCCACCATTCAGCTGCAAAAACATTACATCATTTAGAATTTTAGATTTGGCAAAATAAAAAATTTGATACTGATATTCAATTAGACTTACTCTTTAGTAGTACCTACCAGGATTTATCTTTGATTTACTTCAGACCGCTACAGTGGATCCAAACGAATCTGTGCCCTCCCTAAAAAATCTCGTCTGCCAAAAAAAAATTTGTTAGCTTGTTGAAATTAATGCTATTAAAAATCATTCAATAATTTCAACCTAACTTACTTCTTCAAGGCACATAGCAGCGATATTTGGATCGGGCTCCATCTTATACATAACATTACGCAGGGCAGAGACAAAATCCTCATCCATGGCAATGTTCGGTACGGAGTACTGAAATCTCGGATTTAGATAGTAAGCTGCACATATATTTTTAGAATCAGTAAGCGTACTTGTATGAATCTAATTGAAACTTAATTTTTAGGGACTTTATAAAATACTACGTACCTGCTAGATGCAAATCCGAACTCATTTGATAACTCCACCGTCCATCAATGATCCGGATATACTCATGTGCATGTGATGGATCTGCCTCCTGGATCTTTTCCTTTGCCCTTTGCATCATGAAATATAAGAAGCCCATCTGAGCATACCTCTCGGAGTCCACGGCACGAAGTACCTCATATAGAGGCTTGATAGCCTCCACTACCCTCTCAGCCCGCTGCCATAATGTCTGTCTCGTCACCAAATTCTCCACATTGCTTCCCTCAGTATTTGCCCTGGCAAATCCGCTGTCCTGCCACTCCTGACTGACAAACATCTGACGTAGCTCTGCTTTCTTGTGAAGAAGACTATCAAGTGCAATATAATTAGTTGCAAACTGTGTGACCCTCGGTCTTAATATTTCTCCCCTGTAAAGCTCCTCATCAATGATAAGACCCATGCATGGTTATATATAAATCTGGTGATAGACTGTGCTAGCTCAACAATCTTCTGTACCCTGCGAATTTTACCAATATCCATCAACATGAGATCTATACAATGTGCAGCACAAAGGATCCAAAAAATATGCGACCGCTACTCCATCAAGATCTGCCCTGCGGCCCTGTACTGTGGTCCATTATCAGTGATGACATGTACGACATTACGCTATCCCACCTGATCAATCACCTCCTCCATCAATCTGAGGATATAACTGGCGTCGTGTACCTGATCTGAAGCATCAATAGACTTCTGAAAAAAAGTCTTCTCATCATAATAAGTCAAGAAATTGATGATGCTCCGTCTAGTAAGACCAGTCCAACCATCACACATCACCGTCAATCCATACACAGGCTACTTGCTTTGATATGAGGATATCCATCCTTCTAGCTCCTTATTGCTATCCAGAAGATGACCATAGATATCCCTCGATGCTGGAGGATCTACACCTGCACTAGCAGCCTGTATAGATGAAATAGCAGATCGATAATATGGATTATCTGCTGCATGGGCTGGGATATGACTGAAATGAAACCAGGAGGAGATGGCCCGCCATATATCCTTCTTCAGTATTGTGTCAATCCTCTGTTGCTTTGAATCTCTACTGGAAAATACATGTGAATCGACATCATGGATAGTGGCTCCCTCTGGAATATCCCTGGGCCTGGAAGACTTTCTCCTACTGCCAAATGCTCCCAACATGGATGCAATACGGCCGGTGCCTCTCCTGATGGGCTCTCTGACTGAGGAAGTCCTCCTAAACTGTATTAGACTCTCCTGAAGCACTAGCAGAAGCGGATCCGGATCTTGACTCAAAAGCTGATGGCCCGAATCGCTGTCTATGCCTGGCTGCCTCCTCCTGCTGCCTCTGCTCATACAAGCTCGTCTGAATAGCAGCCTCCATCTGTGCCTCCTCATCAGAAGGAATAGATGCTTCCTCTGACTTCCTGGAGTGATAAGGTGGTTCTGCGGCTCTGCGGTCCACCTCCTTCTTCTTCTTTGCTGTTCTTTTCTTCTCAGCTTTAAAATCAGTAAAGTGTTTCTTCATCAACTGACGAACCTCCTGTGGACACCGTAGGCATGTAGATACATCAGGATAGCCGCCAGCCAAGTACTGCTAAAACCTTGTTACCCCCCACCTTTGAATTCGGTATTGCAACATTTATACCTCCAGTGATGCCAACTCGAGAGCATCTCTCCATGTAACCAGCCAATATCCCGCTCCGGATCCTTCTTCCTCCTTGATGAATCCATACCTGAATATTTAAATTACATATAAGGTCAATAATAATGTTTATTAATTAACAGTTAATTAACATAATTTTTAAAATTTAATTTAATTTTTTTAATTAAAAAAATTAAAAAAATAAAGAAAAATAAAAAAAATAAATTTTAGATTCATGTAGGATTCCATCATACATGCTACATATATTTTTTTAAGAGCCTAGAAATGCATTAAAAATCATATTTTTTTCAATTTAAGACCTACGGGCACTATTCAAGAGATGCACAAAACTTGAATAAATCGACATGAAATTTATGGTGAGAGTAGTTTACAAGCCCTAGATTAATAATTTATAATTACAATTTTTTTTTTCTAATTATTTTTTAATTAATTTTTTAATCAGAAAATTAATTTTTAATTTAAAAAATTATATACTTAACAAAAAATTAAGATTTTAGTATCATTATGTAGATCTATCATAGATCTACCACATACTCTAAAATCATTACCAACAGATAAATTTTGACAATATTTTTTCTTAATTTTCGAATTTGCACGGATTTTAACAAAATTTAATCCTACGAAAGACGAAAATATGGAAAAAGAAGGGTATACGGACCTTGATTCTACCTACCTCTTCGATTTTTGCAGGTTGAATTGGGTTGAAATTGACCCTGCGTATTTTTTTTTCTTGGTTTTCCTTCCTTCGTGCGTCGCTGCAGAGAACACACAGAGAGCTCTTAAGCTCTCTGTGTCGTGCCTTTCCTTAATTAAGGAAAGGCAGCAAGGCCCCCCCTTGGACATCACATGGCTACACTGTAGCCACATGACACAAAAAACAAAGCTCCCCCTTTGGAACCGTACGAGCCGAACGGCCGAACCGAGCCCGTTTCGACCGGTTCGGGTCCGGTTCATACCGATTCGGGCCCGATTCGTTTTTTTTTTTGGTTTTTAAGGCGGCTGTGCCGTTTATTACAGCCGTACCGTGCCGGCCGGCCGCTGGTCCGGTTCGGCACGGTTCAGTGAACCTTACATAAAACCAAACATTGTTCTTGTGGTACCTATAATACAGGTTTAAAGCTCTAGCAGGCATGATTATCCTTTGATCTGAATATATGAGATAAAGATTCTAACAAAGTTCGCAGTTTCAATATCGGAACCCATACCAGTATCATCCTGTTATAGTTTAAGTATATGGTTCACTATGGTATAAGATGGTGAACCAAGTGTTGGTACGGTACAGGACAGCATACCGTTTCGGTACCAGTATCGTATGGTACTAACTGGTATAGCCAACCTTGGATTCTAGTACTATAAAAACATTCTAAAAATATCTTTGTATTTGGAATACACTTCTTTGAGACATTTTTTTGCATGACTTCTAAGTTCTAAGAGTCAATGTACCTCATTCAACTTTGAATTTATTTTCTTTTTAGAAAAATAAATAATATTCTTCCACAAATAATCACGGATACATGATGTTGACCATTCTCATATAGAAACTTCTATATGCAAGACAAACCAAATCTAAGTCAAATAGCTGAGAGCGTTTCTAGCATTCATTCTGTTTTTAATTTTTTTCCTGTAGGATTCTTTCGTTTTTTGCTTTTTTTCTTTTAAAAAAAATACAACATGAAAGTAAACATATTTAATACGATTGTAGTAAAATAAAAATTGATTTCATTTTCTTATTTTTAAGAATAGGTTCTTAAAATTCTCAAAAGTTTATTAGCAGGAGTTATACTTTCAAAACACTGAACTGAAAATAAAAAAAAAAAGATTGCATGTTCTCAGAAAACAAAAAAATAAGTATCATTTGGAGAAGCAAGGGAGGAGGAAGAGGGTGCAGTTGGTGGGTTTAAAGGAGGTAGTGGTGGTTATTAGCAAGCAGGGTCGTCGGAAGGGGCCCAAACAATGATGCGGTGGGATTGGACAAGGTATTATGATTGCAATAGGGATCCAGGGTGACGAGATCTTGGATGCCAGGATGGAGGCGGGGAACCACAGAGGTAGAGATAAGCAAGAAGAGAACAAGAAGATATGATTAAGTATGAAATGTGCTGCATAAAGGACAAGAAAGTTTCTAGGTGTGTACCTGCTGGATCTCATGTACACAAGAGAGGATGATTGGTTGAAAAAATTATGATTGAAGAACTACTTTATCAAAATGTATATAAATAAATGCATTCATACTCTTGCTTCTCTTGTGTTACTCTCCCTCTAAAATGCAGCAGAGCACAGAAGGGTGCGGAATGCCAACCCTGTCAGCTGTATGCATTAAATAAAAAGACTATTCCAAAAGACAATGATGGATGTGGAGTTGGGTGCAGGAGTTTGTAATATAATTCTAGAGATGGGTTTATTTGTTTAATTAATAATCTACAGTTCATAAAATGTTATAACATATTATTACAATAATGTAGTATTTTCCTGGGCTTCTTAGACATGGATCCAGATCATTCATGTTTTGGGATAGACTTGGATCTCGTTTTGGGCCAGCATCAAGTTGGGTCTGCATTTTAAGGGTTAAATGTAAAATTGAACTACTTTTTATTGGCCTCAGTTGACTTGGGATCCATATTACAAAATCCGTGACCAATATGGTCATAGCTTGGGTCAGAGTTTGAGACTCCTACCATCCCATCAAACTCAACCTTAGGTTAAGGTTAGGTTAGAATATGTCACGTGTCAGTCAAATTTGATACAATGAGCCAATTCGAACTCTTGTCCATCCACTGGCTGAATTTTTAGAATAAATTAATGACTGTTAGAATGATCATTATTAGCCACTATAGATTTCCACACATGTTTGTTTCTTATTTTTATAAATGCCAAGCAATTGCAACTATCAAACATGCTTCTTGTTTACAGTAATGTAGGGAGGACGAAACCACAAACAACCATAAACAAAACTGATGGAGAAAAATAGAATACTAAAGATGCAGCCAATAAAACATTGAGCTTTTTCACCGATTTTGGGCCAGGTGTTGTTAGGATTGCAACATTTGCCCTCAATAAGAACAGCTCCAAAACACACAGCCTGTTATTCAGTGAGCATTTGTAGTAAGCCCCAGTTGTATTGTACAAAAGAGTCTGAATCGTGAAGTTTAGCTGAACCTGCATGAAAAGACCTATATATGAGAAAAGGGAGGGAAAATAAATCAAACTGATTACTTAAGCTTAAGCAAAACAATGAGACGAGCCAAAAATTAATTAGAAGATGCATTTACTCAGTTTACCACAATGTTACCACAATGCTATCTTGATTTTTTGCAAGCATTTAAAACCTCCAAATCACCAATGATACCAAACATGATTTGTTTATTAGGAAATGTCCAAATAATATATCAATCACTTGACACCTGAAAGTTTAGGAACCCAATAGGCATGCATACACAGTCAGAGAAGGAGGGACAACTTGCAAATATATTCCATCTTACTAGGTAGCATAATGCACTCAACCACTAATATGTAGATCAAATGCATCAAGATATATGTATATGTATATATATATATATAGGTTTCTAATTATCTCTACACCCTGCAAATAGTCAGTGGAAGAAACTGCTATGTGCCAAAATAGTCAGATCACTAGAAAAGTTGTCCTAAGCTGTAAATAGTCACCGAGTCATTAGTAAGGATCACAATGTCATGGAACAACAACAATATACCAAACAACCATGCCCACCATCCGGCACACAAATACACACATACATTGAAAAAAAAAGAAAGAAAAGAAAAAATAAATGAAAAGAAGAGCAGAACAAGCAACAAATATATAAGTTTGAGCATTAGCATCTATCAAATAACTTAATTTCTCGAGCTATCATATAATCTACAATTTAATTGTTGTTTACCACTGATAATAAAATCCAACAAGACATTAATTTTTTTATGAACAAGACATTAATTTTTTATAAGAGATTTCCTATGATATTGACTGTAAATGAATTCAGTACAACTCAAATATCATTGAAATGCCTAAAACTTACTAAGGGGACATTTGGTTGACAGCCAGAATAGGACTCGGAATTGGAATGGATTGGAAAAGAATCAGAATGGCCATATCCCTTGACGTGTTTGGTTCGTGACCGGAATTAGAATCGGAATGGACTTTGAATACTAGGAAGTAGGGATTGAGTTTGGCCTTGGGGGTATTGGGGCATTCCCATTCCCCCCCCCCCCCCCCCCCCCTAAAATCAGAATGGAAATGGGACTTGCCCCAACCACACATCTGGAATTGGAGTCATTTCTATTTCCATTCCACTCCTCCCAACCAAACAATGACTTTAAAAAAATTAGCTCACCCATGTGACAGCACTGTTATTGAATTTCATTCATGGCCATATAACCAAGAAATTTTGACTGCACATATAGAGACTTCAAAATTTTCCTTGTACATGCAGAACATCAAAATCTAACCTAGTCAAATTCAAAGTTACATCCAAGCTGTTAGTGAATCCAAATGATGAGCAAGACAGAAAACCTGAAATGAACGGCCTTCCGTTGAATGTTGTGCGAAGCCAAATAGAATTTTTGCAAGAAAAATTGTACTCGTGCACTTTTTTCTCTATTAAATAAAATCCATATGTTGTACTATAATTGCTCGATCTCAGCCCTTAGACTAAGGGTAAGATTACTGATGTGCAATAATGTACCCTATGGTGAGTTCTTATATATGAAGTATGATGCCAACCTTAGGGTTGGCATTTCTCATTCTCCCATGTTCCCATGGCTTCAGAGCATAAGAGAGCAGAGATGAAGAAATCATGGTTGTAGGTAGGGGTGGCAATCGGGTCGAGTCGAGCATATACGGGTCGTGTTATATTTGGGTCACGTCAGAAAAGCCTCAACTTGAACCCAACCTATTTATTAAGTGGGTTGTATTTTAAAACCTAAAACTGACACGTTTATTAAACAAATAAGCCGACCCGACCCGTTTAACCCATTTATTAAATTGAGTAAACTGCTAACCCGACCTAACTCAATCCGTTTAACCCGTTTAATAAATAAGCTATTAATACAACCCAACCCACCCAACCTGTTTAATAAATGGGTAAGTTATTAACAATTTAACACAACCCAACCCAATCCAACTTGTTTAACTTGAAAAAACAACAAAATAATAGTTTTGTTTCTGTTTAATGCCAACAAGTGTAAAGGAAGTAACAGATTTAAAGGAAAAAAAAGGAAAGATTTCTGAAATTTTCTAAATCAACTTATCAACTTCTTGTATTATTTTCAGATTTAGAAAAAAATATCAAACAAAAATATGCATCTTAGATAAATAGCATTGAACCAGTATGCTTCTAGAAAAAAATTCTGCAACATATTTCTAGAATAACAAGTCATGCAAATTAGATCCACAGCAAAATATTCACCAAAATGTAAATTACAAAAAAAAAGAAACATACATAACTCCAACGAGTTCTCGTATGAAGAAAAATGATCAGCAAAAATCTAAAACAAATAGAAGAATTCTTCTAAAAAGACCAAAGACTCAATCCTCAACTAAATCCCACCACCAAATAAAATCGATTCCTTTGCTAAAGAAAAAATCTAAAATGGTTGGAAACCTAAAACCTCGGCATCCCAAGAAACAACACATCTAACTCACATCAAAACCGATTTGCATAAATTTTTTTTGAAAATTTTTAAAGAATAACAAAATTATCATTTAAAACAAGTATATCTAAAAAAAAAATCCAAAGAGGAAACAACCTTCCTTTTATTCTTGCCCAATCTAACCTCAACCCGCCCACAAAACCCATATCCATGGTTCCAAGATCACGAACCCTATATCAGACATCAAAACAAACGGTAAAAGAATCCCAAGAAATAGACCAAAAGAAAAGAACAAGAAATTAGTGGAAAAAAAGAGTAATCAGAGAAAACAACCTCAGATCCAAGAATAGTAATTCTCATACCTCGATGTCGGTGCCCGATCCAGTGAAACCCACCAATCTCTCCTTCCCTTCAAGCAGAATAGATAGAGAGAGAATGGAGAGACGAGAAAGAGAGTAAGGAGATGCCTTCGCCTCACTCCTAGACCGATAGAGCGAGGAGCCTTTTTTTTGGGGGGGGGCTTGGGATTGGGGGTGGGGGGAAGGGGTTGCTTTACGAAGTGGAGGGGACGATTCAACGCACCGCGCGTCGCCGTAGAAGTAGGGGGGAGGCTAGAGGAGGGGATGATTCAACACTCCATGCACCACTGTGGGGGGAAGGGGGAGGCCGGAGGAGGGGATGATTCAACTAGGGAAGGCCGAAAAAGGAAAAAATAAAAAACAAAGGGGATTATTTTGGAATGGCGCTCGACAGTCGGCACTCCGCCGTGAGATAGGGGGGAGGCTGAAGAAGGGAAAAAATTCAAAAAAACAGAAAGCCTAGGTTTTAACTTTCAACGCAGAAAGAAAGTTGGATTATTGTGGAATGGCACTTAGCAGATTGCAGTCGACACTCCCATTTCCCAAGAATCCCAAGCCGTCTCGCTGATGGGCTAGGCCTAGCACGAAGCGGCAGAGTACTGGGATAGTGTGGCTTGTGGGGCTGCGGGCCTATGGGCTATTACCTTAAATAGGTTATGTAACCCAACCCGATCTGACCCGTTTAGACTAGTATATTAAACAGGTTAAACGAATTAAGCAGGTCAAGGGCCTGAAACCTGAACCCGACTTGTATATTAAATGGGTTTAATGGGTTGACTCGTTTACGACCCGAACCCGTTTAAGCTCAACCCAAACTTATTTAAGGTGGGTCGGGTTGACGGGTTGGATCATATTTTGCCACCCTTAGTTATAGGAGGGGAATACATTAGATTGAAATGAGGATCAGATGAGAGATAAGTAGTGTTAGCAAGAGGACCGAGCTTGGGAATCCAGTAGAAATGTGGAAGTAATGTAAAATGGTTCAGAAGGCATGGGAGTAATAAGATGTTGAGGAATACAGTGGAGCGAGAAGAAGAAACAACAGAAGAAGACAATGAAAGAGGAGCAATAGAAGTAACTGTACTGGGAAATGATGAAGATGAGTGTGGTAAAACCAAAAAGGACACAATAGGCCAACCAATTGATGGATCAACACAGATGATGATAGAGACTGCGCTGCAGATGTAGAGATAACAGCACGGGAAAAGACATTGAATTTGTAGCACTGACTGACTGGGTAGAGGCCATGGCCATACCTGATGAAGGATCCATGGGGGAAGAAGAATCCTGTGACACGGCTAGGGTTAAGCATGCAGCACAGGCAAGAAGTGATTGACAGAGAAAAGCAGAATTGTCAGTTCCTAGCACCTGATACCGTGAGAAGATGGGATAACAATGTATTATCACAGTATGCTTCTTTTAGGTGAATCTAACCAAAATAAAATTCCTTAGCTCAGTCAAACACAAAAGCTCCAAATGGAATGCAAACAATCAAGAAAAAAACCATGGAGGGTTAATGATCTGATGAATGCAATTATGCAATTTGTTTTTGATGCATCTATTCTACCATTGAAACAATATTGGTCTCCACCGTTCCTTGTCACACAATTGGTTAATTAAGAATGCCATATTGGCCTTTTAAAATCAGTAAAGCAAGTGTTTTTCTCGCAAAATGAACGACTGTGTTTATACAATCATGGGCTGGCTGTGAATGATGCATGCCACATCCAAAAATATATAATCACACAATAGCATGCTTAACATCAACCACACATAACCATGAGATAAGTGTAACCTTCATTATTCAGTCCTCAAGTCCGCAAACTTTTATGCATAGGGACATAATTTTAGCTTCAAAATGAATTCTTGTACAACTTCATATATTACACTCAATCACTTACAGCTGCAGTATTAATGGTAAAGAAAAACATTTTCTATTCACTATTCATCTTTCTCTACATGGTTTGTTAAACAACAAGATTCATAATCATGTCCATGCTCTAATCACCCATTATTTATATTTTCCGACCATGTACCCAAACCATACACTTGCTCTTAAAAACATCAGCATAGCAAGTGTCCACCTACCCCTTTCTCTTGTCTCCTCTTTATAACACTCCCTCCCCACCCCCAAACCTTCTAATGCTTTCTTTCCTCCGCTCGTCCACTCTTTTTCTTATATCATTCTTTCCACATGGTCTCTCTCATTCTCTTGTATTATCTCTTATTTCTACTGATATTATCTCTTTTTCAACTCTTTTAGTTTTAGATCTTCACTTTTCTCAAGCTGACCTGAGATTTGCTTATGCATCATTGTAGAACCCTCTGTAGCCTTAAGAACTAATCTCCTAACATTCTTATGAGCAATCTAAAATTAATTTGCGTGTTTAAAAGCCCTTTGGGTTATTGACACTTTGAAACATTCCCTTTCTCATCTGTTTTCTGTGATAAGACAGCAAGAAAGTAAGTTGACATATTAGTATATTACCAAATTTTGCTAGCTCCTCAGGTTCACATATGAATAAGCTGGCCATCACAAGTAGTGCTGCATCACTTTTCCTCTTCCCAGTGTGGTAGTAGTGTGCCAATGCAGAATCAGCACCCTAGTGCTCACAACCTATGATAACATCCTGACCAAACCTCATTGTTATCCATTTCTTGTTCACTGCAAGGTGGTTTGACACATCATGGTGCCGGCCACATCACTTGCTCATTACCTGGATTTGAAAAATATTGAGCACAATGTGGGAATACAACAATAATCTAGAGGTGAAAACTGCTTCTACAATGATAGCTTGTCAAGCTACTTCTCCTGGTCTAATTGGCCTGGGTAAACAACTATGACCTCATCACAATAACGTTATGTGCATCCATCTCCACTCAATATCATCCTACCCACCTCTATGAGTGACTGAACAGTTCCAATACTTTATGGAGACAAAAATAATATACATAAAGACATTTTCAAGATAGGGATAAGCGGAGGGTCTGAAATTTCACAAAGCAAATGGGCAATACTAATGGAACGAGGTAAAGCAGTAACTTCAGAAATTAAATTAACGGGTTGAACAAAAATTCAAACATGCTGACCTATAAAATATGCAAGCAACACTACTATTGACGTCCTATAGTGGACGCTACTAACATGTATTGAGTCAAAAAGAAAACACTAGCAGTCAGACATGTTCCATTTGAAAATGGATGGTTTGCATTTGATTAAAGTACAAAGAAGCAAATGCTAAATGCCACAAAATTAAAGGATGGGACTAGCACTGTAAGTTTACCTCTATTTCTACATGGTTTAAATTACCCACAGCAACATAGTAATCAGAAGACTTTTCAATGGTCTGCTCAATCATGCCATTTCCTGCAATTCGATAGCTTTAGCTGCAAAGTTGCTTTGGATATGAGTACACAAATATTTAATTTCAAGAATCCTTATAAAACTTACCATGTATCAAAGTCCACGATAGGGTGATATTAGGATTTGATGGATCCTCCATCCATTGTACAAGGCTTTCTTTGCCTAAAAAAATCCAGCCTTGTTAATAATCAAAGGCACATTGGATTCTTTACGGAAGTATTTACTTACTTCAGTCAGAAGAAGAAAAGAAAAAAGAAACTGCAACAATATATCTTTTTTCTGCAGAGATTCACATAACAGCAAGAAGCAATATATGATGCTTACTTTAGTAACTTCTCTGATACTGCATTATACTAGTGGCTTAGATGAAACATAAGTCAATGGGATTCATGCAACATTGTGCTGCCATTGAAAATTCTATTCAATTAAACGTTTTTATGGCTACAGTCTAGGAGAGAATTTTAAATATGCAGCAAAGCTCAATGTTGTATTGAGCTAAATCTACAATAATCTGTAAATCTTAGTTAATTTCTTGATCCTTAAACTATAAAGCAAATACTTTGGCATGATAGCCCTTTCAAGGTTATAAAAGAGACTTAGTAATAGGCAGTTGTTAGCCCCTAGGAGCTTCATCACACATGAAATCAATCAAGGTTCGCAATCTCAATACTAATATATTGGTAGTTCACCGTACAATACCAAAATATATTTTTTATTTTTTGTTTTCAAGGTTTAAGCTTTCTTTATGTAGTTTTGAGTGGAACTTAAAGTTTTACAAGTTCATTTTTCAGTCCAGTACAACAATCCTTGGACGCAAAATTAGCTAATCGTAAACCAAGATCATAGACAATAAGTGAGAATGTTAAACTATAAAGCAAGGCCCGTAAAACTGGTAGCGGTAACCTTACTGTTATATTATCGGCTCATATACCAAACTGAAATTTGGTACCTTATAGATCCGGTATGACATAGTCGTTATGGGGTGATTGGGGTTGGTACGATATACCTTATTATAAAGAATATAAATCTCCCCAATAAATAATAAGTGAGAATGTTAAACTATAAAGCAAGGTCCGTAAAACCGGTAGCGGTAACCTTACTGTAATATTATTGGCTCATATACCAAATTGAAATATGGTACCTTATCGATCCAGTATGACATAGTCATTACGGGGTGATTGGGGTTGGTACAATATACCTTATTATGAAGAATATAAATCTCCCCAATAAATACCTTAATGTTAATTGAATTTGCAAAACAACTATTGTTGTATTTAAATTGAATGGTGGCACTAACTTACAATGCTAGCATAAGGGCATGTAGCCCCCTTTTGGCCTTGGTATAGGTAGCAACTTTTTTTTGTAGAGCTTTGAGTAGTAGAGATTTTAATAAAAAAAACAATTGTTGTTTGGTAACTACATTTATGAAATGCTATAGAATTTTAACATTTATTTGGTAACTAAATTGAGAAAGTACTATCAATATTAGAAAATGATAATAAAGATATTACATGGTGCTATATACTGTCTAATTGTTTATACTACTAAAAATTATTATTATAAATTTTCTTAATTTATAAATTATTTATTTTAGTATCTAACTTGCTAAATAATAAATTATTAAATTTATTATAAAAA
Organism: Areca catechu; assembly: GCA_021397845.1. NCBI lineage: Eukaryota > Viridiplantae > Streptophyta > Magnoliopsida > Arecales > Arecaceae > Areca > Areca catechu. Next base: position 54,594,936 of record CM038039.1, on the reverse strand, counting down.
TATAATAATGTTTTTATAATATTATTATATGATAATAATACTATTATAATATAATACTGTGATATTATCATTTTAGTATATTATAGAAGTATTATACTATAATATTATTAGAGTGTAATAATATTATTATAATACAATGATGATATAATACTGATGATAATAATATAACATAACAAAAAATAAGGTAATATAATTATATCATATTGTACTATCAAAAACTATCATAAATTAACTTATAAATTATTTTAAAGTTAACTTTTTTTATAAAAAATCCATAGCTAGATTAGAATCTAGCTCTCTTAGGTGAGCTTTTGCCCAAAAAATACAGCTTTCCAATGCATCTCATGTAGAGTTTTCATCCAAAAACACCAAATTGAAGATTTTCCCTACTATATCTTTTTGAGCTTCTAAGGGATCCAAAAAGCCATTTCAAACCTTTTACTGAACACCACAAAATCATCCAAAAGAACTTTTGGCTCTCGAAAAATCACTACAAACACTCCAAAAGAAATACCAAATGGAGCCTTAGATATTATTGGGAGGTAGTTTAGTTATGGCCAAACCAACTCTCCTTAACAAGTCTAAAACTTGTGGGCAGGACCAATATATGCACTCCCTCTTCCCTATCCTCACCCTGATTTTAAACATGGCTCTTCAAATGAAATTGGAATCTGCATTTTTTGTGAGGCGCAAAAATGAAAAAGAATATACATTTATGATGCCTGGTGAAACAAAGAATTTGTTTAGAGGCGATGGCGAGACTTGAGTATTTACAACAAATCACATCAAACTAAGATCCAGTAAGAGGTCTGCTGTTGCTCACCTTGGGCAATGACGAGGGTTAGTGGGTAAGATCCTTCAGATTTCACCCTGTAAGAGATATCGACTCGAGCTCCCTTGTTCAGATAATATATCCATTCCTGCTCATTACAGTCAATTAATCCAATAATTGATGCTGTTCCATTTATTATTTCCTTCAACAATCAGCAAGGTAAAATGACAACAATTACTAGAACAAGCAGGCTTCGAGGGATGAAAAGAAAGTAGCCAATTCATGCCTTGTGGAAGTTGGCGGGTATGGATACATTGTGGGTCTCTGACCATGCAGCCGAGACATCCAGAGGCGGAGGCTCGAGAAACCCATAAAGCAAGGGTCCATTCTCCGACTCTGCATCTGCTTTCACCTGCCAATAGAAGACAGCAAAACCAAAGGAGATCTCTCAGCAAGGCAAGATTTATGTCTAATGGGATCTTGGTGCACGAAAGTAGTGGAGAGTGTCGGCACAAGCCTTGATATCCTGCACGAAAAAGGAGTTGGCTTGAAGAAGCCGGGAGCAATTGGGGCCAAGTAGGAGGTCGACAGAACCGTAGAAGCCGAGGATCAACGTCATGGACGCTGCTGGCGCAAAACACTCGCTCTGTTAAGAATCGATCAACGAAAAGAGAAGGGGGAAAACAAGAGGTGCGACGAAGGGGGCGGAGAGAGGGAGAGACCAAAGAACCAGAAGGTAACGAGTATGACGACGCACGACCAGGCATCGTCTCTGTCGTCGAGAGCAGCAGCACTGGCACTGGTGCTCGGCTGCGGCCGATCCGGGGAATGAGGAGGAGGAGGAGGAGGAGGTGGAGGCGGCGAGGAAGGCCGGCGGGGGAGAATTTGGGTAGTTGACGGAGTGCTGTCGTCGCTCGATGCCTCCATGCTGCCAGAAAAACGAAGCTCGGACTGCTCCAATGTCTGCTTTTGATGGCCATGCCGGATGGGGATAACGGCTTGGGAATTTGCCAGTCGAGTTGTGCGCGTCCCAGCTGCCGGTCAAGTCCCAACTCCTGGTCTCCTCCCTCCGTGACAAGGAGAACGGTAGGTTATCAGAGAGGGACGGGGGTTGCATCATGCAATATCCGCTTCTTTCGGAATGCTTGGAGATCTGTGCGGAGGAATGGGAAGTATTGTTGGCCGCCGCATCGGACGGTTGGGGCAGAAGAAAGCCCGATCACGGCATAGCATGCAACAGGTTAGAATCAAGTGGCTCACATAACACAATATCCAACATTCATGCCATCAATATAGGGTCTGTTACATGAGTCATAGCTTTCCATCGACACAAGGCTCGACTTCCAGGCCATAAACAAAGCATTTAGCTGTTCCACTATAAAGCCTAGCAGCCGTTAATTATATCCTGATCCATGTCCGTGGGGAAGGGAGGAAGGGAAAAAAAAAAAAAAAAAAGCATAAAAATCTACGCCCGGTTTCCTTTGGAGAATGATACGATCCATATGCCCAAGTAGAAAGAAGTTGCTGTGAAACGGGCCATGGAACATTAGCTGAGGTTTGTATCGCTTTCCTTCCTCCCTGCAAGGATCCTGGAGATCTGCAGACCTCGACTGAACGCTTGATTGAAGAGGAACCGCGTCTGAAATTCCGAAACGAAGGGAAACCATGATAACACAACGATGGGCAAGAAGAGTACGATCCCCATCGTAAATTCATAAGTTCTTCCCAGCTCCTTGATCGAGTCCCAAAATCCCAACCTCCTCACGAGCGGCCTGCATGCTTGTCCTATCTGATGAGCGGATGTGCACAGAATCGAATTAGCAGACGGCAGCAGATTAATTTGATGCAACAGGTCATAGTTCTTAGGATGCAACAACAAGATGGAAGTTCTCACCAGAAGAAGAGACCAGCCAGTTGGCACAAAGCCGAGAATCCCAGCAAACACGTCTGATATTGTGAGGCCACAGACCACAAATAAAACGGTCATGACAGATACAAATCCAAGGAAGAGAAGGCCTTTGAGGATTCTGAACATAAGTTGAAAATCCGTAGCAAATCTTTGCCTGCCCACCGAGACCAGCTGAAAGAAAAAGAAGACAGGTTAACACTACTGAAATTGATGAAGAGAAAGCACAACTCCAAAATGACCAGCATTCTTCTGCTAGCAAGGACAAAGACTGGCTTCTTTTCTTTCGTCTGGTAAATAGCATCAGCGAAGAAACTACATGAACATTTAGGTTCCTTATAATCTGCTCTCTGAGTGATGTGGCATGTGCCGTGCCAACGGTTGGAGGTAGCTGTATCCGTGACCGTGGGTGCCTCTAATTAATGGAGCAGGTAGAATCGACTCCACTGCCCGTTAAATTACATCTATATCATGCGATAGGATAAAAGCTACTTAGCTATCACCTAGCTGCAAGCATTAAATGCGTACCTTTAAAACTACCAGAACGGTCAGCATAACAAACCATGATAATCCGTATACCTAAGAGATGACAGCAGAGCATACGATTAGATGTAGGAATTTCGCATATAATGGAAGGAAAAAAATTTTAAAAAAAATTAAAAAAAAAAAAATACCAGAATACTTCTGCTGTGATGGGCTATGTTCAGGTGGTAAACAATTCCATATTGGTATATCAAAAAGCGAAGGGCCAGGATGATTTCGAGCACCCGTCCACGGATGCTTGTGTGTTTTAGGTGTTCTTGTTCACTCTGCCACCAGGATTCCCAACTCCTATCAACTGGAATGCCAATTCCACCACGCTCTCCCATCCACCTTTTCCAGTCTGTCCAGTCATCGACCGTTTTCTGCCACTCAAATCCTGAGGGATTGAACACAAAGGGTGCAAACAACCACGAGGCAACCAAGAACCACATGGAAAATGTGACGAACATGTACAGAGTTGAACTTCGGTATGATTGCCCATAGACTTCATACACAACCAACAGTATCGTGAGCTCTAACCCCTTGACAAAATGGCTGCGGGAATACATCCGATAATTATCAGCAAATTTTGCATGAAATACCACAAACCCACGGCCTGTTGGTCTATATTTAGCACCCCCGTGCAGTATTGTTATCCCATAATAGTGAGCCTTGGTTCCAAGCTGAAAGGTGAAGAAAACAGAGGCCAGCTGCAGCTGCATGATTATAAATTCACCCAAGGCCGTGCGAAATCCCTTCTCTAAGCCTATTTCCATTACCATTGGCAGGACCAGCAACAAGCCAAGCTGGAAAACAGATTGGGAAGCGAGAGCACTTTCAAGAGACTTGCTATTTTGCTGAACACTTGGATCCTCCAGAATCGACCTTTCCAGACCGCTCATGACCAAATACAAGCGCCCGTACAAGAAGACATACACGGTAAGTACTGTAACCTGACAGTCAGAGATTGATGAAGTGACCAAATTTATCCTTGAAAGAAAGATATGGGAAACAAAAAGAAAAGCTCAGGCTTTAGGCAAAAATATGAAAGCACATGCAATTCATACGCCTGTCACATTACAGTTCTAATTTCTACTTTTTATTAATGGTATATCTGGTCAGTTTCACAAGCATGGAAATGATCCTATCATCTTAGTATGGACATGCTTCTTGCCATGCTGACAAGCTTTTGTGATTGTGTGCTCTGATGAGAAAAGTATCCTGTCTTGACATATAAAAAGAAAACCTGCTGTCAAATACGAAACTCTAAGCTTCAAACGGTCTTTGTGGCTGATGATACTAACAGTTACCTTGACAGAGACAGTACTTCAGTAGGATGTGACTCGAAATGTGTCATAATTTTTGGCTCTGACTGGATTTCAAGTGATTCAAGGAGTGACAGAGAGCTCTTTCAATGCTGGACACGATGCAAATGATTCTTTGAGCAAATTTTATATTTTCTAAAGCTATCTTACCATTGTCTTGGCACAGTTTTGGTTTTTCAGTATGTATCATTCCCTAAGCATGCATCATAGTTTATTTCCGACATGTGCACTTCTTGGGACCTTCCTGTACCAGTTGACAAACTTTATGGCCATATTTTATGACTTCAGAAAGATGTAACAAACCAAAGCCCGGTATATTAGCTTGAGTTGCTTTAATCCACAAACACGTTCCCTTATCCTTGCCAATACTGCGTGAGTTCCATGTCTACGATAATTTCAGCATTACATGAAAAGATGAACCCCAAAGGTCAGAATTCTTTTTAGATTTCTAAGACATAGTTTACAAGATAACTAGTCAAGGTGCGGTACTACAAACCCTGAACTGTAAATACGATTCTTATAATGACACAGTGCAATATCAGTAAATGCAATTTAACTTGGAGAAGACTTGTGGTAAGATAAATGATAAAATTTAATGTTTAAACTTTAAATATTCTTACCATGCTACTAAAGTAGAAGCCCACGGTGGTGAAGTAGAAAGACAACATCCTATAGAAGTCAAATCTTCGGCCCAAACGATAAACATCACGACTCAATGTTTGCTCTGCATTTCCATTCGCCACCTTTGCCTCAAATTGAGAAATTTGATTCATTCCCACATCACGTCCCTTACCCACTTGCATATATTCATGATGTGTAACATTTCCCCCACGTAGAGTTGAATTGAAGCCTAAGAATAGTCACATGATTAACTGTAGCAAAGTATACAATAATAAATGGACCACCGACATGCATAAGCTTACCTGCAAATATGTCCTCACTCAGATTGATGACCTTTGAAGCTTTACTTACACCACCTCTTGTGAGGTGAAAGATTCTATCAAAAACATCAGGATGACCATAGTGGAAACGAACCCTACAAAACCATTTAATCCAAAACAGATATGTTTGAATAATGAAAATTTTATATATGCATGCATGTACACCATCCCCAGTTCCACATATAAACATATTATGTAGGCTGTGTTATATATATATAACATTTGTACAGCAAAGAATTATCATATACGAATTAAATTAATCATAATCATGAGATTAGAATCCATACAAATGGTTGGATGCTCATTAGGAAATGGACGATAAATCAAATAAATATATTGAAATCTACTCTTTTTTTTCCCTTGCCAAATGCAAATATCATAGGATAAATTCTTTAATAATTTTGATAACTGCATATAGCAATGCCAGAACAATGCACATCCCTAAATCAGTCATAACAACCTCGGCTACTAAGACAAAATGACATTCATTTCAAATGACGTAATTTACATAAAAAAGCAAACCCAAATTACAACCTGAAAATAATAACTAATAATAGACATTAACTTTTAAATTTATTTCTTTCAAAAGATTCGAACTCCCATAATTAAAACAAGGTACAATAAACAATAAGTAGCAAACTACAATTAAAAGCGATATACAAAGCACAATCACTTATCATCACAAGTGAACTTTACATTTCATTGCTTATACTCCCATTCTAGACTATTAGTACAAGATAAATTTGCACAAATAGATTCTCAACCCTTGGACTGACTGGTGCTTGTAATTAGTCCTTAGCCAAGTTTCATTTAATATATATTCCTCGACACACAGTTAGGCCTTGTTTTTACACATGGTTATGACAGCAGGTATGCCAGTTTTGTTGACATTTATATTGCCAAGGACCAAGTATAATGGCAATGTAGACCAAGTATAGGATACGAAATGCCTGGTCGATAAAGACCTAAATGGTAAATGACAGTCAATCCAAAGGCTGCAAGTTAGTTTTCCCATGAAATTTACCTTATCCGATTCACTATAAACCTTTCTTTATATCTTAAAACAACTACGGGCTGGTCTTTGATAAGTTTGATACTCTGATTCTTGTGTACTGTAGAGCCTTTAAAATGCGCCAAGTGCACAATTCTTTGAACCAAGGGCTGAAGACATGGCTTGAGGTCCATCTCATCTGTAGTCAATCAAACTGGAGAGAGACTAGGTCTTGGCACCAGGGCGGGACAGGTCTCTCTCCAAATTGGCATATGTCCGAGTATGTACCAATGTGTCTCAACATGTGAGATATCCTAGCTTCCAAGTAATTAACCAACACATAACTTTTTTTATTATTTTTTGTTTTTATTTTTTGTATTTTCGTTCTTGTTTTAAATGGTTCTTTAGAAGATTTCTTGTTGTTTTAGTTAAATTCATGATTTTTTGTTTCTGACATGATTGATAATGGTGTTTTATTTTTATTTAATTTATTATTGTCTTTTCAAGTTTTTAATCAACTGATGCTGGTACTATTGTCAGCACCACAAAACTTTCCATTGGCTTAAAAACCTAAAAAATTTAAAGACCACTCCCAAGAAACATCTAAAGATTAATAAAAAGCAACAAAAGAATTAAGAAAACAAAAAAAAGAGGATCCCGGTGTTTCATTAGAATGCCAAACCATCCAAGAGTGTCCACTGTCAAGACTAGGTCATCCCAATGGTGTTGCAATCGAACCTTGGACCAGGATGGTGCCTGAGACTAGGAGGTTAAACCACTTTCTCTGAATTTAACAAACATCTATACAACCATTGCCCTCTCAATACCTCTTCAAATTTAGCAATACTACAGGACATAACCATCTGAAACAAAAACATTTAAATTGTAACTGCTAAATAGAGCTTCCTCAGTCAAGCAAAGAACACAATAGGAGGTCACCGAAATGTAGCATAACATGGGTTAGCCACTTTCCAAAATCTCTCTCCTTGGAGCCATATGATGCTTGGGTTGGCTGCTGCCAATACAGACTTGAACGAGACCTTTTCCGGAACCCTTTTTCCAACCAAATTCCTCCATGCTGTTTTAAAAGAGTCTTGACTAATAGATTCCAGCTTCAATTGAAGCTTGTCTCTTGCACAAGAAATAACGGTTTGTGTCCTTGATAATCCTCCAAAATGCCTCCATTATGCTGGTATCTGGACTTGGCTGGTTCTAGTGACTGTTGGAGACATTTCTGACCAGTTTGTGAACTTCCCTTTAATTGTCATTGAATTTCATCCCCTGCAAAGCCTATCTCAGCCTAAAGTCGAGCCGTTGGACCACCCATAGAAGGATCCCAGAGCCATTCCTATTCTGTATGAGGTCATCATGACCACTACACTTCTAGTTCTAAGGCTGGGATAAATTCAAGGGCTTGCTCTTGTTGTTGCTGTTAATATCTTTTCCTCCCCTACCTTTCCAAAACATCAGTCTAAAAGTTCAGTCACTCACTAAATTTTAGATATCTCTAATCTGAACAGTGAATTTAATCTCTTTCATATTTTTAACATCTAGCTCCACATCTGATCTTGACTTGCAAATCACCTACAACTGACCAGGGCAGGGTGAGTTCTACTACTATTGTAGCCTACGAACAAATTTCTAAGCACCTACTCTCCAGGTCTTTGCACTTTAGGGAGAAAAACAGACCCAAAAAAGTTAGCACAGAATTCAGCAACTCCTAGACAGAGGATAGCAATCTATTGGTCCTCTCCACTCACAATGTAATTATCTCATCTTTGCAAAGACTTTCATCCAATAAAATCATTGCCAAGTAAGCTATTATCCAATGATTGATCCGTTCTGGAAACCCATGTTTCCTCTCCTCCTAACTTCAATTTAGCCCATTCTTTGAGGTTCCCTAAGGTTCCACCATCCCATTTCGAAGACCAGCATGTAATCTACAAGTAATTGAACTCCACCTCTGCAATCTAAAGTCTCCAGCAACAGTAGTTCATACAGGACCCTCCTTGGCTATTGTAAAAAGGTAAATGGACATGGAATATTCATGACAAGGTCCACACTCAACTTGAGAGGAACTCATCCATCCACCAGTGAGCAGAGTAGAAAAGGTAGGAGCACCAGCACATTCAACAAACCATCAACTCCATCTCTCTGGAAAATCCATCATTCTCAATGTCTCCTTAACGAAAGCCCTATTTCCTATCTTTTACACTTTTTCCACATCATCATTCAAGCAAAACCTTGCCTTCCCTTCATTCCCTCTATTTTCCTAACAAGCTCATGTAAAAGGAGTATATCTTCCTTACCCTCCTATTTTAAATTAAAGCAGCCTGGCAAGGACCAAGAAGTTAAGAAGAATCTGAAGCATCAAAGCCAAAAGCTTAGAAATAGTTTTACTAACAAAAGGGCAAAGAAAGATAGGCCTGAATTTTCCCATGAAATCCTCTCTGGCTTCCTTGGAACCAAGGTAATCATGTGCTAAATAATTGTTTCTTATTCAAAGAAAATCAATATGCTCTTCATAGTTCATATTATGGGTCCTGGCATGTGGCTGAACATGGTCTGGCATGGTACAGTATGATACCATGTTACACCACAACCAGAAGTGTTGTAGAATGCATTACTTCGACAAAACCTAGCCTTTTTTAATAATATAACAATCCTTGAAAAGTTGAAATCAATAATTACCTTTGCACTTCTGTTTTTTACCCATGTCCTTACTTTAACCATAAAATTACCTTTGTATATTTAGTATTCTGGAACCAGCTCTAACTAAAAAGCTAGAATTAAACATTAGATCTGACTGAGTAGGGCTTTGTCATGCCCTTCAGCCATTCAAGAAATTCATATACAATACCCCAACCATTTAGAACTTGAAAAAAAAAATTAACAGAAGAGAATCGAGGTAATGAAGAACAGATGAATGATTGCTAAGTGGGTAATATTGCTTGAAGTTTATTGGAAATAAAAAGTTTAGTCACCACTAATTCATGAGAGCTCTTCTTTTGTTACTTTGTTTGCTAAACTGTCCACATCCATTCCAGTCCCAGAAACTTAGCCAAACCAATCATAACTTCAATATTGATTGATTATAATAAATTTCGTTGTCTAGGGCTGCAATTTGGATTGGTTGGATCAGGTTGAAGTTAAACCCTAATCCAACCCAACCCCATTATAAGCTAAATTCAGGTAGGTTCAGGTTAGTTGAATTAACTAGGGTTAGTCAGGTTGGATCGAACCATCCCATGTTAATTGAGTCGAATTGGGTAAAATAGAAATTTTAAGGTAGGAAAAGGTTTTGGAATATTTTTATTGAATTAATATTTATTGAATTGAGGCTTCAATAATTCATAAATTTTGATTATACACTTACAGATAATTCAATAAAATCAAGATACGATTATTTAAATGCATAAATATATTTCACCTAAAAAAAGATACAATTATACAAATATAAAAGTAACCTATATCAAACATAAATGTGAATTATTTATTTTTAATATATTGGTTCGCTTTAGGGTAGGTTGGGTTGGATTGGGCTAGGATGCACATGGGTTGGGTTGGGGTCTGGTTCAAGTAGACCCTAAGCCAAACCCTACTTGCGGTCAGTTCAGATTTCTGAGCCGCATCCAATGCAAGTTTATAAAACCTCAACCCAAACCTACCCAATGAGTGGGATCGGCGAGCAGGTTTATGTTGAGCACAATCTAAGTTGCACCCCTAATTGAACCAGCCAAGATCATGCATAAGTCCAATCACCAAGCACCTCATAGCTATTTAAGTTGCTTGAGTGCTTATATGGTAAATTTTGACACCACTAATTAGAGCAAGAAAGAATTGAAGAAACAGACATTAGATAAACAAGGGAAGGCAAAGAGATATCTCATGAGAAAAGGTTTAATCCGAAATCTTCTAAGAACTACTGGATCTTAGACAAGGAAAACTTATGATTTAAGTGAAGCAATTATGAGAAAGATAACTGATATTGCATGCATTAACAGAAACCAATATGAAAAAAAAGGAAAATCATAGGAAATTGTGTTTCATTTCAAATATGTTTGTTTGTTGAGGAAAAATCAAAGTTGAGAAGGTTCCAAGGAGGGATTTGCAGGTTTTATGACAAGCTCTTAGCCTAACATCAACCCTCTAAAATTGATGATAACTTGCTGGTCAAGGCAAATTCAAGCAAAAAGGGGCATATCATGACATGTGTGTCTGCCTACACATACATGCATATATGTGTATTCACAACAGAATACATTATATATATGCACTTTGTGCATATGAAAATGTATGAGAGCAATATATTTTAAAGAGGTAACTAGGTGTTATTATGCAAAGAAGGATACCGTACTTGAGAGGGTTTGCCAAAACTCGTTGCCCAATTGTCACAAAACTGGTCTCTTGGTTGGACATGAACCAGGCAAGAGAAGAAACACTGAAATAGAAAAAAGGAGAAAATAATTTAAAAACTAAAATATTTAATGATAAAGCAAAGAATAATTTGTGTTGCACATAAGTCACTCAGAAAATTCTAGAAAATGCAATGCAGTAAACAATTTAGCAGTTTGAAATACAAACTCATGTTATTAGCAATAACTAACCTTCCTGTGAAAATATGCTCCCGGAGACCCAATATTGTAGGTCGACTTTGCCCATGTCGAATATCCAACTCCTCCAAAACATTTCTTATTTTGAATGCTTCTTCAAGGTAATTATCCTAGAAAAACAAAAAAAAGTAAATAAATAATAGCCATATTTGATTGTTTAACTGATGGTTAAAAAACCGTACCTGGTTCATATCAATGGTTTGAAGTGCTTCCCCTCTGGTGAAAATTATGGCATGATTCTGATTTTCAGGTTTTCCTTCACCAATACCCATAGGATTTCCAGGTAGTTTGATGCGGTAAATTTCCTGACAACCAGGACAAAACCCATAAATAACACTGTGGAAAAGTGGTAAGTTCAAACAATTAAAAAAGCTTAAACATATTGTTTTATTAAAGTGAAGCAATATGCGAGTTTATGCATATGCTCTAAATTCATATACATACTAAATAGTACAAGTTCTTTTATAATTATGATCTGTTCTTTGACAAATAGAGGGATCGACAAAACCATTACTAGATTTTGCAAGAATATAGCCAATTGCAAATTAGAAAAGAGGAAAGAAAAGTGACATGGTTTCAAGTTTCAACTTGAGAGTGAAAAGTATCAATACACAGAATAGGATGGCATTTGCATATGACATTCGAAATATTTCATAACCTACTTCTCAAAATGTTTAACAGAAGTACATGCAAGAAAACTGTAGTAGTTTGACAAAGTCATGATATTGTTTTCTTTCTTTTCTCTACATCTTATCAGTTTTTTATGCCAAACTTTTTGTACATAAAAGTAGAAAAATAAGTCCATACTCGAACAGAAGAATGAGAACTTTTACCAAACATTAAGAGATCAATAATCACTTTTTTGCTAATATCAAACACCATAACCACACAAACCACAAATTTTGGAGTCAACTTTGTAAAATCATGAAGGTGAAAAAAATCAAAATATAGAAGGCTAGTGTTCAAAAGGGTTAAGAGCATATACAAGGTGTCTTACAGGTAAGCATTACTTTTATTATAGCCTGCTTATTCTCTGAATGATAATAAACTTCATTCTGTTGCATAAAGTAACTATATTAAACTGCAGAATACTTTTCCATCTTTTATCATCCTCTATGTTCTCAAGGTCTGAGAGAAAGTTACTTAAACATGAGTACAATAAAATGATTATTTCGAGGCAGGTACAGGTAGTTTTAAACCAGGAGATCAGCACCTTTGCCTTATTCATCTCAAGCAAGAATGGGGATGCTATGCCCAGCTTTCCTGACCTTGCATAAAGGTGTAAGACTAGCATTACAGTAACTGAATGGAGGTAACTTCCAAATAAACTGCCTGTTCATATTTTTAGCTAAAGACATTTGTATGCTTTCTAACTTGCAACTTCTTAATCTGATTGAAGAAAACTTTCACAGTCATTTGGGATTGATCATGATATAAGATAAGGTAGACCTTGATTAGAAATGTCAGGCCAATTTTATAAATACAAGAAGTAACAGAAGTCAGAACAGAACTATCATACACCCATGTTTTACACCGCCACACCCTATTTATTATACGGTCAACAATTCACAAAACTATTGTATTCTCATCCATATGTCTGATCAACATCTTTACACCGTGACACCCTAAATTATACCTCATGTTTAGAAATACATAAAAGGTCTTGCACACTTATAGCATCCACTATAAATTAAAAACTTATGACCCTAGTGTAATAAGAGATACTGACATGGCAACATGGAACTCTGCAGAGAAGAATGTAATAACTCAAAACTACAGCACAAACCATGGCTGAGGTACACATAAAATTATATAACAATGCCTTGATGCAAAATATTTTTTAAAAAAAACAAATATATGTATGTATAGTTTACAACTAGCTACTCCAATAGGGTACTGTGTAATAATATTTCCTTTCCAAGCTCCAGCCTGGATTTTGCATCAACAATTCAGCTATTACAAATGCAGCAGGATCATCATAACCTAAACTGTTCGCAAGAATTAAAAACTGTATTAAATCAAATGACTTTATATCTTAAGTCATTTACTTTCACATTTGGAGATGCAATACCTCATCCAACTTATTAACACCTTTAACAAGAACAGAATAATAGTTCTTCACTGGCATTCCATCCACTGTTTCCTCTCTCTCATCTATATATGCAACACGTAGTGATGGGTATCTGCACAGTTCAAATGGAAAGTTGAATTAATATTGTTGTTAAAACCTACACATGCAAAAATTTAGTTGCTTACGTTATCATGAGGTTAAGAATGTTTTGGTAGCAACTTCTATCTCGAGCGTCCATGGACTTTTTTTGCATTCCATAGACCTGACAAGAAACAACATAAGTGAACTTTATATCCGCAATAGCCTGCAACAATGGATACTTGGAAGGTGCACTTGTTCCGGTGCCACTCATTATAGCTGCAGAGGAGCATTCAAAAAACTGAAATCAGTCTTTTCTTTAAAAATGACATCTGCAGGAAAAAAACACTGCAAGCTTATAAAAAAAAAAAATAGAAGGCAGATCAGAAATGAGCAACATAAGTAGTAACTAACCCTCACGCTCTGCCATATCTAGGAAGCACTGTAGCTCAAGGGCCTGCCTATAGTACATCATCCCTCTCACTGACCAATGCAGATGATACCCAGATGTTATTCGAAAAAAAAGAAGGCAATATCTTGGGACAAGCTAGAGTTATCCAATTAATATTTTGCATACCTGTCCTGGAAAGTGTCTGGCCTCTGTATGATACCCAGTGACGAACGTCATCCATTATTTCCCTGAGTGAATCTTCAGGCTTTGGATGGTAATCTACACGCTCCAAGAAATTCTTCCATTCATCTAAATTGCAGTGATAAGAGAATACAGCATTATGGTTTATACTGACTGATAAGTTAATTCTTTCCGCAAACAGAGTATCAGGAACCCAACAGCTACCTGGATATATCTTCCGAAGGTAAAACAAAATTGATATACCATCCTCATTCTCTTTATTGAGTTCCTCTTCAGAATAGAGTACATCTTCTTTATAATATGGAGTCAAGACACTAAATTAGAGAAATAAATTGCACATTAGAACCATAAATCATGAAGGAACTAGGGTTAGTGAGATATCAAATACAGTAGGCAGAAACATGTTCCGATTTAGTTAGTATTAATTCTATTAATTAATATGTTGTAGGCCTTGTCACGACTGTAAGCTAGGTTGCTTCAATAACCCGGGTGTCATGAGTTTAAAACACTGAAAGAGCCTCCCCAAATGTCAGGGTAGGCTTGCATGCATCTGACCCACCCCACACCCATAGTGGTAAGAGCCTCAAGCACCAGGACACCTTGTTTACTTTTACTTTGTAAAAGAAGAGTAACAAACATCAACCATATTTCCTTCTCTTTTCTTTTGTGGATACCCACAAAAGCTGGCATATTAAAGGTACAAGAAATTATATTATCAATTTATCATATTACTCGTGGGCAAAGTTTGCTGTGTCGATATGTATTGCCTTGTACTAGGTGGACTGTAGCATACCAATACCCAACTAATACTTGGTATGGGAAGCATACCGAAAGTTGATACACTAAATCAAGGTTCACTATCTCAATACCGGACCTCGTATTAGTACCATCCTATTATAGTGTAAGTATATAGCATCATACAAGATAAAAAGATGTACCAAGTAGTGAAACAATATGAGATTGCATACTAATTCGGTACCAGTACAGTTCGGTATACTCCAAGATATGCTATACCGTATTGAACTAGATGGTATGGGGCATACCATTCTATACCGGTGGTATACTATAAGGGGGTGTACTAATACTCAGTATGCCGAACCCGTATCCATACCGAGCATACCGACACAGTGACAAGATGACACCTGTATGGAGCATCGTATTGAGATGGCATACCTTGGTATGCCTAGTATGATAGGTACCAACTAGTATAATGAACCTTGAAACCAACACATACTGACACTATTAATATAATATTGATACCGATACTGAAACCAGTATTGCAATTTGCAAATCTTGCTCCTAAATTTTGTTTTGAAATAGGTAATCAACTCCAAATCTAGGTATTGTTTTGAAACTCTAAAGTCTAAACACTATAGTCAAAGGGTTTCTTTTATGGATTTTGAATATTATATCAGCTTGAAGCAAGATTTGTCGTCTTAGTACCAATCCTGTATTGATGCCAATCTGCTATTGTGTTGGTACAAGACCTGTTTGGTATTACCGAATATTGGTATGCCCTCCATACCACATACCAATACCGAACCGGTATAGTATAAACTATGGTTCGAAGTACCATCCCATACCGCCCGGTACGGGGCATACTGTACCATACCGTACCGGCCAAGAGCCGTACGGTTCATATATAAAAAACGGTCCGGCACTCCGGACTGTTAAAAAAATTAAAAAAATTATATTCCGTATGATACGGTAGTGTACCGTACCATACCGTACCGTTCGGTTCAGCCCGATTTGGACTCGGTTTGGGTCCGGTTCGTGCCCGATTCAGGTTAAACAGTTTTTTGATAGGGAGGGAAGGAATTTTTTTAATGTTTTGGTGAGCCCGGTACGGGGCTGGTACGGTATGGTATGGTATCATACTGTACCATACCGGTCGGTGACTAGTACGAGGTCCGGTACCAATTCCAAGTTCCTTGGTATAAACTATACAGTACAACCCATGCTACTTGGTTTGGTACAATATGGCAAACCTTGGTTTGAAGCCTACGTGTTACTTTAGGATTTAAATCTCAGAATAATTTCTAAACCTAAGGATTTCTTCTAAAACTTTGGTCCCTATTGTTAGAGTATTATTGTATTTATGGCAGTAGCATATTAAGCTTATCTTATTTTTGATTTTTTTGCCTTATTTGTACATGTCCATTTATACTAAGTCATCTATATATATCTCCATAAATATTAATACAATTCTAGAGAAGGGTTTATGGCTTTTACCCATATTTTTATGGTATCATAGCCAAAATCCTAACCAGGGTTCGCCGAACCATGTCGTACCGCCAATTCGGGGTGTATCGAACCGGATCGGTGGCCAGACGGCACGGTTCAACATATTTAAACAGGTCGGGGGGTTTATAAATAATAAATAAATAAATAAGGAATCGGCCCGAACTGCACTGAACCGATTGGTTCGGCCGGTTCGTGACCGGTTCGGGCCGGTTTGAACCAATTTTTTTCCTGTTGGGTACTGTAGACGTTAGTGGGGGGTTTTATAAAGAGGCAAAGAGGCAGAGAGTTCTCTGCTTCTTTTTATTCAACGAAGGAAAAAAAGGGCATTTTTCTCCATTTCAAGCCAATCAAACGCCAGCTAATTCAAGAGGAAGGTAGATTCAAGGTATGCAGAGCTTCCTTTTTTTTCTCTTTCCCTCTCCCCTCTTTTTTTTTGAAATTCATGAAAATTAAAAAATTAAGAAAAAATGATGTCAATTTTTTTTTGGACATGATTTTAGAGTATATGATAGATCTAGGAAAGATCTACACAATGATACTAAGATCTTGATTTTTTGTTAAGTATATAATTTTTTAAATTAAAAATTAATCTTGGATTAAAATAATTAATAACAAATAAAATAATTAATAAAAAGAACTGTAATTATAGATTATCATTATGTGGCTCGTAAGCTACTCTCATTATAAATTTCGTGTTATTTATCCAAGTTTTGATGCATCTTATGAACAGTGCTTTAGATCTAAAATTGAAAAAAAAAAAGACCTTTAATGCATTTTCAGTGTCTTAAAAAAATATATGTAGCATCTATATGATAGGATCCTACATGAATTTAAGATCAATTTTTTTATAATTTTTTTATTTTTCATATTTTTTAAATAAAAAAATTAAAAAATATTTATTTAAATTAAAAAATTAAAAAAATTAGGTTAACAAATATTAATTAATAAACATAATTATTAACCTTATATGCAATTTAAATATTCAGGTATGGATCCATCGAGAAGGAAGAAAGATCCGAAGCGTGACATTGATTGATTGTATTGAGAAATGCTCTCGAGTCGGCATCACTGAAGGTGTAAATGGCATAATGTAGAATTCAAATATGGGGGATAACAAGGTTGAAGCAATACTTGGCTGGCGGCTATTCTGATATATCTGCATGCTGACATTATCCACAAGAGGTCCATCAGTTGATGAAGAAGTATTTTGCTGATTTCAAAGCTCAAAAGGAAAAACATCGAAGAAGAAGGCAGAGATGGATCGCAGAACCGCAAAACCACCTTCTTATTACTCCAGGAAGTCAGAGTGAGCATCTATTCCTTCTAATAAGAAGGCATATATGGAGGCTGCCATTCAGGCGAGCTTGTATGCGCAGAGACAGCTAGAGGAGACGACCAGGTAGAGAGCGATTTGGACAATCAGCTTTTGAGTCGAGATCGGGATCGGGCTCTACAAGTATTGCAGGAGAGTCTAAGATAGTTTAGGAGGACATTCTCAGTCAGAGAGCTCGACAGGAGAGGCACCAGTTGTATTGCATCCATGTTGGGAGCATTTGGCAATAGAAGGAAGAATTCCAAGAACATTCCAGCATGAATCACTATCCATGATGTCGATCCACATGCCCTTTCTGGCAGAGATTCCAAGCAATAGAAGATTGACATCATGCTGAAAAAGGATAAAAAGAAGGATATGTGATGGGCCATCGGATCCTGATTTTATTTCAGTCATATCCCAGCATACGCAGCAGACAATCCATATTATTGTTATGCTATTTCATCTATACAAGTTGTTGGTGCAGGTATAGATCCTCCAGGATCGAGAGATATTTATGGTCAGCTTCTGGACAGTAATAAGAAGCTAGAAAATTAGATTGCCTCCTATTAAAGCAAGGGGCCTATGTATGGGTTGACAATGATGTATGATGGTTGGACTGGTCCTACTAGATGGAGCATCATTAACTTCTTGACTTATTGTGATGGAAAGACTTTTTTCATAAGTCTATTGATATTCAAATCAAGTGCACGATATCAATTATATTCTCAGATTGATAGAGGTGATTGATCAAGTGGAAGAACAGAATGTCATGCAGATCATTACAGATAATGAACCACAGTACAAGGCTGCAAGGCAGATCTTGATGCAGCAGTGACCGCATATTTTCTGGATTCCTTGTGCTATATATTTTATTGACCTCATTTTGATGGATATTGAAAAAATCCATATGGTGCAGAAGATAGTTGAGTTAGCACAGACCATCACCAGATTCATCTATAACCATACATGGATCTTATCATTGATGAGGAGCTTTACTGGAGAAGAAATATTAAAATCGAGGGTCACACAGTTTGCTACAAATTATATAGCACTTGATAGTCTTCTTAGCAAGAAAGTAAAGCTACGTCAGATGTTTGCTAGTCAGGAGTGGCAGCAGAGCAGATATGCCAGAGCAAATACCGAGGAAAGCAATGTCGAAAATTTAATAACGAGACATACATTCTGGCAGCGGGCTGAGAGGAAAGTGGAGGCTATCAAGCTTTTATATAAGGTACTTCGGGCCATGGACTTTGAGAGATATGCTCAGATGGGCTTTCTAAATTACATGATGCAAAGGGCATAGAAAAGATCCAAGAAACATATCCAGCACATGCTACTGAGTATATTTGGATCATTGATGGACGGTGGAGTTATCAAATAAGTTCGGATTTGCATCTAGCAGGTACGCAATAATTTATGAGATCCCAAAAATTTTAAATTAAATTATATTTGTACAAGTATACTTGACTAATTTTTAAAATATATGCGCAGTTTACTATCTGAATTCGATATTCCAATACTCCATACCGGACATTGCCATGGATGAACAGCTTATGTCTGCCCTATGCAATGTTATATACAAGATGGAGCCCAATCCAGGTATCGTAACTATGTACCTAAAAGAAATAAGTTAGGTTAAAATTGTTGAGTGATTTTTATTAGCACTAATTTCAACAAATAGCACATGATAACAATACTTTTTTTCCAGACAATTTTTAGGGAGGGCATAGATTCTTTTGGATCCACTGTAGCCATCAGAAGTAAATCAAAAATAAATCCTAGTAGGCACTATTAAGTACTAAGTCTAATATTAGATTCAGATTGATTTTTTTAATTTTGCCAAATCTAAAATTTTAAATGGTTTAATATCTTTTGCAGCTGAATGGTGGGTGCATTTTGATGGATCTGCAAAATATCTGAAAGCTTTTGCAGTCAAGATCCTTTCTCAAACGGTGTCATCTAGTAGATATGAGTGCAACTGGTCTACATTTGGCCTTATCCACTCTAAGCAGAGGAACCATCTAAAACAGAAACGCTTCAACGATCTTGTTTATATACACTATAATTTAATGTTGAGACTAAAGTGCATTCAGGAGGAAGTTGAATTGAAATACTCCGATCCCACTGCAAGTACATATGTTGATGAGGATGAAGATCCAATGATTGGATGGGTCATGAGTTAGCAGCAGGAACCAGAGCTTGATGAGCCATGATTGCCTCATCGACTAGCCAATTTTGTAGCTAGCGAGGCTGGGATGGATATTGAATAATGGGCAACAAGCAATATTCCTTACAGGGCTCCAGCAGATACAGCCCATCATCCGTCCCCGCCATCTATTCAACCCAGAGACAGAGAAAAAGAAAAGGCAGTTGCACCTCCATCAGAGCACTTAGTTCATTTAGATTCAGATACCAAAGAGAGTGGTGCTAGTACTTCTTCAGATAGTGGAGGATCTAGTGATCATGGAGGGGCTGGAGGATAGGAGTCGAGCCACCTATTCATCTTCGATTCACTGGTGAATCGCAGTTTAGCCATGCCACACGGAATACAGATCATGGGCACCAGCTGGTAGACCCCGTGGTGATACGATTCCATATAGGTAACGAGCTCCACGAGGTCGTTCGGGACACAATGCAGCTGCAACTCTTGCATGTGGAGTAGGATTCATGGATGTATCAGGATCATCCTTATATTCAAAATCCTCTTACCTATAGCTACCGACAGCTTGTGATCCATATGGTCCATATGGTGCATCTGAGATATCATCTTCCAGTGGTTATTATTCCATACAGCCCAGAGCATCTTATAGATCTGATTTTGCTACTGGTATATTTGGATGGGCCCCTGCACAGCCATATCATTAGTCTCTGGATACCTCTCAAAGTCGAGACCTCAATGAGGGATCTGCGATGAGTTATGATCCATCACACATACCTCTTGGGATGACCTTATAGGAGTATCATACTACTTGGCTAGAGGGATTTATTGATCTTCCTTCACAGTATATAAATGATCCTGATATTTATGGACATCGACACTCTACCCAAATCTAAATATCGATATATAATTATATTTATATTTTACCTTTCACTTTCATTAATTACTGATAATCTTATTTTAATTATCATTTTATATCTTATTTTAATTAGAATTAATATATTAACATTTTTTAAATCCTAAATCCTAAATCTTGAACCCTAAACTCTAAATCCTAAATCCTAAAGGCCTAAATCCTAAAAAAAATAAAAAAACCAAAAATCCATTAACAAAAAAAAAAGGACATGCCAGTAGTACCATGTGTCAGTACAATATGGTACCGGTACCATACCGACCCGGCCCAGCATCGGTACAGGTCCCCGTACCTATACCGAGAACCTTGATCCTAACCCTAAGATAAGCTATGGCCATAAGTGATTCTCTGATAGAACCTCTATCACTGATTACTCTCTTCTCCATCCCACATATCCATCATCAAACCTTCTAAGATTTCACATTACTTTTCTTTCTTTCTACTACTTACTACAATACCGCTATAATAACATCAGTACTGTTACAATATTAGTTTGCTACAATAAATCTTGCTATAGTACCGGTCTTCAAGTTCATGGTGCAACTTTTATTCTGTCATCTTACAACAAACTTATTCCAGCCGACATATCTTCATTACTTATCATCGTCAACATCAAAATCTTGGTCCCACTTAAACTCATGGACACCACCTATCTTATTTGGAAGCAAGTGTTTCTGAATGTACTCGGAAATTTTAGTCTCCTCACATATAGATGACATGGCAATCGTCCCTTCTCAAGCAATTAAGGAAATCGACAACAAAGTCTTAACCAATATGGTCTGTTTTACCTGGAAGAAAGAAGATACAACTATATTGTCATGAATTAATGCAACTGTCTCTAATTACATATGGTGATATCTACTTCATCAAAGACTGCACGAGGCTTGAACAGCGATAGCAACATTTTTTTTAAATAAAACTATATCCACCGCATTCTCTTTCAAGTCAAAACTTCAAAACATAAAGAAGAAACAATGAGCATGATCGAGTATATATGAAAGGTTAAGGCTATCGAAGATGCCCTAGATGCAATTAGAGAAGGCGAATCAAATCACAACCTTGTGATAACTATTCTTTTAGGGCTTCTGGAAGAATATCGATGATTTGTGAGTGCATTGAACACTCATCGAACCAAGCCCATCTTCGATCAACTTCATCCTCTCTTCATGCAAGAGGAGACAGAAGTACATAGAAGTCATCATCCAACAAACTCATCATAAGATGCTAGTGCCCTTTGTGCCAAGTGAGGCCGAGAAAATCAAGATGCCTATGGAGATGGATCTTGTGGAGATCACGAACAAAGATGAGGTCATGTACAACTGTATGGTTAAGGAGATGGCATAACCTTCATAACTTTTTTCATATAACCCCATTTTTTCCTAATTCTTTTTCATAGCCACATGTAAAACTAGCCATCGACTCCACCACATCGGCCATATCCTCTTCATTACCATGCACTAGAGTGCAGTGCCAGGTATGTGGCAAATTCAACCACACCGCTCTCTAGTGTTGATAGAGGTATAATCATGTCTTTATCTCTGATGACTTTCTACAAACTTTTGTAGCAGTGAACCTTCATGAATCTCTGAAAGAGGTCTGGTATCCTGACACTAGAGCTTTTAATCATATGATGTCAGATCTATGTATACCTTTGAGTTCTAAGCCCTATAGTAGAAGAGAGAATTTTTGTTGGTAATAGTCAACTACTTCCTATTACAAAAATTGGAGAAATAAAATTGAATGCTCCTAATCAATCTTTTGATTTAAAATATATTCTTGTTGTTCCTTCCAAGGTTTTAAATCCTGTGGGACGAGGCTGTCCCGGTTTTTTCATGGAACGGGATGCATTGGCGTCCCGTCCTGTCCCGACACTCAGGACAGGGGATGTTCCAAGGTATCCCGATTGGGATGCTGGCGGGATGTCCTGTCCCAACACATGAGATGGTATCTTGTCCCGGTGTCCCACGGGACGTCCCGCCGGAACCTGAATCCTTGGTTCCTTCTATAAAAAGCAACTTGCTTTCTATTCGTCTATTTTATTGCAACTATAACTCAACATTCAAATTTGACTCAACTAATTTTTCTATGAAGGATAAAGAAATCAGGATGGAGCTTGTAAGATGCAATAATCCAGGAACATCACTTTACCTTTATTTTTAGGAGTTGCAAGAATAGGGAATAAGCCAAAATCTACTTTGGTTACTAAGAGACTTAGCAGCGATCTTTGGCATAGAAGGTTAGGTCATTCAAGTCAATTGGTTTTGTTTAAGTTTATTAAAGAGAATAAAAGACCTTTGAATCTAGAATAAATGTTTTATTGCAGTGCATATCATATTAGCAAACATATGAAACTTTCTTTTAATAAATCTATCTTATTTAATTTTTCCTTCTCAATTGATTTATTGTGATGTATGGCAAGCACCTATTAATTCTATTTCTAGTTTCAAGTATTATGTTCTGTTCATAAATGATTATTCTCACTATTCATGGATGTATTTATTAAAATTCAAGTATGAGGTGTTTGAGAAGTTTCATGAATTTAAGGCTTTAGTTGAGAATGTTTTTCAAAAGAAAATTAAATCTTTCCAATCTGATGGAGGAAAAAAGTTTGATAATAAAAAATTTCTTACTTTATTTCATAAATATAGTATAATTCATAGAATTTCTTGTCCATACATACTACAACAAAATGGGATAGCTTAACAAAAACATAGATATATTGCTAATATTATTAGAACTATACTTTTTCAATCTAACATTCATGCTAGATTTTGGGCTAATGTGATTCAAACTGTTATTTTTCTTATTAATCTTTTCCCTCTATTACAGTTTTAAAGGGTAAATCACCTTACTATGTCTTATATGGCCATCCTCCACATGACTTGTGTTGGAGAAAAAAAATAAAAGAGTTCATTAACTTAGGGTTAAAACATCCCTTAAAAAGACTTTACAGGGTAAGTTATTAATTCTAGTGGAGCGATGAAAGTTAAGCTACTACTCTATTCTAATTCTAACACTATTCCTTAAACTAGAACATATACATCAACTAAGCCCAGCTTAGAATATATAGTAAGAACCAAGTAGAGTTGAGAGCTTTGATGAAGATGTCTACGAATTGATCTGCTGAACTCGTGACGGATGTCTTAATCTTACCACTCAAAATAACTTCTTGAATAAAATGACAATCACAATCCACCTCTATATGCTTAGATCGCTCATGAAAGACTGGATTAATAGTGATATAAGCCGTTGCTTGATTATCGCAATGCATATCCATAGATTTTATATAGACAAATCCCAAATCCTCCATAAAGGACTTAAACCACATCATCTCATAGGCAGTATGTACCATTATTCTGTACTCTTATCTTTGCACTAGATCTAGCCACCATATTTCGCTTTTTGCTTTTCCATGTGACTAAGTTTCCTCCAATATAAGTACAATAACTAGAAGTCGAGCATTGATCATCCACAAACTTTGCATAATCTACATCAGAATAGATCTCGATGTCAAGATGTCTAGATTTTTTGAATAGTCCTTTTTCTGGAAAATCTTTTATATAATGGAGAGTTCTTATGGCTGCTTCCCAATATTCTTTCTGACTTATGCATGTACTGGCTAACCAGTCTAACCATAAAAAAAATATCGGGTCACGTAATGATGAAGTATATTAGTTTTCTAGCTAGTCAACAGCACTGAGCTGGATCTAGAAAATCCTTCTCATCATTTTTAGAAAGGATGTTGTGACTAATAACAATAAGAGTGCTAATAGACTTACAACCAAGAAGTTCGATCTCTGCTAACAAGTCAAGTGCATACTTTTGCTGAGAAAAATTAATTCTATCAGAATAGTAAGCAATCTCAAAGTCGAAGAAGTGCCTTGACCTGCCAAGATCTTTAATAATAAAATGGGATTGAATATTTAGTTAGACTTCAGCGATGCCATCTATATCATCACCAATGAGGATATCATCCACTTAAAGTACAAGTACAATAATTCCCAATAAACCCTTTCAGACAAAGATCGAGTGATCAAGCTACGAGTATCTGAGCTCTACACTAGCAACATCCTTTGCGAACTTGTCAAACCAAATACGAGGACTATGTTTCAACCCATAAATAGCTTTTTTGAGCTTGCATAGCCGATTCTCTCCCTGAGCAACATACCTCGGTAGTTAATCCATATAGATATCCTCAAGAAGATCACCGTAAAGAAATGCATTCTTGACATCTATCTAAATAACAAGCTAATCTTGGTTAATAGTAATCAAGAATACAACCTAAATAAAATTCATCAAAGTTATAGGAGAAAATATCTCATAATAATCGATCTCGTAAGTCCGAGTAAATCCCTTAGCAACCATGCAAGCCTTATACCGGTCAATAGATCTATTTGGTAGGTGTTTGATAGTAAACATCTATTTACACTCAACACGCTGAACACCCATAGGAGGAGGCACAAGCTCTCAAGTACCATGGCTGATAAGAGCACTCATCTCTTCATCCATAATGATTTTCCAAGCTGAATCGGATAGTACTTTTGAATAAGTTCTGGGAATAGATACTGAGTAACTGAGGATATAGACAAGGTAAAATGGCAGAAAGAGGGATTGAAATGGTCCAGATAGACATAATTAGCAATAAAGTACATGGTACATGTACATTTACACTTGTGTAGAGCAATATGAAGTAAAGATCAGATACCTTAGGATCTAGACCTGGAGCTGGAGAAGGCGGACTGGGGTGGACATGAGTCATGGGTTTCTTGCAATGCTAATAAACCTACAAAATAGAAGGAACTATTGGTAGTATCTCTAAAGGCAGCTCCAGATCCGAGGAAGGAACATCTTGTAGTGACGGGACTGGTATAGGTAGAGGAGGTCCAGAAAAAGGTACCAATAGAGCCTCGAAAGGAGAAAATAATAAGACACTCGAAAAAAGTAACATCAGCAGAAATAAAGTGACGCCGAGCAATAGCATCATAACACCTATACCTTTTTGTATGCGGGTGTAATCCAAGAAAACATACTTAACAGACTGAGAAGATAGTTTGCCAACTCCAAGGCTGAGCAAGTGAACAAAGCAGACATAGCCAAGCACTCTACGATTTAGAGAAAACAAAGACTTGTCCAGGTAAAGACAAGAGAATGGTGTCTGACCATCAAGAACTGAAGATGGGAGATGATTAATGAGATAGCAAGCAGTAAAAATAGCATCCCCCTAATATTGTTTAAATGCATGCATCTAAAACATTAGGATACAAGCCATATTCAAGAGGGTATGATTCTTACATTTAGCAACTCTATTCTACTAAAAAATATATGCATAGGAGGTATGATGAATAATATCATTAGAAATACAAAACTTTTTAAACAAGAAGCTTGCAAATTTAAGCCATTATCAATGCGAAGAATCTTAATGGACATAGAAAATTAAGTTTTTATTTCTATATCCGATTGTTTGAATACATTGAAGATATCATACCGACTTTAAAGAAGATAGATCAAAGGGAGTATTATACTGATGACTGACACTAGAGAAAAAATACAAATGACGGTGCTTGTTAAACTCATAAGCAGCACATGATAAAGAAGACAAAGTAAAGGAAATAGACAAAAATTGACTCAACGACAAGATACCAGGATGGCTGAGTCTGCAATCCCAAAGAAAGATCCGAATCCTAAGTACCAGGAGAAGTTGCAACAAAGGTAGCAAGTTCCGCATCCAGATACTAAATATCCTATAACTCATGCCCAGCACCAATCTACTTCCCAGTCTAAAGATTCTGAAGGATATAGTTGAAAGGAAAAAAGATAACTGAACAATCCAAAGAGTGGGTTAGCTGACCTATAAATAGAAGACTAATAAAAAATTTAAAAATGTAAAGAACTCTATCAAGAGGTAAAGAAAAGGAGGCAGCCACTATCCCCTCTTCCAAAATGGGAGAAAAGGAGCTATCAGCAATAGAAACAGGAAGATGAGTAGAAAGGGACAAAGTGAAAAATAGAGATAGATTGCCTGTTATATGGGTAGAGGCACTAGAGTCTAGAAACTAGGACTTACCACGGATAGCATCCAAAGCAGACCCAAAAGATGGAGATGCAAGGAATGAAGAGGCATGTGGCTGCAATAATCTATCATACTCCATCTTAGTATAATAATATTGCTCGTGAACTCAAAAACAGGGGCAACACTTGCAAGAGCAACAATAGTTGGTTTGGCAGTCTCTATTTTACTAAATTTCTATCAGCACTGCTCAAAAGGATGGTTAGTGTCAGTGCAGTGAACACAGGAAGGAAAACCATGACCACGGCCCCGGGCACATCCCCTAGAAGCAGCATGAGTAGATTAATCCATAAATGTAAACAAAAATTTAGAAGTAGCAATGGTCATAGATACTCAGAGCACATGAGCAAGAGCACTAGTTAACAATGGGACAGTAGAGTTAGACAAGAGAGATTACCAAACATGATTGAGATTATCAACCGGTTCAGAGAGAAACTTGACTACATGAAATTCTTCATGTTGTTGCTTCAAGAGGGTCGCATCAGTAGTAATGGGATGATGAACAGTCAATTCATTCCACTTGCCTTTAACTGCTACAAAGTAGTCGTTGACAAAGCATCCATCTTGACAAAAATTAAAAACCTGCTTATATAGAGAATAAATATGGCTAATATTCTTCTAATGCCCATACATTTTCTTGAGAGCATCCCATATCCCTTTTTCCATAGAAAAAAAAATAATATTGGCACTTACAGAAAGTTCACAACTATTCAAAATCCAAGTGATAACTGTGTAGTCATCATTTTGCCACTTATCTACAATTTTAGTTGTTGTCTCGCCATCAAAATACTTAGATGAAGAGGTGGCATCAGGAGGGGCATTGGTGAGATATTTCAACTTATGTTGAGAACCAATAAAGAAATTGAAGGCCTAAGCCTAGAGGACATAATTAGCACCATTCAACTTGATTGTGGTGCCCAAAGGAATGGACTTTTGAACTTTCGAAGATAATGCCGTATAGATCTGAGAATAACAGTGGTAGCACACACGAACAAGAAGCCTTAATCATAACATAGATAAAAAGAAGACCAAGGAATCTACACCCTCACCTAGGCATGGAAGCATAAAGAAGGCAACAATAAGCTTTAAGCTCCTAAGAGGGTTGGCGGCAGTATCTTTGTAGCACCCAATAGAATTCCTAGTTCCACTAGGAGCTAGATCAGCCTTTGAAGGTTTTTCTTAGGGATGGAGACCCTAGATGTTTTGGACCTTGGTGTTGGCCTACGCCTCAAGTCTAGCCCGCAGCAAACCCAGGCCGCAGCAGATCCAAATCTGCACTGAGGCAGGCCCACAAGCCCGCATGGCCACAGGTACGAGTGGCAATTTATGACCCGACCCACGTTCGACCCACCATAAACATATTTGGATTTGGGATAAATGGGTTTGGATCATAAACTGGTTGACCCGTTTAATCCATTTAATAAACATATTGGATTTAGGTTTTTTAGGCCTAACCTCTTTAATCCATTTACCCATTTAATATACGAATTGGGTCATATCGAGTTGGGTTAAGTAAACAGGTTATCTATTTATTAAACAAGTTATTCAATTATTAAATGGATTAAAAAGGTCAGATTGAGTTGGGTTGGGTTGGATAAATAGATTATTTAATTATTAAATAGGTTAAACAGGTCGGGTCAGCAGGTTAAACGGGTCGAATCGGGTTATATATTTATTAAATAGGTCGGGTTCAGGTTGAGACTTTTCTGACCTGATCTATATATGACCCGACCCGTATATGCTCGACCCAACCCGATTGCCATCCCTAGCCACAAGCTAGCACGTAGCCCAAGTGTGTTTCACCCCTATTGTCATGGTGCATCATGGTCCATAGTGAAATTGGCACGGTCCATGATAGTTTTCACTAGCCTTTATCATGGTCTATGCATGTTTTTTGCATGATCGAACACTCCAGAGTGATCGTAAGCAAGATCCAATGGCGAGCATTGATTCCAACTTGGTTTGGAACTGATCTGGTAGGATTTCGAGTAGATTTTACATATTTGATGCTGATCGGATGGCCAGAAGTTTTTGGAGAGTCAAACAGGAGTTGGAAAAGGAATAAGAGTCATCCTAGAGGCTATAAAAGGGGACAAACATGTAATACCCATCAGAACATGGGAGGATTTCCCATTTGGAATTAGAGGGAGACTCCCAACGGGAGTCTTCTTCTCCGATTCACTTCTACTAGGATTCAAAGAGAGAGCTGGGAGGGAGTCAAAGTCCTCCCTTCGACCCTCTTTAAACCCTAGGGCACCCCCTCTCAAAACCCACCAAAGTCGAGGAATCGAGGAGAACTCACTGGTTTCTTTCGCCACCATAGCCGATCGTCGTCGGGAAGCCAGGTGGGGGTGGTTCCATTCCATTTCTCTCTCCTTGGAAGCTAAACCCTTGATCGCCGACCACCGGAGGCCGCACCATCGTGGAGCACGGTCTCGGCCACCCTCCTCCAGCAAGAAAATCTAAGCATTGGGGAGCGTGAGGGGGGCATGGAAGCTCTGTTCGGCCAACGAGAAAAGAGGAGAGAAGAAAAGAAAAAGAAAAGAGAAAGAAAAAAAAAAAAAGAAAAGAGGAAAAAAAAAAGAAAAGAGAAAAGAGACAAAAAGAAAAAGAAGGAAAAAAAGAAGAGAGAGAAGAGGAGAAAAGGAGAGAGAATTAGAAAAGAGAGAAAGAGGAGAGAGAAAAGAGGGGATAAATAAATAAATATTAAAAGGGAAGATCGAAAAGTTTCTCTCAAAAAATTTGTGAAGGGTATTCGCAAGTAGACCACTGATAAAATTCAGATAAAAAATTTTGGATTTATAATTACTATATAATTATTTATTAATATTAAAATTATTATTGTAGGAAGATAGCCTTCTGGATAGAAGGGCGTTGAGCAAGTTTTGGATACGGACTGATATCGGATGTATTTATTTTGTCTCTAGTGCGGTAAGAATTTCTGGATATCAACCACCTAATTATATAAAAAATATTTTATGCATCGATGATTTTGCTCCATGTGATATGATAATTGCATGTAATGTTCTTATTTAATAAGTACATATGGTATTTGATAGTCATCTGTTATATATATTCATATATTAAGCATATGTGGTTTTATATGAATTATGTATTGTTGATCTTGGTTGGATAATTCCAATATACATACGCATTCCATTAGGTGAAAGAGTGTATTTTGATATAAAATTTGTTAACGAGCATGAACTAATTTTAAGATTGCATGATGGGTGGTGGTGCACTGGACTAGCCATATATTGATGGCCCACTACAGGCCGGAAATATAGTAACATTGATGCCCCACTACATGTCAGAAATGTAATAACATTGATGCCCTACCATAGGCCAAAAATGTGGAACTATTGATGTCCCGCCACAGGCCAGAAATATGAAACTATTGATGCCCCATTGCGAGCTAGAAATGTGGTTATGGTAGTCCAAAACCGAGCACCCTAAGATAATTAAATTTGATTTATGATGATTACGAGAGCCATATGATATGACATTTTGCATCGGATGGCATATGTTATTATATATAATCGAGGTATTTTGTGACATTACATATTACAGGGTTTCCTGGACCGTGCCGTACTGGCGGTTCGGGACGTATCGAACCGGATCGACAGCCAACCGACACGGTTCGGCCTAATAAATCGATTCTTATGTTTCGAAAATAAAAAAAATTAGTGAACTAGTCCGACCGGTCCTGAACCAGCCCGAACCGCGTCGAATCGGTCGGTTCTGGACCAATTCGACCTGCACGGATGGTTTTTTCTTATGGCTATTGTGCACTTATAATTGGGGGGCCTTTTTAAAGAAACAGAGAGCTCTCTGAAGCTTTGGAAGGGAGGCTTCAACATACTCTATAAAATCCATTTTGTTTTCATTTCAAGCCAATCAAATGCCAAATAATTCAAGAAGAAGGTAGATTCAAGATATGTATAGCTTCCTTTCTCTTTCTCCCTCCCCTCTTTTTTTGAAATTCATGAAAATTAAAAAATTAAGAAAAAATGTTGTCAATTTTTTTGAACATGATTTTAGAGTATGTTATAGATCTATGAAAGATCTACACAATGATTCTAAGATCTTGATTTTTTGTTAAGTATATAATTTTTTAAATTAAAAAATAATTTTTAAATTAAAAAAATTATTAAAAAATAAAATAATTTATTAAAAAATTATAATTATATATTATTGTTATAGGGCTCATAAGCTACTCTCACTATAAATTTCATGTTAATTTATCCAAGTTTTGATGCATCTTATGAAAGTGCTTTAGATCTAATATTGAAGAAAAAGTGGCCTTCATGCATTTCCAGTACCTTAAAAAATATATGTAACATCAATAATAGGATTCTACATGAATTTAAGATAAAAATATTTTTTTATAATATTTTGATTTTTTATATTTTTTAAATCTAAAAATAAAAAATATTTATTTAAATAAAAAAAATTAGGTTAATAAAGTATTAATTAATAAACATAATTATTAAGTTTATATGATTTTTAAATATTCAGGAATGGATCCATCGAGGAAGAAGGATCCGGAGCATGACATTTGTTGGTTGCATGAAGAAATACTTTCGGGTTGGCATCACTGAAGGTATAAATGGTGCAATATAAAATTCAAAGATGGTGGGATAACGAGGTTGAAGCAGTACTTGACTGATGGCTATTCTGATGTATCTGCATGCCGACAGTATCCACAGGAGGTCCGTCAGCTAATAAAAAATATTTTGCTGAATTCAAAGCAGAAAAGAAAAAAATATCAAAGGCTGAGATAGACCGCAGAGCTGCAGAACCACCTTATTATTTCAGGAAGTCAAAGGGAACATCTATTCCTTCTGATGAGGCACAGATGAAGGCTGCTATCCAGACAAGCTTATATGAATAGAGGCAGCCATATTTATGGACATCTTTCTTTTCAGTATATAAATGATCCTGATATTAATGGACATCGATACTTGACCCGATTCTAAATATCGGTATGTAATTATATTTATATTTTACCTTTCACTTTTATTAATTACTGGTAACCTTACTTCAATTATAATTTTATATCTTATTTTAATTAGAATTAATGTTTTAGTATTTTTTAAATCATAAACCCTAAAACTTGAATCCTAAATCCTAAAACTAAATCCTAAATCCTAAACCCTAAAAAAATCCTAAATCCCTTAAAAAAAAGTTAGGCATGCCGGTTTGTATCGGCACGCCCACCGTAACGACACACCATATGGTACAGTACCAATACTATAACGGTCCAGTGCTAGTACAGGTCTCAGTACCGATACCAGGATCCTTGACATATTACTTTTAAATTATTTTATTATTATGATGGTGCGAGTATGAGAAAATTCTTACTGAACTATAAAGCTCACTCTCCACTTCTCTTTTCTTTTAGAGTCGCAAGACACGTAGCGGGAGTTGGGTCGAACATGGGATTTAAGTTTCAGCATTTTTTTAATTACTTAGTTCTATTTCTGATATACATGTAACAAACAAGTTGATCATTTATTCATGAATTAAACGAGTTGATTATTTAGTTACTATTAGATTATTTTAATGGAGTTTGGTTATTAAATTTAATTTTTGGAAATGATGAGAATCTCGTATACTTAGGCCTAGTATAATCTTTAAGGTGATACTTAGGATTTGTGCGGCCGGTCATGTAGCCGATCCCGGTACTGGGTTCGAGGCATGATAAAATAGGTCAAGGACAGTGTGTGAGGATCTTGAGAGCTTCCAAGAGGTATAATAGCAATGAGAAAGCCTATAGGAGCTAGATGGTCTTTTTGAGAGCTGAGAGCTTTATGAGAGATTTGGAACTTCTTGTTAAGAGAAATTATACAGGATTAAAAATGTGAGTTCTTATCTTGTAAATGATTATTTTTTCATAATAAAATCTTGCATGCCTTATTCCGCACAAGAAATTTTCCAAGTGTTATCAATACAGGTAATACCACAATAACTGGTATCAGAGCTGTAGATAGTCTATATTGATCAAAATTGAAGAAAAAAATAAGTGCAATAAAAGTCAACATCAATTGGTTCGATAAGAAGAGCAATTTCTTTCTGGCAAGCGAGGTTGAAAGACATGCTTATCCAGTAGGGGCTGATCGATGCTCTCATATGTGATGAGAGGCCAGCTACCATAGAGAAAAAAGTTCGAAACAGCTCCAGATGTAGGTAATGAGTATAATCTGCTTGTATTTGATGGATGACATGGTGATTCATATACTATGCAAGACTTTCCTAGTGGTGCTATAGACGAAGCTCAAAGAATTGTATATTGCAAAGTCCCTCACTAAGACGCTCTTTCTTTAGAAGCAATTTTATCAACTATAGATGAGCGAAGGATAGAGCATGCAGAAGTATCTCAACAACTTTCAAAGGATCCTCACCAATCTTTTTAGTATAGGTGAGAAAATTGAAAAGAATACCGGGACGTTGGTCTTACTATCATCATTTCCATACTCCTTTGAGTCCTTGGTGACTACTCTTCTAGTGGGAAGAGCAACATCAAGATGGAGGAGATCACCTCGGCGCTTCTTCAGAATGAGATTCTCAGGCAGGAGAACCAAGATTCAGGTAAGGCTAGAACTCAGCATTGGCGATCTCTAGAGTTGGCGACAAAAGGAGCAACAATGAATCGCAAGATGGGTGGTTTAGATCGAAGGATGCGAGCAAAATCAAGTGCTACCGGTGCAACAAGTTATGGCATCATATCAAAGATTGCCCATAACTCAAGAATCGAACAAAGCCTATTATGGCAATGGCTGATTGTAGCGATAGTGATGGATACAATGATGTACTCATCATATCCGACAGCGTATCTCCTTCTTCCTAATAGTAGATTTTAGATTCTACATGTCCATGTCATGTATATTACAGAGAGTTGTTCAACTCTTTAGAGAGAAGAGAGGATGTTGTCCGTCTACCAAACAGATCAAGTTGTGCGATCAAGGATGAAAAGACAATCAGCTTAAAGCTTCATGATAAAATATCAAGAAAATTGGATGAGATCTAATATATATCCAGTTTCAGCAAAAATCTAATCTTACTAAGTAAATTGGATTCAAATGGCTACACATAGAGAGCCGGTGATGGAATCCTGAAGTTTATCCATGGTAATATGGTTGTCTTGCAAAGAAAGAAGCATGAAGGATATTACATCTTGATAAGGAATCTAGTGCAAGGTGAAGTCCTCGATGCAAAAAGGAGTCTAGACGAGGTAGAGCTCTAGAAGTAAATTGATCTGGCACGAGACAAGAGACTTGAAAGTACGACCAGCGATGTTGCATGATGAAGTTTTGTATTATCACAGGAGATTTTTCTGAGCAGGTCTCAGGTCAAGGTGAGTATAGCATATGATGGAGATGAGATCGAGTGGCCTGCCTCGACTTTCATGTTTGCCCATCTATTAGTAGGCATTTTCTCCAGGGCATGGCAGCGAGATCCTTTAAGAGCTCTCAAAAATAGGTAGAGGCCAGAAATCAAGTCGAGGTGGAGGATGTTAGGCTACACCTCGAGCCAGCCTACAGCAGACCTAGGCCCGTAGTAGACCGAGGTCTGCAAGGAGGCAGGCCCGCATGGAGGCAGGCCTGTACCCCCGCGTGGCCACAGGCCAGTGCGTGGCCCGAGTGCGCTTCACCCCTATTATTACAGTGCATCATGGACAGCCTAGTCCATAAAGGAATTGGACGGTCCATGGCAGTTTTCACAGGTCTTTATTGCGGTCTGTGCACATTTTCTATGCAATCGAATGCTCTAGAGTGATCCCGAGTGAGATATGATGGCAAGCATTGATTCCGACTCAGTTTGGACCTGATCCAACAGGATTTCAGGCTAATTTCATGCATTTGTTGCCGATAAGATGGCTAGAAGCTTCTAGGGAGTCAAACAGGAGTTGAAAAAGGAATAGGAGTCCTTTTCCAATAGGATTTGAATCACTGGACTCTTGTCAAACTGCTCTTCAATAAGGAGATGTCCTAAAGCTTATAAAAGGGAGGCAGATGTATCAAAGATAGTGTGTGGGATCCAGAGGACTTCTAGGAGGTGTGGTAGTGGTAGAGAAAGCCTGTTGGGCTAGAGGGTCTCCTTGAGAGCTGAGAGCTTTGTAAGGGATTTGGAGCTTCTTATTGAGAGAAATTGTACAGGATTGAGAATGTGAGTTCTTATCTTGTAAGTGAATATTTTTCTCATAGTGAAATCTTGCATGCTTTATTAAATTATGTTTTCTATTTTATTCTCTTCTTTCTCGTGGAGTCAACAATGATATCATGATTTTAGGCACAGGGATCCGTATTCTATACGAGAAATTTCTCGACAAGTGGTATCAATGCAGGTGGTACCACAATACATGGGTAGTAGCCCTAGAAGCTAGGATTTCTTTCTTGCTTGAAAGTGTGCAAGAGGGAGAGGGAGAAAGAGAGGTGGTTAGGGTTTTGGAGGTGGCACATGGAAGGGGAAAAGAAGAGAGAGAGGGACGTCAGCTAGGGTTTTGGAGAGAAGAGAGGGGCGGGGGCTAGGGTTTTGGAGGGTGGCAGATGGAAAGAAAAAAATAAAGAGACAAGAAGGAGAATGGCTAAAGAGAGGGGAGGGGGTGGTAGAGCAAGGAAACCTTGCTCTAATACCATGTTGGAGGGGAAAAAAAGAGTTCACTAACTTGAAGCTAAAAGAGCCCTTAAATAGAATTTATAAGAATAAGTTGTTCCAGTGGAACAATGTAAGTTAAACTACTATTATACTCTAATTGTAACAACTTGAAACTTTTAAAAATATTCGGATGCTTGTGCTACCTAGATCTATAGGACATCGCTGATCTTAAGCTCTCTCCTTGGTCTTTACCTTGTGTTTACTTGGAAATTTCTAGTAAATACAAAGGATTCTGATGCCTTTATCCAAGTATCAATAAAGTTTACATTTGGCATGTTGCATTTATTGAATCCATTTTTCTGTATTCTTATCTCTCCAAATTTACTAGCTCTGCACATCCTCATTCAATTTTCAATTATTTCAAGATTCTTTGTCAAATCCATCTATGTTAGATAGTGATCCTTTTACCCTCGAAGCAATCTCACAATTTGATTCTCTTTCTGACAACAATTCTCTTTGAATTCTTCTGAGTACTCTCTTTCTAATGTTTCACTAGATCCCTCGTGATTAAAAGGACTACCTACCAATGAGATCTTCTCCTCTTTTCAGGGATCGATACATGCCTCCCACTCAATTGAAACCCTAATGACAGAAAAAAGAAAGATAAACTATGCAAAACCATAGAAAATATCAATGAAGGAAAGACGAAAAAATTTAAAAGGTAAGAACTTTTCCTACTTGACACATGCCTCATCTAACAATCCGAAACAATTTTGAATCTATACCAGAAAACCTCGTCCTCCTAATCTAAAACCAAACTCCCAGCCATAGTTGAAACCACACCTGAGCCTCCACTCCCAAATCAAACCAGTTTCTCTGATGCAACCAAGTTGCCACCCTTGTCTATACCCTCCATCACTCCTGCTTTGTCTCCCATTTGCACCCACCCTATGATCATGAGATCCCTTGCCCAAAAGCAAGATACGTCCTCTTCCCTCCTAGTTTCTATATCTTCTACTTTAGCTATTGAACCTAACTCTTTTTTTGCAACCTTTCAACATGCATGTTGGCAACAGGCAATGTTGGATGAATATCAAGCCTTACTCTCTAATACTACCTGCAATCTTGTGCCTCTGCCGCCCTCTATTAATTTCATCGATTGCAAGTGGGTCCTCAAAGTGAAACATAAGGAGGTGGCTCTTTGGAATGTCTCAAGGCTGAGTTGGTTGCACAAAGCTATAAACAGCAACCAGGGATCGATTTCGATGAGACCTGCTTGCTAGTAGTTAAGCCTACTACTATTCACACTATCCTATCTATTGCTATGTCTTCTAAATGGTCTCTTCGACAGTTAGATGTTAAAAATGCCTTCATGAGGAGGTGTCCAAGGAGGTCTACATGAAGCAGCCATCTAGTTTTGTGCATCCATCCTACCTCCACCATGTTTGTCACTTACAGAAGGCTATTTATGGGCTCAAACAAGCATCTCATGCCTAGTTTCAATGGTTTACCTCTTTTCTTTTGAGTTGAATTTTCAAGGGAGTACAATTGACCCTTTAATGTTTGTATCCCATTCTGTACAAAGGATCATTGTCCTCTTATTATATATTGATAATGTATCATTACTGGTAGCTCCTCTCTATTGGCTTCCTTGATTTCTACCTTGCAGGCTAAGTTTGCCATGAAAGATCTAGGCCCTCTTCATTACTTTCTAGGAGTGGAAGTATCTAATTTGACCAGTGGTGTATTCCTTACTCAACAAAAGTATACTCATAACCTCCTAGAGCATCATGGTTTCTTCTTTAGCAAGTTAGTCTCTACTTTTCTTGTGCCTAACACAAATCTATCCGCTCATAAAGGTCGCTTGCTTGAGGACTCTTACACTTATAATCAGATTGTGAGGGTTTTGCAATATTTTACTTTTACTTGTCCGGACATCTCTTATGTTGTCAACCTGGTGGCCCAGTTTTTGTATGCTCCGCATGAGCGACATTTCCAAGCTATCAAGCACATCCTTTTCTACGTTCATAGTACTTTATCCTATGGGCTTCAATTTTTTCAATGTCAGTGTCTATTCTTAGTAGCCTATTCAGACGTGGACTGGGTAAGATATCCTAATACTCGGTACTCCATTTTTGGTTTTAATATCTTTCTGGATCCAAATTTTATTTCCTAGTCTACTAAGAAACAACCTACTATATCTCGGTCAAGATTCAAAACTGAATATCGCTCCATCACATTCATGCTTACTGAGACCATCTAGATTCACCATATTTTTTGAGATCTTGTCATGGCTCTTGTGTGGCTTTTCTCCATTTACTATGACAATCTTAGCACTACTTATATTTCTACAAATCCGGTTCTTCATGTGCGCACCAAGCATATTAAGCTTGATCATCATTTCCTACAAGAGAAAGTACAAATGGGCGATTTCTCTTCTTCACGTTTCTTCTAACATGCAACTTGCAAGTATCTGCACGAAGCTATTGTCCACTTCCTAGTTTACTCTACTTCAATCCAATCTTCACATTCAATCATGGATGTTCAGATTGCAAGGGGATGTTAAGAGTATTATTGTATTTATGGCATTAGATGTATTTATGGCAATAGCATATTAGGCTTATTTTATTTTTTACTTCTATGCCTTATTTGTATATATCCATTTATGCTTAATCATCTGTACATATCTCTATAAATATTAATACAAATCTATAGAAGAGTGTGTGGCTTTTACCCATAATTTTCACCTATAACTGGATTCAGTTTCAAAAAGTCATTCCAGATTCAGAAATATGCAGTTCATTGCAAAACCTATTCAAGAATCAGAAATCTCCAATTAGCTAAAAATCAATTCTTCCTTGAAAATTTAGTAAATGATGCCATGGTAGTTTGATTTTAAGTTATGGTTTCCACTAGAAAATCTGAAATCATGAGCTTTCAGAATGATATTTCTGAACTTGTATGCATGTGTTTATGCTTGAAATTTTATATCTAGAGAACCTTTTTCTACATTTCTGAATATTCATTGGAGTTTTTACTATGACATTATAAATTTTCTATTAAATTTGAACTTGAAGACATAATTCTAAATTACATGTGCTATAGCCAGGTGGCTTAGATGGCCTCAATTGAATTATTGATGTAGTATATATGAACTTCAAGCCAATGTGGCACATTCTACCATGTCAGATTTTTAGGTTTCTATTTTTTGGTTTTAGAATCCATATTGTGAATGGAATTAAGTTATATAATCTCTAGTTTGGAAGGCTTGGAAGCGAGTATGATTTGGTGCATAGTGCATTCACTTGAAATTGAAATCCGTCATGTGACCCCCCCCCCCCAAACCTCCCTTTTTTTTTTGTTTTGTTTGGGGGGGGGGGGGGGGGGGGTTGCGCGGCAGCTAAATAAAAGTGGACAAAAGAGATAAGAGAAAAGCAGGAGCAAACATCCAATCTCATCTGGGAGCCTGTACATCCATTTCATCACTCCTTTCCCAACAAACCAAAGGCCAACCATTTATTTGGGGTAGTCTAAGAATTTATACTTGCTTTGGTATTGATTATTAGTCCAGTCCTGTTCAAGTACACATGAAATTTTGAAGGTTTGGATCTTTCAGAAGAAAGAATAAACTTTCTTCTTCCTATTTCTTCCATGAGTCTTCTATTTTATTCCCTCTTTCCTTCTAGATTTCTGTTATTCTCTACCTACTTCTTCTCCCCTCTCCTCTTTCTTCTCCCCCTTAGCTTGAAGTTTGAACAAAAGTTGTTGTGATTTACTACCAAAGTAACTCATAAGTAAATTTCAAACTAAATCAGGGCACTAAAGCACAATTTCAGCTCTCAATCAGAAAAAGGTGGCATCACTTGCAATTGATTATGTTCCTCCTGCAATTAAAAAAAAAAAAGATTTTCTGGTACAGCTATACAAGAGAAACTGTAGCACAATTCCCTGACTCATCAGCTCCAATCTAAGGAGCGTACCCTCTGTTTTCTTCTTCCAACTTTATCTTAGATTTCCTTTTACCTTTCCAATTCTATACAATTTATATTTTGGAAAGTAATAAATGCAAATGTATATTTAATTGGATCGGTAAGATTGCCATTTGGTGTAACAAATGTTCACAGATAAGGCTAAATTGAAGTACCAAGGATGTGCATTGTATGTGATGGAAACACAGCAGCACAGCTATTCAAGGATTAAGAGATATGATGACATTCTCCTTTTGAAATCAATAAACTGCATGTAATGGAACCATATACCATAGCACATCCAGAAAATCAGTCACTTGCATCAAACATGCCAATTCTAGTCCTACTGATCGGACTGGCACTTGGCTGAACTTAACCTCGGATAAGGTCCGCTATTCTCAAATTACATGTTAAAAACTTGCATCTCTAACCCCTACCAAATACATTAAGTTTGACGAAAAAATCATGTCAAGTCAAGCTCAAAATATCCTCAATCGAATTTAAACTACTTGCAGCTGTGTCAAAAAAAACTCGTGTGATGGGGATCCAAGATTGTGTCATGATGCATCAAAAAATGCAGGACTTAGGATTTTCCTACATTTAATTATAGTTGCCAATTTTTTGTATTTTATTTTACTTCTACTTATTTTAGTTTTAGTGAATTATTTTGGAACCAAGGGCCAAGATTAAAGATCTTTAGATCTTACTTTCCGATTTGATTGACCCAGTCACAATCATGATTACTGCTCTTGCATCATTGCATTGTTCATGCTATGCTAATAGTGAATACTAACCTTCTGTTTGGTACGAAGGATGGATTGTAAAAAAGATAGATGAAAAAGGAAGGATGAATGGAAGAGGGGATGGATGGATCTTCCATCCATCCTTCTGATTGTTTGGTAAAACATACAAGGATAGATGAGAATAATTCCCTCCTCTGTTTAGTATAAGAGGAATGGGAGAGATCCATCCATCCTTCTGATTGTTTGGTAAAACATACAAGGATAGATGAGAATAATTCCCTCCTCTGTTTAGTATAAGAGGAATGGGAGAGACTAGAGAGGATAGATGAAACTTATGAGACATTCTTAAAAAGAATTCATTTATGAGGATAACTTTGTTATTATAACAATTTATTATTCACAAATCCTATCTATCCTCCCTGCATCCTCTTAAATCGGGAGGATGAAAATTTGTGAGCCCAAGTGGATGGACAATCCACCTTTTTCATCCATCCTTTCTAGCATTTTCAGAACCAAATGATGGATGGGAACCATCCCATCCATCCTTTCATGATCCCAACCAAAACACAGCAGTTATGCTGCACTATGAGGGCTATTTTAGGAAATCAAAAAGTCCTGTTGAGGTTTTCATTTTCTTAACTATGAAATCTGAGTTACATAATCAAATTGGGATGCAAGACATGAATGAAACTTCAAACTCTTCCTCTTTCATGTGATGCCATGAGACTACTGTGAGGCTTGCAACCCTATGTGTGATTAGGCTTGGGAGTGAGTCCAGTATCATCATTTGTCTTCCCCTTTATTTGTTTCATCGACTTTTGTGCTGTGTTATTTCTCTATTTTCTTTAATGCATGATTCTGTTTTTCCCGTCTTCTCCCTTGTTTTGATGTCAAATTGCTTCTCTTCACATCATATAAATTTCATATTTTCTACTGCAAATTGCAGCCAAATCTTGATTTTTGTTTTTAAATTATATAAATGCATAGAAACCCAATTCAGGTCTTACATCCTAAAGCATAGATTGATTAACAACTACCCACAACTTATTTTCTGCAAGAACAATACTTTTCTAGTTTGTTTAATTGAAAACTAAACCAAAAATCTCAGCAACCCTTCATAGCAGTGCTCCTACCCTAAACCCTAAAAGATCCTCTTCCATGGACTGTCCTGCATCGCTATGTACATGGAAACCAATTCCAACCTTAATGTGATGAATCAATCTGAAAAAGGTAGCGATGAATCAAGAATAACTACTTGGTAAATTAAAAAGAGAAAAAACAAATACCAAAATCAGAGTAATGGTCTTGGTTGAGAATATGGTTTTCGTTATTTTCTAATTATTAATAATTTTCTTTATGGGCTGTCCCTCAGTTTTTATTCTCCTGCACAATGAAGTTAACTATACATCACTTTCTGGAGGCCAATTCATACATTCGTGACAATACAACTACTCCGAAGAAATGAAAGCAGAATTTGACACACCTAAAAGTTTAAAGCTAAGGCTTGAATGGAAAATTAAAGGACAGCTAATTCTTGGCAACTTGCAGCATTTGGAGAAAAAGAGTTCAGACCAGGAAATGACATCCATAAGTTACCACTTACCAGCAACATTTGGAGACCATGTCAAGATCCATACTGATGTATGCTAGTCGATGATAATGTTAATTTTGAGAAAGTTCAAATTTTAAAATTGTTTTCCATACCATCATAAACCTATGTAAAGAAGAATTCATGTATCGCTTTTGTGAACAACTAATGGCGATATATTAGATATCCTACCTGAAAGAGAGCATTTTGCGAATTTTTGGAGCATGTGGCATGTTCATGAATAGGGAATTTGCAAAGAAAGTAATGCGACGTCGAGCATCCAAATTCATTGGCACATTTATTGCAGATTCCTTGAAAGTTAATAGCAAATGAAGCCTAACAACCTGACAAATAAATAGTTGAGCCAAGAATTAGAGAAAATTATGCATATTTGTTCATATAAGTTAATCAAAAGAATATTATGAAGATAGGAGCACCTTATCCTTCCATAATTTATTTTCCATTAGTTCTAGCTTTAGATTTGCAAACCCTTGCTTTTCTCCAATTCCTGCTTGAGGTATTCGTAAAATTCTGTAAAAGCACGGTGATAAAGACTCGGTGTGAATCCATTTGTTCACGTAATAAGAAGAACAATTCAGCCATATCTTACCCCTGTCCATTAGTCATCACATCCTGTGTAATGATCTCCATTATGTCCTGCAGTACATTGGCAATCTGAGTCTTATAGGATTCGATGTCTTCATGAACAAATATCTGCAGAAATAAAAGATTACTCGGAGATGATCAACATGAATGAGGTCCAGAACTTCAAACGCAAAGCATAAAATTAGAGCAATGAAGAGATACCAAAAGCTTTAGCAGTTTCTCTAATTTATTGCTTAGCTGGGGCAGCTCGCTCATCCGGAAACTACGTAAAAATAGATTGTTGTCTATGGAGGACACCACGTTATCACATATACGCCTAACAGCTCTGCAAGTGAGGAAAAAATATTAGAACAATAGGGAAAGGAAAACCACTAAAATAAGAGAGTACCGGTGTTTTGCCAGTGAAACCAACATTCAACTGTTAATAAAATTTTCCACTTCAAGCATTAACAGGACATCATATTAACAGAATATACTATACATACTCTTTATCGTCATAATCAATCAAAAGTTCAGTAAGTATATGTCTTAATGTCTCAAAAAATTCAGTGACTGCCGAAGACATGTAGTTATCACTATTGATCTTCTTTATTAGATCTGCATCCTTCCCCTTGAAATCCTTGGCCATGTCAAGTGCAATTGGTATCTAGTAAATTCAGCAAAAGATAATTAATGATTTGAAAGGAAATAATAACTGAGCATGGGCATTTCCAAATTAGATGAGCAACATAGGGGACATTCCATATATACCCTGCTAACAAGAAGAAAGAGAGGCCATTGCACCACAGATATGTCATCTGAAGAATATGGCACAAGCAACAGAGACTTCTCCCTGAACAATGAAAAGAAAATTAAGAAACTTCCAGGCATGACATTTTTTCATTATACTAATTTCAATGATGATAGTAGTAGTAGTAGTCTCAACTCATCATTAATCAAGTCCTCATCCCGTAAAGAGTTGATGAATGGATTCCACACATGAGAAAATTTTGCCATGTTCCTCCTGTCTGTCTCTTCCTGATAACTTGAGGCTTATAAAATCAGTGGAAAAGAGAAAATGACTATAGCTATTTCTTAAATCACAATATCCATGTAACTTTTTTTTCAATATCAAAAAACATGGTATTTGAAGTTGCAGTGTACATAGAATCTTGAAACATATAATATACAGGATGATAAACTATTTCGCAAACTGGCTTAGCATACAACCTGACTTCTTCTTGATTCCTCCTTGGGAACGTGCACAAGGCGTTGACTAAAAGCTGATGGCACCGACTCAAATCTGGACCTTAGCATCCCCAGTGTTCGTATCTATGGAAAGCCAAAACGTTTAAGAGAACACATCATACAAAGATCTACATCCTTTTGAGGAAGCCTTTCAAAAACAGGTTTTTCTTGGTTTTAGGAAAATGTACACT
This sequence comes from Areca catechu, assembly GCA_021397845.1. Classification (NCBI taxonomy): domain Eukaryota; kingdom Viridiplantae; phylum Streptophyta; class Magnoliopsida; order Arecales; family Arecaceae; genus Areca; species Areca catechu. The sequence continues at coordinate 54,551,507 of CM038039.1, read as the reverse complement.
ACAAATTGCCACTAAAAAGGTTTGTATTGAAAATCATATAAATGGACTATTACAAAACACTCACCTCACCCAGGTGGCTGAATGCTCCACGAATACCTCCAACTATAGTGGAGAAAATGGCATACCATATTTGTGCATCCATGAAATATACCTGGACATGAAACCTTAAAACAATCACTTTAAGATTATAAAATAGAGTAAAATGGTATGAGAAAGATTCATTCGTACCAGGACAATCGGTGCCCATATTGTTATGATGACCCCAATATTATGTTGTACTGCAAGTTGACAAGTGACTTACTAGAGGCAGCTTAAATTATGACAGAGCAACAACAGATTCCAAATGTAACTAGAATCTTACAAGTAGGAAAAAATTCATGCCATTCATAGTTTACAACACCCAAATTCATGATTGTCTTGGTTGGTTCCACTAAAGGGTATATCTACAAAATAAAAGAAAAAAAACAAAAAAATGTGAACTGAGAACATTTAATACAATATGCACATGGTTTGTTTTAGCAGACAGTAAGAACTGATAATAAGGTAAAGAAATTTAACCAAAAAAAAATGCTTTACTATTGAAACATTATCATTAACCTGCTGTAAATTTAATTCATGCCCAAGATCTCTGCAGCAATATACACAAACAATCTTTAAGAACAAGAGAAGAAAATACCATACTCATATCGTCAAACTTCCTACAATCTGTCATGCAACGTATTGAATCCATAATAACCACACATACTCAATGAGCAAGTTCATACTCTTTTTCTTTTTCCTTATCTCTGCTTTGAGAAATTAGTGAGTTTTAAAATGAAAATCTAATAGTTCACTAGATCTAATTAGATTTGATTGGATGTTGTTGGCTGCAGAGAATAATTAGGAGGAGGGAGGGGGGTGAAAAAGACAAATAAAGAGAGAAGTATAGGGAGGAAGAAGATAGAAAGGGAAAGGATAAAAGTGGACTCATTCCAGGATCCAGGAATCAGCCTAGAATTTGAGAGTCTCACACCTCTTGTGGAACTATGCTAGAAGAGAACAAGAAGGCATTATGCAAATCATCATTGTTCACTAATTAATCTCCAACTCTACTATGCAAAATCCTACAGCCCCTATTTCTCACAAATGAAACCCCAACAATTTTCTATAATCCCAAAACTAACACCCATTAGGTATGGATATGGTTACCGATCATGGTCACTATAGCATGGATAGTACTGCATAAACAGTTCCATGAATAGTACCATCTATAAAAATCAGGTCCATCAAGCTGTCAAATCAGATATATTTCTTTAGTCTCAATCCTTGATTTAAGATGACCTACTAGAGATAATTAGACATAGAAGAAAAAATAGTAAATTAACAAACAAAAATATAACAATAGAGAAATTCCAATTCCATGGCTCTAATGATGCATCATTTTGCAATCTCGAATCTCCATTGAACTGCTAAACCAAGTGCTCAACCATTTAAAAACTGTACGAGTCAAATATTTTATTTGACATGCTTAAGTCAGTAAGAAAGCATTTTTTTTTTAAAAAAAAAAAAGAGAAACCTTATCCCACTCTCCTTTCTCAGTCACTAATGCTATTCTTTCTTTGATTTTTCTATGCTCTCTTCACAGTCACTTGGGTTAAGGAAGAAGCCTCTACTCAAGGGAAGGAAGATATCATCACCAAGAAGATCTCTCTCTCCACCTCTCCTTTCCTCTATTTCATCAAATCATGAAAAAAAACTTTCTGTCATCATAATCAAGAAGATTGAAGCTTGATGATTGCCCCATCGAAAGACAGTTCTGATGGCCTAGATTAGGAAAGATAGGCCATCATCTGAATCTACAGCTAATGTTGCAACCCCTACTTCTAATTTACTATCGGTTACTCTAGATCATCACCAATTCACCATTGGTGAAATTGACATGGCCAAATATGAGAGCTCTGTGTCCTCCATTATTAGCCACCAACATCACCCATGCCTCCATCTGCATCCTCAATCCCTTTCTTCATAACTTGCACGTAGCAAGGTTTTAAGTCCTGGCAGGATAGGGGCATCCAGGCCATCCTATTCCGGTTCTATAAAAAAATGGGACCGGTAGAAGATTGGGACTCCAAAACCTATCCATGTAGGGATAGAAGAAGAACGACGAAAGAAAGAAGGAAAGATGAAAAAATAAAAAAGGTGAAAAGAAAGAAGCAAAGAAAGAAAAAAGGAAAGAGGAAGAAGAATAAAAAGGAAAAGAAGAAATAAAGGAAGGGATAGGAAACAAATTGAAAAAAGGGAAAGAAAAGAAGATAGAAGAAAAATAAAGGAAGGAAAGAAAGAAAGAAAGGAAGGAAGAAAGGAAAAAAAGAAGGAAAGGAGAGATGGATGGAGGATATCTACCAGGATGCATGACCGGGACCAATGTCGGGATGGGATGGGACATAGGGTATCCTATTCCATGGAAAATGTCCTACAGGATTTAAAACCTTAGCACATAGTATATGAAAATGCATAATAAAACGTAAGTTAGGGTCTAAACTAAGTAAATAGGTCGACCATTTGAACCATCAACCTAAGACCTAGCAACCAAAGCAAGTCAGTGTTTAATGTGCTTCAGAACATTTGCAACTAGTGCAAACAAGGCACAACCATCGTTTCTTAGGGAACTTCCTCCCCAATGTTCTTATGCAAGTATGCTATAATTTTTTATCCCACATGCATGTGTCAGAGTAGAGCAAAAATTAAACAAAAAAGCATATTCGTTAATAGATGTGAAAGTGATGACAAAATAAAAAGATATTAGAGAGTTCTAAAAATAACCAAAAGATGGTTGAAGGCATCACACCTCTTTTTCTACTGAACCTTTGTCATACCTAAGATTTTTACAAAGCCTTTGCCAAAGAATTATGGTATTTGCACCAGAAAATCCTCCCAAACAGTCACACCACACCACAAGATCTCATGCAATGTCTCACTAGTCACCACATAAGAGAATCTAAAAGAACTCAAGTCAAAAAAAAAAGGACTAGTGATGAAAACTAGGAAGTACATGGGTATTTAAAATGTTGTAAGGTCCTTATATTTAGAGGAATTCATGAGGACCTTAGCATTTTGGCTTGTTTTAGGAAACGTGTTAAAGGAAAGCCTAATTGTAATAAGCTTACAAACTATGGCCATTTTAGGCTTCTGATGGTGGAAATCTGCCATCAGTAGGGCCGGGACAACAATAGATAGCCAATTGATTCCTAACTTGACCGTCTAATTTGCAAGTTCACTTACTTTATGTGTCAAACTATTCCTATTTCCTATTGTCAAAATAATTAAACAATGGAGGAGCTACCAAGTACCAAAGTTTGCCATCTCAGTACAAGACCCATACCAGTACCATGCTAGTACATTGTTGGTATGTGTTGGGATCGGTATCAACTCGCTCTGATACCAGTTATTGCGGAAGCGAAACAGGATCGTCGATTGTCAATGTCGATACCACAAGAGAAAAAAGAAAAGATAACAAATACAATTTTTTCGGGGATGCAAAAGGTTTCACTATGAAAAATAAACTTATAGCTTGAACTCTCTCTCAACCCCATACAAGTATCTCTCAACAAGAAACCCCGAATCCTTTTCTCAAGCTCTCAATCAGCCCTCTACAAGAGACCTCTCACCACTTTTTCGTCCTCTTGCCTCTGCCTGTGTCTCTACCCCGAATTTGTAGCCTCCACTGCGTAGACTGTAGAGTTCTCACCATGAGTCCAACGGTCCAAACAAAATCCAGATCGGAGTTCTGTAACTCTCCCAATCGCAGTTTGATTGCAACGTTGCTCGTGGCCATCGATCGCATTGAGATCCGTACAGATTTTGTCTCCTTTTGGGTTTCCTTCTGCTGGGCCCACATGTGTGTTTTTTTTTCGTGGGTCGCGCAGGAGTTGAGGCATCGCTGGTCCAACAGTATGCTAGTACGAGAGTTGGTTCAGCATACCAAGACTTCATACATCCCCCGTACTAAGTCTCGGTGTGGTACTAGTATGGTACATGTAATACCTGGTCAACAAAAAAAAAAGAGGGGAAGAAGACTCCCGTCTCCTCCTAATCAAAGGAGAAACCAAACCAGAGTCCCAGAGTCGGAGTTCTCCGACTATAAGAAGGAACCCCCTCTACAAATCCCCAACCACCGGAGAGGCCTTCTCCCCCCGTGCAGCTTATTCCCTTGCTTCGGGCGACCGTCATTGTGCTCACCGATACCAAAGCAACAAGCATCACCGAAGGTCGAGGTATGCCCAACACTCCTCTCTCTTCCTAATCTCCTGCTACCCATGGCCTCGCTCCCCATATCCAGCCGGCAATCGCCGAAATAATCCAAAAAAAAAGAGAGGAAGAGAACCCCTTACCTTGGTTCTCCGACAGCGCCGCCATCGTTGGGATGCCGGATCAGGACCAATGGCTGCGCCACCATGGCGCACAGGCCCGACCACCTTCCTCTGGGAGAAAAACCCCAAGCCTTGGGAAAAAGGGCAGCAGGGCATGGAAGCCCTGTTCGGTTGAGTGGAAGGAGAGGGGAGGAGAAGAAAAGAAAGGATGAAGAGCGGAGAAGAGAAGAGGAAGAGAAGAAAAGAAAAAAAGGGGAAAAGAAAAGAAAAAAAGTGGAGACCCCCTGTTTGGCAGAGAAGAAGAAGAGGAGAGGGGAAGAAAAAGAGAAGAAGAGGAGAGAAGAAAAGAAAAGGGAAAAAGAAAAGGAAAGGAAAAAGAGAAGGAAAGAGAAAAAGAAAAGAAAAGGAAAAAGAAAAGAAAGAAAAAAGAGAAAAGGAAGAAAAAAAAAAGGAAGAAGAGAGAGAAGAGGAGGAAGAGGAGAGAGAAGAGGAAAGAAAGGAGAGAGAAAGAAGAGAGAGAAGAAGAGAGAGAAAGAAGAGGAGGAAGAGGAGAGAGAAAGAGGAGAAAAAAATCAATATTGAAAGAGGGGATCGAAAAGTTTCTCTAAAAATTTGTGAAGGGTATCAGCGGGTGGACCACTGATTAAATTCGGGTAAAAAGTTTTGGATTTATAATTGCTATAGGATTATTTATTTATATTAAAAATTATTATTGTAGGGGGACAGCCTTCGGAGCAGAAAGGCATTGAGCAAGCTTCAAGTATAGGCTGATATCGGGTGTATTTGAATTATCTCTAGGGAGGTAAGAATTTTTGGACATCAATCATCTAGTTATATAAAAACTATTTTGTACATTGATGATTTTGCTCCATCTGATTTGATATTGGCATGTTATATACTTATTACGGTATTTAAGAGCAAACTGTTATATATTCACCTATTAAGTATATGTGATTATATATGAATTATATATTGTTGATCTTGATTGATTAATTTTAGCATTCATGTGTCCCATTGGGTGAAAGAGTGTGTTTTGATATAGAAATTGTAACAAGTATGAACTGATTTTAAGATTGCATGATGGATGGTGGTGCATTGAACTAGCCTGTATTGATACCCTGCTACATGCCGGAAATGTAGTAACATTGATGCCCCACTATAGACCGGAAATGTAGTAACATTGATGCCCCGCCACAGGCCGGAAATATGGAACTATTGATGCTCCCCACAGACCAAAAATGTGGAACTATTGATGCCCTGCCACGGGCCGGAAATATGATTATGGTAGTTTAGCACCGAGCACCCTAAGATAATTGAATCTGATTTATGATGACCACAAGGATTTTATGTGACATTTGCATCGCATGGCATATGTTATTATATATGGACATAGAATTTTGTGACATTACATATTATTTTTTATTATTTTATTATAATGATGTGGATATGCAAGAATTCTTACTGAGCTGTAAAGCTCACCGTTCACTTTTTTTTCTTTCAAGTCACAGGATGCGTAGCGTGAGTCGGGTGAGTTTGGAATTTGAGTTCTAGCATATTTTAGATTGATTAGTTAGTTATATTTATGATACCCATGTAACGAATAAGTTGATCATTTAGTGATCATGAGTTGAACGAGTTAACTATTTATTATTATTAAATTATTTTAATGGTGTTTAGTTAATTATATTTAATTTTTTGAAAATGATGAGAATCTTGTATACTTAGGTCTGGCATGATCTCTAGAGTGATACCTAGGATTTGTGCGGCCGGTCATGTAGCCGATCCCAGTATTGGGTTTGGGGTGTGACAGTACATACACCAGGTACTACTTTTGGATAATCCAACTTTGACTCAAGTTTGGCAAATGCAATGTGTTGATGCAAGGTTAGTGGCATTAATCGGATAATGAGGCATGCACCTTCAAAGAGTTTAGATGGTAGATTTTTATTGTAATCAAGGTTTTACTTTACATCCTGACAAGAGGGGGAATGGGATGGTCATCACGTCCCAATCTTGTGAGAAAGCGGGACTAGGATTGGGGCTGGGTCGGGACTCCAAAATCTATTCATGTAAGAAGAGAAGAAGAAAGAAGGAAGATGAACAAAGAAAAAAAGTGAAAGGAAAGAAGAAGAAAAATGAATAAAAGAAAGGAAAGGAGAAAAAAAGAAAAGAAAGAAGTAAGAAAGAAAAGAGAGAAAGGAAGGTAGAAGAAAAGAAAGAAAGGAAATAAAGGGAGAGAGATGGAGGATATCTATCAAAATGCATGATCAAACTGCTGCTGGATAGGACGGGACAACGAGACATCCCAATCTATGGAGATACCGGAATATCTACGTCCCACGAGATTTAAAACCTTGATTGTAATCATTTTTTTTCTTTTTATACCAGATATGCAATTATGGCCATTCAATTACTTTGTTTACGTTCACTAAGATGTCACTACACATTATAAATAACAATTATCAATTAAAGCATGACTATTAAATATACGTCTATGGACCTTGAGATAATCTACGGTAAAATCAAATAATATGAAATCATTTTTTCTTCAAGGTGCTAAGGCAAAGAGTATGCTTGAGGGATAATAAGATGCCATAACATAGCTAGCTATGAAAAGGAGATGGCAGAGAAAGAGCCATGGGATATGATTCTTTCGAGGAATGGAATTGCTATAACTAAATTAATACAAGGGTGCAGAAGAAGTCATCCACGACATTAGAGAAAATGACATGCTTTAGGTTTTATATAAAAGAAAAAAAACATCTTTGATTCATCTTGAGGTATCAACCTCTTTGAGAAAAAAAATGGTTTATACAAAACCTCGCCTTATCTTTGCTCACCTTGAAAACTAGCTTTGTGAATGATGCAGCTAAATGTCATACACTTTCAATATAGCAATGGAAATAAGATGTCTCAAGCAAGCTATAAACAAATGTATAGTAAGAAGTATATTATTACCTCAACATAGTAACTAAATGCAAGCTTGCTAATGAGCAACAAAATCCAGAAAAGAGTGTACCTGTTCAGTCAACAGCACAATATCATTATCATCAAGAAATAATAGATTACAAATTGAAAATCAAGCATATCATATAATCTTACTTGAGAAGCGAGAACATATCCTCATGCATACCTCTTCCCACATATAGTCTAGGCTGAGATGCAGAATAATATATAAGTAGTCAATTATAGAAGCAAAAGTACATAGCCAGAAGCTCAAAATTCTTGCCTGTGCCCACCACATAAGAAGAATGACTATATGCGAATTGGAGCGCTCCATGGCTCTCCGAAGTGGTGGAAGCACGAATAATAAGGCAGACAAAATATTGGGTAGCATATATATGACAACAGCAAAACTGAACAGTGATTGATTACGCCAATTGCCAACCCAATTGCTAAAGAATTTAATAAGTCCTGTAGGATTCTGCACAGAGCTAGAGTAGCCTATTGGGAGAATTATTATCCATGCAGTTGCTGCAGCAAATTTTAATAGGTACCGAATTATTTGAGTGTATTCCATGCTTCCCCATGCCTTCCAGCTGAGAATTATATCCAAAGCAGCTGCAAAGTTCAAGATGTTGTTATAAGGGAAAAATACCAGCACCAAATACTAATTTTCAAAATATTGGTGCTAAAATGATTATATTCTTAATTTAAAAAAGGTTGTACTTAAAATCCAACTGATGCCAAAACTGATTGCTATACCAAAGCTTATAAGATCAGAAATCTAATCTAATTATTATACCTTGCAGGAAATTAAGAAATGCAGCAGTTATGAAGATACTCAAAACACTTCTAAAAACATCTGGATCAAAGAATGCAGCAAGGGATCCTGATGGACTCCATGCAATTATCAACATGGCCTGAAAGAAAAATAAAAACATCATGATTACAATTTCAAAATCTGATATCAACTACTATAAGGTCAAAAGAGAGGGTACCTGGAAAGCCAATATAAAGAATATCCACATACGATCAAAACTTCTAAATAGGTGCCAAAATGTGCGCACTTCAACAAAATTTGTTTTAGGCTTTTTCCGTCCATGAACAACTTGGTCACGGTGCTGTAAAAAATTAATGTTGTACTAAATAGCAAAAATATACCAATTATCCTATTTTATTTCCCAGATATTACTGAATATGACATAGTGAATAACATAATTTCATCACTTTATACTTGACTTTAATAATTGACATTCCACATGATGTGCTTTAAAGATATATTTAGGTGACTAATCAAAAACTTAGGCATGGAAATCAATTTCAAGCATACTCAGTTATTGATAAAAATGTTTGATGTGAAAGCAATTAACAATTAATTTGGTAAAACTTTTCTGCAGCTGAACGAAAATATTTTCTGATGCATTTAAGTAGGCCTAGTCAGTAAGAAGGCATCAAAATTAACCTCGGTTTTAGGATGTGTATCCTCTGAACGGACAAAAAAGTCTGACTGGGGAATCATCGGCCAACCTAATTTAGTAAAGCATTCATTTGACCTGAAAAAGAGAAGATATATCTCACAACGCATACCATGAGAAATACAAGTTTTAGGGAGGCTAAGAACAATTACCAAAAATATTCATTTAAATCATCATAATTTCTCCATCTTGAATGGCTAGCAGTACCACGTTTGTTTTTCTCAACTTCCTTTTGCATCAAATAAGGAGAGAGAGAGAGAGATTCCGGTAAGGAAATAAATTATTCAAGTAAAAGTCAAATGAACAGAATTAACATCAATGCTTTTTGTGCTTTGTGAAGTATAAGTTAATTCTAACCACAGAAGTACTGATATATACCTTGGACATAACCTGATAGATAGGAGTCATGACACTTCGCAAAAAATGTTCCTCATCTTTGTATGGCATTTCAACATCTCCTCCAGTAGCCGATCTTACATTACCAATAATTCCATTGAGATCACGTGCCATCTTAATATGTACACAGAAGAATATTAGTTTTGTTGCCTATGCAGGTACAAAAACATATGAAAATTTTGAAAGTAACATTACATAACAGGGGTAATCTTCTTGTTAAAGCCCAAGCACCAAGCACATGGGATTGCAAAACTGTTGAGCATGTTCAATAATGTGCATACCGAGGTCCAAAATCTCTATATGGTATGATATGGTATATACATCATACCAAGACAGCTCCCAACCTGTTTTTTCTCAGTCTTTATCACCATATTGCCCAAAACCGGGCACCATGGGTGGGTGCAGTACAGTATGCATCCAGATTTCACTTGGTTCAAACTTCAAACCAATATAGACTGGTTTGACTCATATACCAAGCCAAACCTCAGTACCGTGGTGGTATAATACCGATATGGTATGATCAGTATGACAGACCTTCGTGTACACAATTATAGCATGGTGTCACTTAGCAGAATAGCTTGCATTTAACTATATGATCAAGATTTAAAATACATGGTATACCTGTAAGGGGGGGAAAATCCTTGGTATACCAGGCCCCCTGGGGCCTCAATACACCTCAATATTTAATAGATCAAGCCTGAAAATCCAGGAATATCAATCCTGTACTCAATATCAATGGATTTTTGCTTAACAACATCAGGTCAATCGGCTGAATATTGCTCATTTAAGAAATCATGAAGAGATTAGATTATATATAACATAACATAACATAATATAATATAATATATTGTTTATTATATTTCTCATTTATATTATATTATATTATGTTATGTCATAATGTCATATTATGTATTGATATCATATACAATTCAATACAACATGATCGCCATAAAGTTAGAAATGTCCGTGTATGCAACTGAAACTAGATTTCCAGGTAATAGTATATTTCCTTAAAATTTGGAGGATCTTAAATATATAACATCTCCAGCAGATGTTTGAAGTGATTTTTTCCCTTTTATCACGAGATGTGACATGCCAGAAATTTCAAAGCCATTGTAAGAGAAAAGGCTGGAATTGGTAGACACACTGAACCCTGAAGCAAATTGGTCCAATCAAATCGATGATGCTTCACAAGCCAAAAGAGAGAACCTACACAGACGCAGATAGCTTACATGGTGGAAGATATAGCAAAGACACTCAGGCATGAACCGAACATTTGAAGCTTCTCCCCATATAAGAAAATATAACCCAATGTAAAGTAGATCTTTCTCGTGATTCCTGCAGAGAAGACAGAATATTCATGAATGTTGATTTTGAGATTTCATCCCCTGTATTTAATAAAAAAGATTTCAAACAAACAATTGTATTACTTACATGATGTTTGACTTACGATGCAAATAGGCACACCATGAATAATAATTCTTGAAAACTTTATTCAGTAAGTCACTCACTGTACCAATATGCAGCTGTGAATGGCATGTGAGTTACAGATCATTTATGGTTGTTCAACTAAAATAAGCAAATTGGAATCATCTCTAGAATAGTGAAGTAAAAACACTTCCCATGCAAACAAATTGTATTACCAGGGAGTATCCTTCCTCTTTACTTTTTCTTATGTGAATATTCGCCAGTAACAAAATCAAGTGCTCCCTTTGATTCTCCACATTCCCTTTCTTCAAACCAACATGTTAAAGAAGTGGTGAAATTTCAAAATATTTGAGTTATTCAACCACACATTTGTTTGCTTACCGGAAGAATAAACAAATATGCAAAATTAAAAGCAATAGGCAGAGTGAAACAGTGATAACAGGAATATAACTTTTCAAGAAAAAAATTAGCATGAAGAAAATAACTCTTCCATACCTGAAAGCCAAAAACTAGACCAAGCCAGTCAAGCAAATCATGAATGGCTCTATCCCCATCTCCTGGAATCAAAGATCCATCGACTCTCTGCTGGGCACTAGGCATTGATCGTACTACATGCATTGGAATATATTCTGGCTTGCGTAGTTCACTGATTGCTGCTTTAATCTGTAATATCCAGAAGATAATAAAGGACAATGGCATAATATGTTACTGAAGAATGATAAAAAAATTGTGGCAGAAAGAAGAAAAATTAACACATTGCAGACCTCTGGAAGTTCCATAATTGCTGGAGGAGGCCCCTCAGAAACATGAAGAGGAAGAATGTTATAGGGTACAAAATGAACTTTCTTTCTCTCTACTTCTCTAGCATGTCTATCTATCTGCAGGCACATGTATGCAGATTATATTATGTAATGTTATTTAGCATAAAATATAGTGTTGAAATGTTGAAAGTATGTTATATACACACTGTAGCATTATCCAACACAAACCTCATCATCAACTTTTCCACCGGGTACCACAGATTTCAGCACGTCATATAATACCGATGCTATCTGATAATGCTTAGCCATCTCCTCCCTAAGTAGACAAGCAATAAAATAATTTAAAATCTTCCCATATGGCAGGGCTAGTCAAAGGTTCAAAAAGGGCAAAAAAAGTCTGATGTCATGTCTTACGGTTTTGCTTCGGTAGCTCCTTCCTCAACATAATTTTCATAGTACCACTGATAGAACCTCTGGATTTCCCTTGGATCATTTAGAGCAAACACTCCCCTTGTTTCCTCTTCATCCTGCCAGAATGAAGAAAAGTTATTATGCCTTCAATAATAAGAAATGCCAAAGGACCAGGCCAGTGCTGGACAATGGTCAGTCATGTGCTTTCACATGTGTGCATGATGTATGTGCATGCATGTACCTCTGTATGTACACGCATGCGTGATCCAAGAGGATCACCAGTAGACCACTTTGACCATCTTGGAGGTCTGGATAGATAGGAGTATCAATGGAAGCAAATAACCTGCTGATACCATCCATAACTGACCCGAAACATAGGGTTTAGGTATGAAACATAATCCCAATAAGCTATTGGGTTGGGTTAAGATTACGAAATTTGGCCTGAAAAATTATAAGATTGCGCTTGGGTTTAACTAGATCCGTACATGGCAACCCGAAACCAGACCCGATTATATGAATAAGTACAAAAATATATACATACATACTCACACGTACAAATATATTAATATATACATGGTATGTGTGCATCCATCAAATTTTCTTTTTAATCATAAAAGACAAACATCAAGTTGAGAGTAGAGATTAGAGAAAATGTAAGCCATTTTGTTCCATAAAATCCTTATCCAAGTCATTTATGGTAATCTTTTTACAATATATTTGTTCTCATTTAATTTTTATACCAAGCTTATTTAGTGTAGATGCTTTTCATGCTTCATGTCTTTTGATTGCATGGATTCTTAACTAAAGAAAGCAATGGTTGACTCAATATCCAACCCCTTTTGGGTCTAATATTGGGATTACTGGGTATGGAATTGTAACTTGTTTGGCTAAGGTTCATTGAACTAGTACCCGAAGTTGTATCTATAGGGATGGCAATTTATGACCCGATCCATCAACCTACCCTGGAAATGACTCGCTTTAAGCAAGTTCAGATTTCACATAAATGGATTGGGCATAAACAAGTTAACCCATCAAGTTGAACTATCAATGGGCCGTATTTAGGCCTGAGACCTACGGGTATTTATCCAACCGGTCTGGATCCAATATTAACATGGGACCCACTTACACGGACCCGGACCTGTTTAACTATAATATAAATGGATAGGGTCTGGATATTTAATATCCAGATCCGATAGACCCAAGACCCGAATAATAAAATATAATAATTATATATATTTATATATATATTAAGAATATTTTGAGCCTTAGATCTTTGATCTAATGGCTTAAAATCTTCAAATGAGAGGCAAAAAAAAATAAGTTGTTAGATCGTTTAATGTGATTTTCAAGTTCAGAATCCAAATCAGGATACTCGAGACCCATTAAGGTCCATATTGGTACTTCAAGACAAGATCTGTTGCATATTCGAGTCCAGGTCCGTGTCCAATAACTAAGGTTGGGTCCAGGTTTGGATATCTAGGTTCCGACTTGAACCTGACCTGTTGACAGCTCTACCATCAAGATAGTTTATCAAAATGGTAAAGTTCAAGTTTAGACCTTTGACCTGTTTAATTTATTTTAATCGGGTCATGACCTAACCATTTTAAATTTTTAATAATTGGGACATGTCATGACCGGATCCATTTAACCCATTTAAGACCTATTTAGCTTGTTTAAAACCTACTTAACCTATTTTTGTCATGTTTAACCTAACCTGCTTAACCCTTTAAATTTATTTAATATCTTAAAAACCCACCCAACCTATTTAACATGTTTAACCTAACTTGGCCATTTTAGTAAATAGGTTATGTGTGTTGGGTTAAATTACCTATTTAATAAATTGATTAGGTTTATATCTGAATTTTTGACATTTTTAATAAACAAATCAAGTTCAAGTTGACAAATCATACATCCAACCCAACCTAATCCGATCTGATTGCCACCCTTACTACCAACTGGCTAGTAGTTCAATAAGATATCAAAAACTAAGGTACCAACTTGAGGCAAACAAGAACTATGGGAGGGAGAGGGAAATGGATGAAGAGGGAGGAAGAATGAGGGAGTGAGGGAAATAGAGAGAGAGAGGTGGGAAAGAGACAGAGAGAGGGGAGGATAGAGAAAGAGGGGTACCCGTCATCAAGCTTGCCATTGGTATCATTATCGTGTCAATGGCAATGTTGGCAAACAGTTCAATTGAAAACCCTATAAGCTATAGCTAGGGTCTTGACCCCACAAAAGACACGAGCAAGAGGCTCATGAGAAGCGAGCATTTTTTAGTGAGAATCGGGATGGAGGGTTTAAAGATGATTGGGCTTCTTCAGCCCTTGAACTAAGTTGAACTACTTGAATACGAGGTCTACAGTCCAAAACCAAACTAGTGAACCAACCCAATTTGGTATATATTTAGCATAGTATGCCCTTGTTGCTTGTTCGCTCTTTGAGTGTGCCAAAAAAACTTGTTTCCTAGCTAGCTTAGTAGAGAACTTGCAAGATAAGTCTAAAGGCAAAGGATAAATAGGTGCCTAAACATGCCAACAGTGTTAGAGAAACTGAAAGAAGGTGATTAAAGGGAGGATATGAGAGTAGCATGGGATCAGATGCCTTGACCTTCAAGAACTTTTACCATCATCACACCACTATTCAAAGAAAATGGATTCAAAAAGGGATAGGTATAGCTTGAGCTACGCTAGAAGAGATCTAAGTTAACACTACTCCTAAAGTTGAGTTATGTTGAAAAATAAAGATCACGGTAAAGTAAAGCTAATTCAAAGATAAATAAAGATAAAATAGAATCGATTAATATGCTAGTGGTTGAAATGTCTTCTTAACAAAGTACAAATCTACTTATTTATACACAGCACATAAACCATAAAATAACCATTGATCCCTGTAACTGCCCATGTCACCATGATCCTCAACGATTCCGGAGGATCATTCCCACAAGCCCACAAGTAGTATAACCACAATCAAATCATGATCCAATATTCTTCAACAGTTCAACCTATAACTTGTACCCAAGATTCACCATCTTGATACCAGATCCCATACCAATACCATCCTATTACAGTATTAGTATATGATTCGGTACAGTACAAGGAATAGAGTACCAAGTATTGGTATAGTATGAGATAACATACCGGTATGAGATTGGTATGGTATGGCAAACCATGCTCATACCTATGCATCGCGGTTGACCACAACCATGTCATGATCCTTCGGTCCGCTTATCAATACCATGGCCAAACTTTGCCTCTTCAACCTATGCCTCCATACTAGTATCTATCACAGTTGAATCCTGTTAGTATAGCAAGGGTCACATGACTTTCATCTGCTTTGTCTTCTCCTGATCTCATCCACATGGCACTTGCCCACAGCCACTAGCTAGGTTATTGAGATAGGGTGTAAACAATCCTGCCATATCTCATCAGCTAATGATCAAGAGAGTGATGGGATCTATTTGACACCACATCCATTGACCTTTTGGATGTCATTCAACTTGGCCATTTGAATAAGAAGCCAATAGAGATCTTTCAAACTTGAGCAGTAGATAGAAACCATGCAGGATCTAGTGGGGTTAAAACCCATCATCATGTTTGTCCACCACCATAAAGACCCGATATATATATATATATATACATGCATATGCATACATATATATACATGCATATACATACATATAGATATATATACATATATAGATGCATATACATACATATAGATATATATACATATACATGCATATATATACATATACGCATAGCCTTGGAGACCTTTCTTGAGTAAGTTGCCCCCAACATAGAAATTTATCATGCATGGCTCTTATGAGTAGGTGGTGGTACCCCCTAGGGTGGTTGCCCTCCAACCCTTAGTGTAAGAATGAGCTATGCTAGAGGATGGATGTTCTGCACATTTATCTTGATAGGATGACCCACCCCTACAAGTGGAATTGGAATTGGCAAGATGCACTGACATTTCTCTGCATGTTATTATAGGGATCAAGGTGGCTAGGACCCACCCTTAGCCTTATTGTTGGCCACATAGGAACTGCAGCATTGCCGGCTACCAGTTCAACTTGACCATTGGGAGCACTTGCTCCTAAAGTGATATCCTCATCACCTTGATCTTTAGAGCCTGAGGTCTCACCATAATAGTCTTCAATCTTGCTCTTGTCATAAGCCAAAAATTTTAAAAAATCAAGACTCTTTAAGAGCCTAGTGTTAAAACTTAAGAAAAAGAAAAAGATTGTTCTTATTGAAATTAGGACCCTGAAGATCTTTAAATAGAGTACATGGTCATCATATATGGTAATATATGACTCCTAATAGGATTACAGTAATACTCCAAATATGACTAAGACAAAATATATTATTCTAAGAAATAATATAAGATAAGTTACTCTCTTTCATAATTCTAATACTTCCCCTCAAGCTAGAGTATATACATTAACTAAGTCTAACTTAGAACATAAGTAGAAAATCAAAAATAAAGTTAAGAGCTTTGGTGAAGATGTCTACGAGTTGATCTGCTGAACTAGTGTAAGGTGTCTTAATCTTACAAAATAAGACAAACTATTGGTAGAGTCTTCAGAAGCTGCTCAAGATCCAAGAAAGGAACACCTTATAGAGATGGAGCCGGTGTCGAAAAAAGGTCCGGAAAAGGATTCTACTTAACTCTCAAAAGGAATGAAGAATGAGACAGACTCAAAGAAAGTGACATCAGCCGAAACAAAGTATCATTGGATAACAGGATCATAATACTTATACATCTTTTGTATCCGAGAGTAACTCAAGAAAACATACTTAACAAACTTAGGATATAGTATGTCAAGTCCAGGGCCAAGTAAGAGCTACATAATCATCTTTTTGCTACTTGACCACAGAGCTGGTCGCTATCTCGCTATCCAAGAGAAGGCAAGAAGGGAAGCGTTGGTAAGGTGGTTCAGCTTGTTTTGAGTACCAATAAAGAAATGGAAGGCCTAAGGTCAGAGAACATATGTAGCACCAGTCAACATGATTGTGGTGTCTAAAGAAGTGGACTTTTATAGTTCTGAAGTTGATACCATAAAGAGTCAAGGATAATGATGACAACAACATGAGAAAGAGAAATCCGGATCATTGCATAGATAAAGTAAAGATCAAGGAAGAGAACCTATCACCGGTCAACTTGAAGACATGGATAAGGCAGCACCTTTTTTGTGGATCAGGTCTATAGGCCAGTCTATAAACCACGCAATCTATGGGCCGATCTATGGACCGTGTGGTTTGCAGATAGCCTATGGACCACGATCAGTCAACAGTAGGGGCTCTAAGTTTTTTTTATTTTTTGGTCCCTCCCTTCTGACATGAGGCTCAGCACTCGACGACAGGGGAGGCGACAACGGCGAAGGACAACGATGGTAGCATAGCTCTGATGACTACAATGGAGGAGGCAACGGCAATGGTGATGGAAATTTTTTTTCTTTTTTTTGCTCTGAGAAGCGCCTCATGGTGTCAGAGGGAGGCGAGGCAGGCAAGGGAAGGAGGGAACGGAGGAGGGATCCATACAAAGGAGAACTGGAGGGGTATTCGTGCATAGGAGAAGTGGAGCAAAGACAGTGATGGTCAGATCAAGCGACCATGGGTTCGTGTCCCACCAGGTGTGCCATATTCAGATCAGTAGATCATGAGGCCGGGCATCTCCACATCGGCAAGCTCGATCTCGAGGAGGATGAAGTCCACCTAAGAGAGGTCCTTCACCATGTACTCGCACCTGACACAAGCCTTCTCCACGAGAAGAGCCATGACTCTGATACCATGTTAAGAGAAAGAAAAAGATTGTTCTTATTGAAATTACGGTCCTAAAGACCTTTAAATAGAGAAAAGGATCATCATATATGGTAATATGTGACTTTTAATAGAACTGTAGTAATACTCTTAATATGACTAAGACAAAGTATGTTGTTCTAGGGAATAATATAAGATAAGTTGCTCTCTTTTCTAATTCTAACACCTAGCATTCTCACATTGCCAAGATTGATGGGGCGAAACCAAGGTTTTAAATCCCATGGGATGGGACTGTCCCGGTTTTTTGATGGAACGGGATGCATTGGCATCCCAGCCCATCCCGACACTCAGAATAGGGGATGTCCCAATGTGTCCCGATTTGGACGCTAGGATGCTGGCTGGACGTCCTGTTCCAACACATGAGATGGTACCCCATCCCGATGTCCCACGGAACATCCCGCCGAGACCTGAATCCTTGGCCGAAACATGGCCAGCCATATTTGCCACATTATATACCAAAGTGGACTACGGTGGTCAAAACTGACTAGTAAGCACTGAAACAAGTTAATTGACTTGTTTCATAACTAAGATAAAGGAGGCTTTGTGCTACTCCATGAATGACCTCAACATTATGGCCATTTGACTAGCGACAGCCTCCTAGAGGTCATGCTTGACTCTCATCCATATAAAATTTAATCTGCACAACTAAATCACGAAGAAAACCGGCTAAGAATAAGTCATTTCTATCGGAGGGAACTGACTTATCTGGGCAAGCTAGAAAAAAGGGTAGAACCCACACGACCGCCAAAGTTTTTGACTCTACGAGACTGGAGGAAAAAGTCTAGACAGCCCTACCAGTATAGAGGTTCCTTAACATGGAACAATGGATTGCCTCATTGTCTAGCCATTGCAACATCAAATTTCTTCCTTGGATGAAAACTACATACTTGTCTCATCGAGCATGCTAGAAAACTTATTTGCTTGTTGGCACACCAAGTGTATCAAAGAAACTTGTTTCCTAGCTGGCTCGTCCAAAAAAGTTGCAGGACAAGTGTAATGGCACAGGATCGATAGGTGCGTAGCATGCTACTGGCATTAAAGCAGCAAGAAAGAAGGTGATCGAAGGAAGGATACGAGAATAGCATGGATTCAAATGCCTTCATTTTCAAAGACATTCACCACCGTCACACCATTATTTAAAGATGGATTCGGATATGGATAAGGTGTAGACTAGGCTACAGTAGGAGAGTTTATGCCGCTCCTAAGGTAGAGTCCTACTAGTAAAGAAAATGGAGAGTAAGGTAAAGCTAATGCAAAGATAAGTAAAGATAAAATAGAATTGATTGATATGTTAAAGGTCAAAAGATCCTCTTAGAAGAGTACAAATCCACTTATTTATACACAACATATTAACCATAAAATAACCACTGATGACTGATCCCTGTAATTGCACATGTCACCATGATGCTCAGTGATTCCAGGGGTTCACTCCCATGATCCCAGATGTAGTATAACCTCGAACCAGATCACAATCCAACATTCTTCAGCCTATGACCCATACCCATGCATTGCGGTTGATCACGATAGTGTCCTGAATCTCCTGATCCCTCGACCTGCTTATGCATACCATGGCCGAACTCTACCTCTTCGGCCTAGGTCTCCACACTCATTGATATTTATCAAGGCTAAATCCTATCAAGTTTAACGAGGGTCACATGACTTTCATCTACCTTGGCTCCTCTTAATCCCATCCACACAACATTTGCCCATAGCCACTAGGTAGGTTCTTGAGATGGGGCGTAAACAGCCCCTAACCGGGCAGATCATGTCAGTTTGGTAAACAATGGTTTTGGACTTGGGTATGGGTTTGGATCTAAAAAATATATTTTAGATTTGGTTATGGATATGTCGAAACCCAACCCACTAAAACCCCTATGGTAGAGTTCTAGAGCAAGAATTAGCACATTTGAAACTGATCCATGCATCAAAACTTTGGAGAGCATAACTTTCACATTTGTTGTTTATTTGTAATGATTTTCTTAGAACCGGATAAAATTTCGAAATCCATGCTTCTCTAACCAGATTTTTTATAGCCTTTGCTGTAAAGATTATCTCATCAAAAGTCCAACAATCCAAACCGCGTCCAAATCGGAGTCTTGTAGCTCTTCCAATGCGAATCCGATTTCACATTAACTCCTGGCCATCAATCCCTTCAATCGCATCGAAAATCATGCAGATCAAACCTACATAGCATTGGAAATGATTCTAGCCATCTAATCATTGTGATGATTGTATTGGGTCATCTGATCCTCATGCAATCAATGCTCGAATGTTCAATCATTCCAAAAAACATGCGAAAAACCACTATTAGGAAAATGCTTTGGGGCATGGGCCTAGGTTGGCTGCGTGCCTGCCCGCACGTGCCCGTCTGGGCCTAGGCTAGCACCCGTTCTAGGTCGCATGCCCGCGCGTGCATGCGCCCGGTGGTCCAAGCCATTACCTGGCTTGCAGGCCAAGGTCCAAGATATTTTTTTTTCTGGGCTTCTTTTTGGCTAGGCTTCTCACTGGATCTGGACTTCTTTCAAGACTTCTTTTGGGGGCCAAATCGAGGCATTCAATCCAATAGATTTATCTATCAAAATTGGTACATGAATCGCTTCCTTTTTGGATAGACAAGTCTCAAGCCTATAATGTAGGGACACCGGAGCAAGAGTACATAATTATTAGAGAACAATGGTACTAAGCATGACCAAGAATAAGAAGTCACTTAGATGCCTACTCACTCGTTAGTGACTATCTCGATGTTGTAATTGTGTGAGTAGTTCTTTAACCTACGCTGCCTTGACTGCTCATAATAGGGTTGCTGTAATTTGACGATACATAAACATAGTCCCTAGTCATTCAAAATCTTGCAGTATTCGTTAGCTACAGTAAGTTCACTTTAGGAGTAGGATGTGCACATATATGAGATCTATCAGCCTTATTTATTGAGTAGTCCTATTCAACCTAAAAGGCTGAGTCCTTAAGTATGTAGCCACAGCAACATGATAATGAAAAGGAGTTTCCATGTAATTCATTATTGGACTCAAACCGATTAAGTCTTGTATATGACGGATGCTTAGAATTTAACGAGTTTTCATGGCTTGCATCCTGTCTAGAGTCTCGATAGAAAATTTTGATCATATGATAACTATACACAGGGATTCATCTCTCTATTCTACTGGGTTACCACCACATATTGCTAGGTATCACAGTGGATTATGAAAACTCACTAGGATCGTTTTCGGATCAACGATCCTTGTTCGGATTGAGTTGGAATCATTCCAATCTATAAAAAAGGATTTCGATGATACCATAATATAGATCATGGTATATCTCTCTACCAGACAGAATAGAACCTAATAGGTAATATATAAAAGGAGCTTAATCTGATCAAGAGCTTAGATCAAGATCAAATTATCAATTGGATTGATGATTTGGATCAATTTGTAAGAGTTACAATTTTAGAGACTGCTACATACCTGCATAAGGGACTTAATTGTAAGTGTTGTAAGCTGATTGGGCTTAATTAAATTATGGATCATATCCTAATTAATTTAATTAAATTAGATTTAATTTAATTAGACTTGACCTAATTTGAAGCTAATTGGGTTCAATTATCCAAGTTGGACTTGAATTCAATCCTAATTGGATTAAGATTGATAGCTTTTTTAAAATTAGTTCGAATTAGATTTGAATCAAATTCGAATTGAACTAATTTCGAATCCAATTGGATGGGAGGCCAGAGTCCACCCTCACTAGGACTCTCTCACTTAACTCATTGACAATTAAGAAGAGGGGCACTAAAAAATTGCACCCCCCTTCTTGGCATGTGCATTTTTCAAAGAGAGGGTGCGCCAAGTGTTGGGCCCCTCCTCTCTGAGATTCCATCTCCTTCTTTGGATAAATCTGATCCTAACCAATTGGATTTTGTTTGAGAATTCGTCAGGAATTAATTTTATCTGATTGGTGGCATTTGGAGGTTTGTTTTGTGCGACAAATTAAGAGAGGAAGAGAGGGGCCGACTATATTTTTATTCTTCATCGCAGAATTTTTTCTACTCTCTATTCTCCTCTCTACGCCCCTTCTTTCTTTCTTCTCCATGCCCCACCTCCTCTCCAGATCTGAGAGAGAGAGTTTAGAGAGAGAAGAAGAGAAGAAGAAGAGTGTCGTCTTCTTTTCTTTGGTGTCCAAGTCCATTTCCTTGAATCAGCATGAAGGGTTCGCACAGTAGCCTTCTCTTTGACTTCTTGAAAAAGAAGGGTCCAAATCCAAGCCGAGAAGTGAGGCTTTCAAGAAGCTAGCACTCCGAGATCCTTGGAGTTTGGATCAGCGACCTGCTCCGTATAGATACCTATATAGACCAGGCACATACGTGGCTCCGAAAAAAATCTCGAAAATCTACCCGATCTGATCCGACGAGGAAGAAGGAAAGCACTTCAAGTAAGCTTCAAATATCCTTCTTGATGATTTTGTTTTCAGATCTGAATATTATGTTTATATTTTAGCATGTTAGATAGATCCGTAGGTGATTTTAAGATTTGATCTGTATGCTAGATTAGAAAATTATTTTCTAGTATGCTTCCGCTTAGATTAAAATAATCTAAAAAAAATCAGCATGCCTATCACCTAGAAATCCAACAATTTAAGCCTAGGTTGCCACAACAGGATACAGATGATGCTACTTAATAAATATAGATCAAACATGTAACAGAGTTTAAAAATAATGCAATGAACCAAAACAGAGAATGTGAAAAATCAAATAAAATTCAGATTTGATCGTCATCGAAAGATGCAAAAAGTGATTCTTCATAACAATATCAGAATAATAGAAACATATACCTTTTGAAGCTTATGTAAGAGATATGTTTTAAACTGGCGGACACCACGGCCGCTTGACGTAGGATCCAAGTTGTGGGCCTTTTCAAATGCGTGAAAGCGGCCTAGTTAAAGACATATAAGAAATGAAAGGTTTTCGGCATAGATTTTTAAGAGCAAATATGGAGTCAACATAAACAAAACAATTGTTTTCTAAATGAGTACAATACTATGAAACTTAGCATAATTTTTTATTTAAGACTTTCAGGGAAGATCAAATGATAAAGTCGTTGGATGATACAGCAGAGATACTTTTAAATAACAGTATCAATAAGTCTATAACGTGTAAAAAATCATAAAATATATTATTCAACAGGAAGAGCTTGCGTTGCAGTCAGGCCAACGAACCTTCTTTGAGGATTAAAAGTGAAAATTGCAGGCATTAGAACAAGAAAAGTGCTTGGTATCATTTTTTAGGATAGCAAAGAAAATGTGGTGACTAAAAAAAGACCACCATGCAGATAATAAAATGAATGCATATCTCCTTCATATTCCTCAGCCTTTAGAAAACATGTTTATCCAAAAAAAGCTGAATCAAATATCTCCAATGACTGCACGGTGCAGTACTTGAAGATCTAAAAAAGATAATGGTGTTATAATGAATCTCACAATCTTCCGTACCTATCATTGATCTGAGACTACTGCGTTGATGTGTTTTTCTTCGATCAGCTCAACTTCTGATCAAAATCGTTAACTTAGAAAACTACGGCTAGAGCTGAGTGAAAATATAATATATTCGTAACTTTATAAGCATCAAAATTCCAACTTTTCCCACGTTAAAAATTGTCAATGTTATAAAAGAACAGCAGTAGCCAAAAATGCGGTTCGAGAAGTAAGAGGAGGAGGTTACGAAAGAGGAAAGGGATTGATTACAGAGGTAGGAAACACGAGCGTTGAGGGGTTCGATCTCGTTGGCGACACGGAGAAGGGGGACGATGGAGGCCAGGGAGGAGGGGACGAGCTCGCTGTCGGCGGGGACCTCCTCATCGGTCACGTCCAGCATTGTCGGCAGCCTCGTCATCTTCCTCGAGGGCATCCTCCTCACCGCCTGGTTCTCGAAGCCCTTGCCTCCGCTGCCGCTCGCCATCAATTTTTCCTCCTCTTCTCGTCGTTCTTCTTCCCCAAGGGAGACGGTGGGTCGCGGGTCTTCGTGCGACGGAGGAAGAGGAGAATGAGTGCGTGAAAGAAGTGGGAGAAGGGGGAAGGAGCATTATGCAGCATAGAAGAAGAAAGAAGAGAGAAGAAAGGAGAAAGTAAGAGAGAGAAAGAGAGAGAGAGAGGCCTGGCTTTGCTTTCCTTTATTCTCTCGGTGAAGAGATGGAGCTTTGCTTTTGCTTTTTTTCCTTCTTTTTGGAGTGGAATTGGATTGGATTGGCTTCCGGCATCTCCGACTGGCAAGTAAGGAATGAGATAAAGAAAGAAGAGGAGAGAAGCGCGCTTCTTTTACCATTTTGCAAGTGTTCATACTCCTTTCGATACTCTGAAGCTAGGAATCGCCGGTCTCTTCGCATAGACTCGGGAGCAAGAGTAAAGGTCATGGCGGGTGCTCTTTCTGACACGCTATTAAATTAGACGCTATCGGTCTCCCGCCATTCTTCCGCTCTCGTGTTCGGTTTAATTTCTTGTTGAATCCTTCGATTCGGATCTCCTCTACCTACATACATGTCTCGTGGATAACCGATGCCTGATGGTTATGTTACGTGTATATCAAATGCCAATCAATGCGAGGACCCTGTGGATTGGTCGCCTCCGAGAAGGGGTTCGGACATTGGACATCTTCAAGACCGCGGTTTCCAATTCCCTCGTCTGATTAAGCAACAAGAGGTAAAAGATCTAGATGGAGAGGACGATCTACTGCCATGTAGCGAAACTAATTGTTGCCTTATTGGATTGCTGCTCCTTCTTGAGGTCCACGGAAATGCCCTTAATCACGGCTAGAGCCTTTCTGATCTCCCGGCACCAGAAAATAAAAGGATTAGGCGTGATAATGGTTTAGGCTGGTTTTCAGAGATAAATATTATTAAAAAATTAATTAATTTTTTTATTAACTGATGTGCGCATGTACTTGCACTTTCCTTCATGAAATAGTATTTATTTATGAATTAGACATAAAAATTATATATTTAAAACATAACTAAATCATTTTTTTACTAGCGAGTAAGATAAATATTTAATTTTATTTTTAAAATATTTTTTTCTTGATTTTCAATGTTTTTTCATTCAATGTTCAATAATTTAATTATTAAATATTTCCGTATTCTAATCTTCGTACGAAAAATATGTATAAATTTTAATAATTTATTAAAAAAATTTAATATAAAAAAATATGAATAATAAATTTTAAAATTATTTTTTATATATAAAAATTATGAATAAATTATTTTTTTGTTTAAAATTCAGAAATATATAGATTTCTAGTTAAATTACTTATCATAAAAGAATGAGCCCTCATGATTTAGAAATTGACTGCCCGTTTTAGGATTTTTGTAAAAGGTTTAAGGTTAGAGTGACAGCTGGATTCTAGGACTCAGGATATAACTTATACCCGGACGAGGGATTCGCTGTCGGATGAGAGGTTAGTGACCGTCGTGGCGATTCCCCTGACTTCGAAACCAAGCGGGCCAGGACCGAACGTTGATGCCACCTTTGTACTCTCTCTCTCTCTCTCTCTCTCTCTCTCTCGCTTAAGATGGAGAGGCAAGAGCAGCAGGGAACACGAGCAGTTGCATGCGTGATGCACGAAACATTGTAAGGGATTATATATTTTTGGGTCGGGTTCAAGGCTCGAGTTCAATTTTATTATTACCCTTATTCACTTCAAATCCGCTTCAGTAAAGGTAAAACCTGTCCTGCTAGAGTTGGATTAGATATCACCACCCTCTCCCCTCTCAGCATTAATTGCCCCATTTCTCGGGCCTGGATAGCTGGATTCTACAAGGCGAGCTGGGCTCTAGTCGAGATCTGACTTAGGCCAAGCCAATATAACAAATCTGGGGGGATCTATTAAATAATAACATGGTGGATATTTGAGTGATGATCATTATTTGACTGTTTCTCATATAATATTTATTTTTTTATCTTTCATGCATTCACATTTTTATACCAAATTTCTTTTAAAAAAGTTATAATGCATTTAGCCTCTTTTAAGGTTAAATAGGCTTGGCCCATCATCAATTCATTTTGATGGCTCTGGTTACATCTATTGGTCTGATCCAACTTAGTTTATAAATAACTTTCTGGGCATGTTTTAAACTTAGGCCAAGCTACTTAACTCTGGCTTTATACTGTTTTGATGGCTATTTGTTTTCATAATTCTTTGAGCGATCACATGACTTACAAAAATAAATAAAATAATAATTTAAATCATGAAACAAATATTATATCCAAGGCACACATCTTTCTTATTAGTTTGCAATATATATATATATATATATATATATATATATATATATATATATATATATATATATATATATATATATATATATATATATGTTTCTATGCATGTATATGTATATGTGTACGTAATTATATATAATCTACATATAGTAATATTATGTCTTCCCTAGCTACGGGTACAAATGGATCGGGTCGAACTGGATCATAAGTGATTCCGATTGGATCCAATTTTTTGATCGGATTCTCATATTAGATCCAAACCCAATCTACTAGAAAATTATATCGAGTCGGATTGGATTGATCCACTATCAGAATTTTCAACGAACAGGTCATTCGAGTTGGATCAGGTCTATAAATGCTCAGTTAAAATCTAAAATATTTGGATCTAGATATGATCCGGATAAAATAGAGACAACTATATTTTAATTACTACATAACCAACTATTATTAACTATAAAATAGATGACAAATAATATTATTTTCAAAATAAATTAAAATATATAAATAACTATAACTCTATCTCTATGTTAAAAAATAAGTTCTATATAAATTTTAAATTATAATTAAAGGTCTAAATAGGTATGATCCTAATAGAATTAGTATGTTCGAGTTAAGTCAGACTAAAATTCAGTAAAACCATATCCGATCAAAAAATAGAACATGTCAAATTTTAAAACCTGATCCGGATCCATGCATCTCTAAAAATGAATTAGATCGGGTCTAAATGGGTTGGGTCGAGATACGAATCAACTCGTTCCATTTGTAGCCTTATTCCTGACTGGATTAGTCGAAAGGTCTTGGGTGGAATCTACCCCGGCTTGCTAACCATACCCAACCTAAGAACTTTTCTTGGGTGCAATGTAGGTTGGACCAGGTCCTATAGGCTATGTCAAAAATGGCCAAAATTTTTCCATGCAACCAAACCGCGGAACATATGGAAACTTGTTCCCCTTTTTTTTCTATTCCATGACAAATAAAAAGAAAATGGCAGTTTTTTCGCTCCTCTCCAATCTAACGCGAAGAGCATCACCATCACAAGCGAGTCCGCTTTCCCAAACCCTAATGGCTACTTTAACGCAACCTGAGTCCAAAAGCTCCTAGCTGCCCGATGCCTGGATCTACTAGGTTTTCCTTAAAAATAGAAAAAGGTGCGCAGTCTTTACCTTTCTTTCATGGAAGGAGGACTAAATTAAAGTCCTTATCAAAACTTGTGATGAAACCCTTTTGCTCATGGCATTTCTTCCTGCTTTGAATTTTTTTTTTTTTCCTCACGTTGATCTTGTTTAGCTGGCATGCCATCTACTATCTTTTTCTTTTTCCTCACGTTGATCTTGTTTAGCTGGCATGCCATCTACTATCGGAATCCTAAAAAATTTACATAGATTGTAACAATGGAAAGAAGAATGAAATACCCCCCCCCCAAAAAAAAAAAAAAGAGGGGAGAGAGAGGAGAGAAAAAGATGAGAGAAGAAGAGAAAGAAAGATGAAATAAATAAATAAATATTGAAAAGAGGAGATCGAAAAGTTTCTTTCTTGGAATTCATGAAATAAGGGTATTAGCGGGTGGACCACGTACTAATAAAAATTCAGATAAAAATTTTTGAATTTACAATTGCTATAAAAATATTTATTTATATTAAAAATTATTATTATAGGGAAATAGCCTTATGAGCAAAAGGATATTAGCGAACTCTAGATAGAAGGTAATGATTTCTAGCCATAATCACCAATTTTATAATATATCTTATATGGTATGTTTGATCCCTGATTATGAGCATCGACATGCATGATTATCTACGCATAATATATTTTCACTCATTTTGACAGACAATGTGATGGTTATATTATTATTTATGTTCATGTATACCATGTTTTATTAAGCAAATTTTTCTTGAATGATTTGGCTCGTGATGCCGGTTATTAGGAAACTTAAAATGAAGTGACTTGAAAGCATGACAGGAATTGATAGTGTTCATAAGAGAATGAGGTGTTTAAACTAGCGATGCTACGGGCAGGACCGTGATTACTAAGATTACTAGTCACGGACTGAAGTGTGATATCAAGATTGTCAGTCACAGACTGGAGTGTGACAATAAGATTACCCATCACAAGCTGAAATGTGATAATAAGATTACCTGTACAGGCTAGAATGTGACAACGAGCTTGACAATCACAAGCTAAAATGTGATACTGAGATTGCCAGTTGCTGCCGCCTACACCGCCATGGCCGGTAGCTTGGAGATGATCTCAGATGCCGACCTCGTCGCTCAGGGGCCAACTCACGCATCCGGACCTACAAAACAGAGGAGACCCGAGTTAGGGATCCTGGCGGGGGCACTCCGACGATCAAGTCAGTAACGATCTAGGAGAACAAATCCTCTTCTATGGGCCCCTTTGCTCGTACTCCACACTTGGAGGAGGAGATTTGATTTGAAAGAGAGAGAGAGTAGAGCGAGGGTAGTAGCAGCGGAGGAGAGCTCGAGCTGTGCAGCTGTTGTTGGGAAATGTATCCCAAAGCCAATTGTCTACTGTAGATAGTTGTACATTTGATGTAATTGTATATGAATTATATTATTGAATAAAATGTTTATTCTGGTAGTTCATCACTATATCATCTTTCTGTAATGAGTCTTGAGTGATGAAGTCCTTAGGACTATTTGTATGTGATATAGAGAGGATATATCATATAGTCCTAAAATTGTTCGCGACCAAATGATACACTTATTTCAGGACGATAGTATATCAAGTATAGGTCGTTGTGTGCCATAGTCGTTGGTTGTCCTCTTAACCAAGGAGTGTGGAGACACTGGTATGGCATGCAGATGTTGTATTTGACATTTCATCGAACGTGACCCGTCGATGCTTTTTCTGCCTAGAGTTTTTGATATGGACGTAGTTATCCCTCAGACATGAGATCGTCATGGTAGCTTGTGAGCAACTTACTGTACTTTGGTGCTGGACTATCTGGATTTCTAATCCAGGGACGGAAGGTTTCTGGGTGCAATTAAGTACTCATGTAGCAGTGGTCGGATCAAGATGGGATTGACCCCTCTAAAGTGTTTAGAGTAGATATCTTACTGTGTTTCAATTTAGCAAAACCTTGGCCAAGGTAGTCTCTGTAAAGTGTTACAGGACTTGCGAGGTTGAGGCCCATTATTGATGGACTTTATGGGTTGGGTAATTTAACCCTAAGTCTTCCTGAGCATTGAGGTCAAAGGGATTAATTACAGGATTTCCAAATCTCCTAGTTCTTGATTGTTGCTCTGCAACTTCGACCTATCCGGACATCGGGTGTCATTGCTAGATGGCGACTTTGACTGGTACTAAAAATATTCCAGTGCTACCGGCTTAGTGTTCAAACCTATGGGGTCACACACCATAGGGGTTTCTACTTGATCTAGTGATCGGAGAACGATTGGGAATCGTTCATGGACTCATAAAGAAAAGTTTTCCTTACCCTAGTGTCGACACTTGAAATTCTTGAAAGTGTCGACACTTGTGTAGGTGTCGACACTTGTTGATTTCGCAAGTATAGACACTTAATGTCACAAAAGTTGTGACATAAAATTTTTCACTAAAAGTTGGTGATTCATGGAGGTGAATTAAGTAATGAGATTACTTAATAGCCCAATTTGATTGAGCTATAAAAATCTGGAACGAATCAAATAGGTTTTGGTTCAAAATCGGTTTGGGTCCAATTGGGTTGAACCCAATGTATGCACACTTGACCCAATTGATTTCAGTTATGAACTGAAATTAATTGAGACATTAATCTGAATTTAATTGGATTTAAATTCAGTTTTGGAGAGTTATGTAACCTCACATGACCATAACTTCCCATAACCACCCATAACCCCTCCATAGCCACCCATAACTCCTCACTCTCCCTCTCCCTCTCCACCTATATAATGGACTGAAATGGGAGGACGAAAATAACTGATAATTCAGCAAAGAAATGCTGGAAAAATCAAAAGGGAGGAAAGGGAAGAAACTAAGAAAGGTTCTAGGTTTTATGTGGGTGTGAGGACTTTAGAAAAGAGTGTGCATATTTGTACCTAGTGATCTAGGTCTAGGGATTGAGTGTTTGGGAAGGGTTTCAACATCTCATCCTCCACCTCATGAGTTTCTTCATTCATTCGGAGAGTCCGGCATCGAAAGAAGAAAAGGAGTCCCAATCAAATCGTTCCATAACAACCTAGCACTTGGAGTGGAAGTGAATCTTGAAAGAGCCCCGGTGTGAACCACCTGTAGAGGCCGGACACGTGTACGACTAAGCAGAGTTCTTCTACCTCCTCCTGGATCTTCCACAGCGGAGAGCGTCTCTACTTCATATGAGGTATGGTTTTACATATAGAGATATGTTGCTTTGAAATGTTCATAGCATGAGTTCATGAGTTCATAGTTTATATTACTCATTCATGCAAGATCTTGGGCTAAGTAGCATAGAAAAGTTATAAAAGCATGCTTAGATTAAATGTTAATCTTCTTTATTACGCTTTTGCTGTATATTATTTTGAAAAAGTTTTAAAATAGAAAGCATGCTCGCTATGTTTTTCCTTTCAGCTGTGTCCGTCAAGACTCTTCCGGTGAGTTCGTGGTAGCCTAGAGCGCTCGGCCTCTCGGTCACTCTCCTATGTGCTGCCCCTTCGCTCGTTTTCTTGAGTTAGTTTCGCTTACCCCCTGTTGAGAACCTTTGGAGAATCCTTTACACTGGGATCCCTCCCAGCAGCTTACCTCGAGAGATTCCCCTTCTGCAGGCGCCGGAAGGTCAACGTCTGGTAGTGCTTTATGCCGTGCGTACAAGTACCTTCCTTATTCATGATAAGGAGTTATGTTGCCATCTTTTACCTCCCTCCTGGTCGCTCCACTTTAGAAAATTTGGCAGAGCCTCGATCGGGGGGCAATCATCCCCTGGATTTGAATCTTGCGGGGTGATTTCCTCTTTCGGGTGGTGCAGACGGTCGGTTGGGAGTGCAGTGCCTTGGCTAGGGCACCCTTTCCTATTTTTTGTAAGCAGCAGCGGGAGTGATCATGGCATCCTGGGGGTGTTCTTCAATGGTTCTTGGGCGGCGGTCCGCTACCCAAGGGAGGTGGCACTGTGGGATTTGGCTCCCGGCTGCTGGATCTCTCGTTTGAAGGGGGCTTGGCCTGAAGAGAGCAAGAGCTCAACTTCATCCGAGGTAGGCTCGACCTTGAGGGAGTCGCCCGACGAAGGAGCTCAAAGAGAGCTGGAGATCAACTTCGATCGAGATGGGCTTGACCTCGAGGGAGCCACCTGGCAAAGGAGCTCAAAGAGAGCTGAAACTCGACTTCGGTCAAGGTGGGCTCGATCTCGAGGGAGCCACCCGACGAAGGAGCTTAAAGAGAGCCGAAGCTTGACTTCGGCCGATATGGGCTCGAGAGAGCCGCCTAGCGAAGGAGCTTAAAGGGAGCTGGAGCTCGACTTTGGTCGAGGTGGGCTCAACCTTGAGGGAGCCACCCAACAAAGGAGTTCGAAGAGAGCTGGAGCTCGACTTCGGTTGAGGTAGGCTCGACCTTGGGGGAGTCACCCGGCGAAGGAGTTTGAAAAAGAGAGCTAGAACTCGACTTCAGTCGAGGTGGGCTCGACCTCAAGGGAGCCAGCCGGCGAAGGAGTTCGAAAAAGAAAGTCTGACATGGCAGCTTTCTCCGGTGTGGCATCTAACTGGGTCTGACAGGGGCTCCACGTCAGCGATCTTGCCATATCATTTGCCCCCCACTTCCAAGTCCCGTTGGCACGCGGTGCTCGGGGTGAATGGAGTAAATGCGAAGATAATGTAGAGAGGCAGAAATCGAGCACCATTAATGCCACGATCGCCGTGCATTGTGGAGCGGACCTACGGGCCAATGCGGGGATGGCACGTTGGCTCGTTTGAGGAAGCATTATGGCTGACATGAAACTCGAAACAATTTCAGGTGAACCGAAGCATCGCTTTTTGCCGATCTTGACACGTGGAGCCCTCCAATGGTGGCAGTTCTGGGGGGTACGGTTATTGTTTGGTCATTTCGAACACAAGGCAAATTTCATGAGAATACCTTTTCTTTCGAATTCTTCGTGCCTGCCGATGGACTAGAGCTTTCCTTCTCCTTCCCCATGACTGTTCTTTCCCTTGAAGGTTGCCAGGTTCGTCTTCTTCGGTCTCTCCTCCTTTCCGGTTAGGTAAGGCTCATCCCTAGTACCCCTTCGGACTTCATTCTCCTCCTTCTTCCTTTGATCTTCTTTAGGATGGCCCCCTCAGGTTGTAGCCACTGTCCCTTGAGCAATCCTAATGAGGCAGGGCCTTCTCGACCGAGGACTCCTTCCTCCGATAAGGAGGAAGAAGTCCCTTTCGAGGTTCGCAGAAGGCTTCGCCCCACTGGGATTGTCATAGGAGAGCCTAGGGCTCGTCTTCCTCCTCCTCTTCATGTTCCCGAAGCTTCTTCTGAGCCCTCCCGATTGACTAGTCTCGGTGGCATTGCTTCAGTGATGACCAGAGAGGACCTCTTGATTATCTGGGAAGCCTTCGACGTCATGGACTCCATCTGGCTCTTGGTTCCACGACCGAGGGAATGGGTCACCTCCAGTGGCCCGGGCTGGATCGCCCTCTATGAGGAATCCCTCGCAGAGGGTCTTCGCTTCCCTCTTCATTCTTTCTTCCTCTCCATGCTGAGCAATTATCGCCTCGTCCCGGCTCAGCTAGTCCCGAATGCAATTAAGACAATCTTTTGTTTTATTGTCCTCCGTCACTTCTACAGGATTGTAGCTCATTTCTCTTTGTTCAGGGCCTTTTTCACCTTGAAGCACCACCCGACCGAGGACGAGTGGTGGTTTATTTCTCCTTGCCCGAAGGACTTCAAGTTTGATCTTCCCTCTTCCATCAAAGGGTGGAAGAGCAAATATTTCTTCGCCTCCATCGAAGGGGTCGACTGGGTCTAGAGTGATCCAGACCGGACTCCGAACCAGAATGCCAAGGTCGAAGCGGCTGATCGAGAGATCTACGACTAGCTCGTTGCAGACCAAATTCCTTCCCTCGAGGTTCTGTTGTCAGAGCAAAACCTGTTCAAAGCCGGGGCCAGCCCAATCCAGGAGTTGGATGAGTTCGATGCAAGCTTTTCTTACTTCTTCTGCTGGTATGTTCAAGCTCGAGGCTGACCTCGTTTCTCTCTTTTTATAGGTATGAAGTACTCCTTGGATCACCTCCTCGTGCTTTCCCAGAAGAGGGGTGCACTGGCAGGAGCTGGAGAGTCCCCATCGAAGAGGCCCTGAAGTGAGCCCAGTGCAAGGCCGGGCCTGTTGCACCCTCCGAGCCGAGTAGAAGAACAGATGAGCCGGTCCCCGAACCATCGAGGCAACAGGACCTGTCTCCGGCCCGGGAGCCTGACATGGTCGTTCGGGCCAGGTCCGCTGCTGCTGCGGCCCCACCTTTTGAAGTCATCGAGGTAGAAGCAGAAGAGGAGGAGAGGAGGGAGCCACCGTCGATAGTGCCATCCGGTGTGGCGGCAAGCTTCAATAGGGGCTCGTAGATGTCTTCGGCCACCCCTGAGGGCACCACGGCGGCCTCGAAGAAGAAGAAGAGTAGCTCCCGAAAGGCTCCCGTGGTGGCGCCGAACGTGGCCCAGGACCAACTACTGGCCGAGTGCATGATAGACTTTGCTGTTCAATCGGACTGGCGGATGCCATCCTTGGC
This sequence comes from Areca catechu, assembly GCA_021397845.1. Classification (NCBI taxonomy): domain Eukaryota; kingdom Viridiplantae; phylum Streptophyta; class Magnoliopsida; order Arecales; family Arecaceae; genus Areca; species Areca catechu. The sequence goes on along the minus strand of CM038039.1, from coordinate 54,517,981 downwards.
ACCTTCCTACAACTCTTCTCAGTATGGCTCCTTGCATTTTTCTCTTTCTTTCTCCTTTTTTTTTGCATGGCTGACATCCTCTTTGGTGCAGCTTTGGACAGACCTCCTGCTCATCCATGACTACTGCAAAAATTGGGCCAAAAGGGATAGGTTGAAGGAGCAGGAGATCGCCTCGCTAGCGACCGAGGCCAAGTTGAAGATGGACAAAGCCCAAGAGGTAGAGGAGAAGAACAAGAAGCTGAGGGCTGAAGCGGCGAGCACCGAGAGGCACCTTAAGGACCTTAAGGCATCTCTGGCTCGAGAGAAGGAGCGGGTTAAGCGTCAGGCCGAAGAGCTCAAGGCCAAGGAGGCCCGAATAGAGGAGCTTAAGGCCGATGCGGCCCGGGAGGTGGAGCAGGCTCAGGCTCTCCGGGCCCAGCTGGAGGCGACAAAGGCGCAGGTTGCTGCCGCTGAGGAGAAGGCCGTGGGGGCAGTGGCCCTAATGGAGGCCGCCGAGGTACTGCCAAACTACAAGGCCTCGACAGAATTTGACACGGAGTTCCAGGAGGCGGCCACGGACTCGTTCCTCAAAGGGTATGAGTTCTGCCGGTTCAGGGTGGTGGAGCTCATCCTGGATATGAACTTTGATGAGCTTGCCTTCCCTACTGCTCTATGTGGGGGCCCGATTATGGCCGTGGCCGAAGCAGAGGAGGAGCCCGCGGTCGCCATCGTAGCCCCATTGACGGAGGTCCGAGAGGATGCCGCCCGACCTCGGCACCATCCCGGAAAGGAGCCGGCGAAGTAGGATAGGAGCCCCCTCTCTTTTTGTATCTTTTCTTCTGCTTCTTTCTAGACCGCCCGGCCTGTCGGGGGTCCGAAGATAGTGTAAAATCTTGCAAATTTTTAATGAAGTCTCCTTCTATTATGCCTCTTTTGTGTTCTTTGCATTTTTAATGCTTTGACAACTTCCCTTCCTTCTCTTTTCTTTTTGACTGCCCATGTGTATGCTTTTGTTGAGGCGCCTTGCCTTAAGGCACCAAGTCCTTCGGCTCTTTCCTGCAGAGCTCCGAGTATGGGGGGCAGTTAAGAAGAAAGCCCTTGATTTGTTGAGTTGTCCCTACCACGTCGAAAAAGGGGTAGCGGGACTTAATGAATTTTCTTGAAGGCGACCCGGATGACCTCAGGCGTAACTGTCTCCAGGTGTCTGGAGTGCAACCGAGCCGGGAGGCCAAACTCGGTGAGTACGTAAGGTGCCTCCACCAGGCTAAAACTTGGATAGACAGAGTATGGGGACACTGGAGTCTCCTAGTTTTGAGGTGTAGGGATTTTGGAGTTCCCGGCTTGAAATGCGGGGCTTCAGGAGTTTCCCGGCTTCGAGGTACAGGGCTTCTGGAGTTCCTGGCTTGAAGTGTGGGGCTTCAGGAGTTCTCCGGCTTGAAGTACAGGGCTTCACCAGTTTTTCAGTTTGAGGTGCGGGACTTCATGAGTTTTCTGGCTTGAGGTGCGGGGCTTCATGAGTTTTCTGGCTTGAAGTGCGGGGCTTCAGAAGTTTCCTGACTTGAAGTGAGGGGCTTCAGGAGTTTTCGGCTTGAGGTGCGGGGCTTCAGGAGTTTCTCGGCTTGATCTGCCGGATCTATTATCACTCGGTAGTGTTCCTGCAAGGCAAAGACAGTTTTATAAAAATGAATTATTTTATTAATGAGATAAGACCTTACATCACTGGTAGTACATCCTCAATTGTTGGTGTTCCAAGTTCGTGGGAACCGGGCGCCATCGAGCTCGGCAAGGTAGTAGGCTCCATGGGGGAGAGCCTCGACTACCTTGTAAAGGCCTTCCCAGTTCAGGGAGAGTTTGTCGCACTCCCGAGGTTGAGAGGTTTTAGCCCACCACAGTACCAGATCACCTGGGCGAAAGGTTTTTGGCCTAACCCGTGTATTGTACTACCGGACTACCTGCTGTCGGTACGCCGCCATCCGGAGTCGAGCCTTGTCTCTTGTTTCCTTAAGGAGGTCTAAGTTGAGTAGAAGGTGGGTCGGGTTTTCTGCTTCATCATATTGCTCCACCCGTAGCGTGGGCACACCAAGTTCAATCGGGACTACAGCTTCGGCGCCGAAGACGAGGTTAAAGGGCGTCTCATCCGTGGTCGTTCTGGGCATTGCATGGTATGCCCAAAAGATGCTGGGAAGTTCTTCCGTCCACCTACCCTTGGCCTGGTCCAACCTGGTTCGGAGTCCCTGGAGGATGATCTGGTTGGTCACCTCGGCTTCTCCGTTGGTCTAGGGGTGAGCCACCTAGGTGAAGAGGTAATGACTATCGAGGTCGGCACAGAACTCCTCGAACTCTTGATTGTCGAACTATCATCCGTTGTCGGTGATAATGGTATGGGGGAGTCCGAAATGATAGATGATCGACTTTCAGAAGAACTGGCAAACATTGGCTTAAGTGATCCGCGCTAGTGGCTCTACCTCCACCCATTTGGTGAAGTAGTCAATAGCCACTATCATGAACTTGCACTGTCCAGACGCGGGAGAAAATGGACCAAGGATGTCCATCCTCCATTGGGCGAATGACCAGGGTGCGGAGAGTTAGGAGAGTAGTGCTGCCGGTTGACATTGTATGCAGGCATGATGCTGGCAGCGATCGCACTTCTTTATGAAGTCGGCAGCGTCCTCCCTTATAGTCTCCCAATAATATCCCTAATGGAGAGCCTTGTATGCTAGCATCCTGCCTCCCACATGATTCTCGTAGAGGCCTTTGTGTATCTCCTGGAGCACAAAGGCTGTCTCCATGAGTCTCAAGCACTTTAAGAGTGGATAAGAGTAGGACCTGTGGTAGAGTTGCCCATCCATTAAGACGAAGCACACAGCCTTCTTCTTGACGAGGCTAGCCTCCGTGCGATCTTCCGACAAGATACCGTCGATGATGTACCTGATGTATCGGTCAATCTAGTTGGGCTCCGAGTGACCTGCTGGACTTTCCCAGGAGCTTCGTAGCTTGGAACTTCAATGTATTCAATGTGGGCGTGCCCCAATGATGAGTCCAGTAGGGTCGCGAGCCTTGAGAGGTTGTTGACGCGAGCGTTCTCTCTACGAGGGATGTGGGAGATGCTGAAACATCGAAAGCTTGTCGTGCTTGAGCATACCTATTCCAAGTACTTCATCATCTGGGGGTCCCTTGCCTTGAGTTCTCTAAAGACCTGTCTGGCCACTTGTTAGAAGTCGGTGAAGACATTTAGGTTGGGTACACCCAGTTTGTGCGAGACCCTTAGTCCCGCGAGGAGTGCTTCGTATTCCATCGATTGTTGGTTGCTGCAAACCGGAAGCGGAGTGCACACTCGATTACAACCCCATCACAATTGACAAGGATGAGGCATGCCCTGCTCTTTTTCTAGGAGTCGATGCTTGTGCACTCGACTAAAAAATCAGCCAGCACTTGGGCCTTCTGGGATGGCCTTGGTCAGTACGCGATGTCGAACTTGCTAAGCATCAGAGCCCACTTAGCTAGGCATCCGAAAATATCGGGGTGACTAAGTATGGCCCTTAGTGGCTGGTCCGTCATGACCACAATCGGATGCACTTGAAAGTATGGTCTGAGATGATGAGCAAACATTATAAGAGCAAAAATTAACTTCTCAGAGCCGGCATACCTGATCTCCACATCTCGGAGGAGTTTGCTGGCATAGTATACCGACTTCTTAGCTCCATCTTCATCTGTACAGACAAGGATCGAACTGACGGCCCCTAGAGTGACCGCCAGGTACAACAAAAGTTCCTCTCCATCCTTCAACCTAGAGAGCAATGGCGGTGATGTCAAGAACTTCTTCAGCTCCTCAAAGGCTACCTTGCACTCTTTTGTCCAAATGAAGTCGTGCACTTTTCACAGCACCTTAAAAAAGGTAAGCAGCGGTCAGCCGACCTTAAGATGAACCGGCTCGGGATGGCAATCCGGCCTGTTAGGTGCTGGACTTGCTTCTTAGAGGTGGGGTATTCCATGTCAATAATTGCTTGGACATTCTTAGGATTTGCTTCTATTTCCCTCTAGGTGACCATAAAGCCAAGGAACTTTCTTGCTGCCATGCCGAAAGGCACTTCACCGGATTCAGCTTCATCTGGGGCAGGTGAAGGTTTCGGAAGGCTTCCGCCAAGTCGGCGATGTGGTCTAACTTTGACTTGCTCATAATGAGCATGTCGTCCACATGAACTTGCATGTTCCGGCCGATCTGATCCTTGAAGGCTCGATTAACCAGCCATTGGTATGTAGCGTCAGCATTCTTCAGGTCGAAAGGTATCATCCGATAGCAATACATCCCCGGATCAATGATGAAGGCAGTGTGCTCCTCGTCCTCTAGATGCATTCGGATCTGATTGTATCCAGAGAATGCATCCATGAAGGAGAGCAAGCGGTGCCCCGAGATGGCATCTACTAGTTGGTTGATCTTCGGTAATGGGAAGCTGTCTTTCAGACATGCTTGGTTGAGGTCGGTGTAATTCACGCAAATCCTTCACTTCCTGTTGTTCTTTTTGACCATGACCATATTTGTCAGCCAGCTGGAATACTGCACCTCACAAACGAAGCCGGCTGCGAGGAGCTTATCCACTTCCTTATTGATCGCCCATTGCCTCTCCAAAGCGAAGCACCTCTTCTTCTGCCAGACGGGGCAGTACTTCGGGTTGATGCTCAACTTATGGGTGATGATGTCAGGGAAAATCTCGGGCATGTCTGCCGCCATCCAGGCGAACAAGTCCACGTTCACCTGAAGGAATTCCAACAGGTGGGCCCGCTCCTCTTCTTGTAGTTGGGCCCCGATTTACACTGTCTTCGTCGGGTTGGTTTCGAGTGGATATGACAACAAGCATTCGACTGGGCCACCTCTGGGATCTTACACCCTTTGGTTAATGTCATTGGTGCTGGGGTCCTCCTCGGAGCTTCTGGCCCCTGGGATAGCTTGAAGACAGTGCTGGATCGATTGAGGTGCCCCCCTCATTTTTCCTACGCCATAAGGAGTGGAAAATTGCACCAATAGCTGCTTGGTAGAAATAACCGCATCGAACAGATTGAGCCCGGGGTGGCCAAGGATCACGTTGTAGGTCGAAGGAAGCCTAACAACTGTGAAGGTCTTAATGACAGTGCTCTATCGATGTGGTGTCCCAGTAGTGATGGGGAAAGTGATTTCCCCCTCAACTTCCTCGGAGTCCCCAGTAAAATCAATAAGGGGAGTGTGCACATGCTTCAATTGAGTAGGGATAGATTTATCCTGGAGTAAGCATCATAAAAATGGACATCAATCGAACTTCCATGAAAGACAATAATCCATTTTACAAGATGCCCGGTAATCGTCATCTTGACGACCATGACATCGTTATTTATATTTTGATTCCCAGATCCCCCCTACATCATAAAGGGGAGTACATATTTCGACCTCTCCTCCTCCCGGGTCCTCTTGGCTGCACGCTCTATTCCCTAACATATCATTCCCACAGGCTTCTCGGTGAGCCAATTATCGACTGTAGGGACAGGGGGAAGAGCAGCAAGTGCTTGAGGTTCCGCTAGGGTCTTGCCCCCCACAAACTTTCCGAGGTAGTCCCTCTTTATCATATCTTCAATTTCTCTCTTGAGGTGGCGGCACTCCTCGGTGTCGTGGCCGTGGTCACGATGGAATTGGCAGTACTTCATCTTGTCGCGACCGTTGGATGGCTTCAGCGGGGGAGGGTGGCGCAGGTAGCGTTCGCCCTCAATCTCCATGATGATCTTCGTCCTCGGGGCTAGGAGAGGTATGTCTCTTTCTTCTGGGATGGGGTCTCTCTTCGACTTCGACCCTTGACGGAAGTTTGGGGTGGCCGATCCGGGCTTCTACACCCCGGACGTCTTCCCTGGAGGTTGCTTCTTCATTGGCTTTCCGTCCAGCTCCCTCCTCGTACGGTCCGCCTCCTCACATGGATGTACTTGTGAATATGGAGGAGGAGGTTAGAGTATGTCTTCGGTGATTTCTTGTCCAGGGAGTAGGTCAGGCGTGAAGTCCTGAGCCCTCTCTTCAATGCCAGCATAATAACTGGCTCGTCCAAATTATAGATCTCTAGTACAGCAACTTTTAAGCGAATCACATAGTCTCGCAAGGGCTCATGGTCCTGCTGCCTGATGGAGAAAAGGTTGTCTACCTCTCGTGACACCTTTCAGCAGGCATCAAAATGAGCCACGAACTTCCTTTCCAGCTGCACAAAAGAGCTGATGCTTTCAGGCTCGAGACGGGTGAACCAGACTCGAGCTGCCTTCCAGAGAATGGCTAGAAAAGCGAAGCAGAAGAGGACATCGGTCGCCCCTTGGACTCTGATGAGAGCCTTGTATCTTTCAAGGTGGTCCAAATGATCGGTGGTTCCGTCGTAGGGATCCACCTGCGGCATGCAGAACTGATTCAGGATCTGCTCTTCTTGGATCTCTCGGGAGAAAGGGGGACATGCGTCGTAGCCCACAGGCTCACAAGAGGAGCCCTGCAAATCTCCAAATTGGTGGGATAGCTCTGCCAGCTTGCGCTCCTGCTCCTCCAGGCGCCTTTCAGCCATCCACCCGATGGCCTCATCGGTGAAGCCTTCCGCTGAGGCCGACAGAGGAGGTGAAGATGACAGCTGAGGGAGGTCATGACGAGGGGTCTTGCCTCTACGGCCTCGACGGTGCTTAACAACAGCCTGCTCGAGGGCCGGAGACCGGCTCTCCCGGTCGACTAACCCGGTTCACTATCTCTTCGTTGGGGTCCGATGGTTTCCCCGGGGGTCTGTCGTGGCCCGCTGCAGCGAAGGCCTTCCTTGGAAGGACTGCAGGCTATCACGGGGTGCGGCGTCTTGGGCCGTAAGGATCCTTGGCTATTGGTGGGTGGCTAGGGATCGGTGTTGATGCTGCAACTATCGCATCACGGTAGTCAAAACTTGCATCTGTTGAGCGAGTGTGGCCAACTGGACGTCCACTGGAGGCGGTTGTGGTGGAGCGGGGGGCTCCCTCTCTGGACTGTGTGGGCCCCTATGAGAGGGGGGGTCCCCCGCACGACCAATGGAGACCTCCCGCGTGCGGGTCATCACCATGTTTCGAGTAGAGTTGCACGTAAGGGGATTGGCTTGGATCATAGTGTGTCCTGCCCCCTTCCTGGCGCACCAATCTGTTGTCGCCTACACCGCCATGGTCTGTAGCTTGGAGATGATCTCGGATACCGACCTCGTCGGTCGGGGACCAACTCATGTGCCCGAACCTGCAAAACAAAGGAGACCCGGGCTGGGAATCTCAGTGGGGGCACTCCGACGATCAAGTCAGTGATGATCTAGGGGAACAATCCTCTCCTGTGGGCCCCTTTGCTCAGACTCCATACTTGGAGGAGGAGATTTGGTTTGAAAGAGAGAGAGAGTAGAGCGAGGGTAGTAGCGGCTGAAGAGAGCTCGAGCTATGTAGCTGTGTCCGTCAAAACTCTTCCGGTGAGTCCCCGGTAGCCCAGAGCGCTCGACCTCTCGGTACTCTCCTATGTGCTGCCCCTTCGCTCGTTTTCTTGAGTTAGTTCCGCTTACCCCCCATTGAAAACCTTTGGAGAATCCTTTTAGGCCAGGATCCCTTCCAGCAGCTTATCTCGAGATCTTCCCCTTCTGCAGGCATCGGAAGGACAACGTCTGGCAGTACTTTGTTCCATGCACACAAGTATCTTCCTTTTTCGTGATAAGGAGTTATGTTGTCGGCTATGACCTCCCTCCTGGTCGCTCCACTTTGGAAAATTTGGTAGAGCCTCGATCGGGGGGGCAGTTGCCCCTGAATTTGAATCTTCCAGGGTGATTTTCTCTTTCGAGTGGCGCAGACGGTCGGTTGGGAGTGCAGTGCCTTAGCCAGGGCATCCTTTCCTATATGGTGTAAGCAGCAGCGGGAGTGATCATGGCATCCTGGGGGGTTCTTCCATGATCCTTGGGCGGCGGTCTGCTGCCCAAGGTAGGTGGCGCCGTGGGCTTTGGCTCCCGGCCGCTGGATCTCTCGTCTGAAGGGGGCTTGGCCTGAAGAGAGCAAGAGCTCGACTTTGATCGAGGTGGGCTCGGCCTCGAGGGAGCCGCCCGGCGAAGGAGCTCAAAGAGAGCTGGAGCTCGACTTCGATCGAGGTGGGCTCGATCTTGAGGGAGCCACCCGGCGAAGGAACTCAAAAAGAGCTGGAGCTCGACTTCGATCGAGGTGGGCTCGACCTCGAGGGAGCCACCCGACGAAGGAGTTCAAAGAGAGCCGGAGCTCGACTTCGGCTGAGGTGGGCTCGACCTTGAGGGAGCTGCCCGGCGAAGGAGCTCGAAAAGACCTGGAACTCGATTTCAGTCGAGGTGGACTCGACCTTGAAGGAGCCACCCGACAAAGGAGTTCGAAAAAGAAAGCTGGAACTTGACTTCGGTCGAGGTGGGCTCGACCTCTAGGGAGCCACCCGGCGAAGGAGTTCGAAAAAGAAAGTCTGACATGGTAGCTTCCTCCGACGTGGCATCTGACTGGGTCTGGCAGGGGCTCCATGTCAGCGATCCTGCCACATCAGCAGTCATGGACTAAAGTATAACCATGGTTAATCCAGAACCTTATAGAAGAAGGATAACTAAATGAAAATATAAAAAGAAAACATGATTTTACCAAAGATTTTGTTCTATATAATATTGAGTTATTTTGGTTACATGATATGATATTTTATTATTTTTTGTTATTTTCAAATTATATTATTATTGGTGTGACTATATAAAGTCCTTACTAGGTTATGAAGCTCACTCCCCACTTTTCTATTTTCTTCCAGAGATGTAGGATGTATAGCAAGGATTGAGCCATGTGCGAGATCGAATAACAAAATTTTAGATTATTTAGTTGTCATGTTTTTGATACCCATGTAATAAATAAGTTGACCATTTAGTGGTCTTGACTTGAAGTAGTTGATTATTCAGTCATTATTAAATTATTTAATGAGGTTTGATTAATAATATGATTTTTAGAAATCATGAGAATCTCATATATCTAGGCATAGCATGATATCTAGGATGATACCTACGGTTTATATGATCGGTTGCGTAGCTAATCCTGGTACTGAATTCGCGGTGTGACAGAGAACATAAAAGTCTTAGAATCTATTTGATTAGGATATATCAAATTATGGAATAATAATTATTTATATAAAAAAAACTACAAAGAAAAATACTTTTTATTGTCCTCTGTTGGTATAAATTTTTTCCAAAAATGATATAAAAAAGATTGCTACATTTATTTGGACGTAATCCTATATAAAATATAATCAAGTTTATAAATATGCTTATCAACAAAAATATTTTTTAATATTAAGATAATATTATCATGTTTAGTCAATTTTTTATATAATGATTATAATCATATAATCCTATATATAATATCATTTATATTTTAATTATTTTATAAATTTTTTATTGAATGAATTTAGAAATATCTCAAAATAAATTCAATAATTATAAATATACTTTATCAAGAGAATATTTTTATCATTATCATCATTTAAAAATTCATAAAATACCAACCTTAGAGTCATTCTTTTATAGTTAAATATTATTAAAAAATTGATCAACTTTTATATTAACCAACTTATCCATATACTTATAATTTTTAAAATAGATAAATTATTTTTTTAAAATATTTAATTTTATTTTTTAAATAGCCTTTTCTCCATGCCTCTTTATTCAATAGGCAATAACTCACCTACTATTCCAAACTCTAGTCCCTATAATAGATATTATGAAAAATATAGATAAATTTTAATTATTTATCTAATAAAATAATAATATAAAAAAACATGAATAATAAATTTTAAAACTAAATTATATATATAAAAGAATATAAATAAATTATTTTTTATTTAAAAATTATTTTAAAAAATATTTATTTAAAAAAATATAAATTTTCAGTTAAATCTTTTATCAAGCCCTTACATAGGAATACAATTATGGTATAACATTTACAATACACGTACTATCTTATTTTTAAAAATAAAATTTATATAAGTAAACAAATAAATATTAAAATTTAAGTTTTTAATATTTAAATGGATTAATAAAGGTGAAGATGGAACGCAAACGAAAATGGGAAAAGAACTATGAGAAAATATGGATGCATTGCAGAGTTCGTAGCATAGGCCTGGTTCAGTGGTTTGCTTGGCAGGATGTCAAAATCAGGTGGACGTTGGTTTGATTTTCTTCTTCCTTATCTCTTCCTTTCCTTAAGATGGAAGCAACATACAATTTTTTTAAAAAAAATCAATAAATCTTGAGTGACGCCGTCCTTCCATTTTAAATTTTAAGGTTCAAAGTTGAAACTGCCACTCGGGTCACCTTCCCGTGTGCGGAGCTATCAGGTTCTCCCCTTCCTCCCCTTTATTTGACTTCGGTCCATGGAGATGTTGCTCTCCTTCCCCTGCTACGTATTTCTCTTCTTGGCTTCATTCGGTTGTTATTATTATTATTATTATTATTATTATTATTATTATATCACGAGCAAGCAAAATCCCCGTGTTAATTCCTGTAGTGATACAATTGACCACATTTTCTCCTTTTCCTTTCTATACTCATGCAGCCATGGAATGGTTGAGAGCAGGGATTGGAAGGCCTATAAATAAAATACAATGGATGATGAGATGGAGAGCAAGGAAGAAGAAGAAGAAGAAGAGAGATGGCGAAAGATGGAAAAGAAGAAGAAAAGAGAGGCTACCAGAGGCCAAAAAGGGACGATGCTGAGGAGAAGAAGGTGCCCCTGTACATGCTCTTCTCATTCGCCGACGGCCTGGACGTGGTGCTGATGGCGTTGGGGACGGTTGCGGCGGTGGCCAACGGGCTGTCGATGCCTCTCATGACCTTCATCTTTGGCGAGCTTGTCAACGCCTTTGGACTCGCTGATACTGGAGAAGTCGTCCACCGCGTCTCCAAGGTTAGACTACTGAGACCTTAGAACTGAGGTTTATTTGGCGAGCTCTCCTGGATTTCTGATCTGAAACAGCTTCATTGCGCTTACTAATTATATGCACCAACAATACATGAACATGAATAGTACCCGTATCCACGCATGTTTTGTGTTCTGAATCCTAGCTAGTGTGGTTATGGCATGATGAAAAATAGATATATATTAAGCCTTTTGGAATGATGATCCACATAGTTCATTGTGAACGATCTACATCATTTTTATTTTTTATTTTTTAAAAGGATCAAATTTATTTTTGCAGAAATAAGCTGTATTTTTGTGTAAGTGGATGATTATGTGGTATATATCATGTAATTTATTTAAAGCTATAATAGCAGCTCGAATTTGTGACAGTTACTTGTTGCTTAAGTTCTATAGTCTCCAAATCTTGGTGGGAAATATAATTTTCCTCTTAAATTTGAAAGTCTCATGCATACTCAAAGTTATGGATTGCAGCATGAGAATCTGATTATCAAATTACATGTGGAGCTCAACCTGACCATCAAGGCTCCAGTCTAAGCCTATGCAATCAGACAGCCAAGTACACGTTAGCCCATAAATATACTCTTGAGCAACCTCAGACACACTACTTAACTAGAGACATGAGCTTAAATATAAGATAAATTTCAACCAGGCATCGTTCATCTTATTTATTGCTTTTTCTTTTCATTATTATTATTATTTTTTTGCCTCAAATTACCATTGTTCAGGCTATTTGAGACCTATTCAAATATGAGGTGTAAACTGCCTCGAAGAAGAAAGATTTTAAACCCATATCGTAACAAGCATTCTTTGTTCTCACAAATAAATGGAATTATGATGCCTTCATGGGTCTTGATTATGTGAGGGTGTAGTTCATATTATGTGAGATCGACCCAGTGAAATATGTGGTGCAAATGGCATCAAAGAAGAAGGACTTTAAGCCCATGGCATAACAAGCCTTCTTTCTCATACAACTAAATGGAATGATGACGTCTCCATATGTCTTGATTATGTGATGTTGTTGCTTGTCATGCTTGGAAAAACTCAAGTCAAGAATCATCCTGATTCACATTGTATTCCCTCTTGACCAATACCTCCTAGCATGACCAAGAGGTGGCATTATTTATCCTTTCAAACGCTGTATAAACCTTCACAATGGACATGCTCAACCTGTGCATGCATCGGGATTCTGGTATTATTTTAAATAAAAAAAGAGATCTTAGCAAATTACTTCCAAGGAACTTCGCTAATGAAATGATCTTACAGATTGTTAATTGATGATTTTTTTTTTTTTTTTTGTAATTGATATTGACCTTTGATTTCATGGGAGGAGCATTCTAAAGAAGTCCATTGCACCATGTATGCACTGCTTCATCAATCATCATCCTTTCGTAAATTATTTTGCAAGTTACATTTTACTGAAAGCTACAGTGTGTTAATGCACAAAACTGTCACATGAAAGAGGTTGAACTTGTTTTCTTATTTATGGTGAACCAATAAACGTTGCTGTCTTTATATTAATTTGAGATGTAGCATGCTCTTAATCTTATGGATGATTTGTTGAGTAATGGATTACAATGGATCTAACATTCCTTTTTTAGATGTCTCTGAAATTTGTCTACCTGGCTGCTGGAACAGGGATTGCTTCCTTCCTTCGTAAGTTTTGAGCCACTTGTCACACTAATTTGCATCTTTAGTTATCGCACTGGATCTTAATCATTTTTCTAGCAATACATTGCATGATTTGAATTAATTAGCACTGCTATGAAAGACATATTGAAGTTGTAAAGACATATTGAAGTTGTCTTATACATCAGCTACATACATAGCATGCACATGCACCATTTAATTAGGAACATGAGTAATGGCATGAGTTTATGGTTATCTTCTTAATATCAATATTAATGCAATGAATAAAGAAAATTCTATGCCAATTTCCAAGGCTTTTGTTGATTCATATTAGCTGATTTAACTCAATCTGGTTTCTTGTTTTTCCTCTCATGGATATCACTTGTCAATAAGATCTCGTTATGGTCTTCTCTCCCCGCCCCCCCGCCCCCCGATAGGGTTTGGCAAAGTTGATTCTTCAAGGGCTGCTCCATGCTCTGCATGAGCTGAAAATGCGTAATGGATAAAATAAGTGTTCTTACACATCAAATAGTGCTTTGGATTTCACAACAAGCTCCTTTCTCCTCTGAAGTTGCCTTGCTAGGAATTCTGGACCATTTGATTGGGTTGATGTGAAGATGAGAATCAATTCTAGAACATTTACAGACTTTGATAGACCATACCTCGATACATAAGGAAAATCTGTCATGAGGAGGATAGGGCTTATTGGTTGGGAAATTATTCTTTTTCAAGGGAGATTGTCGAATGTTTTTGCTGGATTATGAAAAATCTAGTAATGACAGGCCCATGAAGCCTGGATAAGTGGAGAACCATAGAACCACTGACTATATAATTTCTTTTCTGACATGGTAATCTATGACCCTAAAAACCCAACAAAGCACATCACAAGAAAGAGGATTCATTAGCCATGTTATCATTCTTCAAATTTTCTTCTTCCAAAGTGAAGCTATTTTCAGTGAAACTTTGTTCTGCTGCTCTTTTCTACTTTGAGTCTACATAAAAGATGGATTGAATGAGGTCATATTCTCTTATTATTTTGTCAAAGAGCAAGTTGCTATCAAGCAATTAGGATTTTTGGGACAATTAGGGGCATCTTGGTTCAATGGTTTCTCCTTCATTAGTATATGATGACTTGTTAAATCCTTGTGATTTTAATTGGAATGCCCTCCTGTTTGATTTGTTATTTGACTATTAGATTATCTAGCTCAAAGCATCAGCTCCTTTTGATCCTAACCATGGGAGTCCAAGAAGAATTTCTTAGATCTTGCCCTATATGTGATTTCTGTATGTGCATTAAATCTGCCATTGTCAGAGGTATCATGTTGGATGGTGACTGGAGAAAGGCAGGCAGCACGCATTCGCAGTTTACACCTGAAAACCATACTGAGGCAGGAAATTGCATTTTTTGACAAGGAAACAACAACAGGTGAAGTGGTTTGGAGAATGTCTGGGGACGCCATACTCATTCAAAATGCCATCGGTGAAAAGGTATCTATACATAGTTATCCTCTCCAATATTCTTCCATGCTATGCTCATGACAAGAACATGTAAATTTCTGCATAACATGTTGACAGTTGAAGGATTATTATGCTTGTCCATGCTCAAAAGGTGCATAACAAAATTATTGTTTATGAAAAACATATTTTTCATTGTCCTATTCAAGGACCGAACTTAAACATTATGGATATAAATTGGGAGATGAAGTGTGTTGGTGATTTGCAAATGGCAAGCACCTATGTGGATTCAGACAAATTGGATGGTGCAGGTAAAATTTGGTGGGTTACAACTTATGAGTTCTGATCCACAATGAGATGAAGCTTGAATTTTCTGCCATATTCCTCAGCAAATGAAAAGAAACTCGAGCTCTGCTGTTCTCACTGAGTGGAGAGCAACCTAAACTACTCTCTTTCAATTCCTTTTAAATGATTTTACATGGCCTCCTTTTCCTAGGTCTCGAGGCTGTCACAACATGAATTACAACTCAGTTCTTTCTTTTTTATAATATTGATTCAAGAAATCTAGAGATTCCAACTAGTTTGATACTTAAGAGGTCAACATAAATCACAAAATCCAACGATATCAAGGGCTTAACTCAAAATTTAATTCAACTTCAATAAATTTGGAAAGTGCACTATATTAGTATCTCTAAACACTGGAGCGAAGCTGCAAGTCCATGTTATTTGAGCTGCAACTGATTTCAGTGTTCTAGCTTGTAACTCCCTCAGAACAGGAACCAAAACTTGTACTGTTTCATACAGCAGGCTAACGCCCAAAATATTTGTAAGTTGCAACATCAAATTTGCCAAATGACACACTTTTAGATATTTAGTATAAAATGGCTGGTGTTTTTCCTCAGTAGACTTGCATACACTTTAGTACAATCCAGGTGGATGCTGTAAGTTCTCCCAAGGTTCGAATGAATGAGCAATTTATATTTCCTACTCAACTAGTGGAGACAAATTTTTTGGTTAATTGGTTTGGATCTTTAAATTCCCCTTTTCCCCTTCTTTTTTAGGTTGGGAAGTTCATTCAACTTGTTTCCACATTCTTTGGTGGCTTCGTGATGGCATTTATAAAAGGATGGCTTTTATCCATCGTCATGCTGTCAAGTATTCCTCCCATCATCGTTGCAGGTGCAATTATGTCATATTTGATATCAAAATTGTCAAGCCGTGGACAAGCAGCATATGCTGAAGCAGGAAATGTTGTTGAACAGACTGTTGGATCCATTAGAACAGTGAGAACAAGCCAATCTTGCATACAATTTGTTTTACCTTTTTGAGGGAAATATAGTATTTATTTAGCATCCTATCTCTAATGAATGTCTAATTCTTACTTTTTCTTACTAATAAAAGGTTGTCTCTTTCAACGGGGAGAAGCAAGCCATTAGAATGTACAACGAGCTCATAAGAGCTGCGTGCAAATCAGCTGTTCAAGAAGGAGTAGCGGCTGGCCTGGGAATGGGTACTGTTCTAATGATTCTGTTCTGCAGCTACGGGTTGGCTATTTGGTATGGTTCCAAGTTAATTATTGAAAAAGGCTACAATGGAGGAGTGGTGGTCACCGTTATGTTAGCAATCCTGACTGGTGGAATGTGAGTCAGTTTCTGCACTTAAATAAAAGGAACCAACTAAAATGTCAAGCCTCTTAGCTGCACACTTTTGCCTACCAAATTTGATTGTGCTTCGAGTCCAAGGCTGTGTTCTTTTTTGCAACAGGTCCTTAGGTCAGGCATCCCCATCTGTAAATGCATTTGCAGCAGGTCAAGCTGCAGCATATAAGATGTTCGAGGCAATTAAAAGGAATCCAGAGATCGATGCCTACGACATGAGCGGGATTATGTTGGAAGACATCAGGGGTGAACTTGAACTGAAAGATATATACTTCAGCTACCCAACAAGGCCTGACCATTTAATATTTGATGGATTCTCATTATATGTTCCAAGCAGCACAACTATGGCCATAGTTGGAGAGAGCGGCAGCGGGAAGTCGACTGTGATTAGTTTAGTTGAGAGATTCTATGATCCTCAGGCTGGTGAAGTGCTTATAGATGGGATCAACTTGAAGAAACTGAGGCTCAGATGGATTAGAGGAAAAATTGGACTTGTGAGCCAAGAGCCTGTTTTATTCACAACAACTATCAAAGAGAACATTATGTATGGTAAAGAAAATGCAACACTTGAAGAGATCAAGAGAGCATCCAAGCTTGCTAATGCAACAAATTTTATTGACAGGATGCCCAATGTATCAAAAAAAATCTCACTCCTGTTCCATGTTTTACCTTTGAATGAATTAAATGTTTCGGCTTTAGGTGGTTTGTGTGATTTCAATTTGGAATTAATGGCTATGGTTCTGTCTTACAGGGGCTTGACACAATGGTTGGTGAGCATGGAACTCAACTCTCTGGGGGACAAAAGCAAAGAATTGCGATAGCACGGGCAATCTTGAAGGATCCTAAGATCTTACTTCTTGATGAAGCAACAAGTGCATTGGATGCAGAGTCTGAGCGAATAGTTCAAGAAGCACTGAATAGGATCATGTTAGAGAGGACCACCATTATTGTTGCCCATCGTCTGAGCACTGTAAGGAATGCTGATGCTATATCGGTTGTGCATGGGGGAAAAATTGTAGAACAAGGTGGCATTCTAGCACATCCCTCACACTTCATATTTTTTCCTGCATTAAATTTATATATGTATAAACTGCATGAGCTGTTACCGTGCACATATATAATGTTTCCTTCATCTATATCCTGTCGAGCAGGTTCGCACGCAGATTTGATCAAGTACCCTGATGGGGCTTACTCTCAACTCATACATCTGCAAGAGGTTCACCAAGAAGCAGAAGCACCTTCTGGTGAATTAGAAAGGCTGGGTTCGAGTATCAGTGCTGCAAAGTCCATGAGGATATCCGAAAGCCAGAAACTATCTCTTAAGAGATCTACGAGTTTAGGTTCCTCATCCGGGAGAAGCAGTAGGCATTCTTTCACAATTGCGTTTGGCCTGCCTGGCTCCTTAGAAATCCAGGACAATGTCTCTTTAGGAGATGGTACCAAGGAGAGCGAGCTTGGTGATAGTGAGGTTCGCAGGCGAGTCCCTCTCAAACGACTTATTTATCTCAACAAGCCAGAGATGCCAGTTCTTCTATTAGGATCCATTGCCTCGGCAGTGCAAGGAGTCATTTTCCCAGTGTTTGGTCTCTTGATTTCAAGTGCAATAAAAATTTTCTATGAACCACGACATGAACTACGAAAAGATTCCAGATTCTGGACACTTATGTTTGTAGTCCTGGGCATCATTTCTCTGACAATAGTGCCTATACAATATTTCTTGTTTGGAGTAGCGGGTGGGAAGCTAGTTGAACGCATCCGTTCCTTGTCATTTGAGCAGGTTGTGCACCAGGAAATCGGCTGGTTTGATGAACCTCCAAATTCCAGGTATGATCGAACAATATGCTGCACTTTCTTTGGAAATTCTGTAATTCCACCATTTCTGTTTGCATGTTTCCTTCTTTCTCAGTGGATCAATCGGTGCACGGCTGTCTGCGGATGCTTCAACTGTTCGAAGTCTTGTAGGGGACAACTTGGCATTACTGGTTCAGAACTCATCGACGGTTATTACAGGATTCATCATAGCATTGATTGCAAACTGGAAGTTAACCCTTGTGATTATATTGGTCATACCTTTGGTGGGTCTTCAAGGGTACGCTCAGATAAAGTTTCTGAAGGGCTTCAGTGCAGATGCTAAGGTATGTGATCCAAGGCAGGCAAATGAAAATCGAGATGATTACAAATACCTGAAATTAGGCCAAAGTGACTTTGGTTGCAGGTGATGTATGAAGAGGCAAGTCAAGTAGCAAGTGATGCAGTTGGTAGTATTCGAACCGTAGCATCCTTTTGTGCAGAACAGAGGGTCATGGAGACATACAGAAGGAAATGTGCAGCTCCCATCAGACATGGAATCCGGCAAGGAATTATCAGTGGTCTGGGCTATGGCTTCTCTTTTGTGATGCTATATCTTACGTATGCCCTCTGTTTCTACGTCGGAGCTCGGTTTGTGCATGATGGAAAGGCCACATTTACTGAAGTTTTTAGGGTGAGCAGCATTCTTAGTTATCGTTCTGCTTCTTCCCATGCTTAATTTCCTCCAATGATTCATTCAAGTTCTCATTTCAATAAAATGGCAGGTTTTCTTTGCTTTAACCATGTCGACGATCGGAGTTTCACAAACGAGTGCATTAGGTACAGATTCCACCAAGGCAAAGGATTCAGCTGCTTCCATTTTTGCTATTCTTGATAGAAAATCCAAGATCGATTCCAGCAGCGATGAAGGCATGGTCTTGGCAGATGTGAGGGGTAACATCGAGTTCCAGCATGTGAGCTTCAGCTACCCTTCCCGTCCTGATGTTCAAATCTTCAGCGACTTGTCCTTGAGCATTCCCTCTGGAAAGGTATCATCTGGACCTATATGAGTTCATCGAATGATACCATGTCTTTCTTGCTCTTTTGCTATTATTTACCAAAGCGCTTGAATTCCCTTCCCTTGTAGACTGTTGCATTAGTTGGCGAGAGTGGCAGCGGAAAGTCCACCGTAATTGCACTGCTGGAGAGATTCTACGACCCTGATTCCAGCAGAGTCTTGTTGGATGGAACGGGCATTCAGATGTTGAGGGTCGGCTGGCTCAGGCAACATATGGGGTTGGTGAGCCAAGAGCCTGCACTGTTCCACGATACGATCCGGGCCAACATAGCATATGGGAAGCAAGAGGAGGCCTCTGAAGAAGAGATCGTTGCAGCTGCCAAGGCGGCCAATGCACATCAATTTGTATCCGGGTTGCCTCAAGGATACAGCACATCTGTTGGAGAGAAAGGTGTCCAATTGTCGGGCGGGCAGAAGCAGCGGGTGGCCATCGCAAGAGCCATCGTCAAGAACCCAAAGATACTTCTTCTGGACGAGGCAACCAGTGCTTTGGATGCAGAGTCCGAGCATGCAGTTCAAGAAGCACTGGATCGAGTGATGATCGGTAGATCGACCGTTGTCGTGGCTCACCGCCTTTCGACCATAAAAGGAGCTGATGCGATTGTAGTTTTGAAGAATGGTGTGATTGCTGAGAAAGGAAGGCACGATGCATTGATGGAGCTGGAAAACGGAGTTTATTCTTCGCTGGTGGCACTTCACATGAACTCAACGTGAACTTGTGCTGTAGATTTGCTCTAGATCGGTTGATGTAAGAGAGAGGCTGCGGCGATGTTACTAATTAGTTTCACTTGCTCCTGTATGATATCATCGATGATTGCAGTTGTATTGGGTGACGGTAATATGTTCTTATCATGAGTAAGGAAATGCAAATTTTCCTACGATTAAGCTCGGAACAACAAATCAAATATGACTACATGATGAAAAAAAAAGAAAAGAAAAGAAAAAAGACATGTTGCTTTGTACTTAGGTGAGAACGGAGATGAACGTGGTCTTTGCATTCTAATTTATCAAGCAAGCATGCGAATGCATGCACATAAACTTCGTCTCTGCCTGCACTGGTATCGGTGAATTCCAGTGAAGTATTTCATGATCTTAATTTTTGGATGTAACTGATATTAATTTGACTTCACACCCGCATCCCCATGCAATTGCTTGAGCATCATGAAATTTAGCGGCCGCGTTCCAAATTTGACCCTGAGCCTCAAATGAAACACATTCCCTACCAAACAAAAAACAGATCACGGAATCCATGTAACAAAAGAAAAGACCAAACAATAGAAAAAAAAAAGGTGTATTTTGTTTTTAAATTTTTGGTAACCTCTAAAGAAATTCAATCTATACCATCCAAGGAAGCAAGCGTGAAGAAGAGAATTTGTTTATTAACCTGTTCAACCGGTAGAGACGGAGAAAAGAGGGGAGCCTAGATTGGTCCTGCTCTGTACCCGTTGACTTGATATAGGGGTTTCAACAGGGAAGCCCGAATGTGCCCGAACTTGACGGAGAGTTTCAATATCTTGAAACCAATGTGCCCGAACTTTACGGAGAGTTTCAATATCGAATTTACCTACAAATCAGTACATACCCTTCATGATCTGCACCACAAAATAGGCATTTATAACATCATCAGCAAGTAGGTGTCAACATGGGCAGGTATCAATTTACATTACTGAAAAAATATATATAGGCATTGTTGTGTCCAGACAAATTACAACACGCTTGAGCTTGGATTAGATTGGCATGAGCCAAGTTGAGCTAATTAATTTTGCTTCTCTTCATCTTATTATGGCTCCGTGTGATGAAATGCTTTCACACTCAAGCTCGCTAATGGAGTCCAGACTAGATAGATAAGGTCTGAAGAAAAATCAAATAAAAGGTGCTCTGGAATCTCTCCATTTTCGAATCCCCTTTTTTGCCGCATTCACCGATATTTATAGACCTCAATCCTAACTGATTCCAGCCAAATCTAGCTGTAAATGATTAGTTTGTCAAGAAATCAGTACGTGCAGCAATCGTCACCCATCATAGAGCATTGGTCAGCCTTACACTCCCTTTAAACTTTAACCAGCTTTATATCCCTTGGACATCGATCAGCTCCATATCTCGCAGGTGTTGGTCGGTCTTGCTCCTCTGGGATGTTGATCGGTTTTACATCTCTTGGACATTGATCGGCTTTATATCTCCTGGGCGTTGATCGGCCTTGTGCCTCTGGGCATTGATCGGCCTTGCACCTCTTGGACGTTGATCGGCCTTGCACCTCTTGGACGTTGATCGGCCTTGCACCTCTTGGGCATTGATCGACTTTGTATCTCTTAGGTGTTGATCGGCTTTGCGCCTCTTGGACGTTGATTGGCTTTGCGCCTTTTGGACGTTGATCAGCCTTACACCTCTTGGATGTTAATCGGCTTTATGCTTTTTGGTCGTGGATCAGTTTTACGCCTCTTGGACGTTGATCGGCTCTTAAGCATTGATCGCTAATATATTACTTGATCAACTAAATTCAATCTCCATCAGATCAACATAAGTAGACCAAATCAGTCATATCCCAACAGGCATAAATTGAAAACCTAAATTATGATCTACATAATTTAAAATATTGATAAATTTAAATTTACCCAATTTTGATGAATAAATAATACCAAAAAAAAGTACAGTAGAATCATTCATTTTTTGCCTAATATATACATACGTATATCACTTAGGAGTAATGGCGGACCGCTAGCGGCCAAAGGTAAAAAAGCACCCTCCTATAATTTTTATTTATAAATCAATTTTTTTTAGATAAAATTTTAAATATATAAATATTTATCTATTTGACCCTTCTAAAATCAGATGGTATTTAATATTATTTAAAAAATCTTTTTTTCTAAAAAATAAATACCGTAAATTAGCTTTCTCTACTTGAAATTTGGATCGCTTCCAATTTTTTTCTTTCATTTTCATTATTTTTTTATTTTTTTATAATTATTTAGGATAAGACAAAAAGTTTCCTTCTTGTTACTCGATTGATACGGTCGTAGCCAAAATCGCCATGCAATGCTGGTGCCGTCCTGTTCACTACATCGATGGATATCATAGTGGTTGGACCCATTGTGCGGTGCAACCGATAGGAATGCCCCCATGACACAACCGAGTACCTGCACGTGTATAAGATCGGAGACCACCGACGAGTCGGGTGGCAACTATCATCCTGGTGGCCTTTATCAACATCACTGTACCAACAAACACCGCGTGCAGTGGAGTCATGCATTGCCTTGGTGACAGACCCGTCGCATGGCATGATCGGGTCTCGGGGGCATAGGCGAGCAAGCATCGACGATAACATGGATCCCATCGCCTCCAATCTTATCACTCGATAGATGCCCAATCCCATCATGCTACTTCGTGGCACTCAGTGCGACGCTATCGCCATTGCTGTTGATGCATGTGCATTCTTTATGAGTTTGGAGTACTTATGATTTTTTCAATTTCAACTACGACCATAAAGAGAGTATTTTCAATAATAAAGATAGTCAACATCATATTACACAATAAAATGAAATATGACTTTCTTGTCAATTATTTAATTACTTATATCGAGAAAGAGATAGCTGAAAATTTTACAATCGACTCTATTATTTATGAATTTAGTTCTATAAAACAGTATCAAGTACAATTCAAAAAATATTTATAAAAAATATTTAAATTATTTTTAATTATTTATTAATATTTTTATTTGTATATTCTTTGGTCTCTTTTGGAAAAGTTGCTATAGACCGTCCCTGCTTAAGAGGCATTTGGTATGGAGTGATGATGCCAAGATCAAGGATGATCCATGTAAAGATAATGAAATCATCTTGTTTCATTGCATCATAGTAATCCAACATGGGAGTGATCTTAGATTATTCCATTTTTTAAATCATCGTGCAACATGATGATCAAAAATGTGCTCTTAAGAATGGGTATCTAACATCACCATATTATGGTGATCTTAGATTAAAACATGTTAACGAAAATACCCATTGTATAGACACCAAACTATCCATCCTTCTTTTTTGGCATGATAATTTTCTATGTCATGATATTTTTTAATGGTGGTTACTAGGGGCATCATATCCACAAAGAGAAGAAATATTTTCTTAGCATCATCCTCTTTCTTGATTAGAAAGAGGAGAGCTCGTGAAAAAAGAGAAGACCACATTTGAAAAAATCAAGGAGAGTAAGAGAAGTATTATCTTTTTTTGTCATAATTTTTTTTATGGAAAGATTTAATCATAAGTTTTTTTTTCTTTCTTGGTTGATCTTTTTCTTTGATAGAAACAAAGAAATAAGAAATAAAAATTTGTTGGTTTTTTCATTTTGGCTTCGTGAAACAAAATATTTTTCATTTATTAAGTTACAGTCATTTAAGTTTAACTTTGTTAAATAATTTTATAAGATATATTTTTGGTATTATATGCTCTATAATCTCTTATTCCTATTATTACCACCGAGATCGTCGTGGCCCGTAGCTGCCGCGTCAGTTTGCACTCCTCCTGTCGCCTGCCGCACTTGGCTCCCGGGTCCCCACCTCCCACCGTCCGGTGGTCCACTGCTCCAGGGCCTGCGAGACAATGGTTAGAGACCCGGGCCAGGATTTCTGGCGGGGGCACTCCGACGATCAAGTCAGTGATGACCCAGGGGAACAGATCCTCCTGGCTAGGCCCCTCTTGATGGACTCCGCACTAGAAGGAATGAAAGATATGTGTGGAGGTGTGAACATCGCAGGGGGAGATTGGTAGCGAGGACAGAGGGATGCTCTGTCCCTCCGCCTCTCCTTGAGCCCCTCGGTTCCCTCTATTCGTGGTGGTGATGGCCTTTTGCTGTTTTGGTTGAGCTTGCCCTGTCTTGGTGGTGAGTGGTCGTTCTGTTTTATTTTTTTTTTGTTACCTCTCCTCCCTTGGGGGGTGCCGATCGTTCTTTGTAGTCGAAGACTGGCCGTTGGGAGCTTGTCTCGGGATTCCCGCCGGGCTGTCAGACGCGTACGGCGGTGTCCCAGGAAGCCCTTTCCTAATTCATGATAAGGTGCTATCAGGCGCTCCGACACTCCTTCATGATTGCCTTATTCCGGGAAATCGGGGACATCTCGAATGGCGGGTCGCCGCCCGCGGGGTTCGAATCTCCCGAATGGTCTTCTTTCCTAGGTGATCTGAGTGGTTGGTGAGGAATGTGGCGCCTCAATCGGTGCGTTGCTTGCCTTTTTGGTGTAATTGGTGGTGTCAAGTAGTCAGTACGGCCTGAGAGGCATTCTGGTACGGTCCTCGGGAGGTCGCCGGTGCCCTCGGCTGGTGAGGACTCCTTCCGGGTTGCGGTCGAGCTGGGACGGCAGGGCTCGCTCCATCCTAGGTGCTCCGAGCTTGCAGGGATGGCTAGGTGGAGAAGGGCGAAGTACGAGCCCGGTCCAGAGGGCGCGCACTCGGAGAGGCTTGACCTCGGCGGGTGAGCTCTTGGCTCAACCTCGACTGCGGGGCACTAACCTCTGAGGGTCTCCTTTGGAGGGCGGATGTCGGCGGGCTCGGTCCAGAGGACGCGCACTCGAAGAGGCTCGACCTCGGCGGGTGAGCTCTTTGCTCGACCTCGACCGCGGGGCACTAACCTTCGAGGATCTCCTCCGGAGGGCGGATGTCGGCGGACCCGGCCCAGAGGGCACGCACTCGGAGCAGCTCGACCTCGACGGGTGAGCTCTTGGATAGACCTCGACCGGGGGGCACTAACCTCCGAGGGTCTCCACTGAAGGGCGGATGTCGGCGGACTCGATCCAGAGGGCGCGCACTCGGAGAGGCTCGACCTCGGTGGGTGAGCTCTTGGCTCGACCTCGACCGGGGGGCACTAACCTTCGAGGGTCTCATATGGAGGGCGGATGTCGGCTCTGACCTAGGCACCGAGCTCATGAGCTCGACCTGGCGAAGGACTGGGCTCCATCTGCTGCCATGGGGGAGTTCGGCTCATCTCGGTAATGGGGTCCGAGCCAGAGGGTCGACGTGGCATCCCTCTCCACATGGTGCCCGCAGATTTCTCCATGTCAGTGGTCTTGCCATATCATTTGCCCCCCACTCTCGAGGCTCGTTAGTGTGAGGCATTCAGGCTGAAGGGAGTAATTGCGGTGCTGACATGGAAAGGTAAAGATCGATTGCAATGATGGCCATGACTGCTGGCACTTCGGGGACTGCTTCTGTGGGCCAATGCGGGGGCGCCACCTGGCCACGTCCAAGGAGCAGTTAATGCTAGTGCAGAATTTAGAGTGGCCGGGATGCCATTCTCTCCGATGGGTGACATGTGGCGTAGATCTGTTGGTGAGCGGCTGACGCGATACGGACCCTTTGGGTCATTTCGGAGTGAAAAGAGGGCCTTACTCGAACAATCTATTCTTTTTGAATTCTCCGTGCCTGCTGCTGCCGCACCCAAGCTTCTTCTTCTTCCCTATCGCCCCAAGTTTCTTCTCAAGGTAACAGGTTAGCTTCTTCCTCTTTCTTCCTCCCGATAGAGTAGGGTTCCCTCTCGGGGTCTGTGGTTTCTTCTTTGGTCTTCGACCTTGTGTTTTCCTTTTTCTTCTTCTTCTTTGTTTTTGAGGATGTCCCGTTTTGGTCCGGGCTTCTATCCCTCCATTGATCAGGGTGAGGCTGGTCCTTCCGAATGGAGGCCGGCATCTTCTTCCTCTTCTTCTGATGGAGAGGCAGGCATAGCTCGCTACGAACTCAGTGGGAGGCATCCTCTCGGCCTGGTTCTTATTAGGGAACCAGGGTCGGGTTCTTCTTTTCCCCCTCCTGCTCCTGTCCCTGAGTCTGCTCGGTCTGCAGGTCCCAGTGGGGTCACCTCCACGATCACCGCCAGAGAACTCAAGACTGTCCGGAATGTCTATGGCATCCCTCATTCTGTCCGGCTTATGAGCCCTTGTCCGGGGGAGCGGGTTACTTCGAGTGGCCCGGGCCGTCTTGCCTTCTATAAGGGGACCTTCTCTGGAGGTCTCCGCTTTCCTTTCCATCACTTCTTTTTGTTAGTCTTGGACAACTATTGTTTGGTCCCGGCGCAACTGGTACCAAATGCTATTAGGGTTATCTTCTCCTTTATTGTGCTCTATCACCTTCACGGGTTCGTGGCCCGATTTTCTTTGTTCAGGGCCTTCTTCGCCCTGAAACGTCACCCAACCGAAGATGGCTGGTGGTCTTTATCTTCCCGCCCGAGGGGCATTAAGTTTGAGCTTCCCTCTTCCGTCAAGGGATGGAAGAGTAAGTTCTTTATTGTCGAGGTCGAGGGAGTTGACTGGGTCTGGAGTGATCCGGACCAGTCCCCCAACCGAAACTCTACCATCGATGCGGCTGACCGAGATGACTACGAGCAGCTCCGCAGTGCGCAGATTCCTTCTCTCGAGGTCATGTTGTCTGAGCAGAACCTCGCCGACTCTGGGGTCGACCCAGCGAATGGGTCGGGTGAGTCCAACCTGAACATTGCTCTTTTCTTTCCTTTGCATGATCTTTGTGCAGTTTTCCACAGGTTCTGATCACTGTATATATTGTGTGTAGGTATGATATTCTCCAAGAGCGATCTCCTGGCCATTACCAAGAAGAGGCGGCCAGTAGGATTGGCCACGGAGCCTGCTTCCAAGCGGCCCCAAGGTGAGTGCACACCTGCGGCTGCCCCGGTGGTGGTGGTTGGGCTGAGCTCGATCGCGGCTGCCGACTTGAGCTCAGAGGTGACTCGCGCCGCTCCTGCACCGGTGGAGAGGGCAACTCCCATGGCCCTGGGGCCATCCCAGTAGATCCCTGCTGCAGAGCCCGATGTAGTGGTCCATGCGAGAGCCGCTGCCATTGCTGCTGCGCCTTGCCCCCCTCCGGGTCCGTCCGCTGTCGACACCAGGGGTGGAGAGACCCGAGCCGCTTCCAAGGCTATGACAGTTGTGCCACCTGCGTCTGCCCCGGTCTCCCAGCCTACCCCCGGGGGGCCTTCGGTCAGCGATGCACAGCTGCCCCGCCATAGAGAGAGTCGAAGGGAGGAGTGATGCGGCAAGCATATGATTAGTGATTTGATTCGTGTTTGTAGAGCAATGAAACCTAATTACACTAGCATTGTACTCATCATAATAAGACTTAAGGATTATAAGAAATTGGACTTTTACTTGATTAGACACAATCCTAAACTAAGAAGGAAGAAGATCTAGACAATAGGGGTTAATGATTGTGGACTTACCTTGATGAGCTTTCCAACCTTTTTTTGATTCATACCTTGAAACTACCAATGCTCAGAACTGAAAAACCTGGATAACAGAGATCAGAACCCTGGACTTGGGGCTTCAGCTTGTTGGTTCTTTGTCAAGGTGAACCCAGCCCACAACTCAAAGACTTCGAAGGACCCTGCAATGAAGATCAAAGTTAAGGAAGAAGGATAGGAACATATAGAAGGGATGGGAGAGTTTATGAACTAAGAACAGAATTTTGAGAAGATCTGGCCAACTCCAATGCCTTCACTTGAGCTTGGAAGATGCTTTGCTAGGGGAAAAGAATGGCTTTGGCGTGGAGGAAGAGGATGGGAAACTTTCACATAAGAAGAAAAACACAAGACAACTTCTACTTCCAAAATTTCAACTTCAATTTTCATTCATTCCCAAAATCCATCCCTTTTACAATGGACGTCCAAGGCTTTTAATAGCCTCACAAAGCTAGCTTTTGAAATTTAAAAACTCCCCAAATCGAGGAGGATTACAAGGGGGGGTTGGAGGATTTGGTGGAGAGTTTGGAGGGATGTGGGGGGGGTTGGAGGATTTGGTGGAGGACTTGGAGGGATGTGGCCAACCTCCTTGAATTTGAATCTTCCTTGTTGGCGCCCAAAGGGTGATGAGGTGGCTGGTGAAGTGGCACCTGATGACGTGGCATGGTGAGGTGGTCTTCTACTTGGATAAGAATGACATGTGGCGCCCAGTGGTCCTAGTTGATGGTCCTTTTCTCTTGCTTGGTTGATGTGTCTTCTCTTCTTCATGTGGTCAAATTCTGGGGTCTAGAATTTGAGTCTTGTTGCTGGCTTTCATGGCTTTAAGACTTGATTAGACTTAACTCAACTGAATTAGACTTAACTCAACTGAACTGACTTGACTGACCTAGACTTTAAAACTTGAAATGGACTTACAGGAAATGAAATTTTAAAAGTAATTACAGGACTCAATAAACACTCTTGATTTGAAACTCAAAATTAATTACAGGACTCTTGAAAAGGAAATGACTCTTGAAAATAAAATATTTTTGAACTAAAGGATACAAGGTAACCTAATTATCTTCGATCCAAATTGGGATAAGGCTAACCTTGTTGGAGTGAAGTTTCTTTCGGCTTCTGGTGTCCACACCAATTCTCCTGGGGTGGGCAGAACTCGACCCAGTCGAGTATGGTTCAGTTTTGCCCTGGTAATGCTCGAACAAGTCTGGGTTAAGTCTTTGCAGGTCCTCTCGAGTAATCCAAGAGTTGTCGGACTCAGGTCGACCTTGCCATTGAACCAGGTATCGCTGATAGTCCTTATTCCTGGTAGTAATGATCTTGTCATCCAGGATTCTCTCAATCCTCTCTCTCTGCTCAGGTAAGGTTGGTGGTGGACACTCGGAAATATGTTCACTCTCAATGAAAGTTTCTGGCTCAAAAGGCTCACTAGGTATTAGTAGTGGTTCTTTGTATTCTACTAGGTCTGAAACATTGAAGGTTGTACTAATACCCATATCAGGTGGAAGTTCCAAAACATATGCATTAGGCCCTATTTTCTTTAAGATCTTAAAAGGTCCCGCTCCACGGGCATGCAGCTTCTTTATGGTTCCAGGAGGAAACCATTCAGGGTTGAGCCTAATCATCGCATAATCCCCTTCACATAATTCTTTAGCCCTCTTATGTGAGTCAGCTAAGTGTTTATAAGTTTCATTGCTCAGGTTGATCTTATTACTGATTTCTTTATGCAGATTTGTGACATGCTGTGCAAAAGACTCAGCAGACTCAGAAACTTACACAAGCACTTACGAAATGCAGACTGAACTAGGCATCTTTATTGAGAGGAATTTTATTGGACTCTCTAGGGCCTAAACCTAACAGATTAATGGTCTCTAGGTTTGACCCTGGTCTGGTATGCACATGAGAATTTACCATGGGTTCCTAGCAAATGCCATAAGGTTTTCCAAAAGTAGGTAGCAAAAGGAATAGGCTTTAAAGGCTCATACAACCTAGTAATCTCATCAAAATGAAACTTAATGGCTCTAAAATTAGGATAAGACTTAAGGAAAGGCAGGAAATAGGAATCCGAGTCTTGGGATAATTTAGAGGAATCTTGAAACAGACCTTGGTTACTCATGATGACCTTAAGATTTGAATATTGATCTACAGGCGGGATGCTTCTAGGTAGTTGAAGGTCATCAGGAAAGTTTTCTAAAATAATGATTGGGTTCTTCTCAGGTACCTGAAGGAGTTCTTGTATCGAAGCTAAAGTATTGGGTTCTTCCTGAGGGCATTGTCTTATGGGAACCAAGTCCTCACTAAATTTTGGTTGTTCTGATGTTTCAGGACTAGGCTCAATAATCTTTTCTTTACCAAAGGTTTCCTCAGGTAAGGTATTAAAGTTGTTCTCTTCACAGTCTTCCCCTTCATATTCATCTATTAAATTTATGTTAGTCTCATACACATATTTACTAGGTTCAGACTTGCCTTCTTCCTTCCCTAGCCCTTCAGTTTGAGGATACCCTAAGTCTTGAGTATTCATGAACTCAACTTGTACTTCAGGGTTCTTACTCCTATCATTCATATGAGCTAATGGGAAAGTAGGAGTTGGTTTGTCTAAGGAAAATTGTTTAGCCAGCATTTGGTTCAATTGGGCCATTAGATCATTTAGGCCTTTCAGCATGGTTTCAAGATTTGGGTCCATGGCTACACTGGACTGGGCTTGGATTGGTGAATATGGTGTCCCTGCTCTAGTTGTCATGCATGCAAATGGACTCAAGCTCGAGCTAAGGTTTCCTAGACCTAGAGCGCAAATTAGAGGTCTAATTAAGTGAACCAACTAGCTAGTAGTACTTATGGGACTTAGCCAGGTAGGTGGTGGGGAGTGAAGGTCCCTGATTGCCAACCTTAGACACCAATCTGAGATTGGCCAGGTAGGCGGACCAAATCACAAGCCCTGATGCACCAATCCTAGACACCAAGCCAGTAAGCACACACCAATTAGCTGACACAGTTAACTTGACCCTAACCTGAACCCAACTTGTTGGTGTCCCTAACCCACTAGGGCAATTAACGTTCTACTCAATTTTAATTAATGGGCTGGGATCGATATGCTGGTTGGTGATTTTTGGGCTAGGGACAGGTGATGAAACCCTGACCCTATGTCAAATTGATGCCCTTAATTTGATTTCTCATGAGATGAATGAAATGCAAAGGTGCTGCAGAAGTGTGTTGCAATTTGAAAGTGGTGTGGAAAACGTGATGAAAAAAATGTCCAAAAATTCTGAAAAATTCACAAAGGATTCCTAACTTATATGTTTCAATGTAGATGAAAGAAATTTTAAAACTAAAATCTATACTAATCTAAGCAGATCCTACAAATGAAGATAAATAAAAAGGACAGAACATAACCCTAATGACAGTGTCGAACTGCAGAAATTTTTATTTTTTTTATAATTTTTTTATGATGATGAAATTTAATATGGTGATAACTGACTTAAAAAGGAACAAGAAAAAAAATATTTTAATAAAAAATTAGTGACTTGCCTTTGAAGTTGCAGGCGGATTACAGTCAGCCTACAGAAAATACAGCAAGCAGAAAAACAGAACGTGACCAATGCAAAATTCACAAATGAAATCTAAAAAGTCCTTTGGCTTTCTTTTTCACGGGTCAATCACAATGGCACCCCGACACGCCTTAGGAGATCCCCATGGAATGGGAAGAGAGGGTGTTTAAACCCTACTTTCTCCTAAGACCGGATGGCCTGGTAACGCCCCCGATCCAAGTACTTCAAGGACTTAATGCTATGCAATCAGGAACTTATTCTACCATGCTCTGATACCAAGTTGATGCGGCAAGCATATGATTAGTGATTTGATTCGTGTTTGTAGAGCAATGAAACCTAATTACACTAGCATTGTACTCATCATAATAAGACTTAAGGATTATAAGAAATTGGACTTTTACTTGATTAGACACAATCCTAAACTAAGAAGGAAGAAGATCTAGACAATAGGGGTTAATGATTGTGGACTTACCTTGATGAGCTTTCCAACCTTCTTTTGATTCATACCTTGAAACTACCAATGCTCAGAACTGAAAAACCTGGATAACAGAGATCAGAACCCTGGACTTGGGGCTTCAGCTTGTTGGTTCTTTGTCAAGGTGAACCCAGCCCACAACTCAAAGACTTCGAAGGACCCTGCAATGAAGATCAAAGTTAAGGAAGAAGGATAGGAACATATAGAAGGGATGGGAGAGTTTATGAACTAAGAACAGAATTTTGAGAAGATCTGGCCAACTCCAATGCCTTCACTTGAGCTTGGAAGATGCTTTGCTAGGGGAAAAGAATGGCTTTGGCGTGGAGGAAGAGGATGGGAAACTTTCACATAAGAAGAAAAACACAAGACAACTTCTACTTCCAAAATTTCAACTTCAATTTTCATTCATTCCCAAAATCCATCCCTTTTACAATGGGCGTCCAAGGCTTTTAATAGCCTCACAAAGCTAGCTTTTGAAATTTAAAAACTCCCCAAATCGAGGAGGATTACAAGGAGGGGGTTGGAGGATTTGGTGGAGAGTTTGGAGGGATGTGGGGGGGGTTGGAGGATTTGGTGGAGGACTTGGAGGGATGTGGCCAACCTCCTTGAATTTGAATCTTCCTTGTTGGCGCCCAAAGGGTGATGAGGTGGCTGGTGAAGTGGCACCTGATGACGTGGCATGGTGAGGTGGTCTTCTACTTGGATAAGAATGACATGTGGCGCCCAGTGGTCCTAGTTGATGGTCCTTTTCTCTTGCTTGGTTGATGTGTCTTCTCTTCTTCATGTGGTCAAATTCTGGGGTCTAGAATTTGAGTCTTGTTGCTGGCTTTCATGGCTTTAAGACTTGATTAGACTTAACTCAACTGAATTAGACTTAACTCAACTGAACTGACTTGACTGACCTAGACTTTAAAACTTGAAATGGACTTACAGGAAATGAAATTTTAAAAGTAATTACAGGACTCAATAAACACTCTTGATTTGAAACTCAAAATTAATTACAGGACTCTTGAAAAGGAAATGACTCTTGAAAATAAAATATTTTTGAACTAAAGGATACAAGGTAACCTAATTATCTTCGATCCAAATTGGGATAAGGCTAACCTTGTTGGAGTGAAGTTTCTTTCGGCTTCTGGTGTCCACACCAAGGAGGGACGACGTACCTCCCCTTCCAAATGGGGCCAGGGAACTCGGTCCTTCAGAGCCCTGAGCTCGCCGAATGCTTGATGGACTTCTCTATCCAAGCGTGCGACTGACAAGACATGGCCGGAATGCACATGGCCGATGTCTTCAAGATCCTCTTTTCTCAGTTGTACTCGGTGAGTTCCTTCGCCTCTTTTGCTTGCTCTTCATTTTCCTCTAGTCACTTTCATTCATCATTTTCTTTTTTTTTTTTTTTTGTGCAGATCGGTGCTGAGGCCCTCTTCCTCAAGGAACACTTTCAGAGCTGGGATCGCTTCAAGCGACAACGAGTCGCCGAGATCGAATCTTTGAAGACCGACTTGAAAGAGAAGGCCAGCGCCAGCGGGGCCCTTGAGTTGAAGATCAAGGACCTCGAAAAAGAGCTTGCCGATGCTGAGGGGCGAGCGAAAGGACTCTTGACGGCCTGCGATCTGGAGCGGAGCCATTCAAAGAAGGCAATCGACGACCTCTCCGTCATCGAGAAGAAATTGAACTGGTATAGTGCCGAGGCCGACAGGCACAAGGAGATCGCCCAGGCTGTCCAGGCGGAGCTGGTGGGCATGAGAGAGAAGCTTGCCGCTACTGAGAAAGCGGTAGAGGCGGCGGTCAGCTCGATGGAGGCAGCCAAGTTAAGGGCTATCGAGCTGGAGAAGAAGGCTGCTGCGGCCGAGAAGGATGCCAAAAGCGCCGTCGCCAACTTTAAGGCTTCGGAGGAGTTCATCGTCGACATCCAGCAGATGGCGTCGGACTCCTTTTACAAGGGGTTCATGTACCTGCACGGCCGGGTCGAGTCATTTGTCCCTGACAAGAACCGCGATTGCCTCAGATACCCCTCGACTTCGGAGGAGGTCGACGAGGAGGTCGTCGGGTCAGAGCCTTCGACACCAGCCGAGGGTGGTTCTCCTGAGGCCAAGGTGACTGAGCCAGAAGCTCCTGAGGGCGGGGGCAGCCAGCCTCTGGACCCAACAGAAAAGCAGCCGATGCGGAATGACTTCTTCTCTTTTCCTTGCTTTAGTTTGTACTTCTTTGTTTCTTGTACTTGTTCAGGGTCTTTCGACATGTCGAGGCCCAAAAAATACTTGTAATTTGTATTTGATCAATAAAGCTTGGATTGCTTTGTCAAAGACTTTTTCTCTATCCTTCCCTCTT
The DNA here is from genome assembly GCA_021397845.1 of Areca catechu. Lineage (NCBI taxonomy): Eukaryota > Viridiplantae > Streptophyta > Magnoliopsida > Arecales > Arecaceae > Areca > Areca catechu. The sequence continues at coordinate 54,484,894 of CM038039.1, read as the reverse complement.
CCCCTCTCTCTTTTTTTTTTTTTTTTTTTTGCTCGGGGACTTCAGAGAGTAGGGCTTCTCCTTGTTTGAGGTTGAGGCACTCGCGGGCCGCTAGGCTCGAAGATGTCATTGGTCGACGGTCATGAGATATGAGCTCCGGTCATGAGAAGATGTCCTGGAGCTGGGCTTGGGGACGGAGATTGCTGAGACAAGCTCGGCTCAAAGTTTCCTTGGCCGGAGATCTGAGCTCCGGTCTTGAGAAGATATCTTGGAGCTGGGCTCGGGGACGGAGATTGCTCAGAGCGGCTTGGCTCGAAGTTCCCTTGGCCGGAGATCTGAGCTCCGGTCTTGAGAAGATATCCTGGAGCTGGGCTCGGGGACGGAGATTGCTCAGAGCGGCTTGGCTCGAAGTTCCCTTGGCCGGAGATCTGAGCTCCGGTCTTGAGAAGATATCCTGGAGCTGGGCTCGGGGACGGAGATTGCTGAGAGTGGCTTGGCTCGAAGTTCCCTTGGCCGGAGATCTGAGCTCCGGTCTTGAGAAGATATCCTAGAGCTGGGCTCGGGGATGGAGGTTGTTGAGAGCGACTTGGCTCGAAGTTCCCTTGGCCGGAGATCTGAGCTCCGGTCTTGAGAAGATGCCTTGGAGCTGGGCTCGGGGACGGAGATTGCTGAGAGCGGCTTGGCTCGAAGTTCCCTTGGCCGGAGATTTGAGCTCCGGTCTTGAGAAGATGTCATGGAGCTGGGCTCGGGGATGGAGGTTGCTGAGAGCGGCTTGGCTCAAAATTCCCTTGGCCAGAGATTTAAGCTCCGGTCTTGAGAAGATGTCCTGGAGCTGGGCTCGGGGACGGAGATTGCTGAGAGCTGTAGTTTTGATGGTGCTGTATTTTCTTCTCACCCCCTCTTTCTTTCCTTCCCCACTCTTCTTTCATTCATCTTTCTTTTCATTTTCATTTCTTCCCCCCCTTTTTTTTAGAGTGGGGAGATCAGAAGAGAGAATGCTGGCTAGACCCCCATTTTTGCTCTCTTTCTTTCCTTCCCCTCTCGCCTTCTTTTCGAGAGGGGAGATCAGAGAGGAGGGCTGCCGAGCTTCCCCCCTTTGTTCCCTTTCTTTCCTTCCCCTCCCATTTTATTTTCGAGTGGGGAGATCAGGGTAGGGGGATTACCGGTCTTGGTTGCCTTGGAGCTAGGCTCGAGGCCTTTCTGGACGTGGAGCTAGGCTCGGGCTCAGGGATTGCCTGAGATCTTGGCTCAGGTCTTTGGCGCCTTGGAGCTAGGCTCGAGGCGTTGACGGGAGCTACGTGGCCCCGTGATCTCTTGGCATCTCAGAGCTAGGCTCGGAGGCGTTTGAGATGGAGAGCTGCTTGGCTCAAGATTTCTTAACGTCCTGGAGCTGGGCTCGGGGATGCTTGGAGTTGGAGAGCTACATGGCTCAAAGTCCCTCTGGCGTCCTGGAGCTAGGCTCGGGGTCCAAGTGGGAGCTATGTGGCTCGAGATTTCTTTGACGTCCTGGAGCTGGGCTCGGGATGCTTGGAGTTGGAGAGCTACGTGGCTCAAAGTCCCTTTGGGTCCTGGAGCTAGGCTCGGGGGCATCGGGAAGTGGGAGCTATGTGGCTCGAGATTTCTTTGATATCCTGAAGCTGGGCTCGGGGATGCTTGGAGTTGGAGAGCTACGTGGCTCAAAGTCCCTCTAGCATCCTGGAGCTAGGCTCGGGGGCGCCGGGAAGTGGGAGCTACGTGGCTCGAGATTTCTTTGACGTTCTGGAGCTGGGCTCAGGGATGCTTGGAGTTGGAGAGCTACGTGGCTCAAAGTCCCTCTGGCCTCCTGGAGCTAGGCTCGGGGCACCAGAAGTGGGAGCTACGTGGCTTGAGATTTCTTTGATGTCCTGGAGCTGGGCTCGGGGATGCTTGGAGTTGGAGAGCTACGTGGCTCAAAGTCTCTCTGGCATCCTGGAGCTAGGCTCGGGGACGCCGGGAAGTGGGAGCTACGTGGCTCAAGATTTCTTTGACATCCTGGAGCTGGGCTCGGGATGCAATTGACCATTTCCTGCAAAACATGCAGACACCCATGCAAGGGAAAAAATCGTCATCATAATTATTGGTGAGGGGACTTACCTCATCGGGAGTGTCTCTATGGGCTGTGGGCTCTCCGCTCTCGGGGAACCTCACGTCGCCAAGTCCTTCCAGGTGACAAACTTCTCATGGTGGGACTTGGGCCGTCTCGCAGGGGTCTTCGCATGGTGGTTCGCCGCTGTCGTGTCGTCGATCGCGGCCTCCTGTTTTAGCTTTCTTCTTTTACTTTCTCCTTGTCGCGTGGCGAGGAGGTTATCCCCGGGGCTTTTCGCCCCTGAGTCTCCTTGGGTGCATGTGCAATTCTCCGGGTGATAACGTCCGCCACTTGCATAGTGGTGCGGGCGTTGGCAGTTGGAGGCGACGGGGGACCGGCAAGTGTTCGGGCCCCCGCCTGGAGTCTGCCCCCTGCCATGAATCTTGAGAGATGGGTCTTCTGTTCGCCGTTGCGACGCCTTGTGATATCACTATGGCCGATGAAGGGCTTCTCTGGCAGTGGGCACTGCAGCCCTAGGGCTTGACAGTTGAGCCCCGTGCATTAACGGTCCAGCGGGGGGGGGGGGGGGAAGAACCCCACCAACTAGTGCTCATGCTTTCTCAGGCATACTTTTGCCACGTGCCTAGTGGTTTTTCAACAGCTTCCCCGTCGAAGGGGACAGGAAAAGCGATATACTGCGGGGGGCTAGGAAAAGGTCACCTGTCTATCGGCCTTTCCAGCCTGTGTCATCACCGCTCTTCTGGGACGTGTAGCCTTGAGGGGTGGTGAAGGGATTAGTCATACCCATCCTCATCCCCCTTCCTGACATGCCAAACTGTTGCCGCGCCGAGACCGTCATGGCCCGTAGCTGTTCGCGTTGGATTGCGCTCCTCCCGTCGCCGGCTGCACTCGACTCCCGGGTCCCCGCCTCCCGCCGTCGGTGGTCCTCTGCTCCAGGGCCTGCGAGACAATGGTTAGAGACCCAGGCCAGAATTTTTGGCAGGGGCACTCCGACGATCAAGTTAGTGACGGTCCAGGAAAACAGATCCTCCTGGCCGGCCCCTCTTGATGGACTCCACACTAGAGGAGTGAAAGATGTGTGTGGAGGTGTGAACATCGCAGGGGGAGATTGGTAGCAGGGATAGAGGGATGCTCTGTCCTCCGCCTCTCTTGAGCCCCTCGTTCCCTCCATTCATAGTGGTGATGGCCTTTGCTCTTTTGGTTGAGCTTGCCCTGTCTTGGTGGTGAGTGGTCGTTCTGTTTTTTTTTTTTTTTGTTACCTCTCCCCCCTTGGGGGGTGCCGATCGTTCTTTGTAGTCGAAGACTGGCCATTGGGAGCTTGTCTCAGGGTTCCCGCCGGTTGTCAGACGCGCGCGGCATTGTCCAAGAAGCCCTTTCCTAATTCATGATAAGGTGCTGTCAGGCGCTCCGACACTCCTTCATGATTGCCTTGTTCTAGAAAATCGGGGATGTCTTGAATGGCGGGCTGCCACCCGTGGGGTTCGAATCTCCCGGATGGTCTTCTTTCCTGCATGATTTGAGTGGTTGGTAAGGAATGTGGCACCTCAATCGACGCGTTGTTTGCCTTTTTGGTGTAACTGGTGGTGTCAGGTAGTCAGTACGGCCTGGAGGCGTTCTGGTATGGTCCTCGGGAGGCTCACCGGTGCCCTCGGCTGGTGAGGACTCCTTCCGGGTTTGGGCCGAGCTCTTGGCTCGACCTCGGCGGGTGAGCTCTTGGCTCGACCTCGGCGGTGAGCTCTTGGCTCAACCTCGACCGGGGGGCACTAACCTCCGAGGGTCTCCTCTGGAGGCGGATGTCGGCTCCAGCTTAGGCACCGAGCTCATGAGCTCGACCTGGCGGAGGACTGGGCTTCATCTGCTGCCATGGGGGAGTTCGGCTCATCTCGGTAATGAGGTTCGAGCCAGAGGGTCGACGTGGCGTCCCTCTCCACATGGCGCCCGTAGATTTCTCCATGTCAGCGGTCTTGCCATATCACCTATAATATATGAAACAAATTATTCGTACGTACTCGGAATCTTTAATCACTGCATCATGATCCACCAAATACAATAATCTTAGATCACCAAGATTGAATCACCCCAGATTTGGATCACTAGTGATCCTTGATCACCATGGTGTTCTCATCTGGATCACCAAACATCCCCTTTGTTATGATATGAAATGTACTGATACCACTCGCTTGAAGAATCCCTCATATGAAATATATATCCTCGTTTTAGGATCACGATATCAGTATTGATGCCACAAGAGAAGGAAAGAATAAAATAAAATAAAACATAATCAATTGGCATGCAATGTTTCACTATGAGAAAAATAAAAATTTTAAAATTGGAACTCCTACTCTCAATTCCATATAATTCTCTAAACAAGAAATCCCAAATCTCTCACTCTCACTTTCAAGGAGACCCTCTAGCTATTACAAGCTTTTTTTGTCATTGCCACTCCCTCTAGAAGCTCTCTAGATCCTTACACATAGGTTCTTAGCCCTCTACCCCTATTTTTAGTCTCTGGTATGAAGAGTATCTCATCAGGAGTCCAAATCATATTCAAAACAGATCCTATAGCTCAAATAACTCTCATTTGACTACAGGACTACTCCTGGCCACCCGATCGCTATTGATCGTGTCATAAATTGCACGAATCAACTCAAAATGAAGTCGAAAATACCCTGCATTGTCGGATCGAGATGGGGAATGAGTACGATCATTGGATCGTGCAAAATAAAGCATAGACCATGTGAAACACCAAGTCTTCTCCTCGTAGACCGTGCAAAATTATCATGGACCGTGGTCCACCATGGACCGTGATTGGGAAGGGAGTGAGATGCTGGGCCGTGCATGCGCGTTCATGCCTGCTTTGGCTTGGGCCAACCGTGCATTCATGTGTGGACATGCTATGCCATACTAGCCTACAGAGCCGTGCCTGGCCTATAGGCCACATAGGTCTAGGTTGTTGTTCCTTCGATTGGTTTGCTGGTTACTTCCTGGGCTACTTTAGGCCTATTATGGGCTTCTTTTGAAATTTTTCAGGCCTAATTTAAGCATTTTTTTCAACAATCTCATCTCGACTCGATGTTCAGCTTCCACATGACTTTAAGAGCTCTTGAAGGATCGTGAATCCATGCCCTGGGGTAAACACCTGTTGTTTATGGATGGACAAACATGGGAGTCGAGCCAGGCCACTCAATCATATCTTTATCGTATGCTATGCTCTACCTGACCTGAGACCTACTCGGGAAAGCCTTCCAAGGCAATAGGAACTTTATTGTGTAATATCAGCTATCATCCTTCTAGGTCTCCTATCTCATATCCAATCCACCTACTCTCAGAGCTCCACTTTGTATTGGATTCCTATTTACATCAGGGACTCTATCTCGCACTGGACTTCCTATAAGATGACCCTGCTATCATAGATAATCTTCAAAATTCCATCACCAGCTCTTCATGTATAATTGTTTGAATCCAATTTACTTAGAAAAACTAGATTCTTATTGAAACCAGGTATGTATTGGACCTTGCCCAGTTTCTAGCTATCCCATCATGTATTTCAAGCTGAATATCCCAATGCCCTCATCGCATATCTCAATCTATCTAACAAGTGGACATAACTTCTCTACTCTCTAGAGTATCGAAGAGCTTCTCTTTGCAATAAATAAATATGGATATATAAAATCTAAAATCCATTAAAAAATAAATATCTCGTCAGATATTATAAGTGCATCATTAATATCCATCGCCATCACTATTATCGGCCATTACCGTAGTAGCCTTCATCTGATCTTTGAGCTAGGCAATCTCTGACATGATGCCCCAGCTTTTTGTATCAGTAATATTGATCTGTTCACATCCTTCGATCTAGACTGCCCATCTTGCGATCCTCTATTGCTCCACCTCTATTATCTGCTTTTCTAAAATTGCCAATGCCGAGTTTTTGGCTTGAATTCAAAGCTTGGTTCTCTTGTTTGAGAAGCTCGTTCTGGAGTAGTGCCGAAGTTACCTTCTTTATCTCGATAGTGCTCTTTTCATTAGAAAAGTAGTCACCAAGGACTCAAATAACTGTCATAGTGATGGTAGTAAGAACAACACCCTAGTATTATCTTCCACCTTCTCATCTATACTGAGAAGATCGGTGAAGATCTTGTAAAAGTTTGCTTAGATGCTCTGCATGCTCTGTCATTTGATCATTCGCAGTTGATAGAATTATTTCCAAAGAAAGAGTGTATTGGTGAGGGACTTTGTCATTACAACTTCTCGAGCTTCGCCCATAGTGCCATTGGGGAAGTTTAGCTTAATACATGGATCACCATCCCATCTACCAAATATAAGTGGATAGTGCTCATCGCTTGCATCTGAAGCCGTCTCCAAGTTTTATCCTCTATGGTGGTCGACTTTTCCTTGCATATAGAGTATCGATCAATCCTTGCTAGATCAGTATCTCTTTCACTCTCACTTGCTAGAGAAAGAAATTGATCTTTCCGTCAAACCAGTTAATCTCTACCTTGATTGCACTTATTTTCTCCATCTTCTTTATCTCGATCAACATTGATAATCTAAAACTTTGATACTAGTTGTTATGGTACCGACTACACTGATACCACTTGCTTGGAGAATTTTTGTGTAAATATAGATCCCCATTTTCAGCATCACTATATCAATGATACTACAAGAGAAAAAAGAAGAGAAAAAATAAAATAAAAAATGATTAGGTATGCAAGGTTCACTATAAGAAAATAAAAAAACAATATTAAAACTCTCACTCTCAATCCCGTACAATTCTCTCAACAAGAAATCCAAAATCCCTTATTTTCAACTCTTAAGGAGATCCTTTAGTCCTTATAGGCTTTTGCTACCACTACCACACTGTTGCCTAGGTGGCTTTCCAAGAGGGTGAATTGGGATATAAAACTTTCTTACAAATATGTGCACTTTGAAAATCTTTTAGTGTAGAGGTGCTGTGATTAATTAAGCAACAGAAGAAGTAAATCAACAAACACAAACAAGCTAGCAAGCATAACCACAAACACAAGAAACATAGAGCGGTTCGGAGCAACCTTGCTCCTACGTCCACTACCCAAGCACCACTTGGGATTTCCACTATATTCTTCCTAGAATACAGTCGGATTGTTTTATCGGGATCACAATCCTAATCCACACTCTTTGGTTTTTATACCGGGTTCACCAAAGAAACACAACATCCTTTGATTTTTGCACTGGGCTCACCAAAGAAATCCAACTTAGATTTAATAGGCTCACCTTACCTTTCAACACTCACAGACAACCCCCCTAGCTGTTCTTGGAGAAGAATACAAGATATTTAAGAAGAAACAAGCAACTCTATAACAAAACAATTGTTTGGTAGTTGCCGGAAGCTCGAATTGAAGTCTTGCTTTAGATGCTCTTAAGTGCTCTTAAAGCTGTTTCTGATTTCTTCAAAAGTTGGATTCAATGATTGATAGTAAGTTGATGAAGCTTTGAATTCTTACTTGAATGCTCTCTTGAAGTTGTTTTGGTGAAAGACTGAACCTCTTTTAATACGCAATAACTTCTCAATGATTAATCTTTAATCCATCAAAAATTTTCTCTTTTATAGTTTTCTAGTAGTTCTAGCCGTTGTAGGGCCTAGAAAACTGAAATATACCGTTGGAGTCTCTTTTGAATTCAAAAATTGATTCAGCAACTAGCCGTTAAAAGCCAAAACCCGACACTCGAGTCGGCTAAAGAACCTTTAGTCGGCTTGAAGTCATAGATAGACCAAAAACACACTCTAGACGAGTCGGCCTTTTTGATAAAGTCGGCTCGAACTTCTGAGTTTCTAAAACCTGTGATTCAACTTCTGGACGAGTTGGCTCATTATGCTCGAGTCAGCTCGAACTTCTGAAAATTGAGACTCCCCGTGCCGTGCTAGAACATGAGTCGGCTCTTGGTCCATGAGTTGGCTCGAGGTCTATGAGTCGATTCAAGCAGAACTTCTTTAAGATAATTTTCCAACAAGAGCAAGTCTTCCAAATACTTCAAAAACTTAACACAGATGTTTAACCTATTTATACTCACTTTTTACTAATTTTTAGCCATTTTACAAGATTACAAGGATAATAATTAGGGCTTTACAACTTGAGATGTACATAAGTTCATACAATACTGGAATATACTTCAACTGAATAGAAATCAAATGATACAATGATAAATACTTCCTGCAAAAACTTTTTGAGTAATGAAAGAGTTAGTAATACATACATGCTCCAATATTTTCTAATCATCAAAATCATTCCAGGGGTTAACACACACTTGGAAGTCCTTTAATTCTCATACAAAGTTTTTGGCTCTCTGTCTTCATTTTTATAACTATGGTATAAAGAATATCTTACCAGAAGTCCAACAATCTAAACCATGTTCAAAACGAAGTCCTATAGCTCACATAACTCTCGTTTAACTGCAAGACTACTCCAGCCATCAACTGTCATTGATCTCACCGTAGATCATGTGGATCAACTCAAAAAAATAAAGCGAAAACACCTTGCACTGTTGGATTGAGGTGGGGAACACACCTGATTGTTGGATCATGCAAAACCGGGCATAGACCGCGTGAAGTACCAGTCTTCTCCCCGCGGACCGTGAAACATTACCATGGATCAGTGGTCCACCATGGACTGCGACTGGGAAGGGAGTGAGGTGATGGTTGCATGCCCGCCTGGCCTGGACCGGTAATGCGTTAGCACATGCATGCTAGGCCCTGCATTGACCTGTAGGCCATGCAGGTCTGGGCTACTTTTTCTTGGCCGATCTACTGGTTGCATACTGGACAGCTTTCAAGCCTATTCTGGGTTTTCTTTAGAATTTTTTTAGGCGTAATCGAGGTGTTTTCCCAACACCCTTGACTCCTTTTAAAAGTGAGTCTTTATAAAATGTTCTATTTTCATATTCAAGAGAGAGCTAGGTTAGAATGTGCATAAAATAATGGGCTATAAATGCTAGCCAGTAAAAATCAGAATGGACTTTCAAAATGAAATCAATATTGCTACCATATTCTTAAGATGTATAAAAATATTAAAAAATTAAAAATTATTTATTTTAGATTTTTTTCATGTTTAGTTAGTAAAATATTATGTTAGTATATCTAATGAGTAAAACATAGCATGAACTATTTAATTTGCAATTCTATACTCAGATATTGATCTAAATATTTTAAAACAAGTAGACCAAATTTTTTTATTAAATTATATAATTCTAAACTATATATCAAACTAAAAATTTGTTATTATATATAAACCAATATTTACAAGTATACCAATTTAAATATGTTTTTCAAAAGTATAGACAACATGGCACCAAAAATAAACATTTGAATTACACAATTTCCTTATAAAACCAAATTGTCAAAGGAAGCATATTTTTTATTAAATTCACCCAAATCTTGAAGTCATCCCCAACAATTTCTACACAGAATCCTGCTTTTTCGGAAAACCTAAGACCATCAAACATATTTCCTACCTTAGCAAACATCTTATTTAATAGTGCATAAGCACGAGCCAAAAAACAAAAAATAACGTGCTATCAGAATTTCGTCCCTTCCCAATCCGTTATCTCGTTTACAATTTGATATATCCTTCTGATGGGTGGTGGTTTCTCACATTTTTCCCTGCGTACTTCTTCAACAACCACGCTTACCTTTCCTTCCCATCAACAGAATCGAATCTACTTAAATAGTTTTTATAATATTCTGAAACCCAGCACTATGCGAGGATGTCGTTTTCACGGAAACTGGGAATTCAGGCAACACACCAATAATATGCTTTCAATAGTTATGACCATACGGAGACCGAGATTTCAGGCAACACATCAAACAGGAAAACGGAAGCATCGTTCTGCAAGGCATAAAAGTCCTTTGGCCAATGCTGTGTAGTTGTAAGAACATCTAGGAGCTCGCAGCATGCTCTAGGTCGTCAGCACTATATAAAAGTATAGATGATTGACGATATCACTAGCCAATCACCGGCATGCTTAACAATTAAATTATATCTAAAATCATGAGTCATTAGTCCTTTCAAGTAATCTGGCAGTGTTTAAGGAAAAACAACCACATATCACCTGCCTTGTAGGCATCTTTCTTTTGAAATGAAACTCTAGATTTTGAGCAAACAAAAGCAAGTTCTGCCGGCAACAACATCTGCATATAAGAGTAGCATGCCATGGCTTGCTCTTTAGAATTGGATCCACATAATTAACAGTATATTTCTTTTAGACGAAGTTATTGATTAGAAAATTCCAGTTAAGCTTCCCCGGAATTAGTGAAGCGTTTTACCATAGAAAGATGATTAAATAAAATAAAATAAGAGAGATTTGAAATTTTTAATTGTCCACTACTTCAAAGTCCTAGTTTCTATAAAAGGACATTATGAAAAATATAAATAAATTATAGCTACTTTTCCGGAAAGTAATAATGTAAAAGAATCTGGATAACAATTTAGAATCAACTTTTCATGCATAAAAAAAACATAGATAAATCATTTTTTGTTTTAAATGTTACCTGAAAAATATTTATCCAGGAATATTTCCAACTAAATCTTTTCCCTGCAAAAGAACGAACCTAAAAAGTTGGAAAATGCATACTGTCAATTTTTCATTGCAAAGGAATAGTAACATAGAGACCCAACTCAAGAATACCACGCTCTCCTTTGATATATGTCCATTCAAGAGTTTATGAACATATAATCAAAAGATTAACACATTAAGCATACTTCCAAAGATCAGTCACATGTTTCCCAAATAACACAACCAGTAGAGGGCAGAACAGATGGAAGTAATGAAAGCTAGAGGTACAACAACAAACATGTTTCCGAGGTCGGTCACCCTCCAAATACATGAGATTTCCTCGGATATACTATTATAAACAGACACCACCAGGTGTGCATCTACATCATCATGATTTTCAAAAAGCACATATTCTACCACATTTATATCCAATTGCACATTCTACAACGGTCAAATATCCATAAAAAAGAAATATAAGTCAATGCAATAGAGAGTCAGCAATCCATGCATATCCATTTCAACAAACACTAGTACTTGTGTATAATACCAACCTGGCCATTCGTTGGTTTAAAAGGTATTGCAAATCAAGAATATAATGAACATCAACAATGAATGCAAGTACTTAGATGAGCTCATTTATCTTAAAACTAATTGCACACAAATCCAAAAAATCTATGCAAGGATTCAAGTCCCAACAGGACATTCCATGGATTATTGGGATGGGCACCATTTCATGTATCGGGATAGGGCCGTCCAGACAACATTCCAGTATCTCAATTAGGACATCTCATGTCCCAAGTATCAGGACAATACAGGATGGATTGCCATCCCGTTTCATAAGAAAACCGAAATAATTCCATCCCATGGGATTTAAAACCTTGAATCTATGTATTATAATTCTTTTAAAAAAAGTTAGCTCTGTACGTGGAAAGAGCTTAAAAACTATCTGCTATTTGTAGTATTTTGACTAGGGTTTATGCTCTCATTTAGAAGAACTAGGAGGTTAATTATCAACAGTAATGTGGGTCATGGATTCACATAAATTCAGAAATATGCAACATGAAGTTATGGTGACTGGTTCCTAATAAATGACAGCTGCAGTGCATAATAGCTGTTCTGCTGTTTAGCTATAAAAACAATAAAAGGAAATCAAATGACAAGCAGATCACATAAAAGATACATGGGAAGACAAAATATTAACTAATATTACAAAAATCTGACATAGTACTGAACACTTCATGTTAAAGTTACTTAAGATTAAATAATCATGCAAGTGCCATGGACCGTGCAATCTCATAAATTTCAACCTGTTGAACAATGGCACATACAATAGTAGATCAAATGACTCAAGCATATGCCAGAGACAGGTGAAACCAATAGAACCTTCGTAGAAATGGTAATGGTTCAAAAAATTATCAGATTAATTAATCAAAGTAACATGTATAATAAAAACAAATGCAAGAAGATTTGTGCAATATCAGCCTGCCACTGGTTCCTTGTGCAGTTGATATATACACCAACAAAAGGTCAACTTGACACAACCCAGTGGTAACATCAATGTTCTTAGCATCAACAATCAGCCACAAACAAATCATGATATATGCATCCATCAATCATAAAGATCGCCATTCCATAAGAAAGAAGATATACAATTTTATGTCTACCTCTTTCTCTAGTGTCAGAAGAAAGACAACTACAATCAATCCAACCATTCTCTGCCTGCCCAGCCACTCTTTTCCCTCTGATACTAATATTCCAAATAAGTTGTCTCAATATTATACTTTTCAGAAGTTTCTGTATCTTATCATGACTCAACACATATTAAGTGGAACAGATGCCATCCCACATCTGAGGGTTCACATGATTCACCATCATAGGAAAACTGACAAAGAAACACCATTTTGCCAGTGAAGCATCATCAAAGTTAAACCATCAACATGAATGGATCATTTCTTGCTACAGTGCTTCAGGCCTTAAGCACTTCATGGAAGTGGAGATGATAGATTGAAGACTTAATTAAAAAATCAGACAAGTCATAGTTCAGCTGGGCCATCATCCGCAGCCTTTTTTCGAAACAGAACTCTGATTGCAAGCAAAACAAATCATACTTACCTGCCAGTTACAACAGTCCTCAGATTACACATAATGACACATCATGCACTTAAGCATTAAAGTTTCTCAGACTAAAGGTATTTAGAAATTAACTAAGAATCCCAAGAACAGGGTTTCATTCTATGACATGAAGTAAAAAGAATCTGAAATGGCAACCTAGAATCGAAACTGAGGCGGGCAATGAGATGCATCACTGCCACGTTTGGGGATCGTCAAATCAACTTCCAAAATCTACCAATCAACATAAAAAGATTCAAAGGATACAATTCAAGTTACCAACATTTCAAAGAAGTTGCAAAACACCTAGCAACATTGCAAAATAATAGCATACCTCTTCTTTAATGCATTTCCAGTTAAGAGTAAAAAAAATCATTATCATCAAAAGATCGACACACTAAGCAATATAACTACCAAAACTCGACGAAGAGTTTTGCCACAGTAATCTGGCTACAGTTTTTTTATCACCAGCAAAAATACCAAGAACAGCAGATAGCAATCACTGTTTTGCCACACAACATAACTCTCCTCCTTCTCTCTCTCTCTCATCTATATATCACTAAGAATAAAGCTTCTCAGAAAGGTATTATGTATTTATCCATATAAAAGGCGGTAAACCTGTAAACCTAAATTCTAACATGATAGCGATCATGAAAAGAAAACAGTAGCTAAAATCCTCATGACGTAGCACCCGAGAAATCATAACCCTCACGCCTGTTTACCTCTGCCCGACTTTGCGAAGATAGACAGCCGCAGCCCCCACAGCTACAGCTCCGACTGATGCCGCCATCGCCACCCAAGCGACGTTCAGACCATTCTCCATCGCTGCCACGGCATCATCCCTCTCGCCAAGATTCCTGTCGATATTGCGGCATAATCCGGCGAGCTTCCCTGCTCCTTGGAGAGTCTCAGCTCCTCGGTGAGGTCCCCGCACCTTCATCTCAAGCCCCTCGGCCTTTACCTGGAGGTCTCGGACCTCCTCGCCTCCTCACGGCAGCGAGGAGGCGCCCTCGAGGCGGAGATCTTGGCTTTCCAGCGCGGCCTTGTCGACCTCCAGGTCCTTGATGGCGCGCTTCAGGCGGTTGGCCTCGGCCTCGAAATCCTCGGCGGCGCAGACAGCGGCGGCGAGGTCCTCCTGGGTGCGGACGAGCTCACCCTCAAGGTGGTGGGCCTGGGCGGCGAGGGAGTGGTTCTCCCGCCTCGGCGCGGTGGAGATCCTTCGGGCATCGTCGAGTTGGCGTTCCACCTCCCGCTTGTCGGCCTGGAGGCCCCGTATCTCGTCGCGGAGGACATCCATGATGCCATCGGCATCGGTTTCGGCCTTCTTCTCCCGTCTCCTTCTTGATCTTGATCGAGGGTTAGGATTAGAGATTCGTCCTTCTCGAGAGCGAATCTGCCGTTGGACAGAACGCCGTCGTCGTTGCCCTCCATCGTGTGGGTGTGTCGCGATGGGGTCGGTCGGAGCGCCGCCGCCTTTGTATCTTCTTTCTTCCGAGAACGAGAGGGTGGGACTGGGATAAGATGAAATAGGGTGAACGAGACACCGGGAATGCCAGACCTAAAAAGGCAGAGGGGGCAAAAGGAGAGGATATCGGATCGCTTTGAGAGCTGTGCATTGGTGATCCAACCGTGATTCGGACGAAAGATACAACCCTCTCCATATGCAAGAAGCACAGAATTAAAAAGTAGGTGGACGACTGTTTTTTTTTTTTGGTAAAGCAAAAAAATAGGAGGATAAATCCCGGTGTAGCTATCCCCATAAATTTCTATCCTACCAGATAATATTCGATACAAGGCATTCAGATTCGTGCAATCTTTTTCCATCTAATGATGAGTATGTCAACCTGACACCACTAAGATACCGACCAGTAATCGGGATAAAAGGAGGTCCTAACCTCTAACTCACTAAGAAATGGCTATTTTGTTTTACATATTTTTTTTACATTTGACCCCTCGACAATTATTTCTCCTAGAAACTTGATCTTTGCCATGGTGCACTGGATCAGCGGCGGCCTTTACCCTCCATTTTGAGGACCCATCATCTTTATCGGGATTGATCGATCGAGAGCCAATCAGGCAACGCCAAAAGAAGATTTCGACGTATCTTTCTTGGAATGTTCATATCATCGCAGCATACTTATGAAGATTTTGGCTGCAGCCCATAAGCAACAAGGGGAGCTTACCAAGTATGGAATATCTTGTAAATGTTGCCGCTGGTAGAAATCTTGGCTTCACCGATTTAGTGATGCTCGTGGTCGCATTATATGTTCAAGCAGATTTGCCTATTGGGGGATTGGGTCAAATTTAGAACGGGGTCAGCCTAAAGGATTGCAACACTTTGTCAAAATGAATTTTTTTGTATACCATCTTTGGTAGAGAAAAGATGCATCCCCTTATTGGACCATGTAAATTTTAATTTTTCAATGCACATTTTGAATATTGAAAATGTTTCTCTCCTTCTAAAAATTATAGCATCCCATAATAATTTATGATATTCTGTGATCAAATTATGACTTCCTATTTTTAGGAAGTCATCGGGAGGGAAGAATATTTTTGTTATTATCATCAATCTTTGAGAGTCACGTGCGCCTGACTCATCGACAAGATGTACCTGCAAGGAAGTCCTTTGTTGGAGAAGGTAAGGGTTCTACAGTTTAGGATCCTTCGATGCTAAGTCAACCAAATATCAAGTTGTAGAAAAATGGATAAATATGTTGCTCTTACGAGAACTTAATTATATGTACCTGGATCTCTTGTTATCCCCCTATTTATAAGAGATGTCTCGTCGATTATCCAATAAAACCATGCTATTAAGGACGTGGGGGTAACTATTCTCATCATGGCATCAAGGTTGGTTAGTAGTACCATGATTAGGCACGACGTGCTTGATTGCTTATATCCATGATTTTTCACTAATTATGGGTAATGGGCTTCTTAGTCAGGTAGTTGCCGACTTGTCGATCACTAGAGCTTGGCTGAAGGTCGTGACCAAGAGCTTGTCGAAATCTTATTGAAAATTATCGAGATGCAGCCTTCCTGAGCCTTCTCTGCTAATGGTTGATTATATTGAAGGGTTGCAAAGTTTAGTCGACTATGGACTGACTAGATGAAGGTACTAGTCGGTAATGGTTTGACTAAGTTGAGAACTACAAGATCTAGTCAGCTATAGGCTGACTACATTGAGAAGTGGTAGAACCTAATCGGCCATAGGCCAACTATGTGTTCTCTAAAGGACTTTTCAAGGATTTGTTAAGCCCAGCTAGTCATGGACCAACTAGGTGTCTTCACCTTCGGAATAAATTAGCAAAAGACTGAGTAGATTGTTGCCAAGCTTCTCAGTCGAATATCGAGTGAGGATGTCGGCTTTGGACTACTCGATGAAGGGTCAAGTAGATGGGTTGTCAGGGCCTATTCGACCTTTCGCGCCTAGTCTGGGTAGTCCTTAAGCCTCTAGCTTCATGCTCGCCTGGTCGAGGTAGCACTTAAGCCTTCTCAGCTTCATGCTAAGTTGTTTCCTCTTTCACTAAGTTGATTTTTCTTCTCTTCTTATCCGGGTTGTCGTAGGTGCGGGTTTGCATCCTAACAATTGCTCCATATTCCTGAGTTTGAGTCAATCATCGTTAGCTCTGGCATAAGGAGTGTGATTGTAAAGCCCATCAATTTCGTCGTTTCATGAAAGTTATTCCTATTGAGAATTGTGTCCCAAAGCCAATCGTCTAGGTTGTAGGAGGTTGTACTAATTTTGTAAGTATATATAAATTTTTAATGAATAAAAGTTATTCTTTTGGCTATTCATCATATTTACATTTTTCTGAAATGAACTCTTATATGATGGAGTCCTTGGAACTATATTATTTGATATGGAGAGGATATATCAAGTAGTTATTAAACTGGTTCACAACCAAATGATACATTATTATAGGACGATAATGTATCAAGTGTAGGTTATTGTATGTCACATTTGTTGGTTGTCCTTTTAACCAAGGAGTGTGGAGACACTGATGTGACATGCAAATGAAATGTATGACATCTCATTGAACGTGACCATCTGCGGAGCTCCCTTCTGCTAAAGGGTTACTTACGAAGGGATATGGTATATAGTCCCTTAGACCTGAGATCACCATGGTAGCTTGCAAGCAACTTACTGTACTTTGGTATCGGACTACCTGGATTTCTAATCCAGTGATGAAAGATTTCTGGATGCAGTCAAGTACTTGTGGAGCATGGTGGATCAAGATGGAATTGACCCCTTTAAATAGTTTGGAGTGAATGACTCATTGTATCTCAATTGCAAATCCTTGGCCAGGTAGTTCTTGTGAGAGTCACAAAACTTGTAAAGTTGAGACACGATCTGGATAAACCAAATTAGGGTTGGCAGTCGAACCCTAGGTCATCCTAAGCTTATGAGGTCAAAGGGATGAATTATGCGGTAACCATATGCCAGAGGTCTAGAGAGGTGCTCTGCATCTTCGACCTATCCGGACGTCGAGTATCATTGCTAGATGAAGACTTTGACTGGTACTGGAAGTATTCCAATGCTACCGGCTTAGTATTCGAACATATGGGGTCACACACCATAGAGATTTTTATCTGATCTTAAGGCTGATCGATGATTGAGAAAAGTTTGCTGTCACTGGCGATCAATGTGATTAACCATGTGTCAACACTTGAGGGGTCAACACTTGGTTGTGACAAGAAGTATTTTCGGAAGACTTTTCTGGATGAGCCGACTCGACCCTGCTCGAGTTGACTCGTTCTATTTTCTGGATGAGCCGACTCGACCTCTACTCGAGTCGACTCGTTCTGTGTTATGGTCGAGCTGACTCGACTCCTGCTCAAGCCGACTCGAATGAACATTGGACTGTTCTGTGTCCTAGACGAGCCGACTCATCTCTGCTCGACCAGAAATCCCTAAACGACATTTCTGGAGCATTTTTGGAAGGTTTTGACCTGGTTTGAATTTCGAATTCAAGCTATTTTGGCTCCAAACTTTCATGAAATGATTGTCATTCCTTCATAATGTGGTTTGAGTCAACATGGTATGCTCCTTGACCTTCTCTCCCAATCACTCATCCTTCCTCTTTCTCCCCCTCTTGGCTGCCTCTATAATAAGTGTTATTTTAGGGCTGTTGTGTTAGAGAAGCTTTTGATTTTGTCTTTGAATCTCATTGCTGCTAAGATTCTGAGAGGGAAGAAAAGGGTTATGAGGACTTGGGCATTGGGTGTGCGGACTTTTAGCACTCAAGCTAGGCCTCGGGAAGAGAGCTAGTTAGGAAGGGTTCCATTTCTCCTCCTCGTCTTTCAGGAAGAAGAAGAAGATCAGTCCAAGGATCCCAGGAGCTAGCACTCCGAGGGAGTTGATTAGAGTCGAGCCCAGGTGTGGATTACCTGTAGAGGCCAGACATGTGTGTGGCTCAAGAGCATCGTCCTTGGAGCTCCGCCACTGCATCTATAAAGGTATAATAGTAAGGTACTTTTATATCATTGCTCTTCTCTTACTTTGATGTTTATATTGCATGCTGTTTTATTATACTAGATCCTGTTGCGGGCAGATTGGTAGATCATTTAGATCGATCTACCAAGCCTTCCGTCATGCATATTTTGAAATCATTTTAAAATACATCTATTTCTACCTTGCTTTTGCATATTGTATGCATGGTATTGGTGTCTTTTCACCTTCAATGGTATCAGAGCATCAGGTTCATCATAGTATAATAATGCTAGTATGCTTTTAACATCATATTTTTTTTTAAAGTACTTGGATTGAGTGCTTCACCATGGCCGTCCGGTCATAGGAGAGAAGTAAGGCTGCAAGACCCTTTCTCCCATTCAATAGGGTCTCCTATGGCGTGTAGGGGCCGCTTGTGATTGACTCATGATGAGAAAAAAAAAAGAAAATGTAGATTAAAATGTTTTAATCTAATGTTATGATCATAAAATAAATTTAGATTAGATCTAAGAGTTTTGTTTTGATCATGTTTAATCTTTAAATTTGAATTGTTCAAATAAGTTGTATGAATTTTGAAGTCACTATTTTCTGCCCCCGCAGATGAGCTGACTCGTTTATGCAGGCAGAATAATCTGTCCATTTCTGGTTCTGGATGAGCTGACTTGATCCCTGCTCGAGTCGACTCGTCTATGCTAACAGATGAATCTGTCTGTTTTTTGGTTCTAGATGAGCCGAATTGCATTTTACACGAGTCGACTCGACCAGAATGCCCTGAAACGGTGAATTCAAAATTTGCTTGTAAAATTGTTTTACATTCTTAATTAAAATTATTTCGATTAATTAAGGCTATTGAACTTAATCGAGAATTAAGAATGACAAAGAATTCTAGGAATATGATTCAAAGATTTTAAGTCATTTTAATAAGCCTTAAGGATCATGGGTTAGCTTTTTTTGGGTCCTTAATTGGATTAGACCTAAGTTTAGATGTATTGGACTAAATAGAGAACTAATCTAATTAAATATTGAGTTAGGGTTTCTTCTCTATAGATCTCTCTAATAGTTAGATTGATTAGTTCATAGATCTAAATGGACCTAATTTGTGGCTCAGCAGTCAGCCCGAGTCTTTAGGCTAGTCTAATCGATTTTGATGAACAATTGGTGTCTAGATAAGTTTGGCATATTGATCATGATTTTAGCAAGGAAATTCAGAAGGTTTATGAGGACAAAGAAATTCAATTATAAAAGAACCTCTGAAAGGTTGCGCCGAGTAAAGAAAAAGATAAGGAAAAGAAGAGGAGCCAGCCCACAGTTTTGAGTGCAAGAAGCCCGGCATTTCAAGGTGACTGCCCCTTACTAAGAAAAGCAAAGAAAGCTAGAAAGAAGGCCATGATGGCACCTGGAGTGCAAGTGAAGACTCAGCTCTAAGGAAGAACAACAGGAAGTAGCAATTTTCTGTCTAATGGCCGATCAAGAAAGGTATGTTCTGAAACCGAAAATGAATTATCTTTTGATGAGCTTCATGAAATTTTTGATGAACTAGTCATAGAATTTCAAAAATTAAAGTCAAACATAAAGACTTAAAGAAGCAAAATCTGGAACTAGCTAAAACAAACAACAACCTTACAAATGAAAATGAATACCTTCTAATACAAATAAAAATTTAAATGATAAGATTATGGCTTGAAAAGAAAAGGTATATTTGAAAAGAAAAGTAACTTACTTTCAAATGAAATTGTCAAGACAAAGCAAAGAAATTTTAATGGAAAACAAAAGAATAAAGAGGAATCGATAACTAAAGCCTTTTGTTGAAAATTTACTTACAGTTCTGAAAAGTTAAATTTACTGTTAAATAACCAAAGAACAGTATTTGACAAAGCTGGATTAGGATTCAGAACTCATAAGAAACAGAAACTCTTTAAAATTTCTTTGTACCTGCATCTTCATTAATTACATACTATACTTGTGGTGTTAAAGGACATAAATCTTATATGTGCAACAAAGAAAATTAAAAATACTAAGAAAGTTTGGGTTCCAAAAGGAACCATGCCACTAACCAAAAGGATCCAAGATGGCTTGGGTACCTAAAGTCTCCACTTGATCTTTATTGCAGGTATGCCTTGCAACCAACAAGAAAAGAATGTGGTACCTTGATAGCGGTTGCTCAAGGCATATGACAGGAGATGTGGAGCAGTTATCATCAATCACATATCAAATGGTGGCAATGTAACTTTTGGTGATAATGGAAAGGCCAAAATTATCGGTATCGGTAAAATCTATATCACCCCTACCTCTTATATTGATAATGTTTATATGTTGATGGATTAAAACATAACTTGCTTAGCATTAGTCAATTATGTGACAAAAATTTTAAAGTTATTTTTGAATCTTCTTTGTGCATTGTTTCTAGTCTAGATGACAATGGCATTAAGTTCATCGGTCACAGGCATGGCAATATTTATATGGTTGATCTTGATGATCTCCTATTCAGAAAGGTCAATGTCTAGTGGCAATGGAAGCCAAGATTGATGAAACTAGTTGGCTTTGGCATCGTAGACTAGGACATGCAAGCATGCATTTAATTTCAAAACTTAGCAAAAAGAATTTAGTAAAAGATTTGCCTAAACTCAATTTTGAAAAAGATAAGATTTGCAGTACATGTCAACTTGGAAAACAAACAAAATCTTCTTTCAAACCTAAAGGAGTAATCTCTACATCTAGACCTTTGGAATTGCTTCATATGGATCTCTTGGGCCTACTAGAATATCTAGTTTGGGAGGTAAAAGTATGGTCTAGTCATTGTAGATGATTTCTCACGTTTTACTTGGGTCATGTTTTTAGCACATAAAGATGAAACGTTTTCTGAATTTATTAGATTTCATAAAAGAGTCTTAAATGAAAAAGGCGTTTCAGTAATTTCTTTAAGAAGTGATCATGGAACTGAATTTGAAAATGCCGATTTTAATAAATTCTGTATTGAAAATGGAATCCATCATAATTTTTCTGCACCTAGGATACCTCAACAAAATGGGGTAGTAGAAAGAAAAAATAGAACTCTTGAAGAAATGGCACGCACCATGCTTTGTAAAAATGATTTACCTAGATACTTTTGGGCGGAAGCCATAAATACTGCATGCTATATTTAAATCGAGTTTTAATTTGACCGATTTTAAAGAAAACCCCTTATGAGCTTTGGAAGGGTAGAAAACCTTCAATCCATTATTTTCATGTTTTTGGATGCCGTTGTTTCATCTTAAACAATGGTAAAGATATTCTAAGTAAATTTGATATCAAATCAGATGAGGGAGTCTTTCTAGGCTACTCCATATCTAGTAAGGCATACAGGGTCTTCAACAAAAGGACACTTGTTGTTGAAGAATCCATTCATGTAGTATTTGATGAAACTACCAAAAAATCTTCAAGAAAAAAGATGTACTTTTTGATGAATCGGGTAACAAGAAAACTGAAGAAATAAACAACAATGAAGGACTTACCAAGGAACAGAATGATGATCAAAACACTGACGGAGATCAAGCACAAGGTGATGAAGATACATCAATTGTTGATCCTTTACCAAAGAATGGAGGTATGCTCATGGACACCCAAAAGAACTAATTATAGGTGATCCATCTAAAGGTGTGAGTACTCGATCATCTCTTAGAAATATTTGTGATTACTTAGCTTTTGTGTCTCAAATTGAACCTAAAACTATTGAGGAAGCTGAATGTGATAGTAATTGGATAAATGCTATGCAAGAAGAACTTAATTATATAAAAGGAACAATGTTTGGACACTAGTGGATAGGCCTTCAAACACATCAATTATTGTCAAAATGGGTTTTTCGAAATAAACTTGATGAAAATGGAATAGTAATTAGAAATAAAACTAGACTAGTTGCCAAAGGATATAATCAGGAGGAAGGGATAGATTTTGATGAAACCTTTGCTCCTGTGGCTAGACTTGAGGCAATTAGGCTATTGTTGGCTTTTTCTTGTTTCATGAATTTTAAACTGTATCAGATGGATGTTAAAAGTACTTTTTTAAATGGATTAATTGAAGAAGAAGTTTATGTTGAACAACCCCCTGGTTTTGAAAATTCTGAATTTCCAAATCATGTTTATAAACTTCATAAAGCTTTATATGGATTAAAACAAGCTCCAAGAGCTTGGTATGATCGTTTAAGTTCTTTTTTGCTGAAAAATGATTTTACTAGAGGTAATGTAGATAAAACATTATTTTTAAAGAAAAAGAATGATGATCTCTTAGTAGTACAAATCTATATTGATGATATAATATTTGGTGCTACTAATGAATCTCTTTGTCAAGATTTTGCAAGTCTAATGCAGGGTGAGTTCGAGATGAGCATGATGGGAGAACTGAATTTCTTCCTCGGACTCCAGATAAGGCAAACCAAAGAGGGGATCTTCATCAACCAAACAAAATACACAAGAAAAATACTCAAGAAGTTTGGGATGGAGAACACTAAGCCATTAGGTACCCTATGAGCTCTACATGTAGACTTGACAAGGACGAATCAGGTAAGTCAATAGACCAAAATTCTATCATGGCATGATTGGTTCATTATTATATCTTACTGCCAGTAGGCCAGATATCATGTTTAGTGTCTGTACGTGTGCTAGATATCAGTCCAATCCTAAAGAGTCTCATCTTTTGGCTGTTAAACGCATACTTAGATATCTATCTAGCTCAATTGAAATTGGTTTATGGTACTCTAGAGATCTTCATTTGATTTAATTGCTTATTCTGATGCTGATTTTGCTGGGTGTAAACTTGATCGTAAAAGTACTAGTGGAACCTGTCAGTTTCTTGGAGTAAATTTGATCTTCTGGAGTAGCAAGAAACAGAACTCAGTTGCTCTATCTACGGTGGAAGCCGAATATATAGCTGCTGGGAGCTGTTGTGCTCAATCCTCTGGATCAAACAATAACTCGAAGATTTTGGCATTAAACTAACTAAGACACCCATAAGATGTGACAACACTAGTGCAATCAACCTATCTAAAAATCCTATGCAACATTCAAGAAGTAAACACATTGAAATAAGACATCATTTCATAAGAGATCATATACAAAACTCTAATGTAATTCTTGATTTTGTTTGTACTAATGATCAGTTAGCTGATGTGTTTACAAAGCCTTTGAGTGAGGATAGGTTCTGTCTGATTAGAAGAGAGTTAGGTGTCATTGATCCATTCTCCTAGAACTCTCTTAGTATCATTTTTACCTAATTCCTAAAGCTCAAAACCTATTGATTAAAACCCCAAAACTTTGTCGAAATTTTTCCTATTTTTTCCGGATTTTCTCGAATTTTTTTGGCCAAGTGTCAAGTGTCGACACCTGACCAAGTGTCGACACCTGACCAAGTGTCGACACTTGACAAATCCGAAGTATCGACACTTGCGAATCTGATACTGTTTTTAAATGGACCGAACAAGGGTTTTTTGAAATTTTCTTCCCCCCTGATTTCTTGGAACAGTGGTCCCCCCTATCCAAATCCGTCCTTTCACTCCTCAATCCCTCACAAATCAGGTATTTCTCCCTTTCTAATTTCGTTTTTATTTTTCTATGTTTTTGATTTAGTTGTTTTCAAACCAAACGATCGTGTTTTAGGATTTCCGAATATTTTTCTTGAATCTAACCGATTTTTGCATGTTTTAGTAAATTTCTAAAACTCTGTTTGAGGGAATAATGTTTTGGATTTGTTTTTCTCGGATTTCCCTCATCTTTTGGGCGTTTTTCAACCCTTTTTCACAAAAATCACTGTTTCATCAATTTTGGGCAAAATAAATTGGTTTTCATCTAATTTAAACGTACTAAATCCATTTATTGATGACTTAGAAAGGTTTTTCGTGATATATTTGTAATATTTTCGCCTATTTGCTAAAACCCTAAGTGATTAAAACCCAAATCCCATGGTTTTTAATTTTTTGGACCTTACAAAAAATTATTTTTCCAAAGATTCAAATGTGCTCTACCAAACAAATTTTTTCCTTCAAATTTTGCTTAAAAATTTTATCATTTGATCAAAATTTATTGATTCTGGTTTTCGAAACCTATCTGAACTCTAATCTCTACCTATGGCCAGTCCTTTGTTCTAAACCCTTCTTCATTCTTCCTGGTCAGTTGGCTGTAATGGGTCCTAGGAAGAGACTTGCAGTTAGGGCTAGGCCCAGTCAGGGTACTGAGAGGAGGTCGAAGGCTAGATTTGATCCTGCACAGCCGAGCAGTTCAGCCACTCCGAGCTCCCCCCTGCAGAGAGGATGGCAGGGAAGTCTGTAGCTTCAGGAGGAGAGTTGATCTACAGTGTTTCGACAGGCACCACTTTGGCATTAGGGAGATACTCACAGATGCAGGACTAGTACCCTTCTGCACCATGCAGGAGAGATACTATCCTCCTCACCTAGTGAGGGAGTTCTACGGTGCACTGGACTGTCGATGACTTTTATGGACGACGTCCGTCAGGGGTATACAGATCTCTTTGACTGATGAGTTGCTGAGCCGAGTATGGGAGATACCCCGGAGAGGAGTCTGTGCATTTTCTGTTGATGATAGAGAGGCGGCCTTCAGATGCATCCTTGAGCGAGAGGATGTTCGCGGTATCTCAGTGGTTATCGCGAACCAGTTATCTTTAGAGATGCGACTGCTGCACCATATTACTGCACGGATCCTTCTACCGAAGACTGGCATATTCGATTTCATCACCGAGAGATCTGATATTGATGACCAGTCTGATCGAGAGGAGACAGATTGGTATACCCGCCTTGATGCTATCACAGATGCATGATGCTGCCACTCAGTGCCAACACTGTTTGCCATATAGCATGGCACTGACCAGTCTTTTCAGAGCTTGTGGAGTATCATTGGAGGGGGAGATCCCCAAAGAGATACTACACACGGATGTATATGATGAGAGGTCACTGCACCGGATGGGATTCAGGATGGTTGGAGGTCGATGGGTTCGGAGAGAGTCTGGCCAGGAGCCAGATGAGGAGGATGAGATTCGAGAGGCTAAGGCTGGACCATCTGAGCTAGCAGTTCTTCCTCCAGTAGATGTACCATCGACACAGGCAGAGCACCTGTCTCCTGACGCTTCAGCTCCTCCACCACCATCTATCGGGTTATCCTTTGAGGAGCATGCCAGAGCACAGTTCTCACAGATCAGAGATGAGGTGACTCAGCTGCGTAGCGAGGTCGAGCTTCTACGAGCACACTACGACTACGTCGGAGCATGCTGAGATTCGCAGATCCATGGAGGAGGGATTTACCCGCATTGAGAGTCTGCTCAGATCATATATACCTCCTGTAGCACCTGCACTTGCTCGATCTGACGATGACGATGATGATGATGATGGCGATGATCACCAGAGCGACCATGCTGATTTTGCTGACGGCGGTGATCAGGATGTTGACCGAGCCACTGAGGTAGTGGGCACTGACAGCGACAGTGTAGGCGGAGCCGATGCTTATGAGATGGTCAGTCGAGATCCTCCTACTACACCTGCTCCTTCTACTGCACTAGTTGACTTCACACCGGATCTTATTGTGCCAGCTGATCGTCTTTCACCTCCTTCTACTAGATCTTCTAGGATTGTACCCGCTTTTGATCCTGCCGGCCGTACCAGGAGTCTTAGAGCTTTAGCACCTCCTAGGGCATTAGCCACCAGATCTAGGATTAATGCTCCTTTCAGTCTTGATGTTCCATCTGATGAGGATTAGCCTCACAGATGTCTGTTTCAGATCTTATTTTGTATGTTTGATACTTAATTGACTCTATTGATATATGTATGTTTCAGCTCTTCTGTACTGAAAATTTATCTCATATATATATGTGTTTTTGTTCAGTACTTTGTTATCTTGAAAATTTTATGCTTCAGTTTATTATTCTTTGGCTCTGATACTCTTTATAATGGTATATTTTAACTCTGATACTCTTTGATATTAGCATAATTTCAGCTTTGATATTTGTTTCTCTACTCTCTTTTTGTATCCATACTAATTGTGAGGGGGAGGTTATTCCCTTTTCTTATGATTGACAAAAAGGGGGAGAACAAGTAATGATTTTGATTTTATGGAGAACAAGTATTGATTTTGATTTTATTAAGAAAAAGGTGTATTATATTGATATATTGATTTCACCTTGCAAGAATCTTTGAAGTTTACCTTAAAAAGAAGTATCTAATTAAGGGGGAGATTGTTTCCTCCTATCTATAAAGTTGTTGCCTCTATTGTGACTAAAATTCATATTTATAAATTAAATGGTTAAAGTTTGAACTATATTGTCTCTTTTTCTCAAGGTTTTGTCATCATCAAAAATGGGGAGATTGTTGGCTCCTCCCAATGATTTTGATGAATAACAAAACATTGAGTGTATATTGTATTCTAACGATGATTTCAAGTTATAAGTTTTCAGGAAGAAAGCACCTCAAAATTCCAAAAACTTATGGTGTATGGCACGCAATGGCACGGAGCAATTTTCACGTATCCGGGCATCCACTTCATTGAAAAAGGGCTTATAATTGTTTAACTATTATGTGTTAATGAATTTTATTTTTGTTTTCGAGACATCTACACTTGAATCTGGATGTTTTCAGTCTCAAGTGTCGACCTGGACAGTCAAGTGTCGACACTTCAGCATTTGGCATAGACAAAAATCCTTGGCATGCCAAGTGTCGACACCTATATTCAAGTGTCAACACCAAGTGTCGACACTTAGGTTCCAAGTGTCGACTCAAGGCCTGAAATTTTTGAAAATACAGAACTTTGTTGTTTCAAGGATTTTTGTGTCAAGTGTCGACACCTGTGCATCAAGTGTCGACACTTGAATGTTCAAGTGTCGACTCCCAGAAATCAAGTGTCGACACCTGACAGCCAAGTGTCGACACTTGCAGCCTGACAGCTCTAACGGATCTATTTTTCTGGCTTGCAGAAATTGGTTTTCAAGCTCCAAACGGCAATTTCCAATGCTCCAACAGTCACAAACCATTTTTAGAAGGTTTTTGGTGTATTTAATCTCCACCAACCTCATTTTAAAAGAAGAGAAGTGAAGAAAAAGAAGAGAAAGCAAGAGAGAAGTCTATTTAAGAGCATTCAAGTCCACTCAAAAGCCATAAAGCCAATATTCTCTCCAAACTTCAAATCAAAAGCCTCTTCTAGCTTGATTCCACTGAAAAGCCTACTAGCTCAACTTTACTACATTCCAAAAGAGGCAACTTGAAGAAGAGTGAAGTCAAAGCATCCTTTGGGCTTCAAAGATTCCAATCTACTCTTGAAGAGAGTTTGTTGTAGTTTTTAAATTTCATATCTGTTTTAATTGTGCTTTGACCTTGCTTTCAAGGGTATCTTGAAAGAAGGTTATTGTGGTTTGTTGGTGAGCCAAAGTGTTAAACCAACTAGAATTAACTTGTGAGCCCGAAGACAAAACAAGTATTTAGGTTTGTTGGTGAGCCTATGTGACAAAACCAACTTAGGTTTTGACTTGTGAGCCTTGTGAAAAACAAGTCAACTGTAATCTGGTGTGGATTATAGTGAATTTCCAAGGATGGCTTGGGGAGTGGATGTAGGTGCTAGGTTTGCACCGAACCACTATAAACTTTATGTTTGTGTGTGATTACTCTTTTCCTCTCGTATTCTTTAATTAATTGCTATCATCTTGCATCTAATTTATTATTGCTCACAAGCACCACTAGACCTTCATTTTATTGTGTTAATTTTTTTAAAAGACCCAATTCACCCCCCCTCTTGGGCTCCATTTCTGGGCAACAGTATACATGTAAAATCCTAAGTATCCTTTTCCCACTCAAATACATGGAAAATCTCCTCTCCCAAATAGGCTCTCAATTCCTCTCCTAACTAGGATTATATCTTCTCTTTGACTTGGTCTCTCACTTTCTTTGACTTGGTCCAATGGGTGGTAATTCTAAGGGTGGTCGACCAAGGAAGGTGACCATAAGGGTAGGGTGCAATATCCAAGAAGGCTTTGGACTTTGGGTGGCCCACTTCAGTGCTGGACTGGTTCTAGGATTTCGCCTAGGCTCCATCTTCTCAGCAGGTTGATGATGTGATGATCTTCAAGGTCCTTTTCATGTAATCCAAGGTGGCACATCTAAATATGACTGGAACTCCTTGAAGTTGTCAAGTTATCATTCGAGCTGGGATCCATCAGTGTCTTGAATATTCTCTTGCTGGAATCGGACTCAATATAAAACTTACAGGACTCAAATTGGCTCAATATGAGCTAATTGAACTTACAGGACTCCAATGATAAATATCTCAACTAAATTTGACTTGACTTATCCAAAACCCTAATGGTATGGATGACTCTAAATACAGGATTCAAATACAGAAAGGCCCAAAATAGGACTCAGGGACCAAAATACAGGACTCAAGTGTAACAAGCCAGAAAAACAAAACTCAAGATCCAAATACAGGACTCAAACGGCTAACACAGCCGATTATTGGACTCAAAGATAAAATTTGAATCATGGCTAAGGGACTTAAACTCAGAGACCCATAGTGAACTAGGATTGACATGATGTCCCTATCAATATGTATCGGACCTCATCTAATTTCTTCACTATCCCACCATCTGTCTTTAAGCTGACTGTCCCACATCCTTGATCACATACCTCAATCCATTTGGCAAGTGGATAGTATTTTTTCAACTTTCTAGGAAGTCAAACAACTTCTTTGTAACAAATGTGATATGGATATGTCCAATGGAAGAAGGGGATACCTTATCGGATATTGTAAGTATATCACTGATATATCCATTATCGCTATCATCGTCCATCACCACAGTAGCCTTTATCTAATCTTTGAGCCGTGGGCAATCTCTGACACGATGCCCTAGCTTATTGTACTAGTTATACTTTATTTTACTTGCATCCTTCGACCTAGACCACTTGCCTTATGATCCTATATCACTCTACCTTCTATTGCTTGCTCCTTTAGAAACCACCTATACTGAGTTCCCACATGAACTCATAGCCTAGTTCTCTTGCTTGAAAACCTTATTCTAGAGTAATGCCGAGGTGACTTCGTCTATCTTGATAGTGCTCTTTCCTATTAAAAAAGCATCATTAAGGACTCAAAGGATTGCAATAGGGATGAAAGTAAGACTAGCACCCTGGTCTTCTCAACTTTTTCACCAATGATGAGGAGATAGGTAAGGATCTTTTAGAAGTTACTTAGGTGCTCCTTTACGCTTTGTCCCTCGATCATTCATAGTTGGTAGAGTGCTTTCAAAGGAAAAGCATGTTGGTGAGCAAATTCACCATGTACAGCTCCACAAGCTTCTCATAGTACCATCAGAAAATCTCGCTCAGTACGTGGATCACCATATCATCTGCTAAATATAAGTGGATCATGCTCACTGCTTGTATCTGAAGCCACCTCTAAGTTTTCTCTTCCACGGTGGCTGGCCTCTCCTCGTACATGAAAGCATAGATCAACCCCTGTTGAATGAACATATTTTTCATCCTCGCTTGCCAAAGAAAGAAATTACTTTTTCCATCAAACAGATTAATCTCCAACTTGATTGTTTTTGTCCTCTCCATCTTCTTCGATCATGTTCAACATGACCAGTCAGGATTTTGATATCAGTTGTTGTGGTACCAACTGCATTAATACCACTCTTTCGAGGATTACTTGTATGGAATACAGATTCATATTCTTAGGATCATGGTTGTGGGTGTTGATACAAAGGAGGAAGAAGAGAAAAATAAAATAAAGGCACAAACAATTTGGGCATGCAAGGTGTTATTGTGAAAAAAATAAATTTACAAGATTGAAAACTTTCACTCTTAATTCCATATAAGATTCTCAATAAGAAATCCCAAAATCCCTTTCATAAACTCTATACTCAACCGCTATCTGAAAATCCTTTACTACTCTTTTGATCCTCACACCCAACCTAGTTTTCTGTCCATATTTGTATAGCCTCTATTATAATAGTATCTTATTAGGAGTCCAACGATCCAAACCGCATCCAAATTAGTCTTGTAGCTTCTACAATTCATGATTGAACTCCAAATCAAATATTGGCCATCTGATTGCTTCCATCGCATCAAAAATCATGCATAAATCAAGTCAAATCAGCCTAGATCATGTTGGATTCATTTCGAGCCATCTAATCAAAATGTGGAAGGTGCTCAGCCACCTGATCTCCCTCATCATGTGCTTAGATCGTGCCTTATCCCTCGATGGACCATGTTAAAATCCACACACCATGTACACCAAATGAAACAGAAAAGGAGTTGTTGCTTGGGCCTGGGCCTGGTACATGCTCACCTGTGCATGTGCTCGCCTCGGCCTAGGCTAGTGCCAGCACCCGTGCGTGCATGCTGCGCTGGGTTGTGTGTCTAGGCCAGCCTGCTTGCGGGCCTGTGTGGCTTACTTTTTTTTCTTCTTCTTTTGGGCGTCTTCTGTATAGGTTTCTTGCTATATTCTAGGCTTTTTCAGGTGCCGAATTGAGACATTTTCCCAACAGATGAAGGTGTTGTAATGCCTAGTCGATTATGGAACAACTAGGTTAAGAAACTACAAGATCTAGTTAGCTATAGGTTGACTATATTGAAAAGTGGTAGAGCCTAATTGGCCAACTATGTGTTCTCTCAGGGGCTTCTTAGAAGTTTGTTGAGCCTAGTGGGGCATGGACCCACTAGGTGTCTTCACTTTTAGAACTAGTCTTCACCTTCGACACTAGTCTTTACCTTTGGAACTACTTGGCCAAAGATCGAGTAGATTGTTACCAAACCCTCAATTAAATGTCGAGCAGGGATGTCAACTTTAGACTACTTGGCCAAGGGCCAAGTATGTAGGTTATCAAGGCCTATTCAACTTTCCACCCAGTCCAAGTAGTCCTTAAGCTTTCTCAGCTTCAAGTCAAGTTATTTTCTCTTCGCTGAGTTCATTTTTTTTCTCTTCTCATCCAAGTTAACATAGGTGCGGGCTTGCATCCTAACATTCATCATTAAAAATTTATGTTCTACTTTTTTATTTAAATTTTTGAATAATAAAAATGCCCCCTTCCAAAAAAGTATGACATCCTCTAGTGATATTATGATATCCTGTCGATAAATTATAACTTTATGGAAGGAACATTTTTATTATTTTAAATTCTCAATAATAAAAATATCCTTTCCTCCTTATGATTTCATATTTTCAGGAAGTCATAATTTGACCACAAAATGGCATAATATAGTTACGAGATGTCATAATTTTTCAAAAAGGGAGATATTTTTCTCATTTCAAATTTCAAAAGAAAAAACGGAATGAAAAATTTTAATGATGAAAATGTCCTTCTCCCTTTATGATTTTTTATTTTCAGGAAGTCATAATTTGGCTACAAGATGTTATAATATGGCTATAAGATGTCATAATTTTTTAGAAGGGAAATGGTATTTTCATCATTCAGAATTTTAAATGAAATTGGAGCTATAGGCATTAAATAAGCATTGGAAAGTGGGGACTTAGATCTAATCTAGAGTGGTGCATTTTTTCTCTACCAGGATGGTAGACAAAGAATTTCTCATTTGCTAGGTTTGAGCCCATTCCAGGTTTAGGCTTCTAGGCTAGGCCTTGGGCTTTCCTAGACAAGAAAAGGTGTGGAGGAAGCTGGGACTCGAGAGTCGGGAGGTTAGGATGATGTCGGGGGAAAGCAAAGAGACTAGGATGATGCAAGGAGATGGCAGGGAGGATGAGATGATACAAGAAGGGAGAAATGACAGGATGACATGATAAAAAGATGGGGAGGCTAGGAAGGCGATGTGTAGCCAAGGAGTTGATGACTAGAGAGAAGGCGGTGATAAACATGACATGGGAAAGTGATGAGGAGGAAGGAGCCGATTTTGAAACTAGCCTAGAGATTGCAATCAGGCTCCATAGATCAATGAATAGCACAACCTATCGCTGGAGTCTCAATATTCCTTGCCAAAGTACCTCATCGAAGATGCTAATTCGGTAGCCGGTAGCCACCTCACATGATTGTGGATGTCATCAAAGAGCACGCGAAGAAAAGAGGAGCTAGGGTAAGGAAGATATAAAAAGAAAAGCTGAAAAGAAGGGCAGATCGAGAAGAGCCGAAGGGAAAAAAAATTAGGAGGATATGGGTCAGGCTAGCTTGACATAAACTCAAACTCTACCCATTTTAAAGTCTAGACTTGATTTCTAAGCTTGACCTGGCCCAACCTCTCAGGCTGAAATGTATAGTTTAAGCATATTTTAAAGGGACTAAGCTTGAACGGGTCATCTATAATTTGAATAGTTCTACATACGGTGATAGTTTTCTTGCCCAAAGACATAAAAGAATTGATATAATTTTTCCAATTTGATGCCATAAGCATAGTTGTTATGATTACTAAATTAATAATAATGGATTAATTTTTTTTTTGCACAGTCATGACAAGCATTTCAAAACTCTTCCTTATTATATTGTATTATAAAATAAAAAATATATTTTTCTTTTTTTAATCTAATCCTTGCTATCTAGCGTTGTTTTTTTTCCCTACCAGCTTTTCTTTGCCATATCCTTCATCCAAAGTTAGAGCTAAGCATACACCAAGAAGATGTTGCCATAAATGAATATAGTTTAGACTCAAGGCTCCATCCATGAACAGCTCTAATTCAAACCGTCCAAACTCTTTGTTTGGAGAGCCTTCCAATCTTTTGAACACCAAAAAAGAGTGGAGCCATAACGTTGCTGCTTGGGACTCTAATTGGGGGGAGGAAAGGCCCCTTTTGGCAGCAATTTGTGTACGAAACCCTTCCATCGGTGTGTTACCGGTGTGAGAGAATGGGACATCTGGATGATGGTTGTCGCTTCTCTGATGATGACCCCTCTTCAATCAAAGGGCCATGATGTGGTGATTTCTGTGTCCCAATTTCTGTGCCACCCAAAGCTCTCATTGGTCTTTCATCGAACACCTCTTGTGCTAATGGTTGAAGGTAACGATCTCAAAATGGGGATCGGCCAGGCTTCCTTCGACTCCTCGAAGATTGGGCGACAGTGGATTCATGTTGTGCAGGGTGTTTCGCACGGAGCTTCGTGGATGTTGCACAAGATCTCCGAAGCGAAGATCGATCTTCTTCAAGGGTACTTCACAAGCGTGCTGAAGCTGCCTCGAGCCATGATCAAGGACTCACGATGCCAGTGGGAGGATAGATCTGTGTTTGTGAAGAGCTTGGGCCATCGAGTGCTGGCCAAATGGATCACGAGGGAGATAAGCTGAAGGCCAACTTGAAGGAGGAGTCAGAGGTTTTCTCCATCGCAGAGGACCACTTTATTGTGAGATTTAAAGAGGAAGCTAAGTGTGCTCTGGTGCTGAGGGGTGGACCGTGGTTTGTCGTCGACCAGCTACTTGCCATGGAGTCGTGGGAGCCGGACTTCATTCCGAGATGATGGCCGATCCAGATGACTACTCTTTGGCTTCGAATTCTGGGGCTCCCACTAAAATCTTGGATCTCATCAAAGATCTTGGCCATCCTTCTGTGGCAGGCATGTCGCTTGACATCGACGATTTCACTAATAACCGAAAGAAAACCAGTTATGAGAGGGTACGGGTCCAGATCAATGCCGAAAAATTGTTGCTGCCTGGGACTCTAATTGAGGGGAGGAAAGGCCCCTTTTGGTAGCAGTTTGTGTATGAAAACCTCCCGTCGATGTGTTACCGATGCAGGAGAATGGGACATCGGGATGATGGTTGCCGCTTCTCTGATGATGACCCCTCTTCAGTCAAAGGTATTTGCTTCTTGAACCCTGATAACCTAGTTGCGGTGGAGAAAAGCGACGGTCGACAGGCCGTGTCCTCCGATGGTGGAGGGCAACGAACATGTTGGGAGAGGCCAACCTAAACTCAGCCCTTGGCTGGTGACCTCTCGCATTTGCTACCCACGGGCACTAAGGGCTCGACGAGAGGAAGGACCCCGAAAAGGCAAAGGAAAAGTGCCCAGCTTCGTCCGACCCAAACTCCTCATCACCGCCTCTCAGTTCTCCTAGGAACGCTTCTTCTCCCCCGAATTCCTCACCGGACTATGATGGCTGGCAAAAACTGGCCAAGGTCACTCGCCACCAGTCGCTCGGTCCTGGCGATGGAGATTCTTTGGGTGACCCTACTTTCACTGCTTCCGGGTTCTCGGTGCTTGGCCCACTTAGCGAGGGAATGGACTTGGGCGTGGCGGATGATGGAAGCCCATGGGATGTCTGCATGCTTGACCCATCTGTGGTTTCCCTCAAGGGGTCGCAGCCCACCCAAGACAGTGTTGACCTTGATCTCTAGCTTCAAAAAATCCACTCCAACTTCCACTTCACCGGCCGTCGACCAGGTCAGTGCTTCTGCTCTTGCTTTGGGTGGGGACCGGGTGGAGGGAAGTTCCTTGTCTCTTGTTCTTGTGGTTTCTTTAGAGCCTGCCTCCATTGCTTCCTTTTCCTTTGCTCCGGCATCTATCTCTACCGAGGCTCTGTTGGAATGTGGTGGAACCAAGGCGGCTATTAAGGATCTAGCCAAGGTGAGAAATGTTTTGATTCAAAGTGAGAAGAAGATTCTGATGGTGGGTGGATTGCTGGAAGCAGCTACGGGAGGCGGCGGATTGTCCTTGCCAGACTCATCTGACCCATCTCAGTAGAAGGGTGATGGGGATACTCAGCAAGTGGGGTGTGGCCAATCACCGATCATCAGGGGGGAAATAATAAGCCAATTTACAGAGAGACCTCTATTATGGATCAAGCTAAGAGTCTTCGACCTGTGGTTAAGAGGGGGCTTATGCTTAGCAAGACCGGTGGGTCACCTTCATCTAATGTGAACCCATAACTTGGCTCTGATGCACCGAGAGGTCATGAGGAAATAGCTAAGCAATTGAAGGAGGCCTTGTTTATAGGAGGGTCACTGTCTGTAAAAAGTCTAGAGCAGGATTGTAAGGAGATGGTCAGTAGTCACAAGGGCCATCCAAATTACTATAGCTATCTCATGAAAACTTTAATTTGGAATGTGCGGGGGGCAGGTAAACCCTCCTTTTCTAATTTTCATAGGTTGGGGTAAATTCATCACCCTTCCTTGTGTATCTTGCTTGAAACTTGATTGAGTGGTTCAAGTCTTGATCGTATTCATCACCATTTTCCGGCCAGCTAGGGATTTTATGCTATCGAATCCTAGGGACTGTCGGGCGACATAATTATTGTTTAGGAGCCTTGTGTGGCTAGTATTGATGTATTCAATCGATCTTCACAGCATGTGCCTATAGTAGTGACTGAAACCAATGGGCAACGTGGCTCCTATCACGGGTGTATGCAGCATAGATTACAGGAAGAGGAGGTCTCTTTAGGAGGAAAATGGTACGGGCACCAGAGTTTGTAAGAGACTTCAAGCAAATCAGATCAACCCAAGCTCTTTATGGATTGCAAGTGAATAAACCAAACTCTAATTTTGGTTTCAACTTTGTGTTACTTTCAGCATGATTCCATGAGTATTTTAATTTCAGCATGAGTCCTGTAATTAGAGTTCACTCAACTTTAATTTCAATTTAGTCATGAATTTGCTTAAATTAGGTTCAATCTGATTAAGTTGAGTTCAATTAGGCAAGTTGGGCTAAAAAATGGAGCAAACCACTTCAACCACCATGCCAAGGTGTAATGCCACATCGCCATGCCAAGATGGAAGCCACCTCACCTCCTCCATGCCAAGATAAGGTGACACCTCACCTCCCATGCCATATCACTTCATTCGTGTGCCCAAATTCAGATTTGAATTTAAGTTGGAACGTCCCTCTTATATCTCCACTCTTCATGCATGAATTCTACTTATTTCTCCACTCTTCACTCCACTCTTTAAGCTTGTAATTTAAATTTGAAAGGGCTAGAAAATCTATAAATACCCCTAACCCTCTTGTAATCAAGGCATTATGATGAGTGAATGAAAGCCCTTTTTCTACTTCCATTTGCTTGTTGAATTTGACACTCCTCCGTGAGGGAGAAGGTGTGAGGCCCAACCATCCATTCAAGATGCCACCATCTTCATCCAAAATACCAACCTCCTCATCCAAGTCACCAACCTCGGGCCCACCTCTTCAACCAAGATGCCAACCTATCCCTCTAAGATGCCAACAATCATTTCCTTTCCTCCTTCCTCTAAATCTCTACTTTCCTTTTCTCTAATCCTTCCACGCCCACTAATGCCCTCTATTGCAGGATCCTCCTTGATCTCGAGCTAAAGAGGAGGTTTGCTTTGCTTCAAAACCATCTACGATAGGAGTCTTCCATCCAAGGAGTGATAGTCTTCAAGTCCAACCGCTAATCCTTGGAGTGCTGAAATTAAACCACCACCAAAAGTGTGAGAGCTCATTGTTGGTAAGAGAACCCTTCCTAGACTCTTAGGTCTGATTATTTGAAGGTACTTGTCCTAGTTATAATGGTTTCTTAACCATTAGATCCTTTCTACTTTTGATTGAATGAAAACTACATTGCGGGTAATATAACATTCATCTAATAGTCACTTACATCAAGTTTACTTGCTTCCTCTTATGCATGAATCCTGCTGATATGTGGTAGAATCATTACTCATTTTAATTTGCTAGGTTCTAGGTTTAAAATCTCATCTAGCATCCAGCATCAGGAAATAACAGTGATGGTCGATCAGGGCATTCCTATGGTGGTGGCCAGTGACTTCAACTGTGTACATCGATCAGAAGATAAGAGGGGGGCAGACCATTTGTAGAGGATATTGGCATTAAAGAATTTGATCACTTTTTCAATTCCAATATCTTAATTGACTTAGGCTTTGTGGTTCCCCGTTTTACCTGGTACAACAACAGATCTAGTAATGCGAGGGTCTGGGAGCGTATTGATAAAGTCTTAGCGATTCCTAGTTAGATCCAATCGTATCCCTCTTATATAGTTAGGCACTTGCCTAGGATTGGTTCTGAACATTGCCCCTACTTCTTACAACTGATGTGGCTGCTACCTGTCACCCACCATTCAGATTTAAGAAGTTTCGGTTGGCCTATCCTCGAGCATGGGAGATTGTTAGAGAGGTTTGGCAGATTCCTATTCACGAGGATGCTTGATACCGTATGTCTCGGAGATTGGAGTTGCTTAAAAGAAGGCTTACTAGCTGGAATAGGGTGGAGGTGGGTAATATCTTTACGAGATTGGAGGAGGCTGAGAAGTCTATTTTTGTGCTTCAGGAGAGGGAAGCAAGGGAGAGGGGCCTCCTGGAATAGGACCTAGCCTCCTTAAGGAATTGGATGTCTAGCCATCACTCTCGTCTTCTAAGGCAGGAGACATTCTGGAGACAAAAATCTAGAGCTCAGTAGATTAAGGAAGGTGACAGAAATACCAGGTTCTTCCATCAGGCCACTTCTATCAAGAGGCATATAAACTGCATCAAGGCTCTCTGAACTAATGAGGGACTATGGGTGGAGGATGATGAGCAAATTAAATAGATGATCACTCAATTCTTTAAATCTAGATGGAATGTTTCTATTACTGATCCTCCTAATTCTAATTTCCCTTTCCCGTTGGCAATGGTTTCAAGTTAGGAGAATCGGGCCCTTATCAACTACATATCTCAAGATAAAGTGCAGAATGCTTTATGGTCTTTGGCCAAAGATAAGGCCCCCAGGTCCAATGGTTTTTCTCTACTCTTCTTTAGGTGCTTCTGGTCTATTCTTCGGGATGAGGTGGTTGCTGCCATTCAGGAGTTCTTTTACTTTGGTGTCATGTCGGCCTCTTGGAAGTAAACTTTTATCACCCTCATTTCCAAATGCCAAGATGTTTCCGAGCCTAGCCATTTCAGACCTATCAGCTTGTGTAATACAATATACAAATATATGTCAAGTTAATGGTGAACAGGATGAAGCCAATCCTTCCACGATTGATTAGCTCAAAGCAGGGTGCTTTTGTGGAGGGTCGCTCCATCTCTGATAATGTACTGATTGCTCAGGAATTTATGTATGAAATCTGAAGAGCACTAGCACGCCGTAGTCTTATGGCTATCAAGCTGGATATGGAGTAGACGTATGACTACATGCTTTGGTCTTTCATGAAGAAGTCTCTTAGGGACTTTGGTTTTCACTCCCTATGGATTTTCCACATTATGGTTGGCATAATCCGGCCTTCTTTCTCAATTCTTATTAGTGGCATTCCTTCAAACTTATTCTTCTCTAATGTTGGCCTACAGCAAGGTTGTCCCTTATCTCCATACTTATTCATTATTTGTACTGATATTCTCTCGCGAGCTTTGCGGGTGGCCGGCCAGGGGTCTGGGGTCCGGGGTCCAGCCATATATCCCAGCACCTGCTGCCAGCTCGATCTTGCATCTTCTCTTTGCAGATAATTGCCTGCTACTGGGCCGTGCCACATTATCCTATACCCAGGGTTTCAAGAGGATCTTGGAGGATTACTGTCTATCATCAGCCCAGAGAGTCAACTTGTTTAAATCGGAGGTCCACTTCATCCCTAAAATCCTAGCCTCTTAGCAGTATTCTATCCGTCATATCCTTGGGATTGCTGAGCAAGGAGGGCCTCTTCATTATTTTGGAGTTCCAATAATTAGAGGCGGGCTTCTGAAGGCTGATTGCAACTGCTTAATGTAAAAGGTTCATGATAGGATCGAGGGCTGGCAAAGGTGGGCTCTCTCCCTCATGGGTAGGGTCACTTTGATCAGGTCGGTTCTTCAATCTCTTCATGTTTATATACTTTCTAATACTGTCATGTCCAGTTCTGTGACTCTCAATTTGGAGCAATTCTTTCATGCCTTCTTATGGAATGCTATGTCTGGCTCGAGGGGTGTTCATCTTATTAATTGAAATGTAAACTGTTAGCCTCTTAAGGATGGGGGTCTTGGTCTTCACTCTCTCACTACAAGTCAGGAAGCTTTGTTTGACCGATATATCTCTAGACTTTTTCTCTGCCTCAACAGCTTGTGGACCATTGTCATGAGAAGTAGATATGGTTCGAATTGGATAGAAAAAAGTTATCAGCCCCTTCGTAAGTGCTCACCTATATGGAAAGCTATGATGGTGACTGCTCATCTAGTCCTCCCTTAGACTAGATAGATTCTGGATGATGGTAGGTCCATTGCTTTATGGAGGATACTTGGTTAGCGGACCTACCATTATCTCGATGGCCGACCTTCATTGCGATGGACATCAGCCACATTTATCTGTTCCGGATTTATTGCTGAGTGATGGTACATAATGGGATACCGACCTAGTATCCCATGTCTTCGGTGAGATTCTTGGGGCTCGTGTCCTATCCATTCCACTGCCGGTGCATGCATCCCCTGATATTAGGGTTTGGAGGTCTTCTGTTCTCCTAAGAGTCACCATATCCGATATGGTTCCGTTGTTTCATCAAGGATCCCAGTGGCCTCTTGACATTGGATGGGTCTGGAAAATCTGGGTCCACCCAAGGGTCTCTCCATTCTTGTGGGAATTGGCATGGGGTCGCTTGCTTACAGCTATCTTTCTCAATAATAGGGGTGTCAATGTGCCCATCGGTTGTCCGATATGTAGGGAGGAGGAGTCTTTGGAGCATGCTATATTCTTATGTTGCCGGGCGACTCGGGTTTGGAAGATTGCTGGCTTTCAAGCCCACTTCATGAATGTTGCTGACTATGTTGATCATTTTCTTTAGTCTATCAGACCTGGCACTGCACACTCGCAAGATACCTTTATGGCTTATATTATTTACCATACCTGGTTAACCAGGAATGGTATGGTCTTCAGGTCTTCTATTGATTCTCCTCGAGTAGTAATGGAGAGAGCTCATATTCAGGCTCTTGTGTACTTGAGATTGACTGTAATGACCTTCGAGTCCTGGGTCTCCTATGTCGCTCCTGCAGTGCCTACTCGGATATTCATTACCTGAGAGCCCCCACCTTTAAGGTTTATCACTGTCAACTTTGATCGGAGTGTTAAGGGTCACTTGGATGGTGCTGGTTTTGTTATCGGGGCCCAGGTTCCGGTATTTTGGCTGCGGGTGGTCACTGTCTCCATGATCTGACTATTTCGGGAGTTGAGCTTCGGGACACTTGAGAGGGAATAGTTTATGCCCGGAGAATCTTACGGGGCCGATCACCTGATCATTGAGGGAGACTTCGCCACTATTATTGCATGGATCCATCATGCTATGAGGACACCACCGGTGCATCCTCTTCTTCGAGATATTACCCTCCTTCTTCTTGGATCCTCTATCTATATTGTTAGACATGTTTATAGGGAGGCTAACTCAGCAGCATATTGGGTAACCTTTTTTGTTGCGAATCATTCGGGTCCTATGTTGTAGACGGACCTAGGATGCCCTAAGACCCTTTAGGGATATCATCCTATCCGACTCTTTAGAGTGTATTCATTCTAGATTTCTTAATTGAATGCACCAGTTCACCAAAAAAAAAAGAGTGGAGCCAGTTACCTCTCCTGTCCTCTCTTATTCCACCTTTAATCCAAGGATGCTGCTTAATTTCTCCAATCTTCTTCATGGAGCCTGTAATAAATCTAGTTTTTATGCTTCCAAACACCCTGATAGGTAATTCATTAGATACCAAAATATCAACATTGCCTCTGACAGTCCGAAAAAAAACAAAAGTTTGAATAATTTTTGGAAAAATTTTTAGAAGGTGATATTTTAGTAATCCATCTCCTTCTCTTCCCCAACCTAATTGGCCAATGGAGGCACATGACCTGGATGGTGACTGGCATCCATCAACCCCCAAAATGAGTCATTATGGACCTGGCTTGGTTACAATCAAGTCAAACTTGAGCGGACTCTCATTGGCTCAACTCGAGCTGACCGTCTAAATTTCGAGCTCAGCACAAGCATCAGCTTGCTTGCACCCAGTTTTCCGTGCTGGAAGCTTGCTGATGGATCTAGCTAGGGTCTGACCCCTGTTGTTCTTGAAGCAAGTGCAAGGCAATCGGATTAGGTCGAGCATGTACGATCGGGTCAAATATAGTAGGATCAAAAAAGTTTCAATCCGAATATACCTATTTATTAAACGAGTTGTAATTTAAAATCTGAACATGATCTATTTAATAAACAGATAATTTGATCCGTTTAAACCCATTTATTAAATGGGTAAGCCAACCCGACCTAATCTATTTGACTTGTTTAATAAATAACTAGCCTATTATCTAATCCAACCCATTTAATAAATAAATATTAGATTAAACAGTTTATCCATCCGATCAATAAATTAAATAAGTTAAATAGATTAAATAAATTTGATATAAAAAATTTAAACTTATCTCATATATTAAATAAATTAATATAACCGAAATATCTATGTTATAATTTCGTTATTTAAAAAACTATTTATTTTAAAAAAACGTTCGAACTACCTATCCTAAATTAAATCTATTATAGCAGGGTGGGGCACATTTTACCATCCCTGCCGGCAACACCTGCGGTATTAGGGCGTACTGGGCCTAAATTCGGAGCCCAGGCCCAGGATTAGCCCCGCTGGCATCTACTTTTGCGTAAAAAATTAAGGAAAAGCGGAGAGCTCCGGCGCTTTTGTTTTGGCGAAGCAAAACCCGGAGCACCGGCAGGCTTCTGCAACGCTAGCAGTAGCGTGAGAGGAGCTACGATCCACATCCAAGCTCTCGAGATGGTATACACAATCCCCTCTTCCTATCTTCCGTTTGAATTATACCGTTCTTTTGATGGGTTGGCAATTAGGGCTTTGTTCTTTTTAGGATTATATCTTAGATCCATAGGTTTTGAACCAGTTAGATCAATTTTTATTCTCTATACGTGTAGATTAATTATAATACTGTGGGTGGTCAGAAAGAGCAGATCCCAAAAAAATTCAGTAAAAGAAGTTTCGGAGCTGCATGTAGTAAATGTTGAAAGCCAACAAAGATGGTGTAGTTATATGTGTTATTGGCCTAAAGTGTCTTAACAAGAAGAGTTGTCGTTGTATTAAGAGTAAGCAAAGATGAAAGAAAGGACCTTACATATCTTGGATGAACATGGATGATTGTGAGATTGAATTTGGATTGTGAAAGTATGTTTCCTTCAGTGATGATGCATGGTAACAAGGATTCATATACTTAAAATAATTTAAGATATGGCCTTTGGTGAGGAGATATTAAATTTACAAATCAGGAGGAACCAAACTATTTTGATCCCTTGAAATCTCCGAATAATGCTTGAAAGGTACCAATTTTATACCAACTTATAACTTGTAGGCGTGAATGGTGCTCCTTGAATGGAAGTAACGGTGCTGTGGTTTTATTTGACGTATTGGTTCAGATGTTGTTATAAATTGGTTTTGAACAAGAAACTGTGTTACAAAGTTTTAAATCCTTGGTGGTAGGTATTATGCACAATGTTGTCAATATTGGAATTGAGTCATAAATCATATAAAGAAGGTTGAATCAGATCGGGATGCAGTCCAAATTGCAAACTATAAATTCCTTTCAGGTTTTGTACAAAAAATTCCAAAATATAAGACAAATGGGAAGCTTGAGAAATTGAATCAATTGGTAAAATAAATGAATACAGAATATAAAGAGATACATGTAAGTCTATATTCCACAATCGTAAGCTCATATATAGCATCCCTAGTGAAACATTCATCTTTTCTTTTAGGGGTCCTGATGAAACAATCATCATGTCCACTTATTTTAGTTATATACTATTCTTCCAGATACATCAACTCAGTTATCATTTTTGGTGGAATATTTACAAAACAATCGGATTTAACAAATGGTTGTAAAAGCACAAATATCAGCTTCTTGCTTTTAACTCCATGTTTTATTTTCTTTACAATTTCAAAAGTTTAAAACCTTAAGGAGCTTCTTCTCACCAAAAAAAAAAAAAAAGAAAAAAAGAAAAGAAGGGAAAACCTGAGGATTAAGATCTTGCTAATTTCATTTGCTTGAGGCTTATTAGTGATAAATAAGCAATTCTTTATTCTCATATAAAATATAGAAAATGGTCTTTGACATTGATTTTAATGTGTAAATAATTTGATCAAGTTGGATCTTATGGCCCAAGGGATTGCATGATCCATAATATAGATTGGGATCTTATGATCCCTATTGGTCCTAAAAGCCTACGATGAGATCCAGTTTTTTTTTAGGGTTATTCTGATCTGGATCATGGGTCAAGATTTCTTGTCAACAATGGTCCTGCACCATATCAGGATATGAGGGAGTTTTAAACCCTTTTAGGTAGTCAGTGTTGCCAATGCACTTTCCACCTTCAACAGCCTCCACTTGACCATGTGCTATTTGATGTTTTTTGTATAAAAATCTTCTTGATTCAACATGAGCTCTGCAAGAGAACTTGCTCTGGTGGTCCACCATCCACCATTCTGCAGTTACTGCATGAGATGATATCCTTTGTTTCTCAAATGATCCATTACTTATATCAGTCCACAGAAGCAACCTCAACATGAACACTGGAAAAGCTAGGTGATTTTCTGGAGGCCAGTTAATTATTTCAGAGACTTCCAAACAATTGATAGATGGTTCTACTTATCCACTTTCTTATCAAGAAAGAGAGGCCCGATCAGGGGAGCGGAGCCATTAAGGGACGTAGCATGTGTCAATTTCTTTCTTTTGTGCTATTTTAGAATTTGATATTCCTAGAAATGAAACATTATCCAAATAACTTGAACAACATGATGTTGGGTCTATGCTTTTGTAGAGATAGAGAAAATTTGCTTGGCAGGAGTCAGACAGGTTTACCTAAATAAAGAGCTGCATCTCTTTGGTCTTTTAATTTTTTCTTCTTATTTAATCCTGTGTTAAAGATTTGATTTGCATTGTCCGGTCCTATAAATTATTTTATATATGTGTGATATTCCTTTACATATTAATGATAGTACATAATTTTTGCAAACTGATTAAGGCCAAAACTGAACTTGGAATGAAACAGAAAATTGAAACAGATTATTAAAAGACATAAAATTAAATATAGATTTATATGTCTATGTTATTCATAGGGTTTTGAAGTGAAAACTTGATTTATTATGTTTTAACAGGATGATCCAGAGCTAGAAGCCATTAGGCAAAGAAGGATGCAAGAATTGATGGCACAACATGGCATGGTAAGTCAGCCCATTACATTATAAATAAATGCTTTAAAAATTACTTCCTCGGTTCTTTTATATCCTCTGGTACATGGCATCTTTTGAATCAGGGTAGTCAGCAAAATGCTAGACAACAGAAAGCACAGGAAGATGCCAAGAGGTAGGATTTTCTCTAGTAACTTGCTGAGTTAATCCTATAGAATTAACTGTCATTAAATTCTGATTCAGGGAAGCAGAAGAACATAGACAGTTGATGCTTAGTCAGATATTGTCTGCTCAAGCAAGAGAAAGATGTAAGATCTTCACTGAACCTCATATTTTTGGACTGGGACTGCCAGTGTTTCTGTAAAACTTTATCCTGCAATACTATAATATCAGGCCATTACAAGTTGCTGAGCTGTGTTTTGAGATGTTTCATGATGGTGTAAATTTTGTTGGCAACTTCACATGGGTAACTGAGAGACTTAAGAATTGAGATATTGCATATCAGCTAGGCATTGATGCTATTATACATCGTGCTGGTGCTGGGTATGCACCGACTCTGCAGTGTGCCAAGCACTTGTACAGAGTATTGTGCCAGT
The DNA here is from genome assembly GCA_021397845.1 of Areca catechu. Lineage (NCBI taxonomy): Eukaryota > Viridiplantae > Streptophyta > Magnoliopsida > Arecales > Arecaceae > Areca > Areca catechu. Next base: position 54,440,135 of record CM038039.1, on the reverse strand, counting down.
GCATGAGACATCCCATGCCATGTTGACTATGCTGACCTGCACTTCAATCCATGCTAGTATGTCCATTACAACTATCTCCTACCAGCAGTGTGCTAAGATGTTTCTCCATGCTATGCCTATGCCCATGCTATTTATTCACATAACCGTATTAGGCTATCGGTTAATTTTTTTGTTTTGGTGGTCAGGGCAATCATACATGTGGAAGTTAATATGTTTTTCTAAAGGTATAGAAACTGTAAAAAAAATGGATTTTTTTGGGGAGGGGGAACTCTTCTTGGATATCAGCAATACATCTTGCTAAAGGGAAGATTGTTATAAGGCAGAGGGATTTATTTAAGAATCAAAGATACATTATTATACCCATTATTGGCAACATTCAAGGTGACTTCTTTCACAGTTTCACTGACTTGTCGGAACTACATGGATGGGACCTGTGTTCCATTAAGAGGATGTCAGTTGTGGATTCCACAAAATGACTAAGCTTTGAATTGAGTTTACTAAATAGGATTAAACTTTAAAGAGGAGGGAGAAAGATTTAGTGGCTTAAATTAAGATAGGAGAGGCTCATAAATTCTATTTCTTGAAATATAAGTGCAAGTGTTGGGGGGTGGAATTTAGTCTCTCTTTCTTGATTATTGCATATTAATCAGGAATATGGGGTAGAGAGAAGGTAAGATTTCCACACCCTAGGTTTGCTGAATTGATGCATGCTTGCATACAAGCACGTAGAAAGGCGATTAGATGATCTCTTTTGCAGTATTGACCAAACATGCCAGATGGTACCACAAATAATTCTGATATTTGTGAGAATGTCCTCTTTTTATATATTTTGTTGTTTGGGGGAATATATTTGTGAGTGTCAATTTTGCCTTTTCCACGGGCCTGTTTTATGTTCTTTTGTATGTTATCAGAGTGTCTAGTTGTATGCATTGTGATGGGGACAGTGGGATATCCATCATATTTCCAAGATGAAAAGAGAAAAAAAAAGAAAAAAGATTGTTTTCTTTCTCTAAGTTCCACCAGCCTTTGATGATTAAAATACAGCTCTTGCATGTATCAACAGTAGCTCGTATTGCTTTGGTGAAGCCCGACAAGGCAAGAGGAGTAGAAGATGTTCTTCTTAGAGCTGCTCAAATGGGACAGATCTCTGAAAAGGTAATTCAATTTGCAAGTCTTAGGACAGCTGATGTCCACCTTAAAATTTTAGGACTTGTCATTTATATGACTTCAACATTTAATTAACCTTTTCATATTTGGTTTGAAGGTATCTGAAGAGAGACTTATTTCACTTCTTGAGCAGATCAACAACCAAACAAGTAGACAGACTAAAGTTACAGTAAGTAGCTGACCTTGACTTTTCTGCTAGATTATTCGGTGTTATAAAAGTTGAGCTATTTGGTATACCTTAAAGAATCATAACCATAACAGTTAATTGGGCATACCATAACTGTCTTTTCTTTGCCTCTATCCATATGAATTAATCATGCGCTATAAAGTTTGGGACATATGGTTTCACTTTTGCTTTGCCTCATCAGATTCAAAGGCGTCGGAGTGTTCTCGAAGATGATGATTATATCTAGGTTTCTTACTACTGTCGTTTGGTGTTCAAGGAATTAATAATGGGCGCTTTGTCGTAAATGATGGATGGCTCAATCTCTTCGTACGGTATATTATTGCTTGATGACAATTCCAACTACTTTTGAATTAACTTTGTAGGGTTGTCTACTCTTCAAATTCAAGCGCTGGCTCGTCTAGTGTAATTGCTATCATTGAATGATATAAAGTGATGTTGGGATGATCGATCATTCGATTACCTCTTGGAAGTTGTTAGGTACGTCATGCTCCAACAAGGCTACTCTGAAGTGAGATACAATCTGTATTTTTCCGATTGAAAGGCGTCCATATTTAACATATTGTTGGTACAGGGCGATGCTAAGAACATAAGGATCTCTAAATTGAGCTCACTTCAAAGGAAGCAAAAAATTAGCCGCAGGATTCCCTTGGAGATTTGAACATGTTAATTTTGGCGGCTAACCATGTGATAATTAAATCAAAGGGCCAATTTGATCAATCCTAACTGATACGGCATGGAAGATCTCATCGGCCATCTGCTAGAGAAAAACAAGTTTTAGTTTCTGGACGGTTTGAACCGTTCGAGCGTTCTGTATCGAGTGTCGTCGAACGCATAAAAACTGTGTCCCGTCGTACAGGTGAGATGTATGATAAATTTACTTGAACCAGGAGAATGCTCGGTGCATGTGCTCGAGTGTTTCTAAAATTTTATTAACATCATCATACTCATGCTTGTAAACCACTATTGCATTATTCATTACGCCATTAGTTTGGATTCGGGTCACGACCAAACTCGAGCCAGTAGCACAACCGTGATGCTTCTCTCTCTTCAAGACGTATCGCATCATGGTAACTTCACGGATCAGGAAAAGAAAGATGCAGCACCCCAGTAACGGCTGCAACGTTCCATAACGAAGCAGCTATTCGGATGTACCGATCACAAATCAAATATGAGCACCAGATCTCCTTGAACAACACAATATTTCATACCAGAGCAAGGTTAAAATGCCATTTACCATACCCCTCTCTCAAAATGAGCTTGCACAGCGAGTCATTTATTCCAATATCAGAGCACCAGAACTCGAACGGTTCCCACCGTCGCATGAAAGGAAAGCCACCAGGATCGTTTTCAATGCCACATCACGCTCCCAAAGATGCATATTAAGCACTTTTAACTGTTGTACTTCACATGGGCGTTGACATTAATCACAGACAGCAATACATCTGACCAAGTTCGCATGGCACGGAATTCAGAGAGTTGCAGTTCAAGGATAACCACAAACACCACGCAGGTCGCATGGTTAAAATTTATTAAGCAGCCTTTTTACTTGTGTCCGTCGATCAAGTCCTAGAAAAACGATTCAAGGAGACAGCAAGCAAGCACCCATCCAAGAGCGGAAACGAGACCAAGCCAAATCAGCAGCAGCAAGGTTCTCATCATCCATTCCCATTGCCTTCCTCCTCTTGATGCCATCAGGCGAGGCATTCATGAAGGCATGAGCACAGCCAGGATAAACATGAACCTCATATGGAACTCCCGAGGTCTTCAACTTTTCCTCTAAGGTATTTGCTGCCTGAAAATTAAATCATGGATTAACCCATGTCCAACATTCAGATGACTTTTAAGTGTGAACCATACAAACGATTCTCTGGTATTTATGAAATCGGCCAACAATAACTCTGGCAAAGTTGCATGATGGTTGATGCTGCGAGCATGACAAACAAGTCACAACTTCCTTAAGCAAACAGGATTTTATCATGCCATTATCACTGATATTGCAAGTATGAATGAGGATCAGAATCATGTAATAAATGGGAAAGCAGGAAAGAGTCCAGGAATGCCAGGACAATGCCTTGGATCATCAAAGATAATTTTTATTCTGTGACACAATCAATATCTTAAGCAGCAATTTTTCCTCTAGCAACGTGAAAATAACCCATACCCTAATTAATCCCAACCAACAGCATCTAATTTATACCATGGCTGCCATCACCTTATACTGTCCAAAATGCACTCAAAAACTTCATACTGATTAATATTATTTCAATATTGGATTTTCAACTATGGCGAGCCTTAACAGTCCTTAAAACAACTAAACCAAAAGAAGCAGCCATAAAGATCTTACACCATGTGCTTTATTGAATGCACAGGAAGAACTTCTGGATATGGTTCGAGATTAGGTGCATAGCAGGGAGCCGGAAGAACTGATGGCATGCTAAATCCAAGGTTGAAGTCTAACAGCTCATGAAGAGTAATTTTATTTACCAGATATAAAGCCTGAAGTAAGTTTTCTACACATAGGAGGTAAATTAACAGTAAAATATACAAAAAATCTATCTTTAGCCTCAGAAAATGGCAAACATGCCTACTTTTATAGGGTGATAGAATGCTTGATTTAATCAAGTTATCCCTCACTCAGAGATAAATTATTGAGAATATAAAATATAGTGTAGAAATGCTAGGGTATGCCCTACGTTGTCTCCATTTCCACTGGAAGCATCAACACAATCTCTTAAACCTCTATCTAATAAACTCAAACGTTTCATTATTCTTCTTTAATTTTTATCAATAAGGAAAATACAGAAAACTCCAGGATGGTTGATGCTTGTCGAATTCACCAAAATTAATTACTGTTTCACTAATTCTTATAATATTTCTTGCAATATTAATGAGTCCAGGTCGAACCATAGAGACTGAATATGATAATCAAATTAAGTAACTAAACGGGGGGTTTTGAATAATTATAAAATCAACTAACTAATTATGCAAATAAAGAAAAACTTTAATTAAATTTAGATTTGTTTCAGATTCAATTTGAGTTCGATTCAAGGGATTTTTGTGCTAGTTAGCAGATTGATCATCGGTACATAAACATATTATTCCTTTTCTAAATACTTAGCCGAAGACTTATCCAGGAGCTAGATAAATCTAATCATCCCTACATTCATTAATTCAAGTCAAGCGCTTAAATTAAATTCTTACCAATGAACCAATTGGTATTAAGCAATCCTCATGCATTCATTGATAGCAGCATTACATACTAGGATAAAGCTAAGGATGAACAACAATTAGACAAGCGTAAATTGTTTAATTCACTCTATGTTTCTTTTTTAGACAAAGATGAAAACTGGGATCATAATCATTTTGCCTAAGTACTACTTTAACCAAGTTGCATAACAATTACGAATTACGAACTTAGTTTAGCAATCAATCATGTAGAGAATCAATTAATAGGCCTCTTAATCAATTAAACTACACAATAAATCAACAATAAAAATTAGGAAACACAGATATCTAGCAAAAGAATAATATTAAATTAATATCATAACCTCACAATCATGCTAACATAGCTAGCTGTCTCTTGGATCGAAACAAAAAAATTACTCAATCATGGGAAAGGATAATAATATAAAATTAATTTGATTTCCTTCCCTTTTCATGCTGCAAAGACTTCTATGCTAAAAAAAAATAATTTCACTGCTCTGCACCGAACTCCCTCTCTGCAGCAACAAAATAAATATTTCTCTGTTCTGTTCTCCTCTCTCCCTCGATGTTGGGCTACGGGTCTTTATTTATAAGAGAGTCGGACGCGTGACCTGCTGGGAAACCAGCGTTAGTCTTCTCTCGATGTTCTATCTCCGTTCACGTAACCAACACAACCACTCGAACTTCTTCCATTCTCCATCTTCGTTCCCGTGACCAACTAAATCACGGCATTCGGTGTTATCCATCGTTCCTTCGGTGTTGTCCATGCAGAGTCCTGATGGGGTTATCCACGTAGAGTCTGGCTTCTCTCGTTTCTCTGCTCCTTCGGACATCAAAGCTCTAGATGGGAAGATGACTGGAAGATAAGAACGACGACTCGTTGGCAGCAGCAGGGAAAAGATGACCCGGTGTAAAGCTGGACAATCATGGATGGAGGACGGACGGAGAAAATGGAAAGAAAACCATGCCCACAGTACAGGAAACCATGGGAGCGGCAGAGCACATTAAAGAAAATGAATGGCCATGGAACACGGTGGAATGGAATTTTCCGGCCTTTCACGGCTTCTCCGGCCGGCGAGGTCCCGACGATGAGAGAAGAAGGTCCGGCAACTTTTCCGGCGAGAACACGGCTTGGGTTGGCCTGTGGTCCACGGATCTATTCCGTGGACCAGCATCAATGGAGGAAATGAATCGTCGTTCGCGTTTATGGACCAATTGGCATTTAAATCCTATGCTTTAAAAAGCGTGCTACTTCATGACAACCTACTAATTCCTTCAAAAATCATTTCCTGGCTCAATTGAAGTACAAATTGCACACCGTTCGCGCCGTTGGATCCCAAAAATCGTGCTCTACAACTTCACTGAAGACCATTTCTTCCAATTCTGACTCTATGATTTTCAAAAAATCTACGAGGGACGAAATTAAACAATTCTGATAATTAATCCTCAACCATAAATTATACATTAATCATCACAATGAGAAAATAAATATATCAAATAGACTAAATATATGAAGAAATAAAATATATAATTATGTCCCTATCAAATTCTCCCACACTTAACTTTTGCACGTCCTCGGCAACTAGCTATATAATTTACTAAACATACTAAGATAACTCACAGCTCACTAAATTCTCCCAATAATACCATACAGATATTATATACCATAAATTTTATACAGAATCAAGAATTCAAATACCATAACACAATATGAATTAAATATACTTAACAAATTTAAACCGAAGGAAACAAGAAACCTTCATTCAAAAAGTAATTAACAAGTTTGATAAACACTCATAGGTTACTCTCAATTCACTCAAGTGTTTAAAGGATAGAAAAAGAATTTCACTCAAAATTCAATTCAAACCAAATCACTACCATAGGCTTGCTTGCTCATCCAATCTCCATCACTTGTATCACTTGTCACATATAGATCCAATGGTCTTTAATCAGGGTAATAATGGGGCTTAGGTTCAGGGTAGGAATAAAAAGAAATATTGAGGTTAAAACCCAAGAAACTAATAGAGCATTAAGACATAAATTGAGTAAATCAATACATTAAATGCTCCAACATTCAACCCTTCTAGTTTCTTCTTCTCATTTGCTGCATAGACTGAAAATATTTCATGATGAAAAGACATGTCTGTAAATACTGTGCATAATTGATAAGACATGTGGATTTCTTGAACTAAACTTACTGCCAGAGGTCTTGGTGATACATTGATCTCCGCATACATTTGTGATCTTCTCCATTATCTCACCAATCATAACTTTCTATTTTTCTTTTTCTTTTCTTTTTTTCTTTTTTTTCTTTCTTTTTTTTTTTTCAGCTAAGAGACATTGAAACATGGCAAGAACATCTTACTCCTATTACATTTCATTTTTTTCAAAAGAGAGGTATAGCAATCAACAGTAGCTCCCCCGCACCTATTCAATACACATTCTTGTCTTAAAATCCATCAAACAAATCTCAATGCTCTACTAGCTCTTGAGGTAGGTAAAATATAAGGATAATAAATTGGCTCAAGGCTCATAAATGTGGACTTCAATCAACAAAAGAGGTTAAAAGCTCAAAGTAGATTCACTAAAGTTAATTGATTCAAGGTTGGCCATTTAAGCTAAGTGGAGTAAAATCCTATATGCCATTGTCATTTCTGTGTACATGTGAATTTAGTAACCTTGACTAGCATTTACAAGCAAGTTCTAGAGTAACCTAGTATGAATGAACACCCTCATAACAGAAACATGTATATGTATAGGTCCAAAAGCTCACCCAAACATGTTTTTGGTTTACCAAACAAGTTAATACATTTCAAAATCGAGCTCAAGTCACTTTTAGCCTAAATATGCAAGTTATTCATTCAATCATGTTATGACATTCTTATCTTAATTTAGTCTAAGTTTACAGCACATAAATCCATAGATATCATTGAGAAAATATCTTTAAAATACTCAAATATTTTTTTATTTTTTTATTTTTATTTTTTTATTATTTATCCAACTCTCAATGTAAAGCCTAAATGCAAAGAAAAGACAAAAATAGATTTAATGCCTACAAATATAAATAGAGAAATGATAAAGAATGCAAATCTGATCATGGCCAGTTGGCCTCCCTTGGGTTGCCTCCCAAGCAGCGCATTTGTTTAACGTTGTTAGCCCGACATTGCAGTTCTCCTCAATCTGAATAAACAGGATCCTTCAGTTGCACTTCATTTATCGTATGCTCCTTAAAACCTTCATAAAATGGTTTGAGTCTATGTCCATTCACTTTGAACACTTTGTTAGTCTCAAAGCTTTGCACTTCAACTGCATCATAAGGAAACACATTAGTAACTTTAAAAGGACCAATCCAACGAGAACGTAATTTACCGGCATTAGTTTAAGTCGTGAATTATGAAGCAAAACTTTTTGTCCAACCATAGATTGCTTTCTAACAATCATTTTATCATGAAATGCCTTTGTTTTATCCTTGTAAATTCTTGAATTTTCATATGCCTCAAGTCATAACTCCTCCAATTCTTGCAATTGCAACCTTCTTTGTACACTTGCTTCATCCATTTCTCTCAATTCAAAAGACTCCTGTGCAAACACATCCACTATGTCTATAGAAAATACAGATTGGTTATCGCTAGGATATTTCATTTCTTAAAAAATATTAAATTTGACAATTTTCCTATCAAACTCCATGGTAAGGGTACCATCATAAACATCAATCTTTGTTCTTGCTGTCTTGAGGAATTGCCTTCTTAATAAAATTGGAGCAGGATTTGGAGAGGTATTGTCTTCCATATTTAAAATATAGAAATCAACAGGAAAAATAAACTTATCCATCTATACCAAAACATCCTCAACTATCCCTTCAGGATATGCATTAGAACGATCAGCTAACTGGATAATTACACCTGTTTCTTTTAATAAACCCAAATTCAGATATGCATAAATTGAATATGGCATAACATTTATGGATGCACCTAAATCTAGCATGGCATGTTCAAACTTATTATTACCAATCACACATGAAATTATAATGTACCTGGATCCTTGCATTTTGGAGGTAACTTACGTTGAATCATTGCAGACACATTTTTCCCCACACTGATTTTCTCATTACCTTTTAGCTTCCTTTTCATAGTACATAACTCTTTTAGAAATCTTGCATACCTTGGGACTTGCTTGATTGCATCTAATAGAGGAATATTTACTTCTACCTTCCGAAAAGTCTCAAGGATTTCCCTTTCTTGATCTTCCTTCTTAAATTTGGATAACCTGCTAGGAAAAGGAAGAGGAACAGAATTAGTAGAATTATGTACAACAGCTTGAGATTTTTCCTTGGAAAAATTTTCAGCATTGAATTTGGTATCCTTCTCCACTATATCTTTCTTAGCCACTTCTAAAGGTTTCTGAACGGAAGCTTCAATTTCTTTTCCACTTCGTAGTGTAATAGTGCTTGCATTCTCACGTGGGTTTATGATCGTTTGAGAAGGCAATTTTCCAGAGTCTTTAGCTTCAAGCTTGCTCACTGATGTTGCTAGTTGACTAATTTGCTTCTCTAAGTTTTGAATATTGTTTCTTGTTTCATGTTGAAATTGTTGTGTATTGGTTGCTAGCATCTTAACAATCTCATCAAGTGACATATTTGGACTTTGATTTACTTGCTGCCTAGCTTGAAATGGAGGTTGGTACCGATTCTGAGTAGCTTGATTTCCATAGCTCAAATTAGGGTGATCTCTCCATCCAGGGTTGTATGAATTAGAATATGGATCATATCTACGCTGAGGTTGCCCTAGAAAACTACCTATGACATTTGCTTGCTGAACTGGTTCTCCCTCTTGCAAAGTTGGACACATATCCGTAGCATGACCTGTGACCGAGCAAATACCACATATCTGGACTTGCTGCTTATTTCCTACAACAAATTGACGCATAAGAGAAGTTAGTTCTTCTACTCTTTGTTCAAGGAAAAATGTACTTACCTCATTCGCTCTCTTAAGTGTATGATCTGTTCTTATCCCAAATTGTTGAGAATTCGCTGCCATGTTGGAAATCAAATTCTTCGCAGCCTCCGGCGTTAGATTTACCAAAGCACCTCCACTAGCAGCATCAATCATACTCCTGTCCATTGGTATCAAACCTTCATAAAAATATTGAATCAAGAGCTGATCACTAATCTGATGATGAGGGCAACTAGCACATAATCTCTTAAATTGCTCCCAATATTCATACAACGTTTTTCCATTATTCTGCCGTATACCACATATCTCTTTCCTTATGTTGGCAGCTCTAGATGCAGGAAAATATTTCTCCAAAAATAATCGCTTCATTTCATTCCACGAATCGATAAAACCAGATGGAAGGTAGTACAACCAATCTTTAGCCAAGTCTGCTAAAGAAAATAGAAAAGCTCTCAGTTTGATTTGTTCTTCCGAAATTCCTTGCGGTTTCATGCTTGAACACACCACATGGAACTCTTTCAAGTGCTTGTGTGGGGCCTCTCCTGCAAGACCACGAAAAATAGGTAATAAATGTATTAGTCCTGATTTCAATTCAAATGCAACATCTAAAGTAGGGTACTCAATACACAAAGGTTGTTGATTTAAATCAGGGGCAGCCAACTCCTTTAGAGTTCTGTTATTTGCAGCCATGACTTCCTCTATTTCTGAACCACGGTCAGAATCTAATTCAAGAGCTATGTTGATGCCCGACAAAGACACAAGTGCTCTCCTAGATGTTGAAGTTCGCTCTGTCGAGGTTTGTCTAGCTTCTCTCCTTAATTTATGCAAGGTTCTTTCAGATTCTGGATCAAATTTTAATTCACCCGAATGAGAGGTTCGAGTCATAAACCATAAACCAAAAGAATTACCAATAAAGTGCTTACTCAAGACCTACAAATCACAAATAATTTGATTAAAAAAAAATTCAGTCACCGGCAACGGCGCCAAAATTTTTATTGCTTGTCGAATTCACCAAAATTAATTACTGTTTCACTAATTCTTATAATATTTCTTGTAGTATTAATGAGTCCAGGTCGAACCCTAGAGACTGAATATGATAATCAAATTAAGTAACTAAACGGGAAGTTTTGAATAATTATAAAATCAACTAACTAATTATGCAAATAAAGAAAAATTTTAATTAAATTTAGATTTGTTTCAGATTCAATTTGAGTTCGATTCAAAGGATTTTTGCGCTAGTTAGCAGATTGATCATCGGTACATAAACATATTATTCCTTTTCTGAATACTTAGCCGAAGACTTATCCAAGAGCTAGATAAATCTAATGATCCCTACATTCATTAATTCAAGTCAAACGCCTAAATTAAATTCTTACCAATGAACCAATTGGTATTAAACAATCCTCATGCATTCATTGATAGCATTACATACTAGGATGAAGCTAAGGATCAACAACAATTAGACAAGCGTAACTTGTTTAATTCACTCTATGTTTCTTTTTTAGACAGATGAAAACTGGGATCATAATCATTTTGCCTAAGTACTACTTTAACCAAGTTGCATAACAATTACGAATTATGAACTTAGTTTAGCAATCAATCATGTAGATAATCAATTAATAAGCCTCTTAATCAATTAAACTACACAATAAATCAACAATAAAATTAGAAAACATAGATATCCAGCAAAAGAATAATATTAAATTAATATCATAACCTCACAATCATGCTAACATAGCTAGCTATCCCTTGAATCGAAATAAAAAAATTACTCAATCATGGGAAAGGATAATAATATAAAATTAATCTTCCCATTTCATACTGCAAAGACTTCTCTGCTAAAAAAAATAATTTCACTGCTCTGCACCGAACTCCCTCTCTGCAACAACAAAATAAATATTTCTCTGTTCTGTTCTCCTCTCTCCCTCGATGTTGGGCTACGGGTCTTTATTTATAAGAGAGTCGGACGCGTGACCCGCTGGGAAACCAGCGTTAGTCTTCTCCCGATGTTCTATCTCCGTTCACGTAACCAACACAACCACTCGAACTTCTTCCATTCTCCGTCTTCGTTCCCGTGACCAACACAACCATGGCATTCGGTGTTATCCCTCGTTCCTTTGGTGTTGTCCATGCAGAGTCCTGATGGGGTTATCCACGTAGAGTCTGGCTTCTCTCGTTTCTCTGCTCCTTCAGACATCAAAGCTCTAGATGGGAAGATGACTGGAAGATAAGAATGGCGACTCGTTGGCAGCAGTAGGGAGAAGATGACCCGGTGTAGAGCTGGACGATCATGGATGGAGGACGGACGGAGAAAATGGAAAGAAAACCATGCCCACGGTACAAGAAACCATGGGAGCGGCAGAGCATATTAAAGAAGATGAATGGCCATGGAACACAGTGGAATGGAATTTTCCGGCCTTTCACGGCTTCTCCGACCGGCGAGGAAGGTCCCGGCGATGAGAGAAGGTCCGGCAACTTTTCCGACGAGAACACGGCTTGGGTTGGCCTGTGGTCCACGGATCTGTTCCGTGGACCGGCATCAATGGAGGAAATGAACCGTTGTTCACGTTTATGGACCAATTGGCATTTAAATCCCGTGCTTTAAAAAGCATGCTACTTCATGACAACCTACTAATTCCTTCAAAAATCATTTCCTGGCTCAATTGAAGTACAAATTGCACACCATTCGCGCCGTTGGATCCCAAAAATCATGCTCTACAACTTCACTAAAGACCATTTCTTCCAATTCTGACTCTATGATTTTCAAAATATCTGCGAGGAGGGACGAAATTAAACAATTCTGATAATTAATCCTCAACAATAAATTATGCATTAATCATCACAATGAAGAAATAAATATATCAAATAGACTAAATATATGAAGAAATAAAATATATAATTATGTCCCTATCAATGGTACAGTAAACTCCAGGTGATACAACCATGACCGTATGGGAAACCTTACGGGTTGTCATAACACACCATCATAAAGAGCTATTGATGCTGATTAAATTGTGTCTGCTTAAACATAAACATCATTAACTTTATTCACAGGAATACAAAAACATAAGGAATTGCCAGAATCATGCTCCTATTTTCTGGTGCTACAAGAAAATTAAATAAGTTAATCAGATAACACCATGTAGAATGCAAGTTTCTTCAATGATTCAGTCAAAAGAATATAGTTGTTCATCAGACAAAGGAAGCACAATTTATAACTCAAAACAAAACAGAGTGAAAAGCTTAAGTGGTAAAGAAGGACCATACAGTGATATCAGAAAATCCAACAAAGTTATCAAGCTCCCCAAAGTGAGCCTGCACAGGAGCCTTTGCCTGGGAGGGATCAGCAAGTTCTGGTGAAGGAACTCCATAGAAGGCAACAACAGCATCAACCTCAGGGACCAGAACTGCACTTGCAATGGACAACGCACCCCCCATACAAAATCCAGTTACACCAACCTATGCAACAAAAGAAACTGTATGAGCTAAGAATAAAAAATAATAATAATAATAATAAATTGAACTAGATCCACTTCAAAGTAAATCATTCATTTTCCTTCTGATAGGTTCAAGTGAGATTTTTCTTCACATTTTAAACCAAACTAACAAATAGAAAGAGAAGTGACACCGATCAACAGTGCATTGTATAAAATAAGAATTGCATTGTCTATTGCATAATAAAAACCAATAAATGAACCACCAACTCTAAACTAGGAAGTTAATGACCACCAAGTGCATGCTTGGATGCAATCACCCTCGCTCCTAGGGCAAGGGGACAGAGGTCTGATGCCAGTTAGAGTCAGCCCTAAAGTGATGGGGTGGCTGAACAATAGAAGGCAGGAATTAGTACCTCCTAATCTCAACAAAAAGAAAAAAGGAAGCTAAAGATTGCGAGAGAAAAAAAAAGCAAACACTACGTGTAGATTATAGAACACACAGACTAATAAATGATGATACAAATGGTAAACAGAAGCAAGGATTTAGGCATGGTATGCATGTGCCAAGACTCAAGCCATACAAAAAAAAACTGTGAATTAATGAGACCATCTATTTTAAAGAAAAATAATATATGGGTGTTGTCTTGACCTAGTGCTGATGCTAGTACAGGCTTGGCAAAGGTTGGCACTTAAAACCATCCATAGAGAGCAATACTTTCAGAATTACAAAATGGTCATTTAAATGATCTAAAATGTTGAATTGTTCGAATGGATTTATGACATAAATTATGTGGTTAGAAAATCCTTTAATTTCAACTAATACCTCTGCAGAGATGATTAACAAAATAAATGAATTGTTCATTATGTCTTGATTAATTTTTTTTATATAACTTTATTAGCTCTTGGAACAGATGAAAAGAAGACACAAGCAATAAGCAATCAAGCACTTATAACTTAAAAGTAGTAATGACATCGAAAGGGCACAAAAACTTCCAAGTGCATATAGTGTCACATTAACTGATGTGTTATTTGGTCTCTCTCTCTCTCTCTCTCTCTCTCTCTCTCTCTCTCTCTCTCTCTCTCTCTCTCTCTCTCTCTCTCTCTCTCTCTCTCTCTCTCTCTCTCTCTCTCTCTCTCTCTCTCTCTATTTGGATTATAGATGTTCTTGTTGACTTATGCTCATTCTTATCATTTGGTTGATACTCTCTACAGTGTCTATTGAGTTTTTTGGACTTTACTAATTGATTTCAATTCAGCCTCGAGGAGTTTTCAAATGCCTGGGGGTGTTGTAGTCTGCTCACAGCTTTGACTGACCTTAAATCATGGTTGATATATATCAAATCAATATGACCTGCCCAGAGATCTTTGTATTTGGCATTATAGGAGAGGATGCCAATCTTAATGCTTAATTTCTCATTTGATAATATGCCTATCACAATTAACTTTCACAGTAATTTGGAAAGTCAATAAATTTAAATGAGTCAAAATAAAAATTCAACATTTATGCCCACCATTTTTAAGTGCAAGCACTTAAAAACAGAGATTGAAGTGTGCCAAGGGTACAAAGAAATTAGAAAAAGTAAATGGGCATTTATTTCTGTATGTTTATTCTCTTTATTGATGGAGAACAGTATTTCAAACATGTTTCCCAGCAAAGTGTGGGATGCAGAACCTGGTCTACTTTTCACTGGCACTAACAATGATTCTTGTATTGCATAGTATTTCAATTAATTATATGGGCTCCTTGTTTGAAATCAACTTGGAGGAGAATTACTTGGTCTGCAATCCCCTCTTCGCTAGAGAACATGGGAATAATGCAATTAATCTTCCCAAAACAACCATACATTGTCAGCCAGTTTTGATTTCTACTTTATAAAGAACAAGTAGACAAGATATGCAACCAAAGTCTTATTAATTTAAGTGCTGAAGTTCTAATTCTTGAGGAACAAGTGGACAAGAGATGCAACTAAAGCCTTATCTATATGAAGTTATGATCATGAATGAGCAAAAACCAACTTGAGGATCGATAGTTGACATGCCATCAACTTTTGGTCAAACTAATGTAGCCCATAGTTATAGTTTTCTCCGGATTGTTAAAATATTCTTGGATTAATCTAAGTTTTTCTCTTGACCAAATCATTCTCCGAATTATTCTCCATAAGTGAATCAATCTAGAACTATTCAACTGAACTACATACAAATTTTACAATCTATTCAAAAATTATTCTGGACTAATTTAACAAATTGTTGTGTTACAAACTCATGATACCATATATTACTGCTAAAGGTGATGTTGTGCTATCATTTTTGTTACTTTTGCCTATGCTATATTTATTTTTAAGTAAATAAAGTTATAAATAATTTAGAATGCTTTTAATTTTTTTAAGTTTATTGTTTTTTCTATTTTTTGTAGTCCGAACCCGTTCTAAACTTTTGCCAAATTTTTGAGATTTCTTTGGAGCCCGATGATTATATCTAGCCAGATTATACCCAAATACCCAACTTGTGACTATATTATAGCCCTAGCCAAGGTAGCGAACCAAAAAAGTGTCCTCAAAAAGCATACATAAATTTGGTCTTTGCAGCACCATCATCAGCCAATGTAACCAAAACCATCTAATCATTAGACAAAAGACATAATCCGTGCACTCACCTTGGACGAACCATTTGCCTTAAGCCAGTTAACTGAAGCACGTATGTCCTTAACAGCACCCTGCCAGTCCAGACCATCCATCAAGTGTTGTGCCTCAGCAACATCCAAGCCAACCTTTCCACGATACAAACTGGAACGAGATAAAAGAAGGACATCGAACAAGATTAGGTAATAGAAAGTTGTAGTCTTCTCAAAGACGAAGGCCGCAAGCTATGTATGGAAGAATGAGCACGACCATTTATCTTTGCTTGGAAATAAGTCAAGAAGACATTAAATTGTTTGTAATTTGTGAAGGCTAACAACTTGGAATCGGTATCTTACTCCGGGATTAAAGCTCTAAAACCTGGATTCATCTGGGCAATGTGCAAAGCGTGGTTCTTGATCTCAAAATCAACCCCCCACCACTCCTGCAACACCACTATTCCTGGGGCATTTTCTTTTCCAACAACATATGCATCAAATGTCTGCGAATTAAAAGAATTATTAATTTCACTAGAATTTTCATCATAGGCCACCATTAGAAAGAGTGGACTCCGAACGAGAGAGAGAAGAGAGAGAAGGACAACAAAAAGAGAAGAGAAGGGGGACGAGGAGAGATTGGGAGGCGGGCTTACGGTGTCATCGCGGTCGACCTGGACCTTCTGGAAGGCGTCGGAAGCGGCGGCCATCGAGCGGACGGGTGGCCGGAGAGCGGAGACGCGGCGGCGGGCGAGGTGGGAGAGGGGAGCGGAGGCCCGAGAGGCACCGAGGGTTCTGATTCTCAGCAGCAAGGGTAGCGTGGCCATCCTGGTCGCTTGGTTCTCGAGCGATTTTAAACAAACGGACGTCAGGAGAGAGTGGCCCCGTCGACCGTCGAGTGGACGGGTTTCCACGCTCTCGTACCTTCGATTCTCTAGAATATTCGGCTAACGAGTGAGTTTGGTCTGAACCAGGATCGAAATGAAAATTGAGATGACCATATTTTCAATATATTTGATCTATAACTAAAATAAAACTCCACCCTCTTATCTAAATTGCATCAAAACTGTCGCACCAACATTGTCTTTTCTGGGCTAATATATGGCTAACAAGTGAGCTTGGCCCGAACTATGATCAAAATAAAAATTGAAAAGGTCATATCTTTCAATATATTTGGTCTGCAATTGAAATAAAACTCCACCATCTTATCCAAATTGCATCAAAACTGTTGCACCAACATTGACCGGGAGATGAAAATACTTTTAAAGTCCTAACTAAAAGAAAGAAAAAAACCTATCCCTGGTTGGTAGAGGCCTTGCCTCGCTACCAACAAATCAGTGATTTGAGGCATGATCCGGGTAACTACATTGAAATTTATTCTCCTATCCCTTTTATCTTATTGTAGCTCGGTGCATCAGACATAGTCTGACGAGGATGGGACCCGAAGAAGATAGCTACAACCGGAATTTATTTCCCCCTCCTTTTTGTTTACCAAAAAAAACTTCTTTGTCTCTCCTTCCCTTTAGATCTTGTTTGGATTGAGGGATCAAGAGGAAAAGAGAAGGAATGGATTACTTTTCTCTCATTTGGGTATTAATTTTTAAAAAAAATAAGAGGAAGGAAAGGGGTATGGAAAAGGATATCCCTTTTCCTTCTCTCCCATTCGTTAAGCTAAATTTTCAAATCCCTCGATTTGAAAATTACGAAGGAAAAAATATTAATAAAAAAATAAAAATATTCTTTTAATTTTTTATTTTAAAATTTTTTATAAAACTTGTATAAAAAATAAAATATTTTTAAAAAAAATTATAAAAACTATCTAAATGATTTTTTTTTTTTTTCTTTCCTATCCTCAAACAAATTCTTAAAAACCTAAAAACCCGCGATTCTTTCCCCTTCACTCTCTTCGTCTCTCCTTCCCTTTCCCGCAGCCGCCGAAGGTCTCCGGCCATTGCCATCCGCCCCTTTTCCTCCTCGTCTCTCCTTCTCTTCCCCGCAGGTTGTTGCCCTCCGCCAAATCCCGGTGGCCTCCCTCTGCCGATTGCTGGTACTCTCGTTCTCACTGACTCGCTCCTCTCTTCCCTTCTTCGGTGAGTCATAGCATAGTTATAATACTTTTGGATCGAGAATTTTGTGCTCAAAATCGCTTTTTGTTTCTTCAATGATTTCGTACTGTAGGATGATATAGTATGTAAATTTTTTAGTTTCTTCCCAAATTTATTTACCTATCAAGCGGTAAAACTTGATTTGATTTATAATGTAATTATTCCATTTGGTTGACGAATTCGATCACTTCTCTTCTTTTCCCGCATATTTCTTGTATTATAGGTTAGTGTTAACTGTGAGTGAATTCGTTGTTGAAGCTTCTCTGAAGGTTATTGGGATTTCATGGCGGAAGAGAAGTCACAGCCCCTTGCTTATGTTCATGAGACGGTGCTAAAGAAGGGGAAAAACAATGAAGAGTGGGCTGTAAAGAGGAGGGAGCAATTGGAAGCACGAAAGAAAAGACAGAGGACTCGAAACTCACCATCAAAAGGCCCGATGAGTTTGTCAAAGACTCTTTATAGAAATTTTTTTTTTTTATGCTTTGCATTTAGGCTCATCATAGATGAAGATCTTGAGAATGATGCTATGCATCACCCGTATGCACGCATATGAAATGGACAACAAGGGCATGATAAGTGCTTTGTAGGTGTACTTTGTACTTCGCATGTATGCATCGTTACGAAGAACTTAAGGAGGGGTTGAGCCAACTTGATCGGGATGCTCTCTGCAGCAAGAAGCCGACTTGAGGGTTCGAGCCGACTCGGATGACAGGATTTCATAAATCACGAAATAACTGATCACGCATCCAGAAGCGTTGATTGCATGATCTTTAGATCACGGTACGAAACAGCGTATCATGGCTTTTGATCACTGTTGAGAAAACGCGTATCTCACTACGAAAAGCCATCAGTAACTTTCTCCGGTCACATCAGAAGAGTTGCTTTCAAGAGACATCTTAAGGCTATAAATAGGTTCTTATTCCTCATTCATTTTCATCCGATCAATCTTTTCTTTCCTTCTCTTAGGCATTTCCATATTCTGAATAACATAGTATAGCTATAGTGCAATATCTTAGGTATTTGTATACTCTGAATAATATAGTATAGCTATAGTGTATACAAAGAGAGAAAAGCATTCCTGGTTTGAGTTTTTGGTGATTGTAGTGCTGCTTTCATCCGAAGAAGACCGTTGTATCCTGGAAGACAATCGTCATAAACCGTAAGCATCATTGCGGGACAAAATTATCTTAAGGACATAGAGTGTAACTCTAGATTCGATCTTTTCAATTAGGTAGCCACATATTATTACCAACCATCAATCTTAAGATAATTTTCCTTGTCTAAAGTGCTGCTCAAGTAATGGCAATAATGGCTGCACCTGTTCAAGCCAAGAAGCCAGAGAAGTTTGCCGGCATCGATTTCAAGAGATGGCAATAGAAGATGTTCTATCTGACAACTCTGAATCTGGTCAAAGTTCTCAACGAAGATCCACCAATCTTGAAGGAAGGAGATAACGACAAGCAAATTATCGTTGCTGTGGATGCATGGAAGCACTCAGATTTTCTATACAAGAACTATATCCTTAATAGATTAGAGAATACTTTGTATAATGTGTACAGTAGTATAAGCACAGCAAAAAAGCTATGGGCATCCTTGGACAAGAAGTACAAGATCGAGGATGCATATCATAAAAAATTTATGGTCGGCAAGTTTCTTGACTACAAGATGGTAGATTACAAGACCGTCATGGAGCAAGTTCAAAAACTATATATCATACTGCATGAGATACATGCAGAAAGGATGTCTCTGAGTGAGTCATTCCAGGTAGCTGCTATAATTGAGAAGCTACCTCCATCATGGAAAGACTTCAAGAATTACCTGAAGCATAAGCGAAAGGAGATGGAACTTGAAGATCTAATAGTCCGCCTGTGGATCGAGAAAGATAACAAGAGCCATGATAAGAAAACGGGAAAACATTTTGCTGAGCCTAAAGCCAACCTCATGGAAGGAAAGGTAACAAGAAGAAACGCAAGTTTCCTGGAGAAGGCTATAAACAGAAGAAGGACAATCCTAAAAAGTTAAAGGCAAGTGCTTCATTTATGGTAATATAGGTCACAAATCAAGGATTGTCATTTCAAGGGAAAAAAAAAGAAGAAAGTCAATACTACTGAAGATATCCTACCCTATGGAGTGTCAGAAATGATGTTGTCAGCAGTTGTATTCGAAGTAAATATGGTTGATGTTGGTGTGGAGTCCCTGGATCGGCCGGTCGGAGCCGCTGCATCGTAGGACCGCTTCCTGATTCACCTGCAAAACAGGTCCCTTGCCGGAGTTGTTCCGGCGGGGGACACTCCGATGCCTAAGTCAGTGGCGAATCCAGCCACAGAATGGGGAAGAGTGAAGAGAGTATGAGAGGAAAGGCTCTTAGAAATTGTGTGAGTGTATATGAGCATATGTTTGCCTACCTCTCCAGCCATCATTCTTACCATTATTTAAAAGAAGGCCTCCGGCCTGCGGCCCGCTCTTTTTTCGGTGATCATGGGGAGCCAATCTCTTCCATGATTGGCGATCGTGGGTTGTCATTGAGCGGTTCCGGCCAAATCGGAGGCGTGGCAGCAGGAGTTGCGCGCCATGATCATGGCATGATGAGTGTCGATTGTAACCGTTGGTTACAGTTACTTTTCTGGACCAGATTGTGGTCCAAGCTTCGAGTTTCCCTTGCGTGGGTCGAAGACTTGGTATTTGCCCCGGGGCCAGAGATCGTGTCTACGGCGGAGACCGAAGTACGTGCCTTTGGAAGTCGATGAGAAAATTGATCTTCGGTCAAGGCTGAAGACGTTGCTCGAAGGACTAGCCTTCGGATGGTGTAGTCCGGTGAGAAGCCTTGGGTTGCATCCCTTGGTTGGTCCGAAGTCCATGGTCCGGAGAGAAAAGGCTTCGACTAGTCGAACCGGAGTTCGGCTTGTAGCTGAACCAAGATATCCCAACAGTTGCCTCCCTACTCTCAGTTTTCGAAGCGAAGATTTGCATCAAGAAGTGAGAGTATTAATGCTTTGTCATTTTCCTCCCGGAAGACTGTGTAGTGGATGATTACGGGATCTCTGATTGGACTATCCATCATGATCTGGGAATCAGATGGTGGACAGCTGTCACTCCCAGATTGGGGAAGAAGAAAAAAGTGGGTGGCCCTGGGGCCATCTTTCCTTTTCCCGTTGCACGATGGTTGAGCCAATCTTTTGGTTGAGATTTGGATGGTTGTGGTGGCTCCCCCCGTCCGTTGGATGAAGGGTGCACCTTATCCTGGCGGTTAGTTGCAGGTGGGTTACCTCCCAGGGTAACCTTGGGTCAATTCAACCCTAGCGGGGCTCCAGAGACCCTTGCTTTTCTTTTAGGGAAGGGCGAAGGTCCGATCAAGGAAGCTTCTTCAATCTCGTCTCATCTTCTGCCCAACCTATTCTGGACTACCAGTCTATTTCGCAGGTAGAATCTTCCTGCTCCCTTACTTCATTCCTTTGTCATGGATGAAACCGTAGAAAGTCAGGGGGAACAGGCTGGAGGGGTCCGAGCTGAAGGTTCTCCGGTCCTGGCCCAGATTGACGAAGTCCTCTCAGAACAGGTTGAGAGGTTGCTTCAGTCCTGTGGTGTAGAGTCTCTTCCCGTCAATGTTGAGTGACTTGAGTCACTTTGATGTATTTTCTTTCTTTCTCCTTTGTGTCATCAATGAATTTTGTATGATAACTTTTCCAGATTTTGAAATGAATTCTCCTTTCTTTGTATATGCCATGTTGTGCTTCATGTGTAGATCGAACCGGTTTTACCATTCTTTCTTCTGCTTAGTCGAACAGTTGCATCCGAAGGCCGTTTAGTTGATAAGAACTGGTTTTATTGTTCTTTTTCCTGTTTGGTTGAGTAGTCATGGCCGAAGGCCGTTTAGTCAATAATTGACGAAGACGAACCCTGGAGCGGACCAGAACTCCGTTACCGAAGGCTGTCACCTTCCTTCAGATATTAAGTTTGCCCGTTGGGGCGGACAAATGTCAACTCCCCGTCAAGCAATAATTAGGAAAGTTTGATTGTAATTTTTGTTGTCTACGTGGCACGTCGATATTTGTACAGTCGTGATTTCTTGCGCCTTATGAGCTGCCGGGTCTTCTTTTTCCAGAAAGAAACCATTAATGATGCCATCGCACGATGAGAATTTCTCCAGGTTTCGAAGCGATGGCAGTTGTTGTCCTGGGGATGGCTCCCAAGCGACTTTCTAGTTCTCGAAGCATCGCCCGGACACGTGGCGCTTTCTTATGCGGCTGGGAAGGATGTGGAGCACGCCTCCCTGCAGTTGGTCATGAGTGCAGGGTCTCTATAAATAGGACCCTGCCTTCTGCTGTCAAAGGCTATCGTTTCCGTAGGCTCCTTCCCTCCATTAGAGATGAGGTTCAGCACTTCTGAACTCCGCCGTGCAGCAAAAAGAAGGGCCATTGACCCGAAAATGAAACGAAGTCCGGAGTCCCTTGGGTCGGGGGACGATGACGAGGAGCCTCTCGTGGACCGTCTTGAAAAGAAAGTCCGCCTGTTGGAGGCCCGATTGAGGGAGGCTTGGGCCCAGGTCACGGTGGCGACCACGGTGGCGGAGGAAGCAAGGAGGGAGGCGGCGGACGCCGTCGCAAACTTCAGGACTTCTGCTGCCTTCAAGGAAGAAGTTACCGAGGCGGCTCTGGACTCCTTCCACCAGGGGTTCCAGGAATGTCGGAGGAAGGCCTCTAAGTTTTATAACTTGAAGGGCCTGGACAACATCAAGCCCTCCATTCCCTTTTCTGGACATGAATTTGATTCCGACTCCGATGAGGGGTCGGATTCTAGTCCGGACGGGAACCCCGAGGGCCCTTCATCATCCCTCCAGATCTCTTCCCGCCGGTATGGAAAAAATCCGGCTGGGGGTTATTGAAAATTTCCCACATCTTCCTGGTGCTACTCTTTTTTTTTTTTTGTATCTCTCCTTATGGGAGTTTATTTTTCCTCCTTTCTTTTTCTTTTTTTTTCTTTTTGTAAAAAAAAATTGAAAGGAATGAAGTATCCTTTTGTTACCTCTCCCATGCATTCTTTGCGGTATGTTGCATCATGCTTTGTCTGAAATGTAGACTTCGCGGACCATTTTTGGTCTATAGGGAAGAGACGGGTCGGTTGGACCGTTCTTGTAATGTCTGTTGTCGACGGAAAGGATGATAGTGGTCCTTTTAGGCATGTTTTCGGATTTACCGTATGGTAGGGTATTTACACCGTTCCTGTGCACTTCTGTCGTGATTGAGGTAGGCTGTTCAGACCCGCCTCGGTGCGTCTTCGGATTCACTGTAGGATAGGTTACGAAAACTATCCCTGCGCCTTTGATCTTTTCGGTGGCCTGGTTAGACCATCCATTGCGCTCGTCGGGCATACCGATAAGGTGAGTGGATCAGACTCTCCTTTGCACAGTTGATCGATTTTTCAGATCAGGTCACTCAGACTGTTGCCGTTCAGTCGATACAACTAGCCGTTTTGAGTTGAGTAGGGTTAAGTAGCTTTGCACAGAAATTTCAGGAACTCTTTTATTGATAGTATTTGCGAAGGTTTTGTACATTCCATGGCCGGGATAGGGCCTTCCCCTCCAGGGTCTTGAGTCGGTATGTTCCTGGTCGAATGACTTCTTCGACTTGATATGGACCTTCCCAGTCGGGGGAGAGTTTACCCTGTTTCGTTAGCCTGGATACCTCTGCCCTTCACAATACCATGTCCCCGTGCGGAAAGTTTGCTCCTTCATCCTTGAGTTGTAGTACTTGGCGACCTTTTGCTGGTATGCTGCCATCCTTATCTGGGCCTGTAGCCTGGTGATTGATAGCAAGTCCAGATCAATCCTTCTGCGATCGGAATTCTCAGGCTCTTCATAGTTGTCAATTCTCAGGGACTGCAGGGAGACTTCAATAGGTAGCACAGCTTCGGTACCATATGCCAGGTTGAAAGGAGATTCGCCGGTAGCCGTTCTCGGGGTAGTTCGGTTGTCCAGAGAATGGAGGTCAGTTCTTCGGCCCAAAGCCCTTTGGCAGCGTTCAACCTTGTCTTCAGATCATGGAGGATGGTCCGGTTAGTGACTTCGGCTTCTTCATTGGATTGTGGATGAGCAACGGATGTCAGCCGATGTTGGATATGGTACCGAGCGTAGAAGTCCTTGAACTTCGGATTGTCAAACTGTCTCCCGTTGTCCGTGATGATGATATGTGGGATGCCAAACCTGAATATGATGAAATTTTTTACAAAATTTTCCACCTTACCCTCTATGATCTGGGCCAATGGTTTGGCTTCTACCCACTTCGTGAAGTAGTCAATGGCCACTATGAGAAACTTCCTTTGCCCTGATGCTGGCGGGAATGGGCCAAGAATGTCCATCCCCCACTGGGCAAAAGGCCATGGGGCTGCCAGTTGGGTTAGGTGACTCGCAGGCTATCTCTGTACATTGGCGTACCTCTGGCACTGATCGTACTTTCGTACAAAATCAGCTGAGTCCTTCTGAATGGAGGGCCAATAATATCCCTGTCGAATGATCTTGTATGCCAGAGATCTGCTTTCCAAATGATCACCGTATATGCCCTCGTGGACCTCACTCAGAGCATAGTCCGCATCTATAGGTCCTAAGCATTTTAGCAGTGGCTGAGAGAATGATCTCTTGTATAGGGTTACATCTAAGATGACGTACTGAGATGCCATCCAGCGGATCTTCTTGGCCTTTGCCTTATCTTCTGGTAGTTCTCCCTCATTCAGGAACCTGATGATAGGATCCATCCAGCTTGGCTCAGTGTCGATCTGGCACACCTCTGCAGTCTCTTCGGCTATGCTTGGGGTTTCAAGATGTTCAACAAAGATGCGCTCGAGAGATTCCGTTGCTGTAGTTGTCAGCCGAGACAATGCATCTGCCCGGGAGTTCTCTAATCGTGGAACATGAATGATCTCAAAATATTCCAGTTGGGAGGTTAAAGCCCGCACCTTCTTCAGGTATTGCACAATGGTTAGATCTTTGGCTGTATATTCTCTGTTGACTTGATTCACAACTAGCTGAGAATCTGAGAAGGCTCGGAGTTGCTGTACTCCCAAATCTTTGGCGATCCGAAGTCCGGCGAGCAGGGCTTCGTATTTGGCTTGGTTATTATAGGCATGGAAGGAGAACCGGAGTGCGTACTCTATGGTATGGCCATCAGGTTCGGCCAACATGAGTCCAGCCCCGCACCCGGTAGCATTGGAAGCTCCGTCCACATGAAGCACCAAACGGACTTTGTTTCCTTATGGACTTCTTCTACCGAAGATGCTTCGTCTTCGGACTTCCAGGTGCACTCAGCCAAAAAATCGGAGAGCACCTGGGCCTTCATAGCCGCTCGGGGCTGGAAGCTAATGTCAAATTCACTTAGCTTCATAACCCACTTGGCTATCATTCCAGAGGTGTCCGGAGATCGGAGAACGGTCTTAAGAGGTTGATCGGTCAGTACCACCATAGCGTGGGCCTAGAAATATGGCCGTAGTCACTTTGCCGCAATCACCAAAGAGTAGATCAGCTTCTGCATCCTTGCATATCGCGTTTCGGCGTCATGCAGGACCTTGCTGATATAGTAGATCGGCTTGTGGGACCCGTCTTCCTCTTTTCGGACAAGAACCGAACTGACTGCCTCATCTGAAGCAGAGAGGTAGAGGTAGAGGACCTCACCTTCTTGTGGCTTGGAGAGCAATGGGGGTCTCCAGGTACTTCTTCAGCTCCTCAAATGCAGCACGACAGTCTTCGGACCATTTGAAGCCCTTTGACTGCCTGAGTACCTTGAAGAACGGAAGATATTTCTCGGCTGACCGAGAGATAAATCTGCTCAGAGAGGCAATTCTCCCTGTCAACTGTTGGACTTCCTTTTTGCAGAGGGATGTTTCATATCTTTTAAGGCTTGAATCTTCTCAGGGTTCGCCTCAATCCCTCGTTTGGTGACAAGGAAGTCCAAGAATTTATCCGAAGTGACCCCAAAGGCATACTTTGCCGGGTTCAGCTTCATGCAGTAGCGTCGAAGAGCACCGAATGACTCTTCCAAGTTATGGATGTAGTCTTTCTGGAGGACGCTTTTGACGATCATGTCGTCAACATAGGCCTCCATGTTCCTCCCCAGTTGCTTTTTGAACACCTTGTTGATCAGCCTTTGAAACGTTGCCCCGGTGTTCTTGAGGCATCATCTTGTAGCAGTAGAGACCTTTATCAGTGATGAAATCTGTCTTCTCCTCATCTCGTGAATCCATTCTAATTTAGTTGTAGCCGGAAAAAGCGTCCATAAAATTCAGCAACTGGTGGCCGGCGGTAGCGTCGACCAGCTGATCAATCTTCGGGAGAGGGAAGGTATCTTTTGGGCAAGCCTTGTTGAGGCATGTATAGTCGATGTAGATCCTCCACTTGCCACTAGCTTTCTTTTCCATTATCACATTGGCTAACCACTCGGGGTAGTGGGCCTCTCGGATGAACCATGCTTTAAGGAGCTTGCCAACTTCTTCGTCCACGGCTTGCTGTCTTTCGGGAGCGAAGCTCCTTTTCTTCTGCCGCACCAGCTTGTACCTAGGGGTTACTTCCAGCCGGTGAGTGATTACTTCGACGGGAATCCCTGGCATATCTGAAGCCGTCCAGGCGAAGACATCGGCATTGTCCCTGAGAAAACGGATCAACTCCGTTCTGGTTTTCTCATCAAGTGTGCTCCCGATCTGTACAACTCTAGAGGGATCTTCCTCTGTCAAGGGACTGGGATGGTTCTCTCCATGGGCTCACCAAGATTTGTGGTTACATCCCTCGGATCCAGCTGATTTGGAGTTGTCGAATCCTTGAAATGCCCGTCTTCGATCATCAGACACTGTCGTACTGTCTTCTGGTTTCCTCTAACTTCTCTAACACCGTTCTTGGTAGGGAAGCGCACCAAAAGGTAGTGAGAGAAGATGACGGTCCGAAACTTGTTCAAGGCGGGCCGCCCCAGAATAATATTATATACTGAGGGGATCCGGACCACCGTGAAGTTGATCAGCAGTGTCTTTTGTCGAGGTTCAGTGCCAAGGGTTACAGGCAACACTATTTCTCCTTCGGCATAAACTTGGTTGCCCCCGAAACCAGAGAGCGGTATGGGGGATCTTTGCAGTTGATGTTTAGGCAAACATATTTTAGAGAATGCATCGTATATCAAGACATCAGTCGAACTTTCATTATCAACAAGGATTCGCTGTACATCATAATTGGCCACTACGGCCCAAATTACAAAAGGGTCGTCATGTGGGAGCCGAACTCCCGCAAGGTCGTCGTCGGAGAAGATGATAGAGTTGTTGTCCTTAAATTGCTTTGGGGCTTCATCCTCCTCCCTTCTCTAGTTGGCGGGTTGGTGTATCATCCCTACACCTCCATTGGTGGGCCTTTGATTTGGTAGCTCGGCCTCTTCGGGAGGTGGCTGGGGAACAGTTGCTTCCGACCGAGGTCCTTGGCGACCGATGTACCGCCCCAAGTACCCTCTTAATGAGATCCTCAATTGCATCCTTCAGCTGGATGCACTCTTCTGTGTTGTGGCCGTGGTCCCGGTGGAATCGGCAGTATTTATTCCTATTCCTTATGGAAGAGGAGGCCTTCATGGGATGGGGCCGTTGGAGATAGTTCTCCTTCTAGTTCTCCTTCTCTATCTCCATGAGGATCTTCTCTCGAGGAAGGTTGAGGGGGGTGTAGGAGTCGAATCTTCCTCCCAATGCTCTAGGCCTGAGAGGACTTCTTTGGCGGCCTGTATATTTGCTGCCATTGTTATTAGAAGTTTGGGGACCTTGTCCCCTGTTATTCTTCTTTTTTGAAGGGGGTTTTCCTTCAACCAATCATCGATTTGCCGCCTGCTCTTCAGCATCGGCATATTTTTGAGCCCTCGACAGGAGCTCAACGTAGCTTTTTGGGAACTTATCCAGGGAAAAGGTAAGCCTGGAGGTACGAAGCCCCTTCTTCAGCGCTGACATAGCCACGTGCTCGTTGAGATCTGGGATCTCAAACGTGGCCGCATTAAACTTGGAGATGTAGTCTCGCAGGTTTTCTCTTTCGTTCTGGTGAAGGAGGAACAGTGTGTCCGTATTCCTTGGAGTCTTGCGGCAGGTCCTGAAATGCAAGACAAATAATTTTTCTAACTCGGAAAAAGAATCGATGGTACCTGGGCGCAGGCTCGAGTACCACATCCAAGCGGACTTCTTCAAGGTAGCCGGGAATGCTAAGCAGTACATTGCGTCCGAAGCTCCTTGGATCATCATATGGGCCTTGAAGCTGCCCAAATTATCGAGGGGGTCGGAGGTGCCATCGTTGAATTCCATCTAGGGAACCCTAAAATACCGAGGAATGACCTCGGCCATGATACGGTCGGTGTAGGGTGGGCGTAGATCACCCACAATCAAGTCGTCGGGATCCTTCAGATCCCGCATTCTCTGTTCTCGCGCCTTTGCCATCTCTGATTCGATGGCTCTGAATCTCCCGTCATAATCGGGAGTCTGCTTCGGCGCTCTCTCCGCAAAAGTGGAGTCTCCGGAGGAGGGTGAGGGAGTTTGCCAGGCATTTTCCCTTTTTGCGGGGAATTAGCGAACTTGGGCAATCTCGAAGTTCGGCCTTCGGGAGAGGGCCGAGAATGGGGGGAGAGTGCGCATAATCCTCCCGTGGGGCTCTCTTTCTTCGGGACCGAGAGCTATGTCTGGAGGTGGCCTGTGGGTTTCCCACCGGAAAGGCTCTGTTCTGGAAGTCTTGAACCATGGCCGTGAGATTAGTGACCTAGTTCACAAGAGCTTCGAACTGCTGCAGTCCCACAACAACTGTGGGAGGTGAAACACCGTTCTCCTCCGGGGGTGCACCCCCTGGGATGGAGCACGACTTTGGCTTGTAGAAGCGATTTGACTCCTTTCTCTCGCCATCAAGGATTTTTTTTTTTACTTCCCCTTGTCTAGGAGGGAGCTTAAAGAGTGCTTTTTCCCTACCTAGCACGCCAATCTGTTGGCGTAGAGTCCCTGGATCGGCCAGTCGGAGCCGCTGCGTCGCAGGACCGCTCCTTGGTTCACCTGCAAAACAGGTCCCATGCCGGAGTTGTTCCGGCGGGGGATACTCTGATGCCCAAGTTAGTGGCGGATCCCAGCCACAGAATGGGGAAGAGTGAAGAAAGTATGAGAGGAAAGGCTCTTAGAAACTGTGTGAGTGTATATGAGCGTATGTCCGCCTACCTTTCCAACCATCCTTCTTACCATTATTTAAAAGAAGGCCTCCGGCCTGCGGCCCACTCTTTTTCCGGTGATCATGAGGAGCCAATCTCTTCCATGATTGGCGATCATGGGTTGTCATTGAGCGATTCTGGCTAGATCGGAGGCGTGGCAGCAGGAGTTGCGTGCCATGATCATGGCATGATGAGTGTCGATTATAACCATTGGTTACAGTTGCCTTCTGGACCAGATTGTGGTCCAAGCTTTGGGTTTTCCCTTACATGGGCCGAAGACTTGGTATTTGCCCCGGGGACTGGAGATCGTGTCTACGGCGGGGATCGAAGTACGTACCTTCGGAAGTCAATGAGAAAATTGGTCTTCGGTCAAGACCGAAGATGTTGCCCGAAGGACTGGCCTTCGAATGGTGTAGTCCAGTGAGAAGCCTTGGGTTGCCTGCAGTTGGCATGTCCCTTGGTTGGTCCGAAGTCCGTGGTCCAGAGAGAAAAGGCTTCAACCAGTCGAATCGGAGTTCGGCTAATAGCTGAACCGGGATATCCCAACAGTTGATAAGCCAAATGAGTGGTATGTTGACACTAGAGCTACTTGACATGTCTGCTCTGATAAGAGTATGTTCTCATCATATACTCCTTTCAGAGATAGAAATCTGCTACTAGGTAACTCCGCTACATCGAAGATAAAAGGAATTGGCCGCAGTATTTTAAAGATGACATCTGGCAAAGACTTTTACTAAACGATGTATTGCATGTTTCTGACATTCATAAGAATTTGGTATCAGGCTCTCTCCTAAGCAAACATGGATTTAGGATGGTTTTTGAGTCTGATAAATTTGTACTTATTAAAGGAGGGATCTTTTTAGGTAGAGGTTACTTGAATAATGGATTATTCAAGATGAATATAATGACTGTACATTGCAACCTTGAAAAGAATAAAGATGCTTCTTCTATTTACATGGTTGACTTTTATTTATGACATGATATATTAGGTCATATGAATTTTAATTCATTATGAAAATTAATAAATTTAGAATTGTTACCTAATCATGAAATCGATCCGCATTACAAGTGTGAGATATGTGTTGAAGCTAAGCTAGCCAAAACATCATTCCATTCAGTAGAAAGGAATACTGAACCTCTAGATTTGATCCACTGTGATCTATATGACTTAAAGTCAGTACAATCTAGAGAAGGTAAAAAGTATTTTATAATATTTATTGATGATTCAACTAGATACTATTTTGTGTATCTACTAAAGTCTAAAGATGATGCTTTAGATATGTTTAAACGTTATAAAAATGAGATTAAAAATTAGCTTGGTAAAAAGATCAAGACTATAAGGAGTGATAGAGTTGATGAATACGATGCATCGTTTAATGACTTTTGTCAAGAACATGGCATTATTCATCAAACTATAGGTCCTTATTCATCTCAATCTAATGGAATTGCTGAACGCAAAAATTGAACATTGAAAGAAATGATGAATGCCATATTGATAAATTCTGGTACACTACATAATTTATGGAGAGAAGCAATTCTCTCGGCTAATCATATTCTTAACAAAATACCTTTTAAAAGGAAGGACATTACTCCATATGAGTTATGGAAAGGGAAAAAGCCTTCTTATAATTATCTCAGTCATTGAGGTGTTCTAAACTTTTTCCTCCATCATAAGTTGATCGTGCCCCATGACTTCCACCTCATCTTCAATATCACCTCCCTCTGTCCCTTTCTTTATTGGTAGTGCTATCTTTTTTTACCAATGAACTGGAGAGGGTTTCAATTATGGCAAGCCTCTTTTTTATATCTTTTACTTCATTCTTCAACTGTGCACAGCTTGCATGACTATTTTTAGATTGCGGGTATGCTACTATTTCTTTAGTGATAAGCTACCGTTCTGTTATCATAGGCTCAATATCTCTCTTCACCTGCAAGCCAAGAGCAATAACAAAATAACTTTATATTAATGATAATGATAATGATATTTTGTTTATTACGTTTATAAAATAATGGATTATTTTACCAACTTATGAGACTGCAAGTTCGCAAGCTAAACATTCTGTCTTCAACTGGCTATCATACCACTTTAATAGCCTAGGTAGCTTATTTGGATGTGCTAGGGCTCTTAAGGTGCTATACTCAAGGAACCAAACCTATATATAATAATCATGTACTTTAAATATATTAAAATTTAAAATAAATGTAATTATACTTTTGCTGCATATTAATGATCATTACCACCAGAGCAATTGAACATCCATATAGGGTAGGCTATCTCCTACCATTGTCACTTCTCTTGCTTTGGACTAGCTCCTCAGATCTCAAGCAACAAGCAACATCTAAGAGAGCCATAATAGTTAACTCCTTTATTATGGAAGTTCAGTCGATTTGTCCTAGCTGAGATAAATCATCCAAGTAAGGGATGATATATCTCGGACAAGCTTAATTTGACTTTAAAGATAAGAATAGTGCAAACATGTATGTGATCCAAGGTTTTATGGTGTCATCGACATCCTCTTGTATGTTTGATGAATGAAGTTGCGCTATCAACTTCTCCAGCCCCTTATTCTGAAGATTTAATTTTCTATCAAATCTTTAAAATAACCTTTCCTTTTTATCTTGGCCTTCCATTGCAATTTTGTTTCCATGGCATGGTAGGCCCAAAATTAAGGCTATGCCTTTGACGCTGAATGTAAGTTCCTTGCTACAAAAAATAAACTCGTCACCTCTCTTGTAACATCTAATAATTTCAGCTAGGAATCGCCCGTCAATTATGAACGGCTACATGTCAATGAACACACCGAATTAAGTCTTCCAGATGATTTCTAAATGAAGACTATAAAAACCCATCTTTCATACTTTTTCAACATACAATGCTGAAACCCATCTTTCATATTTTTTCAACATAAAATACTGGCTTGCAATGATTTTTAAATAATTATGAAACATTCATTCAAGGCAGCCGAACTATTACAAGATCACCTGAAATATAAGTAAAAAATAAATATAAATTATTAAACAATAAATTCTAACTAATTATTATCAAAAATGTAAGCCATCCTAGCATAAAAATGTACAGTATGTCATAATATTTGAAGTAGGATGTCATGAATCCTGAACTAAGATGTCACAATCTTATTTCGGACTTAATTACTCTTGATTCCTTTCACAAAGGCTTGTTATGACATGAGGGGTGTCATCATGAGATTGTAAGAGTTTTAATTCAGACCATAGGTAACATGTATTGTAGGCAGAAGATGTTAGAAACTTTGATTTTATATTTTCTGCAAGGGTGTTATAGTTTTTTTAACTAGGATGTCATAACACTGTTTCGGTCATTTTGAGTAATTTTATAGTATCTATGATAATTTTATGACACTCTGGAAGTCATAAACCAAGCCACGGATGACATGTATTGCATGTACAATGGATTAGAAATTTATATTTTACACTTTCTATAAGGGTATCGTAGTTTTTTAACTAGGATGTCGTAGTTTTTATACTGGGATATCGTAATACTGTTTCGGCTATTTTGAATAATCTTATAACATCCGTGATAATTTTATGACACTCTTGGAATCATAAACTAAGCCATGGATGGCATGTATTACAGATAAAAGGGGTACAAACTTTTAGTTTATAATTTCTGCATGGAAGTTGTAGTTTTTTAGTTAAGATATTATAGTTTTTAAATTGGGATGTCGTAAAATTGTTTCGGCCATTTTGAATAATCTTACAGCATCCGTGATAATTTTATGACACTCTGAGAGTCATAAACCAAGTCATGGATGATATGTATTAGAGGTTGAAGGGGTTAGAAATTTTTATTTTATAATTTTTACATGGGTATCATAATTTTTTAACTAGGATGTCGTACGTTTTAAACTGGGATGTCGTAATACTGTTTCAGACTATTTGATTAATCTTGTAGCATCCGTGGCAATGTTTGACACTCTGTGAGTCATAAACTAAGCCACAGATGACATGTATTACAGATATAAGGGATTAGAAACTTTTGTTTTACATTTTCTACATGGATGTAGTTTTTTAATTAAGGTGTCATAGTTTTTGAACTTGGATATCGTAAAACTGTTTCGACCATTTTGAGTGATCTTATAGCATCCGTGACAATTTTATAACACTCTAGGAATCATAAACTAACCCACGAATGACATGTATTACAGGTAGAAGATGTTAAAGACTTTAATTTTATATTTTCTGCATGGGTGTCGTATTTTATGTAGGGTGTTATAGGTTTTAAACTGGAATGTCATAAAACTATTTCAGCCATTTTGAATAATCTTATAGCATCCATGGCAATTTTATGACATTTTGGGAATCTTAAACCAAGCCACGGATAACATATATTAGAGGTAGAATGGGTTAAAAATTTTATTTTATAATTTCTGCATGGGTATCATAGTTTTTTAATTAGGATCTCGTAGTTTTAAACTAGGGCGTCATAATACAGTTTCGAGCTATTTGATTAATCTTATAGCATTCATAACAATTTTTGATACTCTGAGAGTCATAAACCAAGCCACGGGACATGTATTATAGGTAGAAAGGGTTACAACTTTTATTTTATATTTTTTACATGAATGTCGTTATTTTTTAACTAGGGTGTCGTAGTTTTTGAACTTGGATGTCGTAAAACTGTTTCGATCCTTTTGAGTAATCTTATAGCATCCGTGACAATTTTATGATATTCTAGAAGTCATAAACCAACCCACGGATAACATGTATTACAGGTAAAAGAGGTTAAAAACTTTAATTTTATATTTTCTGCATTGATGTTGTAGTTGTTTAAATAGGATATCGTAGATTTTAAACTGGAATGTCATAATACTGTTTCAGCTATTTTGATTAATCTTATAGCATCCATGACAATTTTTGATACTCTGGAAATCATAAATCAAGTCACGGATGACATGTATTAAGGTTAAGGGGATTAGAAATTTTTATTTTATGTTTTCTGCATGGATATCGTAATTTTTGAACTTGGATGTCATAAATTCTGAACTACATTAACATAAAACTGTGCATGATGTCATAATTGTATACTATGAAGACTTAATATTTTTAAATATATATCGTAACATTCATCTATAGAGATAAATTTCAAAAATTTATATTAAAATATATAATTTTCTTACCTATTTCTGGTTCTATAGCTTCTTTTGAAAAGGATCTTAAAGGAGTGTCATCATCTCCCGAATAAACAACAAATGCAATGCTTTTTTCTTCTATCTACATTTTCTTCGTACGGTATTTTTGTGTTCATCATCTACGTTGAAAGATAAAATCACTTTTCTTCATTAATTCAAGATTTCAAAGACATATCTTTCATGATATGCTCGAAAACTTTCAAATGCAATGCTTTTTTCTTCTATCTACATTTTCTTCGTACGGTATTTTTGTGTTCATCATCTACGTTGAAAGATAAAATCACTTTTCTTCATTAATTCAAGATTTCAAAGATATATCTTTCATGATATGCTCGAAAACTTTCAACCCATCAACTACTCGACTATCAAAGAGAAGAAAAAAAACCAAAAAATGAAGGAAAAACTAAAGATTTTGCTCTAACATTGATGGATAGGCAAAAACAGATGAAAGGAATTTTAGGATGCTACTTCTAGATTTTTTTTTTCATTTGCAGAAAAAAATCACTTCCAGATCAGAAGCACGTATCATCTTCCGAAAAATAAGAAAGCAAAATAATTATTTTTCATGTTTAAAATGACTGCAAATATGACAATACTTAGATAACATAGTTCCAGAAATACGGACTCCTGTCCCATTCCATCAAGCCAGTTAGGATATACATGGATTAATAAGAAACATCGATGTAAGCCATGTTGGATTTCCTGCACCACATGCTGTGCATAAAGACTTACTCCTATGAATTTTCATATCTAATATTAGTAGCAACACGTTTGTTTATTCCTCCGCCAAGAGTAGGTGCCTCGCAGCACAAATGGAGCAATATGAAATTAGGCTAGCATATACTTCCATCCAAAGATGCACTGCTACATCCACCAATTAACTAATACTAAGATCACTTAGTACATTTACATATATCCTCATTAAATTAAAGTTATCAAAACTAATTCATAGTAATGCCCGAAAGATAGGGTAACAAAAATTGCACTCGTTTCAGCTCTTTAAGTCAGCATCTGGGGCACTAGACATGGCCAGGGATTCTTGTTCACTTTTATTCCACTGTTGAGATACTGCAAAAAAATAAAAAACAAACAGGTCACACAAATCCATGCCTCGGTAAAAAAAAATCAAATTTCAGACAATCCATGAACAGTTACTGTGAAAGATATGACACTCAAGATTGAAAGAAAAGGGGAAGAAAAAAAACTCGGCAAATAAGATGCAAAAGTGAAAATGCATGATAGCTGAATGACAAGACCTCCAGGAGGCTACCAAGAGAAAAGCTAAAGCAGAAAGTTCATCATCCGACGGGAATCCTCCACCACATAAGGGCAAAGTTTATCTGTTAAACCACACAAATCAGAGTTTATTCGGACAAAATCTACACATCCCCACAATCCTTTTATTTTATGAGAAATATGATGCGGATGCCACCAAGTTTCGAACACTGGGCATCTTACAAATGGAGAAGGATGCCAACCAGCTGAACTAAGGCTGGTTGGCCCACAACCAGTTAATATCACTTACAGAATGATGCCATCGATAAAAAGCTAAATACAGAGCTACTAAGAGGAAAAGGTACGACAACTAGGGGAAAAAAATAATATTAAGATAGAAAAAACAAGAACCCCGGTTTGCATGCACTCTGTTAAAAATTTAAAACTCTCAGAAAGCCATCCTATTAAGGAAAATACTTGATATAGAAACCATAACATAGAAATAAACAATAAAAGGGAAATAGATTTTAGAGGTGAAGATGTGCTTGGAAGTCTAGCTCATTATCATGAAATAGGCAAAGTAATTTATCAAAACTAATGTTTCAAATGCAGGTTTTTGTCATATACCATCAATAAGAAGCTTTTATTTATGTAGGAAGATTAAATCTGCCAAATAGAAGTGGAACAAAAGAAAATGAAGTATCAAGCATATTGATCATTACAATCCACAAACAGACAGGTATATATCATGCAAACAACAAAAAGAAGATGACTGCTACGTGCATAACTATTATGATAACCATGCTTTGGATGGTAACACCTAGTGAGCTTTATGGGATGCCTGGTTAAGCTACCTACGTTGTCAGATCCAGTTTCAGTGAGCAAAGTGATCAACAATCATTTGATACACAACCATTACGGCAGTTACACTGCTTGGAGATCTCATTGTTTCATCTATCCTCATCATGGATTTGAATGAGTCTCAGATGTATGTATTTCAGTTGAAGTACCCTCAGATGTATGTATTTCAGTTGGAAGTATAGGGCCATTATCATCTCTCTTATAGGTTTTTCTCACCAGCAATCTAATTGTACTTATCATATTGTTGCATACATCATTATCATCAACCAAGCTATTTTCTAGGTTATAAAGCATAACTCAAAGTCGACAAGCCTCCACATAGAGATCAATATAATTTTAGAACTTGCTATAAACCTAATATTACCCATGTAAGAGTTGGAGCAGCTTGGGCAAGAGAGGCATCCCACAAACAGAAAAGGCCAGCTGGTGGGTAGAAAACAAACCTATAAGTGAAACCAAGTCTCATATATTGTGTCAAAGTATATAGCTAGAATTAATGTCCTTATTAATGGATATATTTTTGAATTTAAACCTTGCTTCTTGAATATCAATTTATGTTTACATATAGTTCGATAAAAATGTGAAATCAATCATTAATAATGAAAACTTAAGATTGGAGTAATAGATTAGAATTTTTTGGCATTATCAGAAACTAATGCTCTTTGACAAGATTTTTCCTGTCTGAATGATGAGACTCGTGCCCCTTCATTCATTCTTAGTGGTGCAACCTTGTCAAAGCTTGCTCAGTAACTTGCCGAGAATTCTCTTTCCAACTTAGGAAGAGTTCTGACCCTTGACTCATCTTTCAAGTTATCTTAT
The DNA here is from genome assembly GCA_021397845.1 of Areca catechu. NCBI lineage: Eukaryota > Viridiplantae > Streptophyta > Magnoliopsida > Arecales > Arecaceae > Areca > Areca catechu. The sequence continues at coordinate 54,403,229 of CM038039.1, read as the reverse complement.
TTTTATTTTCCATCAGAAGTTGTACAAAAATAATCTCCAATTAATATATGACACAATCATTTGCATAGTTCATGCAGGATGCAGTTCCTAGTTATGTTCAAGTACTAGCCTTTCTAACAGAGAGGTCCTGGTCATTAATGAATAACCAGAGAAGAATATTCACAAGTTCCATACCCATGATAATTCAGCTAGGGGAACCTTCTGGAATACGGGAAATGCTGAAAATGTGTGGAAAGAATGCATAAAAAATTATACAAGAAACAAAATATTTACACTCACATGTAAGCATCAATAACAAATAACAGATAATTATGGAGATAAATGAAACAGCATAAGCTATTTACTATTCCAATTATATTTTAATCCATGAACACTTAATATATGTAAAATATTTGACTATTAAAAAACAAACTTTTACCATAATTCATCGCATCAAAACTTCATACATTATTTGGATACCCTCGAGACTACTGTATCCATGTGGTAATTGTCTAACTGGTTTATTAGGTAAACTTCAGATATTTGGTATTATATATTGGTCTAAAAATGAGGCATCATCAGCCTGACTCAGTACAACATTATCATCATATTCTGAAATAGACCCTACATGACTTCATCAAAGCCTTTTTCCAAGAGTTTGGTGGAAGTCACTTCATGCTCAAAAATAGGAAGCATGATTAACTACAGTTCCAATACTCTAGCTTTGGTTCAGAATTCAAATATAAACATAATCAGAACTTTTATTTATTACATATGATATTCTTTTTTCTCACACTAGATGAATTTTTTGTTTGTAAAGTTACTTATCCTTACAATATGGAATAGAATATCAGAGATGGTAGATCATATCCTTACCCTACAGAAGAAATTGGATTAGATAGATGGTAGGCTTTCAAATAAGTACTCCTATAGTAGTACATTTTTGAGCTTCAATACATCAGAATATGATGTACCAGTAGGAGTAGATTGGCTAATTATGTTACTCAGAAGTTCCACATACATAGGCAGCTCATCATTGAGTATAAGTATATAAGCTAATATCATTATTGTGATGCATTTTCTTCAATTCAACACCAAACACATTGCAATCACAGGATGAATATATAATGCAAATCAGTAGCAGCACATCATGATCAATGAGTCAGATTCATGATCAAAGGCAAGCAGCAGTAAGCACCACAATTTGTCCTTAATCAAAAGCAGTTGAAATAAATCTATAAGGATTCTGATGCCAAGACCAAAACCATTTAACAACTATGTAAATTAGCTTTCAAGCACACATCAAGAATAATTCAAAGAGAAATGTGGGTCAAACGCCTGAAGTCATGTATAGTGGTCCATTTCTTAGTACATTTTATTTCATCCTGTTTGGGTCAGACAACTTATTATGAGCATCCTATGACATCTTATAAGATGCTTTAGGTAGTTCTAAGCCCAGCAGGATTAGATGGATTGTAATCCAACGGTCTAGATTTTTTAGCTTGATTATTTTCATCTCTTTGAATGACTGTCTCAGGATTTAGAATGCTAAGATTCCAAACAGTAGGACACGACCTGACAGTTATGGTTATGCAACACTCTTCTCCTCTTCATAAGGAGCATTGTAAGGTTGATGGTGTTTAATATCTTTTTTAACAGATTTGCATATATCCTTTTGAATCTTTTAGGTCAGTTATCCTCTGAATTTTGTAATCCATCATTAGTTGAGAATTTGAGATTGAGGAGACCACAGTCATTTCACACTCTACTTCGTTATACCCTAATTTATCTTCTAATTTTCCTCTGGTTTCTTATTGTCATTTGGTAACAAAGCCTTGCTTATCTTTCCATTATTTGGGCATTAGAACAGGTTCATTTAGCATGCATCATCTAAATGTAAAGCAATTCTGTTTTTTCATGTTTGTGTGAAGCATTTTCCTTGTACTAGTACAACTAAGATGCAGAACAAAATAACTCTACAACATAAAAATACAATCAAGGGTTTTAAGTTGTTATATGTACCTTTCTTCATCAGTACATAAGACAAAAAAAATGTTTAAGAAGATAAATGTAAACAATATAAAGATTGCTTTGATGTGATTAACAGAAATTGCTATCTTCATGACTTCTGATACTATAACAAAATCTTCTCAAGGGAAGTAATACTGGTTCAAAATATTGTCTAGAGTTGTTACAATATTCTTGGCACATTTTTCTGGCGGTCCATCTGCCTCGACCATAAGAAAGCTTTTTCCCCTAGTCCATTCCAAATTCTTCTATTAAACATAATATTTCTTTCACCCATGGTTTGTGTTTTTCATTTATATCCAATCTTTACCACTTACCATGAACTAACCCATAAAATAGACACTTCTGCAACTTGAAACATTTGAGGATACCTCTCACCAACCTCTCATAAGCCCCAGCCACACCATGCTACATATGACCAGCATTTGTCCTTTCAAAACCCTGGATCAAGCCAAAATTAGTTTTACTAATGCCAGCAATCATTAAAGATGAGCTGCTAAGGCCTAATTGAGGATGAAATGAACATAAAAATCAGCCATGAAGTGCCTTAAGCCCTTGATCATTGTTCAGATCAATGGGGGGCCATGTTGTCAGATCAGCAAGTGATCAAGATATTTCAGAACTCATCAAGTTGCTAGAACCATCAACAGAGTGGAATGGAGGATCAGAAGCATCAAATGGTCAGCTTAGTTTCAGCAAAAGAGTCTGTGTGCTCACAAAATCTTCAAGGAGGGGAACTTTAAGCAAAGTTTTAGTGTTTTGAGTCTTATTTAAGCTTTGGACTCCCAACTTATATATAGCACCTTTTCTTGCCTTTTGCTTATTTGTTAATTTAAAAGTTATAGGTGTAGATCACTTAAGAATCCTTATTGGAGTCAAATTATGTCCAAAGAGTCCTACAGTAACAACTAACAATAGGTAAGATGGGGTTTCTTTTAATACAGGGCAACAGTTTCTTAGTTATTTTAGTCTCTTTAAATAGTTGTTCATATAGAGTAAACCAATTTTAAAAGTTATTGGAGATTGTAAGAAAATGAGGAAGCCAGGATTTAGTAAATACCTCCAACCCACCCACCTCCCCCACCCCCCACCCAAAAATAAAACCTTTTGCCTATATTATTTTTCCATCATTATCATTTCTTGCTGCTATTCTCTCTTCCTTTTTGTCATTTCACAGCAGATCGGCTTCATGAATAATTCAGGCCTCATCTAAATCAGGACCTTTTTTTACTCAATTTGATCCTACAGGAACCTTAGAGATCTTTTCTTTCTCCTTTCCTTATATGAGAATTAGATGGGGATGCCACCACCCAGATTCAAAACCGAGGACCTTTCCCATGTCAAAAGGATGCTACCAGATGAGAGTCTAAACAACTAGCTACAAGACTTTTACCCTCATTCTTTAGATCTTTTTACTAACTAGATTCATAAAGCCTCCACTTTATTGTAAAATTCAGCAGAATTGTTTCCCTGTTACGTGAAATTAATTTTTTGATCAGCATATAATCAACTCCAAAATTCCTAAAACCTCTAAATTAATCTTCTTAGTATCTGCCCCCTTCTCCAAGCCCTAGGGCAGACTAGAAAGCTTCCCTATTTCATATACTTCATAAAATTGTCTGTTTCCATGCTGTACAATAAAAATGGACAGCAAGTGAACTTAATTCTAGGATTCTATACTTAAGGGTCCATAATAGGATCCATTTATTGACTTAAAATGTCTTGCTTATTAAGTAATATTTGCATATCATCCCATGTATGAACCATGGTCAACATAAGCCAACGATTACCCTTAAAAAGAGTTGGGCATTACAATCTTTTTTAAAAAATATTCATAGAAATGCCACACAATTTCATTGATGGCATGAAGATAAAATAGTTGTGAAAAGATAAATTTAAACCATGGTTTGCTCTTAATAAGCTGAGAACTTTCATCCCCTTTTTGACTTTGTGTTCTTTCTTCTTCTTCTTTTTTGCCAATAGTGCTACCCATGTTTCATTGAAATTGAGGAGCAGAGTACCCCAATGCCAAAAAAGCTAACCAGCACCACTGTATCAAATAAATAAAACCTAATAAGTGGGGTCATTCAGACCAAAGAGACCTTGCTTAGAAACAAGATAAATCTCAAAGAGTCACAAATAGATTAGCATTGGCTGGCTAGAGATGGTGATCAATATAACAGAACACAGAAAAAAGGAAATTCCATACCTCGGTAAAATCATCACATTCCAAATAACTAAGCATTCCGCCCCATGAGAGGAGAATTAGGACACAAGGTAAAGAGCAGCTCATCATTTTTGAGATGGAGATCAAAAGAAACTGTGAGTGATGAACTCAAATAAAAAAGAGCTTTGGCTCATTTCGGGGTTGGACAAGCACACTGGAAGATAGAGGGAAGAGGAAAGTGATGACAGCTTTGCCTTGATCTGATGTAGCTGGTGATCTTGCATTGATCCCCCAGCAGATGGCAGTTTACCTTGATGTCCCAGTTGATGGTGGATGGCTAGGGATCTGTTATTAGGAAACAACTGTGGAATGGAGGTCAACAAAAAAGCTGGATGGGACATGTAAGAAAGAGGAAGGGGAAGTGGGATTTGGCAACATTTAGATTTTGGGGAATCGGGAGTTTGCCAAATTGTTGTTTTGCCCCCCCACTCCCACCCCCAACCCCCCAAGCTTAGTTATCTAGATATCCAAATCCAAATATAAGGCACAACACTAAACCTATGTGTGGATCCAGATCCACGAAATTTTATGGAGTGTTATTTGGATCCATATTTGATTCTGGGCTGGATAGCATAATTTGTACTCATATCGGCTATCATCCAAAATGTTTTTAGTCAAGTCACTAACTCTCCAAGTAGGAATGTTGCTCACAATCAACAAGAAGATACATCAACATTCACTTCCTCCTCTTAAGCATAACATTTTGCTAAAATGATTGATATCCAATAACTAGTCTCTGGTCAAAAACTTTCTTGCATCCCATTTTGCCTTTCAACGTAGGATGATGCTCTGATACTAAAATTGATACAAGAAAGAACACAAAGAAAGATCTTTTATATTTTACAGTTTAAGAGATGTTTCGATAGCAAGAGCTGAAAAGCATATTTGATTTCTGAAGATCAGGTTTAGATTTTTGTTGAAGTCTTGAAGTAAACTAGAAAGGTCTTTGTTGGGAAACAAATTAAGAACAGGTATGGATTACAGGATTTTTAAGATTCAGTTTGCTTAACATGGATGTTTTCTTGCAGCAAAGGGAACTGTGATTTGGGATACTATGTTGGTTGGAAAGTATAAGAATTAGATGAGAAAAATAAACTACCAAATAGTCTGGAGCAGATACAACACCCAAGTACTTGGCAGCATACTTAGGTTAAAGGAGTCAAGACATTGAGACATGAAAACCACTTGATTGATTTAATAAATTGAGATAATGAAAAAAAAAATCTCAATTTGGCTCCCTTAAAAGTGTTTCAGATCCAAAGCCTACTTCAGATCTAACACAAGGAGAGTGAATTGAAGCATCCAGCAAAAAGGTTGCAAGCATGCCTGAAGGCTACAAACCGAGCCCCACACTGTAATCAAACCAAGACAGAAGGTGGAAGAATTATGAAGGAGAAAAGGAGAAGAAATTTTGTTAATTTCAATAAGACTTGAATTTTCAACACCTTATTTCTCCTTTAAAATCTTCTTAAATCCTAAAGTAGTCATGTGGATGGTGAAACAAATAAGATGAAAAGATCGAATCATCAACGAGTGAAAAGCCGAAAAAGAAAAAGCCTTTTGATGGACCATATGTGAGAGCCAGTTTGTTAGGAGGGAAACTGCTTTCCTTTTCCTTTTCCTCATTCGTTTCACCTATCATGTTTTTCCTTGTCTTCCCTTCCTGCTTTGTCTTCTCTCTTCCTTCCATTTCTCCTTTCAATAAAACTTGAATTTTCAACACCTTATTTCTCCTTTAAAATCTTCTTAAATCCTAAAGTAGTCATGTGGATAGTGAAACAAATAAGATGAAAAGATCGAATGATCAACGAGTGAAAAACCGAAAAAGAAAAAGCCTTTTGATGGACCATATGTGAGAGGCAGTTTGTTAGGAGGGAAACTGCTCCCCTTTTCCATTTCCTCATTCGTTTCACCTATCATGTTTTCCCTTGTCTTCCTTTCCCGCTTTTTCTTCTCTCTTCCTTCCATTTCTCCTTTCTTTCCTCTCCTGCATTCTAAAAGGAATCAAAGGTCCCCACAATCCATGAAAACAAGATGAGCAAATCATTTACCCTCCTCTCATTCTCAAATTTGAGGCCAATGTGGATAAATTTTGGGCTCCACGATTTATAAATTTGGACCACCTTAACATTAAGGGCCCATAACGATCTTTTAATTGCAATCTATGCACCAGGAAAAATGCTAAAAACTTTACAAAATAAAATAAAATAAAACTCTAAAACGGGTTCCCACTAAAATCTTCCAAAAGAAAAAACACCATATCCAAGTAGACACATAACAAGAAAGATTTTACAAAAATAAATAAAGAAGGGCAAGAAATGCATTGTTCGGATACTATAGAGTTCCATCTGTAGAACTGTTTTGACCTTCATGTATGACCATAAGACTTTCCTGGCCCAACATAGGATTTATATACACTAGTCCTTCTCAAAGTAGGATTGAAACCATCTCCGCAAAAATAGAGCAAAAAAAAAAATCCAAAAATTACCGAGCGTTGAAACCAAATTGCCAAAGTTGCTACTGAAAAACTTGAAACATACTAGCAAAAAGTGCTCAAGATTTCCTGACATATCTTCCTTATCTTTTAGACTATTTACCTCTCTTCCATAAAACCTCTACCCTCTTCTCACTTAAATTCATCAGCCTTGGAACCTAATCCACGCACCAGTAAAGAAATGAGATAGCATGCATGGAAGCATGAAAAAACCATGAAGAAATTTTAACAATATTGACTTATTGAGGAAAAGGGGCCATAATGATGATCAATGCGTTACAAATATAGAAAGGAAAACACCGCACTCTATGTTGTAAAACCAATGCAGCGGAATCCTTGAAACTTAAATGAAAGTGATGCCTACAGAAGTGAGCATAGAGTTTTGCAGAACATACACTCGTATCCTGGTTCCCGAATTGGAGTAGCTAATGTAACATTTTTTATCCTACCTTAAGAACATTTTAAATGGTAAAGAAAAAAAAGGCAATCTTTTGGAGAAAAGGTTAATGCAATCACGCCCAAAGAAATCTTGGTCATGATTTAGAAAAATCCTTTCTACCCAAAGTTATTGCAAGTACAAAGTCCTTGATTTTAATTCTCAAAATAGTTACCCTTCAATTATCCTAACGAGGATGGTGCTCAAGTTGGGAGTAGAACAAAATGTGAAGGCTGAAATTGAGTTCTTGTTTATCATTATTCCTTTATCAATATGTTTCATTGAATGACTGAATATATCATACACCAAAATTTAAAAAAGTTACAGGATGCATATTTAAGATCTAATCCTACAAGAATAGTACAAGCCAATAAAGGCCTGATTTAGAGGCCAATGAGGGCCTGATTTAGATGACAGAGTGGATTTTTTTCTCTTACTGGTGTTCCAATTTGCTCATATTCAGACAATTGTTTTAAACATAAAAATAAAGATATTTTCAAAATAAAAAGGATACTCCATGATGTCCATGAGAAAAGAAGCTTGTTGGCCATGGTCCAACAACATGACAAGGAAGCATAAAGAACTGTTCATACATTTGTTCACAATCTTTTTTCTAATCAGCAACATTTAACCAGTGCTATGGTCAACATATACTTAAATCCACCAATCTAGTAAAGAGGCCAAAAAAAAAAAAAAGATGTGAATGTGCTTAAGGGATGAGGCAGCAGGCAAATTAACATACATTAAAGATACTGCAAATATAAGAACAAAGACTAAAATTCAGTGAACCAGAAATAAATAATATAATCCCAAGCCGTATGTGTGTTTAATACCATTGAATAATAAGCCTCTTGTCAAGGATGCTCATGATAAATTGATTAAATAAAAGAAATGCAAGTGAAGAACACTTCTGACTTAAGCAAGATCTTAAAAGAATGCTTTTACCTATTTTGATCGTGGAGAAAATTCATCTCCATTAGGTGGCATCATACACTCATCATCACCCTCCAGGCCAGCAGCTGCAGAAACAAGTGCAAGGGCATCCATGGGTCCAATTGTTGGTGATGCTAACAAAATTTAAAATAACAAATCATAGTCACATATTAAAATAAATTAGGAAAGAACAAACTAGTTAGCTCTGAACTGGTGCCTTACCTTCAATTTCATCTTTTAGCCAATCCTGTGCACATATGATGCCTTGCACAATCATTGGGTCCATGGGACTCAGATACTGATTGAGTGTTCTAGCTTCACTGCCTAATGGAACAGTTGACACAGGAATCGCCAAAATATCACGGGCCATTATAGAAAGGACAGGATATTTTGCTGCATTAAACTTCCACCAAGCTAAGATGTTAAAATTATCATCGAGGCCTTCTTTTGAGGGATGAACAGCTTCCTCCAAGTACATATCCATATCAGATTTTGATGGTTGACTTGATGAAGTCTCTTGAAGATACTGATCAAGTCCTCTCCGTGTATCAGACAGCGTAACGCGATAGGATGTTTTAGATTCTCCCCCAGTTCCACTCTCACAACTAGTGTAGCCACTAGTATTTCCTACATAGCAGAGGAGTGCTTGATTTTTTGAAGAATTAGCTGATTGAAGTGCATATTCATTGTAAAGGTTTATAAAACTGTTACGAATATTATCGATCTTTGCCTTGGCTTCATATGGATCACCATAGATTAGCTTGAAGTAGTACTCGATAGACTTCATCTTGTATCGAGGATCTAAAATAGATGCAATTGCCATTACTATTCGAGTCAAGTCCCAATACTGTTCAAATTTCTCAAGCATTTGTGCAGCCATTGATGCAACAATTGGATGCGGGCTCATGCACCAGGTCTTCATGAGCAAATGAATTCCACATATATCATTGAAATAAAGATTGGCAGTTGGAACTCTTGTGGCTGAGAACTTCTCTATAACATTGTACAGCACTTCTAGACATTCAGTAACAGCTTTAGCATCACTCCAGGCCTTGGAAGATAAAAAGTCCGTGAAATCAGTATCCCATTCTGCCAAACAAGAGAAAGCATCTTGATATTGGCATGCAGTTTCAAGCATTAAATAAGTAGAGACCCAGTTAGTTGGAGCATCAAGAACTAATGGCTTCTCTGGGACTCCCAGTTGCTTTGCTGCCTTCTGAAATCTTATGCTCCTTTCTTGTGAGGATTTCACATATTGCACACCATTCCGGACTCTATTAATTAACTCACATGCCAGTTCCATACTTTCTTGGACCATGAGATTCAGTACATGTGCACAGGAATGCACACAAAATAGATCACCATTAGAAAGAAGGAAACCTTTCGGCCGAAGAGATTTGAGAAGCTCTCTTGTCACTATATCACTGGTGCTACAATTATCTAAGAGTATGCTACCTAGTTTTTTATCAATATTCCACTCGCGCAACTTCTCCGCAATGGATTTACTTGTTTCTTCGCCGGTCAATGGAGCTTCAATGGGTACAAAGTTGAGAATCTTCTGCTTAAGCTTCCACTCATCATCGATATAGTGGCATGTCAAGCAGACATATTCCAGACCCTCGCCCGATCTCCACATATCAACCGTAAGACTAACTCGACAAAGAAGCTTGTCAAAAGCCTCATGCAGCCTAAGCATCGAATTCTCGTAGAACTTCATGCAATCTCCTTTCAACACATCATAAGATGGTAACTTAAACTGCGGCTGAAGGTTTCTCACAAACGTTCTAAAGCCAACGTGATGAACGATGGAGAAAGGATAGCCATGTAGAACGATCATACGGGCAAGGTCCTGCCGACTCAGTTCTTGATCAAACTGAGGGTGCTCCAGACCAGGGGCACCATCATTCTTCGCATCGGTCGACTTGAGGACCAGCCGCCGGACGACCAGCTTCTTCCTCTTTATTCTCTTGCTGGACATGCAAATCCCCAAATGGTTCTTCAAATGGGTGGTCCCGCTCCGACTGCTCGCGGTCAGCTGCTTCTTGCAGTGATTGCAGATTGCGACGAAACTGCCATCGGCCTTCCGCTCTTTGGTGAAATCATTCCAGACGAGCGATCTCAACTTTCTTGATCGAGGATTGTGCAATTCGGAGGCGTTTGTATTACCCGATCCTTCCATCTCGGTGGATTCTGACATAACTGGATCATGAAACTTTCATCGATGAAACCAAAAGAAACTTCATTCCATTTAAATAAAATTCGATGATGCAAAAATTTACTTCACATTAAACGCTGCCCTCCAAAACAAAAAATTACCCAATCCGCTGCATTTTATTTAAATAAAAAGAAGGACAAACTTTTAGAAGAAGGGAAAAAAAAAAATTACTCGTTCCTCGATCAGCTGAAATTTAAGAGATAGAGAGCGGGAGGAAAAGAAAAAATCAAAGGAAAATCTAACCCTCTAGGGAGCACATTGGGCTTATTTCGGCGCGCTTCAAGAAAATCATAGAAATCTTTATCAAACAGAAAATCTTATGAATGAATTTAATCCGAAACCCTAGCCGAAATTATGAAAGAACATGTCTAGAACCCCAGCAGACGGGTGCTGAAGAAGAAAATTTAGAAGAGAGATCACGAGAGGAGGGTGGTCCGGGATCAGGGTTCTGTTTGTGATGGGGATCGAGAAAGGGGGAGAAGGGAACGGGGATTTTGGAGGGGGGGGGGGGGGAGGGAGGGTCTCGGGGGTGCGTTATCGGACTTACCTCCCCGGCGAGGGACCGGGTGTATTATTTGGAGAAGAAGAATCCGCGGACGGCGGATCCGCTCGGCAGCCTCGGCGCGCCCTTCGGTGTTTAGCAGCAGGAAGAGAACAGGAAAGACCGGGGCCGTCCCATCCACCCGCTCCGGTCCGTCTTCATCCGCATCTAAACGGATCGGATTCAACAGCCATATCCGATTCAAATCCTATCCGCTCTTGCGGTTTGGAATTTTATTCTTCTGGATTCGATTTTGGCTTTGGTTCCCGGTCAGGCAAGGAAACTTGACGGCTAAGTCCGCTTCCACGGCTTGGATTTTTTTTTTACATCCTTGTTCCATTTGATTTCGGTTTTGGAATTTAAACAAGGCTAAACTTGACAAATAGCCCTTCGGCCCTTCCGTGATTGCTATTTTCTGATTAGTCCAGTGGACTTGGCATTTTATTTTTTAGTCCTTATAAACAATTAACTCTAATTTCCCTTTCATACTCCTTTTTTTTTATATATATAATAAAAATTATTAAGCCAGTCTAAACAAATATAGCTAAATACATATATCCAAACTTTTTTTTTTTTTTTTTTTTTTGATATGTCTATCTAAAAAGTATTAAATACATTTTTTGATTTGGACGATCCATAATGGCACCATATAGATGACACCATCTCTATCTTTCCAACTTTCACTGGCATCTGCTCAAATTGAGACGGACAGCCTTAACAAGGTCAACTATGATATTATGATTTGACTTGGCAGATGGAGATCTAAGTTGATATCCAAGCCCCCTCCAAAAAAAAAAAAAAAAATCATATATATATATCTTTGTTTGGTGTCAAATGTTTACTGGTAATTGTTGAAATATCTCTATTGATTGTCTTATTTTTTCCCTCAACTACCAAGTTTTTTCAAAAAAAAATAATTGCCACTTACATTGCAGATCACTCGGGCGCATTTTACATGGACATGTATGGGAATGGCCCTAGGGCAACTTAGGAATATTTTACTTTTTTTAATGTATTTATATAAAATTTATATGAATGCTCCATTTTATCAATATAAATAAATAAATAAAATAAAATTTTTGGGGAAATGTTATTTTGATCTCTTAAATGCATCAAGGTTGGCTCCAATTGTTCCAAGCTGATTAGAAATTGGCTTGTCATTGATTTGAATTATATCAACTTTAGTTTTTTATCGAAAAGTTAGCATCTTTGCCATCCTTGACTTACTTGGAGATTTTTTTTCTATTAATTTTGCATGTGGTTGCTTTTACCGTCTCCAATTTTATCAAAAAAAGGAAAAAAAATTTACTTGGAGATTTACATGAATTTTTGCATGAACCATGTGGATTACTCCATGTAGATTATACTTGAAGGCGATCCATGATGTCTTGGTTTGACTTTAGGCAAAACTCAACTACTTTATCCTCGAATGAAACATTGAGCCATTAGGTCAAGCCTTAGCCATCTAGTATGCATTTCCATTTATACTCATATCACTTTTAATCTTTGATCATGTCTTCCTGACTTGATCGAGTCAATTGATCATTGCAAGTCAACCATTGCCTTCTTTCTGATGTATAGCAACATCCAAGAATGGTACAAGATCCTGGGATGGTGAAAGAATGATTGATCTTCTTTCCTGTTATTGATAATTGAATCGGATCCTGAACAAATCTCAAAATGTTTTAAACTTTTTAGTTTACCTATGCAATTCATTGTGCAATCCAATGGTGGATTCGTGCAAAAAAAGATGAATTATTCTTATATAAAAGATAAGTAGAACAGGGAGTATTTGTAGCAATAACAACTAGATCGCCTCCTCGGCTCAACGGGATCTTGACTTCTATTCCACCACTATATGATGGATAGAGTTGACTTAATGACTTAAGGACAATAACCTATGTTGATAACCTACCTTTCCACCAACAACATAAACAACAAATATTCTCTCCATTCCCCCCAAGCTTCACCTCCACTTTGTCACGATAAAATCTTGCTTCAAGGATTTGACAATATTTATCCATACACAACCTTAAACCAAGTAGCTTATGTATCGAATTAAATTTAAAATTTTGAAATAATATGTCAAATTAATTTTAAGATTTTTTTTTTTTTTATTTTTACATATCCTATCCTTTCCTATCTATAACGGTCCATCCATGTCTCATTTTTCACTTATCATATTAATAAAATAATTTTTTAAAATTAAAATATTTATATCACTTTAGAAAATATTGTTATGTGCAGTCAAAAAATAAAAAAAAACAATAATTCGGTAAATAATGCATTAACTATGATTTTTTGTTTTAACAATAAATAACGTCTACTATAATTATTATAATTTAATTCCAATAATCTTAGTCCGGACAAATTTGAATAAAATTGACAATTAATGTGTTATAACATTTTCTTACTCGAGATTTTGCATAGCATCTTGGTATATTTTTTGTGCACCAAAAATTAACTCCCATAATCTCGGTCATCAAATCAGGCATTTTTTGACGGACATGCTTCCGGCGTAAGATGAGGGGGGAAATCGGCAAGAAACCGCCATGCGATGCGACCACCTCCACCAGCCCACTACTTCCCGCAGCTCCTGTCTCAATATTGCTTCGCGCTTTCCCGCGGCAATGGCATCCCCCCGCACCCCCACGCCTTCCCTCCCCTCCTCAAGGCCTGTGCCTCCCTCGGCCTCCTCCCCGTCGGCCTCGCCCTTCACCTCCACGCCGTCGTCTTCGGCTACTTACCCCGCGACCCCTACATCTCCTCCTCCCTCCTCCACTTGTACTCCCAGAACGGGGACCTCGGCAGCGCCCGTCGCGTATTCGACCAAATGCCACCCCCTCTCCGCAACACCGTCGTCCCCTGGTCCGCCATCATCGCCGCGTACTCCCGGGCAGACGACGCCGCCGCGGCCTTCTCTCTTTACAACCAAATGCGCGGCCTTGAGATCCAGCCCAATTCCATAACTCTGTTAGCTCTGCTCTCGGCGGCCGTCTCGCGGCTCGACCATTCACAATGCCTGCACGCCTCCGCGATCCGACATGGTTTCGAGGCCGATATCGTCCTCGCCAATTCGATGCTGAATGCGTACGCTACGTGCGGAAGATCCGATCTCGCTCGGAGATTGTTCGATTCAATGCCGGTGAGAGACATCATTTCATGGAATTCTATGCTTTCGGGCTGCGCTTGGACTGATGGATGTGCAACTGGATCGATTGATTTGTTCAAGAGAATGAGAGCCGTGAGAGGCATCCATCCTGATCATCAAACTTATGGGTCTTTGATATCATGCATCACAAACACAAAGAACGGAGGAGGAAGAGGAGTATCGATACAATTAGGCAAGTCATTTCATGCTCTGGTCGTGACCTCTGGAGTTGGATCAGATGCCCATGTTCAGACTGCTCTTGTCAGCATGTACCTGAAATTTGGAAGATTGAATGATGCATTTCTGCTCTTTGACCAAGCTCAGGATCATCGAGACATTGTATTGTGGACTGCCATGATCTCGGGTCTTGCCCAAAACAATGGAGCTGACAAGTCCCTGGTTGTTTTCTCCCGGATGTTGAGCTTGAGAGTGATGCCGGCGACCACGACAATAGCTAGTGCTTTATCAGCTTGTGCTCAGTTGGGCTTGTCTAGTGCAGGGGCATCCATCCATGGCTATGTCATAAGGTGGAGAATTCCATTAGATACTGCTGCTCATAACTCACTCATGACCATGTATGCAAAATGCGGTCATGTAAGGCTGTGCCGATGTGTCTTTGATATGATGCAAGAACGAGATCTTGTCTCATGGAATGCAGTGATTTCGGGTCATGCTCAGAGTGGCCATTTAGCAGAGGCGTTCATTCTTTTCAGGAGAATGGGATTGGTGCAACAAAGGCCTGATACGATTACCATGGTTTCACTCCTCCAGGCCTGTGCATCTGTAGGGGCTCTCCACCATGGGAAATCAGTTCACAACTTCATAATCAGACATGGGCTGCATCTCTCCATCTCCATTGACACATCTCTGGTTGATATGTACTCGAAATGTGGCAATCTAGAGGCTGCTAGAAGGTGTTTTGTTTTGATGCCACAGCAGGATCTTGTGTCATGGAGTGCAATCATCTCAGGGTATGGGAATCATGGAATGGGAATTCTTGCTCTTAAAATGTTTGAGGACTTCCTTGGTAAGGGAATGCAGCCAAATGATGTCATGTTTCTAGCCGTGCTTTCGGCTTGTAGTCATACAGGGCTCGTTTCAGAAGGTCTAAAAATATTCAACTCCATGGAAGAGGATTATGGTGTGGTAACCAGGCTTGAGCATTGTGCATGCATCATTGATATGCTTTGTAGGGCTAAGAAGGTGCAGGAAGCACTTGACTTCATAAAGACAATGCCATCAAGCTGCACTTCTGATGTTTTAGGGATTCTTCTTGATGCTTGTAGGACAAATGGATTTCTACATCTTGCAGAAGAGGTTGCAAGAGAGATTGTCACATTGAGGCCTGAATCTGCTGGAAATTATGTCCAGTTGGCAAATAGCTATGCTGCGATGAGAAGGTGGAATGGTGTGGGGGAGACATGGGCACAGATGAAAGCACTGGGCCTCAAGAAGACACCTGGATGGAGTTTTATCGAGTTGAATGGGAGCATCACGACATTCTTTGCAGATCATACTTCGCACCCACAGCATTATGAGATGGTATTATTGTTGAAGATCTTAGATGGTGAGATGAGGGAAATTAGCAAAAGCTCCACTCCGAAGCCATTTGAGTTTGAGCAAGGACGGATTGCCCTAAGTAGAACACATGAGTTCCAATCAATCTAAGAGCATCATGTACATGTTGCTCAATGCAAATGAAATCAATGAACTTAAGATGTTTCATATTTAGACCTGAAGACTTCGAAGTGCAATTGCTTTACTGGACAGAGGATTGCAGCATGATGAATGATCATTGACAAGCTCTTTAAACAGCTGCCAATTTGCCTCTCATTGGGCTTTTGCCATCTCAACCTTAAAATTGGATATTGGTCATAGAAGATACTGATCAAAAGCGCCAAATTTGGGGAGACCGATTTAGTCAAACAATGTAGAGGTTTCAAACTGGTGATGCCTGAAACTGCAGTGAGGATTCAGATGAAGGAACTTCTGGCAATGCTTTACATATTGAGACAATTTGCTAGTTGATATAGTGGATTGTCAGTTGCGGAACTGCCGTGTGCGGTGCAGATGCCAACGATTTTTTTTCTTCCTCATTTTAGAACATACATGTTAGAACCACCTCTGCATCACCACCAAGAAATGAGAATCAATCATCACACTACCGCATCCAGTGATATATGGAATTCCAATGAATTTCATCCCCAAGATGTACCTTGAACGATCATGAAGACAGGGAAGCCATCATTCGATCATGTTGGGATTGGAAGAAGGCCGGCTAGAGTGGCGCCAATATCATGCCATGGTTCTAGATGCATGGCAAGATGAACGTGTGGGCTTTTGTTCCTGAAGGATGTTCGATTACTTGTATCTGATCGGATATGTTTTGGTAAAGAGAAAGGCATCCTTCTCTAGCAACGAAAAGGTTGCTGCTGCTGATGCTGCTGCAGGGAGACGCTTGGGATCATTCCTAATGGTATTAGGCAAAAGCTCTACTGTCATTATTATCAGAAGTGGATGCCTGTGCTTTCATTCAACACATTGTTTATGGTCAACTGCTTTTATTTGGTATTTCAGTTAATTTCTCATGAAAGAGAGAAATCGTCGATGCTGATTATGTCTCGTTGTCCCTTGACCTCCTTGGTATTTTCATTTGACTTATTTTGTATTTTGATTGCGCCAATACCCTATATTAGAAATGGGAGCCATTGGTTCGTGAAACCGTTCAGGTGGCATGATCTTGCAAACTGAATTAGGGTGTCGAGTCCTGGACCAAGACCATTCAATAACTTCTGAATTATGCAGATTTTATGATTTATTCATGAGTTGTTCACAAATAAACTAATATTTTTTATGTATTAAAATTAATATTTACCGCCCATGGTATTCATTTGTTATTTTTTAGATAGATATCGTTAGATCTTAGAAAACCACATTTTTTTTAAAAAAAAAAAAAAATTATAGTTGTCTTTCCAAACTAGTGACAAATTTGGGAGGTTTTATATTTTTGGCGAATTCCAAAAGTTTTACCTCCGCATGATTTCTTCCTGAATGCTAGGGTCCATGAGAACATATCTAGCAAGACCAATCAACTAACGTATCTGATTAACAAAAAAATAACCCTCTAGCATAGAATATCGGTGAAAGGCACGCCATCATCTTACACTAACTTTGGATTTCCAGGAAAGCAATAAAAGATACTTCCAACACCAAAAATTCGTATAGCGAGCATAAGCAAGAAAACGATGGAAAGATGTTGAAGTTCTGGACTCGGTTTATGGAGCACATATTGATACACAACAAAGCCATACCTAAACAAGAGAGAATAACAGAACGATTATTTTTGAAAAATGAAGCCAACTACATTGTTTCTAGTAACATGGCTCGAATTTTGGCCCGTAGCTCATTGGAAATTTCTGTGGTAGCATCGGGGGGTCGAGCATTAGAAACTGCGGGCTTTCCTGCTTGATCACGGTTTAATAATCCTACCGTCCTTTCTGAATGACCTACAGTAGCTAGATCATCCACGCCTTCAGCTTCTTTCCTCTCGGAATGTGAATTATGTTTTCTTTTGTGGTGCCCGCCAGATCTTTTCCTCTCCTGATCCTCATCTTCAGAGATGTCATGATTCTTGTGATGATGTCGTGACCTGGAACGTTTTCTGTGTCTGTATTCATCTTCTGAAGAGCTATGGTGCTTTCGATGATGTCTAGATTCCTTGTCCTTGGAAGAAGAATGACTCTTCCTATGTTTGCGTTCATCCTTGGTGTGGCCCGAAGAATGTTCAGATCGATGCTTCTTCTTGGAATGCTTATGGTTTTCTTCCGAGTCTTCTTCATGGTCACGGTCCTTGGACCTTAGGTGGTGATTCTTTCGAGACTTGTCCTCCCTCTCATGATCATAATTAGAACCTTTCTCACGAGACTTTACCCTATCCGAGGCCTCGGCATCAAAAGGCACTGAGCTACCTTCTCGTTCCTTGGTCACAAGATCTGAACCTGCACCAGAGAAGGTAGATCCAGCAGCTGAAGCCTCTAGGGGCCCACTTGGTGCAGTAGCTGAGTTAGCCGATGCTTCGATGCGGTGACTGCCAGTCTTTATCATAGCTGAAAACATTTTGGCACGCTTCAGCCTCTCAGCCTTCAGTTTTTGCTCCTTTGTTAGGGAAGCTTCAGAAGAGTCAGCTTCGCTAGAGGCTACGAGCGCTGCAGTTTTTGCAATAGCCTTTGCAATCCAAACATCATCAATAGTTCCAGAACCTTCTCTATTAATCTCTCCACTGGATGCGGGCAAAGAAACACCTCCTTCATTGTTGGAAGGAGGCTTGGAGTTCAGACCGTGACCTTTAAAAGAGGACAAGCTTCCGATACTGGAGGCACGTCCACCATCCCCATGTGTGCGACCTGGACCAGATTCATCAATTGACACATTTTGACGAGCATTGGAAGGGCTCACACCTCTTGTGGCTGCCAGGACAATAGCAGCAGCTTCATCTGCGCTCACTCCAGACTGTCTAGCAGGCACAGAGCACTGTTCTTGTGAATCCTTCTTTGGCCCACCAATTACCATCTTGAATTTCTCCTTCCTCTGCAGGTTGTACAACCACCCTTCAGAAGGCTCTGCTGAGTTCTGGTCATAATCAGCGGACTCTTTAGCAGATGCTTCTTGCAACTTTTTCTTAAACCCACCGGGTCCCTGCGCATCATTTTTCTGATCAGAGTTCCTACTTAGAAGCTTGGACTGCACAAAACAGGAAGATAAAAATGTTGAGCTACAGAAGTTATTTGAACAAAAGTTCGTTCAAAATACGCAATGCCCTGTGGCAACTAATTTGCTTGAAACTTGACATCCAAGATGTCTACCACACAAACAAAAAATATCAGTTGCCAGTTATGCAGTTATTAGTATAGAAAAGAAACTTCTGAATTGATGTCCAGTAACATGCAATTGATGATTTTAATAACTGATATTCAACAATCCAAAAGTTTTTCCTCATTATTTTTAGAAAAGATGATTTTCACATTAGCCAATAAGCAACTTAGAGTTTGTAATCATGGCAATAGACTATTTTGCATTAGTACTAAGATATAATGCAGTAAGTCTTAAAAATGGTAAGTTCTAAATGAGAGTCATGACCAAGAATTAAAATCGACATCATTGCAGCCCCCAAATTCTCGCCAAATGTTGGTACAACGAAGGCCAGTATACCCTAAAACCAGGCACCGACTGACAAGATCATGTCATTTCAGGCACAGTACAGAAAACCTTTCAAGTCCCTTATTTTTATGTTTCCACCATTTGAAGAAAGGAACAATCAAGGTAAAAAGCACACTACTAGCAAATACACAGACAAACTACTAAGCACAAGCTAAATTACCTGAATATCATATAAGCAATGTTTAGTTCCACTTACTTAAATATTACATACAAATAAAGAATGATGCTCTATTTGAGTTCAATAAAAATACTTAAACTTGAAATTCCTTAAGAATAAAAATTGATTCCTCAGCTTTTAAGAAATCCAATCCAAAGTCAGTCTAAAAATGCATCCCTTCTCAAGAATATTGATCTCCCAAAACTGTGTTTCAAAAGTAAAAGCCCTAGAAAAACTAACGCCAGATGATCAAATCAACAACTAAAGGAGGACTTGCAACACTATTCTTAGTTCTGAATTTCCGAAATATAAGTTCTTAAGTTACCAAGCTTAAGGTAATAAAATTCAAAAGATCAAGCATGTTGACATGAAAATACCAACATTTTGTTTCAATCAAAAAAAAAAGGAGAAATATTGACATTTTGTTGAACTTTCAAAATTTAACACAAATCTGAAACAAAAAATCCCAACAAAATGCTTAAGATCATGGAATCATGAAATTCAAATATACCTCCAGCATGCTAAAATTAGAAAAATTAAGAACAGATATTTTCCAGATTCCTTAGGACAATCTTATCCCCCGAAAAATATATATATAAAAAAGGTTCCTTCTCTCAAATTTTATATATATATATATATATATATATATAATCTATTTTTATAAGTTATATGATAATGTCCAAAAAAATTGCAGATTTTATGCAAGAACGGAAGTTACATGATGAGCCATAAGCTAAGTTCATCAAAACACCAAAGCAGCCCCAATTCCACATCATTCTCCAAAACACTGGTTTCAATTGAAACCTGAACCATGCATTTTGCAAAATGCTAGCAGATTCCTAGCTAATGTTCCAATGGCAAGACAGAGAATTGTTGTAATATCAATAAGGCCAGCTGCCAGGTCAGGATGCTATCTTATTTGTTCCACCATTAAAGCTAATACAAATGCAGAGCAACTCCACAATTTTCTAAACAAAGCTAGTCTAAACAAAGAGAAAAGAAAGTGAAACTTGACATAGCAATCCTCAATCAACTTTTGAATGGTGAACATTTTCGTAAAACAAGACTAATAATTGAAACATATTTAATGTTGATTTAGTACCCACTCTGAATTTTAAAAAAATAGTCCACACAACAAACTTATTATCAAAATCATGGGATTCACAGAAAAAAATGCATGATAAAAATCTAAAAAAACAGTGCATCAGCAATAAACTTAGTCAACATCTGAACTTACCTGAAAGGTTCAGAGATCAAGTGTAAAGCCATCATATGCACAAAACATGCAACAAAAATTAAATTTGAGTATAGAAAGTAGAAGATAGGGAAACCATAGTAGCTAAATAAAGAAGAAAGGGATGGTCACATAAAACCAAAGAAAACAATAACGTGGAAATGCAACGAGTAAAAAGACCAAAAAAACTTTAAAAACTAAGGGTAAAATGCACCAACTGCAAATGAGACTACTTTCATTACTCCCTGTTTTTCTTCGACAAACACACATCCCACTGCTATCTTTAATCAGCAAACCTTGATTTATTACCCACCAATAATCAGTTCTCCTATCACCAATCTTCCCTACTTATTACCCACCAACTTCTCCCCCTACATACCCACCATCAAATTATAGGTGGAAGGCCAGGGCAAAAGTGAGAGGGATTAGTAATTTAATCTGAAAGAAGGGTGGTGTAGAATAAGGATGGAATACAAAGCAGTGATGAAGACTACATTAAGAAGATGTAGGGTAGGGTGAATGTTGACAAGTTGATGCAGGAAAACTGAGGTGTGGGATGTGCACCGAGTCACAAGAAATATTAGAAGATTAATAGAAAAACTATAACAAAGGAAACATCAAATGCCAACTTACTCTAGCATGATATGAGGCTTGAATATCAGTAGCATGCCGAATATACATAAGACATGAAGGTACACATGTGCATCTAACAGAAATGATACAATCATGTAGAGGGACACACTCAGTGTCCAAACAATGCAAAATTTAAAGGCAACAACCACGCATGCTTTCTCCAAAAAAAATGAGGGGAAAGATAAGAAGGAAAAGGAGAAACCAACTTCAATTTACAGGAAGTGTTACAAGCATTAAATTTATATATATAGTAAAAGACACACTCAGTGTCCAAACAATGCAAAATTTAAAGGCAACAACCACGCATGCTTTCTCCAAAAAAAATGAGGGGAAAGATAAGAAGGAAAAGGAGAAACCAACTTCAATTTACAGGAAGTGTTACAAGCATTAAATTTATATATATAGTAAAAGACACACTCAGTGTCCAAACAATGCAAAATTTAAAGGCAACAACCACGCATGCTTTCTCCAAAAAAAGAGGGGAAAGATAAGAAGGAAAAGGAGAAACCAACTTCAATTTACAGGAAGTGTTACAAGCATTAAATTTATATATATAGTAAAATGGGAGGAGATGAATTTCATTTACTTAAATCTCTTTAACAATAATGCCTTCACCTTTTGACACATTAACACTCGATAACATAAAGCATTTATTACAGCAATTCAAATTGGTCATCTGACATTGTTTCCTGATGTCAAAAAATGATTTGAAGAGGGAGGTGCATTGAGAAATCAAAGGCCAAGGACATCAAGATAAAGCAGTGTTCTTCAATGACTATGAATGAAACCTTCCAAAATTAGATTTACTATTACCAGCAGCTGAACATGTTAATCATTTCAGAAATCATAGGGGAACATTACCTCGCGAGCTTCTTGTAGAAGTTTGAGATAATATGAGTGATATTGGTTGGACGATAGAAGAAAGGGAAATCTTCCATTTGTTTTATCTTGCTCAATAAGAACCGCTTCAAATTCTTTTCCATTTCTAAGAATGAACTCAACAATTTTATCCATCATCCTTTTCAAGAAAGTTGGAGGCTCCAAAATCAGTGGTCTGGCACTAGAAATGCCCAGTTGGGAATTTTGTGGCTTGCTCGTAACACTGGTACGTGATGCACTGCTATCTCCTGCTTTCCTGCCCAATGCAGCATTAACAATGGCAACATTTGGAAGATGATTCCTTTTGATTGAGGTGACTTTCTCTTTAGCAGCAGCAGCTGGACGTTTGATTGCTTCTTTACCTTCTGATGCCTTGGAGGCAGAGGATTCTCTTTGTTCTAATTTATGAGTAAGCATTGCATTAGCAACAACTTCAGAGGTGCAGGATTCCATGCCCTTAGAGTCAACTTGAACAGCACCATCATCCTCCTCTCCAGAGCCATATATAGATCCAAGCAATGATAATGCTCCACCTGCCGCAACACATGCCTCATCCTCTTGATTCTCTGTTTTTTTCTCTTCTTGTGTTCTACTGGAATCTAGATCAGTTCTCAGAAAGTGAGGATGATCAATAAGGAAGCGGAAGTATGCGTGAAGATGATGGTCAGGCATCAAGAACCCA
Organism: Areca catechu; assembly: GCA_021397845.1. Classification (NCBI taxonomy): domain Eukaryota; kingdom Viridiplantae; phylum Streptophyta; class Magnoliopsida; order Arecales; family Arecaceae; genus Areca; species Areca catechu. The sequence continues at coordinate 54,380,423 of CM038039.1, read as the reverse complement.
AAAGTCGGGTTGTCTCCTTGCTTCACCCTTAAAACAATCTCAGACTGTCCTCCATTCTTACTAACAAATATAGCAGTTCTGGCAATTATCTGATGCAACTTCTCTGTAGGAGGCTGCACAAAAACAATAAAACATACCCATTTAAAAATGGTTGAATATGTGACAAATCCTAAACTGTTCCAATACAAAATTGATAACTCTCAGAAATTCATGATAACTTATATAAAGAACATGAATAGAAAATAACAGCCATGCTCATCCCATTTTATAAATTTGGTTGCACATAGCACTTATATCATTCTAATCCCACCTGCCTATTTCTTACGTCATGACACATCACAAGGTAACATGGTGCCCATGAATGGCAACCTTAGTAAGAACTTCATCTCTGCTCCAAGCATCTGAAACTCATACACGTAAGCCTTAGAAGAACATATGCACCTTGGACAATTATTGCTGTGTCAACTGGAGAAATATTAATAATGATCTACAATGAACATTTCCTTTTATTATCTGCCAAAAAATGTCCACTAAAGAATCACAATATGCATGCATGTACTTACTAAGTTGCTCAGTAAGCTTTCAGGAACTGGAAATGGTGGATGATAACCAGATTGATTAAGCCCAGAACCAAAGTTCCTTGGATCAGCTGAACCATCAGTGTCACCATACGAGAAAGGAACAGCCTGATAAGCACCAGAAACTGTTGCTTCAGGACCATTCATTGTTCCTGCATTCAAGAAGAAAACAACAATCAATCAAGGACAGTATCTAAAACCATATAGCAAGTTTGGATATACAAGCATGTACCAAGCAATTGGCAAAAAATAGAAAGAAAGAGGATGTGGAAGTTTCTTACTTGAAACTTTGAGTAATGCTCATGAAGAAAACTAAGCACCCTTCCTGCAAACTTAAAAATTCAAATCCAACATAATCTTATACAAATTAGTGTGCAACCACTTCTGCATACCATACAGTCCAGTAAAAGAAAGTGTTTGTTACAATTGGGCAAGCTGCTAATGCATCATGCCCCTGAGGGATCATGACAGACAGGAAGTCCGATATATAGGTGGTCTCTTGATACCATTTCCCACTGACAGAACTTACCCATCAGCAGAAACAGATATCACCAGTGTACGGGCACCCCAAAAGAACAAAAAATGAAAAATAAATTGAAAGAAAGAAGCAGTTAAGACACCTCTGTTCGGTAGTGTACATCAACAGCGATATGTCAAAACAAGTATTAATAAGGAAAAAACAACGACAAAGCAAGGATTATCATCCATCCCAGCACGAAGTCACTTCACAGGAGCGCTTTGTTTTCTCCTCTCCCCTTTTTCTGCCGAACAGGGAAAGAGGAACAACAGACAACCAAAACAAGTAAAGAATTAGATATGCACCATCCCCCAGAGAAAATGCTCCTAGCATCCTCAAAACATGTTGTTAAATGTTTCCAGCTGGTCTAGCTAGTGCCATATTGATGTTGGCTTTCAGGCCTAGCCAACCGCATATTAAAATCCATGGTTATTTCACGCCAATGGTAGGTCCAATATTAGGTCATACTTAGTCTACCCTGAGCCATACTAAAAAAGCTGAAATTCAAACATTTGACAGTGAATATATGTAATAAGATCAATGTGTAAGATTACACTGCTTTTTTTCCGCTTGATTCCCCTCCATAATCTTTTCTCTTCCTTCTTGGGCAGTGTGAAGGGCGAGCGGCCTTGAGGAGGTGTAAAATTGCGGCAATGTTTCCATAAAAGAAGGATCCTATCTACCAATTCCCATTAAAACATTCATAAATTCAAGTGACACCTTTCCATTTTCCTAATATGCACGTCCAAAAGGTAGACTCTGAATCCCATCGATCTGATCACACCCACACCACCTTATCTCGCCTTGCTAACTCTAGTCTGTAGACAAAAACACAAATTCACCTCGGGAATTTATCTGGCATCATTCTATTGGGTGGGTGACGTTGCTATGATGAAGTGATGCCACTGAGAAATTGCACTGCGGTAGACCATGTGGTGGAGGTGGCGAAGGGATAGGAATAAGACTGAAGAACCAACACAACGAAACACGCATAAAAATAGTTTCTTTTCTTTCCCCCTCCTTTCTAAGGATGAATGAATGATGTTCCCAATTCTCCCCATCTTTAATCCTTCTAAATCAGATAATCGCAAGTACAATTCATAAGAAATAACCAGATCGGCGGATATATAAAGAACAAAAAAGCAAGCAAACAATAGAGTAGTTGGTTGAGTGAATCGAGAGAAGAAACGGACCTAAAGGAAGAGAAGAGTCTCTGCCCTGGTCGTCGCCGTCGCCAGAAGGAGGGAGATCGAGGTATCGCTCATGATCGAGGTCGGAGAGGGAGACGCCGCCGCCGGGGTCTTCGTGAGGGAGATGCCTCCTGTGAGGAGGGCGGGGAGGGATTCGATCGAGTAGGTGGCGGACGTCATAGCGGTCGATGAGGAGGGAGGCATCGGCAGCGCAGGGGACGAGAGCGTCCCGCGAGTTCACGAACGCCGCCGTCGCGTCGTCGTCGAACAGCAGCGCGTGCCGGCCCTCCACAGCCAGGTCCATCGCCGACGAACGAGGGTTACAGGCGAACAAGGGCGAGCAAATGGAATCGGAATCCGGTGGAAGAAATGAGGAGGGGCTATCTGATGGGAAAAACGGGGAATAACCCCTACACAGCCTTCGGATGAGATCTCCGGGACCTGGATGGTCGTGATCATATATATATATGGAGACCTACAGCTAGGGCAACCACCGGTCGCGTCGCTTCCTTCTTGCTTCGTTACTCGATAGGGTTTGGGATGGCCATCCGACCGAACCGACCGATCTTGGTTGGAGTTGCTAATTTGGGTTGGTTCATGAGAAGCTAAAAGGTTCATGACAGTTAATTTTATAACATGTAAGTTAATTTCCGTTCTAGGTTCGCTGGAGTTGATATTTTGGGTTGATTCATGAGCTGTCAAAATGGGCTAAGCCCACGGGCCATCCCATTTGGTCCTAAAAATTGATCTGGCTGGACTGAAAAAATTTGGTTCATTTATGTAACTAGACTTTTTGGCCCCATCCTTATAGCCCATAGGCTCAACAAGGTTAGAACCGAATTAGTTCATGGATCAAGAAAAAAAAATCTTTTTAAAAAAATAAATATTAAAATCTTTCTTTTCATTCATTGTAATTATAATATTAATAATTATAATATCAAACTTGGAGAGTCCACCCTTAGCCCCTTTCCCCCCTCCTCTGCTACCACCATCTCCACCCTAACCTCCAGTCCGCTCCTCGCCACATAGATCTCCCTGTCCACCCCGTTCATGGCATATGACCGCTTCAGCTCCAGTGGCTCCCCGCCTCTTTCCACCTTCTGCCACGCGTCACTTCCGGCATCGTATGCCTTCACTCCTCCGTCCCCGTAGTTGGTGACCACAAGGAGATGGCCCCTGACGACGACGCTCGCCCCCGTCCAGCCCTCCCACGTCGCATTGCTCATCTCCTCTCATGCATCTCGATACGCATCGTAGACCCCTGCCCACGGCGACACATAAAAGGGTCACCACTCTGTCCGTATATCCGTCGCCCCACCATCGCCGCGTCGTACCGCACCATCCCGCACCGAATCCCTGCCACCAGCGTCCACCGATCCGTCATCGAGTCATAGCACTCCACCACCGAGATCCCTCCATCGCCACCCCCAACCAGAAGATCCGGCCCTCGATCGCCCCCGCCGGGAAGAAAGATCGCAGGGTTGGTATCGATGCTGCGATGGACCACGAAGTAGGCTGGCCCCACCCTAGCCCACTGCCCATACAGGGCCAGGCCGGGCTGAGTTTTCATGACCCATTTTATAAGTGGGCCTAACCAGGCCCGGCCCATATAATGTCAATCCATGAGGGTTAGGGCCATGCCGGGCCGGGCCAACCTGCATTGAGAGGTCTAATGACATGCTTAAAGATCCATCTGATTGAAAATAATCGGGCATGATAAAATAAATTTTATATCAGATTATCATGTTTGATATGAAAAACGAACAAGAGAAATAATAAAAAAATAATAAGTTTCATGTTTATTATTTTTTAAAAATAAAACAGAAGTGAAAAGTGAGTCTTAGTTGTAGTTCGCTTTGGCGGTCGGAGTCTCTTGATTTCCGCACCATCTTCTTCTGAGGTCTCAACTGGGTTTCTGGGTTTTGTGGGTTAGGGTTTGGAATTTTTTTCCTTGCTGGGCTGCTAATGGCATAGCACAAAGACGACCGAAGAGCCTCAAGCTTTGAGGGAAAGGAAGAGACCAACCGTTCCTGGTCGAAGATCGTGCACAGGCCGCCCCGAGCTCCGGTGTGGTCATCCTACAAGCTGACGGAGGAGGAAGTGGAGCGGCTCCAACTCAACTTCTCCAAGGTATTGGTCATGCCGAATTCACCGATTGACGAGGCTCGGAGGAAATGGGAGGGCCTCGCTGTCATCTTCCGCAGCCTGGGTCGACGAGTTCCAGCGGCTATGTTAGCGAAGGAGGTCCGGCTGAAAATGCAACTGGCGGTGGATCCGGAGGTCTTCCTGGTGGGGGAGGATCATGTGGTGGTCCGTGTGGGAACGAAGGAGGGCTGCAACTGGGTGCTGAGGGCGGGCCGTGGTACGTTGCAGGGCAACCGATGGCCTTGGCACCGTGGCAATCCGACTTTCTTCCGAGGAGGAGCCCTGTCAACTGAACGGTAGTTTGGATGAGGCTATCGGAACTGCCGTTGGAGTACTAGGAGCCATCAGCTATCATGGCAGTCACAGGGGAGGCAGGTAACCCTTTGTCCTTGGATAATTTTACCGATCTCATAAGGAAAACGGGCTTCGCCAGGGTACGCATGGAGCTAGACGCTTCCAAACCATTGCTGCCGGAGTCTTGATCCAAGGGAGGAGCACTGTTTTCTGGCGGTAGTTTGTATACGAGAGCTTGCCAGCAATGTGCTTTCGGTGTGGACGAATTGGCCATCTGGTTGAGGCTTGCCACTTCTGGGAGGAACAGGGGAACTCTGAAGCTCCAACTTCGGGGTTGTGCTCTGGGAACTTCATCAATCAACAAGGGGCTGAAGCAGGACGAGCCCAGGAATCCAATGCTACACCAGAGGAGGAGATTTTTACCTTTGGTCCCTGGTTGACGACGGCGAGGGTGCACCCAACTCGACCGGGGGGTGCTTCTGCAAAGACTGCTGCTATACCGGATCGAGGTAAGGCCCCAGTCTCTTCTTCGGACCCACCATCTTCATCCCTCACAAGGTCCTCTCCCAATCGGCAGTCTTCCACTCCCACGTCGCCACCTGATTCGGAAGGGTGGCAAAAACCAACAAAGGTGGCGAGGAGGAAGTCGCCGAAAGCCTCGGCATCGGACCAATCCGAGGGTGGGGGATCCTTGAAGGAGGCTGGCGGGAGCTTCTTTGCGATGCTCACGTACAGCATGCAGTTGATTCCACCGGAAGAGGGCCACCGAGATTACCAAATGGTAGACAATGGAACGGTATCCCTAAAGCGGAGCAGAAGCCATTCCAGGTCTTCTTCCCCGTCCGCACTGAAGGCCACTCCGACAACAACTGATCAGGTTAGCCCTACCAATCCCTCTATGCATGTTAATGAGGGTGGGAAAATGGGAGCTATAAGTGGAGCGGTTCTGTTACTTTCTTCTGGGGCTCCTGAGAGTAGGAAGAGGGAGATGAAGAAGGAGTGGCGTAGGGTTGACGGGAAGTTAGGGTTGAATAGGGAGGGGGGAGGGCAATCAGGGGAGAGTTTTGGGGTGGGTATGGGAGCACACACAGAGGGGGACCTATCGGGGCGACAATCTGTGGGAGATGGGGTTGGGGGGAGCACGGATTGCTTCAGGGTGCTGGGTCCTCGGGGGTGACTCTGGGAACAGGGGGAGAGGTAAGGGAAAAAGGGTCAGTAAGGCCGGGTAAGGCTAAGGAGATGGAGGAAGGGGAGGTATTAAAGCTTGTTGTGCATGGAATGAAGGTTCAGCTGGGAGCAGGGAAGCTTCTTCTATCGCAGCCTCAAGCACATAAGCCGGCAGCTCATATGCAGGGTTCATCAGGCCATACAGAACAGCATACGGGGGGGGACCGAGGGGAAAGCCTTTTTTCTGTGAATGTTCAGGAGGGACTGTTGCTGCCAGCAGGGGAGACTTTGAAGGTTGACACTCAGCCTGCCACACCTCAAATGCTGTCCTCTGAGGGATCTTCTGCACAAGGTGAGCATATGGCTGTTTGTGATAGGGTCAAACAGGCCCTGGGGTTGACGGGAGGGAATAATGAAGGGAAAGGGTTAGTTAATGTTCCTGTAAAAGAAGGGGGAAAGCCTGGGGGAAAAAGAAATCCTCCATTGTAATCAAAACAAGTGACGTCGGATCGGGGTCCGAACCTCAACACTGACTTTTGTATCTATGAAAACTTTTGTATGAAATGTAAAGGGGACAAAAAAACCATCCTTTTTATCTACTTATCATAGGTACCTTCAGTTATATCACCCGCAGATCTGTGTTTTGCTGGAGACTAGAATATCTGGTCCTAGTCTTGATGGTCTCAGGCGTCGCCTTCCCAGGGATTGGGGATTTTACTCTGTGCCCTCCCAGGGATTGGCTGGGGGCATCATTGTCAATTGGGACTCTAGAGCTACCAGGATTGATGTTTTTCACAGATCTTCTCAGTTGATAACCATTGTTGTCTCTGAATCTGACCGTCCACCCTGGCTACTCTGTGGCGTCTATGCTAGTACATCATACAGAGAGAGAAGAATGGTTTGGGAAGAAGCCTCTGCATTGATTGATCAGGGGATCCCTACTGTTGTAGCTGGTGACTTCAATACTATTGAAAGGCAGGAGGACAAGCGAGGTGGTAAACCCTTTGTCCAGGATGTCGGCATAAGGGAATTTTCTAATTTCATCCAGGAGAATGGCCTAATGGACTTAGGCTTCATGGGTCCTCGATACACTTGGTGCAATAACCGATCCGGTCAGGCCAGAGTGTGGGAGAGGCTGGATAGATACTATGCCACTCCTTCATGGCTCTCTCTCTTTCTGGATCATACAGTACGCCACCTAAACAGGATTTCTTCTGATCATGCTTTCATTCTCCTTTCCATGAATCCCCTCCTTCCAAACCTGTGCCTTTCATATTTGAGAAGTTTTGGCTTTCTTACCCAAAGGCCAAAGACATAGCAAGCGAGGTCTGGAGAATGCCTGTCCGGGGTGATGCGGCTTACAGGATATCCAGGAGATTGGAGCTTCTGAAAAGACGCCTACTATAGTGGAATAAGGTGGAGGTAGGCAATCTGATGAACCAAATCAAGATTGTAGAAGTCTCTATTCATGATTTGCAGGTTAAGGAGGACACTGAAGGCTGCTTAGTTGATGAGGACCTTGAGGCCCTTCGGACTTGTCTAGCTCGCCATCATTCCCTTCTAAAGAACCAAGAAGTTCTCTGGAGACAAAAATCCCGGGTGCAATGGCTGCGGGAGGGGGACAAGAACACCCGGTACTTTCATCATGCTACTGTCATCAGGAGACATACCAATACTATCCGGGCTCTTTATTCGGACCAGGCGGGCTAGATTGACGATGAAGCTGACATCCGAAGGAAATTTCTCTAGTACTTCATAGCCAGGTGGACTGTTCCTAATCCTATTTCTCCTTCTATCTCTTCTGTACCTTCCCAAACTTTAGTTTCTGCTCTCCAGAATTATTTACTTCTGAATCAGGTATCTGATGAGGAAGTCAAATCTGCTATGTGGTCCTTGGCGGAGGACAAAACTCCAGGCCCAGATGGCTTCCCACCTTTTTTCTTTCGGTCTTTATGGGATATTCTAAGGAATGATATGGTTGATGATGTTCAACTCTTCTTCAATACGACCACCATGTCTTCCAATTGGAAGAAGACTTTTATTACCCTCATTCCGAAGCGACAGGATCCATCCTTGCCCTCTCATTTTCGGCCTATCAGTCTCTATAACACTCTTTATAAAGTCTGTGCCAAGCTATTGGCGAACAGGATGAGGCTGATTCTCCTGAAGTTGATTAGCCTAGAGCAGGGAGCTTTTATTGGAGGCCGCAATATCACTGACAATATTTTTGTTGCTCAGGAATTTATGTATGATCTTCATCGAGCATATCAGTGGCACAGTCTTATGGCTATCAAGCTGGATATGGAGATGGCCTATGATTGTGTGGACTGAACCTTTCTTGTCAAAGCATTGGAAGACTTTGGTTTTCATCCTTCCAGGATTTCTAAAATTATGGCTTGCATTAATGCTCCATCTTTCTCTATCCTGATTAATGGATCCCCTACGGAATTCCTTCCATCCTGCCACGGGCTCCGGCAAGGTTGTCCTCTGTTCCCTTACTTATTTATCATTTATGCTGACTTCCTTTCCAGATCTCTTTCGGCGGCTATGTGGGATTCATAGATTGACCCTTATATTTCTGAGCCGGGAGCCTCACCGGTCTCTCATCTCTTCTTCATGGATGATTGTTTATTACTTGGCGGGCCTCCTTGACTAATGCCAGGGGATTCAGGAGAGTGGTTGAGCACTACTGTTATGCTTCTGGCTAGAGGGTCAACTTCCAGAAATCAGGTATTTATTTCAGCCCCTAGATAACCTCTACTATCCGTTGCAGGATTATTTACATGCTAGGCATTCAGGAGCGACAGGGCCCTCTCCATTATTTAAGTATTCCCATTTCGAGCACCAGGCTCACCAGGCGTGAGTGCGCCCCTTTATTGGCTTCGGTGAGCGACAGGATTGCGGGATGGCAAGCTAGATCGCTCTCCGTGATGGGTAGGCTCACTCTTGTTCGCTCTGTCCTAGCCTCTCTCCCTCTTTATATGCTCTCCAATGCTTTTATTCCCAAGGATATTATTAGCAAGGTTGAGCAGATGATTTGATCGTTTCTCTGGGACTCCTCTTTCGCTCGGAGGAGGATTCACCTCATGAGATGGGACATTGTTTGCCGTCCTACACAGATTGACAGCTTGGGCATTCCCTCTCTCATTGATAGGAGAGAGGTGTTCTTGACCAGACACGCAGCCAGGTTCTTATGTCCGGATCGTATGTGATCCTCCTTCATGAGGGCCAAATATGGAGATATCCCTATGGATCCTGGTGACTGTCCTCGACCTACCAGGAAGTCTTCGGTTATTTGGCATGAGATGCTTGCTAGGGCCCCGACCATCATCCCTCAGCTATTCTGGGTTTTAGGAGATGGCCGATCGATCAGATTTATGCATGATCTTTGGATATCGAGCATTCCTCTGATTTGGTGACCTACTTTTATCTCGGTACTCACGCCCCCCCTCCATGACCATTGCTGATCTTCGGTGGCTGGGGCTGGCTAGTTGGGATACGGATGTGGTTCTGGCTACATTCTGGGAGATTCTCGATTTTAGGATCCTGTCCATTCCCCTTCCGGTTCATCCATGTTCGAATATCAGAGTTTGGCGACATACCATGTCCTCTTGTGTGCCCATCTTTGACCTCATTGGACGGTCCATCTTGGACCCTCAGTTGTCTCAGAGCTATCACTGGATCTGGACCTTACCAGTGCATTCCAGGGTCTCTCTTTTCATTTGGAAACTTGCATGGCACCGCCTCCCTACTCGCGAGTTTATGATTTTCAGGGGCATCCAGATTACTACGGATTGTCCTTTTTGTGGGACTATGGGCGAGTCACAGACTCATGCCATCTTCTTATGTCATCGTGCGAGAATGATCTGGACTTCGGCGGGCCTCTATGACCCTTCTTCCCAGCCCGATCACATCATTGATGTCTTTTATGCTATGCTGCGGACAGCACCTAGGATCCATGTCTCATTTACTGCTTATTTGGCATATCATATTTGGATTTCCAGGAACGAGCGGATCTTTGCATCCGCGAGATATTCTCCTAGGATGTTGATGGAGAGAGCCAGGAGTGCTACTATCGAGTACTGCAGATCGACAGTGATGTCGACAGAGATCTGGGATTTTTCTTTCGCTCGTCGAGCAATCCAGAGGGTTTTTATCACTTGGGAACCCCCTCCTCCGCTTTTTGTCACTGTCAACTTCGATGGGAGCCTTCGCCGCAGGATGGAAGGAACGGGCTTCGTTATTCGGAATTCCGGTCTTGGATTCTTGGCAGCAGGGGGCATCCCACTTATGGACCTCTCGGTTCCCGCTCTGGAGTTATATACCGCATGAGCTGGGATTAGGTATGCTCGGCAGGTCCTTCACCTTGATCGTCTCATCATTTAGGGCGACTCCGCCACCGTCATATCCTGGCTTACGCACTCCTCCTCCGTGCCGGTGGCTCATCCCATAGACAGGGATATTAGACTTTTGTTACAGGGATGTCATTCCCTGATCATTAAACATATCTACAGGGAGGCCAACTCAGCGGCGGACTGGGTAGCCTCCTTTGTTGCACATCATACGGGTGTTATCCTTTGGCCTAACTGGCACTCTGCCCCTGTACAGCTTAGGGATATTATACTAGCTGACTCTTTAGGTTGTATTCATATCTGTTATGTGCAATGAATACACTGTTTTATCAAAAAAAATAATAATAATAAAACAAATATCATGAAATTGGTATTCTATAATTTTTCAAATGATGATAATATGGTATTGGTAAAAACATCTTCAAAAAAATTTATTTATAATCTTGAATTTATTTTGATATCTTTCTAAATTCATTATGTTGCCGCCAGGATCGCCGTGGCCCATAGCTGCTGCCGGTGCTGGAGTGCGCTCCCTTTGCTGCCCGGCGGTCCTCCGCTCCCAGACCTGCAAGACAGGAGTTAGTGACCCGGGCCGGGATTTCCGACGAGGGCATTCCGACGGTCAAGTCAGTGATGATCCAGGGGAACAGGTCCTCCTGGTCGAGCCCCTCTTGATGGACTCCACACGAGGAGGAGTGTGTCGTGTGAATGTGAGTAGCAGGTGTGTCGGGAGAAGTGTGGCTTGGTTAGGGGGAGTCCCTATATGGCCCTTCCTCCCAACCTTGCTCTGGAATGCAGGTGGTGCCATGCCCCTCTTCCTGGTGGGGGTTGCACTCTCCCTCTCTTTTTTTTTCTCTCTTGTGTTCTGGCTTGTGTTTTGCCTATGTGTTAGGGTTGTTGTGTTACCTCCGAGTTTGTTGCAAACTAGGTTACCGTTGGGCATCCATCTCGGGATCTCCGCCGGGTTGTCAGGCACGTGCGGCGGTGTCCCGAGGAGCCTTTCCTGATTTGTGATAAGGGGAGCTGTCATGCGCTTCGACACTCCTCATGGTCACCTTATTCCAGGAAACTAGGTAGTGCCTCGGATGATGGGCCGCCGCCCACAGAAATCGAATCTCCAGGTTGGCTTCCTTCTTGGATGATCTGGGTGATTGGTGAGGAGTGTGGCATCTCGATCAGCGTGCTTCTTCGCTTTCTAGTGTAACTGGCGGCTGCAGGTGATCAATACGGCCTGGAAGGTGCTCCAGTGTAGCCCTCGGGCGGCTAGCCGACGTTCTGAGCTGGAGAGGACCTCGTCCGAGCTGGGGCTGAGCTGGAATGGCGGGGCTGGCTCTGACCTAGGCACTTCGACCTTGCGGGGGCATCTTGGTGGAGGAGAGCAGAAGGCGGACCCGGTCCAGAGGGCACGCGCTCTGAGGGGCTCCACATTGGCGGGTGAGTGCTGAGCTTGACTCCGACCACAGGGCTCTAACCTCCAAGGATCTCGCTCTGGAGGGCAAAAGGCGGACCCGATCCAGAGGGCGCGTGCTCGGAGAGGCTCCATGTTGGTGGGTGAGCGCTGAGCTCGACTCCGACCACAGGGCTCTAACCTCCGAAGGTCTCGCTCTGGAGGGCAGAAGGCAGACCCGATCCAGAGGGCGCGCGCTCGGAGAGGCTCCACGTTGGCGGGTGAGTGCGGAGCTCGACTCCGACCACGGGGCTCTAACCTCCGAGGGTCTCGCTCTGGAGGGCAGAAGGCGGACCCGGTCTAGAGGGCACGCGCTCGGAGAGCCTCCACGTTGGTGGGTGAGCGCTAAGCTCGACTCCGACCACAGGGCTCTAACCTCCGAGGGTCTCGCTCTGGAGGGCAGAAGGCGGACCTGGTCTAGAGGGCGGGCGCTCGGAGAGGCTCCACGTTGGCGGGTGAGCGCTGAGCTCGACTCCGACCACCAGGCTCTAACCTTCGAGGGTCTCGCTCTGGAGGGCAGAAGGCGGACCGGTTCAGAGGGCGGGCGCACTCAGAGAGGCTCCATGTTGGCGGGTGAGCGCTGAGCTCGACTCCGACCACAGGCTCTAACCTCCGAGGGTCTCGCTCTGGAGGGCAGAAGGCAGACCCAGTCCATGGAGGGCAGAAGGCAGACCCAGTCCATAGGGCGCGCGCTCGGAGTGGCTCCACGTTGGCGGGTGAGCACTGAGCTCTACTCCGACCACAGGGATCTAACCTCCGAGGGTCTCGCTCTGGAGGACAGAAGGCGGACCCGGTCCAGAGGGCGCGCGCTCGGAGAGGCTCCACGTTGGCGGGTGACCACTGAGCTCGACTCCGATCACAGGGCTCTAACCTCCGAGGGTCTCGCTTTGGAGGGCAGAAGGTGGACCCGGTCCAGAGGGCACGCGCTCGGAGAGGCTCCACGTTGGCGGGTGAGCGCTGAACTCGACTCCAACCACAGAGCTCTAACCTCCAAGGGTCTCGTTCTGGAGGGCAGCAGACGGCTCCGTCCTAGGCATCTCGAGCTCGTGGGCCCGACCTGGCGGAGGACAGAGCTCGGCTCGTTGTCTTGAGGGAGCTCAGCTCAGCTCCGCTCGACAGCGGAGTCCGGGTTGGAGAATTGACACGGCGTCCGATGCGGCGTCTTCCTTTGACGTGGCGCCTGTCGGTTCCTCCACGTCAGCGATCCCGCCACATCACATTAAATAAATATTTTTTATAAAATAATTAAAATATAAATGGCATTATATAAAAGATTATATGATTATAATAATTATATAAAAATTAATCAAACATAATAACACTATTTTAGTATTAAAAATTATTTTTTGTTGATGGTGTATTTATAAATTAGATCATATTTCTATATAAAATTATCTTCAATTAAATATAGTAATCTTTTTTCAGTATCATGCTTTAAAAAAAAAATACCAACCAAACATGATAAAAAATTTTTTTTAATTATTTTTTTAGATAAATAATTTCTAGGAATCGTAAATTTTTTTTGTAATTTTATATAACCAGCCAAACAGAAAGGTCAATGTGAGTTGATGTTATACCATGCAAGGTAATTTTCAAAGGTTAAGTTATGTTAGGAACATTAATTTTGTAATTTGTATAGATATTATTATTCCAACTAATGGTTGGAGTCTTATTGTTATTTTTGCTAGATGCTGTTACATGATAAGAAAAAAATGAAGTTTTCAAATTGCAAAGCTCATGCCTTCCATGACACATCAGATCTAAATTTAGACATATTTTACTGGTTCTTTAGGTATCGTCACCGTCACGGTTTTTGAATGTAGTTACAATATGCTGTCTCCAACTCTTTGAAGTTTGAATCTATTGAGTTGTCGCATTTTCCTTCGATCCTGTGTTGATATGATCTGTAAAGATATTGATTTAGTACTACATGATTAAGTTCCTCGTGCAAACTTGCAAGTGAATCAAGTAAGCCTTTTGTTCTGCTGAAAACCTTGATTTATAAATTAATTAGTGATGATACAGTATCATTTTTTCCATATGCGATCACATAATGTATAATCTTTCTTCACTTTGAATATCTTAGTGAGTGGGTGCATATTTTTCTTCAGTTTTGGATCGAGTTAAGTTTGTTTTTCAGTTTCTTTTGATAAGATTTTGCATAAGCAGACAGGTAGTCGATGTATTGCAAGAAATTTGCAGTCTCTCGCCTTGGTTTTTGTATATCCATCTTGGAGCTTGTTTTTATTTGTTTTGTAGGTTCACTTTTAATTCCCATGTCATTTTTGAAGGGGATCATTTTATCTGAACAACCGAGTTCAAATATATATATAGTTTCTGTCTGTGGAAATTTCTTATGCCGTTCTCTCCCATTGAATCACTAATATTTTCCAAGTACTGAAAATACAGTTGCTAAATGAGAGCAAATCTTGTGATGACAATGGCCTGATTTCTGTTAGATTCTTGTGGTTTCTAAACTGACAGAGTGCGGAGCTTTAATGCTAATTGGATGAATGCTTTTGTTTGTTACATACTAGAATAGAAGTTCCCAGTTTAGTACCAGCCTTGGTTACTTTGGCAAACTAATAATCCTGCTACATATGTCATCCATTGTACTATATTTGCTTATTTGGTCCTACTAAGCTGGAACTGGGCCGGCCCAAAGGCTCATCGTCTGGAACTGGACCGGGCCAGCCAATAAAATTCGGACCAGTACGAAATCGAATCAGATTTCTGGTCAGATTTTAAGCATATCGGGCTAGACTTCATGTTTTAAAATAGAGTCCATTCAATTTTCGGATCAAAAGGGTGCTCGGGCTCTGTCCGAAAATTCTTAAAATCTAGTTTGAAGTCCGATCCAATTTCGGGCTGGTCCGGTCCAGTTTCGATCGATGAGCTTTGGGCCGGCCTGGTTCCAACCCATCCTACCGAGCATTTAATGCACAATTTTTATTGAGGATGGTCCATTCCCTGCTTGCTTTAGTCATTGTGCAAACACTACATGACAGATTCGAAGTTTGCTTTCCCATTAAGCAGACCCCAAGTTCTCCGCTTGTTGGGGGACATGAGTCTACTTCTTTACTATCATCCAATGTGGTTCATCATCATAAACATTTACATCGGCTAGTGGTACTTTGCATTTCTATTGAAGAACGAGGATTCGCAAACTTTTTACGTGTGGCCTCTATAATGCGACAACGACGTACAATAATGTGCAGGTTATATAAAATTTAGACTTCCTTATCCTTGTTGCGCACTTTTTTTTTCATGCATTTTGTTTCCCATTGAAGTTGGCATTGGCGACGAAAAACTATTGGACAAAAAAAGTATGGGGGTTGACATCCGGTCCATTTTGAAATAAAATTTTTAATTTTATTGGCTCAAAAATAACTTCCGATCCATATTTAGTTTTAGATTTTTAGAAAATTAAAATGTTTCTATTTCAAAACCCTTTTTCCTTTTAATATTTAAAATCCAGTATTTTTTCTATTCCCCATTTTCGACGAGAAGCTCCGACGAACAAAAACCGCCCTTTCCTGCGGCGACAGCACCAATAACCCCCTCTCCTTCTTGCAGCGGCAGCACCAGCCCCCTCCCCCTTTCCGACGGCCAGGTAAATTTGTTTTCTATTCCCTATTTCCGACGAGAAGCTCCGACGAACAAAAACCGTCCCTTCCTACGGCGATAGCACCAGCAACTCCCTCTCCTTCCTGCAGTGACAACACCAGCCCCCCTCCCCTTCTCACGGCCTAATAATTTATGCATATAGAAATTAATCAAACACTTTTTATAAAATTAATCGAGCCCTTTTCATACCACAGTGAATTAGTTAAATATAGTTTAGACTATGAGATATGAATGCTTCGGGATGTAACCATAGGGACATGAATGTGCATTAGACTTGTGGTGTGGACGCATGCATAGGGAATCACATGTATATTTGAGTAACCATTATCATTAATAATTGTGGATCAGGTCTTAAGTTAGAGAATTATTGGTCGAGTAAGCTGTTACTAGGAAAATTTGTCCATTAGCGCTTAGAGAGTTATCAAATATTATATACTTATCAGCAAGTTGTTTAATGGGCATTATGTGCTATATCCCCACTCTACTTTAGATGCAAATGAGTAGGATGTTTTGCCGGTCATGACTTATGATGCATCATGGCTGTTATGATGAAGGTTTAAATATATAATTGTGCACTCATGATTTTAGTCATAAAATGAAACTTTGTGTAGGAATTTTTTTAGGTAAAATGGAACCATCTTCTAGGTCAGAATAGGTGGTTCCTTTCCTTAGAAACCAAATTTGAGAGTTTCCTATTTCATACAGGAAGAAATAATATCATTACATTTATGATCTACATCTGAACAGATCTGATATGTTTTGAATAAGAAATAATATCATCACATTGTTTAGTCCTTAGGTAACTCTTGTTTTACCCCTTCATTATGCTAAATCTGATTAACTACTTTCCCTCCACAGAAAAAGGGATTAGTCCGGTCTAGAAACTAAGACACAGCAACAGTTTCTAACTATTGCAATGCTTTGATATCTGACAATAAAAGCTATTCCTTTCTACTTAATTTGTTCGATTATACGAAGCTTGTTAATTTATGCAACTTTTGGTTCTTTTTTTAGATATATATTGGCTCAATATTAGTTTCATATAGAATCATTGAATTTATGTGACTTCTTTAGATATTATGAAACATAATTATGCTTTTTTGAAACTAATATTGAGTGCGCATAGTAGATGATGGCTATGCTAGGAGAAGCAAAGAATTTTTTATTGACTCAACAAATATGGTAAATGGAAGGTGCTATTTTAATCACTACGTAGATGTTATGGAAACAATTATACAGTCGATGTCATAGGTGCAGAAGACAAGGGTGTCTACAACTCCATTTGGTCATTTGCTCTATCTTCCATACATCAAGCAGAGCAGGCCATTATTAGATGCACTACTATCCTTGTGGGATGATAACAAGGAGGGCTTTAGATTTGGTAATGTTGTGGTTACTTTTGTGTGAACTGAAATTGCCCTTATTCTTGGTTTGAAGGCCACAGGTGAGGAGACTGACGTTTGTAGCAAAGAGAAAGTGCAGTCGGACCTTATCAATCATTTTTTTAATGATGACTTTAAATTAACTACTAGGGATGCTGTTAAAAATAAATTATTTTGTCTTGTCGGAAAGTCTAGGTTGCTAGATGTAGAGGATTTTACAAAGTGTTGAGTTCTTTATCTTTTTGTAACTATTCTTTTTCCAACTGTCCACTATCATGTTCCTAAAGTATTATGTCAGTATCTTGATGATTTGGATTGCCTGGAACCTATAGTTGGGGTCTTGCTGTTTTTACTTTCATTCGACAGCAAATTCCTCATTTAGTGAAGAGTGTACATATAAGGAACAAAAACAAAAGTGGGTGTGCTGGGTATATGGAAGGATGTACGGTAGCTCTAGTGATAAACTTTTTTATTTATACTTTCAATTTAATTGGTTGATAATTAATCTAACATTATTTTCATTTACATTATTTTATTATGCAGGCATGGGATGTCGATCATGCAAATAGTCTAGTTGGAAAGCATAGACCACTATTAATATATCCTTATCTCTTGGATTGGAGCAATGCCCCATTCCCTCGCAAGGCGGAGGCGATCATTAGAGTTATAAATAAATTTAAAAAAATTGAGGTATTATGTTCTCTTATCTAACATCATATATATGTAAATGAAGCATAACTATATTTGTTTATCCTTTGTCAGGTATTCAAGATGATAGAGCTTAAGAAGGATGAGTTGCACCTCCTATCACAAAGAAGGCCACAAGGGATGGATCCAATACAAGGACAGGCATGTTACACCATTTTAATGCATCATTTTTCATTGTAGACCATTTAAAATGCTTCAAAATAGCTCTCTTTTAGGCAACACTAACTTAAATCATGTACCATGTAACTGTGTACCTAGTATGTATATGATACTATGTTAATTTAATTACGTGCAGCAAGTTTCATCATCTAGCCAGCCTAAACAACATCCAATTCATGCTTTAAAGACACGTTTAGCAGCGGTTGAGAGGGCCTTGATTTGTCATGGTTCCACTTAGAGGACACTTAACCCATCAAAGATGACATATCAGAAGATACACGGATTTATGCCTTTGAGCCCGACCTCCGAAGATCAAGCCCCGAGCCTAGCTCCAAGGCATTCAAGATCTGAGAGGCCCTTCGACATCCAAATCCAAAGCCGACATTCTCCGGCATCGGAGTCTCGAGCCTAGCACCAAGGCGGTGAGGCTCAAGCCCATGTAAGATAAAGCTCCCCTCTCCGACCTCCTCGCACTGAAAGAGAAGGAAAAAGAGGAGAAGGGAAGACGAGAGAAGACATTCACACCATAAAAAAAAAAAGGAGGAAGACACATTAACGAAAATATTCTTCATTAATTAGAAGGAATGCCTTACATTATCTCCCGGGCCCTGACAAGCCAGGTAGCCCGGTCCAAGAAAAGAAAAGGAGAAACTTTTTTATAGAGGTCCTATCCTATGGAGCCGGCTCCTTCCCTGGGCGGGGATCGGTCAAGACCTCTCCTTCCATCTCCGCCGCAGGGACACGTTCCTGAGCAGCCTCCGCCGGAGGGGCAGGTTCAGTTACTGCTACCGAGGGGACCGCCTCAGTTGTCTCCACTTGCGGCGCCGGCCCGGCCGTCGCCACAACCAAGGCCGCCTCAACAATCTCCGGGGCCGCCTTTGGGGGAGCCCCGGCTGGAGCAGCTCCTTGCCCTGCTGCAGCCACCACCGAAGTTGGGGCCTTCTTGCCGGGAGCCCGGAGCGTAGCTAGTCGCTCCTCGGAAAGAATCCCCCATAGTTGAGTCCGGCAGTAGGCAAACCCCTTGGCGAAGGAGTCCGTTGCTGCCTCTTTGAAGTCTTTTATGTACTCCGGGGAGGCCTTGAAAGCGGCCAACGCGTCGGCGGCCTCCTTCCTTGCGGCCTCCGCCTGGTGCCTCGCCTCCTCTAGCTACTTCCCGGCACGTTCGGCCTGCCTGATCACCACCGCCATCTTCTTCTCGGCAATCTCAGTAGAGCGATTGGCGGTGGTAGCCTTCTCCTCTGCCTCCGCGGCCCTCTTCTCCGTGGCTGCCACCCTCTTCTCAGCAGAGGCGGCCTTATCCCTCGCCGCCTCCGCCTCAGCCCGAAGTTCTCTCAGCCCAGTCCTCTTTGATTCGAGCTCTCCCTCGAGATCCTTCTTGGTCCGGGCGACGTTAGCGACCTCGGCCTGGAGGCTATTGACCTTGAGGTTAGCCTCCCGGGACTCCTCATCCATTCGGCCCACCTCGGCCTTCAAGGACTCGAGCTCCGCTTGTCACTCTGTCCCTTTTCACCCAGTTGCGGCAGTAGTCCTGGATGAGGATCAACTCTCTGCCTTGCTGCATTAAAAAGGGGGATGTTAGCCACGGTGCTGAAAAAAGTCAAAGAAAATCGAAGCGAGCGAAGGAGAACTTACGACATACAGATTGGCGAAGGACGAGCTGACGACGTCACCCAGAAGCCTCCTGCTCCCTTCCCACTAGTTGCAGGACTGGATTGAGAAGTCCATCATCCGCTCAGCGAGGTTGGGGTCCTTCATCAGGGAGACGTTGGGTCCCAGCCGGAAAGGGACTCGGCGATAGTCCCTGTCTTGCCTTCCCACCGGCTCGAGTCCCTCAGTGGTGGGAGGCACCTTCAGTGGTGGGCGCCACCTCGGATCGCACTTAGAGCGCCGGCCTTGCTTCTCTCGGCCCCCCGTCCTCCTCGACATCGATGATATCTGGAGTGGGGACTTCTACCCTGGTGGCAGAGGTGGTGACCTGGCACGGGCGACCACCTCGGGCTCGGTCACCAGGACCGGACCGTGCAGCCCTGAAGGCTCGTGGACGGACTCGGTCGCCCTCTTTCGCCTTCGTTCTGGAATCGGTGTGACCAGCCCGGCCTGCACCGGCCTCGCACCATCTTCGACATGAGCCCTCTTCAGAGCGGGCTTGCCGACCTCGGCTGCCTGCTCTCGTTCCTCGAAGAACGAGAGCAGCTCATCCATGGAGAATTTCATCTCTGCATCAAAGAAGACATGATCAATCCCAAGCAAAAAAAAAATGAAAGAGAAGAGGAAAAAAAAAAGATAAGAAAAAATGATGAAGAAAGAAAACAAAAAGGGGGTGGCCAAGTCGAACTCACCCGACTCCTGCACCAAGCCGACCCCGGCCTCGCAGATATTCTGCTCCGATAGCAACACCTCAAGTGAGGGGATCTCGACCGATCTGAGTAGCTCGTATAGGTCGAGCTTGGCTGCTTCAACGGGGGAGTTCTTATTGGGAGACCGATTTGGGTCGCTCCAAACCCAGTCGATCCCCTTGATCGAGGCGAAGAAGTATCTATTCTTCCATCCCTTGATGGAAGAGGGGAGCTCGAACATAATCCCCGAGGACGAGAAGAAAGGGACCACCACTCGTCCTCGGTAGGGTGGCGCTTCAGGATGAAAAAGGCCATGAACAGGGAGAAACGGGCAACAACCCCATGGAAGTGACACAGAACGATGAAACAAAAAATTGTTCTGATAGCATTGGGGACCAACTGGGCCGGGACAAGTCGGTAGTTGGTCAGGAAGGAAAGGAAGAAATGATGGACAGGAAATTAGAGACCCCCGGTGGAGGCCTCCTCATAGAAAGCGATCCGTCGAGGGCCACTAGATGTGACCCGCTCTCCCGGACGAGGAGCAGAAAGAAGAACGAACTCGGGAATGCCGTAAGCACCCCGGATGGCCACAAGATCCTTGGCAGTGATCACCGAAGCAATCCCTCTAGGACCCGTTGACCGAGAAGGATTGGGTTTAGGAATGGAAGCAGAAGAAGGAGCAGAAAGGAGGGCCAAGCGAGGTGGAGGAGAAGACCCAGGTTCCTTAATGGCTACTGGACCGTGGAAGGGTCTCCTACTAAACTCATAATGTGTCACCTCCATTTTCTCGTCGGAGGAAGAAGGAGTCCTCGGCCGGGAAAGTTCGACCTCGGCTTGGCAAGAAGGACGGAAGTTCGGACCGAAGCGATCCATGAAAGAAGAAGAAGATGGTGAAGGAAGACCTACGACGACCCGTAGTCGACGAGAAGGGAGAAGAAGAGGGAGCTAACCTGCTAAGGTCCTAGGAAAACGATGACGGCCGGGGAAGGAGAGGGAGAAGACCACTGTATGATACCGGGCGCAAAAAATTCGAAAGAAAGTAAGTTTCGAAAGACCTACCTCTCTTTTCGAAGCAACCTATGCCCGACCGTACCGTTACGGCTCCCCTAAGAGACGCTTGCCACGTGTCGTCGATCGACGGGGCCAACACCCCAATCCGACCGCGATCGCTCTGACTTCCGTGCCTGCCATAACTTCTCCCTAGACATGGCAGCGTGGCACCGCCGCACAGGTTCAAAGGACTGCCAAGCGAGGCACCGCCGATATTGGTCATTATTGCACCAGATTTCTCTACCTTTCCACGTTAGCACCGCAATTACTCTCTTCGCCCCGAGCGCCACGCGCGAACCGACCTCGGGAGTGAGGGGCAAATGATATGGCTAGATCACTGACGTGGCCCGGATAGACTGACGTGGAGTCCCCATCAGACGCCATGACGGATTTCCAATATAAGCCTCTTCACCGGGCTGGGCTCCCTCGGAGCAACGGGGCTGCCCGCCGAAGCCGAGCTCCATCCTCTGCCAGGTCGGTCCCCGCCGGGTTGGGATGCCTAGACCGCAGCCGAGTATGAGTCCCAACCCAAGGCGGACCCCTTGAGGTCGAGCCCCGTGGTCAGGAGTCGAGCTCACGACTTCTGCCAGGCTTTCAGTAGAGGGAATGTCAGAGGCATATAGAAGCTTCCCCGGCCATCTGATAGAAAAGGCATCTCGTCTACGGCACGATACCTCGTCGTACACGTCTGACAGCATGGAGAGATCCCAAGGCAAGCCAAAGTAAAAACCCAGCCAGAGTAAGTCAAAAGTAAGCAAACACAAAAAAAACAAGGGAGAGAGGCCAGACAAAGGGAGACGACCACCTTGGCCACCACCGCTCCCTGTTCACTCTCATTTCCATACACACTACACTCACTCCTCCTAGCGTGGAGCTCATCCAGAGGGGCTCGACCAGGAGGATCTGTTCTCTTGGATCGTCACTGACTTGACCGTCGGAGCGCCCTCGCCAGAATTCCCGGTCCGGGTCACTGACATTGTTTGTTGCAGGTCCCGAGGCACCGGAGGCATCCCAAGCAGGTGGACGCGTGACCCCCGACACCATCAGTAGCTATGGGCCACGATGATTCGGGCGGCAACAATATCTTTTGAAATTGAAATGATATGGGCTTCATTACCATAGGAGCATACAGCCATAAAATTTGAATTTTCAATATCCTTAGGATCCATAACTATTAAAAATGAAGATAATAATAAGGAATTTGATTTAGAAGAAATCAGAAGAAAGTTTTGTGAACATGGCATGGAAGAGGATTCAGAACAATCAACAAGGAGGAGACCGGCCAGTAAGGGAGGCAGTGTGAATGGTGGAGAAGGAGCTGGGAGACTACTCTCCTCGTGGGAGGGCTTCACTGGTAGACAACGAACATTGATCTCATGAAAGAGCTTCACCGGGATGGGGGACTACTCTCTCCATTAATTTCTTTGATCTAGTGGCTGCTGTAGGGTGCAAGGAAGGGATGAACGTGCCACGTCTTCAATGGCCGGTCCTTGGAATGGGAGAGGAAACATCAGCACAGTCTCTGAAAGAACGATAAACGAAAGAGGAACCGTAATATAATAAATGATATTTTTGATAAACGGAAGAGGAACCGTGATATAATAAAGGATATTTTCGGTATTTTTAAAACAATACGACATCATGAGGGATGTTGTATTACGGTAAATGTTAAATGAACGATCAGAAGTTGTTGGCATGGAGTTCCTGGAACGGCCGGTCGGAGTCGCTGCGTCGCAGGATCGCTCCCTGGTTCACCTGCAAAATAGGTCCCTTACCGGAGATATTCCGGCGGGGGACACTCCGATGCCTAAGTCAGTGGCGAATCCCAGCCACAGAATGGAGAAGGTGTTAAGAATCGAGAGAGAAAAGGGCTCTTGGAGACTGTAAGTGTATATGAGCATGAGTGTTAGCGTACCTCTCGAACCATCCTTCTTACCCTTATTTAAAAGAAGGCCTCCGGCCCGCGGCCTGCTTTTTTTTCAGTGATCATGGGGAGCCAATCTCTTCCATGATTGGCGATCGTGGGTTGTCATTGAGCGGTTCCAGCCAGATCGAAGGCGTGGCAGTAGGAGTTGCGCGCCATGATTATGGCATGATGAATATCGATTGTAACCGTTGGTTACAATTGCCTTTATGGACCAGATTGTGGTCCAAGCTTCGGGTTTCCCCTTGCATGGACCGAAGACTTGGTATTAGCCCCGGGACTAGAGATTGTGTCTACGGCGGGGACCGAAGTACATGTCTTCGGAAGTCGATGAGAAGTTCGGTCTCCGGTCAAGGCCGAAGACGTTACCCGAAGGACTGGCTTTCAGATGTCGTAGTTCGGTGCGTAGCCTTGGATTGCCTGCAGTTGTCTTGTCCCTTGCTTGGTCCGAAGTCTGTGGTCTGGAGAGAGAGGACTTCGACCAGTCGAACCGGAGTTTGGTTTGTAGCTGAACCGGGATATCCCAACAGTTGCCCCCCTACTCTCAGTTTTCGAAGCGGAGATTTGAGAAGTGAGAGTATTAAGGCCTTGTCGTTTTCCTCCTGGGAGACGGTGTAGTGGATGATTACAGGATCTCTGATTGGACTATCCATAATGATCTGGGAATCAGATGGTGGATAGCTGTCATTCCTGGATTGGGGAAGAAGGAAAAAGTGGGTGGCCCTGGAGCCACCTTTCCTTTTTCCGTTGCACGATGGTTGAGGCAATCTTTTGGTTGAGATTTGGGATGGTTGTGGTAGCTCTCCCCCGTCCGTTGGATGAAGGGTATATCTTATCCTGGCGGTTAGTTGCAGGTGGGTTACCTCCCAGGGTAACCTTGAGTCAATTCAATCCCGGCGGGGCTCCGGAGACCCCTACTTTTCTTTTGGGGAAGGGTGAGGGTCTGGCCAAGGAAGCTTCTTCAACCTCGTCTCATCCTCCGCCCAAACTGTTCTAAACTATCAGTCTATTCCATAGGTAGAATCTTTTTCTGCTCCCTTGCTTCATTCCTTTGTCATGGAACGTACCGTAAAGAGTCAGGAAAAAAAGGTTGGGCCCTCGGGGGCCGGAGACATAGTAGGTCCGGAGTAGATTCCCAGCTTGGTTTCTCAGGGCAAGGCAGCCATTCTTTAGGAACGCTATCACATTCCCGAGGAGTTTTCCTTCATCCTCCCCGTGCCTGAGGAGCGGGTGAATGAACCTCCCCCTGGGTGTCTAGCCATATACGAAGATCATCTAAAAGCTGGAATTTGGTTTTCCCTGCACCCCTTCTTCGTCAAGATCTTGCGCTTGTACCAAGTGGTACCAGCACAATTGACCCCGAATAGCATCAGGAACATCTGCGGGTTCCTGGTTATATGTAGCATCGCCAACATAGATCCTAGGGCCAATTTATTTACGGCCCTTTTTGTCCTCAAGAGAGATTTCCACAACAATGGATGGTGGGTGATTGGCCCTAGATCAGGCAAAGGGTTATCAAGGATATGCCCAGCGCCATCCACGGGTGGAAACCCATTTTTGTGTTCGTGTTGTCTCTTGATTCATGGGGCTTCGATACGGTGTGGAAGAAGCCTCGCCTAACCGCCAATGACGGGAAGAAGGTCTTGGCGGCCGATCAGTCGGACTATGACCTCCTGGTCAACTCCGAAGTTGCCCCCATTCGGAAACTGTTAGAAGAGAGAAATCTCCATCGGGCAGGAATTAGTAGATTCCCCTCATTAGGTATAGCAATAGAAATTTTTGCTCTTCTTTCTTGGTCTTATTGTAGTACAGTCAATTAAAGCGAACTCTTTTGCTTGTAGGTGGCGGGATGAAGCCCGATTTGAATTGGCTCCATCAGACTTCGGAGAAGAGGGTAGCACAGGCCCCTCTTACCAGGTCTGCGGTTCGGAAGAGGGCTCGGAGGGATGGTCCCGAGGGGAACCAAAGCACTTCGTCTTCTCGGGGGACCTCAGGGGAAGACGTAGCAGCCGCGGAAGGGGCTTCGTCGAGACCCTATCCAGTCGAAACTCCATCTACAGCTATCTCCCTAGTTCACATAATAGGGAGCCCGCCCCATGGAGTGGATGTGCCACCGTTTTGCCCCCTGCTGCCGATAGGGGCAAAGAATGGCAAGTCGAAGGAGAGTTTGTCTG
The DNA here is from genome assembly GCA_021397845.1 of Areca catechu. Taxonomy (NCBI): domain Eukaryota; kingdom Viridiplantae; phylum Streptophyta; class Magnoliopsida; order Arecales; family Arecaceae; genus Areca; species Areca catechu. The sequence continues at coordinate 54,355,373 of CM038039.1, read as the reverse complement.
TGGGGCTTCCTCAGCCGGAATCCGTTTGACGAACTCTTCGGATCTTTCACCTACGGGGGGACTGTTGGTCTCGGCCATAGCCAGGCAGGCATTGAAGGATACGCTACTGTTAGACATTAGAATAATGAAAATTAACCCAAATTTATTTGATTAAAATTGATACTTTTTGTGATACTTTGCAGGAATTGACTCCATAAACGTGTAGATCTTGATTTTAGGAGTCCAACGACGCAAACAGAATGCAATTCAGACTTCAAACGGGCCCGAAATGGATTTTAGAAGGTTATAGCACGGATTTCAGAGCTGCACGATTTTTGGAGCGCCCCTAAAAGTTTTTGTTGGCTCACGGTGGACCATTGAGCCGGTCCATCGTACGTTCTCTCGGTCCACGGCAGCCATTGCTGCCGGTCCACGGGCGGAGCCGTGGACCACCATGCACCGTTCGCTATGGAACTCGCCGGAGAGCTTCCCCCGGCGCCGCCCAAGCCGCTGCCGACCTCGTCGCAGGCCGGAGAAGTCCCGTTCGGCCGGAAAATGGTCGGAAGCCGGCTCCGCCCAAGCCCAAAGCCGTCGCGCCGTCCGTCCGCGCCCTACGCCCACGCCCAGCCGCCGTCCAGCCGCCCACGGCCACGCCTCCGCCGTGCATGCCGCCCGCCACGCTGCCGCCCAGCCGTCCCTTCGCCCACGCCCAGCCGTCTCCGCCCTCCGCCCAAGCCTGCTGTCGCCGCACACCTCCGCCCGTCCGCCCCTGCGCCGCAAGCCGAGAGCAACAAGCCCGTCCGCCCCTGCGCCGCGTGTCCGCCGTGCTGCGCCAAGTTCGCCCAGCCGCGAGCTCTGCTGTGCGTCCGCCTGCGCCGAGCGCCATGCCTCCGCCCCTTCGCGCCGGCCGCGCTGCCGCCCAAGTCCGCCGTGCTGCGCCAAGTCCACCGCGAGCCGCCCGTCCGCCCCTGCGCCACGTCCGCCTGCTGCCGTGTCCGTCTCCGCCCCAGCCGCGCCTCTCTGCCCGCAGCGTCGTCTGCTCAGCTGCTTGTCATCGTCGTTCAGACCGGGATGTCCGAAAACAAGGAAGCATCGAAACGAGAAGAGATGTCGGACGACGCTGGATGGACGCGGGATTGTGCGATAGAATTTTTGAATTTAATTTTTGAGATGGGGATGATCGTAGAAAAATCAGATAAGGAGATCGGATTGAGATGAAGAAATCACCGCACTTTCCACACGGCTTTCCACACGGACCCGACACAGTATTTTTCAGCTATAAATACCTCGGTGATTCTCTTCTGAAAAGGAGAGAGGAATTTTTGGGAGGTTCCACTTGCTGTCCGTAGTTCCACCTGTTGCTGTGACAGAGAGTCAGAGTCGGATAAAAAGGGAGAAAGGGACCCTTGTTCCCTTACTTTTATTTTTTTTTATGTACTCCAATTTTTATGCAATAAAATTTATTTGCTTTATATTAATCCATGTTTGCTTGTTTTTATTTTAGTCATGCTGGAGTCATGTTGGATTAGCGTTTAAGGTAAGTCGTAGTGAATTAGTTTTGACTGACCTATACCTAAGGGACGGGCCGTGATCCACGGGTACGGGCCGTACTCTTGAGATAGGTCATATCTAAATTATTTTCATAAATTTATTATTTGCTTTTAATTCTTGCATTAGTTTAGTTTATTTTAGTTTATTTTAAGTCAAAAGGAAATACTTTATTTTCAAGATAACCCCAAAGTCTCTGTGGGATCGACCCTTACTCCCGCTATTCTACCCTTTTAGAGTAGTGGAATTAAGGTTCTAAATCGGTGCATTACGACACGCATCAGATTTTTGGCGCCGTTGCCGGGGAAGTATAGGTTTCCCATCCCCCGCTTGGATGATATGTTAGATATGATGGCCAATGCAACTATATTTTCTAAGATTGACCTGAAGAGCGGCTATCACCAAGTTAGGATCAGACCAGGGGATGAATGGAAGACTGCCTTTAAAACTAAGGACGGGTTATTTGAATGGGTAGTCATGCCTTTTGGGTTATCAAACGCCCCTAGCACTTTTATGCGAATCATGAACCAAGTCCTACGAGCCTTTATTGGAAAATTTGTTGTCGTTTACTTTGACGACATACTTATCTATAGTAGGACTAGAGAAGATCATCAACAACATCTGAGGCAGGTATGTTTAGCACTTAGGAAAGATAACCTCTATGCCAATCTAAAGAAATGTGCTTTCATGACTACTAGAGTTATCTTCCTAGGATTTGTTGTGACCCCTGAAGGAGTATCCGCTGACCCTGAGAAGGTTAAGGCAATTGTAGAGTGGCCAACACCCAATAATATTCATGAAGTAAGAAGTTTTCATGGCCTCGCTACGTTTTATCGATTGATTTTTTTGGGAATGAATGAAAATTGAAGTTGAAATTTTGGAAGTAGAAGTTGTCTTGTATTTTTTTTCTTATGTGAAAGTTTTCCATCCTCTTCCTCCATGCCAAAGCCATTTTTTTTCCCTAGCAAAGCATCTTCCAAGCTCAAGTGAAGGCATTGGAGTCGGCCAGATCTACTCAAATTTCTGTTCTTAGTTCATCAATTCTTCCATCCCTTCTATATGTTCCTATCCTTCTTCCTTAACTTCGATCTTCATTGCAGGGTCCTTCGAAGTCTTTGAGTTGTGGGCTGGGTTCACCTTAACAAAGAACAAACAAGCTGAAGCCCCAAGTCCAGGGTTCTGATCTCTGTTATCCAGATTCTTCAGTTCTGAGCATTGGTAGTTTCAAGGTATGAATCAAAAGAAGGTTGGAAAGCTCATCAAGGTAAGTCCACAATCATTAGCCCATATTGTCTAGATCTTCTTCCTTCTTAGTTTAGGATTGTGTCTAATCAAGTAAAAGTCCAATTTCTTATAATCCTTAAGTCTTATTATGATGAGTACAATGCTAGTGTAATTAGGTTTCATTGCTCTACAAACCATATTCAAAACATTAATCATATGCTTGCCGCATCATCTTGGTATCAGAGCATGGTTGCATTAGGGTAGAATAGTTTTCTTTAAATCCAAGCAAGATCTAAAATTCACGCCTCCTGAGCGGGTGTACTCCAGTACACTGTCACGACCCATGGGAATAATGAGCCCCTGGCCGGACGTGAGTTTTTAGATTGAAGTTTTGGGTAAGCCATTGCACTTGTTTGATTAGGTTCTGTTTTCTGAAACGCCCGTGGACCGGCAGCAATGGCTGCCGTGGACCGAGAGAACGTACGGTGGACCGGCTCAATGGTCCACCGTGAGCCAACAAAAACTTTTAGGGGCGCTCCAAAAATCATGCGGCTCTGAAATCCATGCTATAAACTTCTAAAATCCATTTCGGGCCCGTTTGAAGTCTGAATTGCATTCTGTTTGCATCGTTGGACTCCTAAAATCAAGATCTACACGTTTATGGAGTCAATTCCTGCAAAGTATCACAAAAAGTATCAATTTTAATCAAATAAAGTTGGGTTAATTTTCATTATTCTAATGTCTAACACACCCCCCAACTTAAACTTTGCTCGTCCTCGAGTAAAGGAAATGGATGAGTCTTGTGTACTAAGATGGTCCATGAAATGAAAATTATCGTACTAACCCTAAAATCAAAGGATACATGGTTAGACTATTAAAAAGGTACTTCATTGGATTACCAATTTCACCCATTTAGTAGTAGAATAAAGTCCATAGAAGTTTTAAGAGTTTTCGTTCCCAACTTTCTATCTCACTATCTAAATCTTCCAACTTAGTTTGGTTTTGATGCAATATTTATTTAGTCCCCACTTCTTTTTTTTTTTTTTTTTTTTTAATGTAAAGTCAGTGCAATGTCCTGACACCTTGCTTTCTAATTAACCCTTGTAGCGAGCTTTAAACCAATGACTCCCAAACCAGTTGGCTTTAGGGCATTAGGTGTAAAACACCCCTCGGGCTTACTGACTCGAGTTAAAAAGGCTAAGTCAAGACTAACTCTACGAAAGATTTCGTTACATCCTCACCTTTTGACGCGAACAACAACGCTTACTTAGGCGAAGGGGTCCGGTTACTCAGTGAGAGATGCTAAAAATCTTTATTAACCTCAGAAATTTTTAACTGGGGACTTTTTATAATGCCTATACCAAAATAAGTAAGATTCATTATTAAGATCAATAGGCCGAAGGGTCTGGAATTACTCTTCTAAAATTTTCTGGACTACACTCTACCACTTATAAGGTTTTCTTGATAAATCATCCCTCAGTATCTCTAAAATTTTCTAAACCATTAATCACTCCTCATTTAGTGAGCTTGATTTTCTCGAGGATTTGATTTGATTTAATTAATTACCTCACCCCCCAACTTAATTTCCATTGTCCCTAATGGAAGAGAATATTAATAACTAAATGGCATGGAAGGATACAACCTGGTAGGGTATGGAATTGGACATCCTTCTATCACCATGTTCCCGCAATCTTCTTTTATTACTCCATTTATTCTAAAAATAAAGAACTAGAAGTTAAAATATGAACTAAGGAAAGAGCTGGGCTGCCTCCCAGGAGCGCTAAGTTTAACGTCTTCAGCCAGACAAAGTTGATCTTTACAGCAAAACTGGGTGTTCAAGATCAAGAGTTTCAACAACTTCTCCATCACTGATTCCTTCAATATATGGTTTCAAACGCTGGCCATTCACCTTAAAAACATTCCCTTGCTTAGGATCCTTAAGTTCAACAGCTCCATGGGAAAATACTTGAGTTACTATAAAAGGTCCGTCCCATCGTGAGCGGAGTTTTACGGGAAAAAGACGTAACCTAGAGTTGTAGAGCCATACTTTTTGATTAGGCTCAAATGATTTTCTATTAATAAATTTGTCATGATAAGCCTTCGTTCGAGCCTTGTAAATTTTCGAACTCTCATACGCTTCATTTCGTAACTCTTCCAACTCACTTAACTGAAGTTTTCTATGGAAACTTGCATTCTTCATGTCAAAATTAAATTGCTTGATAGCCCAAAATGCACGGTGTTCCAATTCAATAGGTAAGTGACAAGCCTTTCCAAACACTAACCGGTACGGAGACATTCCTAGAGGAGTCTTGAAAGCAGTTCGGTAAGCCCATAAAGCATCATCCAAACGTTCGGACCAATCTTTCCTATCGGGTCTTACCGTTTTCTCAAGAATGTGCTTGATCTCTCTATTCGAAACTTCTACCTGACCACTAGTCTGAGGATGGTATGGTGTGGCTACTTTATGGGTAATTCCATACTTTTTCATCAGTGCGTCAAAGTGTCTATTTGTGAAATGCGCACCTCCATCACTAATAATGGCCCTTGGGCACCCAAATCGACTAAAGATGTTATGTTGAATGAACTTGATCACAACTTTGTGATCATTAGTTCGAGTTGCCACAGCTTCAATCCATTTCGAAACATAATCGACTGCTACCAAAATGTACTCAAATCCAAAGGAAAGAGGAAATGGTCCCATAAAGTCAATACCCCAAACATCAAAAATTTCAACAACTAAAATGGGGTTTAGGGGCATCATATCTTTTCGTGAAATATTCCCCCTTTGTTGACACTTGAGACAATTACGGCCAAATTCATGTGCATCTTTAAAGAGAGTTGGCCAATAAAATCCACTTTGCAGCACCTTTGCTGCAGTTTTTCTCCCACTAAAGTGTCCCCCACATGCAAGAGAATGACAAAAATTAAGTATACTCTTGAATTCACTCTCAGGAACACATCGCCTTATCACTTGATCTGAACAGTGTTTAAATAATTCAGGTTCCTCCCAAAAGTAATATTTGATTTGCGAAAAGAACCTATCTTTTTCTTGTTGTGACCAGTATGGAGGAACTTGCCCTGTTACCAGATAATTCACAATATGGGCAAACCAGGGGAGATTGCTGGTAGAAGAAATTGAGAATAGCTGCTCATCAGGAAACCTATCTCCAATAATTTCCTTGTTGTATTCTACTAAGATCCTAGAAATGTGATCTGCTACCATATTTTCGGAACCTTTCTTATCCAAAATTTCTAAGTCAAATTCTTGTAACAAAAGGATCCATCGAATCAGTCTAGGCTTTGTATCCTTTTTGGATAGCAGATGTCTTAATGCAACATGATCAGAGTAAACTAGGACCTTAGACCCTAATAAATATGATCGAAATTTTTCTAGGGCGAATACAACTGCTAGTAATTCTTTCTCAGTAGTGGTATAGTTCATTTGTGCATCTGAAAGAGTTTTACTAGCATAGTAAATTACATGGGGTTCCCTATTGAGCTTCTGTCCTAAAACAGCTCCTACAGCATAATCAGAAGTATCATACATGATTTCAAATGGCAGAGTCCAATCTGGGGGCTTGATGATAGGTGCAGTGGTCAAAGCAGTTCGAAGAATGTCAAAAGCGGTCAAACATTCTTTACTAAAATCAAAGGACTTGTCTTTGGCAAGTAAATCACACAATGGTCGAGAGATTTTGCTGAAATCCTTGATGAATCGTCTATAAAAACCAGCATGGCCAAGGAAGGATCGTACTTGTCTAACCGAGGTCGGGGGAGGTAATTTCGAGATTAATTCAACCTTAGCCTTGTCAACCTCAATCCCTCGCTCAGAAACAATGTGACCGAGTACAATTCCCTCACGAACCATAAAATGGCTCTTCTCCCAACTTAAGACTAGGTTGGTTTCTATACAACGTTTCAATACCTTGGCCAAATTATGGAGACAGTCCTCGAATGAAGATCCAAAAACAAAAAATCATCCATAAACACTTCAAGGAAATGACCAACCATATCGGAGAATAAGGCCAACATACATCGTTGAAAGGTGGCTGGTGCATTACAGAGACCAAAAGGCATACACCTGAATGCAAACGTTCCAAAAGGGCAAGTAAAGGTGGTCTTTTCTTGGTCTGCAGGAAATACTGGAACCTAGTTGTATCCTGAATATCCATCCAGGAAACAAAAGAAACTCTGCCCTGCTAGTCGTTCTAGAATTTGATCAATAAAAGGCAGAGGGAAATGATCTTTCCTAGTAATAGCATTCAGTTTCCGGTAATCTATACACACTCTCCAACTAGTGGTTGCTCGGGTAGAAATTGACTCACCCTTTTCATTCTGAATGACAGTAATACCTGACTTTTTAGGTACTACCTGAGTTGGGCTGATCCATTGGCTATCCGAAATTGGATAAATAATACTGGCATCCAACCATTTAACCACTTCTTTTTTAACAATTTCTCGCATGCTTGGATTTAGCGTCCGTTGCATGTCCCTATGTGGTTTAGCTTCTGCTTCACAGTGAATGTGGTGCATGCAAACAGAAGGGTCAATTCCCTTAAGATCAGCTATTGTCCATCCTATTGCCTCTTTATGTTCCCTAAGTACATTCATCAATTTTGTTCCTGATCAGAGGTCAAAGTAGATGCAATGATTACCGGAAGGGTATCATTGGATCCAAGAAAAGAATACTTTAACTTGTCAGGAAGAGGCTTCAATTCCAGATTGGGTGGTGCTTCTAAGGATGGCACTAAAGGGCTTGATTGAGTCGGTAATGATTCAAATTTCACAGTCCAAGGAGGAATGGTACTAAACTTGGGTGGCTCTAACAAAGCATTCACTTCATTTGCATATTCAGCAACATCAAAATCGTCAGTTCCTAAATGTGTCAAACATGCTTGCAAGGGATCCGAATTAAGCAACACAGGAAGATTCCTATCTACTACTTCTTCTATCATGTTTACTTCGTTATGATCATAAGAGGGTGGTCCTTGGCATGCATTAAAAATATTCAACCGCATTTTCTTATTCCCAAAAGAGACGTCCATAACCCCTGTTCTGCAATTTATGCAAGCATTAGCGGTAGCTAGGAAAGGTCTTCCAAGAATGATGGGTATCTGACTAGGGTTACCGCTAGATTCCATGTCCAAAACAAGAAAATCAACCGGGAAGTAGAACTCATCGACTTTTACCAACACATCCTCGAGCATTCCACGGGGTGCCTTGATGGATCGATCAGCTAACTGTAAGGTCACCGTCGTGGGTTTTAATTCTTCGAATTTAAACAGATCATACATTGATCCTGGGAGAAGGTTTACACTTGCACCTAAATCTAACAAGGCTTTCTTGATTGTAAGGTCCCCTATGACACAAGAGATAATTGGGGTACCTGGGTCTTTGAGTTTGGGTGGAGCTATTTGTTGAAAAACTGAGCTGGCTTGCTCAGTTAAGAGGATTTTCTTAGGGATATGTGCCTTAGATTTCCATTTTGAGTGCACAAATCCTTAAAAAATTTGGCATAAGCCGGTACTTGCTTGATGGCATCGAGGAGAGGTAAATTGATTTGGACTTGCTTGAATAATTCAAGCATCTCATTCATTTTTAAATTTTTCTTATCCAATGGTAAAGGTGACTCCAAAGCACTAGGGAATGGAGCCTTAGGTACAGGTGCTTTACCAATGGATTCCTTCTCCTCTTCATTCTTTTTCTCTGGCCTAGCCAGCTCTACTTCTTGGGTCGGTTCAGGTTGATCTAATATTTTTCCACTTCTTAAAGTGATAACAGATTTAGCGTGTTCAGGAAAATTTTCAGGTCCAGTGGAACTCTCAGCCATGTATTGACCCTTGGGATTTGTTACAGCCGTGACAGTGACGTGGCCAGGCTCAGGTATCACCAAATACGAGCAAGCCACGTGTAGGCTTCCTCGGCGGAGTCAGCGCCACGTCCTCAAAGCCAGGGTCGGCGAGACTACACCGCCCGATGACTAAGGCGAACCGCCCTCGCCGAGGTCGAGCTCGGCTCAGAGTTCCTCTACCACCTCATTGGCGTCCGGGCCCGGAGGGGTCTGCTTAAGTGAGGTCGGCCAAGGTCGGGCGACCTCCTGCCACCTCGCCAGGTGTCCACCCAGGAGGGGTCCGCCTAAGCCGAGGTCGGCTAATCCTTCGCCCTTCGCCAGGTGACCGCCCGGAGACGGGCCCACCTCGGCCGAAGCCAGGCGACCTCCTGCCACCTCGCCAGGTGTCCACCCAGGTGGGGTCCACCTAAGCCGAGGTCGGCTGATCCTTCGCCCTTCGCCAGGTGGCCGCCCGGAGACGGGCCCACCTCGGCCGAAGCCAGGCGACCTCCTGCCACCTCGCCAGGTGTCCACCCAGGAGGGGTCCACCTAAGCCGGGGTGGGCTGATCCTTCGTCCTTCGCCAGGTGGCCGCCCGGAGACGGGCCCACCTCGGCCGAAGCCAGGCGACCTCCTGCCACCTCGCCAGGTGTCCACCCAAAAGGGGTTCCACCTAAGCCGAGGTCGGCTGATCCTTCGCCCTTCGCCAGGTGGCCACCCGGAGATGGGCCCACCTCGGCCGAAGCAAGGCGACCTCCTGCCACCTTGCCGGGTGTCCACCCAGGAGGGGTTCCACCTAAGCCGAGGTCGGCTGATCTTTTGCCCTTCGCCAGGTGGCCCCCAGAGACGGGCCCAACTCAGCCGAGGTCAGACCGATCGTACGACGAGGGCCCTGGGGGGAGAGACGGGCCCCGAGGCCATCCCTCGGGCCGTACGAATCCCAGACGGCGTCCTGTACGGAGGGCGGCGGCACACGGAACATCACTAGCATCGGCCCGATAAGTCCCGCAGCCAAGGGACGCAACCCTGACGCCACAGGCCCCATAGATAGATGGCGCCCACGCTTGGGGAAGAGGGCGCTCTCACCGGGCCCGAGGCCTGACCGGCCGCCCTGCCAGCGCCGCCCTCCCCTCTTTCTCTTCTGTCCTTGCCTTTCCCATGCTGGGCTCGGCGGACGAGGTCGGAAAGCCGCCTGGCACCCTTCACCGAAAAGGGAAAAAGAGAAGTGGACGGGGGAGGGGGGTTTCCGAGGCGGAAAAAGACAAATACGTGACGGAAGGGGATAAAGAAGAAAGGATCTGGGGACGACGAGGTAAGCCAATGAGCCTGGGGACAAGGAGGAGGCACCGGCACAAGGCCTTGCATCGAGAGAGGAGCCAGAAATCCCTAGAGGGGAAGACTGGGCGCGAGCTCGGCAAGGAGGCCCAGCCGAGATTCTGGTCCCCAGAGCGTTTCCTTCACCAGTTAACTCTCTAAGTCTGGAACCCTTTAGAGGGTCCGGCTGGAGAGTCTGTTCTATCTCGTCGTCTACTGACTTGACCGTCGGAGCTCCCTCGCCGGGATCCCCGGCCAGGGTCCTCTAACCCTTTGTTGCAGGTTTTCCGCGGGAAGGGAGGCACCCTCGCCAGGCGGTCAGGAAGGATCGGCCGATCCGTGGCACGGGCGTGGCGGCGAGAGCGGCAACAGGATTGATAATGGGCTGGCTAGGCAACTTACCCTCTTCTCTCCGATTGAAAGCTGTAGCTAGCTGACCTATCTGAGTCTCTAGCTTGGCAATGGATTGGGTATGGGAGTGAAGGATTTGGGTATTCATGTTCAGCCCCTCCTTCAAAGTTTGAAGGATCTTCTCTTGAAAGGAAGGATCAAGATTGCTTGGCGGAGGTTGTGGAGGCTGTGGGGCATTTTGATATTGAGGAAATTGCATGCTTTGAAATTTGGTCTCCTGATTGTTTGGCCTAACAGAAAAATTGATTCCGGGTTGGGGTTTCCAAGAAAAATTCGGGTGATTGCGCCAGCCGGGATTGTATGTGTTCGAATAAGGATCGTTTCCTGGTCTAGGAGCCATTCGGGTTTGAGCTTGATGAGCTTGCTCCTGAAGAAGCTCAGGAAATTGGTAAGCTGATGGACAATCACCTAAGGTGTGGGTGGAACTCGAGCAGATAATACAGACTTCATGAGTAGGATGAGATGAAGAGGAGTTATTTCCAGCTTGCAAAAGTTGGTCGAGCTTCTGAGATAGCTCATCAACCTTGCTGTAGATGTCTACAGCACGACCAACTTCATACATACCTCCTCTCTTAGGTTCTACAGGTCCTGGGGGAGGATCTCTACGGGCAGCTGACATATGATGTAGAGAATTTTCACTTAACGTTTCAAACAACTGCCATGCCTCATGTTCATTTTTAAGCATGAACGTTCCTCCATATGAGGCATCCACCATTTGCCAGTGCCTTTCTGACAAACCGTCATAGAAGCACTGGACTAATTGCCACTTGGGTATGGCATGGTGAGGACATTTTCTAATTAGCTCTTTCAATCTCTCCCAGGTTTCATGAAACATTTCTCCATCTAATTGGGAAAAACTAGTAATGGCTTTTCTAATTTGATTCGTCTTTCCTATGGGAAAATATTTCTTAAGGAACTCCCTCTGAAGTTGATCCCAAGTTGAAATTATCACGGTATCTAGGGAATTCAACCAATATTTGGCTTTATCTTTCAGAGAAAAAGGGAATAACCTAAGCCTTAAAGCATCGTCGGAGAAATTTTGGATCTTAACAGTGGAGCAGATTTCTAGAAATTCATCTAGATGTTTATATGGGTCTTCAGTCGCAAGTCCGTAAAAAGAGGGTAACATCTGAATCACACTGGACTTGATTTCGTACTGAATGGCATCTACAGGGGGTACTTGGATACAAGGTGAATAAGTGTATTTTGAAGGAGTGAAGTACTCCTTCAGCGGAGGGTCAATTCCTTGATTAGGATCCATAGTACCTGGGCTGGTTGCTCTACTGGAGCCTTCGATTTTCGGATCTAGGGATATATGTTTAGGTTCTCGAAGTCGGCGCCTAGAATATACTAACATACACCCTCCCTTCTAAAGCAAAGAGCAATAAAAGATTTTTTAATTTTTTAATTGGAAAGCGGAAGAATGAGAAGAGATCTAAAGGAGAAGTTCCTAAGAGAGTCCTAAACTAGAGAGAAGAAAGTTAATTAATTAATTTTTTTTTAATCAAACAAGTGAAACAAATCAAAATCACTATCCTAGGGTTAACCTGGATCTAGACAGCTCCTAACTGATCCAAGGTTACCTTCGAGCACTCCAAGCCCAAGATCAATTAACTGACTTGGCCAGGTAAGTGTAAGGTGGGTGAAGGTTCCCTTATCGCTTGCCTTAGACACCAATTATAAATTGGCCAGGTAAGCGGAACCAACTCACGTCCCTTCGGGCTCTAGTCCCTGAACCACTTTCCTTAGACACCAAGGAATTAAATGATCTGAACCCGGTCCAACTCTAGGGTTTCCTTGTCCTATTGAGCTCGAAATCCTTAGGGTTGACGTCTAATTAATTTTAAAATTAAAGGCTTGGGTCAATGCAGATGCTGGATTGATGATTTGTGGGCTAAGGAAGGGTATTGATCTCCCCACCTTATCTGATTAATGGGTTGTGCCCTTAAAATATATTATGAAATTATGAAATGCAACAGCTAAGGTGTCCAAAAAGTTATAAACAAACAAAATTAAATTTAATTTTTTTTTTAATTTTGATGATTAAGTATCTGATCCTAATAAATTATGAAATGTCTGTGTAATATTTTTTGGTTTTGCAAAAAATAAATTTACCTAAGTGAATCTAAATTTTTTTTTTTTGTGTTCAACCTTTTTGTACCCTAGGACAACCATTCAACATAACCTCCCAGTTATGCCAGGGCAACCTTATGTCAGGGCACTCAAGATCGAAAATTGAAAATTTGAATGTAAAATTTTGAAAATTGATTTTTTTTTTTGATTTTTAAATTATTGATTATATTTTTTTTTTTCAGAATAACGCCGAAAGTCCCCGGCAACGGTGCCAAAAATCTGATGCGTGTCATAATGCACCGATTTAGAACCTTAATTCCACTACTCTAAAAGGGTAGAATAGCGGGAGTAAGGGTCGATCCCACAGAGACTTTGGGGTTATCTTGAAAATAAAGTATTTCCTTTTGACTTAAAATAAACTAAAATAAACTAAACTAATGCAAGAATTAAATGCAAATAATAAATTTGTGAAAATAATTTAGATATGACCTATCTCAAGAGTACGGCCCGTACCCGTGGATCACGGCCCGTCCCTTAGGTATAGGTCAGTCAAAACTAATTCACTACGACTTACCTTAAATGCTAATCCAACATGACTCCAGCATGACTAAAATAAAAACAAGCAAACATGGATTAATATAAAGCAAATAAATTTTATTGCATAAAAATTGGAGTACAGAAAAAAAAATAAAAGTAAGGGAACAAGGGTCCCTTTCTCCCTTTTTATCCGACTCTGACTCTCTGTCACAGCAACAGGTGGAACTACGGACAGCAAGTGGAACCTCCCAAAAATTCCTCTCTCCTTTTCAGAAGAGAATCACCGAGGTATTTATAGCTGAAAAATACCGTGTCGGGTCCGTGTGGAAAGCCGTGTGGAAAGTGCGGTGATTTCTTCATCTCAATCCGATCTCCTTATCTGATTTTTTTACGATCATCCCCATCTCAAAAATTAAATTCAAAAATTCTATCGCACAATCGCGCGTCCATCCAGCGTCGTCCGACATCTCTTCTCGTTTCGATGCTTCCTTGTTTTCGGACATCCCGGTCTGAACGACGATGACAAGCAGCTGAGCAGACGACGCTGCGGGCAGAGAGGCGCGGCTGGGGCGGAGACGGACATGGCAGCAGGCGGACGTGGCGCAGGGGCGGACGGTGCGGCGAGGACGGCTTGGGGCGGACTGGGTGGCAGCACGGCGGACACGCGGCTCGGCAGAGAATGGCTGGCAGGCGGCTCGCGGACTTGGGCGGCAGCACGGGGGAGACGGGCGGCTGGGCGGCTTCGGGCTTGGGCGGAGCCAGCTTCCGGCCATTTTCCGGCCGAACGGGACTTCTCCGGCCTGCGACGAGGTCGGCAGCGGCTTGGGCGGCGCCGGGGGAAGCTCTCCGACGAGTTCCATAGCGAACGGTGCATGGTGGTCCACGGCTCCGCCCATGGACCGGCAGCAATGGCTGCCGTGGACCGAGAGAATGTACGGTGGACCGGCTCAATGGTCCACCGTGAGCCAACAAAAACTTTTAGGGGCGCTCCAAAAATCGTGCGGCTTTGAAATCCGTGCTATAACCTTCTAAAATCCATTTCGGGCCCGTTTGAAGTCTGAATTGCATTCTGTTTGCATCGTTGGACTCCTAAAATCAAGATCTACACGTTTATGGAGTCAATTCCTGCAAAGTATCACAAAAAGTATCAATTTTAATCAAATAAAGTTGGGTTAATTTTCATTATTCTAATGTCTAACAGCTGCTGCCTCATAATTTGACGGTTCTTCGGAACCGGAATCTTCCTAGGGTGTCCGATTCTACCTTCTCCGCCCTGCAACAGGTATGATCCTTGCCATTTCTCTTTGTCTTGAGAATTATTCGATTCATGACCCCTCTCTTTTGATGCAGTTGGTCAACGACTTCACCTTCATGGAGAAGGGCCTAGGGAATGTAGACAGCCTTATCCATAGCCTTCAGGAGGAGCATCAGATTGCCAGGGCTGCCAAAGAAGTAGCTGAGGAGCTAAAGCAGTCCATGGAGGACCGTCTTGCCCGGATGAATGATGAAGTTCGCAAACTGAAGGGAAACTGAAAAGTGCTCATCTGACAATGACGGCGCAAGAGGCAGGGTGGAGGAGGAGCAGGAAACAAGTCGAATCCCTGGAGCGGCTGCAAGGGAGAATCAGGAGAAGATAGAAAGCCTGACCAAGTCGGTGGAGGAGGCTTCCAGGAGGACCGAAGAGGTGATCCTGGAGTCCGAAGCTGCTAGGAGGGAGTCCGTGTCTTTGAAGAAGCAGGTGGACAACGTCGTGGCTGATTTTAAAATGTCTCCGCAATTCCAGGTGGAGATCGATGAAGCAACTTTGTATGGCTATCAGCACGACTTCAACGATGGACTCTCCAGGATGAAGGAGGCCTTCCCCCATCTTGACCTCCCCGGCATTCCTCCCTTCGACATAGCTGAAGAAGAAGAAGAGGAAGTGGAGGGGACTGAAGCCGTAGTTGAGGCTGAGGAGGCACCATGTCCGGAGGAGGAGGCTGCTACCCCAGTCGAAAATCCGGAGGTGACTCCAAATCCGATCCCCGCTCAAGAGGAGGCTCAGGCCGGAGGAGTTCATGCCGAAGGTTCTCCAGTCCCAGCACCGATCGATGAAGTCCTCTCTGAGCAAATTGATAAGTTGCTCCAGTCCTGTGGTATGGAGTCTTCTCCTACTGATGTTGAGTGACCTGAGTTGCTCTAGATGTATTTTCCTTTTTATACCATCAATGAACCTTGTATGACAACTTTTATAGATTTTGAAATGAATTCTCCTTCATACACCATGTTATACTTCATGTGTAGCTCGAAACGGTTTTACCGTTCTTTCTTCTATTTAGTCGAATAGTCGCTTTTGAAAGTCGTTCAGTCAATAAGAACTGGTTTTACCATTCTTTTTCCTGTTTGGTTGAGCAGTCATGGTCGAAGGCCGTTCAGTCGATGAGGATGAACTTTGGAACGGACCGGGACTCCATTGCCAAAGACCGTCGCCTTCCTTCGGATGTTAGGTTTGTCCGTTGGGGCGGACGAGAGTCATCTCCCCGCCAATTAGTGATTGGGGAGATTTGATTGCGATCCTTATTGCCCACGTGGCACGTTGATATATGTACAGTCGCGATTTCTTGCACCTTGTGAGCCGCCGGGTCTCCTTTTTCCGAAAAGGAGCCATTAATGATGTCGTCGCACGATGAGGATTTCTCCAGATTCGAAGCAATGGCAGTTGTTGTCCTGGAAATGGCTCCCGAGTCACTTTCCGATTCTCGAAGCGTTACTCGGACACATGGCGCTTTCTGGTTTGGCCGGGAAGGATGTGGAGCACGCCTCCCCGTAGTCGATCGTGGGTGCAGGGTCTCTATAAATGGGACCCTACCCTCTGTTGTCAAGGACCATCATTTTTGTAAACTCCTTCCCTCCATTAATAACAATGATGTTCAGCACTTCTCAGCTCCGCCGTGCGGCAAAAAGAAGGCCCATCGATCCGAAAAGGAAGCGAAGTCCGGAGTCTCTCGAGCCGGGGGACGATGAACAGGAGCCTCTCATGGACCGCCTCGAGAAGAAGGTCCCCCTGTTGGAGGCCCATTTGAGAGAAGCTTGGGCCCAGGTCATGGTGGCGACCACGACGGCAGAGGAAGCAAGGAGGGAGGCGGCGGAGGCCGTCTCGAACTTCAAGGCTTTTGCCGTCTTCAAGGACGAACTCACCGGGGTGGCTCTGGACTCCTTCCACTAGGGGTTCCGAGAATGTCGGAGGAAGGCCTCCAAGTTTTATAACTTGAAGGGCCTGGACAACATTAAGCTCTCCATTCCCTTTCCGGGCATAAATTTGATTCCAACTCCGATGAGGGGTCGGACTCTGGTTCGGACGGGAACCCCAGGGGCCCTTCGTTGTCCCTCCAGATCTCTCTCCGCCGGTACGGAGAAAACCCGGCGGGGGGTTATTTAAAATTTTTCACATCCTTCTGGTACTACTTTTTTTTTTTATGAGAGTTTCTTTTTCTTTTCTTTTCTTCTTCCTTTTTTTGTAAAAAATTGAAAGGAATGAAAATCTTTTTGTTACCTCTTTCCTTGTATTCTTTGTGATGTGTGTAGGATGCTTTGTCTGTAATGTAGACTCCGCGGACTATCTTCGGTTTATAGGGAAGAAGTGAGGTCAGTTGGACCATTATAAGAATGTCTGTTATCAATAGAAAGGATGACAGTGATCCTTTTAGGCACGTGTTCGGATTTACCATAGGGTAGGGTGTTTACACCGTCCCTGTGCACTTTCTGTCATGATTAAGGTAGGTTGTTCAAGCCTGTCTCAGCACGTATTCGGATTCACCGTAGGGTAGGTTACGAAAACCATCCCTGCGCCTTTGATCTTTTGGTGGCTTGGTTAGACCATCTATTACGCTCGTCGGGCATACCGATAAGGTGAGTGGATCAAACTCTCCTTTGCACAGTTGACCGATTTTTCAAATCAGGTCACTCAGGTTGTTGTCGTTCAATCTATACAACTAGTCGTTCTGAGTTGAGTAGGGTTGAGTAGCTTTGCACAGGGATTTTAGAAACTCATTCATTGATAGTATTTGTGAAGGTTCTGTACATTCCATGGCCGGGGTAAGGTCCTCCCTCCAGGGTCTTGAGTCGATATGTTCCCGGTCGAATTATTTCCTCGACTTGATATGGGCCTTCCCAGTTGGGAGAGAGTTTACCCTGTTCTGTTGGCCTGGATACTTCTGCTCTTCGCAATACCATGTCTCCCGTGCGGTAAGTTTGCTCTTTCACCCTTGAGTTGTAGTACTTAGCGACCTTCTGCTGGTATGCCACCATCCTTATCTGGGCCTGTAACATGGTGCTTGTTAGCAAGTCCAAATCGATCCTTCTGCGATTGGAATTCTCAGGCTCTTCATAATTGTCGATTCTCAGGGACTGTAGGGAGACTTCAACAGGAAGTACGGCTTCGGTACTGTATGCCAGGTTGAACGAAGATTCGCCGGTAGCCGTTCTCGAGGTAGTTCGATATGCCCAGAGAACGGAGGCCAGTTCTTCGGCCCAAAGTCCTTTGGCGGCGTTCAACCTTGTCTTCAAACCATGGAGGATGGTCTGGTTGGTGACTTCGGCTTCTCCATTGGACTGTGGATGAGCAACGGATATTAGCCGATGCTGGATATGGTACTGAGCACAGAAGTCCTTGAACTTCGGATTGTCAAACTGTCTCCCGTTATCCGTAATGATGACATGTGGGATGCCGAACCTGAATATGATGAAATTTTTACAAAATTTTTTACCTTGCCTTCTGTGATCTAGGCCAATGGTTCAGCTTCTACCCACTTCGTGAAATAGTCGATGGCCACTAGGAGAAACTTTCTTTGCCTCGATGCTGGTGGGAATGGGCCAAGAATGTACATCCCCCACTGGGCAAAAGGCCATGGGGCTGCCAGTTGAGTGAGGTGGCTTGCAGGCTATCTTTGTACATTGGCATACCTCTGGTATTGGTCGCACTTACGTACGAAATTAGCTGAGTCCTTCTAGATGGAGGGCCAGTAATACCCCTGTCGAATGATCTTGTATGCCAGAGATCTGCCTCCCAAGTGATCACCGCATATGCCCTCGTGGACCTCTCTCAAAGTATAATCTGCATCGGTGGGTCCTAAGCATTTTAGCAGTGGCTGGGAGAAAGATCTCTTGTAGAGGGTCCCGTCTAAGATGACGTACTGGGATGCCATCCACCGGGTCTTCTTGGCCTCTGCCTTATCTTCCGGTAGCTCTCCCTCATTCAGGAACCTGATGATGGGATCCATCTAGCTTGTCTCAGCGTTGATCTGACGCACCTCTGCAGCCTCTTTGGCTATGCTTGGAGTTTCAAGATGTTCGACAAAGGTGCACCCGAGGGACTCCGGTGCTGTAGTCGCCAGTCGAGACAATGCATCCACCCGGGAGTTCTCTGATCATGGAACATGGATGATCTCAAAATGTTCTAGTTGGGAGGACAAAGCCCGTACCTTCTCCAGGTATTGCACCATGGTCGGATCTTTAGCTGCATATTCTCCGTTGACTTGATTCACAACCAGTTAGGAGTCTGAGAAGGCTCGAAGTTGCTGGACACCTAGATCTTTGGTGATTCGAAGTCCAGCGAGCAGGGCTTCGTATTCAGCCTAATTATTAGATGCATGGAAGGAGAAGCGGAGTGCATTTCAATGGTATGGCCATCAGGTTTGGCCAACATGAGTCCAGCCCCACATCCAATAGCATTGGAAGCTCCGTCTACATGAAGCATCCAAACGGACTTCGTCTCCTTCGGGGCTTCTTCTTCTACCGAAGATACTTCATCTTCGGACTTCCAGGTGCACTCAGCCAAAAAATCGGAGAGCACCTGGGCCTTCATAGTCGCTCGGGATTGGAAACTGATATCAAATTTATTTAGCTTCACAGCCCACTTGGCTATCCTTCTGGAGGTATCCGGAGATCGGAGAACGGCCTTGAGAGGTTGATCAGTCAGCACCACGATAGCATGGGCCTGAAAGTATGGCCATAGTCGCTTTACCGCAATCACTAAAGAGTAGATCAGCTTCTGTATCCTTGCATATCACGTTTCTGCGTCATGCAGGACCTTGCTGATATAGTAAATGCTCTTGTGAGACCCGTTTTCCTCTTTCCGGACAAGAACCGAACTTATTGCTTCATCTGAAGCAGAGAGGTACAGGTAGAGGACCTCACCTTCTTATGACTTGGAGAGCAATGCCGGGGTCTCCAGATACTTCTTCAGTTCCTCAAAGGCAGCACGATAGTCATCGGACCATTCAAAGCACTTTGATTGCCGGAGTACCTTGAAGAACGGAAGGCATTTCTCGGCTGACCGAGAGATAAATCTGCTTAGGGAGGCAATCCTCCCTATCAACTGCTGGATTTCCTTTTTGCAGGAGGGATGTCTCATATCTTTCAAGGCTTGAATCTTCTCAGGTTTCGTTTCAATCCCTCGTTTGGTAACAAGGAAGCCCAGGAATTTGCCCGAAGTGATCCCAAAGGCACACTTTGCCGGGTTTAGCTTCATATGGTAGCGCCGGAGAGTGCTGAATGATTCCTCCAAGTCGCGGATGTGATCTCTCCGGAGGAGGCTTTTGACGATCATGTCGTCAACATAGGCCTCCATATTTCTTCCCAGTTGCTTTTCGAACACCTTGTTGATAGCCTCTGAAATGTCGCACTGGCATTCTTGAGGCCGAACGGTATCATCTTGTAGCAGTAGAGACCTTTATCAGTGATGAAAGCCATCTTCTCCTCATCTTGTGGATCCATTTTAATTTGATTATAGCCGGAGAAGGCATCCATGAAACTCAGCAACTGGTGTCCGGCGATAGCGTCGACCAGCTGATCAATCTTTAGGAGAGGAAAGCTATCTTTTGGGCAAGCCTTGTTGAGGTCTGTATAGCCGATGCAGATCCTCCACTTGCCACTAGCTTTCTTCACCATCACCACATTGGCCAACCACTCGGGGTAGTGGGCCTCTTGGATGAACCCTGCTTTGAGGAGCTTGCCAATCTCTTCGCCCATAACTTGTTGTCTTTCAGGGATGAAGCTCCTCTTCTTCTGCCATACCGGCTTGTATTCAGGGGTTACTTCCAACCGATGAGTAATTACTTCGGCAGGAATCCCCGGCATATTCGAAGTCGACCAGGCGAAGACATCGACGTTACCCCTGAGAAAATGGATCAACTCCATTATGGTTTCCTCATCTAGTGTGCTCCCGATCTGCACAACTCTGGAGGGATCTTCCTCTGTCAAAGGTACTGCGATGGTCCTCTCCATGGGCTCACCAAGATTTATAGTTGCATCCCTCGGATCCAGCTAATCCGGAGTCGTCGAATCCTTAAAATTCCTGTCTTCAATCATCAGACACTGTCGTGCCGTCCTCTGGTTTCCTCTAACTTCTCCAACACCGTTCCTGGTGGGGAAGCGTACCAAGAGGTTGTGAGAGGAGATCACAGTCCAGAACTTGTTCAAGGCAGGCCGCCCCAAAATAAGATTGTATGCTGAGGGGATCCGGACTACCATGAAGTTGATCGGTAGTGTCTTTTATCGAGGTTCGGTGCCGAGGGTTACAGGCAACACTATTTCCCCTCGGCAAAAACTTGGTTACCCCCGAAACCAAAGAGCGGTATGGGGGATCTTTGTAGTTGATGTCTAGGCAAACACATTTTAGAGAATGCATCGTACATCAAGACATCAGTCGAACTTCCATCAAGCATCCGCTATACATTATAATTGGCCACTAAGGCCAAAATTACAAGAGGATCATCATGTGGGAGCCGAACTCCCGCAAGGTCGTCGTCGGAGAAGAGGATATAGTTGTTGTCTTTAAGTCGCTTTGGGGCTTCGTCCTCATCCCTTCTCCAGTTGGTGGGTCGATGTATCATCCCTACACCTCCGTTGGTGGGCCTTTGATTTGGTAATTCGTCCTCTTCGGGAGGTGGCTGGGGAACAGTTGTTTCCAACCGGGGCCCTTGAAGACCGATGTACCGCCCCAAGTATCCCCTCTTGATGGGATCCTCAATTGCATCCTTCAGCTGGATGCACTCTTCTGTGTTGTGGCCGTGGTCCCGGTGGAATCGGTATTATTTATTCCTGTTCCTGACGGAAGATGAGGCCTTCATGGGACGAGGCTGTTGGAGATAGTTTTCTTTTTCCATCTCCATGAGGATCTTCTCTTGAGGGAGGTTAAGGAGGGTGTAAGAGTCGAATCTTCCTCCCAATGCTCTGGGCTTGGAAAGACTTCTCTGGCGGTCTACATATCTGCCACCATTGTTATTAGAAGTTTGGGGACCTTGTCCCCTATTATTCTTCTTTTTTGAAGGGGGTTTCCCTTTAATCAGTCATCGATTCGCCGCCTGCTCTTCAGCATCGGCGTATTTCTGAGGCCTTGACAGGAGCTTAGCATAGCTTTTAGGGAACTTCTTATCTAGGGAGAAAGTAAGTCTGGAGGTATGAAGCCCCTTCTTCAGTGCTAATATGGCCACATGCTCGTTGAGATCTGGGATCTCAAGCGTGGCCGCATTAAACCTGGAGATATAATCTTGCATGCTTTCTACTTCGTTCTGGTGAAGGAAGAACAGTGTGTCCGTATTCCGAGGAGTCTTATGGCAGGTCCTGAAATGCAAGACAAACAATTTCTCTAACTCGGAAAAGGAATCGATGGTACTTGGGTGCAGGCTCGAGTACCACATCCGAGTGGACTTCTTCAAGGTAGCCAGGAACGCCAAGCAATACGTCGCGTCCGAAGCTCCTTGGATCATCATATGGGCCTTGAAACTGTCCAAATAATCGAGAGGGTCGGAGGTACCGTCGTAGGGTTCCATCTGGAGAACCCTGAAGTGCCGAGAAATAACCTCGGCCATGATGCGGTCGGTGTAGGGTGGGCATAGGTCACCCACAATCAAGTCGTCGGGATCCTTCAGATCCCGTATTCTCCGTTCTCCCGCCTTCGCCATCTCCGATTCGATAGCTCTGAACTTTCTATCATAATCGGGAGTCTGCTTCGGCGCTCTTTCCACAGAAGTGGAGTCTCCGGATGAGGATGAGGGAGTTTGCCTAGGCCTTTTCCCTTTCTGCGGGGAATTGGCAGACCTAGGCAATCTTGAAGTTCGGCCTTCAGGAGAGGGCCGAGAATGAGAGGAGGGATGCGTAGAATCCTCCCATGGGACTCTCTTTCTTCGGGATCGAGAGCTATGTCTAGAGGCAGCTGGTGGGTTTCCCACCGGAATGGCTCTGTCTTGGAATTCCTGAACCATGGCAGTAAGGTTGGTAACCTGGTTCACAAGAGCTTCAAATTGCTGCAATCCCACAACAACTGTGGGAGGTGGAACATCGTTCTTCTACGGGGGTGCACCCCCTTGAGATGGAGCACGACTCCAGCTTGTAGAAGTGATTGGAGCTTTTTCTCTCGCCATCGAAAACTTTTTACTTCCTCTTGTCTGGGAGGGAGCTTAAAGAGTGTTAACGAGCCCCCCTACCTGGTGCGCCAATCTGTTGGCGTGGAGTCCCTAGATCGGCCGGTCGGAGCCGCTGCATCGCAGGACCACTCCCTGGTTCACCTGCAAAATAGGTTCCTTGCCGGAGATGTTCCGGCGGGGGATACTCCGATGCCTAAGTCAGTGGCGGATCCCAGCCACATAATGGGAAAGGTGTTGAGAATCGAGAGAGAAAAGGGCTCTTGGAGGCTGTAAGTGTATATGAGCGTTAGTGTTAGCGTACCTCTCGAACCATACTTCTTACTCTTATTTAAAAGAAGGCCTCCGGCCTGCGGCCCGCTCTTTTTCCGGTGATCATGGGAAGCTAGTCTCTTCCATGATTGGCGATCATGGGTTGTCATTGAGTGGTTCCGACCAGATCGGAAGCATGGCAGTAGGAGTTGCATGCCATGATTATGGCATGATGAGTGTCGATTGTAACCATTGGTTACAGTTGCCTTTCTGGACCAGATTGTGGTCCAAGCTTCGGGTTTTCCCTTGCGTGGGCCGAAGACTTGGTATTAGCCCCAGGACCGGAGATTGTGTCTACGGCGGGGACCGAAGTACATGTCTTCGAAAGTCGATGAGAAGTTCGGTCTCCGGTCAAGGTCGAAGACGTTACCCGAAGGACTGGCCTTCGGATGTCATATTCCGGTGCGTAGCCTTGGGTTACCTGCAGTTGGCTTGTCCCTTGCTTGGTCCGAAGTCCGTGGTCCGGAGAGAGAGGACTTCGACCAGTCGAACTGAAGTTTGGTTTGTAGCTGAACCGCGATATCCTAACAGAAGTTATACTTTTAGTCAACAGGAATAATTTGTTATAGTATAAATGGGAAATAGAAATTAATTTCTCCAAAAAAATATTAAAAAAAAATTCCCCCATCCAGAAATCTAACGTCTGCTCACAGTTTCTTACATTGACATCATGTAGACCCCTAGAAAGCCTAACATAAATTAAGACCGACGTTTATTATATATATTATCACATTCAGAAAGATACTTTGGAACATGATCATCCCGCGCTCCGGTAGATAAGTACCATCATCATCAAATATTTTACATAAAAAACAAAACATTTCAACTCCTTTTTCCGTCTCACTCTCTTGTTGCTAGATCAATTATTCCATCTATATATGATAATGCATGCAATCAAATTCCAAATCTTGCTCTCTCCTCTATCCTTCACAAAAAAAAAAAGTCACCTAATTAACGTTAATCACCCGGAGATATATTTATCCAATATGTTACTTTTAACATTTATTCGGGGTAAACGACACGATGGAATTCTCCATGTCGATGACGACGCGCATCCTCTGGTGCTGGACGTTCCCGATGATGTTCAGCGGCGACGACGTCTTGGCGAAGGCGAAGCAGAAGTTTCCCATGGAGTCCACCGGCACGAGGAAGTTCCACCCCCGCAGCCTCAGCTCCTTTCCCGCCCCGAAGTGGAACACCACCGCCGGCACCACCACCTTCCTCATCCTCGACAGGTTGTAGCACGTTTCGAAGATTTCCGGCCCCGTCACCCGCGGCAGGTGGCGCGTCGCCTTCACGAACGCCTCCCGCAGGGGATCGTACACCTGCGTGTTCAGCCGGCTCACCGCCGTGCCCGAATCCAGGATGACGCCCCCGGCGCCGTCCTCATCGATCGCCAGCGCCGACGGCGGGATCGGCAGCTTCGCCCCGTTGACGCTGATCCCCGTCAGCTCCGGGTAGTAGAAGGTCGGGACCTTCTTGCTGCGGAGCAGCTTGGTGGTGATGGTGGAGGCTTCGGGCTGGGTGGTCGGAGGGCCGAAGTCGATGATGGAGGTGCCGGGCGTGTCGCGGTCAACGAGGCAGTAGGTGAAGGAGTGGGAGGGCAGGTGGGAGGGGAAGGACAGCGTCCCCGCGCCGAGGCCGAGGAGGCCGCCGGCGGCCTGGAAGTTGCCCTCATTGTAGAAGCCGCATCCCATGGGGACGTTCGTGATGGGTGGGGCGCCGCCGATGGTCAGCGTCTCGGTGGCGAACTCCCCGCTGGAGAAGGAAGCGTCGCCGTAGACGATCTGGTAGCGGCAGGTCAAGTTCCGGCAGCCGGCGTTGTTCACGGAGAGGCATAGCTCGGAGAAGCAGCGGAGCGGTGTGTAGGTGTGAGGACCGGTCCTTTTGGGCCGGATTTGGGCTGAAGTCGGCAGCCCTTGCCGACTTCAGTTCAAAACCCCTATGGTTCGGCAGGTCAGATTTTCCGGCGAGAAATCCGGACAAATCCGACGCTGCCGCCGAAGAAGGGGGGGAGATAAGGTTCTCCTCGGGTTTAAGGCTCTGGGGATTACCTCTGTTGATCCGAGAGCTTTTTCCTGTGGTGGAGCGACGACGGTTCCTCGAGTGCCCTGCCCTCGCCGGAACGCCCTTCGCCGGAAGTCGTGAGATCGGAGACGCCTCTCGCCGGTAAGTTCTCTCTCTCCCTGGTATGGGCGTAGCGGGCTTGTGCGGCTCGACGGAGGGGAGAATCCGGCTGATTTTCCTCTCCGTTGAAGCCTTGGGCGGTGGCCGGCAGTGAGGAAGCCGCCGCCGGACTCCTCCTCTCCGGCAACCGTCTTTGGGCGGCCGATCGCGGGATCGCCGCCGTCCCATCGCTTGCTCGGAGAGGGGGGGGGGATGGAGGAGGAAGAAACTGTTGGTCGGCCGTGAGGGATGTTGCAAGCGACATCTCCGGCTCGGTGCTCGCCGGCCGTCGGTCGGACGGCCACCGTAAGGGTCGCCGGACTCTCTTCCTTCTCCGGCGTGGTCGACGTGGTGGCCGGACGGGAGGATCGCCGTCGATCCTCCCTGCTTCTCTCGTGAGGTCGGGCGAACGCCTGGCCGAAGGGGGACGGATGCTTGGTTTGATCAGGCTTGGCTGGGCCAAGCCTGTTGCGGGCCGGGCCGGGCCGGGCCGGGCCGGGCCGGGTCGGGCCGGGCTGGGCCGGGCTTGGCTGGGCCGGGGCTCGTTGGGCCGGACTTGGTTGGGCCATGCCCTGTTGGGCTAGGCCTTTTATCTTGAATGGGCCAACCTTGTACCAGCAAAATGGAAGGCATTGTTTGGGGTTGCCCCAAGGGATTTATTTTTTATTTATTTTTAATTTAATGATATTAAATAATAATCAAAATAAATTGTGATGCAGGATCGTCATCCTCCTTGGAAAATCAGGATTAGTGCCGAGTTGGTGAAACTGTAAGTTGTCACTCACCAATAAATTTTGCCATGCATGCTGTGAACCCTTTACTTGACATGTTAATAAATTTTATTGTTTATGTTCATGCTACATACATATATCTTGATGCGTTATGAAATTTAACCTTAGGCTAAAATGTAACGAGTCATGGGGTGAGTTAGTTGTATTTGCTCCCTAGTCCGACTATGATTACACGAGGATCTAGACTCCTTTTGGGCCTCCAGCGGGGCTATCGCTGGCACATGACCGACGTGCGGTATGTGACACAGGAGTTGTTTTATTCTAGCCCATGCTGGGAAGCATGTCCCTCGTGTGATACTCAGAGCTAGATTCCTTTTGGGCCTCCAGCGGGGCTATCGCTGGCACATGTCCGGTGTGCGGCATGTGACACAGGGTCTAGGCTCTTTTGGGGCGAGCCACGGGCCGATCGTGGCCATAGTATGAGGGACTAAGTGAGTGTGTTCGGATGGCCATCCTAAAAAATTTGTATTCTGTCAGAAAAATAAATAAAAAGGTTAATAATAGGAATTGGCTTATATATATTTTGGTGGCTCCTATGTATGGAATTACTCTAGATTCATGGTAAAATATATATTTGTGACATGTGATGACTTACTGAGTTTAAGGGAAACTCATTCTTTTCCCTTGCATTTTTTTTCAGGATCAGAGGAACATATGGGCCAGGGATTCAATCAGTGAGGCATAGGATCTAGTGGACACTATCATTATTTTTTTTTATTATTATTATTTATTTCATGAAATTAGATCATGATAAATGTATGACGGTTGGCTTTATGACAATTGAATCTACTTATCTACTTTTGCTTTATTAATATAATGCCTGGTACTCATTTATTTTATACGAAATGGTTGGTACAGGCCTGGTATGTTCTTGGAAAATATTGAATTCCCAGAACATACGGCCGTCTGTTGCACTACTGGCCCTGGTCTTGGGTTTGGGGCGCGACAGATTTAGTGGTATCAGAGCCAGGTTGTCTCAGAAACTAAAATGCTTTAGATAGTGAGAGCGGGGTAGAGACAGTTAGGGCAAGTTTAAAATTAATAAAGTACAAGTAAGGTCATATTATTTAACTAACTAACATTTGTGCTATAGGTTTAATGGCTCGGACCCGATCCATGAGGACATCAAATCAAAATGATCATGCGTCTCGAGCTCATGATACTTCGCAGGCAGCGGGTCCATCTCGGGCGGCCGGCGCTTACATGGCTCGTAGCCTATCACCTGATCAGGGCGAGAGTCGAGCAGTTAGTCCTCCTCCTCTGCAGCCCGATATGAGGACAGCCAATTCTGATGGTCAGGTGGTAGGTCTTATCCAGGCTCTAATTGGACTTGTGCAGGAATTGAGGCAGCAGGGGAATAGGGGTGGTCAGTCACCTAAAATGGATCGGGGGATCACTGAATTTAAGAAGTTGGCACCTCCTACATTTGAGGGTTCTACTGAACCTACTGAATCCTTGAAGTGGCTGAAAGAAATGGAGAAGGTCTTTGTCAGCATGGACTGTACGGATCGGGAGAAAGTTCGCTTTGCAGCTTATCAACTACAAGGCGAAGCTTCGGAATGGTGGGATGCTGTCAGAAGACAATATGGCAATGAAGAGCCGATAACTTGGGATATTTTTCGCCAAGAGTTTTTGGATATGTATTTTCCTGAAAGTCTCAGATTTGAGAAGGAGAGCGAATTTACCAGGTTGATACAAGGAGGCTTGACCGTGACACAGTATGAAGCCAAGTTTATTGAACTGTCCCGCTTTGCTCCGGAGTTGGTGGCCACGGACTATATCAAGGCACGGAGATTTGAGAAAGGACTTAAACCCAGGATTCGTGCTGGAGTAAGACCCATGCAGCTGGCCTCATACCGGGACGTCGTTAGTAAAGCAAAAATTGTAGAGCAAGAGGTTGATAATATGCAGCAGGAAAGGGAACGGCAGCTGAGGAAGAGATCCAGACCTGATGGACAGCGTGGGAATCAACACTCTGGCAAACAACCTAGACAGAGGGGAAATCAAAGGCAAGATCCAGGTCCTCAGCAGGGTAATGGTCCTCGTTGCAGGAGATGTCAAGGTTTTCATCTAGAGCAGGATTGTCGTTGGTTTTCTGGGGCTTGTTTTAATTGTGGTCAGCAAGGCCACAAAGCTATGAATTGCCCACGTTCTCAGAATCCTGGAAATTAGTATACCTTTCAGAATGCACCGCGACCACCAGCACCTCCTCCTTCAAATGTACCAGCTTTTATCCAAGGACAACCTATAGCTTATGGATCTGGTGAGCGCCAGAAGCAGAAGACCCAGGCTCGTGTGTATGCGCTAACTCAGCAAGATGCTCAGGCATCGAATGCTGTGGTGACAGGTAATTTCGCAAGTTTTTTTTTTTTTTTTAATTTTATTTGATTTAATTGAGTACAAATAATTATTAAGTAAGAATTATTTAGTAGGTACCATCAAAGTAGCCTCTTCATATGCCCGTGTTTTATTTGATTCCGGAGCAATGCACTCTTTTATCTCAACCGGATTTACTAAGAAGGCTGGTATGGAACCAGTACCTTTAAATTTCGAGATCGGAGTATCCATTCCGAATGGGGGCATTATCATAGTTAACATGATTTGTCCATCTTGCACTCTAAGCATTGGAAACCATGAGTTTTCATCTGATCTAATGGTATTGGAAATGGAAGAGTTTGATATTATTTTGGGAATGGATTGGCTAGCTTCTTATCATGCCACAGTAGATTGTTTCGAGAAGAGAGTAGTTTTCTACCCTCCAGGTCAGGAACCTTTTGGTTTCTTTGGCGGTGAAGGGAAGACCCCTATGAGAATGATTACAGCTATGCAAGCTAAACGGATGCTGAGGCAAGGTTGTGCAGGATACTTGGCCAATGTTATAGATCTCCAGCAAGAAGGAGAAGGGGTGGAAAATATTCCTATTGTGAAAGAATTTCCGGATGTATTTCCAGATGAATTGCCGGGATTACCTCCTGACAGAGAGATGGGTTTTCTGTTGATCTCTTACCTAATGCAGAACCTGTGTCTAAGGCTCCCTATAGAATGGCACCAGCTGAATTGAAAGAACTCAAGGAACAACTTCAGGATCTGCTCGATAAGGGATTCATCAGGCCGAGTGTTTCACCATGGGGTGCTCCAGTACTGTTTGTCAGGAAGAAGGATGGGAGTCTGAGGTTGTGTATTGATTATCGAGATTGAACAAGTTGACAATTCGAAATAAGTATCCCCTTCCCAGAATTGATGATCTTTTTGACCAGTTGCAAGGCGCTCAGGTGTTCTCAAAAATCGACTTGCGGTCCGGATATTATCAGTTAAAAATTAAGAATGAAGACATATCCAAAACAGCCTTTCGGACTAGATATGGGCATTATGAATTTCTGGTGATGCCTTTCGGACTGATGAATGCTCCGGCAGCTTTCATGGACATGATGAACAGGATATTCAAATCATATTTGGATCAGTGTGTAGTAGTTTTTATTGATGACATTCTAGTTTATTCCAAGAATCCGGAGGAGCATGAAAAACATTTAAGGAAAATCTTACAAATACTAAGGGAGCAGAGATTGTATGCAAAGCTGAAGAAATGTCAATTCTGGCTTGATAATATTTCTTTTCTTGGCCACACAGTCTCTAAGGAAGGGATATCTGTTGATCCAGCAAAGATTGAAGCAATTGTTGAATGGAAAAGACCAACTAATGTGACTGAAGTCCGTAGTTTTCTGGGTCTAGCTGGTTATTACCGAAGGTTTGTGGAGGGGTTTTCCCGTATAGCCTTGCCACTGACCCAGCTAACCCATAAAGGGATTAAATTTGATTGGTCTGATGATTGTGAGAAAAGCTTCCAAGAGTTAAAGAAGCGCTTGGTATCAGCTCCTATTCTTACCTTACCAACTGGAAGTGAGGGTTTTTCTATTTACAGTGATGCCTCCAGAAAAGGGTTAGGATGTGTTCTTATGCAAAGGGAGAAGGTGGTGGCCTACGCATCTAGGCAGCTTAAAATACATGAATTAAACTACCCTACTCATGATTTGGAGCTAGCTGCTGTGGTCTTTGCCCTGAAAATTTGGAGGCATTACCTGTATGGTGTATCTTGTGAAATTTTTACTGATCATAAAAGTCTTAAGTATTTATTTACTCAGAAAGAGTTAAACTTGAGGCAAAGGAGATGGTTGGAGCTGATCAAAGACTATGATTTGAAAATAAGTTATCATCCGGGAAAAGCAAATGTAGTGGCTGATGCATTGAGCAGAAAGGCCGGAGGTAGCTTGGCAACCTTAATCACTTCTCAAGGAAAAATTCTTCAAGATCTTGGAAAGCTGAGTTTGGAGATGCAGATGCATAACTCTACATTCTCACTTGCTACTCTTAAGATACAATCTACCCTGATCGATAGAATTAAGGCATCACAGATGAATGATTCAGAATTTCAAAAGATTAGAGAGAAAATACAATCTGGGATAATCTCGGAATTCCGAATTCATGAGGATGGATCCTTAAGATTTGGAAACAGGTTGTGTGTTCCAGGGGATGAAAGTCTAAAGAAGGAAATATTGGTCGATGCCCATAATGCTATTTACACTATTCATCCTGGAAGCACAAAAATGTATAGAGATCTTAAGGAGAACTTCTGGTGGAAAGGTATGAAAAGGGAAATAGCCATGTTTGTGGCTCAATGCTTAACTTGTCAGCAAATAAAGGCTGAGCATCAGAGACCAGCAGGACCTCTACAACCCCTGGCTATCCCTGTATGGAAATGGGAGAATGTCACAATGGACTTTGTTTCAGGATTGCCAAGGACTCTCAGAGGATTTGATGCTATTTGGGTTGTTGTAGATCGATTGACAAAGTCAGCTCATTTTCTACCTGTCAAGGTCAATTTCTCCATGGAAAGGCTAGCAAAATTATATATCGATGAGATTGTTAGACTACATGGTATTCCTGTATCAATTGTATCTGATAGGGACACTAGATTTGTTTCTCAATTTTGGAGGAGTTTGCATCAAGCTATGAAAACCAAGCTGGAGTTTAGTACAGCCTTTCATCCTCAAACTGATGGGCAGTCAGAGAGGACAATTCAGACATTAGAAGATATGTTGAGAGCATGTGTTCTTGATTTAAAAGGGTCTTGGGATGATCATCTGTCATTGATAGAATTTGCATATAACAACAGTTATCAAGCAACCATTAAAATGGCACCTTTTGAAGCTCTCTATGGGAGGAGATGTAGGACCCCGGTATGTTGGGATGATGTTGGCGAGAGGAAACTTTTGGGACCCGATATTATACTGCAGACCACAGATAAAATCCAACTTATTAGGAAGCGACTGTTTACAGCTCAGAGTCGACAAAAGAGTTATGCAGATAATCGGAGAAGAGAACTGAAATTTATGGTGGGGGACCATGTGTTACTTAAAGTGTCCCCTACTAAAGGAGTTATGAGATTTGGGGTGCGAGGGAAGTTAAGCCCTCGGTATGTGGGTCCTTTTGAAATCTTGGAGAAAATCGGAGCTGTGGCTTATCGGCTTGCTTTACCACCATCTCTTGCTGGTGTGCATAATGTTTTTCATGTTTCTATGCTGAGGAAGTATGTACCTGATCCAAATCATGTAATCGAAATGGGACCACTTCAATTCAAGGAAAATTTGTCTTATGAGGAGCAACCAGTGAAGGTGGTGGATAGAAAGGAGCAAGTCTTGAGGCGACGCGTCATTCCTTATGTTAAAGTCCAGTGGAGTAATCATTCAGAGCGGGAAGCCACTTGGGAGTTAGAAGAAATCATGAAAGTTAAATATCCTCAACTTTTCCAGAACCCAGGTATGTAAATTTCGAGGGCGAAATTTTTTTTAGGTGGGGAGAATGTGAGGACCGGTCCTTTTGGGCCGGATTTGGGCTGAAGTCGGCAGCCCTTGCCGACTTCAGTTCAAAACCCCTATGGTTCGGCAGGTCAGATTTTCCGGCGAGAAATCCGGACAAATCCGATGCTGCCGCCGGAGAAGGGGGGGGAGATAAGGTTCTCCTCGGGTTTAAGGCTCTGGGGATTACCTCTGTTGATCCGAGAGCTTTTTCCTGTGATGGAGCGACGACGGTTCCTCGAGTGCCCTGCCCTCGCCGGAACGCCCTTCGCCGGAGGTCGTGAGATCGGAGACGCCTCTCGCCGGTAAGTTCTCTCTCTCCCTGGTATGGGCGTAGCGGGCTTGTGCGGCTCGACGGAGGGGAGAATCCGGCTGATTTTCCTCTCCGTTGAAGCCTTGGGCGGTGGCCGGCAGTGAGGAAGCCGCCGCCGGACTCCTCCTCTCCGGCAACCGTCTTTGGGCGGCCGATCGCGGGATCGCCGCCGTCCCATCGCTTGCTCGGAGAGGGGGGGGGATGGAGGAGGAAGAAACTGTTGGTCGGCCGTGAGGGATGTTGCAAGCGACATCTCCGGCTCGGTGCTCGCCGGCCGTCGGTCGGACGGCCACCGTAAGGGTCGCCGGACTCTCTTCCTTCTCCGGCGTGGTCGACGTGGTGGCCGGACGGGAGGATCGCCGTCGATCCTCCCTGCTTCTCTCGTGAGGTCGGGCGAACGCCTGGCCGAAGGGGGACGGATGCTTGGTTTGATCAGGCTTGGCTGGGCCAAGCCTGTTGCGGGCCGGGCTGGGCCGGGCTTGGCTGGGTCGGGCCGGGCTGGGCCGGGCTTGGCTGGGCCGGGGCTCGTTGGGCCGGACTTGGTTGGGCCATGCCCTGTTGGGCTAGGCCTTTTATCTTGAATGGGCCAACCTTGTACCAGCAAAATAGAAGGCATTGTTTGGGGTTGCCCCAAGAGATTTATTTTTTTTTTTTTAAATTTAATGATATTAAATAATAATCAAAATAAATTGTGATGCAGGATCGTCATCCTCCTTGGAAAATCAGGATTAGTGCCGAGTTGGTGAAACTGTAAGTTGTCACTCACCAATAAATTTTGCCATGCATGCTGTGAACCCTTTACTTGACATGTTAATAAATTTTATTGTTTATGTTCATGCTACATACATATATCTTGATGCGTTATGAAATTTAACCTTAGGCTAAAATGTAACGAGTCATGGGGTGAGTTAGTTGTATTTGCTCCCTAGTCCGACTATGATTACACGAGGATCTAGACTCCTTTTGGGCCTCCAGCGAGGCTATCGCTGGCACATGACCGACGTGCGGTATGTGACACAGGAGTTGTTTTATTCTAGCCCATGCTGGGAAGCATGTCCCTCGTGTGATACTCAGAGCTAGATTCCTTTTGGGCCTCCAGCGGGGCTATCGCTGGCACATGTCCGGTGTGCGGCATGTGACACAGGGTCTAGGCTCTTTTGGGGCGAGCCACGGGCCGATCGTGGCCATAGTATGAGGGACTAAGTGAGTGTGTTCGGATGGCCATCCTAAAAAATTTGTATTCTGTCAGAAAAATAAATAAAAAGGTTAATAATAGGAATTGGCTTATATATATTTTGGTGGCTCCTATGTATGGAATTACTCTAGATTCATGGTAAAATATATATTTGTGACATGTGATGACTTACTGAGTTTAAGGGAAACTCATTCTTTTCCCTTGCATTTTTTTTCAGGATCAGAGGAATATATGGGCCAGGAATTCAATCAGTGAGGCATAGGATCTAGTGGACACTATCATTATTTTTTTTATTATTATTATTTATTTCATGAAATTAGATCATGATAAATGTATGACGGTTGGCTTTATGACAATTGAATATACTTATCTACTTTTGCTTTATTAATATAATGCCTGGTACTCATTTATTTTATACGAAATGGTTGGTACAGGCCTGGTATGTTCTTGAAAAATATTGAATTCCCAGAACATACGGCCGTCTGTTGCACTACTGGCCTGGTCTTGGATTTGGGGCGCGACAGTAGGTGACGGAGCCGGTGGGGTCGTAGATGGGGTCGGCCTGCTTGTAGCAGCTGGTGCAGGGCACGCACTGCACCCAGTTGATGTCGCTACCGGTGTCGACAATCATGAACTGGGGCTTCGGTGGCCGGCCGATTCCACACCGGGCGAAGTACTCGCCGCTCCCGTGGCTTTTCCCGGACACGATCGTGCCTTGGATGCCGTGCGGCATCACCGCCGCCTTCGCGGGCTTGGAATCGGATCCGTTTATGGCTAGGGCGACCCGGGCGGCGACGGACCGGACCCTGGCGGAGTCGCGGCGGAGGCGGGCGATGGTCAGGGATTCGTAGTCCTCGTGGGTGGTGGTGAAGTTGGGATGGGGTAGGAAGTCGCGGCAGTAGAGCTGGAGGGAGAGGGTGGCGGTGGAGGCGAAGGAGCGAAGGGTGGTGGTAATTTTCTCTTCATGGAGGAGTCGTCGATGGGCTGTATGTGGATCGAAGGCGATGGCTTGGGAGGTTTTCCTGAGAGCGGTGGTGATGTCGAGAATGGTTGTTATTCCACCGCTCTCCGATGGATCTTTCCGGCAGAGAGCCAGGGAGAGGGAGGGGGAAAGGGAGATCAGAAGGAACAAGAGATGGAAGAGGCTTGCCATTGCTGTGTATCGCAGGGGGAGAAGGATGACAGGAGAATGGATGGAATGGGCAAGTATAGAAGTGGAAGGGAGGATACGTGGTGGACTATGAGAGAAACGGCTGGGACGGGGCCTTGACGTTCATGCATGCCGGCCGGTGAGCTGGATGGAAAAGCGGGGCCACGTCATCCCTTCAAGAAGGGAAGAGCAAAAACCAAGGGAAAGTCAGGGGCATCATCTTCGCAAAAAAAGACACGAGCGCGACCGATAGCATATCTGCAGCGAAGTATCGCCGCATGCCCGTCTCCATTTTTTTCCGGCTCAGTTTCTTCACTTGCGTGGCAACTGGAAATTGCTGCAAGTACTTCGGGGCAATTACACGTGTGGTTATCGTATGGGCATCCAACGGGTTCCTGATTCATATCCGCTTTGAGTCGTGTACAATATACGCGAGGGTTTCGACTCTTCTGGCTTTCATCCATGAGCTAATTTCATGGCAATGTCAATTTTTTTTTTTTTTTTTTTTTTTTGTGTATTACATATGAACTTGCAAAATAAATTACTAAGTAGTATCCCATGAATCTAGAGAACCGTTGAACGCTCGATAAATGCCATGCAGGAAATGAGGAATAGATCAAGTGAAATTTGACATACTTTTGAAGAAAGATACGGGATGAGTACATACATACACATCCATGACATGAAGGGCTCAAAATGATATCACTTAACATGATTTATGAATTGAGATTCAGTGTCATACTTGTAACCCTCTTCTTAGCATGTATTGGGGCTTATATAATTATAATACTAGCATGTCTTTTCAACCCCCTCTCTCTCTCTCTCTCTCTCTCTCTCTCTCTCTCTCTCTCTCTCTCTCTCTCTCTCTCTCTCTCACATTTTCACACACATACATAGAAAATAATCAATCTTACCTGCATTATCCATTTTTAGAATATAATCTAAATATTGCTTCATATCATGTCATTATAACCTTTAGGTTGCTATTTTTTATTTTTAATTAAAATAAAAAATGCTGTAATTTTGTTTTCCACTATTCATACAATAGTTAGCCGGCATTAAGCAAGGTGTTTTGAAACAAGGCCAAGCCCTGGAGCTAAAACTTTGAATATTATATGAATCTTTTATTACCAATAAGATTGATGAAGCCAGTAACAAACTAGCTAGTAATGGTTGGCTATATTCATTTTAAATATCTCACTCTAGAAAAAAGAAATTCATTACTGTAATTTAGGAGGCCATTAGATACATTATCTATTTCTATTCTTGTAATCTAGCCTACACTTCGGAATGTCGTTTTCCGACTTCATGTCATGTTGTTGTCCATCTTTATATTTATATAATTATTTTTATTTAAAATTAAAAATACAAAATGCTATCATTTCATTTTTCAATGCTGACATAATAATTAGTTAATATTCGTTGACATTGTTTGTCAGGAATAGCCCAATCCTAAACTTAAACCCTTGCACTACATGAATCTTTTATTGCCACGTAAGTCCGATGTTTTGAGTTGTGAATGGAGCAAAATGGATAGCAATGCTACTTTTAAATCCTTTCTCTCAAAGAGACACACACAAGGGGGGGGGGGGAGAGAAAGGTTATTACAATTTAGGAGGCCATCCATTGCATTATCAATTTTTATAACTGGAACTAACATAAATTCTAAAAAATTCTTGAGCATAGGTCCTTTATAGTGCAAACTTTGCATCGCACCATGTTATACATATACCAATTATAGCCATATGAAGAAGAGCTTGATCCAACGATTTTCATAAAAGTCTTCTTGATTAACATCACCTATCTCCTTTTAATTAAAATAGATGTTAATAATCCAATCCTTCACCATGCAGTCGCCCTCTACTGTCCACCTCACCAATGCCACCATCCCACTCGCCCCCATCATCCTCGACAAGTACATCAACCTTGGTGGCCCCTCCACCAGCTCGCGACTCCGTTTCCAAGCTCAACATTGTCCCTAACGAGTGCAGCACCACAATCGACAAAGGTAAAAAATGACCAAATACAGTGCTTCTCTTCTGTTATCATGTTGCTCCAAACTTTTTACTCGATTATGATTTCTAAGGATGAAAAATAGAGAAAAAATCTTACTTGTCTCGGACTCTTCATCTCGAAAGTTTTTGAGTAGGATGAACTTCTTATCTAAAAAAATTTGGAGACAAGAACACTTTTTTTTAGATACGACCTGGGACTCCTTCTTTCGATTGGATTTCATTTTTGAAGTCTTGACGAGAAGCATGGAGGAATCAAAGTCTGATGGCTCAGATAGTTCTTCTTTAATTGAAATTGGGATGGATGAGTTCTCTTCAATTCGGACTTTTTCATTATTTTCCTTTAAAAAAATTATGAGATCCTTTGTTCTAAGAAGCCCCTAAGTCTCGATTGCTCTCTATTCATCACAATCTTTTGGTCCCATTCTCTTGGTCCCCGATCTATTTATGCTCCAGCTACCGAAGCGTCTATTATTTTATTTTTCAACACTTGGAGAAGTATCTTTCTCTTGATCGATTGCCATGGTCGAGAAGGTATTGATCCATCTCTCATATTAACTTCTCTTGATTCGTAGCTAAGGCTGAGAAATATATTGTCTGTTTGATTTACTGTTATAGTTTATCTATGCCTCTTTTATGATTATTTGAGATTCTTTAATTTAGATATTTGTATTACCTTTATATCCAATTTCAGGATGGATATATAGTGGATTGCTCCTCCTCTGTGTGGATGTAGGCAAGTTTGCTGAACCATGTAAATTTCTTATCTTTTTTGTGCTTATTTATGCCCGTAATATATTCAATGAAATATCTTAATGAGATAGAATATTAATTTGAAGGTTAGTATACTTGGATTCTGTGAGTATAGTATATTTGGAAAACAACATAGAGTCAACTTTTCTACAGGCATGCACAAAACAGCAACTATATTAAATTATATTCATTCTGACCTATAGGAACATGTCCCAGTTGCATCAAAGGGTGGATCCAGATATTTATTTTCATTTATAGATGACTACTTTCACAAAATCTGGATTTATGCTATCAAGAATAAGAGTGATGTATTTGATATATTTAAGAAGTAGAATGCTATGGTCGAGAGATAGACTGAGAGGAAGGTAAAAAGATTTTGGACTGATAATAGATTAGAATTTTGTTCTACAGAGTTTGATAAATTTTATAAATCAAAAGATATTGTCAGACATAGGATCATGGTTAGTATACCTTAATATAATGATGTGGCAGAATGCATGAACCATACACTATTAGAAGAGTCAGATCTATGATATCAAGTTATAGATTGAGTAGAGATTTTTAGACAAAAGCTGTACACACGCCTGCTATATTATAAATCGATCTCCTATACCAGTATTGAACATGAAGACTCAAAAAAAGATGCGGATATAAAAACCTACAGACTATTCGGCACTTAAAGTCCTTGGTTGTCTAGTATATACATATATTAGAGATAAAAAGCTGGATCCTAGGACTAAGAAATGCATTTTTCTTGGATACATATATGGGTGAAGGCTACAAACTATGATGCACAGAGTCCAGATCCCAAAGGATTTCTATCAACAGGGATGTGACTTTTCATGAGATAGCCATTCCATGATAGATACAGTCTAATTCTTCATAGAGAGATCAGGTTCAGGTTCAGCAAGATCAGACTGTTGTTGATATTAATCAGACTATTGGATCATAGTATCAACAGTCAAATAAAAATACTCAAGTTCAAAATAAGTAACATGACTAGATAGAATCAAAGATACAGACTTAGGATGAGGTTACCATGCAAGATCAGGTTCAGGATGATAGTATTGTCACTTGAAGACTCAGGCACCATATTAGAGCACCTTAAAAGTATGATTTTAAGAATTTTGCTTGTACTGAGTATGTTTATTATGCTTTGAATATTGCAGATAACATAGATGATGAGCCGGCCATATATCAAGAAGTTGGTGGTAGTTCTTAAGCCAAGCACTGGACTATGACTATGGTTGAAGAGCTTCAATCTTTAAAAAAGAATCAAACTTGAAAATTAGTCAAATTATATAAAGGCAAGAAGGTAATTAGCTATAAATGGATCTTCAAGAAGAATGAAGGAGCCACTCGAGATTTTAAATACAAGATTAGATTGATGGCTAAAGGCTATAGTCAACGGAAGGGTATTAACAACAATAAGATATTTTCTCTTATAATCAAACATTCTTTAATCCATGTATTGCTTGCTTTAGTTACTTCTCAAGACTTAGAATTAGAATAGCTAGAAGGGAATATAGCTTTTCTACATGGTGACTTAGAGATGTAGATTTATATACAATAACCACTTAATTTCGAAGCTTCAAATAAAAAAGATCATGTATGCTTGCTTAAGAGATCATGTATGGTCTCAAGCAGTCTCCAAGATAATGGTATCATAAATTTGATAGGTTTATGATTGATCATGGTTTTAACAGATCTTTATATGATAATTGCATGTATTATTAGTGATTTTTAGATGGATCCTTTTGTTACTTATTATTGTATGTGGATAATATGATGATTGTAGCTAGAGGTATATCATCATTTAGAAGCTAAAAGCTGAGCTCACTATTGTATTTGAAGTGAAGAATCTTGGACCGGTAAAGAAGATACTTGGAATGGAGATTATACTGATAGGAAATCAAGTAGACTCTTTTTTATTGAACATAGTTATATTAAAAAAGTCTTGAAAAGATATAATATATTTACAGCTAAGCCAGTCATTACTTTCTTTGCTAGTCATTTAGATTATCTGCTAAGGATATTGACTCTCCTCAAATTAAGGATGAGGAGAGATATATGTATAAAGTACCATATGCAAATATAGTAGGCAGTATCATGTATCTGATGGTTTGCACTCGACCTGATATTTCAAAGGCAGTAAGTGTGATGAATATATATATGGATAAGCCTGGTAAGACTCACTGATCAGTTGTGACATGGATACTTAGATATATGAAAGTCACTTCTAATTTCTGATTAGTATTTTCTAGACAGAGTAGGTGTATAGTTATAGGATTTTGTGATTCTGATTATGCTTGTGACTTGAATAGGAGAAGATCATTCACCATATATATATTTACTCTCTGAAGTACATCCATTTAGAAGGCTATTTTGCAGTCTATAGTTGCTTTATCTACTATAAAAAGAGAATATATGGCATTGATAGAGGTCACAAAAGAAGCTATCTAGCTAAGAGGTTTAGTACAGGATTTGGATCTTAAACAAAATTATTTGGATATTCACTATGATAGTTAAAGTGCTTTACATCTTGCTAGAGATCAGATATATTATGAACGTACTAAGCATATGGATGTAAGGTATTACTTCATCAGAGATTTGCTGGATGGTGATATTTTGACTTTAGAAGATTAGCACTGCTTATAATCCAGCTGATATGCTCACAAGTCAATCCTAGCAATCAAGTTTAAAACTTTCCTGAACTTAATTGGTTTGTGCACTTGGTGATGCCCTTCAAGACTTGTGTTCGGAAGAGGTTTGATAATCCACATATCATAGAGGCACATTATTTATCGCAAGAAAGATGATTGTTATTGAGTTGTTCCAAACTTTTCACTCGATTGAGGCTTCTAAGGATGGAAAATAAAGGAAAAAGTCCACTTGTCTTGGACTCTTCTTCTCGAGGGTATTTAAGACTAGATGAACTTCTTATCCAAAGAAATTTGGGGACAAGAAGAACTCTTTTTTTAGACACAGCCTGGGATGCTTTCTTTCGATTGGATTTCATTTTCAAAGTCTTCGACAAGTAGCATCGAGAAATCAAAGTCCAATAGCTAGGATAATTCTTCTTCGATTGAAATTGGGATGGGCAAGTTCTCATTGATTCGGACTCTTTTTCGTTGTTTCCCTTTAAAAGGAGTATGAGGGCCTCAGTTCTGGGAAGTCTTCAAGTCCCAATTGCTTTTTGTTCATCATAGCCTTTTGGTCCCACCCTTTTGGTTCCCAATCTATTTGTGCTCCAGCTATCGAAGGCATCTATTATTTTGTTCTTCAACTCCTGAAAAAGTATCTTTCTCTTGATCGATCTCTGTGGCCAAGAAGGTATTAATCCATTTCTTAGATTATCTTCTCTTGATTCGTAGCCAAGGCTGAGAAAGGTATTGTCTATTTGATTTATTGTTGTTGTTTATTTATACCTCTTTTAATGATTATTTCGGGATCCTTTAACTTGGATATTTGTATCACCTTTGTATCCAATTTCAAAATAGATATATAGTGGATCACTTCTCTGTATAGATGTAGGTAGGTTTGCCAAACTACATAAATTTCTTATCTTTTTTGTGCTTGTTATTTATTCCTGTGATATGTTCAGTAAAATACCTTAATGAAATAAAATATTAATTTAAAAATCTAAAGCGATCCAATTTGCTGCACGTAATCCTAACATCTTTCAATATGACCAACCCTACACAATGATCCTCTTCTTCCTTCACTCCTGCTTGTTCCCCTTCCTTCCTTGCTACCATCCTCAACTTAAATTATTATATTTAATGAAGATAGATAAGTGGCTTATTATCATTATAGTGCAAATAGCCCACCGAAAAATAAAATAAAATAAAAACACCCCAACTTTTTGATCATCCAGATCTTGTCGTCTTTGTCATCCCAACACGAAGCAGACTAGAAAGTCGAATGAGAACATGAGACCCAGAGGCTGCGACGATTTGATAAGAAGGGAAACGGTGATGGACATTTTGGGGGGAGTTCTACCATTTCTTGGTCATTTGCTTGCCTCCATGCTCCTCTTCATCCTTGAGACCCTCAAAGGTAATATACTGCCCCTTTCTCTCATATCCTTCCTACTATTAAACCATGCTCCTCTTCATCCCCGGGATCCTTAAAGGTAATAGACCACCC
Organism: Areca catechu; assembly: GCA_021397845.1. Classification (NCBI taxonomy): domain Eukaryota; kingdom Viridiplantae; phylum Streptophyta; class Magnoliopsida; order Arecales; family Arecaceae; genus Areca; species Areca catechu. The sequence goes on along the minus strand of CM038039.1, from coordinate 54,314,364 downwards.
ATTCCCCCCAAATCCTTCGTACCGATACCCCTATCTCTCTTTCTCTCTTTCTTTCCAAGTGAATATCTTTTATGAGAACCATTGGATCAAAGCTCTTTCCATGTGGCTATAATAGACATATGTACAACGCGATGGGGTGCAAAATTTTCACCACAGAGGATCCATGCCCTCTTTCAATTGTATGTCATATTATTGTCCATCTTTAGATTGATAAAGTTAATTTTATTTTTAATAAAAAATGAAGCAATCCATGTTCCATTGCTAATATGATGAATAAGTGACATTTATTAATAGGGTGTGTTAGGAATGACCCATCCTTAAAGTTAAATCTTTGCATATTATATGAACCTTTTATCGCTATGTCAGATTGATCAGTATAGGGATGAAACGGTTGTATGTTATAGTGCTTAGATTATCTCAATAAGAAAAAAATATTGGTAGAATCTAAGAGGCCATCCATTACTATATCTATTTGTATTTCTATAATCAAAACAAAACTCTAGAATTTCATCTTTTCACTTTTTGTTGTATTGCTATCCTTCTTTAGTTTGCTTAAACTATTTTAAATTTCAATTGAGAAATCAATGCTCTATTTTCTATTGATGACATGATAGTTAATTGAAGTTAGTTATTAAAGTGTTGTATCAGCACAACTCTAAAGCTAAGTTGTTGATATTATACAAATTATTTTCCTTATAATATAATTTAAAGTTATACACCAATAACATTAAGGGTTTGAAATAACATCACTTACCATGATTATGAATTGGGGTTTGGTTTATACTTGCACCCCTCTTCTTAGCATGTATTTTGGCTTACATAATTATGATGCTAGCATATTTTTCTCAACTCTTATCTCTCTCTATCTATCTCACTTACAAAATAATCTTACCATAATTTAAGAGGCTGTGAATAATATTATCCATTTCTATTTTAAGAATATAATCTAAACATTATTTCATGTCATGTAATTGTCCACCTCTAGTTGTTTTTTTTAAAATTCTAATTAAAATAGAAAATACTGTAATTCTATTTTTCATGGTTGATATAATAGCTAATCAGCATCAAGCAAGGTGTTTTGAAAATGGCCATACTCTAAAGATAAAACATTGAATGTTATATGAATCTTTTACTAGCAATAAGATTGATGAATTGAGTAACAAACTAGTGATAGTTGGCCATACTCATTTTGAGTATCTCACTTTGGAAGAAAAACCTATTACTGTAATTTAGGAGGCCATTCAATCCATTTCTATTTCTATAATCTAGTCTAAACATTGGAATGCTATCTTCTGACTTTAGGTCTTAATGTTGTCCATTTTTATATTTGTATAATTATTTTTATTTGAAATTAAAATCACAAAATTCCACCATTCCATTTATCATTGCTTATATGATAATTAGTTAGTATTCATTGACATTGTTTGTCGAGAATGGCCCAACCCTAATGCTAATCTCTCAGACCACATGAATCTATTATTGCCATGTAAGTTCGCTGAATTGAGCAATGAATAAATTGGAATGGATAGCAATGCTACTTTTAAATCCTCTCTTTTAAAGAGAGGCAAACATATAAAGAATAAGGGTTATTATAATTTAGGAGGCCGTTCATTACATTATTCATTACTATATCTGAAACCTAAATTATGAAATGTCTTCTTTTGATTTTATGTCGTATTATTGTCCATCTTTAGGCTGATAAAATTAATTTTACTTTAAAATAAAAAATGAAACAATTCCGCTCCATGTTCCATTGCTAACATGATAATTAAGTGACATTTATTAACATGGTGTATTAGTATTGATCCAACCGTAAAGTTAAATCTTTGTGTATTACTCAAATCCTTTATTGCCATGTAAAATTGATGAGTGTAGGGATGGAATGGCTATGTATTGTAGTACTTAGTTTAAATACTATAATTTTCTTTTTCAATAAGAAAAACTATTGCTACAATCTAGGAGGCCATCCATTATCATATCTATTTCTATTTCTATAATCAAATCAAAACTATAGAACATCATCTTTCCACTTTTTGTCATATTGTTTCCATCTTAAGTCTTGTAAAATTATTTTAAATTTAAATTCAAAAAAGTAATGCTCCATTTTCCATTGATGATATGATACTTAATTGAACTTGATCGACGTGGAATATTGGCCCAACCCCTAAAGCTAGTCACCGATATTGATATTATACAAATCATTTTCTACTAAAATTATTTTTGCTTTAAATTAAAAAGTAGAGCACCACCACTCCATCTTTCAATGGTGCAATGATGGTTAATTGGCTATAATTGGCATGATGCACGGGAAATTACCCGGCCCAAAGGTTAAACCCTCGTGTATATTGTTACATAAGATTGATGAATTGAGTAGCCAATATTGGAGAAATGATGAGTAGAAATACTTGTTTTTCAATTAACATAAACCACTATAATTTTTAATTTATTTTGATCAAAAAGTATACAGCACTTGACAAAATTGATTGTGTGTCAACATTATTGTCATTCATTTAAGTATTTTTTAAATAAAAATGCTTATGCAACTAATAAAAGTACTTTGTTTAATTAATGTTCATATATTTTATATTATAACTTATGATGCCAACTAGTGGTTGGTATAAAAGTCATTATTTTTTAATATAAAATAATACTTATTTGAGCTGATTTTGGCTTTTTGATGGCCATTAATTGTCATAATTATGGTTAATAACTTTTTTGGTGGTAATGTCATAATGGGAATATATCATTGAAAAAATTGCTTTTAAGCATCGACAAAAAATGTTCATTCAATAATACTAGGAGGTCACACTTAGACATTCCTTGATGTAACAATGGTATAATTAAACAAGTCAAGCTAGAAAATATTAATCTAAAATTAGGGCATAACCAAGTGATGCCTTCAAATGTCTTTCATCCATTTGTCAAACTCAAAATTTTGAAAGAATTCTTTCAAATTTTAGATTTTAATGACCTCGAACTCAATTGGGAGAATTCTTTATGATTTATAATTGATACTTTACCGCCCTTGGTAAATTCTAGTTTATTAGATCAAAAAATGTCCAAAACTATAGCTATAATTGATTAGCAGTTTTCTTCCCATTATTAGAATTTTACTTGTATTACACATTCTTTAGAGAACATCACATTTGGCTAGGATTTCTTCAATTAGATTCAAAAACCATGATTGCTTTTGAACAAAAATTTTATTCACATTTTTGTATAGAGTACATATATGAATGACATATATTAGGGATTTTGAGGTATCCATTTTTTGAGAGATTTTGCGGCTGTTGAAAATGTTTTGGTTTAAAAAATGCTAGTACAACTAATCTAAATGACGATGCCCGGCTCAACTCAGCAAACACTAGTTGGTGGAGAGGAATAAGATACTTGCAAGTTGATTAATAGAGGAGGAAGAAGACTCCCGATGGGAGTCCTCTTCACTCTCAAATCTCCGTTGAAGATGGAAGGATTTCCTACTTAAACTAAGCTTGGGAAGCCCAAGAATCCCATTATAAGTATAACCCTTTCTACCCCTTTGAATCCCACCAAAATTTCTCAAGAAAAACATTATTAATTTCTAGATTTTTTCTTTGAGTTTTTTGTTGGATTTTGATGCAAATAGATCTTCAAAATCACATCTTGGGCATCGCCGAACTAAGGTACGAACTCCCTTCTCCTTATCTTTTTGGGCCTCATGGTGGTTTTGTTGCTATCATTTTGGACCGACAAGATGCCAATTGGGTTTGAAAGGAGGGCTCATCAATTTCAAGCTTTTCTCCTATTTTGGACTAAGCAGAAGAAGAGAACTAGGAAAGAAGAAGAAGAAGAAAAGAAAACAAAAAAAAAAAAGAAAAGAAGAGAAAAGGAAAAGGAAAAGGAAAGGAAAAGAAAAGAAGAAAAGAAAAATAAATAAATAAATAAATAAATAAATTTTCTCTTTCTCTCTTCACCTTCTCTCTAGTTTCTCTCTCTATAATTTTCTCTTTCCAAAAGTTTCTCTTCTAGGGATTGGGGAAGTTGTGAAATTTGGATTAGGGATCAGTAGGTGGATTATGAAGAAAACTTGGGTAGTGGGTTTTAGACCTATAACTACCATACTATGAAATTTTTATTAAAAATAAAATTATTATTGTAGAAAGAAAATTTTTCAGGCAGGAGGGCGTTGAGTGAGTTTTGGATATAGACTGGTATCAGACATGTTAAATCTGTTACTAGAGAGGTAAGGGTTCTTGGACAAGATCTCCAATTTATATATGTATTTTAATCTTGCATGATTTGATCCTTGGATACGATCTTGGGCATGAATGATTATTTATATATGGTATGATATCGGTTTCTCATGGGGTATATTTATTTTACAAATTACTGGTATAATTATTCATAGTTTCGTATAATATGTTTGTATTAAATATGATTATTTTTGAATAATTTGGATTATGATACTAGATATTGTAAATCTTGAAAAGAACATGATTTAATAACATATTTAAGATTTGATAAAGTAATAAACAGAGAATCGCAGAGTTATGAACGGATAATATGTGGAGTAGCCGGCCACGAGCAAATAGTATGTGAGATAGCCGAGCCATGGACTTAGTATATGGAATAGTCGAGCTACGAACGGATAGTATATGGGACAGCCGAGCCATATGCTGATAATACGTGGAATAGTTGAACCACAGGTGGATAGTATCTGGGTTAGCATGGCCATGGACGGTTAGTATATTGTTGATCTTAAGATTGCCAGTCCAGGTTGAAGTGTGACCGTGATTAATCCAAAATTCTAAAAAGATAACAGTGGTTGATCCGAATCATGTTAATGAGATGTAGATAAAAAGAGGTGAAACTATAATTTAGTAAAAAGAATATTTTACTTAATGGCATATGTGGTATTTTACTTTTGGATGAGATGGCTATTTGGTATTAATTGATGCATGTAATTGCATATATCGATATTGAGTTATCTTAATTACCTGACATAAGATTTTGATATTTATGTTTAGTTGATACTGTTTACTATTATTTTCGAATTTTAGTATATTATACCGGTATAAGTGTATGAGGATTTTTACTGGACTGTAAAGCTTACATCACCTACTTTCCTTCGTTCTTAAAGTTGTACAAGATATTAGAGCTTTGTGGTAGATTGGATTCGCGAGTAAAATGATGAAAGTATAGAGAGTTATTGATACCGGTCAAAAAATTATAGAATGATCAAATTTATAATTATATGAGTGGTATTATTTTCTTTATAGAAATGTGAACAATAGTATTTTTGCAAGTTGAAGTTATAGTGGATTTTTAAAGACCTTACATGATTTCTAGGACATGTTCTAGGATCATGCGATCGGTCGCATGGCCGACCTAGGTGTTGAGCTCGGGACATGGCAAATTAATAATTTAGCCAGCTAGACATGTCGAATATACCATGTCAATATAGCGGCACCAAGAATATGCAAAAGTATTTGAGAGTCATAACTATAATTTAATGATAATTTTCTTTTAAATTTTGGGAAGATACAATTTTTCATAGAAATCTTTGATATGGATGAAAAGACAATTTTTTTCATAGAGATTTCAGATTTGGATAACCTGGTACTCATTTATTTGAATTCACCAAGATTTATGGTTCATACTTAATGGCCTCCCGGTAAAATTCTAATTTACTTGATCAAAAAATGTCAAAAACTATAGCTGTAATTGATTAACTGTTTTCTTCCAATTATAGAACTTCTTCAGTTATATTCAAAAACCATCAATGCTACCACCAAACAGCAGTTCTATTTACATTTTTGTATAGAGTATATATATAAATAACATATATTAGAGATTTCGAGGTATCCAATTTTTTAGGTATTTTCTGATTGTTCAAATTGTTTTTTTTGGTTAGAAAGGGGCCAGTAGAACCATTCTACGTAACCATTATCGACTCGAGTCAGCAAAAGCTAAATAGGTGGAGGGGAATAAGATGCTTGCCAATCTGATCAATTAGACTAATCATTTAGGGCCTGTTTGGTTGCGGAATACAACGGAGAATAAGGGGAATAAGCCTCTTATTCTCCCAAACGGCTCCGAAATCGAGGGAGAATAAGAGCTATTCCTTATTCTGGTCAAACCTAGAAATTCCAGAATTCCTATTCCATCTTTTCCGTGGAATAGGATAATTCCTGTTTTCGTATTCCAGGGGTAATTTGGTCTTTTATATAAATTTATTTTTAATTTAATATTTATATCAGAATTTAAATTTAATATTAATAAATTTATTTTTAATTTAATATTTATATAAACCATACTAATAAATTATTTGGTATAACATCTTTTTAATATATCATATTATTAAATTATTATTAATATAATAATATATTTATTTAAATATAAAATTAAAAAAGAATTTTATAACTCATTTTATATTAATATTTGAGTAGGGATATTTTTGGGATTTCAAAAAATTCCTTCCCTATTCTTGGTGGAATACCGGCTTATTCCCGTCTCATCCAAACATCATTTAGAATAACACTGCATTAATTGCACTGGAATAAGGTGGAATACCAGATTTTCATCCAAACACAAATCGAGAATAACAACAAGAATAACCTATTCTTGAAGAATACCAATCCCTATTCCAAAAATCCTTATTCCGTTACCAAACACTACCTTAGGCATCTAATCACGTAGAACATGCTGTCGCTTCAATAGAGCAACAACACTACGGGCATTAATTCTTAACAAAAGCACAGCACCAACAGTGACGAGCACTGACCAGGGAAAGGAATTGGAATCCTTTTTTTTTTTTTTTTTTTTTTCTATCGCCATTTGAGCTCTTCCTTTAAATGAAGCATTGGGTGCAAGACAGCAGTATCAAAATAGCTTGGGAAGCCAAGATGAAGAAGGATGGAGAGACCGGAGGAAACTTTTGTTGGAGGCTCCTTCGTTGCGTTTGTTATGCCGTTTATTGAATCAGCGAAAGGAGAGCATCCACCACCACCACCACGCATTCCCCAGACGGAATGATGCATGCATGCATGCAGTGCTCGGGCTGGACTGACGATAACTAGCCAGAGAATAATCCTACTTCAAATGATCAGCACTACTCGGCTGGCCAGCAGAAATAGTCTCCCGCAGCTACTGAATTGGAAGCTCCTCCTCCTACCCAGCTTAATTGATTCTGAGTTTGAAAAACAAGATGAAGTCATCAGCAAAATCTCCATCCAGTTACTGGCCTCCATGCATGGTTGCCACTAAGACCGGTCTTGCATGTAGTTACAAAGGGTATACGAAATAATTCATCAATGGGCAATGGAGCATCGATAATAAAATTAAGATTGAATTCTCACTCTTTTGGTGAATGTTGGGATGTGCGCAGCGGATTAAATCATTTTAGACCTCAAAATAATTCCTATTTACTCACTTAGGCAATTAACCAATCACAACACAGACAGATATCAAATCAAAAGAATGCGAGATTTACGTGGTTCGGCAAAATATTGCCTACGTCCACCAAGAGAAAAGGAGTAATCCACTATAATCTGACTCAAATCTGGGTACAAAAGGAATACAAATATCCAGATAACAAATGCCAGATTAAAAACAAAGAGACATAATAAATAAACAAAAGAGGATGAAAGAAGCACGAGAAAATTTTCAAATACCAAGTCTCTAGCTTTTCCTGGTGCCTGCTTCGAAGAAGGAATCTCTCTGAAATTTCTCTGGATTTTTTTCTCTCTCTCTGTCTCTCTCTGTCTGTGTATATCAAAGACTGCAGGCTCTCTGTGGTTAAATAACCATCTGAAACGGCGTCTAAAACAGACCTAAAATGAGTCCAGAAAGTCCAAAACACTCCCAAGCCGTTAGATTAAAGAACAAATACTCAGATCGTACCAAAATCCATGCAAGATACCCTCAGATCAAGCCTAATCAAGCTCGGATTAATCTCAGCCATCCGATCACGCCATCGGACGGTCAGGATTAAAAGAAATTCCGTGGACCACTCAACACCGCGCGAAACGCACAGGAAACCGCGTGGGAAACGCGGGGAAACGCCCCAAGAGGGGCATCGCAAGCGGCTGGGCCGAGCCCACCTGCGCGCTCGCGCGCTGCGCGTGGGCCTGGGCCGAGCGCCCGCCCATGCCCCGTCGCGCGTGGGTGGCTAGGTTTCGTGGGAGCAAACACGTAACAATCGTTCTCCTTGCGACCAAAAAATAAATGCCTCTATCAAATGTGAATTATAAAGCCTCCTCCTCATCAAAAGACCCCGAAAGGGATCACTAAGTGCTCAAACTAATCAAGTTCTAGAATGTCCTGAACTTGACTACTAGAATTGGTTTAGTGAGCATATCAGCCGGATTATTAGCAGTGCCAATTTTCTGAAGTTGAATATCACCATCCTCTACCAAATCTCTGATAAAGTAATACCTGACATCAACATGCTTAGTGCGCTCATGATACATCTAATCTCTGGTGAGATGTAACGCACTTTGACTGTCACAGTGAATAACCAAAGAATTCTGCTTGAGACCCAAATCTTGTACTAACCCTCTTAGCTAGATTGCTTCCTTTGCTGCCTCTGTCAAAGCCATATACTCTACCTCTGTAGTAGACAAAGCAACTGTAGATTGTAAAGTAGCCTTCCAGCTAATTGCACAACTAGAGAGAGTAAATATATATGAGGTCAATGACCTCCTCCTATCCAAGTCACAAGCATAATCCGAATCACAGAATCCTGTAACAGTGCAACCACTCTGTCCGGAGAATACCAATCCCAAATCAGAAGTACCTTTCAAATATCGAATAATCCATTTCACAGCTGACCAGTGAGCTTTTCGAGGCTTGTCCATATATCTTCTCACTACACTAATTGCCTGTGAAATATCAGGGCGAGTGCAGACCACTGCATACATGATACTACCAACTGCACTTGCATAAGGTACTTTAGACATATACTTCTCCTCATCATCAGTCTGAGAAGAATCCCTAGCAGATAAACGAAAGTGACTGGCAAAGGGCGTAGTGACTGGCTTAGCTGTAGACATACAAAATCTTTCCAAGACTTTCATAATATAACTGTGCTGAGTAACAAATAGTCTACATAATTGTCTGTCACGAATGATCTCCATCCCAAGTATCTTCTTTGCCGGTCCAAGGTCCTTCATCTCAAATGCAGTACTAAGTTTAGCTTTCAGCTTCTGGATGACTGACATATCCCTGGCTGCAATCATCATGTCATCAAGATATAATAACAAATAACAAAAGGACCCATCTGAAAGCTGCTAATGATACACGCAACTATCATATGGAGATCTATCAAATTCATGGTCAACCATAAACTTATCAAATTTGTGGTACCATTATCTTGGAGACTATTTCAAACCATACAAAGACCTTTTGAGCAAGCATACATGATCTTTTTATCTGGAGCCTCAAAACCAGGTGGCTGTTGCATATAAATCTGCTCCTCCAAGTCACCATGTAGAAAAGCTGTCTTGACATCCAGCTGTTCTAACTCCAAATTCTGAGAAGCAACTAAAGCAAGGAATACACAAATAGAAGAGTGTTTAACTACAGGAGAAAATACCTCCTTATAATCAATATCTTCTCGTTGACTGTAACCCCTAGCCACCAACTTTGCCTTATATTTCAAATATTGAGAGGTAGGTCATTCCTTTTTCTTGAAGATCCATTTGCAGCCAATTTTCTTTTTGCCCATAGGTAATCTGACTAATTTCCAAGTCTGATTCTTTTCCAAAGATTGAAGCTCTACTACCATAGCCATGGTCCATTGCTCAGCCTGTGAACTACCAATTGCTTCTTGAAATGTGGTCGGCTCATCACCTATAGTGTCTGCAATATTCAGAGCATAATATACTAACTCAGCACAAGCAAAATCCTCAAAACCATACCTTTGAGGTGCTCTGATATTTCGCCTGGATCTTCGAGTAGCAATACTATCATCTGAAATTTAAACACGTACTATAACTTCCTCCTAGACTGTAATTCTAGATCTCTCGATTTTTTTCTCTCTCTCTGTCTCTCGCTGTCTATGTGTATCAAAGACCGCGGGCTCTCTGTGATTAAATAACCAGGCGTCCAAAACATACCTAAAACGAGTCCAGAAAGTCCAAAACACTCCCAAGCCATCAGATCAAAGAACAAAGACTCAGATCGCATCAAAATCCGTGCAAGATATCCTTAAATCAAGTCTAATCAAGCTCGAATTAATCTCAGCCATCTGATCGTGCCATCGGATGGTCAGGATTAAAAGAAATCCCGTGGATAACGCCGTGCGAAACGTATGGAAAATCGCATGGGAAGCACGGGAAAACGTCCAAGAGGGGCACCACAAGCAGCTGGCCCGAGCCCAGGGCTTGGGCCGCGCGCTGGGCCGAGCGCCCGCCTACGCCGCGTCGTGCGTGGGTGGCTGGGTTTCGTGGGAGCAAACACGTAACAGTGAAGATGAAAAGGCTCCTCTGGAACAAAAGAAAAGGACCAACTTTTTATCATCAGTAGCTGTTGTTGTTTTTATTGCAGTAGTTGTAGCGAAATCTTCTACAAGTAAGATTCGGCTCCATATATATATATATATATATATATATATATATATATATATATATATATAAAGTCTCGAGCAATCGATCATATAGGGAATAATTCTTTTTTGATTTTCATTAGCAGGTCGGACTATTTGCAGTTTGGAAAAAAAAAAAAAAAACTATCTGAACCAATATTCGACCACAAGGAGAAACCTTTGGATATGGGAGGGAGGATCGAATAAGGCATGGTTTGTGTTGAAAAAATGTTAGCAAAAAGTAGGAGATTACAGGACTCTACCACTCCTTTGATCGAAGTATCAGGAAGCCGTGGTGGGTGGTGACCAGCATTCGTTAATTGGAGAAGAGCCTTAGGATCGAAGTGATCAGGAGTAGCCTATGGGGTGGCGTGGTCGTCCAAGACGGCACGGCCAGATCCCATGGGAGTAGAATTGAAGCTGTGAGATCTGAACTGATATTTGTGGATTACCGGTCAATCCTAAAATTAACGTTGATAGAAACTGGTTTTTAATGTATATTAACTTTAACCTACAGACTGCTTCTGGAAAGAAACGGGTTGAAATATTGGGTTGTGACGAGACTTTGGCCGATCAATATGTGGTGGACCCATGATGCAGTTGGAAATTAACGATCCAGCATTGCATTGATTTGGGTTTGGTTTGCCGATTCGTTCTCTGTTGTTCCCTGCTGCCCCATGCGACAAGTTCTGATTGATCCGGCTGTCAAATTTTTGACCCGCCGGTCCGTGTTGTCACGAGGCTAGTCTTTTCTTAGGCCAAATCCATGCGACGTTCCAAAATATCCGGCAAAAAGAAACTAGTCAATGCGTACAAGCAACAAAAATCTAATACTGACAAACATACAATAGATAGAGAAAAATGGCAAGGAAACATACTCAAATGCACAATGATAAAATCATTGTTTTCATTAATGCAAATGGGAAGATTACAAGTAAAATGCAACTATCACCAGATCTATCCTAAAGGGTTCAAAAAGACAGAAGAGACAACGATGAATCGCAAGAATCCAAAAGAAAACTGGTCCACAATTATTCTCGCTCACCCTCTGGTTACTATATATGCGGAGCATCCTGCCAAATCCCACCCCTGGGATTCCAAAGTATCGAAGAGACTTGCATTTTTCTGGTTCATCACAAGAAGTCCTGATACAAGGAAAAATCCCAAAAAATAGGCAAAATAAGGGAAAAAACATCCTAGCAGCAGTTTCTCATAACATCTTATTAACAAGATCGTGTCAGACCTATGATCAAGCAAAATGTTGGGCAAATGGCCCTGACAATCTGTCACCGGGAAGAGGGAAAAACACGGACCACCTTGATAGTGGCGGACCGCCGGGGGCAAGGGGGGCATTGGCCCCTCCTAATTTTTTTAAATTTTTTTTTTTTATAAGTTAAATTTTTTTTTGTAAATTTTTAAATATATATAAGAATGAACCGCCAGGAAGATAAGGAGGCCCTTTAACCCTCCTAATTTTTTTTTATTTTTTTTATAAATTAAAATTTTATGTAAATATATATATATACATATATGTACATATATATACAGATACATACATATATATATACATATATATATACATATATACATATACATATATATATATACATATATATATACATACATATACATATATATACATATATACATATACATATATATATACATACATACATATATGGTCCTTCTAAACTTGAGATATTAAATATAACTTGAAGAATCTTAAAATAAAATTTAAAATGAAATAAATACTATAAATTAGCTTTTTTTACTTGAAAGTTGGATCACTATCAATTTTATTTTTTATTTTCATTAATTTTTTTTTTTATAATTTTTTAGAAGAAGACAGAATTTTCTTTTTGTTACTCGACCAGCGCTCGTCTCCAGAATTCGTCGTGGTCGAAACCACTGTACGCAGTCAGCATTATCCCATTCACCATATCGATGGATAAAATGACGGCCGGACTTGTCATGTGATACGATTGACGATAACGCTCCCACGACGAGACCAGGTGGTTACGAGTCCTTAACGTTTATTACTATTCCAATTTCAACTACTATTATAGAGAAAATATTTTCAAAAATCAAGGTTATCAAGACCAAATTATGCAACAATAGTTTCTTATATCGATAAGGAGATAGCTAAAAATTTTACGGTAGATTTCATTATTAATAAATTTAATCTTATAAAATAAGATATATATAATTTAAATAATATTTATAAAAAATATTTAAATTAATTTTAATTATTTATTAATATTATTTATTTTTATATTTTTTAAATTTTTTTAAAAAAAATTGATATTATCCGTTCCTGCACCTTGATCGCCAACCCTTCGGCGACCCGCGCTCTATCGGCAAGCGTTATCCCAAATGCTCTCCGCCCAGCGGCGTTGCCGCGGTGCCTGGATCTATGGTGGTGATTGGTTAATATACACCGGGGCAATCTTTCTCGATAAAAGAATGAAGTATATCCCTGGATTTCTGAGCTAAAGACACAAGTATATAGGGACGGGGTTTTCATGTAGTTTATGATATAGTTATGATGTTGGATTTCAAGTTGGCTGAACATGCATCGAGATGTTCGTTAGATTCATTCATGTTTCATGTTCTATTTTTTAAAAATTAAATTTTTTTTTAAAAAAAGTACAAGATCCATCCGATACAAGTTATTCAAATTCAGATACTAAAGAGATACATCAAATAAATATCTCTTTTTTTTCTTTTTCTATTTTTTTTTTTTTTATCGGATTCTGTTCTTCTTGGGATGGGGTAGGGTGATCGCCGCAACGATGTCCAATCCAAGAGCATATCCGAGAACAAGGAGGGACTCATCGGCGTTGGCGGTTTTTTTTTTTTAAAATAATATTTTTTTAAATTTTATTTCCGTAATCAATGCTAATCCAAATATATTTTAAAAAATAAAAACAAAAAATAAAAAAATTTAAAAAAACTTTAAAAATAAAAAATAATAATATGATATTATAATAATTTTTTTAAATTATTATAACCTACGATTTCATAGTCCGGTCACCGATTCGGCTACCGGTCTGATAGCCAGTCAGACTCTGGTCATTGATTCGATAGCCAGTTCGGCTGCTAGGTCAGTGCCAGTCCGATCGTCAGTCTAGCTACCAGTCCGGCCACTGGTCTAACAGTCGATCACTGGTCCGATGGTCGATCCGGTCGCCAGGATCCGACTACCGGTCCGACCAAATAAAAAAATTAATAAAAAAATAAAAAATAAAAAAAATAATAATATGATACTATAATAATTTTTTAAAATTATTATAATCTATGATTTTACAGCACGGTCGCTGATCCGGCCACCTGTCTGATAGTCAATCCGGCTCCGGTCATCGATCCGATAGCCAGTTCGAGTACTAGATCGATGCCAGTCCGATCGCCGTCTAGCTGCCAGTCCGGCCACTGGTCTAACAGTCGGTCACCAGTCCGACGGTCGATCCGGTCGCTAGGATCCAGCCATCGGTCCGACTGTCGGTCCGGCCACCAGGGTCAAGGCGGACCAACGATTTCAAACTCCTTTTTTTAATTTTTAATTATTTTAAATATTATAAATTTATTATGTTATTTTAAATATTTTAAATTTTATTGCATTATTTTAAATATTTTATTATATTATTTTGAATTTTGTTATTTGTTTTTAAAAATTTTATTAGATTAAAATTTAATTAAAAAAGAATATTTAAGATGGTATTTAATGCGGTGGAATTTTTTTAATTACCTAAATATCCTTTTGAAAATAAACTATCGAAGGGTATTTTGGAAATTAAATCAAAATCACGAATTCATGATTTTAATTTAATTTCTAAAATACCCCTCATAATGTTTAATTTAATTATTAAACTGCTATTCATAAATTTTGATTTAATTATGAAAATATCATTGATAGTTTATTTTCAAAAGAATATTTAGATAATAAAAAAAATTTCACCGTAATAAATGCACGCTTTTTTAAAATCGCGGGTTCAACCCGCGATTTCACTTTCCCTTTTTTTTTTTTTTTTTTTTTGGGTCCGTACACCTAAATCGATAAATAAAACATGATTTTTTTATTTTTTTTTATTTTTTTTGTTTTGAAATTGCGGGTTCTATCCGTGAATTCATTTTTTTTGGGGGGGATCCGTACATCTAAATCATAAATAAAATGGGATGGCATTAATTTGGAAAATAAAATATTAAAAAATATTATTTAAAAAAAAATCGGCGTTGGCCCTCTTCTCCGAAATGCTTCCGGCAAAGAGGTGTAAATAATGATGGTCACAGTACTATCAAAGGCCTTCTTTATTCAGTGTTGGGTTAGGGCCGTGGAAGGAAGGATAGGTGGAATAGGATCGAAAGATTAGGTAATTCTATTGTTTAGTCCATAAAATGTTAAAGGTGATATATGAAACCACTAAGACGGTAGCCTGGTTGGTAGGGGTTTAGCCTCATCTCTCACCGGTCAGGGTGATGGGATTGGGACCCTCTCCTTTTCATTCTATCAAAAAAAAAAATGATATATGAAAAAAAATAAATTGTTTATCGATCCAAGCCCATAAAATTTGAGAAAAATAAAATTTATAAATAATAAATTATTATAATGACTAAATTATCTTCATAAATGAATATTTTTATAAAAGCTTATGCCTTTCTATCCATATTAATACCATCTATCCTCTTTCTTCTTTTTTCTATACCAAACAAACTATAAAATCATTTTCATCCATCCTTCCATATTTCATTAAATAATTCAAAAGATGGATAATAGACCGATCCTCCTTTTTTTTAAAAAAAAAAAAAAAAAAAAATTAATTCATCTTTCCTACGATCTATCCTCCATACCAAATAGAGCCTATATGTGCTCAAATAATGGTAGCAATAATCCAATTATAAATGCTAGTACATGGCCAAAGATAAAGCTTCATCATTGTCCAATATGTATATATATTCAAGCAATTTAAATATATATTATAAAAATAAATGTGGAATATGAAACTTTTAAAAATATTTATTATTGTTGCCGTCAAGATCGTCATGGCCTGTAGTTGCTGTCGACGCCGGAGTGCGTGGCTTGGTGCTCCTGTGAGGTCCCGTCTTGGCCGGACCTGCAAAAGACTGGGTTAGTGACCATGGCCGGGAATTCCGGCGGGGGCACTCAGACGGTCAAGACAGTGACGATCCAGGGGAACAGATCCTCCTGGTCGAGCCCTTCTTGATGGACTCCACTCAAGGAAGAGTGAATGGTGTGAGAATGAAATGAAAGTGTGTCAGGGGGAGGATGATGGCGGAGCTAGAGGGATTCTCTGCTTAACCGCTTCTCCTTTGCGTGTTCAGAGTGGTGGTGGCGGTGGTGCCTTGCACTTATGGTTGAGCTTGCACTGATACTGCGTTATTTTTCATGTTACCTCCCCCTTCGGGGGTGTCGATCGTTCTTTGTAGTCAAAGTGACCGTTGGGCGCTTGCCTTGGAATCCTCATTGGGTTGGCAGGCGCGTGCGACGGGGTACCGTGCCGTAGACGGGACGTCTTTCCTGACATGCGGTAGGGAAAACTTCCATTTGCTCTGACATTCTCACCGGTCGCCCCATTCCAGGAAGCTTGGCAAAGCCTCAATCCGAGGATCGTTGCCCCCAGGATTCGTGCCCTCTGGCTGGCCCATCCTTCTGGCAGTACCGGCGGCCGGTGGAGGGTGCGGTGCCTTGATCAGGATGTTTCCTTCCTTTCTGGTGTAAGTGGTGGGCAGGCAGTTATTGCGGTATGGTGGGCACTGCCCTGCGGTCCTTGGATGGCTTACCAGCGTCCTAGGATGATGGTACTGTCCTCCCGCCTGCAGTCGCCTTTGCCCGAGCTAGAGGCCGAGTAGGGGAGGCAGGGCTCAGTCCGGTGGAGGTTAGGTGGCGGCTCCGGCTCAGAGGGCTCGACCTCGGAGAGAGACTCCACGTGGCGGGTGAGGGCTGAGCTCGACTTCGACAATAGGGCTCGATCACGAGGGGCTCGATCTCGAGGGGCTCGATCTGGCGGAGGACAGGGTGCGGGCCGGTCCAGAGGGCTCGGCCTCGAAGAGGCTCCACGTGGTAGAGGAGGGCTGAGCTCGACTTCGACCACGGGGCTCGATCTCTAAGGGTCTCGCTCTGGAGGGCAGAGTGTAGGCCCCGTCCAGAGGGCTCGGCCTCGAAGAGGCTCCACGTGGCAGAGGAGGGCTGAGCTCGACTCCAACCACGGGGCTCGATCTCCGAGGATCTCGCTCTGGAGAGCAGAGTGCAGGCCCGGTCCAGAGGGCTCGGCCTCGAAGAGGCTCCACGTGGCGGAGGAGGGCTGAGCTCGACTCCGACCACAAGGCTTGATCTCCGAAGGTCTCGCACTGGAGGGCAGAGTGCAGGTCTGGTCTAGAGGGCTCGGCCTCGAAGAGGCTCCACATGACGGAGGAGCGCTGAGCTCGACTCCGACCACGAGGCTCGATCTCCGAGGGTCTCGCTCTGGAGGGAAGAGCTCGGCTCCAGCCTAGGTGTCCTGGGCTTGCGGGTTCGACCTGGCGAAGGGTGGAGCTCGGCTTCAACGGCGGTCCTGTTGTCCTAGGGGAACTCAGCTCGGTGAAGGAATCCGAGCAGAGGGACTGACGCGGCGTCTGACATGGTGGCTCTCTTTGACGTGGCATCTGACAGCTACCCCACGTCAGCAGTCTTGCCACATCATTTGCCCCCACTCCCGAGGCCCGTTAGTGCGCGGCACTCGGGCCGAAGGGAGTAATTGTGACGCTGACATGGAAAGGCGAAAATCTGGCACAATGATGGCCATGATTGCTGGCGCTCCGTGGGATGGTCCTACAGGCCAGTGCGGGGGTGCCACATGGCCACGTCCGAGGAGCAATTAATGTTAGCACATAATTTAGAGCGGCTGGGATGCCTTTTCCACCGAGGGCCGGCACGTGGCTTGAATCCGTTGGCGGGGAGGTCGCAACGGTACGAATTCTTCGGGTCACTCCAAAATGAAAAGAAGTTTTTATCCAAGATATCATATCTTTTAAATTCTCCACGCCCGCTGCAGCATCCGAGCTTTCTTCTTCCTCCCAGTTGCCATAGATCTTCTAAGGAACCAGGTTAGTTCGCTTTTTCCTCCCCTTCGCCAGAGTAGGCTCCTTCCTCCGAGTCTAGGGTTTCTCTCGAGTCGAGTCCGTCCTCTCGTCCTCTTCTTCAAGTCCTTTGCTTCTTCTTTCTTTGGGGATGTCTCTTTTGGCCCGGCTTTCACCCTTCCACCAACCAGGGTGAGGCTAGTCCTTCCGAGCGGAGGCCAACGTCTCCTTCTTCTTCTGGTGAGGAGGAGAAGATGTGACTTGTTTCGAGTTTAGCAGGGGCGCCCTCCTGGTTCAGTGCTCATCAGGGAGCTAGAGTCCGATCCTTCTCATCCTTCTCTTCCTCCTCCTTCTTCTGAGCCTGTTTTCGAGTCTGTCCAGTCCACAGGTCCCGGTGGTATCGTCTCGACGATCACCGGCAAGAAACTGGGGACCATTCGGGATGTCTATGGCATTCCACATTCTGTTCGGCTTTTAATCCCTCGTACAGGGAACGGGTCACTTCTAGTGGCCCGGGTCGTATTGCTTTTTATGATGAGACCTTTTCAGAGGGTCTTCGCTTTTCCCTCCATCCATTCTTCATGTCCGTCCTGAATAACTACCTTTTGGTCCCTGCTCAGTTAATGCCAAACGCCATTAGGATCATTTTATCCTTTGTTGTACTTTGTCACCTCCACAGGTTTGTTGCCAGGTTCTCTCTGTTTAGGGCTTTGTTTGCCCTGAAACGCCACCTGACTGAGGATGAGTGGTGGTCTAGTCCTCCCGCACGAAGGGCATTAGGTTTGAACTCCCCTCTTCCGTCAAGGGATGGAAGAGTAAGTTCTTTTTTGCCATTGTTAAGGGGGTCGATTGGGTCTGGAGTGACCCTAACAAGTCCACTCACCGAAACTCTGCGGTCGATGCGGCTGACCGGGATGACCAAGAGCAGCTCTGCAACATCCAGATTTCTCCTCTCGTGGTTCTGTTGTCATAGCAGAACCTCTCCGAAGCCGGGGTCGACCCAACAAATGGTAGGGTGAGTTGACCTAAACTTCTCTTCTTCTTTTCTCCTTGTACTACTTTCTATAGGCTCTGACTGTCATGTGGCTTACGGGTGGGGGCAGGGATGATTTTCACACGGAGAGCGACTTGTTGGCGGAGCACCCGGAAGAGGCCGCCAACCGGGCGAGTCAGGGCGAGGGCGCATCTGCGGCCGCTCTCCCCGCGGTGGCCAACCAGAGTCCATCGAAGACCGAACCTGCTCCTGCTGCGCCGGCTGGCCAGAGTTTGGGGACGACTAGACTTTTGGCTGACGTTTACATGGTGCAGATCGGTGCCGAGGCCCTCTTCATCAGGGACTGCTATCTAAACTGGGAGCATAGTGAGCAGCAGCGGGTGGCCAAGATCGAGGCGCTGAAGGCCGATCTGATGGAGAAGGCCGGGGTGAATGGGGCGCTTGAGCGAAGGTCAAAGACCTAAAGAAGTAACTCACCAACGCTGAGGGGCGAGCGAAGAAGCTCCTGGAATGTCTCGACCTAGAGCGGGGCCGCTCAAGGAAGAGCGCTGATGAGCTCTCCCTCGCTGAGAAGAAGCTGAGATGGTACAGTGCTGAGACTGATCGGCACAGGAGAGCCACCCAGTCTGCTCAGGCCGAGCTGGTGGCAGAGAGGAAGAAGTTGGCGTAGCTAAGGGGCAGCAGGGCGGTGGCCAAGTCGACGGAGGCGGTCAGGATGGAGACCGCCGAGGCAAGGAAGGAGGCCATCGGGGCCAGGAAGGATGCTGAAGAGGCCGTCGCCAAGTACAAGGCCTCGGAGGGTTCGTCATCGAGATTCACCAAATGGCGTCGGACTCCTTCTACAAAGGCTTTATGTTCCTACTGTTCGGGTTGAGGTGTTCATTCCTGATAAGGGCCGCAATCGTCTCAGGTATTCTTTGGCCTGGACGCGGAGCCTGGCCAGGAGGCAGTCATTGAAGAAGCTGTGGCTTCCAAGCCTTCGCCACAGCCAAGGCTGAGACTGGACCACCTGAAGTCGGAGTCGCTCAGCAGATGTTCCCGGAGATGGGACCTCTCAGCCTCACAAACCAGCCGAGGGGTAGCCAAAGTAGAGTAGTTTTCCTTTCTTTTGTTTTCTTTCTGTACTTGGTGGGGTCTCCTGGCATGTCCGGGGCCCGGAAAATGTTTGTAACTGACTTCTATTAATAAGTTTGAATCTTCCTGCTACTATTCATTGCCTGGTTCTTCCCTCTTTTTCTCTTCCTCCTTCCCTTCTCTCTTTCCCTCTTTTTTTTTTCTTTTTTTCTTTTTTTTTTGAGATGAGTGGGGAGATCAGAGAAGAGGGTCCACCTTGCCTGGGATTTAACTACCAGGCTTTAGTGTCGGCAAGTCGGGCACAAGATTCTGGAAGTCGTAAGCAGCTGGGCTCAGAGATTCCTTGGCCGGAGAGCTGGGCCCCGATCCAAGGTGCCTGAGAGCTGGGCTCAGGTCTTGAATGCCTTGGAGCTAGGCTCGAGACCTCCTGGCCGGAGTGCTAGGCCCGGTCCAAGGTTGCCTGAGAGCTGGGCTCAGGTCTTTGGTGCCTTGGAGCTAGGCTCGAGACTTTTTCTTCCGGAGAGCTGGGCCCCGGGTCTTGGTCACTGAGAGTTAGGCTCAGGCCTTGGCACCGTGGAGCTGGACTCGAAGACGTTGATGATTGAGAGCGTTTGGCTCGAAGGTCCCTGGGCCTAAGAGCTGAGTCCCGGTCATAGGTTGCCTGAAAGCTGGGCTCAGGTCTTGGCATCCCGGGCTGGATTCGAAGACGTTGATGATTGAGAGCAGCTTGGCCGAAGATCCCTTGGCCGGAGAGTTGAGTCCCAGTCTGGATTGCCTGAGAGCTGGGCTCAGGTCTTGGCATCTCGGAGCTGGGCTCGAAGACATTGATGATTTGAGAGCAGCTTGGCTCGAAGGTCCCTTGGCCATAGAGCTGAGTCCCGGTCTTGGTTGCTTGAGAGCTGGGCTCAGGTCCTTGGCATCACGGAGCTGGGCTCGAAGACGTTGATGATTTGAGAGAGGCTTGCATGAAGGTCCCTTGGCCGGAGAGCTGAGTCCGGTCTTGGGTTGCTTGATAGGTGGGCTCAGGTCTTGGCGTCTCGGAGCTGGGCTTGAAGATGTTGATGATTTGAGAGGCTTGGCTCGAAGGTCCCTTGACCGTAGAGCTGAGTCCCGGTCTTGGGTTGCCTGAGAGCTGGGCTCAAGTCTTGGCATCTCGGAGCTGGGCTCGAAGATGATGATTTGAGAGCAGCTTGGCTCGAAGGTCCTTGGCCAGAGAGCTAAGTCCCGGTCTTGGGTTGCCTGAGAGCTAGGCTCGGGTCTGGCATCTCGGAGCTGGGCTCAAAGATGTTGATGATTTGAAAGCGGCTTGGCTCGAAGGTCCCTTGGCGGAGAGCTGAGTCCCGATCTTGGTTGCCTGAGAGCTGGGCTCAGGTCTTGGCATCTTGGAGTTGGGCTCGAAGACGTTGATGATTTGAGAGCGACTTGGCTCGAAGATCCTTGGCCGGAGAGCTGAGTCCTGGTCTTGGTTGCCTGAGAGATGGGCTCAGGTATTGGCATCTCAGAGTTGGGCTCGAAGATATTGATGATTGAGAGTAGCTTGGCTTGAAGATCCCTTGGCGGAGAGCTAAATTCCGGTCTTGGGTTGCTTGAGAGCTGGGCTCAGGTCTTGGCATCTCGGAGCTGGGCTCGAGATGTTGATGATTTGAGAGCGGCTTGGCTCGAAGGTCCCTTGGTCGGAGAGTTGAGCCCCGGTCTTGGGTTGCCTGAGAGTTGGGCTAGGTCTTGGCATCTCGGAGCTGGGATCGAAGACGTTGATGATTGAGAGTAGCTTGGCTCGAAGATCCCTTGGCCGGAGAGCTGGGCCCGGTCTTGGGTTGCCTGAGAGTTGGGCTCAGGTCTTGGCATCTCGAAGCTGGGCCCGAAGATATCTTGGAGGTTTCCCTGCAAGGCAGACAGACACTCTGCAAAAGGAAAACATTATTATTATTATTGGGGGGAAAAGCCCTACATTATTGATGGTATCTTCGCAGATTGCACATTCCATGTTCGAGGAAATCAGACGCCGTCGAGATCCTCGAGGTAATAGGCCCCTGTGAGAGACCTCAGCCACCTGTAAGGGCTTTCCCAGTTCGGCGAGAGCTTGCTGCACTCCCGGGGTTGAGATGCTTCTGCTGGTGTAGCACCAGGTCTCCGATCCTGAAGGCTTTTGGCCTGACCCGGGCATTGTAGTACCGGGCTACTCATTGCCGATATGTCGCCATTCGTATCCGGGCTTTATCCCTTGTTCTTCGAGGAGATCCAGTTGAGCAGAAGGTGTGCCAAGTTTCGTGATTCGTCATATTGTTGCACTCTTAGCGTGGGTACGCCGAGCTCAACTAGGATGACTGCCTCGATGCCGAAAACAAGGTTGAAAGTGTCTCATCGGTTGCCATTCTGGGCATTATGTGGTGGGCCCACAGGATGCTTGGAAGTTCTGCCGACACCACCTGCCCTTGGCTTGGTCCAGTGATTCTAAGCCCTTGAAGGATGGTCTGATTAGTCACCTCGGCTTCCCCGTTTGTCTGAGGATGTGCTACTGAGGTGAATCGGTGTTGGATGTGCGTGCTCAGCGCAGAACCCTTCGAACTCTCGATTGTCAAATTATCGCCCATTGTCGATGATGATAAAGGGGAGTCCGAAAACGGCAAATAATTGACTTCCAGAAGAATTGGCAGACATTGGCTTCTGCAATCCGGGCTAGTGGCTCTGCCTCGACCCACTTGGTGAAGTAGTTGATCGCCACAACAGGAATCTTCGCTACCCTAGTACAGGGGAAATGATCCCAAGATGTCCATTCTCCACTGGGAAAAGGCCAAGGGGCTGAGAGCTGGAAGATCAGCGCCGCCGGCTGGTGCTGTATGTTTGCATGGTGATGGCATTTGTCGCACCTTTAACGATGTCAGCGGCGTCCTCCCTCATGGTCTCCCAGAAGTATCCCTGGCGAAGGGCTTTATAAGCCAGTGTTCTCCCTCCCACATGGTTCCGCAGAGGCCTTCGTATATCTCTTGGAGCACAAAGGGTTGCCTCTACGGGCTTGAGGCACTCAGGAGCAGGTAGGAGTAAGAGCGGCAATAAAGTTGGCCCTCCATCAGAAAGAATCGGGAGGCCTTCTCTTGATGAGGGCCGCTTCTACACGGTCCTCGGGTAGGGAGACGTCGACGATGATGTACCTGACGTACTTGTCCATCCAGCTTGGCTCGGGGGTGACTTGATATACCTCCTCTAGCCTTCGTAGCTGGACTTCTGAGCTACTCGATGTAGGCGCGTCCCAGCCATGAGTTCGGCAAAGTTGCGAGTCTAGACAGTGCATCCGCACATGCATTCTCCCCATGGGGGATGTGAAAGATGCTGAAGCGCCATAAACCCATCATGCTCGAGCGGACTTGCCCGAGGTACTTCATCATCTGGGTGTCCCTGGTTTCATACTTCGGAGACTTGTCCGGCAACCAGCTGGGAGTCGGTGAAGACTTTTAAATTCTGCACACCAGCGCGGGAGACTCTTAGACCTGCGAGGAGTGCTTCGTACTCTGCTTGGTTGTTTGTTGCGGCGAATTTGAAGCGGAGGGTGCATTCTGTCACAACCCCATCGCTATTGGTGAGGATGAGGCCTGCTCTGCTCCCGCCAGAACTGGATGCGCCGTCCAAGGGGGAACAAGATTCCTCCCCTGGTCCGGGCTCCGTTATATCTGCTCTGGCTCCTCGGCAAACCTTGTACACTCGACCACGAAGTCGGCTAGGACTTGGGCCTTCTGCGAGGACCTCGGCCGGTACACTATGTCGAACTCGCTGAGCAGCAGGGACCACTTGGCCATCTCCCGGAAGTCTAGGATGACTGAGTATGGCCCTTAGTGGTGGTCTGTCACGACCACTATCGGGTGTGCTTGGAAGTAGGCCCTGAGGCTTAGCAGACATTATTAGTGCAAAAATGAGTTTCTTGAGCGAGTATACCTGATCTCCGCATCGCGGAGAATTTTGCTGGTGTAGTATAACGGCTTTTGAGATTTGTCCTCGTCTGCACGGACGAGAACTGAGCTGACGGCTTCGGGGTGTGACCGCCAGATAGAGCAGGAGCTCCTCCCCTCTTCCAGCCTGGAGAGCAACGGGAGAGAGCGAGAAATTTCTTCAGCTCCTCGAAGGCTGTCCTGCACTCCTCCGTCTAGGTGAAGTCGTGCATCTTGCACAACGCCTTGAAGAAAGGAAGGCAACGATCGGCCGACCTCGAAATGAACCGGCTCAGAGTAGCGACGCACCTCGTCAAGCGCTGGACTGCTCTTTGTTGTGGGATGCTCCATGTCGACGATCGCCTGGACCTTCTCCGGATTCGCCTCAATGCCCCTTGGGTGACCATGAAGCCGAGAACATCCGGCTGCCACCTCGAAGGTGCACTTCGCTGGGTTGAACTTCATCTGATGTTTATGGAGGTTTTGGAAAGCTTCGGCGAGGTCGGCAACATGGTCCGAGCTCGGCTTGCTCATTACCAGCATGTCGTCCACATATACTTGCATGTTCCGGCCAATCTGGTCTTTGAGACCTTTTGACCAGACGTTGGTATATGGCCCCAGCATTCTTCAGATCGAAGGGCATCATCCTGTAGCAGTATGTCCCTTGGTCGGTGATGAAGGCAGTGTGCTCCCGTCCTCCGGGTACATACGAATCTGGTTGTATCCAGAGAATGCATCCATGAAGGAGAGCAGCCTGTGCCAGAGGTGGTGGCATCCACAATGATCAATCTTCGGTAGAGAGAAGCTATCCTTCGGGTATGTTTTGTTGAGGTCGGTGTATAGTCTACACAGATCCTCCACTTGCCATTGTTCTTCCTTACCATCACCACGTTCACCAACCAGCTCGGAATTGGGTCTCTCGAACGAAACCAGTGGCTATGAGTTTGTCTACTTCCTCCTTGATGGCTGCCTGCCTCTCGGGATGAAGCTTCTCTTCTTATATCATTGGCCTGTGCTTTGGATCAACACTCAGTTTGTGAGTAATGATGTCAGGAGGAATACCTGGCATGTCCGTCGCTGTCCAGGCGAATACATCCGTGCTTGCCCACAGGAACTCCGGTAGTTGAGCCCTTTCCTCCTCGGATAGCTGGTCTCCAATCTGCACCATCTTCATGGGGTCGTTTCAAGCGGATAAGAGAGTAGGCGCTCGACCGGACCTCCTAGGGTCTTGGGCCCTTTGTCAAGATCATGCTTGGATCATCCTCGGGGACCTTGGCCCCAGGGAGGGTTTGAAAGAAGTGTTGCACCGCTGGGGTGCTCCCCTCATTTCTCTAACACTGTAGGGAGTGGGGAACTGTACAAGTAGCTCTTGTGGAGACAACAGCGTTGAGCTGATTGAGCCCGGGTTGGCCAGGATCACGTTGTAGGCAGAAGGAAGCCTTACAACAGTGAAAGTCATCATACAGTGCTTTGCCGAGAGGGTCCCGGCAGTGACCGGGGGAGTGGTCTCTCCTTCACTCTTACAGAATCACCTATGAAACGACAAGGGGAGTATGCACAGGTTTGAGTAAACGGAGAAAGATTCATCCTGGAGAAGGCATCGTAAAAAAGCATATCTGTGGAGCTCCACTATTAACCATGATGTGTTTTACAGGATGCTTCGCAATCATCATCTCGATGACCATGGCATCATCGTTTACATTCTTTACCCGTCTTCCCCTTCCCTATAAAGGGGAGTACATTCTCAGAATCCCTTACCCCGGGCTTCTTCGGCGCGCGCGCGGCTCCCCACGAGATCAGCCCACCGGCTTCTCGATAGGATGGTGTCGATGGCTGGAGCCGGGGAGAGAGCGACGCGCGCCTTGGATTCTACCTGAGGGTCGCCCCCACGAATCTTTGAGGTAGCCCCTCTTGATGAGTTCTTCGATTCCCACATGAGGTTGCGGCATTCCTCGGTATCATGGCCGTGGTCGCGGTGAAAGTTACAGTACTCATTTTATCACGGCGGTGGAGGACTTCATCGGAGGCGGGCATCTCAGATAGTCCTTGCCTTTGTCTCATGAGGATTTTGTTCTAGGGGCGAGAAGGGGGTGTAACTCTTCTGGAATGGGGGCGCCCTTCGGTCTTGGCCCCTCTGGGAGTTCAGAACTGAGGGGTGCTGGCTTCCGGGTTCGGGAGTCTCGGTGGGGGTCAGCTTCTTCAGTGGTTCCCATCGAGCTCCCGCCTCGTACGATCCATCTCCCTGGCACGGATGTACTTTTGGGCTCGAAGGAAAAGCTCGGAATAAGTCTTGAGAGGCTTCTGTCAAGTGAGTAGGTCAGGCGGGAGGTCCTGAGCCCTCGCTTTAGGGCCAGCATGGCGACTGGCTCATCAAGGTTGTAGATCTTCAACGCAGCGGCTTGAAGTGGGCCATGTAGTCCCACAGCGGCTCACGGTCCTACTGCCGATGAGAGAAGAGGCTATCTGCCTCTCGTGGCAACATGACAGGCGTCGAAGTGGACCACGAACTTCTGCCCCAACTGGATGAAAGAGTTGATGCTCTCTAGCTCCAAGCGGGCGAACCATACCCGGGCCACCTTCCGGAGAGTAGCAGGGAAGCGACGCAGAGGAGAGCATCGATGGACCCCTGGATTCTCATGAGGGCCCGGTAGCTTTCCAGGTGGTCCAGGGGATCGGTGGTTCCGTCGTAAGGATCCACCTGCGCATACGGAACCAACTCGGAATTGGCTCCCCTTGGATTTCTTGGGAGAAAGGGGGACGGGCGTCGTAGCCTGTGGCTCGCTAGCTGAGCCCGGCAGGTTGGTGAATAGTGGGCCAACTCTGCCAACTTGCTGTCATGCTTCCAGGCGCTTCTTCGTCGTGCGCCTGATGGCTTGTCAGTAAACCCCTTCGCCAAAGGAGATGGAGAAGGTGAATGGGTGCATGGCACCCGTGGGGGGGGTCTTACATTTCCTACCTCGGTGAGGCTTGGATGCTGCCCGCCCAAGATTTGGTGAGCGGCTCTCCCTATCGATAGACCCCGCTCGTTGTCTTTTCGTCGGAGTTTGATGGCTACCACGGTTGTCAGTAATGGCCCGCGGCTACGAAGGCCTTCCTTGGAAGAATGCAGGCTGTTGCGGGGGCTGCGGCATGGGCCGCGAGGGTCCCTGGCTGCTGGTGGGTGGCCAAGGACTGGTGATGGTACTGAAGCTGGCGCACTACTATGGCAAGAATCTGCATTGCTGGGCAAGTGCAGCCAGCTGAGACTCCACCGATGGTGGTTGAACCAGAGCGGATGGCCCCACCTCTAGGTTGTGCGGGTTCCCTCGAGAGGGGGAGTCCCCTGCATGGCTGCTGGAAGCCTCTCGAACCCGCGTTGTCACCATCCTTCCATGGAACTTGCTTGTAGAAGAAATGGGTGGTCTTGAACTAGATCAAGGGCTGTTCACAAGAACACCCCCCTTCCCGGCGCACCAATCTATTGCCGCCAAGATCGCCGTGACCTGTAGCTGCTGTCGGCGTCGGAGTGCGTGGCTTGGTGCTCCTGGGAGGTCCCGTCTTGACCGAACTTGCAAAAAGACTGGGTCATTGACCCTGGCCGGGAATTCTAGCGGGGGCACTCCTCCAACAGTCAAGTCAGTAACGATCCAGGGGAACAGATCCTCCTGGTCGAGCCCCTCTTGATGGACTCCACTCTAGGAGGAGGATGGTGGTGTGAGAATGAAATGAAAGTGTGTCAGGGGGAGGTGACGACAGAGCTAGAGGGATTCTCTGCTTAACCGCTTCTCCTTTGCCTGTTCAGAGTGGTGGTGGTGGTGGTGCCTTGCCCATATGGTTGAGCTTGCACTGATACTGTGTTATTTTTCATGTTACCTTTCCCTTCGGGGGTGTCGATTATTCTTTGTAGTCAAGGTGACCGTTGGGCGCTTGCCTTGAAATCCTCTTTGGGTTGGCAGGCGCGTACGGGTGGGTATCGTGCTGTAGACGGATGTCTTTCCTAACATACGGTAGGGGAAACTTCTATTCGCTCTGACATTCTCTCCGGTCGTCCATTCTAGAAGCTTGCAGAGTCTCGATCCGAGGGCCGCCGCCCCTGGGATTCGTGCCCTCTAGCTGGCCCATCATTCTGGTAGTACGGGCGGCCGGTGGAGGGTGTGGTGCCTTGATCAGGTGTTTCCTTCCTTTCTGGTGTAAGTGGAGGGCAAGCAGTTATTGTAGTATAGTGGGCACTGCCCCGCAATCCTTGGGTGGCTTACCGGCGTCTGGGATGATGGGACTGTCCTCCCGCCTGCCATCGCCTTTACCCGTGCTAGAGGCCGAGCAGGGGTGGCAGGGCTCAGTCCGGCGGAGGACAGGTGGTAGCTCCGGCCCAAAGGGCTCGACCTCGGAGAGAGACTCCACGTGGCGGGTGAGGGCTGAGCTCGACTCCGACCACAGGGCTCGATCTCGAGCGCTCGATCTGGCGAATGACAGAGTGCGGGCCCGGTCCAGAGAGCTCGGCCTCGAAAAGGCTCCACGTGGCGGAGGAGGGCTGAGCTCGACTCCATCCATGGGGCTCGATCTTCGAGGGTCTCGCTCTGGAAGGCAAAGTGCGGGCTCGGTCCAAGGGCTGACCTCGAAGAGGCACCAGATGCCGGAGGAGGGCTGAGCTCGACTCTGACCACGGGGCTCGATCTCCGAGGGTCTCGTTCTGGAGGGCAGAGTGTAGGCCCAGTCGAGAGGGCTCGGCCTCGAAGAGGCTCCCGTGGCGGAGGAGGGCTGAGCTCGACTCCGACCACAGGGCTCGATCTCCGAGAGTCTCCTCTAGAGGGCAGAGCTTGTCTCCAGCCTAGGTTTCTGGGCTTGCGGGTTCGAACTGGCAGAGGACGGAGCTCGGCTTCGACGGCGGTCCGTTGTCCTTGGGGAGCTCAGCCCGGCGAAGGAATCCGAGCAGGGAGACTGGGGCGGCTCTGACGCGGTGGCTCTCTTTGATGTGGCATCTGACAGCTACCCCACGTCAGCGGTCTTGCCACATCAATTATATATACAAAAATATTGATTAATTAACATCATTATTTAATTATCATTGTATTGATTAACGAGCATCATTATTAATTATTATTACCCATTATTAATTTTTTTATTAATGACTAGCAATTAGGACATTACACATTATTTAACCTCCAATCATCACGTGAATAGAAAGGCAAATAACTTTGAATCATAATCTTATAGTTTAGTGAGGCTCTATTATGTACATGTTTATGCTAGACATGATAGAATGTAGAATTTTCTTTCTTTGATTAAAATATTAAGAACTTGTCCCGAAAAAAACAATGTATTCAGTGTTCTCAAAGTATGAATAGTAATGTGTTAGTGTTTAAAAAATATCATATTCTATTTTCAATTAAATATCAAGACTTTCATTGGGACTTCAAAGTAAAGGCGCATTTGGGCCGAGTAGCTGAAAAGCTCGGGCCCCATTCAATTTAAAATACTCGTGCTTTTTCAAGTTCGAACATGATTCAATAAAAAATAAATAAAATTTAAGAACAACTCGAGTTCAATATCAATCAAATCATACTTGAATTCGAGTTCGAATCGACTCTTAGAATGCTAATAATATATATTTTATAATTTAATTTATTATTAAAAATATATAAATTTGGTTGGAATTATGAGTTTTCAAGTTAAATATCATGCTACTCAGGCTCGATACAAAAAACTATTTGAATTACTCGATCGAGACTTAAGCTCAATAATAATTGAATCGAATCAAAGCTAGAACTTAGTAGCTAGGACCGAATTGAGCTCGGGCCGGCCCGAAGTAGATTGGGCCGGGCATGGGCTTAAAATAGAATTCCATTTAATTTTCAGGTTGGGCTCGGGCTCCCCCTTGGTCCGACTCAAACTCGGTCTGAAAAAAGCCCGGCTCGAACCCGGCCCGAGCTCAGCCCACCAGCTCGATAGTTTTAGGATTTTAATCTTTTAATTTTTTTTGGAATATGTATCATTTCATCTTCAATTTGACAGGTCAATTCGGACCTTAATTTGGATCGGAATATGTACCAGTAGTTAAAAGAACTTCATTTTATCATTTCATTTTTAATTTGATAGGTCCAATTGGACTTTAATTTGGGCCAGTCCATTCAGGCTTTAATTCGGACCGATCCAAATTAAAACCAAATTCGGGCCAACCCAATCAAGCTCGGGTTCGGGCTTGGACCGGGCTCAGGCCGGATTTTTTTAAAATAAATCAGCATAAGCCCAGCCCGAAATTCAAATTTTTTAAGGCTGGGCTCATGTAGGGGTATGGCCCAGTCCAGCCCGATCCACTTCCAATCTTACTGGTAGCTTGCAGATAACTAGTTTGCACCTTTATTTCAGCGCTGGTAATTAATTTATTGGTATTCTATTTCAAGGCTTTATATCTATTTCAAGGCTTTATATTTTAATATTAGATAAAAGCTTGGCTTGAAAATAATGTGAGAGCACAAACAATCTCATATACATGACAACGAACTTAATCAACTCGGGTGGTTCATTTCCTCTAACTTAGATATATATATATATATATATATATATACTAATTTTGGTTAATATCGTATAAACACACGGTAAATATTTGCCAACCATCTACCTTCTTCATGCGCATGACCAGTTGCAAACCTTTTTCGCTTTTATCATTTATTTTGTGCATAAATCAAATTATATTTGTTACGGAATATCTTGAATATCTCCAATTATACTTAAAAAAAATATTTATATATCGCAGTTGCAATTTTTTTTATATTTATTATTTATTATTTATTTTACATACAGACTTAAACGTCGAGATATCTGTATCAGGATTTTTTTTATTATGAATCCTTTTATAAATTATTTTAATAATAATTTTAATTAATTAATTATTTTTTTTTTTTTATAATCGGTATCTATTGTAACATATGCATGTCCCTTTGACAACCAAATTATATGAGTACTATTTTTTTATAAGTTCCCCTGATGACCATGTGCAAAGAACTTGCTTTGATGGCAATGGAACTATCGATGCTGTTTCCCCGCGCGCGCGCGCGCATCCAAAAAAAAAAAAAAAAACCGAAAAAAACAAAAAACAAAAACCACTATTGATGCCGTTCCCTCGAGGGAACGCAGGCATTGGCCCACCGAGCATCAAGACAAGCAACCGCTCCAGTATTGTCTACGCGTCAGATGGTGAGGCTATAGATGATAAGACGGAAGGAATGCCACCGATGCAGAGAGAAAGAGAAAGAGAGTCTTCTAACACCCGGGGGTGCCTCCCAGGCCCGCAAGGGCCAAACAAAGTCCATTTCTCTCGAGAGAGGGTGTGGGGAAAAAAAAGAAAAGAGAAACGTAACAGTAAATAAAGGAGACGGTACAGAGCAGCACTCCAATCCATTCAATGCTAATGCCACGCCCAATCATGTGACATGAGAAAGACAAATATATATATATATATATATATAAAGAAAATTAGAAACGATAGGATATAGGATGATGGGTCTTCACCTCGTCCACCCTCGGATCCCTCCTCCTCCTCCTCCTCCTCCTCGAAAAACGCTCGGGACACTCAAGCAAGCGGTAAAGTGATAGCCAAAGTGCCAACTCACATCCACAGCGAGTCACCCCATCCGGCCTCGGTTAAAAATTAAAAAATAATAATATAATAAAAAGCGTCCCACCGACAGGACCATCGCACGTCCAACCGCACCTCATCGATCGGTCCAAACCCTGCCCATTCCCCCGCCGTCCCGTCTTTTCGCAACCTCTGCCTCCCACCCTCCTCCTCTGCCAAAGAAAGAAAAAAAAAAAAAGAGAGAGAGAGAGACGGCCATCCTCGCCCTCCCTCTCCCGTCTCCCTTTATTTATTCATTCGTCCATCCGATAATCTTTTATGGAAGAATAGTGGCTAAAGATAATGACCTCGTCTCCCCCGGCACCAGCAGAAGCTGTAGCAACCACCCCAGCGAGGAGGATGTTATTAGGAAAGGAAGAGGAAGAGAAAGGAGGGTAGAGATGAAGGAGAGGCAGCGATGGCAGCCGGAGGAGGACGCGCTGCTGCGGGCGTACGTGAAGCAGTATGGGGCCAGAGAATGGGGGCTGGTTTCGGAGCGGATGGGGCGGGCGCTCCACCGAGACCCCAAGTCGTGCCAGGAACGGTGGAAGAACTACCTTCGCCCGGGACTCAAGAAGGGCTCGCTCACCCCGGAGGAGCAGGCCCTCCTCGTCTCACTCCAGTCCCGGTACGGCAACAAGTGGAAGGCCATCGCCGCCCACCTCCCAGGCCGCACCCCCAAGCGCCTCGGCAAGTGGTGGGAGGTCTTCAAAGACAAGCAGCTCAAGGCCGCCGACAAAGCCTCCTCTGAACAACCCCACCACCATGGGACCTCCTCCGCCTACGAGCACATCCTCGAAACCTTCGCAGAGAAGCACGTCCTCCCTCCCCCTTCCCATCCTCCTCCTCTCCCCTCTCTCGTCCTGCCTAATCCTCTCCTCTTCGCGGCCGCCGCGACCTCCTCCGGTTCCTCGTCGTCCCCATCCCCGTCCTCTCCGTCGCCTCCCTCGGTCAGCCTCTCGCTCTCCCAGCCGGAGGGGTGGCTGCTGCTGCTGCCGGCGGTGGTGCAGCTGTGCGCGGAGGTGGAGGAGGGGCGCCGTAGCTGGGCGCAGCACCGGAAGGAGGCGGCGTGGCGGCTGAGCAGGCTACAGCAGCAGATGGAGACGGAGAAGGCAAGAAAGAAGCGGGAGACGGTGGAGGAGGTGGAGGCCAAGATCCGGCGTCTTCGGGAGGAGGAGGCCGCCTGGCTCGACAGGTTGGAGGAGGAGTGGAGGGAGCGGGTTTTGGCGGTCCAGATGGAGGCCGAAGCCGAGGAGACCGAGGTCGCGGAGGCGTGGACCGCTAGCCACGCCAAGCTTGCGGGCTTGGTGGAGAAGATGATGCTTGGTGGTGCCGGCGGGCGTGGTCTCAGTTTTCCGGTGGCCAAGGATTATTAATTTACACCGAGGTTTCTCTGTGTTTTTTTTTTTTTTTTTTTTGCCCCCTCTTTCCTTCCTTCCTCCTCTTGTTCCATTCTTCTTTTGTCCTGTCCATCTACCATTTCCAAGAAAAGAGATAAAGTTAACCGTCTTCCCCGGTTCCGTCCAAACTGAACGATTCCTCCGAAATTGACGGACATTAACTTCAAAAACTTGTGAGAGTTATTATAACGAAAGCATCAACTGTTTTTACACTTTGTTTTTATTATTATTTTTTACGTTTTCACGTGTTGGGTTTGATCTAAGATTTTATTTTGCTCTCGAGATGGCTGTTCCAGCTGAGCAATTCCTCCGGAATTGACGGTCATAATTTATACTTTATAATTTGTATTTATCTATTTCATTTGGTGTAAGTGGGTCGAGTATCTTGTAGTTGTACTCAACCTGAGCACGAGTCTAATCCACGGTGACTTACTGACGTTGGATCTCTGTTGGCAAAGTCCTGCGTCAAATTTTTCTATGTATGATTCAATTTCTGAGCTGACTTGGGCTTCAGGAACGACCAATCAAATGTCCAAAATAGGCCCCTGCTAAGCTGAACTGTCTTCGGATGGGTGTCCACTTACAGACAAAGAAACATATTTACCCTCGATAGCAATTTCAATCTGAGCCAAATCAGGCCAAGTTCCATCAAACTCCGCCTGGTCACATCCTTTGATTTGCATTGGTTTCGTTTTGGTTCTTTCATCTATTATAATTGAAGGCATCAGCTGCATTGCCGGATTGTTCTCGTCCGCTACCGCCAATAGGGAATTATTGCATGAAAAAGACATTGATTATTACTATATTTTTTTGTTAACTACTGATGTAGTGAGCCGTTGACATGGCATCTGTTACTGAAACTTCTTTTGGACCGGATCCGGTTGGCTTCGCTGGAGCGCTCCTCTACTGGTTGACCTGCAACAAAATCTTCAGGGCGCTGGTGGTGTTCTGGCGGGGATACTTTGATGCCTAAGTTAGCAGAAGTTTGTAGGCAACAGAATGGAGGAATCAAAGGTGCAGCAGCATAAGGAGAGGGAAGAGAGAACTTGGCTCGAAACGGAGTCTCCCGAGTATCTTATATAAGCGTGGAACAGTCCAAAAGTTGTTAGAGAGTAAGTCGAGGAAGATCGATTTGTTCCTATAAGGATCTGGAGAGTGGCCACGTGGCGCCTGGAAAAGGCGGCGTCGTTGGAGCAGTGGAGCAAGGCTGCTGATGTGGTAGGAGTTTGTTACAACGGAAGAGGTTTCTGGAACTTGATGGACCCTGAAGTGAGTCGGTCGGACGCCGACCGAAGGGAGAGCGTTTGTAGAATGGTGGGTCGGACCTCAGCGAGATCGGGCCGTCATACCTAGGCTCCGGTGAGTCAGACTTCAGCAGGTGAACAAAGGGTCGGACCTCAGTGAGAGCTGGCCGTCGGACCTAGGCTCCGGTGAGTCGGACTTCAGTAGGTGAATAACGGGCCGGACCTCAGCGAGAGCGGGCCGTCGGACCTTGGCTCCGATGGGTCGGACTTCAGCAGGTGAACAGCGAGCCGGACCTCAGCGAGAGTGGGTCGTCGGACCTTGGCTCCGATGGGTCGGACTTCAGCAAGAGAAGCTGGTCCGGTTTGGTGGTGAGCCGAATGGGCATAACAGCATCCACATAGGATCCAGCTAGATGATAGGTCGTGAAGAGTTTCACCTGGTCTAGTTGAGATCGAGCTCTTGTCCGAGGTCGAGCTTCCAGCTGAGATCGAGCTTTCGTCCGGGTTTGAGCACCCGATGGAGGTCGAGCTGCTATCTGAGTCCTATCCCCGTAGATAAGAGGGCAGCAGGAAGCGAGATACGATCTCAGGAGGATAAGGAAACGGGAAAGTCTTGGATTATGATGTGAAGAAGCGACGTCATCAATGGTCAGGCCATCGGAGGCGCGTGCTCTGGTGAGAGCACAGGCTCTGGCATGCGCCGCTCGCGCCCCTTGCGCATATGATCTGTCGAGTCTTCAGGTCCCGGAGCACGCCACCTGCACCCTCTGGCAGGCGCGTGCTCCATCAAGACTCCAGATCCTGTAGCACGCAACCTGCATCTCCCACAAGAAGAGTACTCTACCAAGGTCCCGGACTCTATAGTACATTGAATGTACCCTCCAAAAGCGGAAGTGCTCAATCGTAGCATGCGCTCCTTTAGCATGCTACCCGCACTTTCTACAGGGGGTCACTCTATCAGGGAGACAAGTTTTGCAGCGGGAGGGGGCTGGTTCGAGGGAAAGTTCTTGCGAGTTTGTGCTCCTCCCGTAGTAGACACCTGGGGAGGGATTACCGGTCGAAGCTCCAAGTTTGGTCGGGAAGGAACAATCCCTATATAATCGCAAGAGGAATCTCCAAAAGACAAAGACGACCGGTAAGAGAGCAAGGGCAAGGAGCCAGACAGTGAGAACCCGCTCATGCTCTATTTTCCTATTTTTCCTTCAGTTTTACTTTTCCTCTAAGCGGAGGCACCATGAGCTCCCGTCACTGAGGATTTGTTCTCCTTGATCGTCCTACTGACTTGACCGTCGGAGTGTCCCCACCAAGATTGCCGGCACGGGTCTCCTCCTTTTTACAGGACCGATCAGCCACGAAGGCGAGGCGAAGAACCCGAAAAGCTCGGAGAGGTCAGCTCACCCGGGCTACGATAGAGCTGCATGCCATGGCGATCTAGGCAACAACATATTGGCGTGCCAGGTAGGGGGAGTATTCAATCCATGTAGATTGCCGCGCTCACGTAACAGGTCTAGACCTTGACCACCGCAATGCACCACCAGCATCAATCCCTGGCTATGCAGCAGTAGCCAGGAACACCTGTGGCCCATGTTGCTAAGCCCCGCCCAGCCTAAGGTCCTTCCAGGAGGGGTCATCACGTGCATGGGTCATCTCTTACTCATGGGAAAGCCTGCGGGTGGCTAGGAAGAGACACTAGGATGGATCGATCGGTCGGAAGAGTCACTCTCTGGCCTCAAACCATGGTGCTGCATCTCGCCCCAGCATCGGCATAGCAGGGAACTGAAGCATGAATTTCTCCGGTATTGCCCTCTTCCCTCCCGATAGCCTTTGTGGAGTGATCAACAAACGAGGCCATCTACTAGCGTGCGGAGGAGCGCCACAAGGTACAGGAGCGCATGCTAGCTGATTTGGCTCACCGGTGTGCTAAGATTCAGGGCTCCCCATACAAGCCAGTAGGCTACAATGCTCTCCCACCCCTTTCTCGTAGAATACAGGAGGAACCAATCCCCAACCAGTTTCGCATGTCCTAAGTGGATCCCTACGATGGGACCGCGGACCCCATCGACCACATGGAGAGTTACAAGACTTTCATGCGAGTCCAAGGAGCCACCGACACCCTCCTCTGCATTGCCTTCCCAACCATTCTCCGCAAAGCACTCAGGTCTGATTTTTTCGGCTCAAGTCGAGGAGCATAGACTCCTTCGAGCAGTTGTAGAAGAAATTCATGGCCCACTTCGATGCTTGCAGGAAAGTGCCACGTGAGGCCGACAGTCTTTTTTTAATCCGACAGTAGGACCATGAGTCCCTTCGGGACTATGTGTCCGGTTCAAGGTGGCCCCCTAGAGATCTAAAACCTCAATGAACCCGTCGCCATGCTGGCATTGAAGAGAGGGCTCAGAACCTTCCACTTCACCACTCCCTCGACAAGAAGCCCCCGAAGTCATACTCGAAACTCTTCCTCTATGCCCATAAGTACATCCATGCAGAGGAGGCCGACTGTACCATGAGGGAGTTGAATGGGAGGCCTCTAAAAAGGTAGAACCAAGGGGAGGAGCGTGGCCCATCTGTGCCTAAGACCGTCTCCATCCCTCGAGCGGGCCGTAAACCAAGGGACATCCCTGTCAAGGACGAAAAGTATATACCTCTCCTCATCCCAAGAGTCAAGATTTTGATGGAGATAGAGGACGATCACTACCTGTATCGCCCCCCTCTGCTAAAACCATATGGTGGGCATGACAAGTCGTAATACTGCAAATTCTACTACAACCACAGCCATGACATTAAGGAATGCCGCCACCTAAAATGGAAGATTGAAGACCTAATTCGACGGGGCTACCTCGAGAAATTCGTGGAAGGAAGGGCTCCAGCTGGGCCTCAGAGCACCGAGACCTAGCCTCCCGTCATTGATAATCAGCCCAAAGAGAAGCCAGTGGGGATGATTTTCTTGGGGGCAGGGTAGGGGCCAAAGAGAGTTAGGGGGAAGAAGAGGGCCGATGATGTACTCCCTTGCAGGGGAGAAGGGCTACCTGGGGTAGACAATCCAAATAATGATGTTGTTGTCGTGGAAATGATAATAGCTAAGCATCCTGTAAAAAGAATCATGGTTGATAGTGGAAGCTCAGCTGATATCCTTTTTTATGATTCCTTTGCAAGGATGAACCTATCCCCTAATATAATAAAATCGATGATCACACCCCTCGTTGACTTCACCAGATATTCAATTGGTATTGAGGAAGAGATTACCCTCCCGATCACTGCTAAAATACCACCTTGGCAGTGCAACATAATGGTGACCTTCACCGTTGTGAGGCTCCCCTCGCCTTACAATGTGATCCTGGGGTGACTTGGGATCAACATGTTCAACCCCACAATCTTAACCAAGTAGCTCTTTGTCCAGCTCCCGACCTCATGGGGGATCAAAGAAATGAGGGGATTCAATAGTTGGTCCAGCACTGCCTGCGGGATGCCCAGGAGTCCGGGAGGCCGAGAAGGGCTCGGCCATTGATTAGACGAGCCAGACTGAGCTGGAACCGAAAGGTGGCCTGGTTGAGCCACTACTATCATTCCCCATGGGTGATGACCCCCTGAAAATGGTGCAAGTTGGAGCCCTACTACTTGAGGAGGAGAGAACTCGGTTGATAAGCTTCTTGTGGGCTAATATTGATGTCTTCACCTGGACCGTAAAAGATATGCTCGGGATTCCCCCAGAAGTAATCGTCCCAAGTTGAACATCAACCCTGATAGCCGTCCGGTCTGATAGAAGAAGAGAAGCTTCATCCCAAAGAGGTAGAAGGCGATCGACAAGGAAATCAAAAAACTTCTCGCTACAGACTTCATCAGAGAGGTACAGTACCCAGCTGGCTGGCAAATATGGTAATAGTCAAGAAGGCCAGCAAAAAGTGAAGAATATGCATGGATTATACCAACCTCAATCGGGCATGCTAGAAGGATAGCTTTCCGCTTCTCAAAATTAACCAGCTCGTGGATGCGACCTCAGGGCACAAGCTAGTTAGTTTCATGGATGCATTCTTCGGGTACAATCAATCTGCATGCACTTAGAGGACAAAGAACACACAACATTTGCGACCGATAGGGATACGTAATGCTACAAGGTGATTCCCTTCGACCTTAAGAATACTAGGGTGATATACTAATGCCTGGTCAATAAGGTTTTCAAGGATCAGATAGGTTGCAATATGCAGGTCTACATGGATGACATGCTTGTCATGAGTGACCGGGAGTCGGACAACATCGTCGACCTGGCAGAGACTTTCAATAACCTCTGTCTCTACCAAATGAAGTTGAATCCGGCGAAGTATGCATTTAGCATCGTGGTGGGAAAGTTCATGGGTTTCATGTTTACCCAGCGAGGGATCGAGGCCAACCCGGAGAAGATCCAAGTGATTACAAACATGAGGCACTCCATATCCAAGAAAGAGGTACAACACTTGAACGGACACGTCGCTGCCTTGAGTCGGTTCATCTCATGCTCCATCGAGCACTGCTAACCATTCTTCAAGGCCCTACGCAAGATGCACGACTTCGTCTGGATGGAAGAGTGTCGAGAGGCATTCGAAGGGCTGAAGAAGCTCCTGACCTCTCCCCTATTACAATCTAGGTCGAAGCATGGAGAGAAACTTCTCTTATACCTAGCAGTCTCCTCGAAAGCAGTCAGCTTGATGTTGGTCCACACCAACGAGAACGGTCTCTAGTGACCGATCTATTACACCAGCAAGTTGCTACGCGATGCAGAAACCAGGTACACTCAATTTGAAAAAATTATTGGATATCTCGGGGTGCCTGGCTAAGTGGGCGGTGAAGCTCAGTAAATTTGACATCTCTTACTGTCCGAGACTGTCTTAGAAGGCCCAGGATCTGGCTAACTTCCTAATGGAATGCACATGGACGAGCGAGGACCCGAAGGAGGCTGGAGGACCAGCCAAGCCCGAGCAGGACCCAGCCCCAGGGGAAATGACGTGGATTCTCCATGTCGATGCCACGTCCAATGCTGAAGGAAGTGGAGCCGGACTAATTCTCGCCAACGTCGATGGGGTAGTCGCCGAGTATGCACTGTGCTTCCTCTTCAAGGCGACTAATAATCAGGTCAAATACGAGGCGCTCCTCGCCGAGTTGAAGGTATCCTGCAAGTTGGACATGACGAGCCTGAGGGTTTTCACAGACTCCCAACTAGAGGTGGGCCAAGTCTCAAGCGAATACGAAGCCAGGGATCCCATGATGATGAAGTACCTCGATCGAGTATGCTCAACATGGTGAACCACCAATACCTCATAATTTTTTACATCCCCCACAGGGAGAATGCCCGCGCCAATATATTCTCTAAGCTTACAACCCTATCGGACTTATTACTGGGGTGTGCCTTCATCCAATCCCTGGAGGTCCCCAGTTATGAGGTCACGGGCGAGGTCCAACAGGTTGTCCCTAAGGCAAGCTTGATGAATTTCTATATCAAGTACATAGCCAACGGCATCCTGCTAGAAGATCGCATGGAGGCCAGCCTCCTGAAATGGAAGGCCGCCCGTTTCGTCCTCATGGACGGACAACTTTATCGAAGGTCCTACTCTTACCTCCTACCAAAATACCTGAGACTTTTAGAGGCTCTCTATGTCCTCTAAGAGATACACGAGGGTATATACAGGAACCATGTGGGGGAGGGGGTAGGATTTCATATCAGCTTGGTAAATAGGCATGTTTGATTGGAGCAAGTTGGGCTCCATATTTCAATTGTAGTCAGGGATTTCATATCCATTCTGATTTTTGGAAAAAATTAGAGATTAAAACCGTTATATATATATATATATATGTTACAGCCGTGACGGTGATGTGGCCAGGCTCAGGTACCGCCAAATGTGATCGAGCCACGTGGAGGCTTCTTCGGCCGAGTCAGCGCCACATCTTCAAGACCAGGTTCGACAAGACTACAGCGCCCGGCAATTTTCTAAGGCAAACTCCCCCCGCCGAGGTCGAGCTCGGATCGGAGCTCCTCTACCAACTCGATGGCACCCAAGCCCGGAGAGATCCGCCCAAGTGAGGTCGGCCAAAGCCAGGCGCCCTCCTGCCACCTCGCCAGGTGTCCACCCAAGAGGGGTCCACCTAGGTCGAGGTCGGCTGTTCCTTCGCCCCTTTGCCAGGTGGCCTCCCGGAGACGGGTCCACCTCGGCTGAGGCCAGGCGACCTCCTGCCACCTCGCCAGGTGTCCACCCAGGAGGGGTCCACCTAGGTCGAGGTCGGCTGGTCCTTCGCTCTTCGCCAGGTGGCCCCCGGAGACGGGTCCACCTCGGCCGAGGTCAGGCCGCCCGTACGGAGAAGATCTCAAGGAAGAGTCGCGGGCCCCGAGGCCATCCCTCGGGCCGTATGAATCCCAGACGGTGCCTCGTACAGAGGGCGGCGGCACGCGGAACATCACTTGCATCGGCCCGACAAGCTCCGCAGCCGAGGGGCACGGTTCTGACAGAACAGGCCCTATAGATGGATGGCGCCCACGCTTGGGAGAGAGAGCGCTCTCGTTGGGCCCGAGGCCTGACCGGCCGCCTTGTCAGCGCCGCCCTCCCTTTTTCTCTTTTGACTTTGCCTTTTTCCTGCTGGGCTCGGCGGACGAGGTCGGAAAGCCGCCTGGCCCCCCTTCACCGAAAAGGGAAAAGAAAAGAAGACAGGGGAGGGGAGTCTCCCAGGAGGAAAAGACAAGTGCACGACGAAAGGAGATAAAGAGGAAGGAATCTGGGGACAACGGAGGTAAGAAAAACAAGCCTGGGGACGGAGGAGAAGCAACGGCAAAAAGGCCTCGCTCCGGAGAGTGAGAACCAGAGATCCCGAGAGGGAATCACTGGGCGTGAGCTCGGCAAGGAGGCCCAGCCGAGATTCTGGTCCCCAGAGCGTCTCTCTCACTAGTAAACTCTCTAAGTCTGGAACCCTTTCGGGGGTCCATTTGGAGAGTCTGTTCCCTCTCGTCGTATACTAACTTGACTGTCGGAGTTCCCTCGCCGGGATCCCCGGCCAGGGTCTTCTAACCCCTTTCTTGCAGGTTAGCCGTAGCCAGGGAGGCTCCTTTGCCAGACGGTCAGGAGGGATCGGCGGATCCGTGGCACGGGCGCGACGACGGGAGCGGCAACAGATTGGCGCGCCAGATAGGGTGGCAGGACACCAAACCCGAGCGGGGGCCAGTTTTCTGCAGGTGTCGCGCTCTCTGACGATGGTGGTCACTCGTGGCCGCGAGGCGTCCACCAGCCGCGTGGGGAGGTTCACTCCCCTCCAGGGGCCCTCAGCCCGGAGAGGGAGCTTCCGGCTCCCCCTCCTCTTGCACAGCAGCCTACCCCAATGGACGGAACTCTTGCGGCCGTCATCCAGCAGCTGCAGACCTTGACCTTAGCGGTCCGGCAGCTCCAGCATCAGCAACGCTCCCTGGCCACCCAGCCGCAGCCAGGGACCCCCGCGGCCCGAGCCGCGGGGCAGCGTGGGAGCCTGCGCTCCATCCAGGGCAGGCCATCCCATCCGAGGGCCGCCTCCAACCCCGGGGGAGCCACCAAGCTCCCACAAAGAGAAACTACTCCGGTTCGGAGGATCACGAGAGCCGATCCCCAGTCGACGGGGCCGAAATGGTGCATCGCAGCAAGCGACGCCGAGGCCAGACCTCGCGTCGAGACCGATCGGCGCCCCCTTCACCTGCAGTCTCGGTGGAAGACTCCACCGACGAAGCCATCAGGCGCCAGGCCGAGAGGCGCCTGGAGGAGCATGAGCGCAAGCTGGCGGAGTTCGCCCGCCGATTCGCCGACCTGCAGAACTAGTCGGCAGACCCGGCGAGCTACGACTCCCGCCCCCCTTTCTCTGAAGAAATCCAGGCGGAACCGATCCCGAAACGGTTCCGCATGCCGCAGGTGGATCCCTACGACGGGACCACCGACCCCCTGGACCATTTGGAGAGCTACAAAGCTCTCATGAGGGTCCAGGGGGCCACTGACGCTCTTCTGTGCATTGCCTTCCCGGCAACCCTCCGGAAGGCCGCTCAAGTCTGGTTCACCCGCCTCGAGCTCGGATCCATTTGCTCCTTCCACCAGCTGGAAGGAAGGTTCGTGGCACACTTCGACGCTTGTCGAAAGGTGCCGAGAGAGGTGGATAGCCTCTTCTCCATCTGCCAGCAGGACCAGGAGCTGCTCCGGGACTACATCACCCGGTTCAAGACCGTGGCCCTGGAGATCTACAGCTTGGACGAGCCCGTCGCCATGCTGGCTTTGAAGCGCGGGCGCAAGACGTCCTGCCTGACCTACTCCCTGGACAAGAAGCCGCCCAGGACGTACTCCGAGCTCCTCCTCCGCGCCCACAAGTACATCCGAGCGGAGGAGGCTGACCGCACCCGTCGAGAGTTAGACAGGAAGACGCCGAAGAAGCCGCTCCCAAGGGACGCCCCGGGAGCTCGGAGGCCCGGGCCGTCTGCCGACCCTCGCCCGAATCCAAGGTCGAGGGGCGAAGTAACTCCCGAGCGGAGGTACACCCCTCTCCTCGCACCTCGAACGATGATCCTCATGGAAATCGAGGGCGAGCGCTATCTCCGTCGACCTCCTCCTCAGAACCCGAGAGCCGTCCAAGACAAATCGAAGTACTGCCAGTTCCACCGCGAGCACGGGCATGACACAGAGGAGTGTCGCCACCTGAAGCGGGAGATCGAGGAGCTGATTAGGAGGGGTTACCTCAGGAAGTTCGTCAAGAACGAGGCCCCCTCTGAAGGGCAGCCGCTCGCGGCCTTACCGCCCGTCCCTGCGATCGACAACCGCCCAACGGAGAAGCCCGTGGGCATGATCTCACGCGGGTCCGGTCGAGCGACGAAGAGAACCCGGGAAGTCGGGAACCCGGAGGATGTAATCCCTCCCCGGGGGGGGGAGGGAAATGACAATGTAAACAACGATGCCGTGGTGGTCGAGATGACCATCGCGAAGCATCCTGTACATCGAATCATGGTTGATAGTGGAAGCTCGGCTAACGTACTTTTTTACGATGCTTTCTCCCGCATGAACTTGTCCCGCGATCAGCTAAAACCGGTGCACACCCCCCTGGTAGGTTTTACAGGGGACTCCATGGGAGTCGAGGGGGAGATCACTCTCCCGGTCACCGCCGGATCCCCACCCTGGCAGGCGACCGTCCTAATAACATTTACCGTCGTCAGGCTCCCCTCGCCTTACAACGCCATCCTCGGGCGTCCCGGGCTCAATCAACTGGACGCCACCATCTCCACGAGAAGGCTGTTGGTACAGTTCTCCACGCCTTCCGGGCTCGGAGAGATGAAGGGGACGACCCAGCCAGTCCCGCTCTGCCTTCAGACGGTCCCGGGCGCCAGGAGCCCGGAGCTCGCCCATGATATCGACGACCTCGATCTGAGAGAGAAGGAACCCAGGGGAGGGCCCGTAGAGCGCCTGCTGACTTTTCCCCTCGGTTCGGATCCCCTGAAGACGGTGCAAGTCGGGGCCCAGCTCCCTGAGGAAGAACGAACCCGCCTGCTGGAGTTCCTCCGTGCCAACGCTGACGTGTTCGCCTGGTCAGCAACTGACATGCCGGGCATTCCGCCCGAGGTCATCATGCACAGGCTAAATGTGGACCCAGGTTGCCGCCCGGTCCGCCAGAAGAAGAGGAGCTTCGCCATGGAAAGGCAGAAGGCGATCAACGAGGAAGTGGAGAAGCTCCTCGCCGCCGGTTTTGTGCGGGAGGTCCAGTACCCCAGCTGGCTGGCAAACGTGGTCATGGTAAGAAAGAGTAGTGGTAAGTGGAGGATCTGCGTGGATTACACCGACCTCAACCGAGCTTGCCCAAAGGACAGCTTCCCCCTTCCAAAGATCGACCAACTGGTCGACACCACCTCGGGGCATCGCCTCCTGTCGTTCATGGACGCCTTCTCCGGATACAACCAGATCCGAATGAGCCCGGAGGACGAAGAGCACACCGCCTTCATAACTGACCGCGGAACTTTTTGCTACAGGATGATGCCATTTGGCCTCAAGAACGCGGGGGCAACGCACCAGCGCCTGGTCAATAGAATCTTTAAAGACCAGATCGGCCGCAACATGCAGGTGTACGTGGACGACATGCTGATAATGAGCAAACCCGAGTCGGATCACGTGGCTGACTTGGCGGAGACCTTCGGCAACCTCCGACGCCATCAGATGAAGCTGAACCCGGCGAAGTG
Source organism: Areca catechu (assembly GCA_021397845.1). Lineage (NCBI taxonomy): Eukaryota > Viridiplantae > Streptophyta > Magnoliopsida > Arecales > Arecaceae > Areca > Areca catechu. Next base: position 54,270,320 of record CM038039.1, on the reverse strand, counting down.
CGCCTTTGGCGTCTCCGCCGGGAAATTCCTAGGATTTATGGTGACCCAAAGAGGAATCGAGGCCAACCCGGTGAAGGTCCAGGCCATCCTGGATATGGAGCAGCCCGCCTCCAAGAAGCAAGTGCAACAACTAACCGACCGAGTTGCGGCCCTCAGCTGTTTTATCTCCAGGTCGGCGGACCGCTACCGTCCCTTCTTCAAGGTACTGAGGAAGATGAATGACTTTGCTTGGACCGAGGAATGCCAGCAGGCCTTCGAGGAGCTGAAGAAGACCCTCGCATCGCCACCATTGCTATCCAGGCCCGAGGAGGGAGAGGAGCTTATCCTCTATCTAGCGGTTACCCCGGAAGCCGTCAGCTCAGTCTTGGTTCGAACCGACGGCCAGGGGGCCCAGCGGCCGGTGTACTATACCAGCAAACTTCTCCGTGACGCGGAGCTCAGGTATTCTCGGCCCGAGAAACTCGTTTTTGCGCTAATAGTGTCTGCCCAGCGTCTCAGGCCTTATTTCCAAGCGCACCCCATCGCTGTCCTGACGGATCAACCGCTGAAAGCAGTGCTCAGCCGACCCGATACCTCGGGGCGATTGGCAAAGTGGGCACTGAAGCTCAGCGAGTTCGACATTACGTACAGGCCGAGGTCGGCCATGAAGGCACAGGTGCTGGCCGACTTCTTGGTCGAATGTGCAGGCTTGGGCAAGGAGCCCGGAAGGCCCCTCAAGCCGGTCGATGGAGATAGGCACCGACGGGCCCGGAGAGGATGCCTGGATCCTCCATGTAGACGGAGCCTCGAACTCCAGCGGGAGCGGGGCTGGGCTCATCCTTGCCAATAGCAACGGGGTCGTCGCCGAATGCGCACTCCGTTTCCAATTCCCCGCGACAAATAATCAGGCGGAGTACGAGGCACTTCTTGCCGGACTGAGAGTCTCCCGCGAGCTGGGCGTAACCAACCTCAAGGCTTTCACTGATTCCCAGCTCGTGGCGGGGCAGGTGTCCGGGGATTACGTCGCGCACGACCCCCAAATGGCGAGATATTTGGAGCTCGTCAAGGCGGGCGCGTCCAAATTTCGACGCTTCAACATCTTCCATATCCCCCGCGGGGAGAACGCCCGCGCGGATGCTCTCTCTCGACTGGCGACCCTGCCGGACACGATGCTGGGACGCGCCTACGTGGAGCGCCTTGAGGTCCCAAGCCTCGAGGCACCGGTGAAGGTCTACCAGGTCGGCCATGAACCCAGCTGGATAGACAAGTACGCCGCATACATCACCAATGGCACCCTGCCGGAGGACCGCGAGACGGCTCGCCTCATCAGGAAGAAGGCCGTGCGGTTCGTCCTGATGGACGGGCAGTTGTATCGAAGATCCTACTCCTACCCCCTCCTCAAGTGCGTAGGACCCACGGAAGCCAAGCTTGTGCTCCAGGAGATCCACGAAGGCGTCTGCGGGAACCACGTGGGGGGCAGGGCATTGGCATACAAGGCCCTCCGTCAGGGCTACTTTTGGGAGACGATGAAGGAAGACGCCGCCGACTTCGTGAAGAAATGCGACCGGTGCCAGCGTCATGCCACGGTGCAACGACAGCCCTCCAACCCAATCTCCCAGCTCTCAGCCCCCTGGCCATTCGCCCAGTGGGGGATGGACCTCCTGGGCCCATTCCCGCCGGCGTCTGGCCAGTGGAAGTTCTTGAGAGTGGCCATCGACTACTTCACGAAGTGGGTCGAGGCCGAACCCTTGGCGAGGATCACTGAAGCAAACGTCGCCAAGTTCTTTTGGAAGTCCATCGTCTGCCGCTTCGGCCTCCCACACACCGTGGTCACTGACAACGGGCGCCAGTTCGACTGCCGGGAGTTCGAAGAATTTGCAGCGACCTCGGCATCAAGCATCGCTTTACTTCGGTGGCGCACCCCCAGACCAATGGGGAGGCCGAAGTCACGAACAGGACCATTCTTCAGGGCCTCCGCACGCGGCTGGACCAGGCCAAGGGCAGGTGGGCCGACGAGCTCCCCAGCATCCTCTGGGCATACCACACCACCCCGAGGATGGCTACCGACGAAACCCCGTTCAATCTCGTCTTCGGAGCCGAGGCAGTTATCCCGATCGAGCTCAGCCTACCCACACTGCGTGTGGAGCAATACGACGAGACAGAAAACCCAGCCAGGATGATGCTCAACCTTGACCTTCTCGAGGAAACGAGGGACAAAGCCCGAATTCGAATGGCGGCGTATAGGCAACGCGTGGCCAGGTTTTACAACTCCCGAGTGCGGCCGAAGGTTTTCCGTCCCGGAGACTTGGTCCTCCGGCACGCTGAAGTTTCCCAGCCACGCGAATGCGGTAAGCTATCACCCAACTGGGAAGGCCCATATTGGGTGGCAGAAGCCCTCCCTCATGGCGCCTACTACTTGGAAGAATTGGGAGGTGCCAGGTTCCCCCGGACGTGGAACGCCTCGAACCTGAGGATGTACTATCGGTGATGTAAGGTTCTCTGCTCCTGTAATAAAGTTCCCCCGCTTCAAACACTCCCTTCGCACTTCGACAAGAAAGCCCGGAGAACAGCTCCGCAGCCGAGGGGCACGGTTCTGACAGAACAGGCCCTATAGATGGATGGCGCCCATGCTTGGGAGAGAGAGCGCTCTCGCTGGGCCCGAGGCCTGACCGGCCGTCTTGTCAGCGCCGCCCTCCCTTTTTCTCTTCTGTCTTTGCCTTTTTCCTGCTGGGCTCGGCGGACGAGGTCGGAAAGCCGCCTGGCCCCCCTTCACCGAAAAGAGAAAAGAGAAGAAGACAGGGGAGGGGAGTCTCCCAGGAGGAAAAGACAAGCGCACGACGAAAGGAGATAAAGAGAGAGGAATCTGGGGACAACGGAGATAAGAAAAACAAGCCTGGGGACAACGGAGAAGCAACGGCAAAAAGGCCTCGCTCCGGAGAGTGAGAACCAGAGATCCCGAGAAGGGAATCACTGGGCGTGAGCTCGGCAAGGAGGCCCAGCCGAGATTCTGGTCCCCAGAGCATCTCTCTCACTAGTAAACTCTCTAAGTCTGGAACCCTTTCGGGGGTCCATTTGGAGAGTCTGTTCCCTCTCGTCGTCTACTAACTTGACCGTCGGAGTTCCCTCGCCGGGATCCCCGGTCAGGGTCTTCTAACCCCTTTCTTGCAGATTAGCCGCAGCCAGGGAGGCTCCTTTGCCAGACGGTCAGGAGGGATCGGCGGATCCGTGGCACGGGCGCGACGACGGGAGCGGCAACAATATATATCTTGAACCACTCAATAATAAATCATCATATTATTTGAAAAGGTGATTTTTTTCATTCCAATTATTATTAAAATTTAATTTTTTTATTTAAAATTTTCAATCAAGCTCGGATGGTAATGCATCTTTTTTTCAAGATGTGCTGTCTTTTTATTAGATCATCTTAGATATATTAGCAGAATGGTTCTAACCAATATTTTTTGGACATGGAACCTGAATAGGAAAGAAATGGAAATGTTTAAATCTGCAACTCGGACTTTTATCTAGTATTTGAATTTCATTTTAACCCTACTCACAAATCAAATCAAGCATGTGCAATATGATCATTCTAGTTTCCATCTCGATCCATTTTGATTTTGATTTCGGTATTGAATCAAACGCACTCTATATGCAGATTATATGCAAATAACCCTGACTTAATGCATACTCGCCTCCCTTGGTTCCACGCTCTGCTCCCCTCCCAACTTTGAGGTCATTGATGCTCTGCTCCAGTTCCATACCAAAGATGGACATGACCTAAAATTTGAGGAATCCACGCTACGTTGCGGTGGCTAGTTGTCCATCCATCAAGTCATGGACTCGTGTGTTGCTTGAACTATGGGGTTCCTGTTCTCTCTCTCTTGGTTCGAGACTCAATAAATATTGCATGTCAATTTGTTGAGATGCTTGACTTTTTTTTTGCAAGATTATAGCGCTCCTCTATTCCAAGGGTCTAGCTGCCTCCTTGCGGGATTCATGTTAGTAACTTCGCATCAAAGCTAATTGGGTGGTTAAGGATCAGGTACAACCGGGTTGTTTGTTGAAGGCATTTCCCTGTTTTAGATCCATTCTTGATGGATGCGTGGTCAAACATATTTTTTTGAAACCATATAGTTTATCAATTTTACATTATCTTTTGAGGTGCTGAGAGAGGAGATGCTTGGAGTTTAGCCATTGAGGACAAAGAGTTTGAAATAATAGGGTTCCCCACCTCATGATGTAAATTTATTTGCATGTCACTGTATGTTTTCTTTTTTTTTTTTAATAATGAATCCAGGTTAATAGTTTCTTGGTAAAATAATATTTACCAACGCATAAAGGACTCCAACAATATCTAACCTTCGCCTATGCAAACCTAAATTTAAAACCAGTTTGTTAATTATTAAACGGAAATATACCGTGTGCCCAAGTTACGGATCCTTTGGGGTCAAAGCAATGGAAGTTATGCATAAACCAAAATACAGCATGTCTCACAACCAGCTGGCAGGGATTCGAATTTTGGTTTGAACATATTTTGACTGAAAAGTCCAGAAATAAAATAAAAAATAGAAAAATAGTTCGGAAATAAAATCAAAAAAAGAGAAAATAATAAAATAATCCTGGAGTCCCTGTTGGCTGGTGGTAGTAAAAAAGTTAGGGATTAGGGATATATATAATAAATCTCGTTCACTCGGCAGATGTCAGTAGTAGTCAGGTTGACGTACTCACCTTCGGATGGGGAATGACTGGGGGTGGGAGACCGTCTTGGGATAGCCACGCCCTGGATCTAACTCCTCTCCCCCCCTTTTTCATATATATATATATATATATATATATATATATATAGCATGTCTGCCGAACCAAACCACTTCAGAATTAAAACTAATAAACCCAAAATCGGGATCAATTAGGTGTTGTTCCACCATCCAAAAATTTGATGAAATCCAGCACAAATACTTGAGAGCAGAAAACAGCATACACCAACAATATTATATGTTTATCAGCAAACATATTTTAGGCTAAATTGGTAGGGCAGCAAATGCATTTAGGGGTGTAATTGATAAGGGATTTGGTTTGTGCCAAGTTGAGACATGGTTATAATTGGAAAACTATCAATGCAAATTTAAACAATTTAATAAGTTGATCAGAATTCCATATCAAATGTCACCTATATGTTTATTAAATAGATAAACCAATCCAACTATAACATGTTTATGTTTAATAAATAAGTTAGGTATGATTAATTGTGTTGGGCATGCATGGTCTTGATCTAAAAGATTTTAGACATCAAGGTACTACGAAACCCTAGTTTACATGCAGTCCTGCTCCCTCTTTCCATAGCATCACAAGTCCATCACAATCCTACCCCATCCTTCCCCTTTCCCTCCACTCTTAAAATCAAACTCTAAACCACCAAATCCTCCTAGGTCTCAAGAATCAAAAATGCCCCAAACCTTCAAGATTGGTTCCCCATTCAATTTTTATTCTCCTAATATTGCATCGTGCCATGGGAATAATATCAAGAACGGTGAGGTCTAAATCTGCCTTTAATCTAAAGACTTAATTATGGTGCAAAAATTTCATTAGGAAAATTGTCAATATGAGAGACCCCGTCAGCCACATCGACGAAGGTTTCCTTTCTAAATAAATTGGACCATCGGTAGCTTGAAATGTGCTTGAGTTGCCCTGGAGCAATTTGAATCAAACTCGAGCTAGGTTCAGCTCGTTTACAATACTAGAGTTGACATGGCAAGGTGGTCGCACGACAATTCTCAAGTTGTAAGATGCATTATTCATTAAAGGGTGTTGCTGCAACTTCTCCCGGACCGGGTTCAGGCGGGCTTGGCTGGAACGCTCTTCTCCATGTTCCTATAAAAAGGTCCCCAAGGACCGGTGGTGTTCCGACAGGGGACACTCCGATGCCTAAGTTAGCAGGAGCTTGAGGGCAACAGAATGAAGGAATCAATGAGATAAGCTTATATAGCAGGAAGAGAATACTTAGTCATTATTCGAAGTCCCCAATTTACCTTATATAGGAATGGAATACTGCCAAATTCTGTTAGGGGCAAGGCTGGGAATGTCCGATTTGCCTATAGGAGAATCAGGGTAGTGGCCAGGTGGCACTGGGTTGTGGCCACGTCGTGAGGTCTGTTGTAACAGAATTCTTGTACCAGTTGGAAGAGGCTTCTGGAGCTTTCAAGCTAGGTCCTGTTGAAGGTTGGTCGGACGGACATCTGCTACAGGGAGTTGTTTGGACCTCTGCTAGAATAGATCGATCGGACCTCCGCCGGAGTGGGACGGTCGGACCCTTGCTGAAGGTGGATCGGACGGACCTCTGCTACATCAGGTCGTTTGGACCTCTGCTGGAGTAGGTCGGTTGGACCACCGTCGGAGTGGGTCGGTCGGACCCTTGGTGAAGGTGGGTCGATTCGACCTCTGCTACAGTGGGTCGTTCGGATCTCTACTGGAATGGATCGGTTGACCTTCGCCGGAGTGGGTCGTCGGACCCTTGGTGAAGGTGGGTCGGTCGAATCCTGGAAAAAGTCGATTGGGTGTAACAGTTGCCCCCTGCTCTTGGCCTTTGGGAGGACACGTGGCTTCAAAGGGAAAGAGCATCATCCTTGTGCTGAATGCGCTCGTCCTTGAAATGATCGCGAATTTGATGGGGCATGTCGTGTCTGGTCACTCCGAATCTCCCACAATCAGCGTCTGGGATAGGTGTCGACCCCGCGTTGGGGGCGGGAGAGTTGCAGTTAATGCGAAAGGGATGCAATGATGATGGGCCTGCCTGGCCCGCTCGGTCGTTGGGTTCCGTAGACGAGCCATGCGACGTGGCAACATCTAAGCGGGCGATGCTGTGCTCGGGAAGAACCCTTCACCGTTGATTTAGCATTTACGCGGATCGCCATCTATTTGCTCCCATCAATCTGTCGCATCGACTTCAGCAGCGTGGATAGTTATACCGTCAATAAAAGGGGGGAGGCGCAAACTAGATGCCCAATCAGAGTGGCAAGCTAGCCTGTAGTAACTCGGGACTCAGCCAGGCAGGTGTAAGGGGAGTGTTAGGTCCCTAGATGCCAATCCTAGACACCAATCAGTGATTGGCCAGGTAGGCAGACCAGCACACAAGCCCTTCAGGATAGAATCCCTGAACCACTGTTCTAGATACTGAGTACAAAGCACACACAGAGTAACTAGACAAACTGACTCAACACTAGCCTTGACCCGACTTGTTGATGTCCCTAGCCCACTAGGACAAATTAAGTCTAATAAATTTTAAAATTAGGCTTAGGATCGGATGAATGGGTGGTGGTTTTGGGCTAAGGAGAGGTTATCAACTCCTCCCCTTATCTTAGATCTCAATTACCCTTAAGATGAATTAGGAGATGATCAATCAAAATAATTGAATTGCAGAAACACAGAAATAGAGTTGCTATAATTTAACTCTCAGAAATTTCACGAAAATCAATAAATTACAAGAAAATTATATAAAATAGCTTCAATTATACTGGTTCTATAAAAATAAAAATCATGCAATTTAAAGTTACCTGCAATGAGAAACAATTCCTGCAACAGGATAGTTACAAACTGAAAACAGAGTGCTTCCCCCGTTTACAATTCCTGCTACGAAGTTGTAACCTAGCGGATCCCCTACACGCCCTAGGAACACCCCGCGGAATGGGAAGAGGAGGTTTGCACCTCACTTTGTTCCTAGGACCGGACGTCCTGGGGAGTCTACTTCGAGCAGACAAAGTAAAAAAGAGAGACACTCAAAATATGCAAGCAAGTCAGAAACCCTGGACAGAGCTCTGATACCAAAAATGATATAGAACAAAAGAGATGATGCGATGCGGAAGTAAATTATGACTAATTCTTTTTTTTTTTTAATATTTTCAGAAGTTGGCTTTGACTCAAAGGAAAGTTAAACTAAATTGAAAGAAACTATATAATAATTGAAAGCACAATTTAAAAGAAACTAGGTTATCAGAGTAGTTCAGAAGTAAAGGATCGCTGGAGGTTGAGAAACTCCCAGACCTAGGGTTTCGCTCTGAACTTTCAACAGGACAGAAGTAAAGAGAAGAGAAGGGTTACAGACCAAGCAGTGATCTTCACAGAGTTAGTGGAAGGACTCTCTTGAGCAGATTGTTGGATCCCCGGATTCAGATATCTTCGCAATGGATCCTCCAATACTGGTCCTTTGGCAGAGTTGGCTTCTCCTGAACTCAAGATTTGGAAAAGAAGAAAAACAATTTATGGAACCAGATACTCAAGGAAGGATTTACCAGATTGAAGAACTTGAAGGCTGATGTTGCTGAAATCTGGATTTTCCTGGAGGCTGATCTAACTTCCTCTGGGAATTGCTCTGGATCTGAAGTATCCGGACTGGACCTGGATGCTGGTGGTCGGCCTTGACTTGGAGAGAGTGGCCGTGAGAGGTGGGGTAGGCTAGGGTTTGGTGGATTGAAAAGGATGATGGGCGGCTAGGGTTTGGAAGTGAAGTGGCTAACCTAGGGTTTGGGGTTGGAGATCTCACACCTCCTCAAGGTTCCTGGGGAACCCGGATTTGCTCCCTCACGGAGCTCAACACCTGGATGCAAGTGCGGAAGAGAGAAACACAAAGTTTGCTCACACATAAATTGGATTCATTCATCAGATAACTTTAAAATTTACAAGAGGGGTTTAATTTATAGAACTTTACAAGAGAGCAGGGTTTTACATCTTCCCATGTGGGACTAATAGGGTGGATCTTCAAATTAGGTTTGTAGAATCAATTCCCACACATATGGCCGGCCAAGAGGTTCCAAAAATGTTGATTGGTGGCTTCAAAAGGTAAGTAGGTGGCGCCTCCTAGCCTTGTTCTTCAAGAGAAAATTTCTTTCCTTCCATGGCTCAACTCTTTTGGACACCTCCTTTTCTTTCTCCCTAAGTCATGGTTCTCACCATGTTTGCTTTGGGCGCTTTTGGCATGGATTGGGCGCCCCCTTGAAGTGCTCCCCAAGAAGAGCTTCTTTCTTTACATAGCTTGGCTCTTATGGAATGTTTTGGGCCGCCCCCTTGAATTGTGGATCCCAGATTATTTTCTCCTCAAGTGGCGCATGAGAGAAGGGACCTGCTATCTTGTGGTGTGGGGACCGGAGCATACTGGATGGAGATGTGGCGCCCCCTGGGCTCAGGCGTGTGGCTGGGAGTGTGGCTGGGAGTGTGGCGCCCACTTGCTTGGCCTTGGGAGAAAATGTGACACCCTGGAGAAGACCTAGATCGCTACTGAGTCAATATGACTCAACAAAATTAAATTGCAGGGAAATACAGACTCAAGCTAAAATTGAGTTGATCAAGTCAACCCTTATTACAAACCAGAAAACCCTAATTCTTCGGGCAAGGTCAATCAGAGATCCAAATGGAGCCCTGAAGTCTTCTTCTGAGTCTGGTGCCCGCACCACTGGCTCCCACAGAAAATTATTTTGAGCTGTCTGAGACTTCGAGCTGACTCTTGGACCTCGAGCTGACTCGTGGAGCCATTTTCTGCACTCCAATGGCTAGTTGCTGAAGTTAAAATTTGAATTCCATTTCGTCTCCAACAGCTATTTCACCAATCCCAAGGCCCTGTAATGGCCATATCTCTTGGAAAACTATAAAAGGGATGGTTTTTGAAGGTTTAAACAATTATTAGAGCTTTATTATAAAATTATCTTGAGAAATCAAAGAGCTTTCAAGTCATTAAACTACCTACCTCAAAGAGCATTCAAGTTGGATTCAAAGCTTCACCAACTCTACTCCATCATTGAATCCACTCATTGAAGAAGACAAGAAGTAGCTTGAAGAGCATTAAAGAGCATTCAAGGCTTGACTTCATCTTAATCTACATCGGCAACATCTAAATAAACTCGGTTTGTTGTAGTTGCTTGTTTATCATTTCTTTATCTTTATTTTCTCTCTAAGAACAGTAAGGGGCTGTATCTTAAGATAGGGTTGAAGATTTTTAGGTGAACCTTGTAAAACCTAAGTTGGGTTCTTGGTGATCCCAGTCTAAAACCAAGTGTTAGGGTTTTCTTTGGTGGTCCCGTTTAAAACCAAAGAGAATTAGGGTTTCTTTGATAATCCCGGTAAAACCAAAGTGTATAGGTTCGGATTGTAAGCCTGGTAAAACAATCCGACAATATTCCGATTGGGGGATATAGTGAAAATCCCAAGTGGTGCTTGGGTAGTGGACGTAGGAGCCGATTGCTCCGAACCACTCTATTTTTTGTGTTTGTGATTATGTTCTTATTGCTCTATTGCTTTTACTTAATTACTTCTGCATTGCATATTGCACCACAACACTAAAAGAATTTGAAAGTGCACATTATTGTGAAAAGTTTTTTTTTTAATCCTAATTCATCCCTCCTCTTGGGAAGCCACCTGGGCAAACTTCTCTTCACTCACCCTAGTCTTTCCTTGAAACAAGAGAAAGGATGAAGGTTGACATAACCAGGGTGGTCCAACGGGCAGTGAGGAAGAGGGCCGCCCAGAACGTGGAGCCGATCGTAGAAAGGTTGAAGAAGATGCGGGCGGAGGAGTGGCCCGCACTCGTCATAACTGTGGACTCCGACGAGGACGACGTCCCTCTGTCGGAGCGATTGACAGCGAAGGCATCGGGGTCTTCAACTCCTATTGGGCAATCAGCCGCCCGGTCGAAGCAGGAGCAACCGGAGCTATCCGATGTAGTGACGGCTCCAGCCCCACCACCCACTGAGTCGGCGGATGTGGTCCCCCCTATGGACAAGGGGAAGGAGGTGGCCGAAGAAGAGGCAGCCGAAGGAGTCTGCCAAGAATCACATCAGCACTGCACGCCCTCCACGACGTGACATAGGCGTAGGGCCTACTCAGAGAGGCAATGACGGACATCGACTGGGAGGAGTCGAGGCAGCGGAACCTGAGCGACGTGGCGAAGGGTTCTTATCGTGACCTCATGAGGGTAAGACACCGCTTCCGCGCCCTCATCCTTTCCTTCCCATTTGTCTTGTATATGACTAACTCAGCCTCTTGCTTACAACTTTTCCACGGGATCTCCCTAGTGGACGATGGCCTTGGTCAGTTACTCTTTGCGATCAAAGCCACAACCAAAAAGGTTTAGGAGTCGGAGGCGGTCCGAGCGGCGATGGAGGCGTCGCTGAAGGCAATGGAGGAGAGGTTGTCGGCTAGCCAGGCTATAGCCAAGTCATCGAAGGAGGAGGCGAAGGACCTGCAGGCTCAACTAGCCGATCGGGAGGCTAGGCTGAAGAAGAAGAAGGCGAAGGTCAGCTCTCTCGTTCGTCGGCTGAGGGAAGAGAAAGAGCGGCCCGTCGAAGCTGACAAGAGGGCTCAGGCCAACCAGGCGGCGGCAGCGAAGTGGGCGAGTCAGCTGAGCGAGGCCAAGGTGCTGGCGACAAAACAGATTCGTGATGCCGTAACAGAGTATAAGACTTCTGCGGACTTCACTGACGAGGTGGAAGAGGCCATGTCGGAGTTCTATACGAGTGGCTACGATGATTGCTTAAAGAAGGTAGCTGAGATCTTCCTAGGACTTGATCTGTCTGGCACCCAGCTGAGTCGGTCAGTCGAGGGAGAGAAGCGCCCGACCGATGGTGGGGCCAATGCGCAAGTTCCTTCTGAAGCAATTCCATCAGGGGTTTCGATCGAGACTTCGGACATGGCGGGGGAAGCCGAAGCCGAAGCCCTTCCGTCCAACTTAACTTCTCTCTGTACCCGCCGGGCAAGGTTGACTAATTGTAATAGCCTACCCTCTTTTGTATGAAACTTTTTGTTTAACTAATAAAGTTTTTCCTTCCTCTGATATGCATCTTTGATGTATTCTTATTTGGATGTGAGCGGTCGGCTTCGTCTGAACCCATCTTTTTCTCTTTCTTTTGATACATATGTTGTGTGTGTATGTGAATGTGGGGGTCGGCCGGGTTGACCAAAACCTTTTTCTTTCAAAATATTTCTAAGTGTTGGACAGTCAGCCCAATTTGGACATAAATCCTCTGAAGTGGCTGCTGAATAGTTGCTCAGTCCGGACCCAATCTCTTAGAAATTTTTTAAGTGTTGGTCCATCGGCTCGCCTGAACAAGAGTTCGAATCTTCAAGTGGGCTTTTAAACAGTGGCTCAGTTCGAACCAAGTCTTTTAGAAATTTTTCTAAGTGTTGGACCGTCGGCTCGCTTGAACAAGAGTTCAGATCTTCAAGTAGGCTATTTTGAAACCTCCGCCGATTGGGGTCGGACTTTCGGAAGTGGGCTGCCCTAGAGCCTCTACCGATCGGAGTCGGACTTTTTGGAAGTGGGATGTCCTAGAGCTTCTGCCGATCGAAGTTGGACTTTTGGAAGTGGGCTGCTCTAGAGCCTCTGCCAACTGGAGTCGGACTTTCAAAAATGGGCTGCCCTGGAGCCTCTGTCGACCAGGGTCAGACTTTCAAAAGTGGGCTGCCCTAGAGCCTTTGCCAACAAGAGTCAAACTTTCAGAAGTGGGCTGCCTTAGAGCCTCTGCCAACGGGAGTCGGACTTTGGACTTTCGGAAGTGGGCTGCCCTAGAGTCTCTGCCGATTAGAGTCGGACTTTCGGAAGTGGGCTGTCCTAGAGTCTCTACCGACCGGAGTCGAACTTTCGGAAGTGGGCTATCTTAGAGCCTCTACTGACCGAAGTCAGACTTTCGGAAGTGGGCTACCTTAGAGCCTCTATCGACCGGGGTCGGACTTTCAAAAGTGGGCTGCCTTGTAGGAAGTTATGGCCTTTATTCATAATATTTGTGAAAGTTGTCTACATTCCATGGACGCGCCACTTGCCGTCCATCCAGTTGCTTGAGTCGATAAGTTATGACTCGGATCACTTCAGTCACTTGATAAGGGCCCTCCCAGTTCGGGGAGAGTTTTCCTTGCTCAGTCGGCCTTGAGACTTCCGCCCTTTGCAAAACCAGGTCTCTGACCCGGAAGGTTCGAGCCTTGACTTGAGAGTTGTAGTACTTGGCCATCTTCTGACGGTACATCGCCATCTTCAAACTCACTTGGAGTCTGGTTTCTTCAAGTAAATATAGGTCAGCCCTCCTTCGTTCTGAATTGGTCGGTTCGGCAAAATGATCAACCCGCAGGAATTGTAGGGAAACTTCAACAGGTTTGACTACTTCACTCCCATAGGTCAAGCTGAATGGAGTCTATCTAGTTGCTGTTCGGGAGGTTGTCTGATAGATCCAAAGCACTGAGTGAAGCTCTTCCACCCAAAGTCCCTTGGCATCGTTCAGTCGGGTCTTCAGTTCATGCAAGATCGTCTGATTGGTGACTTCGGCTTCTCCATTGGATTGAGGATGGCCAACTGATGTTAGCTGATGAGAAATGTGGTACTGCTGGCAAAATTCCATAAACTTGGGATTGTTGAACTGCCTTCCATTATCTGCGATGATTGTCTATGGTATGCCGAACCAGAAGATGATGCAATTTCGGACGAAATTCTTTGCCTTGGCTTCTGTAATCTGTGCTAGTGGCTCAGCTTCTACCCACTTGGTGAAGTAATCAATCACCATAATCAAAAATTTTCATTGGCCAGATGTTGGGGGGAATGGCCCCAGGATGTTCATTCCCCATTACGCGAACGGCCAAGGTACGGTGAGTGGGAACATTGACTGGCCAACCTTCTTTGAATGTTGGAATATCTTTGACACTCGTCGCACTTTCGGACGAAGTTCGATGCATCCCTTTGGATGGTCGGCCAGTAATATCCCTATCGAATGATTTTATAAGACAAGGACCTTCCTCCCATGTGGTCACTATAGATGCCTTCGTGCACTTCTCTGAGTGCGTAGTCGACGTCAATCGATCCTAAAGACTTTAGCAATAGCTGTGAGAACGATCGTTTGTAGAGAGTGCCATCATGCTTGGCCTCAGTCGTATCTTCCGGTAGAGTTTCTTTGACAAGGAATGCAAGAATTGGGTCCATCCAAGAGGCCTCTTGCTTCATTTGGTGGACTTCTGTCGGCTCTTCCGCTATGCTTGGGCACTGTAGATACTCCACGAAGGTTCGGTCGGAGGTGTTGGTAATGGCCGTAGCCAACCACGACAAAGCGTCCGCCTGAGAGTTCTGCAATCGAGGTATATGAAGGATTTTGAAAAATTTAAGCCGAGTCACGAGACTTTGTACCTTGCTTAAGTACTTGGCCAGGGTTGGATCTCTCGTCTCGAATTCGGCCTTCACCTGGTTCATCACCAACTGAGAGTCGGAGAAGGCCCTGATTCTGCTGATGCCCAACTGATCGGCCATTCTTAGTCCTACAATGAGGGCTTCTTATTCTGCTTGGTTATTTGATACATGAAATGCAAAGTATAAAGCATACTCCAAGCTCTGCCCGTCGGGGCCGGTTAGGATCAGGCATGCCCCGCAGCCTGCAAGGTTGGATGCTCCATCCACATGGAGGGTCCAGGTGGGCTCCGCTTTTTCAATAGCATTATTTTCAGGTGCATCGGCAGCTTATGAAGGTACCTCCTGTCTCCAGGTACATTCTGCAATGAAGTCAGCAATTACCTGAGCCTTCATGGACGACCGAGGCTGGAAAGAGATGTCAAATTCGTCAAGCTTGATGGCCCACTTGGCAAGCCGACCGGAGGTGTCCGGGCTCCTGAGGATCGCCTTAAGAGGTTGATGCACTTGGATGCACTTGAGGATCGCCTTGAGATGTCAAATTTGGATAGGACGACAATTGGATGCACTTGGAAGAAGGGCCGCAATCACTTGGCTGCTATGATCATGGAATAGACCAATTTCTGCATCTTGGGATATCTTGTCTCGACATCATGGAAGACTTTGCTGATATAATAAACAGGTTTTTGTTGATTGTTCTCTCCTATCCGAACAAGGACGGAGCTTACCACCTCGTCCGACGTCGATAAGTACAAGTATAAGGGCTCTCCCTCCATCAGCTTAGCCAACAATGGAGGGTTTTTCAGATAAGCCTTCAGTGCATCAAAGGCGACCGAAACTCGTCGGTCCACTAAAAGCGATCCGATCGTCACAATGTCTTGAAGAAAGGGAGGGATTTCTCAGTCGACCAGGAAATGAAGCGACTGAGGGAGGCTATCCGACCTGTAAGTTTTTGCACTTGCTTTTTGTTGGTCGGATACCCCATGTCAATGACGGCTTTAATCTTGTCAAGGTTGACCTCGATTTCTCTTGTGTAACCAAGAAGCTAAGGAATTTCCTGGAGGTCACCCCAAAGGTGCACTTGGCCGGATTCAGCTTCATCCAGTGATGCTTTAAAGCATTAAAGGACTCCTGCAAGTCTTTGATGTGGTCGGCTCTGTGGGGGCTTTTGACTACATATCATCAATATATGCCTCCATATTCTATCCAAGCTGCCCTTCAAAGACCCGGTTGATCAGCTTTTGAAAAGTGGCACCGGCATTTTTCAGGCCGAAAGGCATCATTTTGTAGCAATAGTCCTTTGTCGATGACAAAGGCTGTCTTTTCTTCATCCTCCGGATGCATCCTGATTTGGTTGTAGTCGGAGAATGCATCCATGAAGCTTAAAAGCTGATGGCCGGCCATTGCATCCACTAATTGGTCAATTTATGGCAAAGAAAAGCTGTCCTTCGGATAAGCTTTGTTATGGTCAGTGAAATCCATGCATATCCTCCATTTTACATTAGCTTTCCTCACAATTACAACATTCGCTAGCTAGTCGGGATAATGGGCCTCTCTGATGAAGCCGGCATTGGGGAGCTTCTTGCCCTCCTCGTCAATTGCCCTCTGTCTTTCAGGAGCGAAGCTCCTTTCTTCTGTCTGACAGGTCTGTAGGTCGAATCTACTTTAAGCTAGTGAGTTATGACTTCTAGTGGGATACCTGGCATGTTCAACGCCGACCAAGTAAAGACATCGGCATTGTCCCACAAAAAGTTGATCAGCTCTAACTTGAGCTCTTCACTGATATTGCTCCCAATTTAGAGGACCCTTGTGGGATCGTCCTCGCGAAGGGGAATGAACAAAATCCTTTCGACTGGTTGGCCACGGCCATCGGCTTCGACCCTAGAGTCAAGCTGCTCCAGAGTGGAAGGATCATCCGGCTGCCTATCTTGGATAGTTAAGCATTGCCTAGCCATCATGCAGTCTCCCCTCATAACTCCGACCCCGTTCCGAGTCAGAAATTTTGCCAACAGGTGGTAGGTAGAGACTATGGCCCGAAACTTGTTGAGAGTCGATTGGACCAAAATAGCGTTGTATGCCGAGGTCGTACATACGACTACAAAGTTGATGGGGGGGGTCTTCTGGAAAGGCTCCATCCCGATGGTCATGGACAAAGTTATCTCCCCTTCCACTCCGATGGAGTTTCCCCCAAAGCCCATAGCGGCATAGGGGATTCTTGCAGCTTCGATCTGGATAGATTCATTCTGACAAAGGCATCATACAATAATACTTATGTAGAGCTTTCATTATCAATAAGGATCCTCTTTACATCATAATTGATAATTACTGCCGACACAATTACAGGATCATTCCCAAAAATATGGGTTTCTAGGAGGTCCTCGTCGGAGAAACTGATTACATTGGAACCCCTAGACCTCTTCACAATGTCCTGTTCTTTTTCATATCTCCAGTCGGTCCGGCGGTGCAGCCAACATTCCCGTCGGTCAGACGCTGGTTGGGAAGCTCTGTCTCCTCTGGGGGGTCTCTAGTAGTTGAAGCTTCGGCTCGATTCCTCTAGGGTCAGACATACTTGTGCAGGTACCCCCTCCTGATGAGGTCTTCGATTGCGTCCTTCAGCTGAAGGCAGTCTTCGATGTTGTGTCCGTGGTCCCGATGCAACCAGCAGTACTTGTCTCTATTTTTGGATGTAGAGGGGCCCCTCATCGGATGAGGCCTTTGCAGGTAGGTCTCGTTCTCAATCTCCATGAAAATTTTCTCCCTTGAAAGGGAGAGGGGCACATAAGACTTGAACCTCCTGGGAAAGTCCTTCGACTTTGGGCTGTGGCATCGGGCCGAATTGTTGCCATTACTAGGAGGTCGGACTTCGGAAGCCTTGTCGCTCCGCTTCTTAAGAGCCGACCTTCCTTCGGCCTAGCATCGGCTCGCCACTTGTTCTTCTGCCATGGTGTACTTCTACGCCCGGGCCAGCAATTTAGAGTAGCTTATCAGAAATTTCTTGTCCAGGAAGAATGTGAGCATGGACGAGCGCAGCCCTCTCTTGAAGGTCGACATAGCTACATCTTCATTCAGATCCGGGATCTTCATGGCCGCTGAGTTGAAACGGACCATATAATCCCGGAGGGTCTCTCCCTCCTTTTGCAGTACGAGAAAAAGGTAGTCGGTGTTCCTCGGTGTTTGACTGCAAGTCCTGAAATGAAAGAGAAAGAATTTTTTGAGCTGAGGGAAGGAGTGGATCGTACCTGGTCGGATGGCGGAGAACTACATCCGAGCCGCCTTCTTGAGGGTCACAAGGAAGGCGATGCAGTGGAGGGTGTCAGAGGCGCCCTGCACCATCATGTGGGTCTTGTAGGTGCCCAGATGGTCTAGCAGGTCGGTGGTACCATCGTAGGGGGTCCACCTGTGAAATCTTGAAGTGACCGGGGATAGGTTCGTCCTTAATTTCGATAGAAAAAGGCGGGCGGGGGTTGTACGCCTGCCCCCCATCGGCTTTTTGCCGATCGACCAGCACAGCGATCTGCTCCTCCATGCACTGGAGTTCGCTGGTGTAGTCTTTTGGGACCTCGCTGCAGTGCTAGTCACCGTCGTAGACTGAATCAGCGAAGGAGGGTGAGGCAGGCCTCACTCTCTTCCCGTCAACATGCACCCTCTGGGACTTTCGGAGCTCTGGAGCAACGTAGGAGTGGGGCTGAGGGACTTCACTCTATTGGCTTCCCTCAGCAGCAAGTTGGTAGTTGGTGCGAGACACCGCAGGCGGCTGTTGCTGGTTGTTAGCCGCGTCCTGGAGGTTCTGAACCGCTGTAGCGAGGGTGTCGATGTGGTTCAGTAGGGTCTGGAACTGTTGTTGTCCCAGAGTGATGATTTGCTTGGTAACATCATTCTCTCTGAGAGGTCCTTCCGACCTGGATGGAGAGTGACCTCTCCTGGCGGAGGTGTTCTGGGCTCTTCCCTTTCCCATTACTCTGCTTAACGGGTGGATTCTTTTTTTTAGAGAAGGGAACACAGGAACGAAGGTTCAAGCCCTTCCTCTAGCACCAATCTGTTGCTGCAACTTCTCTCAGACCGGGTTTAGGCGGGCTTGGCTGGAGCGCTCTTCTCCCGGCTCCTGCAAAAAGGTCTCTAAGGGCTGGTGGTGTTCCGACGGGGGACACTCCGATGCCTAAGTTAGCGGGAGCTTGAGGGCAACATAATGGAGGAATCAATGAGATAAGCTTATATAGCAGGAAGAGAATACTTAGCCCTTATTCGAAGTCCCCTGTTTACCTTATATAGACATGGAATACTGCTAAATTCTATTAGAGACCAGGCTGGGAATGTCCGATTTACCCCCATGAGAATCAGGATAGTAGCTAGATGGCACCAGGACGTGGCCATATCGTGAGGTCTGTTGTTACATATTCTGGTACCATCTGGAAGAGTCTTTTGGAGCCTTCAAGCTAGGTTCTGTTGTAGGTGGGTTGGACGAACCTCTACTACAGCGGGTCGTTCAGATCTCTGCTAAAATGGGTCGGTCGGACCTCCGCCGCAGTGGGTTGGTCAGACCCTTGCTAAAGGTGGGTCGGACAGATCTTTGCTACAGCGGGTCGTTCGGATCTTTGCTGGAGTGGGTCGATCGTACCTCCGTCGGAGTGAGTCGGTTGGACCTCTGCTACAGCGGGTCATTCGGATCTCTACTGGAGTGGATCGGTCGGACCTTCATTGGAGTGGGTCGGTCGGACCCTTGCTGAAGGTGGGTCGGTCGAACCCTAGGAAAAGTCGATTGGGTGTAACAAAGGGCTTAGAATAATTTGTGCATGTCATCATACACACAAAAGAAAATTATATCTATATGATGTTATATTATCAATACTCCATTATATGATTGGGGATTGATCTTTTAAGCCTTCAAAAGTACTTTAATTAGTAGGCGACAACGTAACATTCACATTGGAAACACCATGATGAAATCTTGATAGATAAAAACAAACTTACCATATAACTATAGAGAAGTCGCACAACCTTGGAGTAACATTATTCTTAGGCGCCATTTCTCGTTGGTTATAAGAGAAAGAGCTTCTTGCTCCGAATGAGTCGAAGATTAAAATTCTCCAAGGCATCTTTTGTTCAGATACGTGTCCGGAAGAACTTCTCTCAGCATTTAATGATCTCTTTAAAAGTCTTGACGTAGTCACGAGGTACCTGGATTTCTTCCCACCAACTGCAGATCTGATACCCTCGACAACCTGGAACCCGAAGAAGAAAAGACCAGGTCTTTCCGACAAACTGTGCACATGGTTTGAAAGTAGTGGGACGGCGACCATGGTGTTACGATCCATGTGATGTTATGATGACGAACTCGAAGATTTGGCACGAGAATTAGTTGAAAATTTTAATAAACAACGAGGACTTCTTTGATCTGAGGTGAAGACCCACAGCTCGGGTCATCGATCCCCTTCAACCTCTCACTCGATCGAGATCTCGTAGAGGAAACGAATACCAATATATAACAAACGGGCCTTCGGGTCTCTGTTTGCAAATATATATAGCTGTTAACGGAATATATATATTAATTAGTTATTCTAAAATAATAATAATAATAATAAGTAGTAGTAGTTAACATATATAGATTTCCCTGTTGCTGATGTGTTAATTTATCGACCATGCGAGATTTTATCTATGATCATGTGTTCGTGTGCCGCTGTTTACAAAACCAAGCTTGTAAATCAAGAAAACTGGAAGTAATTAAGGAGGTGGACCATTTGATTCATGTTTAGCATAATAATTTTCAAAAGGAACCTGTCTCTTATTTTTCTTCTTCCACGTTGAGATCCGTAATTAACGAGAGCCGCGGTTGACTACTCGTTATAAAGACTTGGTTGTGTAGTCTTTCCTTCTGACAGTAAAATACGGCAACGTGAAATTATATTAAATATTGAGAAGGTTCTGTCTTTTCCTTGGATTTAAATAATATCAGACTCTCAGAGCCCACACAAGGGCGACATTACTAAATGCCTGCTGTCAACGGTCCTTAAAGGCATGCAGCCCCCTCTCGCTGTGGTCTCAATCTCCTTTGGCTCTTCCTCTCATGCACGTTGGAAGCTTCTCGGGGAAACGGCAGCTCATGATAAAAGTGTGAATTTTGACCCATTCTTCTTCTCGCAGCCAGCTATTGCTGGGTATGCACAGTATCTATCAAGTAGTGGTCATTGACCAAGCCCAGCTGCTCCGGTTCCCTTATTTTTAAAAGAAAGATATCTGTCAAATCCTGGCAACACGAGCATATATATCTTCGTTTTTGAAATCAAACGGCAAGACAATTACATGTCGAACTGAGACTAATCTACAGCAAACCATCTCTATCGATCTCATGCTAACTGGTTGACCACATTATTAGGTAATGTTAGGCATCTTCCGAAGAGATAAGCCTATCTGCCTGGCGAGACAAAAAGTAAAAAAAAAAAAAAAAAAAAAATCGAAGAAGAATGTACGAGAGATTTCCTTCGTCTTGTCAGCTTATCTTTTTTCATTGTGATTATCTTTGCGTCTCCTTTAAACCACAATTAATTGAAATCAATAGCTCGTCCTTGGAACAAAAGCAGTTCTTTAGCATGATAATTATTTCTTCTCTTAGTCTGATAACAACTTTGAACTTGTTTCTTCTTCTCCTCTCCTTCTTTTTTAAATTTTTGTTGCCCATCGTTAGGGTGAGGGAATAGCAAACAGCTCATCGACATCTGGATACCAATTCGCAAAATAAAGTCACAAGAACATGGTAACATATGAACAAAAATTCCCTTTCCCTGATGTTTCGTTCCTTCCACTCAGATTAATTCAACTACTTTTCCATCTCTCATATGATATACACTTGAATACTTAACATGAAAGACGAAAAGTCTAAGGCAAATGCCAATACTACAAAGCTTCTGTCCTTTGTTTCTTGAAGTACTGCTGCGGCGATGGCATCAACTGATGATCCATACCTCTGATTCCCTTTCTGCTACAACCAACCACATCAACTCCTCCAATCCCATCCAGGCCAGCTCCACCAACTGCCACCGCCGGAATTTTGAACAAGTTCACGCCGAAGAGCCTGATCCCCTGAACCGGTCCGGCCTCCGCATAACCAACCACAGCTCGAGGCTTCCAATCGATGAACAGCTGCTTATCCGGGCCGGTCGATCGCTGGAAGGTGACGACATCCCCAGGTTTGAGGCTCTTTTCTTTCACGAACCTGCTCCACCCCTTGGTGAGCACGTAGCTCTGGCTACTGTTCCAGTACGAGTAGCGGAACCTCCATACTTTCCCGCAGGCGTCCTCGAAGTTCAGCAGCACGCCTTTGCCGGCGGCGCCGCCGATATGCAGCGGGAAGTGCTTCTCGGCGTGCTGTTTCGGTATCACCAGCCGGTTCAGCTTGCCGACGTCGCTCGGCGTGAGGGCCTTGTCGAAGAGGTGCTCGCGCAGCGCTCCGCCGCCCGAGCCTGCGAGTGACCGAAGTCCCAGACCGCCGCCGCCGTAGCCTGCAGTCATATTCCTCCTGCCGGATCCCCTGCCGGCCCCGAAGGCGCGCTTGCTCTGCCGGACCTCGTCATTGTAGGTGTGCTTGCGCAGCATGTCGACGATCTCGGCCTTGGAGTGGGAGGCGAGGAACGACAGCTCGGCCACGTCGTCGTCGTCGGTCTCTGAGAAAGGCTTGAAGTTGGTGACGGCGTCGCGGCCACGGAATCGCTGGGCGGCGACGTCGTAGGCGTGGGCGGCCTCTGACTCCTCGTTGAAGGTGCCGAGCCAGACGCGCTGGTGCTTCTCGTAGATCTGGGCTCCCCACCGACCGTTGGGCTGTGGCACGACGCCCTTGAAGTGGGATGACGGCAGCTTCCGGGACTCGGCCTCGATGCCGACCTCCGGGTCGAGGACGACGCTGGCCCCGCTGCCCACCCTCTGCAGGCTTTCAGGGCCTGGCGGCGGCGGCGGCGGCGGCTGCTTCTCTGTCCTACCGCGGACATCCTCGATGCACCTGCTTTCCATGCCTGTTATGGATGGTTTGCTCTGTTT
Source organism: Areca catechu (assembly GCA_021397845.1). NCBI lineage: Eukaryota > Viridiplantae > Streptophyta > Magnoliopsida > Arecales > Arecaceae > Areca > Areca catechu. The sequence goes on along the minus strand of CM038039.1, from coordinate 54,248,176 downwards.
GTAATGGGAAAGTATGCAGGATATATGAGTCTAAGGTTTGGAAACAAACGGGAATGGAATATATAGGAAGGGTGAAGTGGTGATGTAGCTAATCGTTTGGGTTGTTATACAAAGCAATATGTTTGCTTTTGGATACATAAATAAAATCTCATGGCGTGGGTTTTTGTGTGGGTCAACTAATGTGATGATGGGAAGAAGATTCATGGGAAGGAGGAGCCAGGTCTATCTTGTGCGTCTTTATGTTGGTATGGGCTTAGGGGGGGGGGGGGAAGGTGAGTTGGGCAAAGGGGGTGCGGAGGGAAGGGTGGGACCCAAAAGAAGCAAGTAGATGAGGAAGGTGTTCACATGAGTGTGGACCATTGCTTGTTAAGTGCATCCCCCTTGTAACTTTGCTGCTGCTGGTGATGGTGCTGACCAAGGCATGGCCTTCTCTGCTGCTTTTATCACCAACCCTTCCTCTTTTTTAGATTATTATTATTACTATTGTATCTAATAAATGTGCCTCACCATATCGAGAATTAAAAAAAAATTGTAAATATTCTCAAGCTCGCATGTATATTATATTCGAGGATACTATTTTGGGTAGCTGTTGGATTAATTCTAATGATCCAGCTAGCCAATGGCATAATAGATAAATTTATTCTTTTTATGAAGGTAGCATATATATTCAAGATAAACTTGAGGAAAAGATCTGCCAAGTTTCAACCTCTCCCACTGCCACACCTCACCTCACCTCCCCTCCCCTCCCCTCCAGGGGTATGGGCCAACATCCTATCCCACAGATTTACAGAGAGACACACTGCGGTGGGATGAGAAGGGATAGACTCGGACAGCCTAATCCAGCCAGAATAAAGTTTGTCAGGGTGCATGTGGCATATCGCTAGTGGCATATCCCTGTACTTGGGGCTGTCTTATTTGCTAGGTTCAATCGTTCAGATTGGAACAACAACAGGAGGGTGGTGATTCCACACCATGATGGATGTTGCTGTGTGCTTGGTTTGCAAATTACCGACTGAAAATATCATGAATAGCGGATCTTGATCTTTATGGTCGTTCTTTTGGGAGTTTCAGAATCGGTCCATCCGCTCACAATTATTGCTCGCCTTTGATGATTAATTTACCGATTAATCTTCACATCAGAAGTGTATTTCCAACCACATCTTCGTCTATGATCGATCATCGTAAAGCAAAGTTGGATAATATCGATTCAATTATATTCTAATACGGATAAAATTTGGCAATATGAAGGTTCTATGCTTGTGCTTTTTAGTTGTGTTGGAAAGTTGAAAGGATCTTCAAGCATGTAAAAGATATCACGAATTTGGAAATGTTGATGCTATCAGGCCACCATCTGTACGACTCTTACACATCCGCACGCACTCGCATAAAGAACTAGAGAACATTTTTAGTTTACACTGCATCGAGTCGAACCTTTAACTTGTTCTACATCATATCATGAGATACCTCAGCTATGCAAATCAGACACGACGTAGAACTACTAAAATAACTTCAGTACTTTGGTCTATAGCCGAAATCAAAATCAGAATTGAAAGGGATTAAAATTAACGAGCATTTAGTTCATGATTGGAATAAAATTTAAATACTAAAAGAAAGTAATTAAGGATTAAATTCAGGGAGATTGATACGTACATCTCTATTTTTTTCTGAAATTAAAATATAATTCATCACCAGCCCAAGAGCCGGAGGAGAGGTTAATTAGAATTTCTCTCTTTCCTTCGATCTTTGTATGAGATCAGCGAAGAAAGGAGATGAGATAACGCCACATACTTGTATATCATATAATAGTATATGCTTTTGTTGCACCCTTTAATTAATAGCTGGTGGATTTTAAACTATATCATTTCATATCCATCCTTACCGATGCATGGCATGTTCACCTCACTTGTTGCTTTTCGTACACTTTAACAAAGGAATATCAAATATATCAACAAGACCTATCCTGACCTTGATTATCTTGAATCTCTTATATATATTCAAAAGATACATTGCTAATTAAGCCCCCATGTGTTTGATATCTCCGGACACATTTAATATGATCATAGGTTATGCTGAAGCTCAAGGAAGAATCTGTAATCAAGTTAGTGGCTTCTGAGTGCTCCTCTACTTATCCTTTCCCCGTCACGCTTATGATTCTGTTCAAAGGCTCATTATATATATACTCCCCACCATCTATCTCTTCTCAGGTTTATCCCATGAGTTTCTTCATTATCACTATCTTCTCATTATATAATCCCACCTCTCTTCTCATTATCTTGAACTCAGCACACACTCCACGACATATTAAATAAATAAAACGTTTCTTCATCTGGACGCCAAAGATTCAAACTCTATTTTAAGATATCGTTCGCTTTTATTAGTATGTGTTGCACTTTTGCCAGATATATACCTCATCCACGTATACATATAATGTGATAATCTATATTGCAAAGAAAGTTTGGCTTTGGATGCACCTTTCTTGTTTCTAGAATATGAAGGATGGATAGTTTAGGTTTCCACTAGAACGAAGAGAGAATATTATATTCAACAAAACAACGTGCCCAAATCTTCGCTGGCAGGTAGTTGTTTGATTTCAAGTGGGAAAACTTAATTTGTTCTCACACGAGATCACCGATGCTTGTAAAACAGTGATCCATGCGCCTCGATCTTAGCCGAAAAATCTGATTTTTTATTATTTCATCATTATTAATTGGAATGATTAGAAAAATTAATTTTGCAAAATTTCAGGTATGGTTTTCACAAATCCACTCGACACCAGCGACGTGTTTCTGGAAGAGTACGTACAATATTGGACAATATAAGTCGATCAAACAAGTATAATGATTCAGGATGGTACTCAATTAAATCCAGAAATAAATTCTAGAATCGAAAATCATTGATGCGAGTGAGAGATCAAGGGATACTCCGTGTCTACCGGCCGACGTCTTCGTGGTATCAAATTGATGTGTTCACCGTTTGATAGGAAAAGATTTATAATGATCTTGAATCAAACATCCTGACGGGACAGGAGCCTGTGAGGAATAGCTACATCAGATTTATCCTCCCATCTATTTTTTAATAAAAAAAAAAAAAAAAAAACAAGTATAATGATCACAATATTTGAAAACCACATTGGCACACAAAATAAATTGTGAATCAGCATCACCCACCCATGAAATTTGCACGAGAAAACTTACTGAAAAGCACTACATTTTGATTTTGGAGGGAGCACTTCTAACAGATAATACCGAGTGATCGATCTTATTCGTTTCAGACACTCAATAGTCAACCGATGATGCCTACCAACTGTGAAGAGATGGCGATATATTCTCGATCGCTTCGTATGGGCGAGGACCACCTCATATTTTCGACTATTCTATTTCTATATGGGCGAGGACCAATTGCCATGCACTTGGATCAGGACCACAATGACTCGGTTCCCTTATCCTGACACTCTAAAAAGGAGGGCGCGTTGCCATCACCTGCACGCGTTCATCCCCAGCTCCGGTTCCCATCACTTCCCACATCAGCTATCATGAGGACATCAGAAGCGACGATTCCACCTGCTGCACCTCCGGCCACAACTCAACCCACGATGATACATAGCCCATGGTTTTCTAAACGGAACTCGTAGCTTCATCACAAGTAGCTGGCCTTTCCAGCTGGGTTGGATGGAACGCGAGCTCCGAGATTAATTAGGACTAGTACTGTTATAATTAATTAATGATTCGGAAAGGACTAGTTACATTATATATATATATATATATATATATATATATCGATAAGGTAACTATAAAAATTAATATATTAGTGGTTGTAATCAGGTTATTACCTGTTTTTCCAGCCGTCATATATAACAAAAATTCTCCAATTTTTATATATCCCTCAATTAAGATGGTCATTTTATTTTTTTTTAATAAGAAATTAGTTATTATTTTTATAGTATATGTTATGGAAAGTTTGATTAAAGGGTAGTACAAATTAAATATTGTATGATCTGATTCAGATTTGCCTTTACTTTTCTTTTTTTTAAAAAAAAAAAAAATTACTTTATTCTTATTACTTATCACTGCCAGTCTATTGAATCGGTGAGAATGGCATCTACTTTCCATGATGTACCATATTTCTCACGTGGTTTGTTGATCCCGTGCCGTCCGACTTCCCTTCCAACTCCTCGGGCCCTCCCTGCCTTGCAAACTTTGAGTGCCGACGCTGTTTAGAGGGACACGCACACAGTGCTTTGTCTTTTGTACGTTGGAGTTTTTTTCTGGATCCAGTGGGTCAAGTTGGAACTCACAAGCATGGCATCTATTTTTTTTTTTTAAAAAAAAAAATTTCCCGGGTGATGGGTGGCGTGGACTTATCTCGAATACCGAGGTCAAGTTAGCATGATATTAAAAAAATATTATAATGCATCATCTAGTTAATAATTTTTTTTTATACTGAGATTATATTCAGTACGGTGCGATATAATTTTATTGATTAGTTATGGGTCGTATGGATTTTTCGAACAGCGATGAATAATTTTTTTTTAAAAAAAGAATTAGAAAATCTTTCTGAATTGATAGCAAGTTAGACCAGGATCTAGCTATTGGGTTGCTTGAATGTGATTTTTTTTTTGGTTTAAAAAAATTTGAATGTGATTTATAAGATCAAAATTAATTTGGATTAAATTTGATAGAGACCTAACTTGATCAAGTTAAGTCCAATAAAAATTTGATCGGGATAATTAATTATAATATTCATTAGTTAACATATAATTTATTAATTGAAAACAAGAAGTTTATGATCAATTATTAATTTTAATCTGACAATAGATTTTCAGTTCAATCAGTAGTTATTAATTTATCGAGATAATAAGGCAAGGATTCTGGATATCGAGGCAACTTATTGAAATAATAATTAATAACTTATTAACTAAAAGATATTTAATAATCAAGCCAAGTTTCAAAAAAATCTGAATTGTGCTAGGATGAATTTAATTCACAAGCATAATTTTTTTTCAACTCGATGAATATTATCAAGCTTCTCGAAATTTGTTCATGTTTAACATGGTTTGAAAATAAACTCAAAAATATGCTTACTTGGCTTAAAAAATAATTTCTAGCCAATTTACTTGTTTGGCTTGATATATAAATTTGATTCTATTCCTTTCAATTCAAGATAATAAGTTAATTATCATGATATCAAAACTCAAATTCATGGCTAGAAATTACAAACTCTCCATGCTAATTATTTATTTAATTATTCTAAATATTAACTTAAGTTAGTCCATTTCTTGCAATCTCCCCATGTACATGATCCATCCGGACTGCATGATATCCGATATGTATGTCATCATACTAATTATTTATTTAACTACTTGAGTTATTTTCTTGATTTATCTAGACATTATGGTCTCTATAAGCTTATTTAATTCATTATGGTCTCTCCACGTGCACAATGCTCGAGTAATCATGCAAACCAAGAGTCGGCACGCATGCATCCAATCCATGTATGTCATGGTGCTTTACCAACTTTTAATTATCTCTTTCGACGTTTTTTTTTTTTTGGAACGAGGGCTCTCCCGATGGATTAAATTAGAAGTTAACACACATATCACTACTGCTAAGATGATAGTCCGATTGGTAGAGATTTAACTTATCTCTTTTCGATCACGAGTTCAAGGTATGACCTTATGGATGACTTAATTAAATCCAAGATTAGATATGATCCTATGAATAACTTGATTAAATCCAAAATTTTTCTATAATACGTGACTGGATACGAGAGAGCATCTACTTCTATCGCTTAGCGAGGCCAGATTGTGTACTCATCTTTACAAATGGATGGGGACCAAGGATTTACCCTCTCTCTCTCTTTTTTTTTTTTTTTTTTTATTTTTCATAAAAAAAAAAGACGCATATATCACTTCAAACGTTGGTGTTGTTTGACCGAGGGTGGGTAGGTGCTCGCAGAAATGGCGTAATAATACTTGCTTGATTGCTTTTTATTTTATATGGCATGGCCAAATAGTTGGGCAGCACATGGGTGGCCCGCCTTTGTTTTCGTTCACGGATATGGCAACCTTTGTTATTCTCGGCAAAGTTCCAGAGAGCAAAGCTTTTTCGGTATTTTTAATATAAAAAATAGTATATCTTAAGTAGAATATTTTTTTTATGGGATGAGACCTGCGAAGATAGCTATACTGTATTTATTCTCTATCTATTTTCTTTATCAAAAAATATATTTTTATTATCACCATGATAATAATGCAGGTGGAATAAATTTAGCTTCACATTTTATATATCTTATATTGGATACGCTTATAATATAGAGCCTTTAAATCACATCCAACAGGATAAGGAAAGGCTGAACTATCTTTGTTATCGTTCTATATCATGGTGCTTCCTTTCTTCTTCTTATTTTTCATATAAATATAAATAAATATAAATAAATAAATAATATACATATATATATTATTGCCTTAACATTGTCGAGACCCCTTTTCTAACTTTTATTTTTTTAATATATATATATATATTATTTATTGACTCATCGTCCAGGTCCCAGGCCGATCCAAATACGCCCTTATCCATCGGAGCGATACTTTATGGGTGTCCAGATAACTACAAAGCCATCATCATCCTCAAGCACGGACACGTGAGCCGTCGAAGTTGACCATCTAGTTAGCTTTACCGCTGATGTAGCACCTACTGGATTTTGTTCTAGCGTCATTAGGGTTACCAAACCCATTCCTATCATCACTTAGAATTTGGAATATATTCCTTCATGCGTTAACCGAGTGCGTTGAAGCAGATATGTCCACGTATGGCTAAGGACATGCATTTGTTGTTCGGTAAAGCTACAAATAGTCCGAATTGATCCATGACCTAACCTAACTTGATTAGATCAGGCCTGACATTTTTTAAGATTCATGGATCTAAGATGGATTCAAAATGTTATGTTTAGTTTGTATTTTAGATCGGCTCAAAAATTTGTAAACTTTAATCCGATTCGGTCTATTTGCTGGGTTTGTTGCGGATTTCCTATTAGTTATTCGATTCGACACAATCTAAATTGATTTAAAAAAAAAAAAAAAATTCCCGACCATCCTTTCCTTTTCTTTGTTGAGATAAATGATCTCATTACATTAAAAAATACTGACGGCTAATGGTTACTAACATTTGATGCAAATTGTCATTCTATATGAGCCTTAATTTCAATAGTTTCGATTATATCAGCAAATAATTTTGAGGTAGTCAAAATTTAGTTTGGCTTCAAACTAAGAACAAAATTTCTTCTTGAAATCTTTTTAGTAAACAAATATAAATCTAGACCTGCTCTGAACTTGAATATAATGAATTGGAGCAGGATCATACATGATCTCGACATGATTCAAACAACCTAGCTAGGTCTAAAATATATCTTATAGATTTGATTTGATCCAATCATCTATTAAATTATATTTGGATCTGATATGATGGGATCGCTAATATGGAGCCCCTGTCAGATGCAGTCAGATGCCCATGGACAGAAGTTGTCATGTCAGACTCTCTTCTCGAGCTCCTTCGCCGGACGGCTCCCCCGAGGTCGAGCCCATCTCGACCGAAATCAAGCTCCTGCTCTCTTCGAGCTCCTTCGCCAGGTGGCTCCCTCGAGGTCGAGCCCACCTCGATCGAAGTCGAGCTCCTGCTCTCTTCGAGCTCCTTCGACAAGTGGCTCCTTCGAGGTCGAGCCCATCTAGGTCGAAATCGAGCTCCTGCTCTTTCAAGCTCCTTCGCCAGATAGCTCCTTCAAGGTCGGGCCCACATCGGCCGAAGTCGAGCTCCTGCTCTCTTCGAGCTCCTTGCTAGGTGGCTCCCTCAAGATCGAGCCCATTTAGGCCGAAGTCGAGCTCCTTCCCTCTTCGAGCTCCTTCGCCAGATGGCTCTCTCGAGGTCGAGCCCACCTCGATCGAAGTCAAGCTCCTGCTCTCTTCGAGCTTCTTCACCGGACGGCTCCCTCGAGGTCGAGTCCACCTTTGCCGAAGTTGAGCTCTTGCTCTCCTCAGGCCAAGCTCTCTTCAGACGAGAGGTCCAGCAGCTGGAAGTCAAAGTCCACAGCTCCACCCCCCTTAGGCAGCAGACCGCCGTCCAAGAACCACGGAGGAGCACATCCCAGGATGCCATAATCATTCTCGCTGTTGCTTACACCAGATAGGAAAGGGCACCCTGCCATCTGCACTACACTCCCAACTGACCGTCTGCGCCACTCGAAAGAGAAAATCGTCCCGGAAGATTCAAATTCAGGAGGTGGCTGCCCCCCAATCGAGACTCTGCCAAAATTTTCAAAATGGAGCGACCAGGAAGGAGATTCAAATCCTAGTTTACATAGATTATGGATCGAGTATGTTTTGATACCATTTAATCTATCATGTTCCGGTTCAAGGCTCGAGTTCGACGAGCGATAAATGGCCGCATATCCTTAAGATTTAATTTAATTGAATATGCAATGTAGTTTTATCATTACCAGAAATTTGGAATGTGCATCGGTGAAAAAGCAGGTTTGCATATCCAATAAAATAAATTTAAAAAATATATAGCCATCCGTTGTTGCATGCTAGGCTCAAGCCCCGGACTCATGCGTGACATCTTTAAGCTGGATTAAGCTGCTGTGACTTCGAGCATCCAAAATGTGACTTGCAACAATGGCCGGGCCAGATGCAATTAAATATGTTGCTTTACTTCACATAGTGTCGGCTCGATACTTCACGTTCCATCACTTTGCTGCATCAGATTTTGTTACTGCATCTGCCTTTTCATCGACTGGTTGCCTCGAAGCATCAGTTTTACGTCAACCATGTTGCCGCTGCTTTCACAGGAATGGTTTTTCTTATATCGTGTCATCTGCTCGTCACCTACCAGTACATGCAGTCCTTCGACATGGCCCCCCAGGTTTCATTCTCGGTAGCTGCGAAATATCCTTATTTCGCATATATTTTATCAACAGGTTAATGCTTTTTCTAAACTCTACTTTTTTTTCATATAGGACTGGAATTGGATCCGTTCAAAGCTCGTTGCCTAGAACTGAACTGGATCAGCTTAATTAATGTGATGGGATCGCTGATATGGAAGAATCGACAGGCGCCATGCCAAAGGAAGACGCCGTGTCGGACGCAGCATCAATTCTCCAGCCCGAGCTCCATTGCCGAGCTGAGCCGAGCTCTTTCAAGACAGCGAGCCGAGCTCTGTCCTCCGCTAGATCGGGCCTGCGAACTCGGGATGCCTAGGTCGGAGCCGCATTCTACCCTCCAGAGCGAGATCCTCGGAGGTTTGAGCCATGTGGTCGGAGTCTAGCTCAACGCTCACCCACCAATGTGGAGCCTCTCCGAGCACGTGCCCTCTGGACCGGGTCCGTCCTCTGCCCTCCAGAGCGAGACCCTCGGAGGTTTGAGCCATGTAGTCAGAGTCGAGCTCAACGCTCACCCACCAACGTGGAGCCTCTCCGAGCGTGCGCCCTCTGGACCGGGTCCGTACTCTGCCCTCCAAAGCGAGACCCTCGGAGGTTTTGAGCCCTGTGGTCGGAGTCGAGCTCGGTGCTCACCCGCCAACGTGGAGCCTCTCCGAGCGCGCACCCTCTGGACCGGGTCCGTCCTCTACCCTCCAGAGCGAGACCCTCGGAGGTTTGAGTCCTGTGGTCGGAGTCGAGCTCAATGCTCACGCGCCAACGTGGATCCTCTCCGAGCGCGCGCCCTCTGGACCGGGTCCATCCTCTGCCCTCCAGAGCAAGACCCTCGAAGGTTTGAGCCATGTGGTCAGAGTCGAGCTCAGCGCTCACCCTCCAACGTGGAGCCTCTCCGAGCGCGCGCCCTCGGACCGGGTCCATCCTCTGCCCTCCAGAGCAAGACCCTCGAAGGTTTGGGCCATGTGGTCGGAGTCGAGCTCAGCGCTCACCCTCCAACGTGGAGCCTCTCCGAGCGCGCGCCCTCTGGACCGGGTCCGTCCTCTGCCCTCCAGAACGAGACCCTCGGAGATTTGAGCCATGTGGTCGGAGTCGAGCTCAGCGCTCACCCGCCAACGTAGAGCCTCTCCGAGCATGCGCCCTCTGGACCGGGTCCGTCCTCTGCCCTCCAGAGCGAGACCCTCGGAGGTTTGAGCCCTATGGTAGGAGTCGAGCTCAACGCTCACCCGCCAACATGGAGCCTCTCCGAGCGCGCGCCCTCTGGACCGGGTCCGTCCTCTACCCTCCAGAGCGAGACCCTCGGAGGTTTGAGCCCTGTGGTCGGAGTCGAGCTCAACGCTCACCCACCAACGTGGAGCCTCTCCGAGCGCGCGCCCTCGGACCGGGTCCGTCCTCTGCCCTCCAGAGCAAGGCCCTCGAAGGTTTGAGCCATGTGGTCGGAGTCGAGCTCAGCGCTCACCCTCCAACGTGGAGCCTCTCCGAGCGCGCGACCTCTGGACCGGGTCCGTCCTCTGCCCTCCAGAATGAGACCCTCGAAGATTTGAGCCCTGTGGTCGGAGTCGAGCTCGGCGCTCACGTGCCAACGTGGAGCCTCTCCGAGTGCGCGCCCTCTGGACCGGATCCATCCTCTGCCCTCCAGAGCAAGACCCTCGAAGGTTTGAGCCATGTGGTCAGAGTCGAGCTCAGTGCTCACCCTCCAACGTGGAGCCTCTCCGAGCGCACGCCCTCGGACCGGGTCTGTCCTCTGCCCTCCAGAGCAAGACCCTCGAAGGCTTGAGCCATGTGGTCGGAGTCGAGCTCAGCGCTCACCCTCCAACATAGAGCCTCTTCGAGTGCGCACCCTCTGGACCGGGTCCGTCCTTTGCCCTCCAGAACAAGACCCTCGGAGATTTGAGCCCTGTGGTTGCAGTCGAGCTCAGCGCTCACCCGCCAACGTAGAGCCTCTCCGAGCACGCGCCCTCTAGACCGGGTCCGTCCTCTGCCCTCTAGAGCGAGACCCTCAGAGGTTTGAGCCCTATGGTCGAAGTCGAGCTTAGTGCTCACCCGCCAACGTGGAGCCTCTCCGAGCGCGCGCCCTCTGGACCGGGTCCGTCCTCTGCCCTCCAGAACGAGACCCTCGGAGATTTGAGCCCTGTGGTCGCAGTCGAGCTCGGCGCTCACCCGCCAACGTAGAGCCTCTCCGAGCACGCGCCCTCTGGACCGGGTCCATCCTCTGCCCTCTAGAGCGAGACCCTCGGAGGTTTGAGCCCTATGGTCGGAGTCGAGCTTAGCGCTCACCCGCCAACGTGGAGCCTCTCCGAGCGCGCGCCCTCTAGACCGGGTCCGTCCTCTGCCCTCCAGAGTGAGACCCTCGAAGGTTTGAGCCATGTGGTCGGAGTCGAGCTCAGCGCTCACCCTCCAACATGGAGCCTATCCGAGCGCGCGCCCTCTAGACCGGGTTCGTCCTCTACCCTCCAAAGTGAGACCCTCGGAGGTTTGAGCCCTGTGGTCGGAGTCGAGCTCAGTGCTCACCCATCAACGTGGAGCCTCTTCGAGCGCGCGCCCTCTGAACCGGGTCCGCCTTCTACCCTCCGGAGAGAGACCCTCGGAGGTTTGAGCCTTGTGGTCGGAGTCGAGCTTGGCGCTCACCCGCCAATGTGTAGCTTCTCCGAGCGCGCGCCCTCCGGACCGGGCCCATACTCTGCCCCCCTCCACCAAGGCGCCCCCGCAAGCTCGGAGCGTCTAGGTCAGAGAGAGCCCTACGTTCCAGCTCAGCCCTAACTCGGACGAGGTTCTCGCTAGCCCAGAACGCCGGCGTGCCGCCCGAGGACTATATTGGAGCGCCTCCTAGGCCGTACTGACCACCTGCAGCCGCTAGTTATACTAGAAAGGGAAGAAGCGTGCTGATTGAGACGCCACGCTCCTCACCAACCACCCGGATCATCCAAGAGAGGAAGCCAACCGGAAGATTCGAATCCCGCGAGCGGCGGCTCACCGTTCGAGGCACTGCCAGGTTTCCCGGAATTAGGCGACCAAGAAGAGTGTCGAAGCGCATGACAGCTCCCCTTATCACGAATCAGGAAAGACTCCTCGGGATACCGCCGCACGCGCCTGACAGCCCGACAGAGTTCCTGAGGCGGACGCCCAACGGTAACCTAGTTTGCAACAAACTCGGAGGTAACACAACAACACCAACACACAGGTAAAACACAAGCCAAGAAAAAAAATAGAGAAAAAGAGTGCAACCCCCACCAGGAAGAGGGGCATGGAACCACCATCATTCTAGAGCAAGGTCAGGAGGAAGGGCCACACAGGGACTCCCCCTAACCAGGCCACACTTCCCCCGACACACCTGCTACTCACATTCACAACTCACTCCTCCTCGCGTGGAGTCCATCAAGAAGGGCTCGACTAGGAGGATATGTTCACCTGGATCGTTACTGACTTGATCGTCGGAGTACCTCGTCGGAAATCCCGGCCCGGGTCACTAACCCCTGTCTTGCAGGTCCAGGTTCGCCGGACGGCGAGGCAGACAAAGAGAGCGCACTCAACTTGAAGGTCCGGGAGCAGAGGACCACCGGGTAGCAAAGGGAGCGCACTCCGGCGCTGGCAGCAGCTACGGGCCACGGCGATCCTGGCGGCAATATTAATAAATTTCGGACCGACCCGAAATTGGTTCGGGCTTTGGACCAAATTTTAAACATATCGGGATAGACTTCGGACTGTAAAATAGAGTCCATTTGATTTTTGGATTAAAGGGATGCCTGGATTCGTTCCGAAAATTTTTAAAATATGATCTGAAATCTGATCCAATTTTGGATTGGACCAGTCTAATAAGCTTTGGGCCGGCCAGTTTCAATCCTGAATTTCAATGCAACTTCAGGTGTCCGTTGTGTTTGGCTCCTGTGATTGCCCATCTCTTTTTGTGCATAATTATTGTTGTTAATTTACTTCTTTCCTGTCTTCTCCTTAATGTAATTTTATAACTTATGCTTATTCTATTCTGTTTTGCACAAGTTTTTCACCGTATAAAAACTCTGCTTTTTCTTACTTATTAACATAATCAGCGTGTAAAAGTGTTGGGTACGCCTCGCATTGGCCCATCTACGCGTGCAGTCCATGGATCACGCCTCGCGGCCCTTGCACGCTGGTACACGGGGTCTACCACACGCATGCAACACATGCAGCCTGGAACAACGGATCCAACACATGCGCGATCCACCACAATCTACAGCGTTGGTGCAGTCTATCGGAACGTTGGCACGGTCTACGAGAATGAATTTCGATCTCTGTCATGATTTACGACAAGGTTGTTAATATTTTTGTTTGATTGGGGGCTTGGGTAAGATCTTGACGGAAATCCGACAGCCGGAAAGATCTTCGACTTTGATTGAATCCGATCAGCATGATTTGCAGCTTGTTTCATGACGATCGGATGGTCAAGAATTTTTCATCAAATAAAAATTGGATAAGAAATTAGAATCTTTTCATTCGAAGTCTTGAATTTTTGACGAACTACACTTCCACGTAGAGACTATAAAAAGAGATACACAAATCAGGGCCTGTAGATGTGAGAATCTAAAAGACTTCCAAGAAATATGGCAGTGACAAAAAAAAGTTTTTAGAGGCTAAAGAGTCTTCTTAAAATATGAGAACTTGTGAGAGAGATTTTTTTCTTTAAATTTCTTGTTGAGATTTTTTTTTTTTTTTTTTTTTTTTTTTACATGTTAAAAATATAAGATCTTTTTTATTTTTTTTCTCGTAAAGGATCTTGCATGTCTTTATTTTATTTTATTTTTTTATTATTATGATACCAATAATAACATCATGATTTTGAAAATGACGATCCATATTCCATATAATAAATTTTTCAAAAAATAGTATTTGTGCAAGTGGTACCATAATTAGGAATGCAAATGGGTCAGGTCGGATCGGGTCATGAGTGATCCTGATCCGACCAAGTTCTTTGATTGGATCCTAATATTAGACCCAGATCCAATCCACTAGAAAATCGGGTCGGGTCTACTATCAGAATTTTCAATCCAACGGATCATTCAAGTTAGATCGAGTCTATAAATAATCCAATTCTAAACAAAAAAATTTGGATCTAAATATGATCCGGATAAAATATATACAACTATATTTTAATTATTACATAGTTAACTATTATTAACTATAAAATAGATAGTAAAAAATATTATTTTAAAAATAAATTAAGATATAAAATAATTATAACATTATTTCTTGTTAAAAATAAGTTCCATAAAAATTTTAAATTATAATTTAAAAGATCCAAATAGATATAATTTTAATAATATTAGTATGTTCGAATCGAATCGGATCAGATCGGATCCAAATTCAATAAATCCAGTCCCGACCTAGAAAATAGAATGGATCTAATTTTAGGATCTAACCCGGATCCACCGGTCCATAAAAATGGATCGGATCGGGTTTAAATGAATCGGGTCGGGTCACAAGTTAACCCGATCCATTTGCAGCCTTGACCATAATTAAAAAAAAAAAACATACCCGACTTTGTCTCCCAAAAAACCCTTCGGATAATGCCACTACCAAATGGAGGTTGGCTTCAACTCCTTAAACTAATCTCCAGCTCAAAAGACTGATTCATGCATGGGCTGTTCGTTTTGGGGCTGACACGATTAATTAAAAGAAACCTGATTTTTGTTCAGTAACATAACCATACAACTACGAGGACGAGGATTTCCGATGGGAGGTCCACGACAATTACAAGTTCAAGGCCTTGACTCTCTTCCATTGGTTGAACAATGTGGTCGACGAATTAGCATCGATCTCCATGTTACGGTTAAAAAACTAAGTACAGTGAAGGCTAGATTGTCCTGGGATCACTCATGTTTTGTGTTAGTCATGTATATCAATATCGCACTAGGATGCGATAAGAATTTCTATGATAGGGAAATTATAGAGCATAGTCGCATTTGTCATTTTGCATGATCGCATCAATTATGATCCTGACCAAAGGGTTCCATAAGTTTTTCTTCATATTAGGTTTTTTAAGATAAAATAATATATAAATTTTGATTTGGCCCCCCTTAAAATTTCTTCTCTTATATCTCCATGAATCATGTGGAAATATTTTCAAAAAACTGGTGAAGAAATTTCACGCGAAGAAGGAATCAAAATCCACATGCCACAAAGAATCTTATAAAAAAAAAAAAAAAAAAGCTGGCGAAAAAATCCCATAAATTGTTTTATAACAAAAAAAATGGAATCGGGGAAGAACTCACCGTTGTCCCTCACATGCGGCGGCGCTGCCATCTCAAATTTCTCCCCTCTTCCCCAATCGGTATGATCCCTGAACCCCATCCGGCCATCCTCGTCTCTTCCTCGATCGTCGCCCCCATCCACTGTCTTCGTCGCCTCTCTCCCCATCGACGACTCCTATCTTCGAGGTTTCGGCGGTTCGGCCGCTTCGGCGCTTCATTTCTCTTAATCTCTTCCCCAACCCCCACGGCTCCACTCGCGGCCGCCCGACGTCGGAGCTCCACGCTGACCAGACCCTTTGTGCAGCACCGGCTACGGCCCTTCTCTACTTGAGGAAGAGGAAGACCGAAGACATGTGACTGGGTCTGGCGGCACCAGCTGCGGCCCTTCTCTACTCGAGGAAGAGGAAGATCGAAGACGTGTGACTGTAATTTCATTTGGCCTCCGTGCCGCCGATGCGCTCCCTCCCCTCATCCCTCCTTCAGTCTTCCAAGAATTCGAGTTCTGAGTTCTACTTTAACTTTCATTTCGGTACGCCCCCCCCTCCCCTACTATTTCATTCTTTATTCGGTCCATGCGGTATCATAGCGGTATTGTGGACTTAAATTAGAAAGATGGCATTTGATTACTTTTGAAGGGATAAAGAACTGCTAAAAAAAAATAGATAAAAAAATATTCGAAAAACTAAAGGACGTAATTCATGAAATAAAAACTTTATTTATTTAATAGGATGGATAAGTGGAAGGGTACATAACCATAAAGACTACATGATTAACATCAATACTTCGCTTGGATTCTAACAACTAATTTAAGGATTAAATGATTAATTATAGGTAAGTATATTTAATTGAGATAAATAAAAGTTGGTCCTCCTGAAAAAGTTGGTGTGGTCTACTCCCGATCCTAACATGTTAGGCTTATAACTTGCATATAGCTAGTTAAGGTATCATGTATTATGTGATCATGCATATCACCACAAGGTTATTGAATTGTGTATTTTTTTTAGAATTGAATAATCTCTAAATAATTATATTTTTTTAATTATTAGCAAAAGACCCATGCAATGCTTGCTTGAAAAAATAATTATAAAAATTTAGATTTTTTTTATATAGCAATGGATTATTTTTAGAGAGTCCAAGAAGCTTGCCTCCTTAAAAGTTGAATCAAATTATGTCTTTCCTTTCTTTTATTATTATTATTATTATTATATATATATATATATATATTGCCAATGGCAAATAATCAAATCTCAAGGATTTGAAAACAAGTTTTTTTAAAAAATTATTATTCATGCTGATATACAATGTTGCCATCTCGCTATTAGGCCATGGAGCAACAAGCTTGATTTTTGGGGTTTTAGGACTCATTGCAAAATCTATATCTGCCGGCCACTAATTTCATGATGTTATATCTATGTTATACTGATTATTCTCTAGTTGAATAATTAGTTTGGCAATTGATTGTATTTAATGAGATCTGATTCTATTATTGTGTTTGGTATGTTTTTCTGGATGGTAATTTATTATGTCTGGTAATCAACATTATTTTGAAAAAAATAATATAGATAATCTCTGAGAGGGGTGGTAATTTAGATTATCACTTTTCAAGTAATTTAGATTATTAAATTATCCTTCCCTTCTCCCATTCACTTTCCTTCAATAAAATATATAATAATATTTTAATATTTTTAATAATATAATATAATATATTTTTATAATATAATATGATAAATATATTATTATATAATATATTACATAATAATATAATAATATATATTATATAATATAAAATATTTAGAATATAATATTAATATAGTATAAATTATATTATATTATATTAATATATTATTTAATATATTTAAGTAATATATTAACTATATCATTTATTTAATACATAAATTTTTATATTAAATTATTTTTAAATATGAAAGATAAATTATTTTAAAATATAAAATATATTAAAATATTTTTAATAAATAGATAAAAATATAAAATATAAAAAATATATTTTGTAAATAAAATATAGATTTAATTTATAGATATTTAAAAATTTAATTTTATATTATACAACATTATTTGTATGTACCAAATACAATAATCTACATTACTAACAATCTGCATTACTAGTAATCTACATCATCTTTTAAGATTATGCCAAATACAACCATACTATTATTCTAAATAGAAGTAGAATAAAATATATGATACTCAACATTTTGGTTCTTTTAAATTTAAAACATGCTTTAAAAAAAAACACACACAACGGATCCAATTGGATGGTCAGTGAAAGATACGAGGGACCAGAAAAAGTAAGAAAGTATGATAAGTAAAAGGGAGAATATGCATGGATTGCAACTCCATTTTAGAGTAAAATAGAAAAATTCTCTAAAGAATTTTTTTCATCTTGACAAGATCTGGCCCAGCAATCTCAGCACTTTCCCCTTTCCCCCTTTTAATCTCTCCCTTCCGTGTCATTTTCTAGCACATTTGTTGGATCCAACAATTGTCCTGAATTGGCACTCGGTCTTTCCCTCTCCTTTTTTTTTCCAGATTATAAGAAGCTAAGCCTACCCATCATCACCTCTTAAGATTGATTCCAACTTTAATGAACTGCTAACCCTTACCCGAGTTCCCTAGTGGCAAGAGGTCATAACCCCCTTATGTTTTATCCCCTCCATGTCTCTCTCCAGCCCAACTTGCAAAATCTAACAGGGGTTTCCCGAATGAGCCTTGGTTGCCTCCCATTTTGATTAGGAGAGGCTAATCCCACCCTTTTGTAGACCTACATCCATCTCTAACCTGAATCGTTGGCCCATGCCCCAAGTGGCCAGGGATGGTACAATTCACAAACTACGGATGGTCAGTTGACTACCGTATCAGTACATAAGTTACTGCACGCCTAACAATTAATATGGTTGGACTTATTTTTTTATCTGCATCACAGGTGAAAACAGGCCGGGTTGGATCGGGTTACGTATAATTTTGATCTGATCTAATATTTTGATCGGATCATAATATTAGATATAAATTTAATTTAATAAAAAATCAGATTGAATCGGATCAACTTCATGAACAAAACTTTAGATCCAACATGTTATTCGGATTAGATCGGTTCCATGAATAATCCGATTATGATCTAAAACACTTGGATCTAAATGAACTTAGATTAAATATAGATAATTATATTTTAATTATTAAAATAATTAATTAATACTGTTTATAGAATAGACAACAAATAATATTTTTTAAATAAATTAAAAAATAAAATAATTACAATTATATCTTTATGTTAAAAATAAGTTCTATATAAATTCTAAATTATAATTTAGAGATTTAAATATATTTGAATCCTAAAAGTATTAGTAAGTTTAAGTCGGATTTGAATTCAATAAATTCAGGCTTGATCCCAGTTGCCGATCTCACCATGGTGGCCTGTAGCTCTTGAGCTGGTACCGGTCTCGGACTCTCTCACCTCGAGATCTCCAAGCTCCCGGGCCTGCAAAATAAAGTCAGAGACCCAGGCCGGGGATTCCGACGGGGGAACTCCAACGGTCAAGTTAGAGGGCGGCGAGATGGAATAGACCCCTAAGGCGGGTTCCCGAAGGACTCCCGTGCTTAGAGGAGATGTAAGCGAAAGAAGTATGGGGAAGAGGGGAGTTGAAGCCCGGCTTTCTGCGCTGGGTTCACCGAGCTCACGCCTGAGGACTCCTTGAGGACTCCCAGGATCGTTCTCTTGGTGTTTTCCTCCCTTTTTCGACCTATCCCTCCACCCGTTTTTACCATCATTTTTATACCATCAAACTGCCTCAAACTTGCCTCTCTCCGGGGGCTCCCTCCCACCTCTCGTACTTCTCCTCCCCCTTCTTCTTCGGATCCGGGAGCTAAGTGGCCGGACCGCCTCGTCCGTCGTGCATCACGAAGGGAGGAAGACTGGCGAGGCTTTGGGCCGAGTGCTGGAGCTCTCATTTCGAGGCGTTGACGGTGGGATCCAGCCGTTTCAGGCTCCTGTCCGCAAGGTTTCCGTTCCTCGGTTGCGGGGCCCCATCCGACTGGTGTAAACGAGGTTTCGTGTGTCACTGCAGGCCGTACTGGCGCCCCCTATGGGGCGCGGCGCGCACAGCCCTAGTGGCGATCTTGCAACCCGTGCCCTTGCTTCTTCGAGGCTTCACAGAGTAGGGTTGACTTCGGCCGAGGTGGACCCGTCTTCGGGTGCCAGCTGGCGAAGGAGCAGGAGGGCCTGGCTTGACCTTGGCCGAGGTGGACCCGTCTCGGGGTGACACCTGGCGAGGGAGCGAGGGGCCGACAGCTTTGGCCGAGGTGGACCCCTCTTGGGTGGATACCTGGTGGAGCGGCAGAGAGGTGCTCGACTTCGGTCGAGGTGGACCCATCTTTGGATGCCAGTTGGCGAAGGAGCAGGATGGCCCGGCTCGACCTCGACCGAGGTGGACCCGTCTCGGGGTGACACCTGGCGAGGGAGCGAGGGGCCGACAGCTTCAGCCGAGGTGGACCCCTCCCGGGTGGACACCTGGCGGAGCGGCAAAGAGGTGCTCGACTTCGGCCGAGGTGGACCCGTCTTCAGGTGCCAGCTGGCGAGGGAGCAGGAGGGCCCGGCTCGACCTCGGCCGAGGTGGACCCGTCTTGGGGTAACACCTGGCGAGGGAGCGAGGGGCCAGCAGCCTCGATCGAGGTGGACCCCTCCTGGGTGGACACCTGGCGGAGCGGCATAGAGGTGCTCGACTTCGGCTGAGGTGGACCCGTCTTCGGGTGCCAGCTGGCGAAGGAGCAGGAGGGCCCGGCTTGACCTCGGTCGAGGTGGACCCGTCTTGGGATGATACCTGGCAAGGGAGCGAGGGGCCGACAGCTTCGGTCGAGGTGGACCCCTCATGGGTGGACACCTGGCGGAGTGGCAGAGAGGTGCTCGACTTCGGTCGAGGTGAACGCATCTCTGGGTGCCACCTGGCGAAGGAGCAGGAGGGCCTGGTTCGACCTCGACCGAGGTGGACCCGTCTTGGGGTGACACTTGGCGAGGGAGCGAGGGGCCGACAGCTTCGATCGAGGTGGACCCCTCCTGGGTGGACACCTGGCGGAGCGGCAGAGAGTGCTCGACTTCGGCCGAGGTGGACTCGTCTTCGGAAACCACCTGGCGGAGGAGCATAAATACTTCTCCCCGAATAGATAATCTTTTGAAAAAAAATCCATGTGGTACTGACCGTGTCCAGCTGGACTTGACACGCGCCCCACGTCAGCGATGTAGCCATATCAATTCCCCCCATCGCCACATTCCGTCGAGGCGTCGTGGCTCGGGATGTGGGGATTTAATGCGGAGATGACATGGAGAAGACAAAAATTTCATGCCATGATTGCCACGATCCTTGTCGCCGCTTCTGTTATGCCCGAGACCCTATGAGAGGTTGCCATGTGCGCACTTCCGATGGGCCATTAATGTGCCGTTTCAAAAACGAGGCAGTTTTCATCGAATCGAAGCGTCGATGTCGGGCGTGCGTCCACACGGCGGCCATCTGGTGGCCCGGAACGGATAGAGGGGTACGGCCACTGTCGATCGAGTTTGAAAAGGAGGGGGACTTTCCGGAAATGAAGTCCCTCCACTTTCTCGCACTCCGCCGGCGGTTGCAGTGGTTTTCCTTCACCTTCCGAGATTGCCATTCCTTTTGCACAGAATATTTCGGTGAGTATCCGCGTCTTCCTCCTCCTCTTCCATCTCTCAATCCTAGTGTCTATTCTTCGCTTCTTCTTTCTTCATGGCACGTCGTCGCTATGTCTCCTCCAACCTGGACGAGGCTGGTCCTTCCCGGCCGAGGACTCCATCGCCTTCTTCCTCGAAAGGGGAAGTGATCCCGGACGAGGTCCGTAGGCAGCTCCAGCCTGGGGTTGTGACCATAGGCGTCCCTAGGGGTCCTAGGTCTCCTTCCATAGTTTCTGCCCGTCCCATTTCTTCTCTTCCTCCTCCGGTAACTTCTCCTTCCGGCCCCTCCGGTCATGCCTCAACGATGACCGAGGACGACCTATCTCTGCTCCGAGATGTCTATGGAATCCCGGGTTCGACTCTTCTTTCCCTCCCGCGGCCTGGAGATTGAGTGACCTCGAGCGGCCCAGGGAGAATCGCCTTCCGCGAGGACTTCCTCCTCGGGGGTCTTCGATTTCTCTTTCACCCCTTTATCCTCTCCTTTATCAGTCATTATCGTCTGGTCCGGCCCAGTTGGCTCCTAATGCCATCCGGGTCATCTTCGCCTTCATTGTCTTTTGCCACTTCCACGGGTTCTTTGCCCGTTTCTCCCTCTTCAGGGCTCTCTTCACCCTGAAGTGTTATTCCACCGATGATAGCTGGTGGTACATCTCATCTCAGCCTAGGTGCCTCAGGTTCGACCTCCCTTCGTCTATTAAGGGTTGGAAGAATTGATTCTTTTTCGCCTCGGTCGACGACGTTGACTGGAACTGGAGCGAGCTAGACCGGTCTCCGAACCGGAACTCTCAGATCGAGCCAGCGGACCAAGAGGTTTTTTCACAGCTGTTGAGTGATGCGGTCCCAGCCCTCAATGTCCTGCTCTCATAGCATAACTTATTTGAGGCAGGGATCAGTCTCATCCGGGAGCTGGGTGAGGCTTGGATCATTCTCCTTTAATTTCTTTTTCTGCCCCGCATCCCCCCCTTTTTTTTTGAACTGACTTGACTGACCTCTTTTTTCTCAGGTATGAAGTTCTCCATGGAGAACCTGATGGAGGGCGCCGCACAGAGGGATGCTGCCGAGGGGACTGAACCCTCGGCAAAGAGAGCTCGTACTGAAGCGAGCCGGACGCCCGCATCGACCTCCATCACTGGCCCTGGAGTGGCGGCTCCCGCCTCTAGGCCACCTCGGGCCCAAGCGCCCGATGTCCCTGTCGTCGACCTCGACAGGGCCGGGGAAGAGAGGGGGCCGGAACCTCCTCGGGCAGCACCAGCTCCAGTCGCTGCACCGGCCGTATCCACGGTGGCCACCAGGACGGCGACAGCTCCACCGACGGCCGCACCACTTGGCAAGGGGACGGTCACCTTGCCTTTTGCCGACGTGCCTATTCTGCCACCGAGCCTCACCAACCGATGCTCCGTGATCCGTGACCAGGGTCTCACGGAGAAGGTCATGGAGTTTGCCAGCACCTCCTGGGACCGCCGTCTGAGGGGTGGTCGGGACTACAACGAGGCACTGCTCGGGATCCTCCCGCAGCTCTTTACGGTAAGTTCCGAGCTCCGAATCCTTTAAAGTTCCAGTTGGATTGTTCTAACCTCCTTTTCTTTCGATGCAGATCGGGATGGACGTGCTGCTGCTGAGGAATTTCCTCATCGGCTACGCCAAGAAGGACGCCGAGAAGGAGGAGAAGCTCGGCAAGCTCGCAGCTAACGTCAAGGATCTCATGGAGAAAGGGGTCGAGCTGCGAGGAAATAACCAGGCCCTCCGAGTTGACCTGGCCCGCATCGAGGGGCGCGTCAAGGAGCTCGAGACCTCTCTGTCGGAGGAGAGGATCTCGAACCAGCGCCGCAACGAGGAGGACGCGGCAGAGATGACCCGCCTCAAGGCTCAGTCTCGGTCACTGGAGCGCCGGGTGGAAGAAGTCCTGAAGGAGCTGAGCGCAGCTAAGGAGAAGAGCTCCTACGTCAACGGGCTGCTGGAGGTGTCCAAGCGGGAGGCGTAGGAGGCAGTTTCGAGGTTCCGGGCCTCCAAGGAGTACGTCGCCGAGGTGTGGGAGGCTGCCATGGACTCCTTCTTGAAGGGGTTCTAGGTATGCTAGGAGAAGGTTGGCTCCTTCTATCCCGAGCTTGACCTCAGCGGGGTAGTCCTCGGCGGCAGGAGGCAGGAGCCCAGTGGAGGAGCTTCGGCAGCGGCCGGTGACAAGGCGGCGACTCCCGAGCAGCCTCCCGTTGACGGCGCCGGCGGAGAGAGTGCGCCTCAGCCCGAGGAGAATGCAGCTGCGCCAAATTAGCTGCACGGCGCTTTTATCTTTCTTTTGTATTTTCTTTCTTTGGGGTCTCCCGGCCTGTCGAGGCCCCTCTTATGTACTGACCCTTTAAATGCAATGAAATTCTTTTTTCACTAAAATGTTCCTTCACTCTTTCTTTCTTTTTTTCTTCTTGTTTTTTTTTGTGCGTCTTTCGGACTGAACTCCGGCACTAGCCACCGAGACTAAGTCCCGTAGTGCGTTCCGAGCCGAGCACCGGAATTGCGTGGGCGAACTTAGTTCTGCCCCACCTTTCAGACCGAGGTCCGGGACTTCCGGACTGAACCCCGGGATCGCAGGCTGTATCTGAGCCTTGCGTGGCTTGCCGAGCTGTTCTCCGGGATCGCGTGTGCGAATTTGATTCTGCCTCGCCTTCCAGACCGAAGTCCGGGACTTCCGGATTGAACCCCGGGGCCGCAGGCTGTATCTGAGCCTTGCGCGGCTTGCCAAGCTGTTCTCCGGGATCGCGTGGGTGAAATTGATTCTGCCCCGCCTTCCAGATCGAAGTTCGGGACTTTCAGACTAAACCCCGGGGCCGCAGGCTGTATATGAGCCTTGCACGGCTTGCCAAGCTGTTCTCCGGGATCTTGTAAGAGGGACATCACGCCTTCACGGGTCTCCCGCCGTGTCCGTGCTCACTGAACTTAGAGCTGGGTGGCTCTCACCCTACGAGATGAGAAGAAGCATTTGATGAAAAAGATTTCATTGCTAATGTTCAAGGAGCCTTACACTATTGGTAATACATCCTCAAGTTTGAGGCATTCCAGGTCCGAGGGAACCGGGATCCTCCTAGCTCTTCCAGGTAGTACGCCCCGTGAGGAAGTACCTCCGCCATCCTATAAGGACCTTCCCAATTCGGGGAGAGCTTCCCGCACGCCCGTGGCTAGGAAGCTTCAGCGCGGCGGAGCACCAGATCTCCCAGGCGGAAGGACTTCGATCGCACTCTAGATTTGTAGTATCTGGCCACTCGCTGCTGGTAGGCAGCCATCCGAACTCGAGCCCTGCCCCACCTTTCTTCAAGGAGGTCCAGGTTTAGCAGCATCCTAGTAGGGTTCTCTGCCTCATCGTACTGCTCCACGCGCATGGTCGGTAGGCTGAGCTCAATTGGGATAACCGCTTCGGCTTCGAAGACAAGGTTGAACGGGGTCTCATCCGTAGCCATCCTCGGGATAGTGTGGTATGCCTAAAGGATGCTCGGGAGCTCTTCCGCCCACCTGCCCTTGGCTTGGTCCAGTCTTGTCCGGAGGCCTTGCAAGATGGTCCTATTCGTTACCTCGGCTTCTCCATTTGTCTATGGATGTGCCACCGAAGTAAAACGATGGTGGATGCCGAGGTCGCTGCAGAACTCCTCGAACTCCCGACAATCGAATTGACATTCGTTGTTGGTGATAATAGTGTGTGGTAGGCCAAAGCGGTAAATAATTGATTTCCAGAGGAACTTGGTGACGTTTGCCTCCGTGATTTGGGCCAAGGGTTCGGCCTCGACCCACTTCGTGAAGTAGTCGATGGTCACGATCAAGAATTTCCGTTGCCCAGATGCCGGGGGAAAAGGTCCTAGGAGATCCATGCCCCATTGAACGAACGGCCATGGGGCGGAGAGCTGGGAGAGTGGAGCGGCGGGCTGACGTTACACCACGGCGTGCCGCTGACATCGGTCACACCTCTTCATGAAGTCAGCTGCGTCTTCTTTCATTGTCTCCCAGAAGTAACCTTGACAGAGGGCCTTGTACGCTAGTGTCCTGCCCCCCACGTGGTTCCCACAGACGCCCTCGTGGATCTCTTAGAGCACGAGTGCGGCCTCTGCGGGTCTTTGACACTTGAGGAGCGAGTAGGAGTAGGACCTCCAATACAGTAACCCATCCATTAAGACGAACCGTGCAGCCTTCCTCTTGATGAGGCCAGCCGCCATGCGGTCCTCCGGCAAGGTGCCGTCGATGAGGTACTCGACGTACCTGTCCATCCAGCTGGGCTTTTGGTTGATTTGCTGGAACTCCACGGGTGTCTCGTAGCTCGGGGCCTTGAGGTGCTCGACGTAAGCACGGCCCAATGACGAGTCCGGCAGGGATGCAAGGCGGGAGAGCGCGTCCATGCGAGCGTTTTCCCCGCAAGGTATATGGGAGACGCTGAAACGCCGAAATCCTGCTGCGCTCGTTCTCACGAGCTTCAGGTACTTCACCATTTAGGGGTCCCGCATCCCGTACTCCCCCGAGATCTGCCCGGCTACCAGCTGCGAGTTGGTGAAGATCTTGAGGTTGGCCACGTCCAACTCGCGGGACACTCTCAGCCCCGCGAGGAGCGCTTCGTACTCCGCTTGATTATTAGTGGCGGCGAACTGGAAATGGAGCGCACATTCGGCGACTACCCCTTCGCCGTTGGCGAGGATGAGTCCAACTCCACTCCCGCTGGAGTTCGAGGCTCCATCTACATGAAGGATCCATACGTCTTCCTCTGGTTCTGGCCCTGGCTTCCGTCTTGAAGGCTCTCCTCCGCCCCCTTGCCCAGGCCTGCACACTCGACCAAGAAGTCGGCGATTACTTATGCTTTCATGGCCGACCTTGGCCTGTAAGAGATGTCGAACTCACTGGGCTTGAGTGCCCACTTCGCCCGGTGCCCAGATGTGTCAGGTCGGCTGAGCACCGCTTTCAGCGGCTGATCCGTTAGGACAGCAATGGGGTGCGCTTGAAAATAAGGTATGAGATGCTGAGCGGACACGATTAGTGCAAAAATAAGTTTCTCAGACCATGAATACCTAAGCTCCGCATCGCGGAGGAGTTTGCTTGTGTAATACACCGGCCTTTGCATTCCCTGGTCGTCAGTCCGAACCAGGACCGAACTGATGGCCTCCTGGGTGACCGCTAGGTACAGGAGGAGCTCCTCTCCTTCTTTGGGCCTGGAGAGCAGTGGCGGGGATGCCAGTGTCCTCTTCAGCTCATCGAACACCTCCTGGCACTCCTCCATCCAGGTAAAGTCGTTCATCTTCCTCAGCGCCTTAAGAAAAGACCGGCAGCGGTCGGCGGACCTCGAGATAAATCGACTCAGGGCGGCTATCTGGCTGGCGAGTCGCTGCATTTGCTTCTTGGAGATGGGTTGCTCCATGTCCATGATAGCCTGGACCTTCTCCGGGTTGGCTTCTATCTCCCTTTGGGTTACCATGAACCCCAGGAACTTCCCGGCATACACGCTGAAGGCGCACTTCGCTGGGTTCAACTTCATCTGGTGAAGCCGGAGGTTACCGAAGGTCTCCGCCAGGTTGCCGACGTGGTCCGAAAGGGGCTTGCTTATTACCAGCAATCGTCCACGTACATCTGCATGTTGCGACCGATCTGGTCTTTGAAGACTTTATTGACCAGCCACTGGTACGTGGTCTCGACGTTCTTGAGGCCGAATGGCATCATCTTGTAACAGTAGGTTCCACGGTTGATGATGAAAGTAGTGTGCTCCTCGTCCTCTGGGTACATTCGGATCTGGTTGTACCCGGAGAAGGCATCCATGAAAGAGAGGAGGCGATGCCTTGAAGTGGTGTCCACGAGCTGGTCAATCTTTGGAAGAGGGAAACTATCATTCGGGCAAGCTCGGTTGAGGTTGGTGTAGTCCACGCAGATCCTCCACTTGCCGCTGCTGTTTTTCACCATGACCACGTTCACCAACCACCTGGGATACTGTACCTCCGCACAAAGCCGGAGGCGAGGAGCTTCTCCACTTCTTCATTGATGGCTTTCTGCCTTTCTGCAGCAAAACTCCTCTTCTTCTAGCGGATAGGGCGACACCTTGGATCAACATTCAACCGATGGGTGATGACTTCCTAGGGGATACCTGGCATGTTAGCGACGGACCAGGCGAACACATCAGCGTTCACCCGGAGGAAGTCTAGCAAACGGGCCCGCTCTTCTTCCAGGAGCCGGGCTCCTATCTGCACAGTCTTCTGAGGGTCCGAACTGATAGGGTACGTCAACAGGTGCTCTACGGGCCCTCCCTTGGGGTCCTTCTCTCTTAGGTCGAGATCGTCGACATCGGGGCTGAGCTCAGCGCCCCGGGCACCCGGGATTGCCTGCAGGCAATGCTGGACGGGCTGGGCCGTCCCTCTCATCACTCTCGTCCCAGAGGCGATAGGGAACTGCACCAGCAACCTCTTAGTGGAAATGACAGCGTCCAGCTGGTTGAGCCCTGGACGGCCGAGAATGGCATTATAAGGTAATGGGAGCTTGACGATGGTAAACGTCATCATGACCGTACTCTGTCGAGGTGGGGATCCGGTAGTGACAGGGAGAGTGATTTCTCCTTCGACCCCCACCGAGTCTCCGGTGAAGCCCACGAGAGGGGTGTGCACCGGCTTTAATTGATCATGAGACAAGTTCATTCGGGAGAAAGCATCATAAAAAAGCATGTCAGTAGAGCTCCCACTATCCACCATAATGCGATGTACAGGATATTTTGTGATGGTCATCTCGACCACCACTGCATCATTATTTACATTTTCATTTTTATTCCCCTTTTCAAAGGGGAGTACATTCTCTAGGTCTCCCGCCTCCCGGGCTCTTTTCGTCGCACGCCCGATCCCCTAGGAGATTATGCCCACCGGCTTCTCCGTTGGGCGGTTATCAATTGCGGGGACCGGGGGAAGGGCCGCGAGCGGCTGTCCCTCTGACGGGGCTTTGTTCCTCATAAATTTCCTGATGTTGCCCCTCTTGATCAGCTCCTCAATCTCCCGCTTCAGATTGCGGCACTCCTCCGTGTCGTGGTCGTGCTCATGATGAAATTGACAATATTTTGTCTTGTCACGGATGCTCCTTGGGTTTTGAGGAGGAGGTCGGCGGATGTAGTGCTCACCCTCAATCTCCATGAGGATCTTCGTCTTGGAAGCGAGGAGAGGGGTGAACGTTCTCTCCGGGCCAGCACCGCCCTTCGGCTTCGGGCCTGGACGAAAATCTGCAGGTGGTCCAGGCCTCCGGGTCCGGGGGACATTCCTTGAGGCAGGCTTCTTTGAGGGCTTCCCGTCCAATTCTCGCATGGTGCGGTCGGCCTCCTCCGCTCGGATGTACTTGTGGACACGGAAGAGGAGCTCATAGTACATCTTGGGGGGCTTCTTATCCAGGGAATACGTCAGGCGGGAGGTCTTGAGCCCGCGCTTCAACGCCAGCATGGCGACATGCTCGTTCAGGCTATAGATTTCCAGGGCAGCGGTCTTGAAGCGGGTAATGTAGTCCCGCAGCAGCTCCGGGTCCTGCTGGCGGATAGAGAAGAGGCTATCTAGCTCTCTTGGCACCTTCCAGCAAGCGTCGAAGTGTGCCTTAAACTTTCCTTCCAGTTGGTGGAAGGAGCTGATAGATTCCGGCTCAAGACGGGTGAACCAAACTCGAGCAGCCTTCCAGAGGGTGGCTGGGAAGGCAATGCATAGGGAGCGTCCGTTGCTCCCTGGACCCTCATGAGAGTCTTGTAGCTCTCTAAATGGTCCAAGGGATCAATGGTCCCATCATAGGGATCCACCTGAGACATGCAGAATCGACTCGGGATCGGTTCCTCTTGGATTTCCCGGGAGAAGGGTGGTCGGGCATTGTAGCCCACTGGATCTGTTTGGGAGCTCTGCATGTCGGCAAAGCGGCGGGCGAACTCTGCCAACTTGCGCTCGTGCTCCTCCAGGCGCCTCTCGGCCTGGCGCCTGATGGCCTCGTCAGTAGAATCTTCCACCGAGGCTGCTGGAGAAGGGGGTGCCGATCGGTCTCGGCGAGGGGCCTTATCCCGATGGTGCCTACTGTGCCACGCCGCTTTGGCGTCGTTGACCGGGGATTGACTCTCGTGATCCGCCGAACTAGAGTAGTTCCTCTTTGCGGGAGTCTGGTGGCTCTCGCGGGGGTTGGAGACTACCCACGGATGAGAGGGCTTGCCTTGGATGGAGTGCAGGCTTCCGCGGGGGCCCGTGGCTCGAGCCGCGGGGGTCCCTGGCTGGGGCTGAGTGGCCAGGTAGCGCTGCTGGTGCTGCAGTTGCCGTACAGCAGTGGTCAAGGTTTGCAGTTGCTGGATGACAGCTGCGAAAGGACCGTCCACCGGGGATGGCTGAGGAGGAGGTGGACCGGGAAGTTCCCTCTTCGGGCTACGCGGCCCTTAGGGGGAAGGAACTTCCCCCACTCGGCTGGCGGATGCTTCGTATCCACACATCACCACCATGGTTGGAGCGTGCTTTCGCCCACGGAGAGCTTGCTCGCACAGAGGTTATTGTTCTGCCCCCCTTCCTGGCGCGCCAATCTGTTACCGATCTCATCGCGGTGGCCTGTAGCTCTTGAGCTGGCGCCGGTCTCGGACTCTCTCACCTCGAGATCTCCAAGCTTTCGGACCTGCAAAACAAAGTCAGATATCCAGGCCGGGGGTTCCGGCGGGGGCACTCCGACGGTCAAGTTAGATGGCGGCGAGAAGGAACAGAGCCCCTATGGCGGGTTCTCGAAGGACTCCCGTGCTTAGAGGAGATGTAAGTGAAAGAAGTGTGGGGAAGAGGGGAGTTGAAGCCCGGCTTCCTGCGCTGGGTTCACCGAGCTCATGCCTGAGGACTCCTTGAGGACTCCCAGGATCGTTCTCTTGGTGTTTTCCTCCCTTTTTCGACCTATCCCTCCGCCCGTTTTTACCATTCCTTTTATACCATCTGTTGCCGCTCCCGTCGTCGTGCCCGCGCCACGGATCCGCCGATCCCTCCTAACCGCCTGGCGAAGGAGCCTCCCTGACTGTGGCGAACCTGCAAGAAAGGGGTTAGAAGATCCTGGCCGAGGATCCCGGCGAGGGAACTCCGACGGTCAAGTCAGTAGACGACGAGAAGGAACAGACTCTCCAGACGGACCCCCGAAAGGGTTCCAGACTTAGAGAGTTTACTAGTGAGAGAGACGCTCTGGGGACCAGAATCTCGGCTGGGCCTCCTTGCCGAGCTCACGCCCAGTGATTCCCTCTTGGGATCTCTGGTTTTCACTTTTCGGAGCGAGGCCTTTTGCCGTTGCTTCTCCTTTGTCCCCAGGCTTGTTCGCTTACCTCCGTTGTCCCCAGATTCCTCCCTCTTTATCTCCTTTCGTCGTACGCTTGTCTTTTCCTCCTGGGAGACTCCCCTCCCCTGTCTTCTTCTCTTTTCCCTTTTCGGTGAAGGGGGGCCAGGCGGCTTTCCGACCTCGTCCGCCGAGCCCAGCAGGGAAAAGGCAAAGACAGGAGAGAAAAAGAGAGGGCGGCGTTGACAAGGCGGCCGGTCAGGCCTCGGGCCCAGCAAGAGCGCTCTCTCTCCCAAGCATGGGCGCCATCCATTTATAGGGCCTGTTCTGTCAGAATCGTGCCCCTCGGCTGTGGAGCTTGTCGGGCCGATGCAAGTGATGTTCCGCTTGCCGCCGCCCTCCGTACGGGGCACCGTCTGGGATTCATACGGCCCGAGGGGTGGCCTCGGGGTTCGCGACTCTTCCTTGAGATCTTCTCCGTACGGGCGGCCTGACCTCGGCCGAGGTGGACCCGTCTCCGGGGGCCACCTGGCGAAGAGTGAAGGACCCGCCGACCTCGGCCTAGGTGGACCCCTCCCGGGTGGACACCTGGCAAGGTGGCAGGAGATCGCCTGGACTCGGCCGAGGTGGACCCGTCTCCAGGAGGCCACCTGGCAGGGGGGCGAGGGACCAGCCGACCTCGGCCTAGGTGGACCCCTCCCGGGCGGACACCTGGCGAGGTGGCAGGAGATCGCCTGGACTCGGCCGAGGTGGACCCGTCTCCGGGAGGCCACCTGACAAGGGGCGAAGGACCAGCCGACCTCGGCCTAGGTGGACCCCTCCCGGGTGGACACCTGGCGAGGTGGCAGGAGATCGCCCGGACTCGGCCGAGGTGGACCCGTCTCCGGGAGGCCACCTGGCGAAGGGCGAAGGGTCGGCCGACCTCGGCCCGGGCGAACTCCTCCTGGGTGGACACCTGGCGAGGTGGCAGGAGGCCTCCTGGCTTTGGCCGACCTCACTTGGGCGGATATCTCTGGGCTTGGGCGCCATCGAGTTGGTAGAGGAGCTCCGATCCGAGCTCGACCTCTACGGGGCAGTTTGCCTTAGAGAATTGTCGGGCCCTGTGGTCTTGTCGAACCTGGACTTGAAGACGTGGCGCTGACTCGGCCGAAGAAGCCTCCACGTGGCCCGAGCGCATTCGGTGGTACCTGAGCCTGGCCACGTCACTGTCACGGCTGTAACAGTTGCCCCCCAGCCCGCCATTCCGTCGGGGCGTCGTAGAACGGAACGTCGGGATTAAATGCGGACATGACGTGGGGAGGCGAAGATCTCGCATCATAATTGCCACGATCCTCATCGCCGTCGCTCGATGCGACTGAAAACCTATGGGGAGCCGCCACGCGTCGCCCACTTGCCCGCAATAAATGCGTCTCTTCGAGGCAGAGGCCGTTGCTCTGCTAACGAGGCGTCGATGTCGGGTGTGCGCCCACGTGGCGATCGTCCAGTGGCCCGAGGCGGAATGACGGGTACGATCGCTGTCCGCTGAGTTTGAAAGGGAGGGGACTTTCCAGAACGAGGCATTTTCCCCTTGCTTCGTGGGCGGTTTGCTGCAGGCTAACTCCTGTTGCCCTGCACTCGTCTGGCGTATTTTTGGTGAGTGCCCTCATCTTCTCCGGCTTCCCTCCTTCCCCTTCTTTTTCTTTTCTCTTTGATCCTCCGTTCTTCTCTTTTCCATTGCGCGCCATTGCCATGTCTCTTCCAACCCGGACGAGGCCGGTCCGTCCCGGTCGAGGACTCCATCTTCTTCCTCCTCAGATGAGGAGACAATCCCGGAGGAGATCCGCCGGCGTCTGCAACCCGGGGGTGTCACCATTGGCATCCCTAGGGGGATCCGGCCTCCTCCGGTTGCTCCTGCCGTCCCCCTTCGCTCTCTCCCGGCTCTTCATGCTCTTCCTGCACCTCCTTCTCTTCCCGCCGGTCCCTCCGGTCATGCCTCCACCATGACCAAAGGCGATCTTTCTCTGCTCTGGGATGCTTACGGCATCCCGGGGTCCATTCGCTTGTTTGTTCCGCGGTCTGGGGAGCGCGTCACCATGAGTGGCCCCGGCCGCATAGCCTTCTACGAAGACTTCCTCCTTGGGGGTCTTCGGTTTTCTCTGCACCCCTTCATTCTTTCCTTCCTCAGCCATTTTCGGCTTGTCCCGGCCCAGCTGGCTCCCAATGCCATCCGGGTCATCTTTTCCTTCATTGTCTTATGTCACTTCCACGGGTTCGTTGCCCGTTTCTCCCTCTTCAGGGCCTTGTTCACCTTGAAGAAGTGCTCCACCGATGACGGATGGTGGTATATTTCGCCCCGGCCCAGGTGTCTCCGGTTCGACATCCCTTCCTCGGTGAAGGGCTGGAAGAGCCGGTTTTTCTTCGCCTCGGTCGAAGATGTCGACTGGGCCTGGAGTGAACCGGACCGGACCTCGAACCGGAATTCTCGGGTCGAGTCGGCGGACCAGGAGTCCTACTCCCAGCTCCTGAGCGACGTGGTCCTGGCACTCGACGTTCTGCTTTCGGAGCAGAACCTTTTTGAGGCCGGGTTCAGTCCCATCCGCGAGATTGGTGAGATTCGGCCCCACTTTGACTTCTGCCCCCCTTTTTCTTCATGACCGAGCCGGCTGACTTTCTGTTCCTTTGTGTTGCAGGGATGAAGTTTTCGCTGGAGAACCTCCTGGAGGGCGCAGCCCAGCGAGATGTCACCGAGGTGGACGAGCCCGCGGTGAAGAGGGCTCGTACTGAGGCGAGCCGGGAGGTCGCGGCGGCGACCACACCCAGCCCGATTGCTATCGCTCCCCCGCCCAGGCTGCCCCAGGGCGGGGCTGCTGATGCCTCGGCCGCGTGACCTGGTGGCGCCGCTGCTGAGAGGGCTCCACCGTCTGCAGCTCCATCCGGCGTCGGTCCCGTCATCGTCGCTGCTTCGACAGTGCAGCCGGTGGCCACCGCCGGCCCGTCGACCATGGAAACAGCTGAGGGGGTGGCCAGCGCAGGAGCCGGCCTGACACCTCCGGCACCGGTGATCACCCACCGGGACTCGGTCATCCGCGACAAAGGGCTCGCGGAGAAGATCATGGAGTACGCCTCCACCGCCCGGGACCGCCGAGCTCAGGGCGGCCGGGACTACGCAGATGCCCTGCTCGGGATCCTCCCGCAGCTTTTCACGGTAAGCCCGAGCTCCTTCCTTCCTTTTCTTTCAAGATCTGACTCCTTTCATCCTGGCCTGGTTTGCTCTTGTTGGCGTAGATCGGGAACGACGTTCTCCTACTGAGGAACTTCCCCTTAGGGAACGCACAGAGGGACGCCAAGAAGGAGAAGAAGCTCGGCAAGCTCGCGGCCGACGTCAAAGACCTCATGGAGAAGGGGGTCGAGCTGCGAGCCAACAACCAGGCCCTCCAGTCCGACCTGGCACGTTCTGAGGGGCGGAACAAGGAGCTGGAGGCTTCCTTGTCGGAGGAGCGGGCCGCCCACCAACGCCGCACGGAGGAGGACGTGGCGGAGAAGGCTCGCCTGCAGGCCCACTCCCAGTGGCTGGAGCGCCAGTTGGAGGAGGCCCGGCGAGACGCGAGCACGGCGAGGGACAGGAGTGCGTACATCAACGGACTCCTGGAGGCCGCAAAGCGGGAGGCGCAGGAGGCCGTCCCGAAATTCCGGGCTTCCGACGAGTACACGTCGGAAGTCCGGGAGGCCGCCGTGGACTCCTTCCTGAAGGGGTTCCGGATGTGCCGAGAGAAGGTGGGGGCCCTCTTCCCCGAGCTCGACCTCAGCGAGATGTTGATCGGAGGCAGAAGGCAGGGAGTCGAGAGCAGGGCTCCTGGAGCGACCGACGCAACTCCTGCGGCGCCGTCGACTGGCGAAGCTGCGGTTCCAGAGCAGTCTCAAGAGCCGGCCGCCGCAGAAGTCGAGGATGCGACGCCTGCGCCCCCGGCAGAGGGCTCCGACCCTGCACCCCACTTAGCCCGGCGGCTCCTTCCTGTTTTGTAGTGTCTTTTCTTTTTCTTCTTCTGTATTTTCTTTCTTTGGGGACTCCCGGTCTGTCGGGACTCCCAGCTTGTACTGATCCTTTGTATTAATGGAAATTTTGGTTTGATAAAATTTCGAGTTCATTCCATCTCACCTTTCTTTTTCCTTCTTTCTGAGATGTTGGTATGGAATGCTTGAAGCGATTGTAGGCCTGGTCCTTCCATTGCTCAAATCGAAGGTTGGGGCCTCCCGGATCGCGTGGCGGCAAAGTAGGCCTTAAGCGGATCCGTCTTTGGGATCGGCCCCATACTTGCGCAGGCGACATGGTTTCCGCACCGCCTTCCAGGCCGAAGCCCAGGATCTCCGGACTGAGTTCGATGCCGCAGGCTTTCTCAAGCCTTACGCGGCTTGCTGAGCTGTTCTCCGGGCTTTCGTGGACGAACTGGGTTCCACGCCACCTTCCAGGCCGAAGCCCAGGATCTTCGGACTGAGCTCGATGCCGCAGGCTTTCTCAAGCCTTGCGCGGTTTGCTGAGCTGTTCTCCGGGCTTGCATGGGCGAACTGGGTTCCGCGCCACCTTCCAGGCCGAAGCCCAGGATCTCCGGACTGAGCTCGATGCCGCAGGCTTTCTCAAGCCCTGCGCGGTTTGCTGAGCTGTTCTCTGGGCTTGCATGGGCGAACTGGGTTCCGCGCCACCTTCCAGGCCGAAGCCCAGGATCTCCGGACTGAGCTCGATGCCGCAGGCTTTCTCAAGCCTTGCGCGGTTTGCCGAGCTGTTCTCCGGGCTTTCTTGTCGAAGTGAGAAGGGAGTGTTTGAAGCGGGGGAACTTTATTACAGGAGCAGGGAACCTTACATTACTGATAGTACATCCTCAGGTTCGAGGCATTCCACGTCCGGGGGAACCTGGCACCTCCCAATTCTTCCAAGTAGTAGGCGCCATGAGGGAGGGCCTCTGTCACCTGATATGGGCCTTCCCAGTTGGGTGAGAGCTTGCCGCATTCCCATGGTTGGGAAGCTTCAGCGCGCCGGAGGACCAAGTCTCCGGGACGGAAAACCTTCGGCCGCACCCGGGAGTTGTAATACCTGGCCACGCGTTGCCTGTACGCTGCCATTCGAATTCGGGCTTTGTCCCTCGTTTCCTCGAGGAGGTCAAGGTTGAGCATCATCCTGGCTGGGTTTTCTGTCTCGTCATATTGCTCCACACGCAGTGTGGGTAGGCTGAGCTCGATCGGGATGACTGCCTCGACTCCGAAGACGAGGTTGAACGGGGTTTCGTCGGTGGCCGTCCTCGGGGTGGTGTGGTATGCCCAGAGGATGCTGGGGAGCTCGTCGGCCCACCTGCCCTTGGCCTGGTCCAGCCGCGTGCGGAGGCCCTGAAGAATGGTCCTGTTCGTGACTTCGACCTCCCCATTGGTCTGGGGGTGCGCCACTGAGGTGAAGCGATGCTTGATGCCGAGGTCGCTGCAGAATTCTTCGAACTCCTGGCAGTCGAACTGGCGCCCGTTGTCAGTGACCACGGTGTGGGGGAGGCCGAAGCGGCAGACGATGGACTTCCAAAAGAACTTGGCGACATTTGCTTCGGTGATTCTCGCCAAAGGTTCGGCATCGACCCACTTCGTGAAGTAGTCGATGGCCACTATCAAGAATTTCCGCTGGCCAGACGCCGGCGGGAATGGACCCAGGAGGTCCATCCCCCACTGGGCGAACGGCCAGGGGGCTGAGAGCTGGGAGATTGGGTTGGAGGGCTGCCGCTGCACCGTGGCGTGACGCTGGCACCGGTCGCATTTCTTCACGAAGTCGGCGGCGTCTTCCTTCATCGTCTCCCAGAAGTAGCCCTGACGGAGGGCCTTGTATGCCAATGCCCTGCCCCCCACGTGGTTCCCGTAGACGCCTTCGTGGATCTCTTGGAGCACAAGCTTGGCTTCCGTGGGTCCTACGCACTTGAGGAGGGGGTAGGAGTAGGATCTTCGATACAACTGCCCATCCATCAGGACGAACTGCACGGCCTTCTTCCTGATAAGGCGAGCCGCCTCGCGGTCCTCCGGCAGAGTGCCATCGGTGATGTAAGCAGTGTACTTGTCTATCCAGCTGGGTTCATGGCTGACCTGGTGGACCTCCACCGGTGCTTCGAGGCTTGGGACCTCAAGGCGCTCTACATGGGCACGTCCTAGCATCGTGTCCGGCAGGGTTGCCAGTCGAGAAAGAGTATCCGCGCGGGCGTTCTCCCTGCGGGGGATATGGAAGATGTTGAAGCATCGGAATCTGGACGCGCCCTCCTTGACGAGCTCCAAGTATTTCGCCATTTGGGGGTCGTGTGCGGCGTACTCCCCGGACACCTGCCCCGTCACGAGCTGGGAATCAGTGAAAGCCTTGAGGTTGGTTACGCCCAGCTCGCGGGAGACTCTCAGTCCGGCAAGAAGTGCCTCGTACTCCGTCTGGTTATTTATCGCGGGGAATTGGAAACGGAGTGCGCATTCGGCGACGACCCCGTTGCTGTTGGCAAGGATGAGCCCAGCCCCGCTCCCGTCGGAGTTCAAGGCTCCGTCTACATGGAGGATCCAGGTGTCCTCTCCGGGCTCGTCGGTGCCTATCTCCATCGACCGGCCTGAGGAGCCTTCCTCAGGCTCCTTGCCCAAGCCTGCACATTCGACCAAGAAGTCGGCCAGCACCTGTGCCTTCATGGCCGACCTTGGCCTGTACGTAATGTCGAACTTGCTGAGTTTCAGTGCCCACTTTGCCAATCATCCCGAGGTATCGGGTCGGCTGAGCACTGCTTTCAGCGGTTGATCCGTCAGGACAGCGATGGGGTGCGCTTGGAAATAAGGCCCGAGACGCTGGGCAGACACTATTAGCGCAAAAACAAGTTTCTCGGGCCGAGAATACCTGAGCTCCGCGTCACGGAGAAGTCTGCTGGTATAGTACACCGGCCGCTGGGCCCTCTGGCCGTCGGTTCGAACCAAGACTGAGCTGACGACTTCTGGGGTAACCGCTAGATAGAGGATAAGCTCCTCTCCCTCCTCGGGCCTGGACAGCAATGGTGGCGATGCGAGGGTCTTCTTCAGCTCCTCGAAGGCCTGCTGGCATTCCTCGGTCCAAGCAAAGTCATTCATCTTCCTCAGTACCTTGAAGAAGGGATGGCAACGATCCGCCGACCTGGAGATAAAACGGCTGAGGGCCGCAACTCGGCCGGTTAGTTGCTGCACTTGCTTCTTGGAGGCGGGCTGCTCCATATCCAGGATGGCCTGGACCTTCTCCGGGTTGGCCTCGATTCCTCTTTGAGTCACCATAAATCCTAGGAATTTCCCGGCGGAGACGCCAAAGGCATACTTCGCCGGGTTCAGCTTCATCTGATGGCGTCGGAGGTTGCCGAAGGTCTCCGCCAAGTCAGCCACATGATCCGACTCGGGTTTGCTCATTACCAGCATGTCGTCCACGTACACCTGCATGTTGCGGCCGATCTGGTCTTTGAAGATTCTATTGACCAGGCGCTGGTACGTTGCCCCCGCGTTCTTGAGGCCAAATAGCATCATCCTGTAGCAAAAAGTTCCGCGGTCAGTTATGAAGGCGGTGTGCTCTTCGTCCTCCGGGCTCATTCGGATCTGGTTGTATCCGGAGAAGGCGTCCATGAACGACAGGAGGCGATGCCCTGAGGTGGTGTCGACCAGCTGGTCGATCTTTGGAAGAGGGAAGCTATCCTTTGGGCAAGCTCGGTTGAGGTCGGTGTAATCCACACAGATCCTCCACTTACCATTACTCTTTCTTACCATGACCACGTTTGCCAGCCAGCTGGGGTACTGGACCTCTCGGACAAAACCGGCGGCGAGGAGCTTCTCCACTTCCTCGTTGATCGCCTTCTGCCTCTCCATGGCGAAGCTTCTCTTCTTCTGACGGACCGGGCGGCAATTTGGGTCCACGTTTAGCCTGTGCATGATGACCTCGGGCGGGATGCCCGGCATGTCAGCTGCTGACCAGGCGAACACGTCAGCGTTGGCACGGAGGAACTCCAGCAGGCGGGTTCGTTCTTCCTCAGGGAGCTGGGCCCCGACTTGCACCGTCTTCAGGGGATCCGAACCGAGGGGAAAAGTCAGCAGGCGCTCCATGGGTCCTCCCCTGGGTTCCTTCTCTCTCAGATCGAGGTCGTCGATATCATGGGCGAGCTCCGGGCTCCTGGCGCCCAGGACCGTCTGAAGGCAGAGCGGGACTGGCTGGGTCGTCCCCTTCATCTCTCCGAGCCCGGAAGGCGTGGGGAACTGTATCAACAGCCTTCTTGTGGAGATGGTGGCGTCCAGTTGGTTGAGCCCGGGACGCCCGAGGATGGCGTTGTAAGGCGAGGGGAGCCTGACGACGGTAAATGTTATTAAGACGGTCGCCTGCCGGGGTGGGGATCCGGCGGTGACCGGGAGAGTGATCTCCCCCTCGACCCCCACGGAGTTCCCCGTGAAACCTACCAGGGGGGTGTGCACCGGCTTCAGCTGATAGTGGGACAAGTTCATGCGGGAGAAAGCATCGTAAAAAAGTATGTCAGCCGAGCTTCCACTATCAACCATGATTCGATGTACAGGATGCTTCGCAATGGTCATCTCGACCACCACGGCATCGTTGTTTACATTATCATTTCCCTCCCCCCCCGGGGAGGGATTACATCCTCCGGGTTCCCGACTTCCCGGGTTCTCTTCGTCGCTCGACCGGACCCGCGTGAGATCATGCCCACGGGCTTCTCTGTTGGGCGGTTGTCGATCACAGGGACGGGCGGTAAGGCCGCGAGCGGCTGCCCTTCAGAGGGGGCCTCGTTCTTGATGAACTTCCTGAGGTAACCCCTCTTAATCAGCTCCTCGATCTCCCGCTTCAAGTGGCGACACTCCTCCGTGTCGTGCCCGTGCTCATGGTGGAACTGGCAGTACTTCGATTTGTCTCGGACGGCTCTCGGGTTCTGAGGAGGAGGTCGGCGGTGGTAGCGCTCGCCCTCGATTTCCATGAGGATATTCGTCCGAGGTGCGAGGAGAGGGGTGTACCTCCGCTCGGGAGTGGCCTCGCCCCTCGGCCTTGGATTCGGGCGAGGGTTGGCAGACGGCCCGGGCCTCCGAGCTCCCGGGGCGTTCCTCGGGAGCGGCTTCTTCGGAGTCTTCCCGTCTAACTCTCGACGGGTGCGGTCAGCCTCCTCCGCTCGGATGTATTTATGGGCGCGGAGGAGGAGCTCGGAGTACGTCCTGGGCGGCTTCTTGTCCAGGGAGTAGGTCAGGCGGGACGTCTTGAGCCCGCGCTTCAAAGCCAGCATGGCGACGGGCTCGTCCAAGCTGTAGATCTCCAGGGCCGCGGTCTTGAACCGGGTGATGTAGTCCCGGAGTAGCTCCTGGTCCTGTTGGCGGATGGAGAAGAGGTTGTCCACCTCTCTCGGCACCTTTCGACAAGCGTCGAAGTGTGCCACGAACCTTCCTTCCAGCTGATGGAAGGAGCAAATAGATCCGGGCTCGAGGCGGGTGAACCAGACTCGAGCGACCTTCTGGAGGGTTGCCGGGAAGGCGATGCACAAAAGAGCGTCGGTGGCCCCCTGGACCCTCATGAGGGCTTTGTAGCTCTCCAGATGGTCTAGAGGGTCGGTGGTCCCGTCGTAGGGATCCACCTGCGGCATGCGGAACCGTTTCGGGATTGGTTCCACCTGGATTTCTTCGGAGAAAGGGGGGCGGGAGTCGTAGCTCGCCGGGTCTGCCGACGAGTTCTGCAGGTCGGCAAATCGGCGGGCGAACTCCGCCAGCTTGCGCTCATGCTCCTCCAGGCGCCTCTCGGCCTGGCGCCTGATGGCTTCGTCGGTGGAGTCTTCCACCGAGACTGCAGGTGAAGGGGGTGCCGATCGATCTCGGCGCGAGGTCTGGCCTCGGCGTCGCTTGCTGCGATGCGCCGTTTCGGCTCCGTCGGCTGGGGATCGGCTCTCGTGATCCTCCGAGCTGGAGTAGTTTCTCATTGCGGGAGCCTGGTGGCTCCCCCGGGGGTTGGAGGCGGCCCTCGGATGGGATGGCCTGCCCTGGATGGAGTGCAGGCTCCCATGCTGCCCCGCGGCTCGGGCCGCGGGGGTCCCTGGCTGCGGCTGGGTGGCCAGGGAGCGTTGCTGGTGCTGAAGCTGCCGGACCGCTGAGGTCAAGGTCTGCAGCTGCTAGATGACGACCGTAAGGGGTCCGTCCGCCGGGGTAGGCTGCTGTGCAAGAGGAGGGGGAGCCGGATGCTTCCTCTCCGGGCTGAGGGCCCCTGGAGGGGAGTGAACCTCCCCCACGCGGCTGGTGGATGCCTCGCGGCCACGAGTGACCACCATCGTCAGAGAGCGCGACACCTGCAGAAAGCTGGCCCCCGCTCGGGTTTGGTGTCCTGCTCCCCTTCCTGGCGCGCCAATCTGTTGCCGCTCCCGTCGTCGCGCCCGTGCCATGGATCCGCCGATCCCTCCTGACCGCCTGGCGAAGGAGCCTCCCTGACTGCGGCGAACCTGCAAGAAAGGGGTTAGAAGACCCTGGCCGAGGATCCCGGCGAGGGAACTCCGACGGTCAAGTCAGTAGACGACGAGAAGGAACAGACTCTCTAGACAGACCCCCGAAAGGGTTCCAGACTTAGAGAGTTTACTAGTGAGAGAGACGCTCTGGGGACCAGAATCTCGGTTGGGCCTCCTTGCCGAGCTCACGCCCAGTGATTCCCTCTCGGGATCTCTGGTTTTTACTCTCCGGAGCGAGGCCTTTTGCCGTTGCTTCTCCTTTGTCCCCAGGTTTGTTCGCTTACCTCCGTTGTCCCCAGATTCCTCCCTCTTTATCTCATTTCGTCGTACGCTTGTCTTTTCCTCCTGGGAGACTCCCCTCCCCTGTCTTCTTCTCTTTTCCCTTTTCAGTGAAGGGGGGGCAGGCGGCTTTCCGACCTCGTCCGCCGAGCCCAGCAGGGAAAAGGCAAAGACAGGAGAGAAAAAGAGAGGGCGGCGCTACAAGGCGGCCGGTCAGGCCTCGGGCCCAGCAAGAGCGCTCTCTCTCCCAAGCGTGGGCGCCATCCATCTATAGGGCCTGTTCTGTCAGAATCGTGCCCCTCGGCTGTGGAGCTTGTCGGGTCGATGCAAGTGATGTTCCGCGTGCCGCCGCCCTCCGTACGGGGCACCGTCTGGGATTCATACGGCCCGAGGGGTGGCCTCGGGGTTTGCGACTCTTCCTTGAGATCTTCTCCGTACGGGCGGCCTGACCTCGGCCGAGGTGGACCCGTCTCCGGGGGCCACCTGGCGAAGAGTGAAGGATCCGCCGACCTCGGCCTAGGTGGACCCCTCCCGGGTGGACACCTGGCAAGGTGGAAGGAGATCGCCTTGACTCGGCCGAGGTGGACCCATCTCCGGGAGGCCACCTGGCAGGGGGGCGAGGGACCAGCCGACCTCGGCCTAGGTGGACCCCTCCCGGGCGGACACCTGGCAAGGTGGCAGGAGATCGCTTGGACTCGGCCGAGGTGGACCCGTCTCCGGGAGGCCACCTGGCAAGGGGGCGAAGGACCAGCCGACCTTGGCCTAGGTGGACCCCTCTCGGGTGGACACCTGGCGAGGTGGCAGGAGATCGCCCGGACTCGGCCGAGGTGGACCCGTCTCTGGGAGGCCACCTGGCGAAGGGTCGACCGACCTCGGCCCGGGCGGACTCCTCCTGGTTGGACACCTGGCGAGGTGGCAGGAGGCCACCTGGCGAGGTGGCAGGAGGCCTCCTGGCTTTGGCCGACCTCACTTGGGCGGATATCTCTGGGCTTGGGCGCCATCGAGTTGGTAGAGGAGCTCCGATCCGAGCTCGACCTCGGCGGGGCAGTTTGCCTTAGAGAATTGTCGGGCGCTGTAGTCTTGTCGAACCTAGACTTGAAGACGTGGCGCTGACTCGGCCGAAGAAGCCTCCACGTGGCCCGAGCGCATTCGGTGGTACCTGAGCCTGGCCACGTCACTGTCACGGCTGTAACACCATCAAACTGCATCAAGCTCGCCTTTCTCTCCGGGGGCTCCCTCCCACCTCTCGTCCTTCTCCTCCCCCTTCTTCTTCGGGTCCGGGAGCTAAGTGACCGGACCGCCTCGTCCATCGTGTATCACGAAGGGGAGAAGACTAGCGAGGCTTTGGGCCGAGTGCGGGAGCTCTCCTTTCAAGGCGTTGACGGTGGGCTTCCAACCGTTTCAGGCTCCTGTCAGCAAGGTTTCCGTTCCTCGGTTGAGGGGCCCCATCTGACTGGTGTAAACGAGGTTTCGTGTGTCACTGCAGGCCGTACTGGCGCCCCCTATAGGGCACGGCATGCGCAGTCGTAGTGGCGATCTTGCAACCCGTGTCCCTGCTTCCCCGAGGCTTCGCATAATAGGGTTGACTTCGGCTGAGGTGGACCCGTCTTCGGGTGCCAGCTGGCGAAGGAGCAGGAGGGCCCGACTCGACCTCGGCCGAGGTGGACCCATCTTGGGGTGCCACCTGGCGGGGGAGCGAGGAGTCGCCAGCTTCGACCGAGATGGACCCCTCCTGGGTGGACACCTGGCGGAGCGGCAGAGAGGTGCTCGACTTCGGCCGAGGTAGACCCGTCTCCGGGTGCCACCTGGTGAAGGAGCAGGAGGACCCGGCTCGACCTCGGCCGAGGTAGACCTGTCTCGGGGTGACACCTGGCGAGGGAGCGAGGGGCCGACAGCTTCGGCCGAGGTGGACCCCTCCCGGGTGGACACCTGGCGGAGCGGCAGAGAGGTGCTCGACTTCGGTCGAGGTGGATCCGTCTTCGGGTGCCAGCTGGCGAAGGAGCAGGAGGGCCCAGCTCGACCTCGATCGAGGTGGACCCGTCTTGGGATGACACCTGGCGTGGGAGCGAGGGGCCGACAGTCTCGGCCGAGATGGACCCCTCCTGAGTGGACACCTGGCGGAGCGGCAGAGAGGTGTTCGACTTCGGCTGAGGTGGACCAGTCTTCGGGTGCCAGCTGGCGAAGGAGCAGGAGGGCCCGGCTTGACCTCGGTCGAGGTGGACCCGTCTTGGGGTGACACCTGGCGAGGGAGCGAGAGGCCGACAGCTTCGGCCGAGGTGGACCCCTCCTGGATGGATACCTGGCGGAGTGGCAGAGAGGTGCTCGACTTCGACCTAGGTGGACCCGTCTCCGGGTGCCACCTGGCGAAGGAGCAGGAGGGCCCGGCTTGACCTCGGTCGAGGTGGACCCGTCTTGGGGTGACACCTGGCGAGGGAGCGAGAGGCCGACAGCTTCGGTCGAGGTGGACCCCTCTTGGATGGACACCTGGCGGAGCGGCAGAGAGGTGCTCGACTTTGGCCGAGGTGGACCCGCCTTCGGAAACCACCTGGTGGAGGAGCAGAAATACTTCTTCCCGAATGGGAGATCTTTTGAAAAAAAATCCATGTGGTACTGACTGTGTCTAGCTGGACCTGACACGCGCCCCACGTCAGCGATGTAGCAATATCAATCCCAAAAATAGAATGAATTTAATTTTAAAATCTAATCTGAATCCATGAATTCTTAAAAATAAGTTAAATTGGATTTAAATGAATTGGATTGAATCAGGTTATGGATCAATTCGATCCATTTGTAATCTTATTTTGCATCCAAACGCAAACCATCAATCCCTGAGATGTGGCCCGGTCCAAAGCAAATGTTATGGTATAGATGTGGGCTCGGCCTGAGGTTCACATGCGGGACATACTGATCGTATTAAAAGGCCCGAACAACTTGACGCGGGAGTGGCGAGAGCGCCGGCCCAAGCCCTTCCCTATTTGGTCCCCGCCCTCCTGGCCTGATCTTGAAAGCACACCTACGTCGCAAGTGCAGCTCTGCTGGTTTGGACTAAACTCCGCTGGGTAGTAGGTGGAAAGGGAGATAAAAAGAAAAGATATCCTACTGACCGCTGCGTCTTCATACGTACCCAAAGCCCAAGCAGCGGGATCGGGAAGAAAATCTCGACTTCCAGGTCGCCTTCTCCTCCTCCTTATCATCTCTTCTTTCTGGTGAGCCTCAAGTCCGGAGCTCATGTGTTAGGTTTTGAGCATTCTTGCCTTCTTAGCCAAGAGAATGGTGGCTTTGGCGATATTCTCGACGGGTTTAACCGCAAAAAGTTTCTTGCCCTTTCCCCCTTTTCGTTTCTTAATGCTTCGTAGTTCTTGATTTGTTCCAAAATTGAAATTTTTAGGCTTTCTTGATTTCTGGTATGTGATTTGGCTGGGGATTTCAGGCTTATGTGGACGTTCTTTGATTTCCATGATGATAATGTGGCTCCGATTGTGCAAGATCCGAACCTTCTCCCCTTTTTGTTCTTGTCCCTCTCTCGTCCGGTCGTTTTCTATAACGTTTTGTTGTTCAAGAATTGGACCTTGAGGGGTTTGTGCAAGTTATCTGTCTCTTGGATTTCCCTCGTCCTAATTCTCCAAAAAGAAAACATGTTCTTGAATTTGAGAAGGGGTGCATCTTGATTCTTGATTTCAGCTCTTGGGATTTCTTTGAACTGTTTTATTTATTGGTTGCGAGAATTGTTTCTGCTGCATTACCGGAGATCTTGTGGCCGAAATGAGTTTTGTTGTTTGACATTGAACTTTTCTGGTTCTCATCCGATACAGTAGGGCAACCTAATCTCACCTTTAAGGATTTTGTTGCATATAGTTAATTGAAAAAATGAGATGGAAATTGAAATTATTTTGTTTTTGCTACTATTTCTCATTATTGGAATGTAATCGTTACTTTCCAGTGAATTTGTCTACCAATGTAGTGCAATTTCTACTTTCAAGCAAATTTCTTCCGCTATTCTAGTGTAATTTCTACCTGCTTGTCATTTA
Organism: Areca catechu; assembly: GCA_021397845.1. NCBI lineage: Eukaryota > Viridiplantae > Streptophyta > Magnoliopsida > Arecales > Arecaceae > Areca > Areca catechu. The sequence goes on along the minus strand of CM038039.1, from coordinate 54,203,325 downwards.
TGGGTGAAGTTCATGTGCAAAAGTGGAAAAGAATACCAGCAGGTTGCAGTACAATCTGTTGATTCATCCAATACACAAATGTAGAATTTTGACGTGATAGGCCACTAGGGGTCAATTTAGAATAGGACAGGAATGCCACCATACCGAGTCAAACCCAGGACATCTTCATAGAGGAGAGCTGTGCTGAACATCTGAGATATGTCCGGTTGGCCAGGGTCATTTAGATTTGTAGTTTATGTTTGGCCTGAATTGTGATTGATTCTTATTTGCCGATACAAAAACTCACTAAGTTCCTCTACTATTTTACTTTTTTCTTGATACAGTTTGTCTAAATTGAAGAATTTTGGTGGTTGCTGTGCTGTTTTGAACAGTCTATTTGAACCTTGTAGCTTTTGAACTCCATGGAAGAGTATTTCATCCTTCACAATTTGTTTTCTTTTTTGATGCTTTGTCAGATTGAATCTAAAACTTACCAATGCTTTCAGGGAAAATATTCTGGATCTTCTCCAACGTTTTCGCCGTGATCGACATGTACTTCTTAATTTTATCCTTTCTGGTAGCTTGATCAAGAAAGTTGTAATGCCACCAGGTGCAGTTTCCTTGGATGATGTTGACATAGATCAAGTCAGCATTGATTATGTTCTTAACTGTGCTAAGAAAGGTAGTGGATCTTAATTGTTTTCCTCAATAAGCCTCATAAAACTATACCAATATCATTTAAGTAAGACTAGAGGGGCATTTGGTGATGTAGGTGAAACACTTGATTTGTCGGAAGCCATTAGACTTTATCATGACAGCCTTGATTATCCTTCAATGGTGAGCTGTTATATTATTTTGCATAACTTCTTGATTGTAAGCTTGAAGAATGCTTTGAATTTGTTTCACATGTCAATGCTACTAACCATATTTTTATGCTACTTCCCAGCTCCCTAGGGCGTGATTTAAGCTTAGCAACCATATAAGAAAATATTACTGTCAGTTATTTGGTTTGATCTGTGGTATTTTCAGTCTTACAATTGTTTAAGTTAGATGCAATGAAATAGGCCATAACTTGCTATAAATTGTTTTAGAATGCTCTCTATCTTTTCATCTAAATTTATTATTTCATCTTGGTTATGCTATCATAGTTTTTGGTATAATAATTTTTTCCATAAAATTTAGTGTGCATAATATTGATAATAAAATAACTCCATTTTAGGCATGGTGGTTCACTTAATCCCCTGGACTTCCTAGGTAAGCAAGTGCTCTACTTCCTACATTTGTTGCAGAGATTTAATCTATTTTGTTAGGGACACGAACTTTTTGGTTACACATATCAAGACAACTATAATGGTCTCTTTTCTCTGATCACTTCACTGTATGTTAAAAGTAACCTGCAAACGATGTTGACCTGGTCAGCAAAGGACTAGTTCTTGTTGCTTTATGTGATCTTGAGTCTTGACATTGTTGATTAGTCTCTAGAAATTTGGATAAAAAAGTTTATTGTTTAGTTTTTGTCAAAACTGAGGCTTGATTAGCGAACTAGATGCCAGAATACCTATATGCTTTTAAGAGAATGCATGAGATATAAAAAAGGGACCCTAATGTGGTAACAGAATTTTTAGGGACTCCCTCCCTGCCTTCCCGAATGAACAGAAAGCAACATTAAATGAACCATAGAAGCTGGCATCTAGAACTTTCCAGGTTGAAAAATTTCAAGAAATTATAAAATTTTGTGACTGTGATCCTATCTCAATTTTCATAGAGTTGAGCAACACTTCACAATTCACATTGATCTATGATACTATTTCCTGTCCTTGTCATTTATTTGTGCAGTTTCAGCTAGCCTTCCAATATGTCTCATCAACATCTAAATACTGACATTGTAATTGTCCTCTATGAGAAAGTGATTGATCCATTGTCCGTGCAAATTATTCCGTATCTATGCTTCCACATCTTTTGTTGGATGATAATGCACGGGATATTTAAATATTTATTAACTTGCTTTTCAAATATCTTTTATCAGAGCAATACAGGGTCTATAGAAGAGTTCTTTTTGTCTACAAAACCTGAATCTTCAGGGCCAGCACCAACACGGACGCCACCACCAATACCTGTCACCACACCAGTACCTATTTCAACAACTTTTTCAAAGTCACAGTCATTTCAATCATCACATGAGCAGGAATTAACTGTAGATGATATTGAAGATTTTGAAGATGAAGAAGTCGATGACTTCAGGATTGCCAGAAGGCAGCCAAACAATGCTAGCAGCCTTTTATTGCAATTGCCATCATTTGCTACAGGTAAATATGAATAGAAATCTTGTATCTATGTTATGTTCGATGGATTTGTACCAGTTTGAAACTAATACATCTGACAGCACTGGTGTAAAAAATTGCTGCAAGGAGACTTTTCACCTATGCAATATATGGGAGGGCATCTCATGCTTTTTTTTTTTAAAAAAAAATTTTTTTAAGATTTTTTCTCGGCATTGGGCCACACAGTGGGATAGTTCTCTCCTAGTACTCCTAAACACTCCAACCTTGATGAAGGCTGGATCGAATCATCCAGGGCCTTTCATAATCTCAAAAATAGATTTAGAAAATACAATCTCATAGCTAAATTGCTAGAGTTGTATCATCAAATGAATAGATATTCTAATGGTACATGATACTATAAGAAAGGTAATAGAATAATTTGTTTCCGTTGGGCAATTGATTCAACTGCAATATTAGCTCTTTCTCTCAATTGCCTTGACAGACAAATTGGCATGCTTCTCATTTTCACCATTAGAAGAAAAAATGCAGGAGAACAAAGGAAAGAGGGGAAAAAGGTGGACATGAGTTTAAATTAAAAACTCATGGATCTAACCAATTAACATTTTTGTGTTGTTCTACATTTAGATTTCAACAATGACTAATGGAGAGATATTTGTTCCATCAAAAAAAAAAAAAAGTTGAGGCTTCCAAGTAATCAAAACTTTAAAACTATGTTTGATCCTGAGGGAACTGTTGATCAACTTGGATTGTTTGATCACAAATCAAGAAATCATTCCTTGTTCATAAAGTGGAATGTCAGCTTATACATGATCATTTAATCACGAAAATCCTTTTTCTTTATTGACTGTCTGGTTGTACTGAAAGTGTGTTATTGTTCACTAGTCATAGCACACAGGTTTGTATAGTTAAGGATAACCTAGTAATCTTTATTTTATTTTTTTAATCTGTGTTCTGATACCAAACGCAACAATTGGTGAATTTTTTTAATAATATTTTTTGAAGTGTTGTTTTAAGTAATATCAATATCTAATAGTCCATTTTAGGCATTTTTTTGGTTGGAGGCCCTTTTTGTGATTAAGTTTTGGAAAGTTAGGTGCTGTTATACATCAATTTCTAGGTGGATTTATGTTCCTCATTTTGTTTCTTTATTTCTTCTTAACTGTTTGAGACTCTGATTAGGAAAGGGCTAGTCAGCCTTGTGTTGAACCATAAAAGGAAGCTTTACTTGTCTCCTTGGGCGAAGGGTTTGTTCAAATCCTTTTATAATGTTCTCAAGTTCATGAGGAACTGCTAAGGACTTGTATAAGTGCTGTTCCCCAAATTTAGTAAAAATCCTGAATCATTCAATAATAGTTAGAGGTTTTGATTTTCTTCTCTGGTGTTGTGATTCAATGACTTGAGGGTCAGATTCTTTCCCTCTTATGTTCAATGTCTAGATATTTTGGTGCGATGTTGTCTCTTTCTAATATCTTTCTTGCAGCTTCTTTTCTTCTTCCTTGTGTTTAAACCCACCCTCATATAAACCTTTTAGAAATTAGAACATCATCAAACCCATAATCCATAATTATTTTTTGCCTCTGTGACATTTTACTCGTCTTTGCTCAAAATTTTATATCCACTTAAAACAAAATCTCGGGCTATTTTTAGTTTCAGGTGTACATAATATTTTCCTTATCTCTTAAGACAAACCTTGAAATTAAACTGCAAGCATTTAAATTCTGAGCAAAGACTTACCTGCTATATAAATTTTGCAAGTGGATTCCAACTCAAACAGTTCAAGTTAAAGAAAGTTTTAGATTCAAAAAGAAATTCCCATAAGTGCAACTTTTGTTATTCAAAATCCATGTCAAAATCTTTAAGATTTTTGTTCCCCACACCTTCCTACATCATGTTTTGATTTTAAAAGGCTTATTATTTGGATCATCCACAATCATTCTCACTTTGAATTACATGACTTTCTATCTTCATATCTTAAGTCTGGTCTTCATATACTTTGCCACTAAAGATACGCATCATGGCTTGGTTGTCATAAAACATTCTTATGGAGTGCCTACCATAATCTTATCCCTTCCAGTGAAGTCTTTAACTATACTAATGCATATTTAGATAAATGCCCACTCAACTTCTGCATCGGATTTCCTGCGAACACTATATTTTTTAATTCTTTCAACTATAGAAACTTTGTATGTTTGTACAACATACCATTTTTCATTTGCTAGAACAATGGTAACAACTAATAAGGGCCTATAAGGAATATCAGAATCCAGAAGATGAAAAATTGAAGAAAAAATATCAGATGAGCAAGAGAATTCAGATTGATCCATATCCAACCTGCTCCGGCTTTTATTTGAGCGAAGCTCATACCTATAGTTTGGGTCCATGAGCCTTGATCTTATTTTTTTAGCAATCTGACATGGGATTTATTTTTCCATGCCACATTACCTACAACCAAATGGGACCCTGGAGTATTTTTACAAATTCTATGAAATATTTACTTGGGAGGAATATTCGAAAATAAATATTTTCATGTTCTTTCTTTAAAGAAAAAAAAATCTTTCACGTTAATTGGATAATTGGAGATTAGCAAAAGAGCAAATGTGTTCCCAAAAAATCCAGTTTGTTCTCAATTAGGATGCTTGGATCATAGTTGAATCAATTTTCAGGTTCTCTCCCTATTCCTGGAAATCCCATTACAAGCTATGCAAATGAATGTAATTACGGTTTCCTTTTTTTGCGCTAAAAGGGCTATATGTCAAATCATTATCTTTCAGGTTATGTTACATCTTCATCCTCTCTAAGGCAGCTTTTTAATACTCTGACAAAGAGATCTTATATAATCCCAGGTATCCATGTTTTCTGCTAAAATTGACAATTCAGTTTGCAACCTAACAAGCCTTCCATTGATATGGATTCATTTTGCTAATCCATTTCCGAAATCATTTCTATATTTTTCTTGATGTATTTTCAACAAACCATGGTAGTTTTCTCTTTTGTCGTAGCAGATGAAACAAGACCTGAAAATCGGTCTTGAAGTCTAGTTTTTGACCTTTAATTATACAATGCATGCTTTAATTCATGGAGAATTCTCCCTGCTTTTCCTAGGGAGCTGAGGTTAGCTTCTAGTCCCTCTACAGTGTAATCCCTTTATGCTTTCATTTCTTAAATAAAATCCATTCCAGTGATTCTATGCACTTATGTTAGAGATCCATCTTTATTGATTTTATAGCATCTATTTTTCGGTCTATTCTATTTCAGAAACTTGTCATTTCTTTTTCTTTTCATCTGATCTGTAACGTGTAAACTTTTATTGCCATTAAATAATTTCTTTTAATCCAATAATATACATATTATCCCCCCAAACATCTCTTGATTCTCCTGTCTATTACCACTTGCATCTGACAAAACTTTAAAAAAGATTTGACAGTAGCTCTCTGATAGACATGATATTGACTAATTAGTTGTTTTTATTATCAAATTCTGGTTCAATTTCCCATTTTCTAGAACAAACTTCTTGCAATTTCTGCATTTCCTTCATGTACAGTAAATCACCTTCATACCTAGAGGCATGTCCTATATATTAACTTCCTCCGTGGTAAGATGTTCAAGAAACAAGAAACTTGACCACTCATGTTTGCTTGAACAAAATATAGCTTAATCTAACACCAAGATTATGAAGTAGGTTTTCTTATTGTTCTGTGGAAATAGAAAGTTGAAATTGTAAACTTCTGTTTTCTGGTAGTGAAATTGTAAACTTTTGTTGTGCTGCTGTGAAATTATAAAAGTTTATATCCTCATTAATGTATGCTATCTGTATTGAGGAGTAAAACCAACAGTTTCACCTTTCTTGTTCTTTGTATGGAAGATAAACCCAATGGTCTCATCCTATTACAGCAATCTGGGCTGAGCATCCAGTCATCCATTATACAATTTAACAGATCCTTCCAGAACTATGATAGATAAATTGAGTTTTGATAGTTGCTTATAGGCAGGCCTATGCATTTCTTCTGCAGAACTGCGGAGATTACTTTTGGCTATAACACTGCATCGCAAGTATGTAATGCTCTGGAGTTGGCCTCAAGAAATGGAATGAAGTCATCAGAGGGAAGGACCATAAAAATTTCTTCTTCTCCTACAGAGATTAGTTAATTAATATTGGGCAGTGATGCAGTAGGTGGGTGAAGAGTAGGAGAGATAATAAGATGAAGGAGGATTTGGAAAGTAGGCCATAAAAAGGGAGAAAAGGGGGTCAACCAAGTGGGAAGGTCACCAAATAACATGAATAAAATAATAGAGCCAGGGTAGGTAAGAAGGGATACTTTAGTGAAAATTTTTCACTCGTGCATTTAGTGTATGTAATTGAAGATGGGTCCTACTAGAGATCTACCATATGGACTAACCATTCGAAGGCTGTCTTTTCATGAAAACCTTGAATTATGAAAGTGAACTTATTGGAATAATAGCACTCACATAATGTATTATCTGATTACAGGTATCACGGATGATGATCTTCGGGACACTGCTTATGAAATCCTTGTTGCTTGTGCTGGAGCTGCAGGGTATGCTTCTGACTTGATGAGCTTGTTGCAAAGCATTTTCTGGTGATTGGAGTTTCATTTATCAGGAGTAAACTTGTAAGTTCTTATAAATTTCAATCCATTTTTGTGTTTTTGTTTTTTCTTTGTTATTTAGTGGTCTCATAGTACCATCGAAAGAAAAGAAGAAAGAGAAGAGGTCCAAATTAATGAGGAAGCTTGCTCGTAGTAAGAGCGAAAACGTCACACCCCAAACTCAGCGTGTTCCTGGCTTGGTTGGTTTGCTGGAGACATTGCGAGCCCAGCTGGAGGCATGCTTCATTTCCTTTGCTCTCATCGTATTTGTAGTCATTAGCCAAAATGTTGTCTTAATATCTATTGAAATGCTTGTGTATATCAACTCTCATTTCTTTCTATACATATAAATGTTAAAATGGACTCTCGAACTACTATATGGAAGAAGAATCAATGTTATGCAGTCATGTCTATTACAAATCAACCCTTGAATCTTTGTTAATTAGCCACTGTGCTGATATGCATATATATATATATTTTTGCAATCATTAGTTGACTAATACCATACTTCCATTCTCTAGAGTAGTATAACCTTTGGGGAGTGTATTTGAATTCTTGGGTTTGCCATGCAGGTATAGCATGTTCAGTCTCTTTATTTTAGAGTAGCTGACACGGTATAACTGAAGAAGAAGATTAAAGATGGGACAGATGTGAGATATCATGTTTTATAAAGATACCTTGATTTTTGAGAATCTATTATTGCAAAAAGAAAGGCTGTCTATATTTATTAGATACTTAAGGATCATGGGATCTGTGTTAAGCACGATCATCTATCTCCCAAATAGTTGGAAGAAGATTTTGATGGGACTGGAGTGATTATTGTGTCTCCTAATGAATGAGATTATATAGTTGTTGTCCTTTAAATAAATCTGCTGATATGCCTCCCCTTAGATTATTATTCTTCAAATCTAGTCTGTCCTTTTGCATGCTTGATCCTTTGTTGTCTTACTTTGCTTGTTTCTGCAGATCTCAGAATCATTGGATATTAAAACGAGGCAAGGATTGCTTAATGCTCTTGCTGATAAAGTGGGGAAACGGATGGACAATCTTTTAGTTCCACTCGAATTGTTGTGCTGTGTTTCAAGAACAGAATTTTCGGATAAAAAAGCATATCTTCGGTGGCAAAAGAGGCAGGTGAGTATCCACATTCTGTCTTGCTAAATTCTGATTTACTTATAGTGACACCAGCCCTAACTTTTAATTATTTTGTTTCTTCTTAGCTAAATATGCTGGAAGAAGGCCTTATTAATCATCCTGTAGTTGGATTTGGGGAATTAGGGCGCAAAGCCATTGAGCTAAGAAACCTTCTACAAAAGATAGAAGAGTCTGAGGTAACCTCTATTAAAATCATAGAGAGCACAATAGCATTTTACCTTTACACTTATGTAATTGTTTATATTGTTTTCTGTATTCATAGTCACAAGATTCAACAAATTTTCTTGAAAAATTTGCATGCTGGATGCTCAGCTGGATCCTTCAGTGAGTTATAAATTCATGAAGATCATAACACATATGTACAGTAAAATTCATGAAAATCATGAATGGTTCACAAATCCAAGAATTATTCACTAGAATAAAAGTGGCTCCACATTCCAGTTTTCAGGCAATGAGGCAGGCATGGGTCTAGGGATGTGTGTACTTGACTTGCCGAGACATTGTACATGAATATGTGCAGACATCCATCCATACATACATAATCCTACCTTCCTGTTCTCCTTCTCCTCTTTTGTCCCGTTCTCATCTTCATGTTTCTATTCTTCTTACACTTTTACATGGCCACATCTTACAATTCTTCATGGCTTTTTGGTTCAGTGTTTACCCTCACAACTTCTTCACCCTCGAGAAAGCCTTTGAATATTTATTTATTTTTTTAAATTCCAACACCAAATTCACTGGATTCTTACTGAATGCGAAGACTTCCCAACCTTGCTGAATTGTTCTCAAATGCCAAACCTATGACTATGGTGTATCTTACCACTTCTAGGTTCTAATTTATATAATTCTTGAATTGATACATGCGTGCATGCATACGTACATACGTGCATACATACATTTGTACATACATCCATACACGCATGCAAGAATAAATCCATCATCCATCTGTACGTCCATCCATCATACATACATACATAATTAGATAATCCTACCTTTTTTATTCTTACCTTCTCCCCTTCCGATTCTCATATCCTTCTGCATTTTCCCATTCCAATCTCCGTGTTTCTCTTCTTCTCACCCTTTTACATGGCCGCGTGTCACAATTCTTGATGGCTCCTTGGTTCAACCCACCCTCACAGCTTCTTTACCTTGAAAAAGCCTATGAATATTTATTTATTTTTTTAAATCCCAACACCAAATTCACTGGATTTCTACTGAATGCCAAAACTACCTAACCTTGCAAAATTGTTCTAAAATGTCAAACTTGTGACTGTGGTGTATCTTACTGCTTCTAGATTCTAATTTATATAATATCTGAATTAATATTGGCAACTTGCAAATTCATTGCTTATGCTGATCATGTTTTGGCTAGTCTCTTCCACCGTCAGCTGGTGAAATCCAACGTACGGAATGCTTAAGAGCATTGAGAGAAATTGCTAGTTCACTTGCTGAAAGGCCAGCACGGGGTGATCTAACAGGAGAAGTGTGCCATTGGGCTGATGGCTATCCCTTTAATGTCAGGCTGTATGAGAAAATGCTATGCAGTGTTTTCGACGTCTTGGATGAGGGGAAGCTTACAGAGGTTGTCATGCTCGTCAATGCACCGATTCTTTAAAAATCTAAGATTATACTGGTTGTAGTTACATTTATCCACTGAAACAGTCAGTTTACATCTCATATTATCTTGTAATTGTAGGAGGTGGAAGAAATTCTTGAATTCCTCAAGTCAACTTGGCGAATTCTGGGGATCACAGAGGCCATTCATGACACATGTTATGCATGGGTGCTGTTTCGGCAGGTAAAATGAAAATAATAAAGCTTGAAAAATAATTAAAAAAAGGTAGAGATTTAGCTCCAAATGTCTACATTACATCTATTCATCTAATAACTAGCTCAATTTCATTGGTAAGAAAAATACAGATTTCTATCTTCCTTTATGGCAACCTTTTCAATGCTTTATTCTCTATGTACCTCTCAGGAAAAGAAACTGAAGTTATTCTTGTTCTCCCAAACCTTTTGGCTATGGTCAGCTCACTAAGCTTGTTAATATTGATCGGTTTACTAATTTATAATTTTTTATGGGGTTTTCTTCTTTTAAGTAACAGTTCTTTTCTTTAATGATGTGACATATGCTGCACACAAATTTCTTCTTCAGTGTTATCTTTAACTTGGTGATAAACCTACTTTACGATACTGTGTGCACCTGTGATATATGCATAACCTGTCTGCACCTCTGGAACATCTAGCACCTGGGTTATTGACGTCTTGTTAATTGCTAAAGGGTCTTTTCTTGTTTAGTTTTCTTTTCTTTTCTTTTCTTTTTGCATTTGTGTGCACCTGCATGTGTGTATTTGGTTGCCCAATGAGATGTTATTGTTCTTTTCTTTTCTTTTTTAATAATCAGACTGAAAGGTTATGCACAATCCTTTTTTTCTTGATGTTACATGTAGCTGATGCTTCTTTTCTTGATCCAATTTGAATTTCAAATTGTGTAGATTTCTTTCCATATGGATGACATACTCGTCTTTAGGCTAGCCTAGACCTAAGGACCTACTATTGGAAGGCCCTATGATAATGATATGTCACTGTATAGTGATGTCATTATTTGAATAATAATTCTTAGGCCTAAAGTTCATGAATAATCTTTTTCCTTTAGACATATGTTGTAGATGATCCTGATACTGTTCATGATTCTTTATTGTTTAGAACCTTAGATCACATAGCTAAACCACCCATTTAATGGGTCAGATCCTCATGCTTAGGATAAATGAAAATGGTAGCCTTGTGAAACAATTATGACATCTTTGTTCATGGTCAATTGTTTATGCTTTGATAGTTTGAATGTCATATGATCTTAAAATTATGTGTTTACCCAATTTTTGTTGCATTTGAGATTACAATTGATAAATAATAGAATTTCAGTAAATTCCAATCTCAAGTTTCTTCATAGAAATGAGCATGGCTTGGAGGTTAACGCTAGTACAAACTTGAAGTTTTATGGATGGGTATGGTCTGGGTATCACTTCGATCAGATAAGATTAACTATCTCTTTGATGTGCTTTGCTTTTGATGGTGTCCCATTTCATTTGCTATCAAATGGCTTGTTAGACATTTAGATTTTAGATTTTCTTCATCAAACTAAAATTTTGTTCATGGCTTATCCATTTATAGAATTACGAACTGGGGGTTCTAGGTTTGTTTTTTGTGGCAGTGGCTAGCTGATTGACAAAAATGATATTGAGTTTCACTATCTCATACCATTTTTGTTTAAAAAAAATGAACTTTCATAGTACTTCTCTTTTCCCATTATTATTGGAGAACCACTACCTAGTAATCAAGGATTTTAGTGCTGGCATGTACTGGTCATACTGTATTATACTAGCAAGGTACAAAAACCAGTATGCCTCTTGTTACCAGCTTTTGCACCAACACATGGTAAATCACCTCATTTTTGATGTGCTGTAACTGAGAGGTGTACTATGTTTTAATACTGTACCATACTGTTCCAGTAAACTGTCATCAATATTTCAACCCTGGCAAGTAACTTAGAGCAAAGAATTGCCTAATTTAAATTTGAGGATAGTGGTATGAGTATGACCTGTCTCAGATAAAAATTTTGATCTTGTATTCTCATCCTCCTTCCCTCAAGCATTTGTAAGTTGCCTCTTTCTTTTTTTCAGATGGAAGTATGCAATTATTTACATGATAGAGCCATGACCTTTTCCTGTCATTCTTTTTCCTTTCAAAATTCTCTTTAATCCATCTTGCTTATGGATGTTTTTGCACGATAACTGCCCAACCTGAATTTGTTGCCAAAATAGTTTGTTATTACAGGTGAGCAAGAAATCCTGCAATTTGTAATTGAGCAGTTGAGAAAAATTCCGTTGAAGGAACAGCGTGGTCCACAGGAAAGATTACACTTGAAAAGTCTTTCTTGCTCAGTTGAAGGTGAATATTTCACATTTTTTAGGTCATTCTTATCTCCAATTCAGAAATGGGTTGATAAGAAGCTGGAAGACTACCATTTGCACTTCTCAGAGGTTTGTTTAGTGCCCTGTTTATTTAATATTGCTGGAGCCTGCTTGCATTTTGTGGTGGCCTTTAACTTGTGGGCTTTATCATGTCAAATTCTTATCCTGTGTGGATGCTTTAAGAATAGCATATAATTCATTCACAACTATTCCATTTGTCAATACATGAAGTGTATGCTGAACTTGCAGGATGGCCATACTTCTTTAGGTGGTATTTTATGAGTTTTCATATGCATATTTTGAATTAGATTATCAAAGCAGGTAAAGCTAGCTGCCTAGCCTTATGAACTTTTCTTGCTGTGAAAGCAGATGTTGTTTTGCATACTAATGACAGAAAAGAAAATGTTGCTGTTTATGTTAATCAATGGTCTTTCTTAATTTTCCATGTTAGGTATATGAAATTTGTTGTGATAAAATAATTCTTTATGTAGAGGAAGAACCGAAAGAACAATGGATAAAAATGTGGGCATAAAAGTGAGGAAAAATTGGAAAAGGAAGAAGAAGAAGAATGTACGGGGAACTTGTTAAAAAAGGCAGGCACAGAAAATCATTTCAAAGAAAAATGATAAGAAAAAATGAAGAATTAATTCTGTTCGATTGTGATACAGAATGAAATAAATATGTTGGAAGAAAGGAGAGTAGGCAAGGAAAATCACAAGGGAAAGAACTAACAAAGTGGTATGATTATGAACACAAAGGAAGAGAACAGGATGAAGGAGGTCAACATATTTAAAAGAAAAGGCATAAGGTGATGAAGAAGAGGAACTGAGTGTGTGTTAGTTTTGATGGAACTACAGTTAATCTTATTTGAGGAGTTTTTATTCATTGCCTATACTTATTCAAACTAAGCTGGATGACAAAGTAATTTTATCTGAGCCTCTTATGTTTTTGATCATGGATGCTGTTATGCCCATGTTCATTGGAATTATGAGCACTTGAACTGGGTTTACTTCAGAAATATATTGCCAACTTCTTATTGACAGTTATTGTATATTCTATTCACTGATACATACCTCATGTCTTTCCAACCTGTATCATCATATTACTATTTTGTCCATTTGCAAGATACTGTTTCTTACTTGAACAATCATGCCCAGTGCTTAGAATCCATGTCAGATACGCATCTGAGTCGGATACATGTCAAATGCTGGATAGTTATCAAAATTTATTAATCGCAGTTTTTGGTAATTCATAGGGAGTTGACTCCTCCATCATTGAGCTCAACCCACTATAATAGCTTTTAAAATGAGGTCTTTGTTCTTTTCAGAGATTGGTTAAGCATGTGCATGTTAAAATGATTTTGCAGATTATCGTTTCCTAAAATCCTCAAGCTTACTGGGAAATTTGGGTGGGGAACATTTATATTAAAAGACCATAACAAATAATATTTTTTAATATTTTCTTTTATACAACACTTAAATATATAGTTTAGTCGATGCTTTTTTTTTTAATTTATCCTTGTATCTCCTTTTTCTCCTCTTGCCAAGTTAGATGCTTGGTTGTCCATGCAACACTATTATCTTATTGAACATGATATTTTTTTGAACTATTTAGTATCTTTATGGATTTTTTCAAAATTTTCGTTAAGGCTCTTTTAACTTAGTTCTCTTGTTCTCTCATTTTTGATATCTTGCATGGAGCTTGCAGGAGCCAGCCATGATGGCAGAGATAGTGACCGTGGCAATGATCACTAGGAGGATATTGCTTGAAGAAAGTGAACAGGTTTGTAGACTTTCCCTTTTTTATGTTACTATTTATGATTGACAAACTTGCAATAATCATGGAAATATATCGTACTAGTTTGTGCTCTTTATCAACATGTTCTTTTCCATGGAAAAGCTTATCTTGCAGCATTGACTAGATAAGAATACAAAAAACTATTGATGTTCAATAGTTCACAGCTATATCCTACAGAAGTTTTAAGTAAAATTCATATCTTTTCAAAGTAGGTGGTGGATGTGGCTGATCGAGACCAGATTAATGCGTATATTTCATCTTCTGTTAAAAGTGCCTTTGGAAGGGTGAGTTCTGTTCTGAATGTTGTCATTCTTGATTGATTTAGCTGCAATTTGCCTGCAAGACTTGGTTATGTGCCTGTTGATATCTTGCAATAACACTCATAAAGATCGTGGTCCCTTCTAAAAGAACTTGAAAAATGTCTACTGCTTCTTCCCCTTTTCTGTTGTATAATTCTTCTTTTGTATATCCCATTATTTCTCTCTTTTTCTTGTGGTGATTGTAAGACCACATATTAATCTTTCTTTTCTTATGCATGTCTCTAAAGCAGATTTTGGTAGCATTTGGCTTTTGTTTTTATTGCGCGATATGGGTTGGTAATATCTTTTTTTAGTAAATTTATGAGATTATTCCTTTTGTGTAATGACTGTCATTGGGGTTTGGCATTTTTTTCCTTTTTTCATTTTTATAATTTGTCTGTCAGTGCTAGATGTCAGAAGATGAATCATATTTTCTATTCTGTTACCCCCAGATTATGCAAGCTATTGAAGCTAAGTCAGATGCAGCACATGAGCATGTTTTACAATCTCTTGCTGAAGAGACCAAAAAACTTCTGAAGAAAGATTCGGACATCTTCTTGCCAATTTTATCACAGTGGCATCAACAAGCTGCAGTTGTTTCTGCTTCCCTTGTTCATAAACTATATGGGAACAAGTTGGTAAGCTAATATTTGATTAAGGATGGTTCCCTTCTGGTAATTTTTTTGCTTTTTCGCGTGTACAAGGGATTTTTTTTGAATGGAGATTTGAGGGCCTTTACTTGGACATGTTGTGTCAGAGACCATTTGTTGATCATGCTGAACATCTTACAGAAGATGTCGTGTCTGTATTCCCAGCAGCTGAAAGTCTTGAACAGTACATAATCTCAGTAATTGGATCTACATTGCGAGATGATGATGTGGAGGAGTACTGTAGGAAAAGATTAACTTTATACCAGGTTGAAATGATTTTTGTTTGCATCTTCTGTTGTTAATTTCATGGTCTATACTTTGATGTCTTATTTATTTTCCAACTTTATTTGATTTAGTGCCATGTGTTCTTTATGTGGTTTCTGAAAATTGTTAGTTAAACTTTTATTTTGCTCAGTAAATTAGATTATCTAGTGCAATCTAATCATACAAGACCTTTTAACCAATTTTCTCTTGGTGATTTTCTTTTCTTTTTTTTATGGCCACACAGATGTAATATCAGTATGGTACATACTACACAGTTCTCCATATGTTACAATAGTTATTTTTTCTTGACTTCAATCTTTTATTGTTTCTATGTAAGCAAAACCAAACCTTGTATATGAAATTGTTGAGTTTTTGAAACAAATCTCTAGTTTGATGCTCATGCAATGACATGTTATGGTCCATATTAAGATAAATCATGAAAATGGACCATGAAATTCAGATGCAATCAGACCCAATACTTGTTTTATTGAGTTGTATTTACATATTTGGACTAATTTGGTTCATCCATTTTTCTTAGATTGAAGATATATCTGGAACATTGGTTTTGCGCTGGGTGAACTCACAACTGGAAAGAATTACTGCATGGGTTAAACGGGCCATTCAACAAGAGGTAATAAACACTTACACTTGGTGGTGAATTGTTTAATAAGCTTAATCTCATATTGATTTCATCCAAATGGAATTCAACCACTATTTATTTGCTTGCATATTTTGGTTTTATCTAGTTCTTTTTTTATGCTAGAATTTTTCACAATTTCTTCAATTTGAATATTATCAAACTTATGGAAATTTATTGCTTTCTGAGTTCTTTCGGGCATTATAATTTGATCTTTCAATTTCACATTAAGTGCCTATGAGTTTTAGGCAATAAAATAGCTCAGCTTTCACCCTCCTCATGGATTATGATGTGATTGTCCAATGGTGGAAGCAGATGTTGTTGAATTGCTAGAAAAGTATAAAAACTATAGTTATGCTTAAGGCAAACATCAACAGGTATTTTGGCCTTTTTGTTGTATATTCTGGTTTACGACCAACATTGGTGTGAGGAACGAAGCCATTGAGGTGAGGTATGAAGAACAAATTGTTGACTTGGTTGTGCTAGCATTCATGCTTCAAAACATTTACTGCATGATACAATTGTTAAATAATGGAAGCGAATTTTGTTAAATTTTTAGCAATGTTTAAGAATGATTACAATACCAAAGGTTCTTTGGCTTTATTACCTGTATCTGGTTAACCACCAAGATTATCCCATCATTGAGTTGAGTTATGAAGCAAAAAAAAATCTAGAATTTGCAGATGGATTGAGCATGTTACTACTGTGCTGACATTCATGCTTTATATCGTTTGATGGGTAGATGAATTTCCGGCATATAAGTAAACATAAACAACTAAATTCTCAGTTTCGATACCTTGCAGTGCTGTTAAAAGCTGAAATTTCTTTTGCAGGTTTGGGATCCTATATCACCTCAACAACGGCATGGAAGCTCCATTGTTGAAGTTTATAGAATTATCGAAGAGGTTCAACTTATATCCTAAGATTTTTAAACCACCTTGTTGAGTCAACTTTTTATATGACTTTGCTAGCAATTCTATTACTCTCCAATTTTGTTTTTTATGCTTGTCTTTGTGACAATCAATCTACTTTTTTGCAGTAAATGTTAGCAGCATCTCATGCAGAACTCATAAGTTTTTATTTTTAATGGAAAGAAGACAAAAATAAATTAGCTTTCCGAAAACATGTTAGCTACTGAAGTGAATGGGCTTGCCAGAATCAATTTCCCTTTCTGACATTAGGGCCTGCTTGCATCACTTCTTTGGTTAAGTCTTGACCATACCTTGCACCTTCACTTAAAAGGAAGCTGGCTTATGCCTAACTAGCAGAATGTAGTTAAGTCTGTTTAACTTATAGTATGTAAGGCTTCTTTCTGACTACCTGGATTGAATCTCTCTACTTTTCTGGTCTACTTGTTTTCCCAGCTTGTATACCTCAATAAATGCTATTTGAAGGTCTCATTCAAAGCAGTTCAGACTACAAATAAGCCAAAAAAATAGGGTTGACAATTCAGTTTCAGTCCAGATTCGTTCCATCAGACTAGGAGAATTGGATAGCCCATGGCAGGCTGGAAGAACTGATCTGAATCGAAGCAGGTCTAGAAAACAAGATCTTTGTAGAGCTGACCAAACATAAACAAGTAACTGAAGCCCTGCTTATCCTTATAGATGAAGGGAGATTAGGGGCCAAGGCGGCTTCTTTCACCATCCATTAATTCTATGCAGAACAATACATGGCTACCCAGATATGTAAAGGATGGATCTAGGTGATGATTTATGTGCAAGTCAATTCTATCTTCCAACGGAAAAAGTTTTTAAGTAAACTGATAACAGAAAATAAGCTGATTAGATATCTAATAGAAGTTACTCCACTAAAGAGTAGTTAAATCAGGTCCTTTTGCTAAAAAATAGCAACCATCGGAGCAGAATAAACCTAAAACAGCGAAGTGCACAGCTTTGACTACTAATCAAAAGTAGTACCAGGTTTAGGTAAGCATGAAAACAAAGTATGAGATCCAAGAAACTACCTGAAATCTGTAGTATCCCAACTCGATAGAGGAATGGAAACAATGTTATATTTCTGGTCTCGAATGTGACACATCAATAACTGGATTGGAAGGTGCTATGAGGTCAAATCCTAAACCCTAACTTCCAATGCTTGGAACCTAAAGTGGGAGAGAGTGGCAGCTCTGGAGAAAGAAAGAAGAAAAATGCCTCCTTAAATACCCAGCCAAGGTACTCTTTAGAACTTGAGGCTTTCTTGGAGAAACCAAAAGTGAAACCTTTCACCTATAGTCCCAGCTAATATCACATATTTCTTTTCCCAAACTCCCTTATAACATAGCTGTTATTACAAATAGGATCAAGGGACCAAAAGGATCCAAATTTGCCCCAAACACAACCTAACTGAAACTAGAAAACCAAAATGATGAAAATACTCCTGCACCAAGCTGACCATTAGGATGCCCCCAAAACTTTATTTTGTCTCTTAAGATAGTATTAACAACTATTTATAAATTTTACAGTTATTCTGTTGCATCAGTTATGTTCCATATTTCATCATGTTAAAGAAAATAAAGAAAAGAATATGAAAATTAACTAAAATCAAATTCTGTCTGGTTATTTTTATGCCATTTAGATTTTTTGGGACGTTTAAGTCCCACCAATTGTGTTTCTATGCATTGAAGTTATCTTTTCAGTTGATGGTCTGAACATTGTTATCTTGATGCTGCAGATTTGGCATAAGTTTAACCCATCTAGTAAGTGTTTCTGTTATTAGAATTTATAGGATTTACTATTTACTTGATAATCAACAAAATAAGTAATTGATCGATCAGTTTAGTAGTTGCCTAGGTAGTGCAAGTATTTATGAGCATTGTTTGAGTCTGCTGTGGTGCATAGAGTGGCTTGGCTCCAAGGATTGAGTTTTTTTGTGCCATGCTGTCCTCGTGCATGAGTCCCTGCAGGCATGTGCTGGTTCAACCAGCATAGCTGGCATGCATAGAAAACACAATTTTGGGTTTTGTTATTTTAATTTTGACTGCCCTAGAATTATTTGCACAAATGTTAGGTGTTATCTCAAGTTTAATGTATAGAAACAAAGATGTTGAAAGTAAGATACAGTGCCATACAATCAATAATTATAAAACATATCTATACTGACAACTTTGCAGTGGGCCATCTAAGTTAATATGACACGGTATTACAGCCTAACAATGCATTAACACTGCAAAAATGACATTGGATGATAAAAATGCAGTACTCATTTTTAAGACAATATTATCATGAAAATTAGCCAGTTCATTCTAGAGTTTAAATTATTTATAAAATACTAAGATCACTCTTTATTTTACATGAGCTTGACATATGAGATGTTTATCATAGCTACATGTATAAATACTTATTTGGATTAATCAAATACATGTTTTGTAGCCCCCCACCTTAACCCCATGTAGAATGCATGGTGGGTTCCTACATGCCCTCATCAGGCATCAGTTTCACGTTGAGTTGCTGTGACATGATATTTTCAGTTTTTAGGAAACGACTCAAGCACTGGTTTTGGCCAAAATTGGAAGTCTATATATTAAGTTCTTCACTTCATAATGATTCAATGTTTATGTCATAAGGTGGAGAATAAAATAATGGTCATCTTGTTAGTTACAATTGAAATCACTGCCTTTATTATGTGGTTTTAGATTGTGAAGTCATGCAATGCTATAATAACAAGTAGTACACATCCTTTTGTTGTAAATCCTGTTGCAGACTGTTGATCAATTTTTTGCTCTTAAAGTGCCAATGAGGGTTGGAGAACTAAATAGCCTTTACCGCGGTCTTGACAACTCATTTCAAGTTTATACAAATCATGTCATTGAAAAGTTAGGTGAGCATCACCTTTACTTTCCCCCCCCCCCTCAAATGAAGTGTCTATGTAGGTTTATTTCTAAACGTTTTGTTTTAATCTTTTGCCTCAATCATCATTGTTTCTATTTTGCTCATTCGAACCTAAAAAGTAAAACATTTATCATATTTTACATACAAAAAAAAAATTAATCTTGGATTTTTTATAATAAACACTACAAGTAAAGATAACATGTAACTAACTGTTTTACAGATATGGCCAATGCCATAAATGCAATATGTTTCTTGTATTTGTAAGATGCTTATGAACTTTGGAATCTCATGGCTTTTGTCCTTGTGCATGGCATATAGATATTCTATCTGCTAACCCCATAGTCTACAGTTGATTTCTGGAAACTATAAATCCCAACAGCAACCCACCTTGAAACAAGGGGCAAGCATGATTGTGCTTATGCTACATAATGGACTTCTTTTTAAAACTAATCACAAATTTTATCTAGTTTTATGGACATCAATGACTTCACAAAGTTAACTTTGTTCCATATCTTTATCTCCATGCTGTTACCACAAATCCTTTATTCAATTAGTCCAGTGCCATGAATATTTTAATTTATTTAACATATTGATTTTTATTTCTTTGTATATCATGTCCCTGGATTTTCTTACAAACTTCAATGTTTCATTTTTGTGGTTTTTCTTGTTTTTCTATTGCCTGCAGTTAATAAAGAAGATTTGGTACCACCTGTGCCTGTTCTCACTAGATATAAGAAGGAAATTGGGATTACAGCTTTTGTGAAGAAGGAAGTAACAAATGTTAGATTGACTGATGAGAGGAAATCAAGTGAAATTAATGCACTATCCACAATAAAACTTTGTGTGCGCTTGAATACTCTATATGTAAGTTCTTCTTTAAAATAAATAAATTATTGATGTTATTGCATTAGTTTACCATATTGTTTTTACAAGTTGCATTGTTCTGGTTTTTTACCTTGTTTTTCTTATTTTTTATTCATTCACTTCTTTTGTCATTGGATTTCTTTCTTTTATTTTTGTTGCATATGTGGTGAAGGTTCTGTCTTACATTTCTTTGGGAAGGGGAGGTGGCACCAACATGTCTTATTGACATGTGCTGAAAGTCGGAAATGTGAATCCTTGATACCTTTAGATATGGTTTAATGCTTGTTATATGAATAATTTGGAAGTATTTTAATGGTTTGGATTGCTGAATGAAGATTAAACTTCCCTTTGATTAATAATTCGAACTTTGGAAATAGTTGTCTGACCAACGAAATAACCCAGGAGGTCACACTTATATTAAGTGTACTTTAAAGTTTACTGCAATATGACAAATTGTGGAGCATTACTGATAAAATGACACATTACATGTAATCAAATGGGAAAATAAAACAAAATTAGTTGCTCTAAGTTTGAAATATGACAAAGTTTGTGTACTCAGACTTCAAAGTTCAAATTCAGTGCATCATTTCAATTTAAGCCAATTACAGGCGCTCTGTTGAAACTTGAAACTATATCTGGAGGTCGACTGGTCATTTTGCTTGGGTTATTTTATAGAGTCAAAAATGTGAAAATTACTATGCTCACAATCAGGCTTTAATGACATCATTTTTCTCATTATCTTTAATGTCAGATTGAATTTTGATCAGTCTGTTTTTTATATATTTGATTTACATTAGCATAGAACAAGGATCATCCTCATGTTATATTCCGTAACAGACTGGACAATGCGTTTGTTTTTGTTAGGAGTGAATGCCCATAAGAAATGACTTAGGTTGCTGAAAGAAAGTGGACATCCAGAGTAACATGCCAGCTAATTAAACTAATACTACAACTGTACAACAATTTTAGACATTTTAATCGTGAAGTATATGCAAGTAGATTTTGTCTATCAGAAGCTGACATTAATTACTGCATATATGTACCTAAAAATATTGGTACTCTTATAATGTCATGTGAATAATATGTTCTAGTTAGATGTCAAAGTTTGCTTTCAAAGCAAAAATTATTATGTTGTGGAAGTTCCACTTATTCTTCTTAATTGCATGGCCTTTGAAAGAAATTGTTGTGATAACATGTTTGTGATAATATGTTTTGTATAATAATATACTGATGAGTAACCTGTAAATGCTTCCTCTAAATTATTATATTTTCTGTGGGAAGTAACCATGTGTAAATCTTTTTGGTTGATTACCAAGGAAAATGTTACTAGTTTTTCTGTTTTAGATGGTCATGTGCAGAATGCTTTTAACTTTTCTGGAGATATTTTACTTGATGGATAGCATTTTGATACAAACAAGGGACTTTGCATTGTGAGCAGTATGCAATCACTCAGTTGAATAAATTGGAAGATAGCATTGAAGAGCGATGGATGAGGAAAGAGCATGAGAATTTTAAAATCAGTATGTTCCTATAGTTACTTCTTTCTGGTTTTTTGACATTTTATATTGGAAACTTGTTTGTATGTGAGCTGTCACCATCATATTATATAGTTCTTCATATTTTTACCAGGTTCCTACATTGTTACTTCTTCTATCTTGTATCACGTAGTGGGCAAAATGTACAATTAGCTGTTGAAGATCTAGCTAAGATGGCATCACATGTTTGTTTCTTCAAAATTATGTTGAACTATGTCTAGTATTGAATTTGTTTGAGTAAAACGCTTGAGATTGATCATTATTTTAATAAAGATGAATATATGTTTAAGTAGACTATAAATAATAATTACTTATGAATGTGAAGATCCACTTACACTATATTCTAGGTTAGATAAAGCATGAATTTTGGCATGCTGAAAACTATCATTTGCTGAATGTTATGTTGGCTTACATGTGGCTTTTCAACAATGTTTCTTCTTTTGAGTATCTGAGATTTGACTATTCTCTCTTAAGATCAAATCTTTTTAAAGTACTGTTGATTTTTTGAGGAGAAGGGAGTTACCTTGGAACAAGTGGAAGTGTAAGAATGTGAGAGGAACAAGTCCTTGAGGAGAAGGTACTTGCTCCTTTGGTTGCATTTCTCTTTCTCTGTCATTCTCTATCTCTCATTCTCATCTCTTTTATATGTTCTTATAGTCTAGATTTTCTGAGCAATCCGTTTCCCTTTATGACTCTGGTTTGGGTTATCCATGTGTGCTCCCTTTTCACTTAGTGCTTATAAATCACTAAAATATTGGATGGGGGGAGGCCTTTCTAGTCATAGTCCTGGTTAGGATGTGATTATTAACAGAAAATAGGGATTTTCCAGATTCTTTTTCATTGGAGGCTGGGAAGGGAGGACATAGATCAACCCTCTGCCTCTTTACATATGGAGCATCATTTCATATCTTCATTTCTGCATATCCCAACTTGTTCCTGTAAGAAATCATGACTTGGGTCAGGGACAGGACTCTGATCCCTTCGAATGCAGGGTCCCTTGCCACCATGCAGTGTCTCGCCCAGGAAACACTAGAACTGTAGGTGGAATGCATCTGATCCCCCCATCCCGAAGCTGGTCTCAAATTCAGAATTTCAGCACCCGCACTTGATTTTTTCCATGGCCTCTCCTTGCACTCAATGCACTCTGTGACCATCGATGATGAAGGAATATGGACTCAGATGTTGGCTTAGATATCACAGAGCATGAAGAAGATTAGGGCCTCGGTCTTCTAGGGATTCAGATTGAGGGAAGGAGAGGGAGATTTAGATTTTTTTTTTTTTTTTTGGATTGGTGCGGGGGGAGCAAGACTAGGGGTGAGGACCTGCTCAAGGTGGTTGCTTCTAGAATATGCTGGGATTGGGTGCAAATCAGGATGTCAAATGAATTGAGCAGCTCAAGCTTTGCTTGGGCTCGACTTGACAAAAGCTTGAATCGAGCTCGATTTAAATCTAAACAAACTAAGCTTGAACCACCAAAACAGGCTCGGTATTAATTTCAAGCTGAACTAAAAATCAACCTAGCTTCATTAAGCTTTGCTAGATAAGGCTTGAAGATATTTAAATTATATATTTTGTATATCCTATATATTTTAAGGCTTGAAGATCAACCTAGCTTCATTAAGCTTTGCTAGATAAGGCTTGAAGATATTTAAATTATACATTTTGTATATCCTATATATTTTATATATTTTATGTCGGTGAGCCTAAGTGCAACGGTAAGGTTGCTCCATTTTGACCTTGGTTTCATGGGTTTGAAACCTAGAAACAGCCTCTCTGTACACAGGAGTAAAGTTGCACCCATCTGACCCTTTCCAGACCCTGTAGTGGTCGGAGCCTCATGCATTGAGCCACCCTTTTTATATTTTTATATTTTATATATAATGGATCATTTGATTAAGGCTTTAATCGACGTGTTCTTTTATTCATTGGATCAATTAAGTGTTAATTTAGGCATGAACCAACCTTCACATCAAGAACCAAGTTTTTGTTGAAGCTTGAACTGAGCTTCTTTTAAGCTTGATTTAGGATTATCAGGCTGATCAAGTAAGCTTGTGTTTGGCTCAATTCTTCATGTTGTTGAGCATTAGCTTCGTTTGGCATAACTAGAATAAACTTGGCCATTTTTTCCCCACTAGTTTCATTGACACTCTGAGTTTTTAGAAAGCTCAATCTCTTTGATGGGTCAGCACAAGAATTGTGAGCATAAGAACTAGATTCATCAATTTTGAAATAATATCTTCTACTGTGTAAGCAATTCAGCATTTTTGATGTACCTGAAAGCAAACAAACCACATCTAGCTTATGTCACAGAATGAAGAAATTCAAACTCGTCAAAGAAATGGCATTATTCTTGAAGTCCAAATACCTTCATATAACAAATAAAACAATAAAGCTTCTAAGAAAAACTGAAAAAAATGAAACAAAAATAAAAAAGAGCATCCCAAGAAAATGTCAGGATGCTTTACTTCCTGAGTGTTAGGACATGGTGGGACACAACACATCCCATTTCCTGGAATAACTAGGACATCCCTATCCCACAGGCTGAGTTATTGTGATGGAGATTGATGAGCCTTCAGGACCTACCAAAAGCATTGACAAAGAATTACCATTCTATGGATGGAGGATGACTATTTTATAATGATGTGGGGTTTTTAGTTTCTTCATTCTTAGTGACTTGAATAGTTATTTTATTCTTTTGTTTTAGTAAAACCCCTTTATGTTATAATCTACGGGGGCTTGTGATTTCATTCTAATTGCTTAGGTTTGCTACATAAACATAATTGTTAGTAAGGGGCCTTTGTTGAAATTGCCAGTTATTCGTATATAAAGTGGTCAATACTAGGGCTTAAGTGGATGCTATTACGATTAATAAATATATCAGATTTTCTTTTATGCTGTTCTCTCTTCCTTTGTGCAAGATGAAGTCGACATGAGGCTTCCAGAGCAAGTGGCTTGTCTGGCCTCTCTTCTCCTTCCTTTCCTCGTTCCTGTTTCTCCGTGGCCATTTATAACCCTAAACCCTAATGTTGCTGTCCATCCCTGATGCTGCAGGAGCCTTGTTAACAACAGGCAGACAACTCCTGGTTGCCAAAGGGCTGACTGCAGCCCTGAAATCAGTCTGTTCAGTTTAGTAACAGCCAAAACCTGTGAATCCTTTTTAGATCTGACAGCTGCCAAAGTGCTTTTCTATGAACCTGATTTTGCATTTGCTGTCTTCCATAGAGCATAACGAGTGCTATAGCAGTCCATTCTTTGCCATCTTGGAGGTCTGATTAATGCTTCTGCATGCTGTTTGCTGAAATCTGCATGTGATTCTGCAAGATTGGCTGAGGGACCTGCGCATCCCAAGAAGCAGTCTGTTGTTGGGCAAATCACCACTCTCTAGGACCTTGAATTCTTGTTTCTTGCTGGTATTTGTTAGTTGCATGGTCACTTCATCGCTTTATGAATTTAAATATCAAATCAACTAGCATTATACAGTGTGCTCATATTAGGCCAAATAATTTAGTTGCATTGTTTCTACTTTACCATTTGTTTATGCTTTAGTACAGTTTTATTTCCTATCCATACCAATCAGCATTAGATTATTTTGCCTTCATATTTCAATTTGATTACTTGTGCTTCTTGCATTCACATAATCCTAATGCTTATCACTTTTCCCTCTAGATTTCTCGTCCATCGTTCCAATTCCCTCACTATTTTATGATCATCTTGCAAATAGCCCATGTAATATTTTTCGTGATATTAATTTTCACATCACTCGATCAGTCCTATGCTCTGGTAGAGAGTGATGGCTGATATATAGTAGACTCCTTTCTGTGCTAAGGGATCGTGTCTCTTACAATTTATGCTGTAGAGATGAGTCATGAACACAATTTCCTATGTCAAGCCTTGTCATCTTCCCTGATTATTAGACGTTTTTCAACCATGGGGAGTTTACAAATTGTCAAACTCTTGCTGCATGTTCTTGATTTGTGACTAAGAATTGAATTATAGGGTCTCCTTGTCCATGGCCTTTAGGTTTCATGGCAGTACTAACACCAATTTTTTAATAGTTGATTTTAAGTATACAACTTCCATGAGTTTTTTTTTAAAAAATATTTTTTTATTAAATATTTACCGAATTGATGCCAACCTATGTATATTTTCCAAACTAGGTGTTTCACACATGGAAAGTACAGAGAGATGAGGGGGGATATACATGGAGAAATCGCAGGTTGTACTTGCGATTTCAATTTGAAATTGTAGATACAACCTGTGATTTCTTCTCCCATCCGTATCTTATTTTAAAATTTAATAAAAATTAATAATTTTTTAAAAAATTAATATTTTTTTAAAAAAATAGAAAATTTTTTTTAAAATAAAAAAATATTATGATATTATAATAATATATGTGATATATTTTATATTATAAAAATATTTTATATTCTAAAATGTAATTTAATATATTATAATATATTAAATTATAAATTATTTATTATAATATAGTATATTTGTTAATGCATGGGTACATGTTGTGGCAGCCATCGCTCGGCTTATCAGTTGTATCCGGCCTTGCTCACATGCAGTAGCCTAGTGCATCGTGGGGGCATTCTTGTCGGTCACACCGCACGACAGGTCCAGCCGCCATGGCGGTGCTCGGCTCCACTACATGCGGTGCCTGTCAATGCGGCACGATTAGCAAGAACACCCCATGTTAAAATAATATACTATAATATAAATAATAATATATTATGATATATTTTATATTACAATAAATATTTTATATTCTAAAATATAATAAATGTATTATAATATATTAAATTATATGTTATATACTATAATATAGTATATTTATTGATGCATGCATACCGATCGCAACGAATATATAATATAATATATATATATTATATATTATAATATGTTACTTATATATATAATAATATATAATATACTTATATTATAATATATATATACTTATATTATATATATATAATATACTGTATATATATTAATATATAATATATAGTATTTATGTTAAAATAATAATATAGCATGTATATATATATACATAATAATATATATTATTATTTATATTATAGTATATTATTTTAATATCGGGTGTTTCTAATGGTCATGCCGTATTGACGGGCGCCGCATGCAGTAGAGCTAGGCTTTGCTATGGCGGCCGACCCGTTATGCATTGCGACCAGCAAGAACACCCCCACGATGCTATCGAGCTGCTGCATGTGAGCAATGCCAGATACCATCAATGCGCCTAGTGGTAGCTACCATTCCGTGGTTTTCGTTAGCCTTGCCACACCGATGGATGTCGCGTGCGGTGAAGCCGCGCACCTCCATGGCTGTTGGACCCATTGCACGGTGCGACCAATGGGAACGTTCTCATAGTACGACCGGGCAACTGCACATATGCAAGGCCGGATACCAATGATGCGCCTAGTGGTGGTTGCTATCCTTGTAGCCTCCGTTAGCCTTGCCATATCGATGGATGCCATGTGCGATGGAGCCGGGCACCATGCTAGCAGCCAGACCCATTGGGCGGCATGATCAGGTCTCGCGAGGCACGGGCAGGTGGGTGTCCGGGCTCACACCGACACCGCCATCCTTGTGCCGTCATCTCCAACCCTGTCATTTTATGGATGTCCCATCCTGTGGTGCTACACTGACGGCACTCGACGTGACACCGCCTCCATCATGACCGGTATGCATGCATCAACAAATGTACTATATTATAATATATAATTTAATATATTATAATATATTTATTATATTTTAAAATATAAAATATTTATTATAATATAAAATATATCATAATATATTATTATAATATCATGTTATTAATTTTCTTATTTTTTAAATTTTTTCTATTTTTTTAAAAAATTATTAATTTTCTAAAAAAAATATTAATTTTTAAAGATTTTTATTAATTTTTATTAAATTTTAAAATGGGATATGGATGGGAGGAGCAACCTGCGATTTCTCCATGTATATCCCTTATCTCTCCGTACTTTCCACATTGTTTGAAATGCCTGTTTGGGAAATATACATAGGTTGGCACCAATTCGGTAAATATTTAATAAAAAAATTATTTAAAAATAAAAACTTCAACTTCCATTCACACAACTCTGCTTGGTGGAGCCTTCTTGATGTAAAGTTCTGCTAAATAGTGATGTTGTGCACAATTTGACGAAAGTTAATGATTTTTTCTGTGCTGGTATGCTAAAAAAATTGCACAAAATAATTCTTTCTGACAATTTATGTATATTACATAGAAGAATCTGAATTGTAGGTCTACTGATGGATAATTGTTTGTATAACCATTTGATAGGTCCATAAAGGTGTACTCTTGCCAGAAGGTACTTTGTTCAACTATTTGCATTAAATTTATAAACCTCATTCTATCATTCCTAGCATTTGCCACTATGGTGTTACTGTAAGATAAATCGTTTTTGCATTTCCATCTTTGTTGTCTCCCTCTTCCTACATCCTTTGAAATAATTTGAGATTCTCGCATTGTGTTCTAGCACTCCTGAATGTTATGATGGATGACTAATTATTGTTGGTATGTTTTTGTCACTTTTTTAACATGGAGATATGCCTTGTGTGTTCATCTGATTATGGCTGGTGGCCCTTTCTTCATCTTTCATTCTAAATCAAAACTCAAACATTCACGAGGAAATGACATTTGATAACCAAATTAAATAGGATGTTTTGCAGAGCAGCTGTTTTTTGAGATTTATAATTGTTTCGATCTTTCTACTTTTGAGGGACAAGCTGCACTTTTTATTGGAAGTTAACATAATAATTCAACATGTGTTTTCGACTATCTAATTTTTGTATCTAGGACGATCAGTGAATGGGAAATCAAGAAGCTTTGCCTCGAACAAAAATGATGGATTCAATGGTTGTAGGAAAGACATTAATGCATCTATTGATAGAATATGTGAGTTTGCAGGTAAGCATTTCCTGTATTTTCATATTCTTGTGGAAAGCATAATATTGTCAATCTACCCATCTTGATACACCTTTTTTTGTTTCTGCAGGGACAAAGATCATATTTTGGGATCTGAGGGAGCCATTTATAGAGAACCTATACAAACACAATGTATCCCAGTCTAGACTGGATGCTCTTATCGAACCACTTGATGTGGTAGGCTATGCTTATAATTTATAGTCATTCCGAACTACTAGAAGAATCAGTGGAAATTTGGAGAAAGTGTTATAATTTATAGTTATTCAGAACTATGAAATGCATGAGTGGAAATTTGATGGAGAAGTGTTCTTGCAAGCAAAAACTTCTATCATCCAAGGATCGCATTTTTGCTGTTATCATTCATTGACAGTTTCTGAACAGCATAGTTAAATGCACATTGGTTTTGTGTGTCAATTTATAGGTTATGCTACTTGGAACTATGCTTTATTTAATGCTCTTTTGGTGTTGGGCTACAGTGCTGCATCCAAATTTTTCATTTTGTAATTGCTGTGTGTTTAGAATTTATATTACTAATGCTTTTAGCCTCATCATTGTCTTTTAGAATTCAGTGCAACATAATTGAAAATTTAAGCTTATCCAAGATGTGCTCATTGAATCACACCATATCGACTGACAACAATTGTTAAGAATCTTGTCATCCTTTACAAGAAAGTTTAAAACTTGACTTTCATTTGGTTGCCACTGGGGATATATGATTGTTAATAGATTTATTCTGTGAAGGAATTTATGGAGGATAAATTGTTGGAGAGATGTAATGGCAAATGTTGTGAAAAAGAGATCTGAAAAATGAACTAAAACAAAAAGGATAAGTAGAAAGAGGAAGATAGAACATCAATCTCAGTTATGCAAAACTTTTCAAAAATGTGTAGATGTTCGACCACCCATTTAGTAAAAGGCACCTGAAAATTATATCTGAACTGACAAGTGGTAGTTACATATGCCTGGATAAATAGTTGACAGCTGAACTAAACTGATATTAGAGAGTAAGCTGATTCCACTTATAATAGAAGTTACTCCACTAAACATGGATAAACAAGCCCCTTTCTTAAATAATAGCACAACATAGAAGCTTAATAAATCCATAACAGCAAAAGACAACTTTCTCAGTAGTGACCACAGCTGGTTCAAGTCTATAACACAGACCGAGCATTCTCTTAGGTCCAAGAGAGTAGCTGAAAAATTTAGGGCTTCATGGCTCAGAAAAGAAGAGGAATAGAGGCAGAATGCTGACCTCTTGCATGTGAGACAGTATGGATCAGAAGGTGGTGGGAGGTAGCCCTCATTTCAAATGCTTGAAAGTTGAAACCCTAGCTTGGAGATGATAGCTGTGAATGTAGAAAGGTTCCCTTGAGAGACCCCCAATGCCCCATTTACCCTTTTAGAGCTCTAGGCTTTTTGAGGAAGCTTCTAGTCTTAAAAGTCATACCTCTCGCTGGACCCCATCTAAGACTCCATTTTTCTTTTCCAAAACCTGCCATGATATGGTTATTAGTACAGATGAGACCGAGGGACCAAAATGACCCAAAATCTCTCCCAAGCAGGATCTGACACTGAACCAATTGTCAGGACATCCGCAAAATTTTATTTTTACTCTTTTGGGATGGTATTTACGACTACCTATACATTTCCAAGTACTATTTTGCTTCACCAATGTTATGTATATTGGTGCTGCATTGCAACATAGATGGTGGGTTCTAGCCACATACATTTTTTGTGCCATGTTTGTACTGAGCTTCAAGTCTAGACTCTAGATTTTGGTGCTTGGGCTGATTTCTTGCTCCAAGTTCTCCCACATTTGTGGCAGTCCATGGTAATTCGTGCATCTTTTTGATACCCACCTATGCATCATCATTTTGACCTACAATATTGAGCTGCCTATTGGGAAGTAAATATATTTGCTTACGGGGGATTTTACATATGCTATATCCTTGCTACATTATGGACTCATTGAAGAATGCATGCATTGGGGGTCAGGTGATGCTAGATACCAAGATTGTCAAATTGCCTTTGTGAGGGTGGGCTTGGCCTAGGCAGCCTTGCCAAATTAAGCGCCTAGGCTCCCAGGTGGCTGCTTTTAACAACACTGCTAGGTGCATATACTGGCTAGCCACTGTGCTACCTATGGGTTTTTGGAAGTCCTCTTTTCTGCTTTAAATATTATGTAGTAAACTCTTTGTTTGCATATAATCTAGTACATGCTTCCACCAAGGGATAACTACAACTTTCCCCCTATATATTAACCTTATTGCCCATGAAGGGTTTTTCCTGAGTCAACTTTTCCATTCATAGGTCTCCTATTAATTAATGTGTGACAACTGTAAAGTAAAGAGTCATTCTAGTGCAAAATATGTAATTGTGTTGAACACATGGTTTACATTGTGGATTTCGAGGTAACCACTTTCATGGTTTATCACTCCATGAAGATCTCCTTGTAGCTTGACATATTTTACACCCCAAGTGAAATTTCTTTTTCTTATTTTTTATTTAGATGTTCTAAATCGTGTAAAAAGATTAGCATTTTTTTGAAGGATAGCTTTGATGGAAGAGGATCTTGATGCTACAAGCATTAAAGTGTAGTAAATTGATTAAGCATTGCCTATTTATTTATGTTAAGAGATTGTGGTAGCCCCTTGATGTCTGTAGGCTCTTGAAATGGATATATGGTGGTAAGAACATGTAGAAACTCTAGTAAAGACTGTAAAGTTGATTTCACCTTTAGAATAAAGGAAAGCATTTAAATGTGCTGATGCCTTTTCCAAGGACGCGTTGACAATAAACGCTTGTTTATATCTGAGTAATGTCAAACAAGCATGGTAGGATGGGAGATAAGCAAGGACATGATAAATATCTGGTTTTGACTTTGTATGGGTGGTACAACAAAAGATCAATGAAGATGAATTTATCTTACTAATGAAGAAGGATGTGCCTGATGATCATAATAACAAAGGTGCTTCAGAACATATGCTGCAAGGATATAGTGAATACCTAATAGTAGGATTGTAGCATGATATTCTGTAATTGAGACTGATGCTGAAAGGACAGCAAATAACCAAGGGAAGGACCAGGTATAAGAAAAAACATGAAGATGATGGTAGATGAGAAATTAAGATTAGTGTCATTTAAAAAGAAAGTTCATAGTTAATTTAAAAAGTTATACAGCATGCTTCTAATGAATTGCTTAATATGGATCTTTTTGATAGTATCATTTCCATGAAGAGGTCTCATTGCAATGACTGCTGCCATTATCAGAAGTCGAAAGTTCTATCTCCAATGCTTATTGCTGTAAAGGAAATCTATTAATATCATGCCTCTAAAAGAACTATCATCCATGGTCTTTGCACCATGGTTGGTTGGTTCTTTTACTCTTGTTGGAAAGCCAGGCCTATTCATTCTTTCTAATAAAGCATAGATGTGCTTTGGCCTTCCTTTTTTCTGAGAAAGAAGGAAAAAAAAAGCCAAAGTCTGATTCATATTTCATGTTGGCTTGTCTCTCCATCTGACAGTGCAGTTTGCCAACACTGTCACATTGATGCTTTGATAATGATATATCTCTTAGATTGATATGCTGATTATCTGAAAATTGCCAGTTATCTAGAAGATGACTGGAAACAGAAGACCACCTGAGCAAGTGTTGAATACTTGCTCTAGTTTTTATTGAAGGAAAGAAGCTTGGTTTTAAAAAGTACCTAGTCTCCATTTCATTTATTAATTTATGCATCTCTTTCTCCTTTGATTTTCTTGTTCTTCTTTTAATCTTTTTTGGATGATCAAGTTTCAGGCATAAATCTTATATGATACCTATCTAACGAGTTGGAGCTGTACGTAGGTGCTAAATCAACTATGTGATGTCATTGTTGAGCCACTCAGGGATCGCATTGTCACAGGGCTCCTTCAAGCATCCTTGGTAAGATCCATGCATTCCTTGAACGATATCAATATAAAACTGTTGTATTATCTATATTGATTTTTTTTTTGTAGGATGGCTTGCTTCGGGTGATACTTGATGGGGGTCCTTCACGTGTTTTCCTTCCTAATGATGCTAAGCTACTAGAAGATGATCTTGAAGTCTTAAAGGTATGAGAATGATTTATTGAATATGTGCACACAGTGTGACACTAAATTGTTTTTCAGTATCTTGAGTATCTCCTAGTACTCTAAGGTTCATTAAATCTATGTAGGACCTTGCTTCTAACTGTTTAAGCTATAACCTAAGCATGCATCAAAAAATCACCTGCAGAATGCTTAAAATGAGATCTACATCTAGACACTGTCTAACTGTCGTTTATGAAAATTGCAGGAATTTTTCATATCTGGTGGAGATGGCTTGCCTCGAGGAACTGTTGAAAATCTAGTGGCTCGCGTTCGTCCCATAATAAATTTGCTTAGCTATGAGGTATGACCTCTTTCTTCACTCCAACCCTTGCCTGCCAGGAGCCAAATTTGATGGCTTCATTTTTTGCCCAGCCTGTTAGCAGACCTGCATATATTTTTGGATTTCAATTTGTTATCTTCCAATGTATGACGGCCTGTTAGCAGTCCATGTAATGAATGTTGCTGTATTTGACACTGTTAGCAAGTGGTTGGACCTTGATCTGTCTTCCTTTCATTTTTATTATTATTTTGATCTTTATTATTTTGCATAACCAGGTAATCTCGGAATGTCAGATGTTTTGGTTGTCCTGGAATGGGAGGAAAATATTGGAAAGAGAATAAAATGAAAGAAAATTGATAGAACATGCCTTTAGTTAGGTTTTTATTAAAAAAAATTATAGGAGGATTAATGCATGAAATGATGCTGATTTATTTATAGCATTACTGTCATTGAATGAATGTAACCTATTAACTTGACATCAACCAGCAGCAGATGATTTTGTGTGAATCGATGTATATTATTTCCAAAACAACATTCAAGGTATGAAATTGAAGGCTACAGTGCCGGATACGAATGGTGTGATCCTATATGCAGTATCTTTCCACTAATTTATAGTGCACAACACAGTAGTAAAGGTGGAAAATTTCTTTGTACTTTCCATTTTTATGTTAGATGTTTAATATAACCAAACATTCCCCTCCTGTAGAAATCTCACCTTTGAGCAACAAAGGACAATTGTGTTTACTGAAATATTTTTTTTACTTCTTGGTCTTTTAACTTATTCTCAATTTTACGTCAAACATTCAGCACGTCCTACTCATGTAGAGATCTCACCTTTGAGCGGCTAAGTGTAATTGGGTTTCGCTTGAAATATTTTTTAAATTTTTTGGTTTTTTGACTTTTGAATGTCTGTCCCTTTATTATGTCTTTAAAAAATTTCTCCTCTTGCCATGTATGTTTTATTAAAGCATGTCAATCATGTTTTTGCAGACTCGTGTATTAATTGATGACTTGAAAGATTTAAGTCAAGGAGGCAAAAGCAAAATTGGAGCTGATTCCAAAATTCTTCTAAGGATTTTATGTCACAGAAGAGATTCTGAGGCTTCTCAGTTCCTTAAAAAACAATTTAGAATACCGAAATCAGCTGCTTGAAGAAGTATCAGAATGTGAAGATCCCAGAATATGAGATTTTTGAAAAGTAATGTTATGCGGATATAGGGTACATCTAACTCTCATGTTAAATACTTATTGTTATGTAAAGTTGAATTGATGTATTATTATGTATTCTCGGTTGACTTATTTATTGACAATGCTGTTGATAATAAGCATCAGTTTAGCTTCCTGAAAGATTTGGTACCTTGCAGATCTGCAACTTTCCTTTTTTTTCTTTCTGCTTGTGAATATACAGAAATATGCATGATGAAAGATGAACATGTCATGCGGGAAAGGCCAGGGGCTGGCAACTTGTATATTTTTCCGACCTTAAAGAATACAGGACCTTTTTTTTTTTTTTTTTTTTTTTTTTTTTTTTTTTTTTTTTTGTCTTTTCTACATCAATAAGAGCTCAATGCTTGATGAAAAAAAAAAAAAAAACACAACAAAAATTATCTTGGTGGTATGCCGCGGCAAATCAAGTCTCTGATACAACTATCAAGAGATTGTACCAAAATATTAGCTAATCTTGGCAACTGCGAAGGTAAAAATGGAGATGGGCATAGAATCAAATGCTGGATAAGTTCGGTTCCCTTCGGTAAAAGCAGCCAGCGGTTTCCGGTGGCCGTGGCAGTGGGGCGTGTTTGTATGTATATATATATATATAACCCCAATCTTCTCTGGCAAAGAGAGAGAGAAGAAAAAAATAAAATACCCAATTCTAAACATAATCCTTCTTTGTCAGTTGATCCCAGCTCGACCACTGTCGTTACCCTAACCATTCCCCGTCGCCCCACCAACTTTATCCTGTCGTAACTGATCTGCCCCTCGCGTATATCTATACTATTGACACATCAGTTTTGGAGGAGGTTACTCAAAAATATTAAATAATTATTTTTTCTATACATGTCATGACGTTTTTATTTGTTATCGCCATTTAGCAACTAATTTTCTAGATGTCTTATTTATTTTATATAGTGTTCTATAAATTATCAACATAAAAATTATTATTATATTTTTTTAAAAAAATATTAAAATTAAATAAATAAATATAATAATTATATAGTATGCTTTTAGATAGAGAAATGTGAAGGAAGTCAAAAGAGATGTCATAAGATTTTAATCTCTAATGATGATGAGAGAGAATATATTGCCAAATTCAATCTTCAAATTGAAGCGGACACGGTGCTAGGTTCATCACGGAAAGAGTCTTGGATCAAGCCGCTGAGGTCATCAATCCCTTCCCCCACCACTCCCAGTCGCCGTACAAAAAGTGTTGATTATTCAAGATATCTGGGACTTTCGTTTTGCTCCTTGAGCGCACCGACAATTTTTTATCATCCAAGAACTATCACCCTTAAGTTTCCTTAATGTCAATTTCGACAGCCGTTTTATCGATGATACCGGTAGTGCAGGCTTTATCATTCAAGATCTGAACTGGGGCTTTGTTACAGCGGATGGTGGTCACCTTTTCGCTAGCACAGTGCTGGCTATAAAGCTAAGGACGGCCTAAACTAGCATCACTTTGGTTATGGTAACAGGGTGGATCCAAAGCTGGATGGATTTGATTCATTGTCATCCTCTACTCTTTTTTTTTTTTTTTGTTTGTTTTTGGTAAAGACCATCCTCTTCTCTTTGATAGATAAAAAATTTTGATGGAATGTGCCTTTTTGGTGGTCAGACATATTTAGACAAAAGTGTGATGGACTGGAGTGTCCTTTATGGATAGCATTTTGTAGATGCTCTTTGGACAGATGCATCAATTACTCATGTTGAATTTAGAGATATTTTATTTTCTGATTTTGTTAGATGTATCTATATTGGACTGATAGGGATTTTATCTATTCTTAATTTTTTTAAAAAAAGAAGAAAAGGGTCCATAATCAAATTTGGGCTCATCCATCCAGATGTAGTCTTGATTGGAGCATACATAGCCATTATGTAAAATTCTTTGTGCACTGCATGCCATACAGGAAATCTGAGTTGGTCCATACTGCATGTCCTTATTGGTCCATCCGAATCCCACCTGACATGATGGGATGGGATGGTATGAGCATTAAATGGCAGAAGTGTGGCATCTATTTTGATCAGGACATGCATTAATATCCGGTCAGCTTTTTTTCAAAATTTTAATAGACCAAAATACCCTTTTTCTTCACCTTACATTTTCCTGCCATCTTACTTGAATTTTGCTCATTCTAAAATGTTCTTTCTTTAACTTCTGGCAAAATTCTTCATCGCCTTGATATTGCCTCCATGTCGGGTCTAAGGAACCAGTCCAAGGTTGAAGCAAGATTCTTTCTCGCTTTGAAATATACTCTGAGAGTCGGGTATAAAAAATTAATTTTTAAGGTTGATATAAGATTCTTTCTCGATTTGAAAAGTGCTATAGTAGTCATGTCTAAGATATAGTAGTGTTCGAGATTGAAGAAGATTCTTTCTCGCTTTGAAATGTGTTCCGAGTTCAGGTATAAGGAAATAATTTTGATCCGAGGTTAAAGTAAGCTGTTTGAGGACTTGTTCTATAATTTCAAGATATAATATCAACCTCGACAAGAAGTAAAAACTTTCATAGCATGTTATTTATATTTTTTTAGATCCTTTATTACATCAACTGTTTTGATAGTTAGAGAAATTTATTGTTGTTGCCGCTCTCGCCGCCGCGCCCGCGCCTCGGATTCGTGGATCCTCCCTGACCGCCTGGCGAGGGAGCCTCCCTGGCTGCGGCGAACCTGCAAGAAGGGTTAGAAGACCCTGGCCAGGGATCCCGGCGAGGGAGCTCCGACGGTCAAGTCAGTAGACGACGAGAAGGAACAGATTCTCCAAGACGGACCCCCTAAGGGGTTCCAGACTTAGAGAATTTACTAGTAAGAAAGGTGCTCTGGGGACCAGAAATTCGGCCGGGCCTCCTTGCCGGGCTCACGCCAAGCGATCCCCTCTCGAGACCTCGGATCTCACTCTCGGAGCGAGGCTTTTTGCCGCTGCTTCCTTGTCCCCAGGCTTATCCGCTTACCTTGTTGTCCCCAGCTTCCTTCCTTTTATCTCCTTCCGCCGTTCGCCTGTCTTCTCCTCCTGGGAGGCTCCCCTCCCCCGTCCCTTTCTCTTTCCCCTTTTCTATGAGGAGGGCCAGGTGGCTTTCCGACCTCGTCCGCCGAGCCCAACAGGGAAAAGGCAAAGAAGAAAGGGGGGGGGGGGGGGGGGGGCGGCGCTGGTAAGGCGGCCGGTCAGACCTCGGGCCCAGTGAGAGCGCTCTCTTTCCCAAGTGTGGGCGCCATCCGTCTATGGGGCCTGTTTTGTCAGAATCGCGCCTCTCGGTTGCGGGACCTGTCGGGCCGATGCAAATGGTGTTTCGCGTGCCGCCGCCATCTGTACGGGGCGCCGTCTGTGATGCGTACGGCCCGGGGATGACCTCGGGGCCTGCGCCTCCTCCCCTGGGACCTTCTCCGTACGGGCGGCCTGACCTCGGCCAAGGCGGACCCGTCTCGGGGCCACCTGGCGAAGGGCGAAGGATCGGCCGACCTCAGCCTAGGTGGACCCCTCCTGGGTGGACACCTGGCGAGGTGAGGAGGTCACCTGGCTTCGGCCGAGGGGGCCCGTCTCCGGGGGCCACCTGGCGAAGGAGCGAAGGATCGGCCGACCTCGGCCTAGGCGGACCCCCTGGGTGGACACCTGGCGAGGTGGCAGGAGGTCGCCTGGCTTCGGCGAGGTGGGCCCGTCTCCAGGGGCCACCTGGCGAAGGAGCGAAGGATCGGCCGACCTCAGCCTAGGTGGACCCCTCATGGGTGGACACCTGGCGAGGTGGCAGGAGGTCGCCTGGCTTCGGTCGAGGTGGGCCCGTCTCCAGGGGCCACCTGGCGAAGGAGCGAAGGATCGGCCGACCTCAGCCTAGGTGGACCCCTCCTGGGTGGACACCTGGCGAGGTGGCAGGAGGTCGCCTGGCTTCGACCGAGGTGGGCCCGTCTTCGGGGGCCACCTGGCGAAGGAGCGAAGGATCGGCCGACCTCGACCTAGGCGGACCCCTCCTGGGTGGGCGCCAGGCGAGGTGGTAGAGGAGCCCCGAACCGAGCTCGACTTCGGCGAGAGCAGTTTGTCTTAGAAGTCGTCTGGCGGAGTAGCCTTGCCGAGCTCGGCCTTGGCAATGTGGCGCTGACTCGCCGGAGAAACCTCCACGTGGCTCGATCATATTTGGCGGTATCTGAGCCCGACCACGTCATCGTTACGGCCGTAACAATTGTATTAGAAAATCATATAATACTCTATGATGTCATAAATTACTTAACCCAGTCTCATCTTAAATATCAGAAGTGTTAGCTTTCTTCAATTAGTCACGTTTTAGATAATGATAGTAGAATAGTCTTGGCATGGAGGTTCAAAATATTCAGTTTTCTGTTTTATGCCTGGGTGTCATGATTTTTATGATTGCATATCATAATTCTGTAAAGGATATCATAAATCAATTCTATGATTTTCTAGTCAAGTTGTCTCGGTGCTATATTATCATATCCTGAGAGTTACGTTTTAGCCAACTAATAATGGGAAGTCCAAATAAGGAATGAAAATATTCAATTTTTTCATTTATGCTGTGATATTATAATTTTTGAACTAGGATCTCATAATCTTTGTGGAGTGTGATAAGTTCAAATATTATATTTTTAGAGTTTTTTTGTTTCTTGATCGTATTATCATACTTTGGGAGTCATATTCAACCAATGCATAGTTGAAAAGTCCTAACACGGAGGACTAAAGCCTTCATTTTCTGTTTCTTGCTAAGATAGTCATATTTCTCATATTTTCATATTCAAGTTATCCCAAAACCATATTATTATACTCTGGATGTCATATTAGATAATGTATCAGTAAAGAAGTCCTAGTACAAAGAATCAAAATATTAATTTATAATTTTATGCCGGGGTGTCATAATTTTAAGCTAAAGTATCATAATTTTTAAACAAGGATGTCATAATAATGTTTCAGTATATTTAACATCTTTTACCATTTGTGGCATGTCATAACATTCTGGGAGTCATGATTCAGGCCATAAGTAATAGATAGTTCTGGTATGAGAGGTTAATACCTTTAGATAGTTCTGGTATGAGAGGTTAATATCTTTAGTTTCATATTTTCTGTAGGGATGTCATAATTTTTGAGTTAAAGTATCATAATTTTTGAATTAGGATATTATAATCATATTTTGAAATATATTATCATCTTTTACTATCCGCGTCATGTTATGACATTTTGAGGGTCATAATTCAAACTACAAATTATAGGTAGTCCTGGTAGGTTAGTTCATATTTTTTACATGGATGTCATAATTTTTAAGCTTGGATGCCATAATTTTGAGATAGGAAATTATAATCCTATTTTGTCATATATTGATCATCTTTTACCATCTGTAGTATGTTGTATATTAGATTCAATCATAATTCAGGCTACAAGTGATAGATAATCCTAGTATAAGGGGTTAATGTCTTTATTTTCATTTTTCTGCAGGGATGTCATAATTTTTGAGCTGGGATATTATAATTTTTGAATAAGAGTGTCATAATCTTGTTTTGGTATATATTATTATCTTTTACCATCCATGACATGTTATAATATTCTAGAAGTCATAATTCAGGCCACAAGTGATAGGTAGTCCTGGTATGAGGGGTTAATGCCTTTAATTTTTGTTTTCTGCAAGGTGTTATAATTTTTGAACCAGGGTATCATAATTCATATTGGTCCTTCATCAAAGTAAAGTGGTTCATATTCCAAATAAGTACTTTCTAAAGAG
This sequence comes from Areca catechu, assembly GCA_021397845.1. Lineage (NCBI taxonomy): Eukaryota > Viridiplantae > Streptophyta > Magnoliopsida > Arecales > Arecaceae > Areca > Areca catechu. Next base: position 54,163,161 of record CM038039.1, on the reverse strand, counting down.
ATGTGCAAGGACATGAAATATCAATTCGATGATTTCGATCACAATATTTAATTTTATGATAAAAGCATCTGAAATCTCGGTATGTAGTCATATTATTTAGATTGAGATATCCTATTTTATGTTTACAAAAGCTTGTTATATATCATAAAATTCTAATATAAATGTGATATGTTATTAATTACAGATATGCTTTGATGAGTCATCGTATGATAAAGCTTGTAGAGATAGCCTCCATATATGAAGATGCATTTAATTTAATGATGGATGATCTAACATCATTATTCAGAAGAGCATTAGATGTTGTTGCCACCTAGATCGTCGTGGCCGGTAGCTCTTGTGTGGCCTAGGTGCGTGGGCTCCGTGCCAGCGTCACCGGGCTCGTTGGTCGGAGACGATCAAGGAGAACATAGTCGTAGTTGGGATGAAAGGGGCATGTACTGTCGTGGCCCTCCTGTGGGCCTTTTCGGTGAGGAGTAATCTTCCTCCTTATTGTCCCTCCGCCGGGTGATACCTGCAAAACAGGGGAGACCTGCGCTGGGGATTCCGGCAAAGGCACTCCGACTATCAAGTCAGCGGGACGATCGAAGGAAATAAGGGACCTCTGAGACAGAGAGCTTGGGGGGGACTCTGCTACCAGAGGGTGATGGATCATGCCAGAATGAAGAGAGTGTCCTCCCCCCCCCTTTACCTCTTTTCGCTGCTCTCATATAGGCGAGCGACTCTTGGTATTCAGAGGGGCACGTTCTTCTTGGTATAGGCCTGTGAAGCCTCTGCAGGCCTGGGAGGCTTAGGTAGGCTGGTCAGCTTCCCCTTCTTGATGGCTCAGAAGATTGGCAGAGGAGCCCAGCACCTCGGGTGTGGCACTATTCACTAGTTAGTGTAAACGGTAGCTTAGGGAAACTTAAATGCGTACCTTTCTTTGCTAGCGGCGTGTCAGGCGGCGCGTCCAGGACCCACGTGGAGGGGGATCCATGGAAAGAGCGCCGGGCCCATGCGGATGGGCCCCTCGGGAAACGCGCTGGGCCCACGTGAGATCGAACTGCATGGTGCTCCAGCGACTGAGCTGGGCTGAGATGCCGAGGTGCTGAACTAGACGGGACGCCGCTTCAAGTTGCCATGCAGGCACATGGATCGAGAGAAGGCCTGCAGGGGCCTTCATGCACGTTGATTGAGGCGACGTGCGAGGCCACGTGCATGTAGGCGCGAACCCATGCGTTGCGAACACGAGCACTGCCGGGCCCACGGGAGAGCGGAGCTAGGCCGCAGGCGTGCTTGGGCACGGAGCAGGTGCGGATGGATGTGGCCACGCGGGAATGCCAGACCGGGCAGAGCCGGGCTGAGCTGGACCGAGGCGGGGTGGGCCGTCGGAGCCTGGCTCGTTGAGGTGGCATCTGCTAGGAGTAGAGCGGGGAAACTGTGTTGAGCTGAGTCGGAGGTGCGTCAGGCGGGCACACCACGGGCATGCTGAGCCGGGAGCCGGCGTGCCGAGGTCGACTAGGCGACAGAGCAGGCATGAAAGGAGCTGGGGCGCCACGGGGCACCGGGGGCGTGCTGAGCCGGACTGAGCCACGGTCTTGCCAAGCATGCATGCCACGGTGAGGAGCCGGGACGGTGTCGCGGATGGCGGAGGATGGAGCTGTGGCTGCCGCGGGAGAGGCGCGCTGCAGGGTCGTGCCATGGGCGGTTGGAGCCGGACACGAGCGCGTGGGGTGGAGGCTTGCCGCTACCCCACACTGGGCGGAGTCGAAGAAACTGGACATGCCACAGGCATGCTGAGCTGGGCACCGGCGTGGGGTCACTGTGCCGAGATCGGCAGGACATCGAAGCGGTCACTGGAGGAGCTGGGGTCGCCGCAAGCACGCCGGGGGCGTGCCGCAGGCATGTTGAGCGCCGGACCGGACCTAGTGGAGCTGGAGAGGCCGAGCTGGGCGTCGTTGCCGAGGTGGGTCCAAGGCTGCCGGGGGCGGAGCAAGAGTAGCCTTGGGCGGAGGCGAGCCGGGCCGTCGGCGAGGCACTGCCGGGGTGCCACTCGGACCGAGCTGGATCCGCTGTCGGGCTGGAGCAGGAGGGCGGAGGTCTCCTGTGGGCGAGCCGGGCATTTTTGCCGAGGTGGGCACTGAGGTCGGCGGACGTCGGAGCTGGCGCGGGAGGAGCCGGGGTCGCCGATCCGCTGCCGGCTGGAGCAGGAGGGTGGAGGTCTCCTGCGGGCGAGCCGGGCGTCGCTGCCGAGGGGGCACTGAGGTCGACGGACGCCGGAGCTGGCGCGGGAGCCGGGGGTCGCCGATCCGCTGCCGGCTGGAGCAGGAGGGCGGAGGTCTCCTGCGGGCAAGCCGGGCGTCGCTGCCGAGGTGGGCACCGAGGTCGGCGGACACCGGAGCTGGCACGGGAGGAGCCGGGGTCGCTGATCCGCTGCCGGCTGGAGCAGGAGGGCGGAGGTCTCCTGTGGGCGAGCCGGGCATCTTTGCCGAGGTGGGCACTGAGGTCGGCGAACGCCGAAGCTGGCGCGGGAGGAGCCGGGGTCGCCGATCCACTGTCGGCTGGAGCAGGAGGGCGGAGGTCTCCTGCGGGCGAGCCGGGCGTCGCTGCCGAGGTGGGCACTGAGGTCGACGGACGCCGTAGCTTGCGCGGGATGAGCCGGGGTCGCCGATCCACTGCCGGCTGGAGCAGGAGGGCGGAGGTCTCCTACGGGCGAGCGGGCGTCGCTGCCGAGGGGGCACCGAGGTCGGCGGACGCCGGAGCTGGCACGGGAGGAGCCGGGGTCGCCGATCCGCTGCCGGCTGGAGCAGGAGGGCGGAGGTCTCCTGCGGGCGAGCGGGCATCGCTGCCGAGGTGGGCACTGAGGTCGGCGGACGCCGGAGCTGGCATGGGAGGAGCCGGGGTCGCCGCAAGCACGCCGGGGGCGTGCCACAGGCATGTTGAGCGCCGGACCGGACCTCGTGGAGCTGGAGAGGCCGAGCTGGTTTGGGCGTGCCATGCGAGAGCGCACTGCTGACTCCCAACGAGTGAGGCCGGGGTCGTGTCGCCCTTGTGCGCGGACCGAGGCACGAGTGTGGTGCGGTCGTGCCGAACTGAGGAGTTCCACTATGGTGCCAGAACTAGATCCCATGTGGACTTGGCCTCGTTGCCGGGTCACGCCATTCCCAAACATGCCGAACTGGAGCGGCACGGGCTGAGGTGGACGGAGCCAAGCGGGCGCTCACAGGGCGGAGTCAGAGAGCTTCATGGACTGAAGTGGGCTGCCCGGTATGCCGGCTGGGCTCCAGGCATGGCCGAAGTGAGCCGGCCGGGTGCCGACCTGGTCGAGGTGCCAGCCTGGCCGAGCTGAGCTCTAGGCACGGTCGAACTGGGCTGGCCGAGGTGCCGACCTGGCCGCCACGGGGCTGATCTCTTCAAGTGGCCCCACCATTGTGCCTGGGCCGAATGGGTTAGTCGCCACTGTAACAGATGTCAATTGTACAACTTAGCCAAGTACATACTTGTAATCCAAGATCTTGATCAAATCACTACGAAAGGCTATCCAAGAAAGAATAGAATTAAGAGTGGAGTCGATAAGAAGTCAAAAAGTCAAGAAAAAATATGAAGAAGGCTTTGTTGACACTCCTTCTATGCAAAATCAAAGAAGATCTATTAAAAGATAGAGGGACACTTCCTATCAAGCAGTTGAAGTACCCCAACAAATAATTGAAATCATTATACCATCTTTCGATCTATTTTGGATGAGTTTGATATTTATGTATGTAGTCACTAACATAGGAAAGAGAATAAAATGCTAAACTTCCCTATAGTCTTGTATAAATTAGAATATATGCAGAAATTTATAACATGTATTCGATATATGATTTACTGTGATGACATTATGATATATTTTTAACATGTAAATTCAAGAATTAATTTATGTTATCAAAGTGTAAAATAGGGAAATAAATTTATGACACCCCTTGATAAAATTATGACATCCATTTACAAAAATTATGAAACTCCACCATGAAACAAGGAACCGAAAGAATTAATCCCTCTTAACGGGATTTCCTTTTATCTATGGCCTGAATTATGACTCATGAAATATCATAACATATCACAGATAAAAAAATGATAAATATATGCCAAAACAAGATTATGATATTTGTTACAGTAGTAAACAAGATCCATTCAGCCCTGACGTGCATCCAGCTCGGCCACATACTCCGCCACCTCGGCCCCAGCTCGGCCACATACTCCGCCACCTCGGCCAGGCACTCCTTCACCTCGGCCCCAGCACGGCCACATACTCCGCCACCTCGGCCAGGCACTCCTTCACCTCGGCCCCAGCTCGGCCACATACTCCGCCACCTCGGCCAGGTGCCTCTCCCCTCGGCCTCACTTCGACCATGAGAAGTCCAACTTCGGCAGTTTAGTTCAGCTCGACGACTCTGCCCGTGCCAGTCCAGCTCGGCGCTCTCGCGCCCCAGATCTGCCTACTCGGCTGCGGTTTCATGTTCATCACCAGTGCCCAGTTCAATCACTGCGCACTCATCCATGGGTTCGCGCACGAAGCCCCTACGCCATGCATGCATCGGTCCACGTGCATGGGGAGGTTCTGGGGGCCTTCTCGTGGTCCGCATAGCGGTCTGGATTAGTGCTCCAGCCAACTAGGCACTCCGGCGTCACAGCCCAGCTCGGTCACTGGAGCACCACGCGGTTCGATCTCACTCACGTGGGCCCGGTGCATTTCCCGAGGGGTCCATCCATGGGCCCGGTGCTCTTTCCATGGATCCCCCTCCACGTGGGTCCTGGACACGCGCTGACACGCCGCCTGCGAAGAAAGGTTTGCATTTAAGTTTCCTAAGCTACACTAACTAGTGAATAGTGCCACACCCGAGGCGCTGGGCTCCTCTGCCGATCTTCTGAGCCATCAAGAAAGGGGAAGCTGGCCAGCCTACCTAAGCCTCCCAGGCTGCAGAGGCTCGCAGGCCTATACCAAGAAGAACGTGCCCTCTGAACACCAAGAGCCGCTCATCTATATAAGAGCAGCGGGAAGAGGTAAGAGGAGGGAGGAGGTAAGTAAGGGACAACACACTCCCTTCACTCTTGCATTATCTATCACCCTCTGGTAACAGATGAGAGTCCCCCAAGCTCTCCGTCTCAGAGGTCTCTTATTTCCTTCGATCGTCCCGCTGACTTGATCATCGGAGTGCCTTTGCCAGAATCCCCGGTGCAGGTCTCCCCTGTTTGCAGGTATCGCCCGGCGGAGTTACAATAAGGAGGAAGATTACTCCTCACCGAAGAGGCCCACGGGAGGGCTACGACAGTACCAAGCCCCTTTCATCCCAACTACGACTATGTTCCCCTTGATCGTCTCCGACCAACGAGCCCGGTGACGCTGGCACGGAGCCCACGCACCTAGGCCACGCAAGAGCTACCGGCCACGGTGATCTAGGCGGCAATAGATTGGCGCGCCAGGAAGGGGGGCAGATCCATGCTCCTCAATAAGGTGGGATGATGGTTTCCACCTTTGTCCTTAATCCCTGGGGGCAGACCGGGGGCACGGGGATTGGGGCACGAGAACTTCTCCCTCTCTCTCGAGGCTCTAAGGAGCGGCCTCGACAAAAAATCTTGGGCTGTGAAGGTGCATCGCCACCCTTGCTGGGGCAACGGGCATCAAGCCAAGGATGGAGCCACCTCCTGGCGGTGCCACCATCCAAGAGCCCCACTAAAAATAAAAAAATAATAAAAGAAAAAAAGAGAAGAAGAGAAAAAGAAGAAAGGGAGAATGGGTCTAGCTATCGTGAAGAAGGAAGAGATCCATGCAACGGGCTCTCTTCCATGTAGCAGAGCCTCATTCTCCCATGCAACGGAGCTTACTCCTATGCAACGGGACTTGTTCCCATCTGATGAAGCTTGCCCCCATCCAACGGAGTATGCTCCCATGCAACGGGAGTCTCTTCTCCTCCCAAGCAATGCACCATTTTTCTCATGCAACGGAGTATGCTCCCATGCAACAGAAGCTTCCTCCCATGTGGTGGAGTACCATGCTCCCGTGTAGCGATCCTCCTCCACCATGCGACGGAGATCTATTCCCGTTCAACGAAGTCTTCTTCCCCCAAATGGAGGTCTATCCTCCCATGTGGAGGAGTTCTATTCTTTCTTGAGGTAACTCCTCCCTCCGCTATTTTTGCAGTACAAGAAACTATGTTTTAGTTCTGCAGGAAGACCTCCTATGACGTCATCAACGGAGCCTCAAGCTCCCATACAAAGGGGTTCCATGCTCCCATGCAACGAGCTCTCTCACAGAGCCTCGTTCTCCCATGCAACGGAAGCTTCTTCCCATGCAACAAGGTTTCTCTTCCCATGTAACGAAAGCTTCTTCCTTCCATGCGGTGGAGTACCATGCTCCCATGCAGCGATCCTCCTCCACCATGCGACGGAGATCTATTCTCCCGTTCAACGGAGTCTTCTTCCCCCAAATGGAGGTCTATCCTCCCATGTGGAGGAGTTCTATTGTTTCTTAAGGTAACTCCTCCCCTCACTCTTTGCAGTACAAGAAACTATGTTTTAGTTCTGCAGGAAGACCTCCTATGACGTCATCAACGGAGCCTCAAGCTCCCATACAAAGGGGTTCCATGCTCCATGCAACGAGCTCTCTCACAGAGCCTCATTCTCCCATGCAACGGAAGCTTCTTTCCATGCAAACAAGGTTTTCTCCTCCCATGTAACGGAAGCTTCTTCCTTCCATGCGGTGGAGTACCATGCTCCCATGCAGCGATCCTCCTCCACCATGCAACGGAGATCTATTCTTCCGTTCAACGGAGTCTTCTTCCCCCAAATGGAGGTCTATCCTCCCATGTGGAGGAGTTATATTCTTTCTTGAGGTAACTCCTCCTCCGCTATCTTTGCAGTACAAGAAACTATGTTTAGTTCTGCAGGAAGACCTCCTATGACGTCATCAACGGAGCCTCAAGCTCCCATACAAAGGGGTTCCATGCTCCCATGCAACGAGCTCTCTCACAGAGCCTCGTTCTCCCATGCAACGGAAGCTTCTTCCCATGCAACAAGGTTTTCTCCTCCATGTAACGGAAGCTTCTCCTTCCATGCGGTGGAGTACCATGCTCCCATGCAGCGATCCTCCTCCACCATGCGATGGAGATCTATTCTCCCGTTCAACGGAGTCTTCTTCCCCCAAATGGAGGTCTATCCTCCCATGTGGAGGAGTTCTATTCTTTCTTGAGGTAACTCCTCCCTCGCTATCTTTGTAGTACAAGAAACTATGTTTTAGTTCTGCAGGAAGACCTCCTATGACGTCATCAACGGAGCCTCAAGCTCCCATACAAAGGGGTTCCATGCTCCCATGCAACGGGCTCTCTCATAGAGCCTCGTTCTCCCATGCAACGGAAGCTTCCTCCCATGCAACGGGCTTTCTCCCAGGTAACAAAACCTTGTTCTCCCATGCAACAGAGCTCCCTCCCATGCGACGGAGCCACCTCTCATGTGACGGAGCCTCCTCCCATGCAATGGAGCCTTCCTCCCCCATGCAACCAAGTTTTATTCTTCCGTGCAAGGGAGTCTCATTCTCTCCTGAGAGGGCGGTCGGCGAACCTAATTCCGGCCTGCACAAGGAAGAGATATGTCTTTGTTTATTCATATAGCCAGAGTTCAACAGGTAACTCCTTCCGCGTTACCTTTATAAAAAAAAAACTGTGTTTTGTTTTACAGGAAGGGCTCCTGTACCACTATCAAGGGCAAGCACTGTGACTTGCCTGAGCCGGTCATAGCCTGGCGCAAGAATTCTTGATCAAGGTCCGGATCCCACGCTCTCCGGCACCAAACAGCTGAGCCCCGCATCTACCGCATGACTCTCAGCCCAGCTCTTGCCTTACCCACAGTCCGGAGATGTCCGCAGAGACTCAAAGAAGTCCTGCCATCTACGAGAAAACTGATAGTTTGGCGTTTGCTGTGCTCAAAGTCCGGAGATGTCCATGAGAAGCTCTGGAGCTCCAGTCTTTACGGCTAGCCTCCTAACATAGCAAACCAGCGGCTCTGCCATCCCAAGAAGGAGGTAAGGATCCCTCCTTAATAATTAAAGCCCCTTTCTGGTGCAACTTTGTCCTTCACCAGCACAGGGACTCATCCGTCCAACTCCAAGTCCGGCGAAGTTAAGAGCTGAAGTCAAGCTCCTCAGCTCAGCCAAGCTGAAATCAAATGGAGCCGAGCTGGAGTCATGCCTCTTGATTCAGCCAAGCTGAAGCCAAGCTCTTCATTGAACCCCGCACCTACCTCCTGACCATATAGTCCGGAGATGTCCATAGGTAGCTCTGAAGGTCCGACCATCTGTGGCTCGTCTCCCAGCGCGCCAAGCGAGTGGCTTTGCCACCTCACGGAGGATGTAAGAATCTCTCCTCAAAAATTAAAGTTCATCTTTGGTGCAACTTTGCTCTTCATCATTACAGGAACTCATCTGTCCGACCCCGAGCCTGATAAAGGAAGCCCGGATCCCAGTTCCGGCATAATGGAACAGAGTTCCGATACAAAATCCTGGACTTTGGTCTGGAAGGTGGTGCGGAACCCGGGTTGCCCACGAAATCCCGGAGAACAGAGAAAGCTCGGTAAGTCACGTAAGGCTCACTCCAACCTGCGGCCCCGGGGTTCAGTCTGGAAGGTGGCGCGGGAACCCAGTTCCCCCACGATGTCCTGGACTTCGGTCTGGAAGGTGGCGCGGGACGGACTCAGTTCCCCCACGATGTCCTGGACTTCGGTCTGGAAGGTGGCACGGGACCCGTTCCCCCATGATGTCCTGGACTTTGGTCTGGAAGGTGGCGCGGGATCCAGTTTCCCCACGATGTCCTGGACTTCGGTCTGGAAGGTGGCGCGGGACCCAGTTCCCCCACGATGTCCTGGACTTCGGTCTGGAAGGTGGTGCGGGACCCAGTTCCCCCACGATGTCCTGGACTTCGGTCTGGAAGGTGGCGCGGGACCAGTTCCCCCAAGATGTTCTGGACTTCGGTCTGGAAGGTGGCGCGGGACCCAGTTCCCCCACGATGTCCTGGACTTCGATCTGGAAGGTGGCGCGGACCCAGTTCCCCCACGATGTCCTGGACTTCGGTCTGGAAGGTGGGCGGAACCAGTTCCCCACGATGTCCAGACTTCGGTCTGGAGGGTGGCGCGGAACCCGATTCCGGCATGGAGGCCCGGACTTCAGTCACGTGTTCTCCCTGAGTTCCTCCGCCAGGATGGCTCCCCCGAGGTCGAGCGTTGCTCCCTCGAGGTCGAGCATCTGGTGAGTCGAACCACTGCTCTTTGGCTTCCTCCGTTAGGGTGCCTCCCTTGCGATCGAGCGTTGCTCTCCCGAAGACAAGCATCTCACCAGAGACAGTTTTTCTCTCCTGCTTCTTGGTCTTCTTCAACAACTTTCATGCCTTCATCAAAGGTTCTGACCGATACTTTGAGCCCGGCCATGATGACCATATGCCCGGTCATATATGTGGGTACCCAAGTTACACGCCTCGCCAAACTATGCCTCCATGATACCACTTCTACCTGGTCAAAGAAGAATCGGATAGAAGTGCTGGCACCGTCGTGATACACCTAACTCAAGACAAAACACTTATAGGCAAATAAGTTTCAAAAACAACACCTTCTAAGTGGTGTTGCAGGGTGCTCCCAGTCCATGGAAAGAACAGCCATACTTGATGCCTTCATCTAGGCCTTCAAGAACAATAGCTAATCTCTGGTAAGTTCAGTTTCATTTAATAACTAACTTCTTGCAGTCGGTAAGGAGCCCGCTAAAGTACAGAGCCGAATGGATGAGAATACTCCCTTTATCCAAAACGAAGACGTTTGAACTCAGGGAGTGGGGGGCATCTATTACAGTAGTAAACAAGATCGATTCAGCCCTGACGTGCATCCCCCTTGGCACATACTCCGCCACCTCGGCCAGGCACTCCTTCACCTCGGCCCCAGCTCGGCGACATACTCCGCCATCTCGGCCAGGTACTCCTTCACCTCGGCCCCAGCTCGGCCACATATTCCGCCACCTCGGCCAGGCACTCCTTCACCTCGGCCCCAGCTCGGCCACATATTTCGCCACCTCGGCCAGGCACTCCTTCACCTCGGCCCCAGCTCGGCCACATACTCCGCCACCTCGGCCAGGCACTCCTTCACCTCGGCCCAGCTCGGCCACATACTCTGCCACCTCGGCAGGCACTCCTTCACCTCGGCCCCAGCTCGGCCACATACTCCGCCACCTGACCAGGTACTCCTTCACCTCGGCCCCAGCTCGGCCACATACTCCGCCACCTCGACCAGGTACTCCTTCACCTCGGCCCCAGCTCGGCCACATACTCCGCCACCTCGGCCAAGTACTCCTTCACCTCGGCCCCAGCTCGGCCACATACTCTGCCACCTCGGCAGGTACTCCTTCACCTCGGTCCCAGCTCGGCCACATACTCCGCCACCTCGGCAGGTGCCTCTCCACCTTGGCCTCACTTCGACCATGAGAAGTCCAACTTCGGTAGTTTAGTTCAGCTCGGCGGCTCTGCCGTGCTGGTCCAGCTCGGCGCTCCGCACCCAGATCTGCCTACTCGGGCTGCGGTTCATGTTCATCACCAGTGCCCAGTTCAGTCACTGCGCACTCATCCATGGGTTCGCGCACGAAGCCCCTACGCCATGCATGCATCGGTCCACGTGCATGGGGAGGTTCTGGGGGCCTTCTCGTGGTCCGCATAGCGGTCTGGATTAGTGCTCCAGCCAACTAGGCACTCCGGCGTCACAGCCCAGCTCGGTCACTGGGAGCACCACGCGGTTCGATCTCACTCACGTGGGCCCGGTGCGTTTCCCGAGGGGTCCATCCACATGGGCCCGGCGCTCTTTCCATGGATCCCCCTCCACGTGGGTCCTGGACACGCCGCTTGACACGCCGCTGACACGCCGCCTGCGAAGAAAGGTTGCATTTAAGTTTCCTAAGCTACCGTTTACACTAACTAGTGAATAGTGCCACACCCGAGGTGCTGGGCTCCTCTGCCGATCTTCTGAGCCATCAAGAAAGGGGAAGCTGGCCAGCCTACCTAAGCCTCCCAGGCCTGCAGAAGCTTCGCAGGCCTATACCAAGAAGAACGTGCCCCTCTGAACACCAAGAGCCGCTCGTCTATATAAGAGCAGCGGGAAGAGGTAAGAGGAGGGAGGAGGTAAGTAAGGGACAACACACTTCCTTCACTCTTGCATTATCTATCACCCTCTGGTAACAGATGAGAGTCCCCCAAGCTCTCCGTCTCAGAGGTCTTTATTTCCTTCGATCGTCCCACTGACTTGATCGTCGGAGTGCCTTTGCCGGAATTCCCGGTGCAGGTCTCCCCTGTTTTGCAGGTATCGCCCGGCGGAGGGACAATAAGGAGAAGATTACTCCTCACCGAAGAGGCCCACAGGAGGCCACGACAGTACCAAGCCCCTTTCATCCCAACTACGACTATTCCCCTTGATCATCTCCGACCAACAGCCTGGTGACGCTGGCACGGAGCCCACGCACCTAGGCCACGAAGAGCTACCGGCCACGGCGATCTAGGCGGCAACAATATTCTAAGTAAAAATTATGACACAATAATTCAAAAATTATGATACTCCTATAAGAAAATATGAAACTTAAGATATTAACCCTTCTTACTAGGAATAATTATTACTTGTGGCTTGAATTATGACTCTTAGAATGTCATATTATATCACGGATAGTAAACGATAATAAATATATACCGAAGCAGAATTATGATATCTTAGTTCAAAAATTATGACACCCAAGTTCAAAAATTATGATATCATTACAAAAAATATAAAACTAAAAGCATTAACCCATCATACCAGGACTACTTATCACTTGTGGCTTGAATTATGACTCCTAGAATATCATAACATGCTACGGATGATAAAAAATGATAATATATGCTGAAAAAGGATTATAATATCCTAGTTTAAAAATTATGATATTCTAGCTCAAAAATTATAACATTAATGTAAAAAACATGAAACTAAGGGCATTAGCCCCTCCTACTAGAGCTATCTATTACTTGTGGTCTGAATTATGACTCCTAGAATATCATAACATGTCACTGATAATAAAAGATGATAAATATATGTCAAAACAGGATTATGATATCCTAGTTTAAAAATTATGATGTCATAGTTCAAAAATTATGACACCCTCGTAAAAAATATGAAACTAAAGGCATTATCCCTTGTACTAGGACTACCTATCACTTATGGCTTGAATTATGACTTTCAGAATATCATAATATGCCATGGATGGTAAAAGATAACAAATATATGTTGAAATATGATTATGATATCTTAGCTAAAAAATTATAACATCCTAGCTCAAAAATTATGATACCCCTATGGAAAACTTGAAACTAAAGGCATTAACCTTTCATACCATAACTACTTATTATTTGTATCCTGAATTATAATTTACAGAATATCATAACATACCATGGATAGAAAAGGTGATAAATATATACTGAAATAGGATTATGATACTCTAATTTAAAATTATGACACCCTAGCTCAAAATTATGACATTCCAATAGAAAATATAAAACTAAAGGCATTAATCACTCATACTATGATTACCTATTTCTTATGGCCTGAATTATGACTCCTAGAATGTCATACCATGCCACGAAAGATAAAAGATGATAAGTGTTGCCGCCTATACCGCCGTGGCCTGCAATTCGAAGATGGTGCCGGACGTCAACCTCGTTACCCGAAATTCAGCACGTGCACCCAGACCTACAAAAGAGAAGAGACCCAGGCCGGGGATCCCGGCGGGGGCACTCCGACGATCAAGTCAGTGGACGATCTAGGAGAACAGATCCTCTCGTGGATCCCTATCCGGGCTCCATGCTGGGAGGAGGTTTAGTTTTCAAAGAAAAGGGTAGAGTGAGAATTGCAATGGCAGAGGAGGGCTTGAGCTGTGGTGGCTGTGTCCATCGAGACTCTTTTGACGAGTCTCTGGTAGCCTCAGAGTGCTCTCTCTTACTAACTCCCCTTCTGCTTGCTTTTGCTTACCTCCTTCGAAGGCCCTTGGGACTTCCTTTTAGGCCATGGATCCTCTCATCTACCCACCTCAAGTTCTCCCCCCTCTGGAGGTGCTCAAAGGTCAACGACCGGTAGTGCCTCATGGGGCGTGCCCCGGTGCCCCCTCCCTTCATGGTAAGGAGTTACATCGCGGATTCTGACTTCCTGGCTGGTCGCCATACTTTAAAAAATTTGGTAGGATCTCGATCCGGGGGTAGTCGCTCTTAGGTTTGAATCTTCTGGCATGACTTTCTTCTTCCAGGTGGTGCAAACGGTCGGCTGGGGAGTGCAGTGCCTTGACTGGAGCATCCTTTCCTATCCGGTGTAAACAACGGTGGAAGAGATCCTGGCGCCCTGGGAAGGCACCCCTTTGTAGGTCGGTGTACTTCTCCTTCGTAGGCCTTGGGCGGTGCACTGTCATCCAAGGGATGTAATAGCATCCCCTTCTCTCTTCTTTAGGGTTTCTTCGGGCATGGTGGACCCTGGCCATTGGGACGGCCTTAGGCCGTCAGACCTCTCCACTAAAGAGCACTTGGCTCGAAGAGAGGAAGCTCGACTTCGATCGAGATGGGCTCAACCTCGAGGGAGCCACCCGTGAAGGAGCTTGAAGAGAGGGAGCTCGACTTCGACCGAGGTGGGCTTGACCTCGTGGGAGCCACCCGGCGAAGGAGCTTGAATAGAGGAAGCTCGACGTCGACCAAGGTGGGCTCGACCTCGAGGGAGCCATCTGACGAAGGAGCTCGAAGAGAGGGAGCTCGACTTCGATCGAGGTGGGCTCGACCTCGAGGGAGCCGCCTGGTGAAGGAGCTCCAAGAAAGGGGGCTTGACTTCGACCGAGGTGGGCTAGACCTCGAGGGAGCCACCTGGCGAAGGAGCTCCAAGAGAGGGAGCTCGACTTCGATCTAGGTGGGCTCGACCTCGAGGGAGCCGCCCGGTGAAGGAGCTCGAAGAGAGGGAGCTCGACTTCGATTGAGGTGGGCTTGACCTCGTGGGAGTTGCCCGGCGAAGGAGCTTGAAGAGAGAGAGCTCAACTTCGACCGTGGTGGGCTCGACCTTGGGGGAGCCACTCGGTGAAGGAGCTCGAAGAGAAGGACTAACATGGCAATATCTATCAGCGTAGCTACCAACTGGATATGAAGGAGACACCACGTCAGCGATCTTGCCACATCATTTGCCCCCCACTTCAAGTCCCGGCAGAGCATCATGTTCGGGGCGAAGGGAGTAAATGCAGAGCTGACATGGAAAGGTGAAAATCTGGTACCATTACTATCACAATTGTCGCCACTTCGTGAATCGAGCCTTGGGGCCAATACGGGAGTGCCACGTTAGTGAGTCCGAGGAAGTATAATGATTGATGCAGGACCCAAGGCAGTTTTCAGTGAACCGAGGCATTGCTTCCGGCTGATCTCGACATGCGGCGCCCATCCAATGAAGGGAGTGCTGAGAGGATGCATGGTCGTTGTTTGGCTATTTTGAAAAGAAAAAAAAACTTTCCTCAAATCATCTCTTTCGAATCCTTCGCGCCCGTCGACGGACCAGAGTCTTCTTCCTTTCCCTTCGGCTGTCCTTTACCTTCAAGGCCACCAAGTTTGTTTCTCTTAGTCTTCTCTTTCTTCTTTGGCTAGGTCGAGTCCGCCTTTAGAACCTTTCCAAACACCATTTTTTTCTTCTTCCTTTTTTGTTCCATCTTAGATGGCTCCCTCGGGTCGGAACCATTGTCTCTCCAGCAACCCAATGAGGCAGGGCCCTCTCGATCGAGGACTCCATCCTCCAATGAGGAGGAGGAGGTTCTTATCTATATCCGCAGGGGTCCTCGTCCGACCGGTATAGTTTAGGAGAACCTAGGGCTCCCCTTCCTTTTACTTCCGCTCCTGAGGTCCCTTTTAGGCCTTCCTGTCTGACCGAGCCCTCTGGCGTCACATCAACGATGACCAGAGGGGACCTGTCTGTGATCTGGGATGCTTACAGGATCTCGGACTCCATCCGGCTCTCGATCCCGGGACCAAGGGAATGGATCACCTCCGGTGGCCCGGGTCGGATTGCCCTCTACGAGGAATTCTTCGTAGGGGTCTTCGCTTGCCCTTTCATCCTTTCTTCCTTTTTGTGCTTAGTAATTATTGCCTTGTCCCCGCTCAGTTGACCCCGAATGCAGTTAGGACCATTAACTCCTTCATTGTCTTCTGTCACTTTCATGGGATCGTTGCCCGTTTTTCATTGTTCAGGGCCTTCTTCACCCTGAAACGCCATCCGACCGAGGATGGTTGGTGGTTTGTGTCTCCCCACCCAAAGGGCATAAAGTTTGAACTTTTCTCTTCCATCAAAGGGTGGAAGAGCAAATACTTTTTTGCCGCCATCGATGGAGTCGATTGAGTCTGGAGTGATCCAGACCGGACTCCAAACCGAAACTCCCAGGTCGAGGCTGCTGATCATGAAGTATATGACCAGCTCATTTATGACCAGATTCCCTCTCTTGAGGTTCTGCTGTCAGAGCAGAAACTATTCGAAGCTGGGGTCAACCCAATCCGAGAGTTGGATGAGTTCAAAACAACACCTCCTCTTCTTTTGCAATCCCTCTTATGTCCAAGGTTGACCTTTATTTTCCTCTTCTTGCAGGCATGAAATTATTTGTAGAACAACTCCTGGAGTCTACTCAGAAAAGGAGCACGTCGGGGGGGCCCAAGGAGACCCCGTCGAAGAGAGCCCGGACTGAGCCCAGCCAAAGGCCTGGGCCTGTTGTAGCCTCTGGCCTAGGGGGAAGGGCGGCCGAACCGGCCCCCGATTCGTCGAGGCAGCATACTCAGCCCCCGGCCCGAGAGTTTGAAGTGAGATCGCGGACCCGACCCACCGCTGCCACCGCGGTCCAACCTCTGGAAGTCATCAAGGTGGACGCGGGGAGAGAAGAGAGGGGAGCGACCACCAGCGATGTCGTCGAGCATGGCGGCGATCTCCACCCAAATTTAGAGACGTCTTCGGTGACACCTCCCAAGGGCGCGGCGGCAGTCCCAGCAAAGTCGAGGACTATCATTTGAAAGGTGTCAATCGAGGTGACATCAAACTCCTCGGTCACCCAGGACTGTTTGATGGCTGAATGCATGATGGACTTTGCCATCCAGTCGCGCGACCGGCATGAAAGGGGAGGCAAGTCGTTGCCGGAGGCCATCCTTGGCATTTTTTCCCACCTTTTCATGGTAGGCCCCTTTTCTTTGTCTTCTTTTCTCCTCCCTTCTCTTCTTTTCTTTTCTCTTTTTTTACCATGGCAGACATCTTCATTGGTGCAGGTCGGGACGGATCTTGTCCTCATCCATGACTACTGCGCCCAGTGGGCCAAGAGGGAGGATCGAAGGAGCAGGAGCTCGCGACACTGGCAGTCGAGGTCAAGGAGAAGAAGATAGGGCCCATGCCACAAAAGAGAAGAGCAAAGCCCTCTAGGCTAAGGTTGCCAGCGTCGAAAGGCAGATCAGGGACCTCGAAGCATCCCTGTCCCGAGAGAAGGATCGAGTCAAACACTGGGCTAAGGAGCTCAAAGCTGAGGTGGCCCAGGCGGAGGAGCAGTCTCAGGCCCTTTGAGCCCAGCTGGAGGCGATGCAAGCATGGGCATTGGCGGCTGAGGAGAAGGCCGCTGGGGCGGTGGCCTTGATGGAGGCCGCCAAGAAGGAGGTCGCTGAGGCGGTGCCTAAGTTCAAGGCCTCAACGGAATATGTTGATGAAGTCGGGAGGCAGCCACGGACTCATTCATCAAGGGCTACGGGTTCTGCCAGTCCCGGGAGGCCCAACTCTTCCCGAAGCTAAAGCTGGATGAGCTTGCTCTTCCAGAAGCTCCAGGTAAGGGTTCAGACGAGGCCACGACCAAAGCGAAGGAGGCAGAGCCTGAGATCATCGTGGAAGTAGCCCCTCTGGTGGAGGTCCGAGAAGATGCCGGCGTGCCCCACCATCATCCCAGGAAGGAGCCGATAGAGTAGTAGCCTTTAGGATAAGGACCTCCTTTAGTTTTCTTTTTGTTCCTTGTATTTCCTTTTATTTCAGGATTGCCCGGCCAGTCGGGGGTCCTCTGATGATGCAGTTCCCTAGGCAAGTTCCAGTGAAACTTTATTTCTTCTCCACCGGACTTAGCATTTTAGTACTTTTAGTTTTCTCGATCTTTTTCTTTTGTTGCCCATGCACATATTCCTGCTATAGTGTTTTACCTTAAGATACCAGGTTCTCAGTCCTTCTTGATAGAGTTTCGGGCATAGTAGGCAACCATGAAGGGAAGTCAGGGACTTCACAAGTTACCTTCACTATGCCGGGAGCTCGGTTGCAGGACTTCGTGCGCTTTCTCGGAGCTAGTTGTATATTCTGGGTTCTTCCTGGTCGAGCCGGGAGCCGGTGAATGGCTCGAGAAGGCCTGAGTGACCCTAAGAGGGGCCATCTCCGGGCGCCTGAGACACCACCGAGCTGGGGAGCTGAGCTCGAAAAGTCTCAAAGATGTCTCCACCGAAATGAGACTTGAGCAGATAAAGTGCGGGGCTTTTGAAGTTTTTTGGCTTCGAGGTGCGAGGCTTCGGAAGCTTCCCGGCTTCGAGGTGCGGGGCTTCTGGAGTCTTCCGGCTTCGAGGTGTGGGGCTTCTGGAGTTTCCTGGCTTCGAGGTGTGGGACTTTTGGAGTTTCCCGGCTTCGAGGTGTGGGGCTTCTGGAGTTTCCTGGCTTTGATTGCCAAACCTGGGGTCGGGCAGCAATATTCCTGCAAGGCAAAGATAATTTTGCATCGAAAGAAATTCTTTTATTACTGAGAGGAAGCCTTATATCATTGGTAGTACATCCTTAAATTGCTGGCATTCCAAGTTCGTGGGAACCGGGTGCCATCAAGTTCGACGAGATAGTAGGCTCCATGGGGAAGGGCTTTGACTACTCTGTAAGGGCCTTCCCAGTTCAGGGAGAGCTTGCCGCATTCCCGAGGTTAAGAGGCTTCAGCCTGCCGCAATACCAAATCACCAGGGTGGAAGGTCTTTGGTCTTACCGAGAGTTGCAGTATCGGGCCACCCGCTGTCAGTAGGCCACCATCCGGAGTCGAGCCTTGTCTCTCATTTCTTCAAGGAGATCCAAGTTGAGTAAAAGGCGAGCTGGGTTTTCAACTTCATCATATTGTTCCACCCACAACGTGGGCAGACCAAGTTCCACTGGGACTACGGCTTTGACATCGAAAATGAGGTTGAAGGGTGTCTCATATGTGGCCTTTTGGATTGTTGTATGGTAGGTCCAGAGGATACTAGGGAGTTCTTCGGCCCACCTGCCTTTGGCCTGGTCTAGCCTGGCTCGGAGCTCCTGAAGGATGGTCCGGTTGGTCACCTTGACCTCTTTGTTGGTATGAGGGTGAGCCACCAAGGTGAAGCGATGATAAATATTGAGGCCGGTGCAGAACTCTTCAAACTCCTGATTATCAAACCGTCATCAGTTGTTAGTGATGATGGTATGGGGGAGTCCGAAGCGACAGATGATCGACTTCTAAAAGAATTGATTGACCTTGGCTTCGGTAATCCATGCTAGTGGCTCAACCTCTACCCACTTGGTGAAGTAGTCAATGGCTACTATTAGGAACCTGGACTGCCTGGATACGGGAGGAAAGGGACCAACGATGTCCATCCCCCACTGAGCAAATAGCCAGGGGCAGAGAGCTAGGAGAGCGGCGCGGCCGGTTGATGCTGTATGTAGGTGTGGCGCTGGTAGCAGTCGTACTTCTTACTTCTTCATGAAGTCGGCTGCGTCCTCCTTCATAGTTTTCCAGTAGTACCCTTGGCGAAGGGCTTTGTATGCTAACATCCTGCCCCCCACATGATTCTCGCAGAGGTCCTGTATTCTCTTGGAGTACAAAGGCCGTCTCTGAGGGTCTCAAGCACTTCAGAAGTGGATAAGAGTAGGACCTGCGATAGAGTTGCCCGTCCAACAGCACAAAGCGCGCAGCCTTCTTCTTAACGAGGCTAGCCTCCGCGCGATCTTCTGGTAGGGTACCGTCGGTGATGTATCTAATGTACTGGTCCATCCAATTGGATTCCGGGATGACTTGTTGGACTTCCCTGGAAGCCTAGTAACTTGGAGCCTAGAGGTATTCGACATAGGCATGCCCTAGCGATGAGTCCGGCAGGGTCGCAAGCCTAGAGAGGGCATTGTGAGAGCATTCTCCTATAAGGAAGTGGGAGATGTTGAAGCACCGGAAGCTCGTCGTGTTCGAGTGTACCTGCTCCAAGTACTTTAACATTTGGGGTCTCGGGCCTCGAATTCTTCTAAGACCTCTCTAGCTACCAGCTGAGAGTCGGTGAAGACCTTCAGGTTAGGTACACCCAGTTTGCGAGAGACTCTCAATCCCATGAGGAGTGCCTCATACTCCGTCTGGTTGTTGGTGGCCGTGAACTGGAAGTGGAGTGCACACTCAGCTACGACCTCATCGCCATTGACAAGAATGAGGCCTGCTCCGCTCCCTCCCGAATTGGATGCGCCATCCATGTGGAGGACCCAGACCTTCTCCTCGACTTCGGGCTCCATTCGACGCTCCAAGAGGATCTCCTCTGGCTCCTCGCCCATGCTTGCACACTCGACTAGGAAGTCGGCCAACATCTGGGCCTTCTGGGATGACCTCGGTCGGTAGGCGATGTCAAACTCACTTAGCTTCAAAGCCCACTTGGCCAGACACCCGAAGTATCAGGACGTCTAAGTATGGCCCTCAATGGTTGGTCCGTTAGGATCACGATCCGGTGTACTTGAAAATATGGCCTGAGATGCTAAGCAGATATTATGAGTGCAAAAATTAGTTTCTCGGAGTGGGTGTATATGATCTTCGCATCTCAGAGGAGCTTGCTGGCATAGTACATCGGTCTTTGAGCTCCATCTTCGTCTGTGCGGACAAGGATCGAACTGATGGCCCCTGGGGTAACCGCCAGGTACAGTAGGAGCTCCTCTTCGTCCTCCGATCTGGAGAGCAATGGTGGTGATGCCAAGAACTTCTTAAGCTCTTCGAAGGCTTCCCGGCACTCCTTCATCCAGGTGAAGTCATGCACCTTGCGTAGTACCTTAAAGAAAGGTAGGCAGCGGTCAGCATATCGTGAGATGAATCGACTCGAGGCTATGATCCAGCCTATGAGGCGTTGGACTTGCTTCTTCGAGGTGGGATGCTCCATGTCGATAATTGCTTAAGCTTTTTCAAGGTTGGCTTCGATCCCCCTCTGGGTGACCGTGAAACCCAGGAACTTTCCAGTTGCCATGTCGAAAGAATACTTTACCGGGTTCAGCTTCATCTGGTGTAGGCGAAAGTTTTGGAAGGCCTCCGCCAAGTTCGCAATGTGGTTCGACCTCGGCTTGCTCATTACGAGCATGTCGTTCACGTAAACTTACATGTTGCGGCCGATCTAGTCCTTGAAGACTTTGTTGACAGTCGTTAGTATATGGCACCAGCATTCTTCAGGCCGAATGGCATCATCCGGTAGTAGTACGTTTCTGGTCTATGATGAAGGCAGTGTGCTCCTCATCCTCTGGGTGCATCCAGATTTGATTGTACCCAGAGAATGCATCCATAAAGGAGAGCAAGCGATGCCCCAAGGTGGCGTCAACCAGTTTGTCGATCTTTGGAAGGGGAAAGCTATCCTTCGGGCCAGCTCGATTGAGATCAGTGTAATCTACACAGATCCTCCAATTTCCGTTATTTTTTCTGACCATGACCACGTTCGCCAGCCAGCTAGGATACTGCACTTCACAAACAAAATCAGCAGCGAGGAGCTTCTCCACCTCCTCGTTGACTGTCCGTTGCCTCTCTGGGGCAAAGCATTTTTTTTTCTGTTGGACCGGGTGGCACTTCGGGTCGATGTTTAACCTGTGATTAATAATGTCGGGGTGATCCCTGGCATGTCTACCACGTCTTGGCGAACATGTCTGCATTTGCCCGAAGAAAATCCAACAGACGAGCTCGCTCTTCGTCTTGCAGCTGGGCCCCGATCTACACCATTTTCGACGGGTCTGTGCCGAGGGGGTACGTCAACAGACATTCAACTAGGCCGCCCCTGGGGTACTCCACCCTCTGGTCGAGGTCATCGATGCTGGGATCCTCCTCAGCACTTCTGGCCCCGAGGACAGCTTACAAATAGTGTTGGATCGGCTGAGGTGCCCCCCTCATCTTCCCTGCATCATAAGGAGTGGAAAACTGCACCAGCCATCGCTTGGTGGAAATGACCGCACTGAGCTGATTGAGCCCGGGGTGACGAGGATCATGTTATAGGCCAAGGGAGCCTAACAACCGTGCATGTCATCATGACAGTGCTCTACCGAGGAGGTGATCCGATAGTAACAGGGAGAGTGATCTCTCCTTCAACCTCCACAGAGTTCCCAGTAAAATCGATAAGGGGGTGTGCACTGGCTTCTGTTGAGCAGAGGACAAATTCATCCTGGAGAAGGCATCGTAAAAAAGGCCATCGTCGAACTTTCATTATCGACCATAATCTGCTTTACAGGGTGCCTGGCAATCGTCATCTCGATAACCACGGCATTATTATTTACATTCCCATTCCTATATCCCTCCTCCCTCATAAAGGGGAGTACATTTTCTGACCTCTCTCCCTCCGGGCCCTCTTAGAAGCGCGCTTTATTTCCCAGCATATCATACCCACAGGCTTCTCGGTGGGTCGGTTGTTGACTGGAGGGACAGGATGAAGAGCTGCAATCACTTAAGGTTCTGCCAGGGTCTTGCCCTCCACGTATTTTTCGAGGTAGCCCCTCCTTATCAGATCTTCGATATCTCTTTTGAGGTGGCAGCATTCCTCGGTGTCATGGCCATGGTCATGGTGAAACTGATAGTACTTTATCTTGTCACGACCGTTGGATGGCCTCAACGGGGGAGGGCGGCGTTAGTAGCGCTCGCCCTTAATCTCCATGAGTATTTTCGATCTCGGGATGAGGAGAGAAGTATATCTTTCTTCTGGGATGGGGTTGTTCTTCGGCTTCTGATGCGGGACACGGACTCGATGTAACCTGGATTATTTGGGTATGGAAAATAACTAAACAAACTAGGACCGTTGGAGGGCTAAGAAGCCTCCCGGGACTAGGGTGACACTGAAACTATAATCCTAAAACAGCTGATCTCTTTTGGTTTTCAATTTTCTTGGTGGAGGTGGCGAAGAAAGGATGGAGATGGGGGACTGGGAACTGGAACTCATGGCCCTAGGACTCACTCTAACGGGGAGATGCACACAGAAAGTCAGGGGTCAAAGCGTAAAGCTACCATCCCGAGGGATCAAAGCACATAGCTACCCTCTCGAGGGATCAAAGCACCAGCTACCCTGAGCTCTCATCGAACCCATCATCCACATAGTAGGGCTCTCACATAGATACGCTAGAATGACTCTCAAAGGACACGAGGGGATAAAGAAGATAAGATAGGGGATAACTAGGGTGCTCGAACCCATCATCCACAAAGTAGGACTCTTACACCCCCTAACGAACCCATTATCCACACAGTAGAGAACGATGGCAAACGGGCCTCAGCCCAGAACCAGAACCGGAACCAATGGAGAACCAAAAATCTATATCAACTCATCTCTCTAATCTATTACAGGGGGAGAGGGGGCCTTTATATAGAAAAACCAAAATCTTCAGTTTTTTAGCCTCTAAGAAAACTAAAAAAAAATAAATTACATCAAAATTCGTGTTGCATCAAAAGTGATGCTGATATGCTTTGAGAAGCATGTCGGCTTGATGATCTGCTCCAGAAAGCATGCTGCTATAAAAATGGGATTGCTCTGAAATCCATGCAAACACATCTCACGGTCGTGGAAGGATCGATCTTCCGACGGAGCACATGGCCGGCGACTGGGAAGTAGGCAGCAGACGGGGCCGGCGGACGGTTGGTGGCGGGCCGCAGGCGATGCGGCACAAGGAATGGCACGGCACGCCTAGCATGCCGTTTGGTCTCCCACGGCCATGGGAGACCTCCTGGGCGCCAACATGGCCGGTGAACGGTAGGGGAGGCCGGGGACGGTGGGACGGTGGCCGGCGGACAGGCAAGCGTCGGCGGCAACAGCGGGCAGCAGTGCAGGGGCCGTGGGAGACCTCCTGGGCGCCAACATGGCCGGTGAACGGTAGGGGAGGCGGGGACGGTGGGACGGTGGCCGGCGGACAGGCAAGCGTCGGCGGCAACAGCGGCAGGCGGCAACGGCGGGCAGTAGTGCAGGGGCGTCACGACATGCACGACCGTGCCGTTTGGGCTTCCCATGGCCATGGGGCCCAAAGGCGCCGGCGGGCCGCGGGTAGGCAACCGGTGGCAGGCCGGCGGCGACCGTGGGACGTGGGCGAACGTTGGTCTTCCCATGGCCGTTCGTCTTCCCCGGGTGTGGGCGGCGGCTTCTCTGGCGAGGGCGGGGGCCAGCAAGCATCGGTGACGGTCCGGCGGGGGCGGCCAGGGGTCGGGCGGCCCGGATCTGGGGCTAGAGGGGGTGGAGGCTAGGGTTTGGGCATTTAGAAAAAATCATGGGAGAAGATGGAATAGTGTAGAAATAAATCGAGAAAAAATTGGGATAAAGGTGGAATAGCAAGAATAGGTGGAATAGCGAGAATAGAAAAAATAAAAAAAAATCTGAGAAAATAAGATAAAATAGAAAAAAGAACCTGGACCTGCCCTGGATCCCCATTAGCTTCGGCCCTGGTCGAAAGTTTGGGGTCGGTCCGGGCCTTCGTGTCCTGGATGTCTCTCCTGGAGGCTGCTTCTTTAGCTGCTTTCCATCTGATATGGCTATTACGCTGACTTGGCGCGCGTCTCAGGTCCCGCCGGACATGGTCCAAACCACGTGGATTTTTTTCGGCGAGCAAGAGAGGAGGGCTCCACCTCGACCGAAGCTGGCGGCCCTTCGCTCCCTCGCAAGGTAGCGCCCGGAGACGGGTCCACCTCTGTCGAGGTCGAGCCAGGCCTCCCTGCTCCTTCGCCAGTTGGCGCCCGGAGACGAGTCCACCTCGGCCGAAGCCGAGCACCTCTATGCCGCTCCGCCAGGTGTCCACCCAGGAGGGGTCCACCTCGGCTGAAGCTGGTGGCCCCTCGCTCCCTCGCTAGGTGGCGCCCAGAGACGGGTCCACCTCTGCTGAGGTCGAGCCGGGCCTCCTTGCTCCTTCACCAGTTGGCACCCGGAGATGGATCTACCTCGGTCGAAGTCGAGCACCTCTCTGCCGCTCTGCCAGGTGTCCGCCCAGGAGGGGTCCACCTTGGCCGAAGCTAGTGGCCTCCCTGCTCCTTCGCCAGTTGGCACCCGGAGACGGGTCCACCTCGGCCGAAGTCGAGCACCTCTCTGCCGCTCCGCCAAGTATCCGTCCAGGAGGGGTCCACCTCGATCGAAGCTGGCGGCCCCTCTCTCCCTCGCTAGGTGGTGCCCGGAGATGGGTCCACCTCTACCGAGGTCGAGCTAGGCCTCCCTGCTCCTTCGCCAGTTGGCACCAGGAGACGGGTCCACCTCGGCCGAAGCCGAGCACCTCTTCGCCGCTCCGCCAAGTGTCCGCCCAGGAGGGATCCACCTCGACCGAAGCTGGCGGCCCCTCGCTCCCTCGCCAGGTGGTGCCCGGAGACGGGTCCACCTCTGCCGAGGTCGAGCCGGGCCTCCCTACTCCTTCGCCAGTTGGCGCCCGGAGACGGGTCCACCTCGGCCGAACTCGAGCACCTCTCTGCCACTCTGCCAGGTGTCTGCCCAGGAGGGGTCCACCTCGGCCGAAGCTGGCGACCCCTCGCTCCCTCGCTAGGTGGCGCCCGGAGACGGGTCCACCTCTACCGAGGTCGAGCCGGGCCTCCCTGCTCCTTTGCCAGTTTGCGCCCGGAGACGGATCCACCTCGGTCGAAGTTGAGCACCTCTCTGCCGCTCCGCCAGGTGTCCGCCCAGGAGGGGTCCACCTCGGCCAAAGTTGGCGGCCTCCCTGCTCCTTCGCCGGTTGGCACCCGGAGACGGGTCAACTTGGTCGAAGTCGAGCATCTCTCTTCCGCTCCACCAGGTGTCTGCCCAGGAGGGGTCCACCTCGGTCGAAGCTGGCGGCCCCTCGCTCCCTCGCCAGGTGGCGCCCGGAGACTGGTCCACCTCTGCCGAGGTCGAGCCGGGCCTCCCTGCTCCTTCGCCAGTTGGCACCCGGAGACGGGTCCACCTCGGCCGAAGCCGAGCACCTCTTTGCCGCTCCGCCAGGTGTCCGCCCTAGAGGGGTCCACCTCGGTCGAAGCTGGTGGCCCCTCGCTCCCTCGCCAGGTGGCGCCCGGAGATGGGTCCATCTCTACCGAGGTCGAGCTGGGCCTCCCTGCTCCTTCACCAGTTGGCGCCCGGAGACGGGTCCACCTCGATCGAAGTCGAGCACCTCTCTGCCACTCCGCCAGGTGTCCGCCCAGGAGGGGTCCACCTCGGTCGAAGCTGGCGGCCCCTCGCTCCCTCGCTAGGTGGCGGCCGGAGATGGGTCCACCTCTGCCGAGGTCGAGCCGAGCCTCCCTCCTCCTTCGCTAGTTAGCGCTCGGAGACGGGTCCACCTCAGACGAAGTCGAGCACCACTCTGCCATTTCGCCAGGTGTCCGCCCAGGAGGGGTCCACCTCGGCCGAAGCTGGCGGCCTCCCTGCTCCTTCGCCAGTTGGCGCTCGCAGACGGGTCTACCTCGGCCGAAGTCGAGCACCTCTCTGCCGCTCCGCCAGGTGTCCGCCTAGGAGGGGTCCACCTCGGCCGAAGCTGGCAGCCCCTCGCTCGCTCGCCAGGTGGCACCCGGAGACGGGTCCATCTCTGCCGAGGTCGAGCCGAGCCTCCCTGCTCCTTCGCCAGTTGGCGCCCGGAGACGAGTCCACCTCGGTCGAAGTCGAGCACCTCTCTGCCACTCCGCCAGGTGTCCGCCTAGGAGGGGTCCACCTCGGTCGAAGCTGGTGGCCCCTCGCTCCCTCGCCAGGTGGCGCCTGGAGACGGGTCCACCTCTGTCGAGGTCGAGCCGGGCCTCCCTACTCCTTCGCTAGTTGGCACCTGGAGACGGGTCCACCTCGGCCGAAGTCGAGCACCTCTCTGCCACTCTGCCAGGTGTCCGCCCAGGAGGGGTCCACCTCGGCCGAAGCTGGCGGCCCCTCGCTCCCTCGCTAGGTGGCACCCGGAGACGGGTCCACCTCTGCCGAGGTCGAGCCGAGCCTCCCTGCTCCTTCGCCAGTTGGCGCCCGGAGACGGGTCCACCTCGGCCAAAGCCGAGCACCTCTCTACCGCTCCGCCAGGTGTCCGCCCAGGAGGAGCCCACCTCGGTCGGGGCCGGCCCTGCTTAGCAAGGCCTCCGGGAAGTGGGGATGCGAGTTTCAAAATTGTCACTCGGGTAGCACGCGCCGCGCCTCGTAAGGTGCGCCGGTATGGTTCGCAGTGACGCACGAAACCTCGTTTACATCGGCCCGATGGACCCTGCAGCTGAGAAGTGGAGTCCTGGCGTGCAGGAGCCCGCAATGGACTTCGTCAATGCCTGGGAAGGAGAGCGCCCGCGCTTGGCCCAAGGCCTCGCCAGTATCTTCCCTCCCCCCTTTTTTCTCGCTAGGCTCGGCAAGCAAGACGATGGGGCCATCGGGTTCCCGGACCCGAAGGGGAAAGGAAAAAGGGGGGAGGGGGAGAAAAGTGAGAGGCGAGAGGGAGCCTCCCGAGGGGAGGAGGGTGAGCTGGAGGCAACGTGTTGGCATAAAAGGGATGGGAAGAGCGGGCAGCAAGGTAAGTAAAAAGAAAGGTGGAAAAAAGAAGGCACCGAGAGAAGGATCCGGGGAATCCGAGAGGGTCCTTAGGCGCGAGCTCAGTGAAGGCTGGGCCCCAATTCCACTCTTTCCAACATCTCTTTTGTTAATATCTTCTCTAAGTCTGGGGGTCCTTCGGGAACCCGCCTTAGGGAATCTGTTCCATCTCGCCGCTCTCTAACTTGACCGTCGGAGCTCCATCGCCGGAACCCCCGGCCAGGGTCTCTGACCTTGTTTTGCAGGACCGGAAGCTCGGAAATCTCGAGGTGAGACGGTCTGAGACCGGTACCAGCTCTGAAGCTACAGGCCGCCGCGGTGAGATCGGCAACACTATCCAATTCTTTTTTGGTGTGGTCCGCCTCCTCGACATGGATGTACTTATGGATGCGAAGGAGGAGGTCGGAGTACATCTTCGGTGGCTTCTTATCTAGGGAGTAGGTTAGGTGGGAGGTCCTGAGCCCTCTCTTTGGTACCAGTATGGCGACGGGCTCGTCTAGGTTGTAGATCTCTGGTGTGGCAACTTTGAAGCAGGTCACATAGTCCTGCAAGGACTCGTGGTCCTGTTGCCTGACGGAGAAAAGACTGTCTATTTCTCGTGGCACCTTCCGACAGGCATCGAAGTGGGCCATAAATTTCTTTTCTAGCTGTGCAAAGGAGTTGATGATTTCAGGCTCGAGATGGGTAAACCAGACTCGAGTGGCCTTCCGAAGAGTGGATGGGAAGGTGATACAGAGAAGGGCGTTGGTCACCCCCTGGACTCTCATGAGAGCCTTGTAGCTCTTGAGGTGGTCTAGGGGGTCGATGGTCCCATCGTAGGGATCCACCTGGGGCATACGGAACCGACTTGGAATCAGCTCCTCTTGGATTTATTGGGAGAAGGGGGGACAGGCATCATGGCCCACTGGCTCATGGGAGGAGCCCTACATGTTTGCAAACTGGAGGGATAGTTCTGTCAGCTTACGCTCTTGTTCCTCCAGGTGCTTTTCGGCCATGTGCCTAATAGCCTCGTTGGTGGAACCTTCTATCGAAGCCATCGGAGGAGGTAAAGATGATTGCTGAGGTGGGTCGCGATGGGGAGCCTTATCTCGATGGCTTCGATGGTGCTTAACAGCGGCACGCTCGAAGGCTAGAGATCGACTCTCCCGGTCAACTGACCCAGTCCACTATCTCTTCATCGGGATCTGGTGGCTTCCTTGGGGGTCAGTCATGGCCCGCGATAGCGACGACCTCCCTTGGAAGGAGTGCATGCTATCGTGGGGCATGGCAACTTGGGCCGCAGGGGTTCCTGGCTATTATTGGATGGCCAGGGATCGGTGTTGGTGCTGTAACTGTCGCACTGCCGCAGTCATAACCTGCATCTGCTGGATGAGCGCGGCTAGTTGGATGTCCATCAGAGGCGGTTGTGGTGGAGCGGGGGGTTCCCTCTCTGGGCTATGTGGGTCCCTGTGAGAAGGAGGGTCTCCCGCACGGTTGGTGGAGACCTCCCTCATGCGTGTCACCACCATGCTTCAGGTGGAGTTGTTTGTGAAGGGATTAGCTTGAATTAGACTGTCCTGCCCCCCATACTTGGTGTGCCAATCTGTTGCCGCCTATACCACCGTGGCCTGTAGCTCGAAGATGGCGCCGGATGTCGACCTCATTACCCGAAATTCAGCGGCGCGCTCGAACATGCAAAAGAGAAGAGACCCAGGTCGGGGATCCTGGCAAGAGCACTCCGATGATCAAGTCAGTGGATGATCTAGGAGAACAGATCCTCCTCGGTGGACCCCTATCCGGGCTCCATGTTGGGAGGAGGTTTAGTTTTCAAAGAAAAGGGTAGAGTGGGAATAGCAACGGAAGAGGAGTGCTTGAGCTGTGGTGGCTATGTATGTCGATACTCTTCCGGCGAGTTCTCCGGTAGCCTTAGAGTGCTCTCTTGCTAACTCCCCTTCTGCTTGCTTTTGCTTACCTCCTTTGAAGGCCCTTGGGACTTTTTTTTAGGCCATGGATCCTCTCAGCTACCCACCTCGGGTTCTCCCCCCTTTGGGGGTGCTCGAAGTCAACGACTGGCAGCGTCCCGTGCGGCATGTCCCAGTGCCCCCTTCTTTCATGGTAGAGAGTTACGTCATGGATTCTGACTTCCTGGCTGGTTACCATACTTTAAAAAATTGACAGGACCTCGATCTGGGGGTAGTCGCTCCCAGGTTTGAATCCCCTGGCATGGCTTTCTTCTTCCGGGTGGTGCAAACAGTTGGCTGGGGAGTGCTGTGCCTTGATTGGAGTGCCCTTTCCTATTCGATGTAAATAATGATGGAAGAGATCCTGGCACCCTGGGGAGGCACCCCTCTGTAGGCTGGTGTACTTCTCCTTCATAGGCCTCAGGCAACGCGCCGCCACTCAAGGGATATAGTGGCATCCCCTTCTTTCTGTTTTAGGATTTCTTGAGGCACGGTGGACCCTGGCCATTGGGACGGCCTTGGGCCGTCATACCTCTCCACTAAAGAGTGCTTGGTTCGAAGAGAGGGAGCTCGACTTCAACCGAGGTGGGCTCGACCTCGAGGGAGCCGCCCGACGAACGAGCTCGAAGAGAGGGAGCTCAACTTCGGTCGAGGTGGGCTTGACCTCGAGGGAGCTACCCGGCGAAGGAGCTCGAAGAGAGGGAGCTCGACTTCGACCGAGGTGGGCTCGACCTCGAGGAAGCCGCCCGGGGAAGGAGCTCGAAGAGAGGGAGCTCGACTTCGACCGAGATGGGCTCAACCTCGAGGGAGCCGCTCGGCGAAGGAGCTCGAAGAGAGGGAGCTCGACTTCGGCTGAGGTGGGCTCGACCTCAAGGGAGTCACCCGGTGAAGGAGCTTGAAGAGAGGGAGCTCCACTTCGACCGTGGTGGGCTCGACCTCGATGAAGCCGCCCGGCGAAGGAGCTCGAAGAGAGGGAGCTTGACTTCTGTCGAGGTGGGCTCGACCTCGAGGGAGCCACTCGGCGAAGAAGCTCGAAGAGAGGGAGCTCGACTTCGGCCGAGATGGGCTCGACCTCGAGGAAGCCACCTGGCTAAGGAGCTCGAAGAGAGGGAGCTCGACTTTGGCCGAGGTGGGCTTGCCCTAGAGGGAGCCGCCCGGCGAAGGAGCTCGAAGAGAGGGAGCTCGACTTCGACCGTGGTGGGCTCGACCTCGGGGGAGCTGCTCGGCGAAGGAGCTTGAAGAGAGGGACTGACATGGCTATATCTGCCAGTGCGATTGCCAACTGGATCCCAAGGGGACTCCACATCAGTGATCTTGCCACATCAATAAGTATATGCCGAAACATGATTATGATATCCTTGTTCAAAGATTATGATATCCTTGTTCAAAAATTATGACATCCTAGTTCAAAAATTATGATATCCCTATATAAAATATGAAACTAAATACATTAATCCCCCCCATCAGGACTACTTATCACTTGTGGCCTGAATTATGGCTCCTAAAATGTCATAACATGCCATAAATGATAAAAGATGATAAATATATAATAAAATAGGATTATGACATCCTAGATAAAAAATTATGACATCCTAGTTGAAATATTATAATATCCCATAAAAAATATGAAATTAAAGGTATTAACCTCTCCTACCAAGACCATCTATCACTTGTGGCCTAAATTATGACTTCTACAAGTCATAACTTGCCACGAATGATAAAATATAATAAATATATGTCAAAATATGATTATAACATCCTAGTTCAAAAATTATGATACCCTAGCTCAAAAATTATGATATCCTTGCAGAAAATATAAAATTAAAGGCATTAATCTCTCATACCAGGACTACCTATCACTTATGGCTTGAATTATGCTCGCATAATGTCATAACATATCACGGATGGTAAAAGATGATAAATATATGCCGAGACAGGATTATGATATCCTACTTCAAAAATTATGACCCCTTAGCTCAAAAATTATGGCACTCTTGTAGAAAACGTGAAACTAAATACATTGACCTCTCATAACAGGACTTTTTATTATTCGTGGTTTGAATTATGACTCTCAAAATATCATGACATGTCATGGATGGTACAAGATAATAAATATATACTGAAATATGATTATGACATCCTAATTAAAAAATTATGATACCCCTGTGGAAAACATAAAACTAAATGTATTGATCTCTTCTACCATGACTACTTACTACACATGGCCTAAATTATGTCTGTCAGAATATCATGATACACCATTAAGAAAAAAGATAGTAAATATATGCTGAAAGATAATTATAACATTTTAGTTCAAAATTTATGATATTAGTTAAAAAACTATAACATTCCGACATGAAACATGACATCCCTGCAAAAATATATCCTAAAAAACTTATAAATAGTGATATGATATCCTTGTATAATATTATGACATCTCTTTAGAAATTTGATATTCCGGCACGAAACATAACATCTTATATCCAAAAATCTACATGTAATGAGTAAAATATATTTATAACATTCCAATTTGAAATAATTACATATAATTTTTCTTTTTATTAATGTTTAAGGGATAACATCAATTGAATTATACATTTATGATATCATCTTACAAAAGTAAATGAATCGAAGAGAAAAAGCCATAACAAATATTTAGCTTTTTGATCCTAATTTTTTAAAACTCTATTTATTTTCCGATTGAGGCTTTCTTTCAATATTCTTGCTCCTAACTGTCACCGGTATAGATTAATATCATCTTGTATGAAATCTCAATAATCTGGCTTATCCTTACGAGCAAGAAATTTTATGTATTTTAAACAATAGAGACCGCGATCTAGTAAGCTGATTGTCTAAGAAAGGCATTCAATATTTTTCTCCATGACTTACTTCATCACATCTTCATTATTATAGTAGATATGGAATATTAAGTCGACAATATTTTGCCACTTCTTTGCATTGGATTTGTACCAGCATTGTATTTTATAAAACTTAGGTGCATAAATATCTTCCTTTTCATGTCAATTGTAATTAAGTACGAGTGCAAATTTTTTGAGTTGCTAATGGTAAAGAGAAACCTAAACTCATTTTCTTGATCACCAACTCTATCAAAAATCATATTCCCAGCTATTCCAACAAGTTCATTAAATAATAATGGAGATGTCATATGCATCCCGATGATCATAACAAATGTAAAGATGCACTTATGGAACCTATTTGGATTCTCTCTCCAGTTATTTCTTAGGAACTTCTACTTGGCATTAATTATTTGTCAATGCAAAATAAAATGATTAATAAAATATAACATGATATCACACAACACTGAAACTATGATAAAAAATATTAAAAAAATAGATATCATGATATACAATAAGAATAATAAGAAAATAAAGTTATACTCCAATACTTACATCAACAACTATCATTTGATAAGTAAAAAGATCGTGAACATGTATTCTTGTGATACTACCTTCATGTTCATTGATATATACGATCTCTTTAAAATGGATAAGAATAAAGGACATCATAAAACAAGATATTAAAATAAAAATTAGCATATATAATAGAAAAAAATATAACACTTACGAGCGGATGCTTTTTTTTTAAAAAAATTGTTAATCAAATTATCATTGGTTCCTTCAATTAGCTACGAAGTCATTATTTTGTGAATGGATATTTTAATTTTTTTTAAAAAAAATATTACGACATCCCTCTTTATGTATGAATTCCAAATTATTATATTAAAATGTATAATTTCTTTACCTTTTTGTGGTTTTCCAATTTCTTGTCTTCTGGATTTTAAAGAGATGTTATCTTTTCTGTATAAATAATAATTGCTGTGCTTTTTCCTACCAACTGCACTTTTTTCTTTCTTTGCTATGTTCGTAGTCTACGTTTGAATACAAAATTTTCAGATTTCATTAACAAAAAGATTTGGAAACTCTAGCTTTTTATTGTTTGCTCAACAATAGAAAAGTCCAATAATAACTTGAGATGGGATGGAGATTATCGCTGTTGACTGTCGAGATGAAAACATGGAGCACCAAGAGAAAATGATGAGCATAAATAATGGAAGGGATTTTGGGGGTAGTGTGGTTCCTTTGGGAGTAGAAGAAACGTTTATCTTCTCTCATACAGCTATTTTTTTCCCGGAAGTTTGAGGAGACATGCCGATACGGCAGTGTATATTACGATATCCCGTTCCATTCCATCATGCCAGGTGGGATTCACATAGATCAATGAAGAGAAATGGTGAGGATTAGCTGGGATTTTCTATACCGCAGGTGATGCACAAATAATTTTTCTGGCCGTTATTGCATCAAAAGATTATCTGGCAGACAATCTTTGAAGCCCAAAAACCGCATAGGGCCGGCCCTGGCTTTAAAGCCCAAACACAGACGCTTCACGGGTTTGGTTTCAAGCCTCAACCCTCGTCATCCCCCGTGCCCTCACATCCACCCGATCCGAAACAGAGACAACGCACGCGCAAATCTGAATCTCCTCTTCCCTCCCATCTTTCTTCAATCCCTCCCGCCCATCTCCAATTCTCGATCTTCCCTCCCCACCCTCCCCTTTTCGAACCCCAATTTACTCAACCAAGCCGGCGACGCTGTTCCATTACCTCTGTCGGAGACGCACGACCATGCCCGCAACCAAGAATAAGGTATCACCCGTCTCTCTCTCTCTCTCTCTCTCTCTCTCTCTCTCTCTCTCTCTCTCTCTCTCTCTCTATCATCGAGTTTTTGTTCTTTCTTGTTTTCTCAAGGGATGAGAACACTCGAAAACACTAGTATTATTTATGGCTTGGTTCATTAGGTTTTTTTCTTTTTTCCCTTTGTTGTGAGTTCGATGGCGCTCGGGCGTCTTTTCGCATTCTTTCAATACCTTCTTCAAATTCTATTATTCGATTGCTACGCGCTAACCCTACTACAAATGTATTTTGGTTCGTAGGGTTCTTCTATTATGTTTTTCATTGACAGCTGAGTTAGAAATTTTTATAGAGGCATGGTACCGTTGTCTGATAAGATTATTATCTGAAGGTGTGTTTGGTATTTTTGTTGTTTTTAAGTGCATCACATGATCTCTGTACAAGATACAAACATTAAACTATAGTATGAAAAAAATTGTTAGGAAAGATGCAGTACCTTCAACAGGATCTCTGTATGAGAGTTCTTGGAGCATTAGAAGGCCCAAAGGTCACAAAGAATCAGTATACAACTGTTAGAATGAAAGGGTTGGGGGGTCTTTGGTTGCTTTTGTTCACTCAACTGAAGAGAAAGCATGGTTTCCTACAAGAAATGCAAGTGTAGTGTCATATTATTTCCTGGTCTCTCTTTCTCTCTCTCTTTATTTATTTATTTCTTTTAACGTTCCCGTTAACTTTATGCCTTGTGAAGGATAGTCTACTAGGTATCCAGATTCCATTCACATCACTCTTAAGACCATTGAATTTGTGTTTGTGATTGCTATTACCTCAGGTATGGCATCTGGAATGAAGTCTTGCCTTTTGTCGTCATTATGCTCTTCCTCTTCTGCAAGGTCGATACTCACTGGTTGCCTTGAACACTCAAAGGTACACTTATTACCTCATTTCAATCGAAACAAAGTTCCAGTGGGGTTAAAAAATCCTGGCATCTTAACCATAACATAAAACTAGAAAACTGGTCTTCATTACTTTAGGTACTTGATACACCCAAGTTATGTCCTAGCCCTGACTTGGAATTTATGGACTTTATGTGCTTCAGAGTTTCCTTTCGTATGTTTAGTACATCATGACTGATATGAATACTTACTTCCCATCTTCTTCGAAAATATAACTCTGGTACTTTTTTGGTTTTCACCTTTCTGTGCATGTGCCTCCTATCTTTAAAAAATGTTGCAGCCACATATAATACATACCCAGTTCTAGCTCTTTTTTTTTTTTTGGTACTCGGTACTGTTTAAATATGTTTCAGATATTATTATTCTTTAGTTTAAATTTCACCTATTTAATGATGCTCATGTTTTTGGATCGATATTCTCCTTGTAATTGCCTTTGTTGTTGATTTGTTCAAGATATATATATTTTTTCTTTGGTTCTCTTTTCTTTGCATGGCAGAGGAATGAGCAATGCAGCATCGAATGTCTATTTGAAAAAATGCTTAAGAAGCTTGAAGGGCCTGTTGAATTTGATCTTCCATGCTGGCTGAAGAAGTGGAAGCCTATGCAATACATAAATATAAAGCGCAGTATCCATATGACTCAAAATTTTGAACTCCTTGGATAATCTTCTTCTTTCATACCACATTTGTCCTGTCCTTATTGCCTTTCTAAGATTAACTGTATAGGAGGTTCTACTTCTGTATCTGTCCGTTAGTAATTCATGTTTCCAATCCTTTGGGTCATATCAGATTATTGATGGATTTAAATTAACATATTCGACAATTGATGCCTACTGCTTGTAATGTTAATTATATGTATTGTAACCCAAATAATAGCTATCATTTTCTTTAGCCATTAGCATTAGTCCGAGAAAATACTGAAAACTGCTGTTACTTTGTTGTTAATTTAGTAAGATGTCACTATTCAA
The DNA here is from genome assembly GCA_021397845.1 of Areca catechu. Taxonomy (NCBI): domain Eukaryota; kingdom Viridiplantae; phylum Streptophyta; class Magnoliopsida; order Arecales; family Arecaceae; genus Areca; species Areca catechu. The sequence continues at coordinate 54,127,912 of CM038039.1, read as the reverse complement.
GTACAAATATATCTCATTCTCCTGTTAACTAGATAAAAAGGACACCAGTAATGCTAGAGATTCCAGGATACTTTTCTTTATTAGGGATAATGACCATACAAAATGCCAACAGATTTACCATAAGTGGATTTTTTTTTCTTCACCTTTTAAGAGGAGAATTAGGTTGTATGGCATAACACAACTTTTCTCTTGGCATTTCTAAATTATTCTCTGAATAAATTTACTTCCATCAATGAGCTTGACTCGTTAAAGATGTCTACCTTACTAAAAGACGCATTGAGGATGATGGCATTTTCTGCTCGTGTAACCCCTTACTGGAAGCATCAACTGTCTGTGATGGAGATTGCCATTGTGGGTGAGCAACAATACCTTCAGTATTCAATGTCGTCTTATTTTTTACTTTTAAAGTTAAAAGATATTGGAACTCTATCTTATGCAGGCTTTTGGATCCAAGTCTTGTATGCCTAGGCATTTGTACTGAAATCAAAACAGAACACCCTCTCTCATGCCTGCCCCATACACTTTCATCCAATTTTTTTAGTTCTAAATTTTGCATATTTTCTGAAATTATATATTTTTTTGGCAGGATGCTATTCTCTACCTGTTCATCTAGTTGCAAATGTGGCAATAAGTGTGTCAACAAGCCTTTTCAGCACAGAGCCATGAAGAAAGTGAAAGTAGTGAAGGTGCACTTTTTACTCTTTTGCCTTTTATGGCTTGTCATTGAAAGTTTCAATCAAACAGACAATACGTTTGTGTGGATTACTATTTCATAAGGCATATAATAAAACTCGAAGATTATAATTTTGTTGTGCAAACCTTCTATTTTCTTTTTAGGATGAACAAAATCTATGTTGTGGGGTGTAGGATTATATTTGTTAAGCATGCAATATCATAATCCTAATGCTGGAAGTAATTATCATACATATTATCATATACGGTTGTATTCAACTGGTTTTCTTTCTTTTCTATATTTATTCCTTTATAAACCTATGCTAATGAAGAAGTGCCTTGTTAATTTGCATATGGTGAAAAACTAATTCTTTGGTGCTTTTTAATGTTAAAATTCTAGACTAAAAGGTAGGTGTTGGGCTGAGTATTGAAGGAGACGGATGCATTTTTTAAACAGTGATCATTGAGCATTCTGTTGGGTGCATTGAGATTTGTGTTGGGACCGTTCTTCTTTGATCGTTGGTGACTAGTTTGGTTGTTGTGGACAATGGCTCGGTAGCGATGGCAAACATCCTCGAGGATTGTTTGGGGACCTCACATGGGGGAGATCGGCCAAAATCAAGTTGGAAGAGGGCGGTGCAAGGCTGCACCATGTGGGTCTCGCCGAAACCATTATCGATGGAGGTGGAAGAGCTTGTGAGGTGGTTCTCGAAGGTGGAGCTCCTGGAGGAGAAAGTGAGGGTGAAATAGGTGTGATGGGCACCTCGACGGTTGATCAGAAGTCTCAGCTGGAAGGTGTTCGTGGAGGCAATTGTGAGGGAGTTCCACGTGCAAGTGGGCTAAAAGGGGAGGTGGTGGGCTACGGCCCAGAGCAGGGTCACTTCCTCTTCTGCTTTAAGGAGGACGGGGAGAGGGACTTGATTCTCCACTGGCTGTGGGTGGTTGCCGGACCAGTGTTGGTAGTGGAGCAATGGCGGTCTAGTTTCTTTCCATCGGAGGGGGCCATCGGGTCAACCTTGGTGTGGATCCATCTGCTTTGGCTCCCGGTGGAACTTAGGGGGAGGTAGCAATTTGGAGGGTGGTCAACTTGGCCGGCCACCTGTCGATGGTGGATGAGTGCATCGCGGAGCGATGAAGGCTAGGGTTTGCCTGGGCTAGCATGAGGATCGATCTTTCTTGATCGTTGAGACCGGGCATGCTGATAAAGGGGCCAAAGGTCCCATTCTGGCAGCGGTTCGTATACGAGAGCCGTGATGGGGTCTACTTTTGGTGTGGATGTCTTCATCCTTCAAAGGTGGCGTGCTAGGCCAGAGGGGTTGATGGGAGTCCGAAGGCTGGCATTTGCTCGGAGAATATGGTCCAAGCCAAAGGGAAGGACATTGGAGTGGCGGATGGAGGACTGCACCTGGGGCCTTGGTGACCGTTTGTTAATGGTTGCCGGTCGACTTGGAAAAGGAGTTGAGTCAACTCGGGCCCTTGAGTTGGAATCTAAGATGGGCATACCCGAAAAGGGATCAACTCAGGGTGGCTTGGATCGAGTTGACCCGCTTGCTGGATTCGACAGTTGGATCAAGCCAGCCAAGATCGCATAGTGATGATCGCCCATCCGACCCAGGCTTGGATCAACAGTTGGATTGGAGGCAGGGGGGCACAGAGATAGTGGATGGTGCAAGCCTGAGCTTGAGTGTGGTTTGGCTTGCCAACAGGTTCGGGCCATTAGTACCGGATTGGAACGTAGGAGAGAGCCTGCTTGGGGGTGCTATAGTGGACATGCGCACTAGGTCGAGGGCTTGTGTGGTGGGGTTGGTCTCAGGCTAGCCCAAGCATGCTCAGCCCAGTGAATTTGAGGTGGGCTAAGCATCTTTGAGGCCCAGCGGACAGGGAAAAGTAGCCCTTGCTTCCAAAAAAGGTCCTAAATCGTCCAATAGGGCCAAGGGTAAGGCCCTAGCCTACTCGAAGGCCCAGATAGTGTTGTTTGCTATTTTTGGAAGGCTTGGGGTCTTCATCTTCTCAGCCAAGATCTCAGGGGAGGGGGAGACAATTATGCTTCAAATGGAGGAATAGGGGGTTGATCTTGACATCCTAGAGGTAAAGGGGCAGTTCGAGCAGGGATTGGAGCCTTTGATAGAGGGTGGCCAAGCGCCTCTTAAGGGACAGGTCTTGGTATGTTTGGATCTCTAGCAGCCAGCCAAGATATGAATATTGATGAGGTAGTTGTCCGACTGAGAGAGGCCATCTAGGGGGAGGAGGGTCCGATGGTGCTATGGATTTGGTGATAGCAGAGGTGGGGGCTTACTTTCAAGCCGAGGGGGGTATGGTGTGAATTCCCCTTCTCGCCAAGTGCTGCAATCAGGCTATTGATTTGGATTACCCGGAGGGCAGGGAAGCTCTCATTCCGGACGACATTGGCATAATTATTCAATAGTATTCTCTAACATTTATGTTTTGCTTGAGACCCGCCTTCTGGGGGCGAGCCTTGACCAGGTCAGATGGCAAGTTGCACAGGTATGAAATCCAGAGTTCTATCCAATGGGATCATTGTGATGTGATGACATGGCTCAGTTAGGGTGGATGCGGCCTCAAGTATGAGCAGCATGGGGCTTTAGTCATTTCGGAGCAAATTGGAGGCCCTTGGCTGCTGTCTAATATATACGCAAGCACCAAATATAGGGAGCGGAGGGTGCTTTGATTCGAGATTTTTAGTATAAACGGCACTGGGCTTGCCTTCTCTTGTCGATGGGGACTTTAACTATATTATGGGATCCCCCAAGGAGATGGGTGGCAGGCAATATGTAGATAGTATTGACTCTAGAGAGTTCAGGAGGTTCATTAATGATTTAGGCCTAACTGATCTCGATTACATTGGATCGAGATTCACCAGGTACAATAATTGGCTTGGGACAGTTAGGATTCGGAAGAGAATTGATCAAGTGCTACCTACTGCTGATTGGTTTCAGCATTTCTCGAGGCACAAGGTTCAGCACCTTTTGAGGATTGCTTCTGACTACTGCTCGCTCATCACCATTGATGATCTGTGCCTACTTAGGGCATCATTCAAGTTCAAAAAGTTCTAGACCTTCTACTCGTGCTCGTGGGATCTGGTTAGGGAGGTTTGGAGGATGCCGATTGATGGAGATGTGAGGTATCGGGTAAGCTAGAGACTTGAGCTAGCTAGGCACAGGCTCTTTCGATGGAACCATCATTAGATTGGTGATATTTTCAAGTGCATTAAGGGCATGGAGGTAGATATTATGAAGCTCCAACATAGAAAGGATCAGGAGGGGGGCCTTTAGGAACCTGACTTGAGGATGCTTCGTCACAAGTTCTCTGTATACCACACGTTGCTGAGACAACAGGAGACATTGTGAAGGCAAAGTCTATGGTACAATAGATTAGAGAGGGTAATCAAAATACTAGATTTTTTTACCAGTCAACGATGATTTGGAGATCAACCAATTGCATTGGGTAGTTGTGGGAGAGCGATGGCAGAGTGGTGGAAGATACTATTGAGATCAAGGAGTAGATATTCTAATTCTTTAGATCACATTGGAGTGTACATTTGGATGGGGATGGTCCACTCCAGGGGTCCTAGCTTGTTAGCCATATTTTCGATGAGGAGAATGAGACCCTGACTCGCCCTGTCTCTGTTGTGGAGGTGCAGGGGGTCCTTTGATCTCTTAGGAAGGACAAGGCCCCAGGGTTGGATGGGTTCTCCCTTCTCTCATCATTACTGAACTATCGTCGGGGAGAGGTGGTGAGGCAGTGCAGGGGGTCTTTAAGTTCAGAGGCCTCCCGGAGGAGTGGAAGAAGATGCTGATCATTCTTATCCTGAAGAGACCTGATGCATTGGTGTTAAGATACTTTAGATCGATCAGCCTACGCACCACTCTCTATAAATAGTATAAAGTGTGTACTAGGGCTCTAGTCAGGCGATTGAAGCCGATTATTCCTTGCTTGATCAGCCCAGAGCAGAGTGCTTTTGTTAATGGCCGTGGCATCACCGACAATGTCTTGTTCTCCTAGGAATTCATGCATGATCTACGGCATGCTCCCATTCTTTAGAGCTTGATGGCAATCAAGTTGGACATGGAATGAGCTTATGACCAAATGAGTAGGTCCTTTTTGTGCTGACACTCAATGAGTTCAGGTTCTAGGACAGGTGGATTGACTGGGTCATGGATTGTATAGAGATCTCGAGTTTCGCTATTCTGATCAACGGCACCCCGACATAGTTCTTCCACTTGACTGGCAAACTTCACTAAGGGTTTTCCTCTTTCTCCTTATCTATTTATTGTGTTGATGCTCAGTCTCGTGGTCTGTTGGTTGCAGTTTAGGGATTGGAGATGGAGCCCTATTGGCCCATCCCTGGGATTATGCCTTACTTGCATCTTCTTTTTGTAAATGATTGCTTGCTTATTAGTTGGGCTTATTGTCGGGTGTCTGGTAGTGTTATGGATGACAAGGTAGGTGTTGATTACATTTCCCAGAATGATCATAACTAGTTGTCAAAGGGAGTAGGTTTAGCAATATTTTATTATTCTGTTTCTCTCAATGCAAAAAACTGGTTGTTATGATAAAATTTTAATTGTCAAGGCTATTGTTTTTATGTTTTGCCAAAAATGGAGTAAATAATTTAAGTTTGCTCGAAACACGTAAGAGCCTTGAACCAGCTAAGACAATCTGTCGAGCTAGAAGTCTTTTGACCTTGTTATCTGCTCCTTTTTCAAAGTTCTATTCTTTGTGCATGAGATAAATGTGTTATGGTGAGCATAATGTTGGTACGCCTAAGCAATTCTCATTTTTAGGTGCTCACATATTTGTCCCCATAAACTATATAACATGATGTGAGAACTAGTTTTCTTATAGCGCACCTCTAAGGTCATGTATATGATTTTTACTTTTTAAAAGCGGTGCATGTAGTATTTACAATATTTAGTTTCAAGATCATGCTCCTAATGTCATCCTGGGAAACTCTAGTCATCAGCTGAATAATAATAACAGAAATCAGAGAAACTCTATGTCTAGAAATCTTAAAGCTCATACATATTGGCAGACTGCTAAAATAAAATCAAGAAATGGGTTTACTAAAAGGTTTATTGAATTTTTGGTTTCACTTCTTCTCATTGTATTTAATGATTGTTGCCCCATAAACCTAGAACACATAGTTTCAGTGAATGACTTTTTAACATAATTGAGCTCGGGCATTTTTTTGTTGATTTGATTCTGGCAATAATTGAATTCAGGCATCTTGTATTGTCAATGTTTAATCTTCCCTCTATTTATAATGTCATTCTAGCATTTGCTCATCTCTATGACTTCCATAAAAAAATTGTTTTCTTCTAGACAGAGAAATGTGGGCTTGGGGTGGTGGTTGATGAAGATATAAAGCAAGGGGATTTTGTAATGGAGTACGTGGGAGAAGGTGACTATTTCTATGCTCATTATTAACTGTTAGCTCTGATATGAGCAATGCAGGAACTGGACTAAATTGTAAAATATGCACTATTTTTGGAAGACAGATGCCACATCCATGCTCATTAATTTTTTTTCTTACACTGCAGTTATTGATGACAAAACTTGTGAGGAAAGACTCTGGAAAATGAAGCACCGTGGGGACACGAACTTCTATTTATGTGAGGTTAATCACGATATGGTGATTGATGCCACATACAAAGGAAACAGATCAAGATTTATAAATCATAGTTGTGAGCCAAATACTGAGATGCAGAAATGGTTATCGACTGCTCTCCATTTTCTTTGTATTTTATGAAATATTTCCTATTGTGTATTTGTGGTGCAAGTTATTAATCTCAGATTATCTTATGTGCAGGCGAGTTGATGGGGAAACTAGAGTTGGCATTTATACCCTTCGTAACATACGAAGAGGCGAGGAACTGACCTATGACTACAAGTTTGTCCCATCATAGCAGTTCCTATTGGTCTTGGTGTTTGGTTGCAATTCCGGATGTTTGGTTCCAATTGCATGTTCTTCCTTTATTTCTTCCAATTCATTTTGCTTATTTTTAACAGCCTGTTGTGCCTTTTGTACATAATTTTGATCCTTGACAGTAGTTCAATTGTTTAATGTAATCTGCAGGTTTGTTCAATTTGGAGCAGATCAAGTTTGTTATTGTGGTTCTCTAAGCTGCAGGCAAAAGCTAGGAAACAAGCCCAGTAAGCAGTTATACTTCTGATGACTCTAATTTTTATCTATGACATACTCAACTATATTATATTTTTCAATTGCAAACTTAGGAAGTTCAAATGATGTGGTTCTTCGCAAAAGGAAGACCAATTTACAAAACTGTATTGGGGAACTTGTACGTGTGTGGCGTCCACAGGATAAGAGGTGTGCTAATAATGTTTGTTTAATTTCTTATCTCTAATATACTCATTTCTAGGATATGCTGGAAAACTGTGCACCTTGAGATTTGGTTGCATAGCATTTATAGTGTATACACGTCATCTCATTCTTATTTAGTGTCTTAGCAATAGATGTGGTATACTTTGTTATTTGTTTATTGCACTAGAGTCCTAATTAACAACATATAACGGTCTCTTATCAATCAATCAATCTTCATAATAATGGTGCGGCTTGTGGAGCAGGCCTTTTAGAAATTGGAGTTACATAAGCCGTGTTAGTCTATCAGAGAGGGCCTGGTTCAAGAATTCATGAAGCATAATGTGAAAACATCTTTTATTGTTCACCTTTTCCCTATATGTCATTTCTCTTTCCCACCTTTGTTAATAAAGAATAGCACAATGTAAGTACCTTGTAAGCGAGTTAGGGATTATGATCAAGGAACCAAATCTCGAGCATGCCAGCTGCTTGGATGGCCTTAAAACATTTTTTCCCTTCACCATTGTTGTTGCTGCTTCCCACATGGATGCCAGAGGTTGCTAGAGGAGTGGCACTCATGGGCTGTATCTACAAGAAAGCTCTTCGCTGGAGGTGGGTCTGGTGATGACCCTCCGATACTCAAGTTAGATGGCAGGCAATAGAAAAGAAAAAAGAAAAGCGGAGTCATGAGAGAGAGAGGTGACATGGAGGCAATAGAAAAGAAAAAAGAAAAGCGGAGTCATGAGAGAGATGTGTCATGGAGAGACGTAGAAGACGTATCTTGGGGGTTCTCTGGGATCCCCCTTTTATAGGCCAAGGACAAGGACATTTTTGAAAGAAAAAAATTCTCGGTGGATTTGGTGAGAAGTGATAGGTTTGAAGATTCCATCATGTAATGTGTCAGAATATCACTTCGCTTGTTTAGAATGTTTATTCCCCATTAATTGAAAATTTCTCTTTGGCATTACTAGCCGCACTTCTTAATGGCGATAGGACTATAGCCTGTAATGGGTCATGTTCCTTTAATTGAGAAGATTTGCTAGAGATTATAGGATATGGCCTCCTGATCATGCCACTGAGTGCGTGAAAATGAGCAACGGTTAATTCCTTTTTAGGTTGTGTGGAAGCATGCTGCTATGGAGTTTTATCTTCTCTTGGACATAAGGATCTTGGGTTGGACCAAGTCTTGTTGAGGTCGAGGGTCTCGAGATGTCACTTTGGCCCACCCAAGATTGCCGAAGCTTAATTATTGAAGACGAGGTGAATCCTCACCGAGGTTGAAGGTCATCTAGGCTGAGGTTCAGCTAGGCTGAAGAGGACCTAGTGGGGCGATCCAACCCGTCCAAGGGATGGTGGATGGTCGCCGGAGACGAAGCCTGGCCCATGAACCCTCGGGATGCCGAGGGTGGGGGGTTAGCCCCCACTTCATTTGCCCCTCACTCCTTAGCTTGAGCACAAAGAGTCTCGGACTGAGGAGTAGATTTGGCTGCTTATCCGAGGGATCCCAAGTTTAGCCAAAAATTAGTGTTCCTCAAAAGTTGTGAAATAGGTTGGCAAACGATAAGGTGCCACATGGTGCATTTATGGCATTCCTCGAGATAAAGGGAAACTTTATGACCCCCTTTTTAAATAGGGGGTTCAAGGCACTCTTTTTGGCGCCGCTCTGGCTTTGGAGGGGGAGGTCTTGCACCATTGAGAGGTGATTTCCAACGAGCAAGGTGATTTCCAGCACTGGAGTTCAAGTCAACCTTTGGCTCTTTGGGGTGGCACAAAAACATATGGATCCGGGAGATACAAAGGAGATTTGGGGATTTGCTAAGAAACTCAAGAAGTCTGGTATCTTGGTTGAGTTGTTGCTAGGAGGATTTGCTAAGTTCATGTTGAGGAAACGGTTGTCGAAGAAGGATGCCTTGGAGTTGCTCACTTCGAGTTTGTCTGAAGGTCCAAGAATAGCTAAGGACTTGATTCAATCCCTTCTTCTATTTGCTGATACATTGGAGATGTGGGAGGTCGACCTCGAATTTTACAGGGGTGGGGCTTTTCAATCAATGATTCAGGTATGATGCTGTATTTCTTCTAATATTTTATTTTTGCATCTTTCTGATAATAGTTTGCTGTGCAGTTGGGACAATATCTCAACTTCTTCATGGACTCGGCTGAAGCGGCAGGCGAAGGTAACGGCCATCAAAGAAAAGGCGCTTTCATCCAAAAGGAGGCCTGCGAGGTCGAAGCACAAGCATTTGAGGTAGAATAGGAGTTCCAACCGCAGAAAGAACGTGTCGGTGTTGCAATGGATGACATCAAACTTCGGCAAAGAAGCTGGATGAAGCGGGAAAATGGCTTGCATCTATACGCAAGTGAATGGCTGACGCTCGTCGATAAGTGGCCCAAGTCACTAAAGAAGCACAGGTAGAAATTGCGAGCTTGAAGGAGAATTTTCACACTGAGCTCGTGGATGTGAAGAAAGATTCTCGTGTTAGGATTCATTGGCTATGGGATGAGCTTACATTGGCAAGAGAGGAGAATAGGTGGCTGTGGGATGAACTTCAGTAGGCCCGCAATCAGCTGTGGTGAAGGACCCTCAGACCAAGACCAAGGAAGGGTCTAGCAGGTGGAACAAGCCTTAAACAAAGCCTTGGCTGAAGCCCAATTCCTCCACCAAGCATTGGGAGAGGAGAAAAAGGAGGAATGTTGCAGAGAGGGCATGGGCCCACAATCTTCATGCCATGGAGACAAAGGAGGTTGTGACCTAATTGAGGGTCACAGAGAATACTATTAAGAGGCTGAAAAAAGGATGTTGATACAAGTAGCCAAGAAATCAAAATTCTTTAAAGCAAGCTCTTGCTGATGGAGGCACACCTAGGCTCTGTCGATACTCAGCTTTGGCATGTAAAGTGGAAGGCCTATAGAAGGGGGTTCGAGGAATGCAAAGCCTTGGCAATGCCGATCCTTCCATCAGTTGAGGTGAGTATGCTCCAAATTCTAATTTCGGTAATGTCTCATGCCCTGGACATCCTCCGTCCTGGCCTAGGTCGAGGGCAAGGGTGTTGGCAACATTTACATGCTTTTTAGGTTGTGATTGCTATAACTGTATTTTTCCTTTTTGGTATCCATGTAATTATCCAATTGAAGAATGAATGGAATTTGAATTCTGTTCATCTTGGGATTGTTTCCGAAGGTTGGATGTTCGATGCTAAATTATTAAATTCTAATTTTTTTTTGAAGTCTTGTGGATCGGTTCGTGAGAATTCTCCTTCGATTTTTTGATGGGACAACTGAGGGTCTTCTTGGCCAAACCATTTTGGGACAGGGTAGTGCTGTCAACTAGGCTCGATGCTTGATAAGATGTCTCATCACAAGTTTTATGGAGAACAAAGAGGTGACCTTAAATGTATTGCGGTGATTAAGAAAGCCATGGTGCTCGAGATTGTACTGGCTGCCTATGCCTGTGGAAAACGAGGCATTGGAATCATTGCCTCTGGACATTTGCCAGCCCATGATCTATGAGAGTATGGCTCTAGCCATCCTCGACTTGCCACGTGTCAGACATCCGGTGGTGGGGATCTCATCTCCATTGAATTTGAGTTGTTGGGAGCTTTTATAAATAGCTAAGGCCCTGGTTCGCCTATTATTTCATCCTTTGTCTCTCTCTCTCTCTCTCTCTCTCTCTCTTCTCTTCTTCTCCAAAAGGTCTGCTTCTCTTGCTAGTCATCTTCCCCAGCAAGCATCTTCGCCCATTCTTTGGTTTAGGTTTAGGCTTCTATCATTGATCCAAGAGTCTTCTCATGGCTTTCCTTCCTTTGTTTACCATCCACACTTCCCTTTCTCCTTTCCCATGTTTGGTTTCGTCGAGTTCGCTTTGTTGATTTTTGAACTAATTTTCTATGATTTTCTTTGATTTTTATTTGATCTCCAAAGATGAGTGAGAGATCTTAACTTCGGCTGGTTCTTGGCCCTCAAATTGGAATCGGCCAAAGATGGGGTTTCTGCTGGGAGTTTAGGTGGCCTGGTCGATGGTGGGGTTCCAGTCGAGGCTTCGGGGGCACCCTTGGAGGATGAGGATTTTGTGCTAGAGTTCCCTTTAGAGAACTTCCAGTTCGAGCTCGGGGAGGCAAATTTGGATCGGCTTTGGTATCAATATCAGATCTTGCCTGAGTTTGGGCTAGAGGTTCCGCTTTCGATGGATCGGGCTTGCAATCCTCCCTTACGAGCAGTGCTTTCGGGCTGGGTTGAGGCTTGCACTTTTTAATTTTTTTGATCACCGAACTTCTTTAATTTTTTAGGATAGCCCCGTGCGCCGTTGTACCAAACTCGTGGCAGTACATATGCGGTTTCACGGTGGTTTGCCTTTTGGCCGGTGTTCAGCCAAGTACTTCCTTAGGATATTTTTTTACTTCGGCAAACACCTCACTTCTTCGAGTGGTGATACATCTACCCTTGGAGGAGGCAGGGTGTCCCTCCCTTATCCGAGGTGCTCCTTTCTCGGTTCACCACTGGAAGGAGTGCTTCTTTGTTAAACACCCATTCGAAGATTAGGAATTGGAATTGTGGGGGATATCCCGATATCAAGTGGTTCGGGCCCCCATGCTGAGCAAGGAGGGAGAGCAGTATAGAGCCTTTTTCTACTTCAAAGTCCCTGCCTTGAGTGTCCTCTTGTCAAACAAGACCCTCTTCAAGATGGGCATTATCCAGACTCGACTCAGAGGTGGGAGATGGCTCTTGATGCTTGCCTTTTTCATGAAACTTTTACTTTTATGCTAATATTTGTATGGTTGTTGCAGATATAGATCCCTCGATCTAGAAGCAAATAAAGTGGGCGGCAAAATCTGACATCGTCGGGGCTTCCTTAGGGCATCCAAAGAGGCTTCGACTTGTCTCCCATCCCCATCCGCCAGCTGAACCTGTCCCTTAGGCTGAGGGGGTGGTCCTTGCCATGGCCTCAAGGGCACCACAGGCTACTGCCCCAATGGCATGACCACCAACACTTGTCCTAAGGACTAGGGTAGCTTCGTTCGTTGTCGGGGAGTCCTCATTTGCCCCCAACCCGTAGGTGCAGAGGGGTCTAGCGCCCCTCCAGCCCAACCCGAGAACCCCACCCTAAAGATTGGGGGGTAGCCCGGGTGCTGTTCAAAGTCATTATTCTCCCCCAGGATGTCGAAATGATCATTGGGGATGGGGTCCCCAATTGTCGAAGTGACACCATTTAGTCATTCCTCCATGCAAGGAATTTTTTCTTTCTTCGGATCATTTTAATTTGGCCTCTTTTCGTAATCTCATAATTCTTTCTTTTCTTGCAGCTGGCCTACTACATCAATGATTATTTCGAGCTATAGAGCTACACCTGGGGGCTTGAGAAAAGGGCCTTGGAGCTCCAAGCCTAACTTCCTCGAATCTACCAAGTCCTTTGTTGAGGCGGCGACGAACTATTTGAAGTAAGAAGTCCCTTCAAAGAAAGAAGCCACTCCAGGCAAAGGAGGTGGAAGGCACTAAGTGGTGAGCTAGTGGAGGCGTGCTGCAAGTTGTCTGAAGTTGAAGCTCGGGTCTTCATGGTAGCTCAAGCAGGAGTAGAGGCTTATAAGGCTTTAAAGGACTTTCAAGACAAGAAGGTAGTATATGGTGCAGCGAGCTACCTTCTCGACAAAAATGAGACCCGATCAAAGGTTGCCCTTCATTTCCTGACTTCAAATTTAAGCTTCCTTGATGTGGAGTTGGTGGAAGATGACTAGGGAGCCGCCTCTGAGCTCGAAGCCGCCATAGAACCTCCAGCTGCTGCAGATCCATGTCGATTGCTTGATTTCCCCCTTTGTTTTTTTGATAATGTAATCTTGGTCTGCTTTCATGCAGGCCTTTTTGTGATGGCCTTCGGCTTTGTTTTTGAATATATGAATGATACTTCTCCTTTTGCGCCTATGATGCATTGTTCTTTATTTTCGTAGTCTTGAATTATTTTTAACTCCTATAATTCAGGATAGCACGTGTACGAAGGTCGTCTATAGCATCATATAGGCTGGGGCATCCCATAGGTAGGAATTTAACTAGCTTAACGCTTCCATCACTAGTTCACCTTGCTCGATTGAGGCGCTTCGGTTCGCGATAGGAAGTATTTGGGAATTTTCAATGGTCTTTTATGATTGGACCTTGGCCCTTGGACTGGATGAAGGTCTTGTCATTTGGGCTTTGCGGTCGGGTCGAGGGTCGTCATGGTTGACCCTTGGTATCACGAGTGGACGAGGGTCCTATTGGTTAGCTCTCACTATTGGGGCTTGGGCCGAACAAAGGCTGTTGAGCTTAGGTCCTTATGGCTCGCTATTGGGGCTTGGGCCGAACAAAGGCTGTTGAGCTGAGGTCCTTATGGCTACCCCTCAATGTCGAGCCGAGGGTCTTGTTGATTAGCCCTTAATGTATCACTTTAGTTATTTATTAGAGAGTGAAGATGCATTAATTGATCCTGATATCATTGAATTTAATGCTGATCAAAGGCACTTTCTATGGGCCAATCAAAGATCATTGAATTTAACAACGATCAAAGGTGCCTTCTATGGACTAACCAAAGACTGTTGAATTTAATGCCATTCAAAGGTGCCTTCGACGGGCCGATCAAAGGTCGTTGAATTTAACGCCGATCAAAGGCACCTTCCATAGGCTGATCAAAGATCATTGGATTTAACGATGATCAAAGGTGCCTTTGACGAGCCGATCAAAGGCCGTTGAATTTAACATCGATCAAAGGCACCATTTACGGGTTGATCAAAGGTCGGTGAATTTAATGCCGATTAAAGGCACCTTCTATGGGTCGATCAAAGGTAATTGAATTTAACATCGATCAATGGTGCCTTTTACGGGCCGATCAAAGGCTGTTGGATTTAACGCCGATCAAAGGTCCCTTCTACGGGCCGATCAAAGGCCATTGAATTTAACGTCGATCAAAGGTGCCTTCTACGGGCCGATCAAAGGCCGTTGAATTTAACGCCGATCAAAGGTGCCTTCTATGGGTCGATCAAAGGCTATTGGATTTAACGTCGATCAAAGACATTTTCGACGAGCTGATTAAAGGCCATTGGATTAACTTTGATTTAAGCCCCTTCGACAGGCTGATCAAATGCCATTGAATTTAATGTCGATGAAAGGTGCTTTCTACGGGTCAATAAAAGGCTGTTGGATTTAACACTGATCAAAGGTGCCTTCTATGGGCCGATTAAAGATTGTTGAATTTAACACCGACCAAATGCACCTTCTATGTGCTGATTAAAGGCCGTTGGATTTAACGCTGATCCAAGACACTTTCTATTTCATTGTGACTTAAAAAAATATAAACCATCTAATCACAAATTTTATTGAAAAAATAGTAAATATCATTTTACTGATAGTGCACCCATAGATTCTCGGAATTCCAGGAACGAGACAAGGGAGTTCCATCCAACTGCATAAGACAGTATGTCCCGGGTCGTATGATTTCTACTCGATACAGGCCTTCCCAATTTGGAGAGAGCTTTTCTTGGCTGGTTGGTTGAGATACTTCGACCCATCGCAACACCAAATCTCCAGTCTTGAAAAATTTGCCTCGGACTCGTGCATTGTGGTATCGAGCAGGCAATGTAAGATGCATTGTCATGGCCACTCGCTCTCGAACCTCTTCTAGCAGGTCCAAATTTGTCCTGAGCTGCTCCGAGCTACTGCTTTCGTCCAAGTTCTCGACTCGAAGGGATAGAAGCCCCATCCCTAATGGTATCAGTGACTCGATCTTGAAGGCAAGATTGAAAGGTGTTTTGCCCGTTGAGACTCTTTGTGTGGTTTGATAGGTTCAAAGAATATGGTACAGTTCATTTACCCATAATCTCTTTGCTCGATTGAGCCAGATCTTCGATCTCTGTAAAAGAGTTCGATTAGCAACTTTGGCCTCTCCATTAGCCTGGAGATGGCCAATAGAGGTGAAGCAATGAGTGATTTCCAGGTCCCGGCAGAATTCAACCTGCTTGAAGCCATTGAATTGCCGGTTATTATTTGTGATAATAGTTCTAGGAAGGTCAAAACGACAAACAATGGACTTCCAGATATTCTTCATTCGGGTCTTTATTATCTTAGCAAGTGGCTCAGCCTCTATTCACTTTGTAAAGTAGTCAATGGCTACAAGCAAGAATTTTCGCTGCTTCGAAGCAAGGAAAAAGGATTTCAGTATGTCCATGCCCTATTAAGCGAAGGTCCACGTGCGCTTATTGGAGTAAGCGGCGCGACCAGTAGTCGTTGGACATCGGAATAGTGCTGACATCGGTCACACCTCATGGCTATGTCAATGGCATCTTGTTGCATGGTGGACCAGTAATACCCTTACCATAGGATCTTATAGGATAGGGCTTTGTCCCCAAGTGGTTGCCATAGATTCCTTCGTGGACCTTTCACAAAGCCTACTTTACTTCCGAAGGTTGCAAGCACTTGAGCAATGGCAAAGAGCAAGATCTCTTGTAAAGCTTGTCTTCATGAAGGATGAATTTAGAAACCCGGTGCCGTATTTTGCTGGCTTCCCCCTTATCGACAGGATCCTATTGCGGAGATGTTGGACCAGTGGATCCATCCAACAAGGTTCAGCATCCAACTGCAGCATGGGTGTAGATTTGTTGGTGCTGGGCTCTTCCACCATCTTTAAAAAGACCCGTGCAGGTAAATTGCATAGGGCAGACGCCGCAAGTTTGGACAAAGCATCGGTCCGAGCATTCTCCTTTCTAAGAACTTGTTGAATGCCAAAGCTACAGAAAGCAGGGATCAAATCCTTCTCCTTTTAAAGGTACTTCATACTCTCCTCCCTTGCCTCATTCATTCAGTACATGGTCAATAACAAGCTTCGAATCGTTATTGGCCTTCAGGTGTTGCACCTCCAGTTCTTTGGATATTGTTAGACCCCCACTAAGCGGCATCAAGGGTTGGCGTGAGTTTGGTGCCTTTGCCATGCCAATCTAAGGCGAGCGCAGGAAGGCAGACTTGAAAATGGAAGGCAGCGGGTGTGCGCGGACCTTGGCAAGGGTGCACACATGATGGCATGAGCAGATGCATGCCAAGTTCGCAGGACCGCAGGCGCATAGGCCGCGGGCACAGGCACGGTTGCGCAGGTCGCTGGTGCGCAGGGCACGTAGGTCATTGGCGTGTAGGGCACGTAGGGCGTGGGCGCGTGTTGGGCGCAAGCGCGCGCAGGCCGCGGGCGCGCGATGGCTGGTTGCTTATGTGGCTGGTTGCTGCAGTTGCCAAGGAGTTGCTGCAGGTTACTGGAAGTTGCTAGTAACCAAATGGAAGTTGCCAGCAGTTCCTTGCCAGCAGCTCCTTGCCAGCAGCCCCTATGGTTGCTGAAGTTGCTGCAGTTCTTGCTGTTGCTGGGAGTTGCCAGCAACTAAATGGAAGTTGCTGCAACCGGATTATGGTTCCTTGCTATTGTTGGGAGTTGCCATCAACCAAATAGAAGCTGCTGCAACCAGATGATGGTTCCTTGCTGTTGCTGGAAGTTGCAGCAACCAGATGGTGGTTCCTTGCAATTCCTAGAAGTTGCCAAGTAGTTTCTGCCAGCAACTAAGTGGCAGTTCAAGAGGGAATGCTATGCCTATTTATACTTGCTGCAGACCTGTTTTTGGGCAGCAAGTGTGCAAGGGTTGGGTTCTACCAAAGAGAGTTATCAGGCCTTGTA
This sequence comes from Areca catechu, assembly GCA_021397845.1. NCBI lineage: Eukaryota > Viridiplantae > Streptophyta > Magnoliopsida > Arecales > Arecaceae > Areca > Areca catechu. The sequence continues at coordinate 54,111,233 of CM038039.1, read as the reverse complement.
ATTGTTGGGTGGGTTGCCTGCTGTATTGTCCTTGTTAAGTGTTCAATAAAAGAGTAGGAACCTTTGTCCCATGTTGCCTTGAGTTTGGGGATTGCTGTGCCTTTGGGTTCCATTTGTGGGGATAGTGTTGAGGCTGAACTGAACTTGGGTTGTTCGGTGTCGCACAAGGCCAAAATTCTGCAGAAATTTAGTTGCAGAAATTGACCCTGTGACAGTTGGTATCAGAGCGTTGTTTGTCATTCTTCTTGAGTGTAGGGCATGACACTCATGCCAGCAGCAAACAATATGGATGCCTTGCGGGAGAGGATGAGCCATCTTGAGGCAATGATCGGGGTGCCTCAACTCAATGTTGACACTCCGCTGTGGACACAAGCAGAGGCTTTGGTGGCCACAGTGGGCATGTTGCAAGAGTCCCTTGGTGCTGTGCAACAGCAAATGGAGGAGATATGGCTCGATGTTAAGTTGCTGAAATCTGCGTTGCATTCTGCACAGCGCAGCGACGGCCTTGTCAAGGTGAAAGTCCCAGACCCGAAGCCTTTCAATGGCACCCGGAGTGCCAAAGAGTTGGAGAATTTCTTGTGGGATATCGAGCAATACTTCAGGGCTGTAAGGGCCCCTGAAGAGGAGATGGTGTCCATTGCATCCATGTACCTTGCTGGAGATGCGAAACTTTGGTGGCGCACCAGAATGGAGGACTCGGCCAGACCCAGCATTAATACGTGGGAAGCCTTGAAGCAAGAACTGAAGGAGTAGTTCCTTCCCTGCAACACTGCTTGGGTTGTAAAGGAGTCCTTGAAGCACCTTCGGCAAACTAGTTCGGTGCATGATTATGTAAAAGATTTCAGTTCCTTAATGCTTGACATTAAAGACATGTCTGAAGCCGATAGTTTGTTCAACTTCCTATCTGGACTTCAGCCATGGGCACAACTTGAGTTGCGACGGCAGGGTGTCAAAGACCTGCTCGCTGCACTAGCTGCTGCGGATGCTTTGGTGGATTTGTTGGTCACCAAATCGGCTTCAAGTGCCCCTGTTCAAAAGCCTCGGGTTGTGGAGAAAGTTGTCACTTACAAGAAGAAGGTGACTGGTGAAAAGAAGGCCAACGAGCATGACAAAGGCAAGGCCAAAGTGGGGGAGTCTACCCAAGCGAAAAATAAAGGTAACCCTCATCTTGGTTGTTTCATTTGCAACGGTCCTCATCTTGCTCGCAGTTGTCCCAATAAGACCAAACTCAGTGCCATTGTGGCTGAGAATGGCCAAGAAGAAGGCTCGGATTCGGATGGTCCCCAAAGAATGGCCCCCTTGCAATTGTTGGGGGCAATTCAAGTGAAGAAGGCAAAGCTTGGCTCCCGGCTAATGTTTGTCCATGTAGAGGTAAACGGACATCAGCTATCGGCCATGGTGGACACGGGTGCCACTCACAATTTCATGGCCGAGAAGATGGTGGAGTCATTGGGTTTGAGTGTGGTGCGACACTCAAATCTGATCAAGGCTGTAAACTCTGCAGTGCAGGCCGTGCTGGGCATGGCACGAGGAGCCCAAATTGTCGTTGGCGGCTGGAAGGGCCACTTGGACCTGATGGTGGTGCCCTTGGACGACTTCAACATGATTTTTGGTAATGACTTTTTGGTTGCTGCCAAGGTGGCTGTGATGCCACATCTGTTCGGCCTGATGGTGGGTGATGAAGCAACCCCCTGCTTCGTGCCAGGACATGGTGCTCATCGGGCCAAGGCTGAGATGGTTTCAGCCATGCAACTTGCTCGTGGTTGGAAGAAAGGGCAGGTGACTTACCTGGCTGCCCTTGTGGAGAAGGAACCTGTAGCCATGGAAGATGTTCCAGTGCAGGTGCAGGAAATCCTCTCAGAGTTCCATGATGTGATGCCACCAGAATTGTCCCGAGGATTGCTGCCCCGATGGACTGTGGATCACAAAATCGACCTTGTGCCGGGCACAAGGCCGCCAGCAAAAGCTCCCTACCGGATGTCCCTTAAGGAGTTGGGGGAATTGAAGAAGCAATTGGGTGAATTGCTGGAATTCGGCAAAGTGCAGCCCTCCAAGGCCCCATTCGGTGCTCTTATTCTGTTCCAGGAGAAGAAAGATGGATCGCTGTGCATGTGTATGGATTATAGGGGCTTGAACAAAGTCACAATCAAAAACAAGTACCCAGTCCCTCTCATTTCGAATCTCTTTGATCGGTTGGCCAAAGCGCAGTACTTCACCAAACTTGATCTGCGCTCAGGCTATTGGCAAGTTCGGATTGCCGAGGGTGATGAATCCAAGACCACTATGGTGACACGGTTGGATCATTTGAGTTTCTTGTTATGCCTTTCGGCTTAACAAATGCCCAACCTACATTCTGCAATTTAATGAATGATGTTTTTTATGAGTATATATCAATGCCTTTGTAGTTGTTTTTTTGGATGATATTGTCATCTATAGCAACTCTTTTGAAGAACACCTAACACACTTGAAGTTAGTATTGGCTCGGCTAAGGGAACATTCCTTGTTTGTCAAGAAGGATAAATGTGAATTCTGCCTTAACGAGATCAATTTCTTGGGCCATGTCGTGGGCAAAGGCATGGTGCGCATGGAAACAAGGAAGGTGCAGGCAATTCAGGAGTGGGAAGTCTTTACAAAGGTGACTGAACTTAGAAATTTTCTTGGTTTGGCAAACTATTATCGCAAGTTCATTGCAGGTTATTCCAAGAAAGCTGCCCCACTGACAGACCTTCTCAAGAAAGATCAGCCATGGGCATGGACCAATAAGTGCCAGCAGGCCTTCAATGGGTTGAAGGCTGCAATTTCTTCGGAGCCGGTGCTAAAGTTGCTCGATTTCGAGAAGGAATTTGAGGTGCAGACAGATGCATTTGACAAAGCTGTGGGCGGTGTGTTGGTGCAAGATGGGCATCCAGTTGCCTTTGAAAGTTGGAAACTAAAGGATGCTGAACAGAGGTATTCGGCTCATGAAAAAGAGATGTTGGCAGTGGTGCATTGCTTGCGGACATAGAGGGATACTTGCTGGGTACCAGGTTTGTTGTCCAAACTGACAATGTGGCTAATACATTTTTCTTGATGCAGAAAAAGTTGTCACCTAGGCAGCACGGTGGCAAGAATTTCTGGAGGAATATGACTTTGTTTGGGAGCACAAACCTGGCAGGCACAACCAGGTTGCTGATGCCTTGAGTCAGAAAGGCATCTCAAGTTTTGTTGCTGTTATCTCGAGAGTTGAAGCAGACTTCACCGAGCGGATCCGTGGTATTGCCCAAACAGATTTGGGGTACCAGCAACTGCTTCAACAAGTGGAAGGGGGAGTGATTCGACGATACTGGATCACTGATGGTCTTTTAATGGCCAAAGACGGTAGACTCTGTCCCTTGTGGTGGGGGACTTCGGCAGCAACTTATGCGGGAGGCCCATGACATAATGGGTGGGCCACCCAGGAAGGGAGCGCATGATGGCTCTCTTGTCCCGATCCTTCATATGGCCGAAGATGGAGGAGGACGTCGAAGCATATGTCAAGTCTTGCTTGGTGTGCCAGCAAGACAAGGTGGAGCGGCGCAAAGAGGTAGGTTTGCTGCAGCCCCTGCAAATTGCTGAAAAGCCATGGGTATCGGTGTCTATGGACTTTGTCAGCGACTTTCCTAAGGTGGACGGCCAATCGACCGTCATGGTGGTGGTCGACCGCTTCTCCAAGTATGATGTTTTTGTTCCAGCCCCAGAGGTGTGCACGGCGCAGGTGGCCGTTGACCTCTTATATCGAAATATGGTGAAACATTTCGGGTTGCCTATCGAAATCATCAGTGATCGTGATGCCCGATTCACTGGTAGGTTTTGGACTTATTTGTTTCAACTAATGAGATCTGAATTGAAGTTTTCAACAGCAAACCACCCTCAGACAGATGGTCAGACGGAGAGGGTGAATGCTTTGTTGGAGGAGTATCTTAGGCACTTTGTCACAGCAAGTCAAAAGAATTGGTCGATGTTGCTTGACACGGCCCAGTTCTGCTACAACCTCCATAGGTCCTCAGCAACTGGCTTTAGTCCCTTTGAATTGGCTATAGGGAGGCATCCTTTAACTCCTCAGGAGATTGCACTGCAAAAAAGCAAAGGACTTTGTCCGGCAGCCTATCGATTTGTAAGAGATAGGCAATTAATGCTTGAGGAAGCTCGGGATAGCCTTGAGAAGGTAGTGAGGAGGATGAAGAAGTATGCGGACAAGGGTCGCCGGCTTTTAGAATTCCAAGTGGGCGACAAAGTTATGCTGAAACTGACTCCTCAGATCTAGAAACGAATAAGCAGCAAACGGGTACATCGGAGCCTTGTGCCAAGGTATGATGGTCCGTTTGAGGTGGTGAAGAAGATTAGGAATGTGGCTTACCGATTGCAGTTGCCCGAGAGATTGAAGGTACATCTTACTTTCCATGTTAGCTTTCTAAAGCCTTATCATGAGGATGCAGATCCAACTTGGAAACAAGCACTGCGAGCACCACCCACAATAAGGCAACAGTTTGATAAGACGGTGGAGAAAGTCTTGGACCACCGTATGCTGGGGCAAAGTAAGAAGAATAGAAGAACAGGGTATCTGGTTCAATGGAGAGGAGAACCAGAGAATCAAGCTAGTTGGGAAAAGGAAACAGTGCTTTGGCAGTTCGAGGAACAGATCAAAGCCAATCTGTCACAACTCCCTCCGAGGATGTCGGGTTCTTCGGGTGGGGGAGGTATGTTAGACCCCCACTAAGCGGCATCAAGGGTTGTCATGGGTTTGGTGCCTTTGCCATGCCAACCTAAGGCGAGCGCAGGAAGGCAGGCTCGAAAATGGAAGGCAGCTGGTGTGCGCGGACCTTGGCAAGGGTGCACACATAATGGCATGAGCAGACGCATGCCAAGTTCGCAGGACCGCAAGCGCGCAGGCCGCTGGCGCACAGGCCGCGGGCATGGGCAAGCTGTGGGCACAGGCACGGTTGCGCAGGTCGCTGGCATGCAAGGTGCGCAGGGTGCAGGCATGCGCAGGGCGCGCATGCTGCGTGCGCGCGATGGCTGGTTGCTGCAGTTGCTGGTTGCTATAGTTGCCAAGGAGTTGCTGCAGGTTGCTGGAAGTTGCCAGCAACCAAATGGAAGTTGCCAGCAGTTCTTTGCCAGCAGCCCCTATGGTTGCTGAAGTTGCTGCAGTTCTTGCTGTTGCTGGGAGTTGCCAGCAACTAAATGGAAGTTGCTGCAACCAGATTATGGTTCCTTGCTATTGCTGGGAGTTGCCAGCAACCAAATGGAAGTTGCTGCAACCAGATGATGGTTCCTTGCTATTGCTGGAAGTTGCAGCAACCAGATGGTGGTTCCTTGCAGTTCCTAGAAGTTGCCGAGTAGTTTTTGCCAGCAACTAAGTGGCAGTTCAAAAGGGAATGCTATGCCTATTTATACATGCTGCAGACCTATTTTTGGGCAGCAAGTGTGCAAGGGTTGGGTTCCACCAAAAAGAGTTATCAGGCCTTGTAATTATTGGGCAGGTTGCCTACTGTATTGAGTGTTCAATAAAAGAGTAGGAACCTTTGTCCCATGTTGCCTTGAGTTTAGGGATTGCTGTGCCTTTGGGTTCCATTTGTGGGGATAGTGTTGAGGCTGAACTGAACTTAGGTTGTTTAGTGCTGCACAAGGTCAAAATTCTGTAGAAATTTAGTTGCAGAAATTGACCCTGTGACAGATATCTTGAGGCCAGCAATTAGGTCTTCATATTTGGCTTCATTGTTGATGGATGGAAACCCAAAATGGAGGGCATACCGGATGTCCCCTTCAGGGCACGTGAGAATGAGTTATGCTCCCAATTCATTGGCATTTGAGGCTCCATCCACATACATGGCCCATTAATTCTCCAGATCTTCAAGCATCGTGTCGCCTCCTTCGGATTCTCTCTCAGGAATAGTGCACTCCATCTTGAAATCAGCCAATACTCGCACTTTTATGGAAGGCCTTGGACGGAACACTAGGTTGAACTCAAAGAGCTCGTGTCGGGTCGGTGCAGGATCATCCGGCGGGGTTGATCCGTAAGGACAACCACAGTGTGGGCTTGAAAATAAGGATGGAGCTTCTTAGCTGAAATCACAAGGGTAAGATTAGCTTTTCAAGTCAGGCATACCTGGTTTCAACATTTTGCAAAGATTAGCTTTTCAAGCCGGGTATATTGGCTTCTAGACTCGGTTTTCTCGGACTAAAACAAATCCGATGGCTGAAGGAGAGGCCGCCAATTACAAGTATAACTCTTCGCCTGCTACAGGCTTGCTAAGGAGAGGGGGAGTGCAGAGATAGGTTTTGAGGTTTTCAAATGCCTTCTGGCATTCTTCAGTCTACTGGAAGTCGTATTTGAAAGAATGGTAGGCACCACTTAGTCGATTTAGAAATGAATCGGCTGAGGGTAGTAATCCATCTTGTGAGCCTCTAAACCTCCTTCACCATCTTTGGAGCATCCATTTGCCTTACAACCAGCATTTTTTGTGGGTTAGCTTTAAGCTCTCGATGGGATATCATGAATCTGAGGAACTTCCCGGACGTCACTCCGAAGGTGTATTTGGCCGGATTCAGATTCATATGATATTTGCGTAGGGTGATGAAGGTCCTCCAGGTCTTCTACATGGCTCTCTCGGGCATGAATTTTGATCAACATATCATCCACATAGACTTCCATGTTGTGGCCAATTTGGTCTTCGAATATATTGTTCACCAGTTGTTGATAGGTCGCCTTTGCATTCTTTAGACAAAATGGCATTATCCTGTAACAGAACAAGTCATGGTAAGTAATAAAAAAAAAGGTCTTTTCTTCGTCTTCGGGTGCCATACGAATCTAGTTGTATCCCAAAAATGTGTCCATGAAGGTAAGAAGTTCATGGCCCGCCGTCGCATCTACCAATTGGTCAATTAGGGAAAGCGGATAACTGTCCTTCAAATAGGTCTTGTTCAGGTCTGTGAAGTCAATGCACTTTCGTCACTTATAATTGGCCTTTTTCATTAGTACGAAATTGGTCAGCCAATCAGAATAGTTGACTTTTGTAATAAACCCCGCATTAGTAAACTTCTGTACTTCTTCGACAATGGCCTTCTGTCATTTTGGGTCGAAACTCATTTTCTTTTATTTTACTAGCCGGTGGGTAGGATCCACATTTAAGTAATGCATCATCACTTCTGGCTCGATGCCGAGAATACCTAAAGGAGACCAGGTGAAGACACTAACATTTTTTTGTAAAAAGCTAACAAGCTGTTGCTTTGTGGCCTTGTCCACCCTGGAGCCAATTTGGACATGTTGGGGGTTTTCATCATGCAAAGGGATGGTTAAGAGATCCTCTACTGGTTTTCCTCTTTCCTCGGCCAGCTCATTCTTGGTGTCCAGCCCTCGATTAAGAAGGCATTCGGAGATTTGACCTAGCAGGCCTCCACGTAACATTGCCTTGCCAAGGTCTGGTTCCTGTACACCTCCACAACCTCGTGCAAAGTGGGGAATCTTATAAGCAAATAGTAGGTAGAAACTATTATATGAAGGGTATTCAATCCTAGTTGATCGAAGATGGCATTGTATGTCAAGGGGGTCTTCACAATTATGAAAGTCAGGTGCACTTAGGACCGTTGGGGGGTGCTTCCTGCTATTACCGGTAGCATAATGGTTCCCTCAACCAGGAACCGGCTCCTCTGAGAACCCAGTTATTGATGCATCCAACTTTTTCGGTCATTTAGGAGAAATATTTATTTTTGGAAAAACATCATAAAACAATACATCCACTAAACTTTTTTTATCAACGGCAAGCGGTGTACATCATAGTCAGCGATATTCAAAGTTACAATCACGGCGTCATTGTGGGGTACTGTATTCCCTGAGCATCAGCCTGAGCGAAGGTGATGACTTTCTCGAGCCTCTAACTCTTATTTGTCTCAGCTTCTTCTGCTTGTCCCCTAATAAGTACTAACATTCCTTGCTGCAGGGCGATCGATTGGCTCCTCTAGCCTGGGCGGTGGCTTTGGCAGACATGGTGGGGCATCCTAGATGTCGCACCTCTCCCTCCGATTCCGAAGGAATTTGTTCAGTCGTCCATGGCGAATAAACTCTTCAATTTCATCTTGGAGTTGAATGCACTCTTCTGTGTCTGATCGTGATCATGATGGTAGAGGCAATACTTGTTCGGATCTCACCTATCCGGCTTCGTCCGCAACCTTCTTGGATCAGGTTATTGCCCTTAACCTACATCAAAATTTGAGCATGTGGGGCGTTTAGAGGAGTATATTGATCAACCCTTCTGGGCGTGGAACATCAGGTTGGTTCGGGGCACTCTGGTGTCATTGGATCTGAGGGAGAGTTCTCGATGCTATGGATGGGATCGGCTTCTTTGCCTTCCCTTTCCACAGTCCTCCCTCGATCGAAACTCATGGATCAGGGGCCGCTTCTTAATCGTTGGAGTAGATGGTGGATCATGCGCATCATATGCCTCTTCGGGGTGCACATACTTCTTTACCCTAGCCATCATTTCTGAGAAGTCCACTGGCACTCTTTTCAGAGAGAAAAGAAACAATATTTTTGCAGACCACATTTCATGGCAGTCATGGCAATTGAGTGGTCCAAATTGTACACTTTCAGAGCTGCTTCATTAAATCGACTTACATAAGACCTAAGGGATTCCCACTCTCCTTGCTTGAGTTAATCAGGGAATCGGAACTCTGGCATAACCTCCTACTGCTAACAAAATGGGCAATGAAAGATTGACCCAACTGGTTGAAAGAACGTATAGAATTCGGTTTCAAGCTTGAGTACTAATACCTGGTCGCCTTCCTAAGGGTAGAAGAAAAGGCTCGGCACAAAATCCCATCAGGGGCTTCATGGAGCATTAGGGCCTTGACACTTCAAATGATCTATTAGGTCAGTGGATCCGTCATAAATCTCCAATTAAGGTATTTTAAAATGCCTTAACAACTGTTCTTGAATAATGTGAGCTTTGAAAGGTGGGTCGATGCTAAAGCCGAGACCCTCATCTTTATCAGGGACCGCATCTCGCAAGGCCTCGATGCACTGGTTCAACTCCTAGAACTTGCATTCCACTTCGACGTCTCTGGCCATGTGCGCCTTGGACGGTTAGGGTGGTGATTGAGCAGGTGTCGACCCTTCATTCGACCGAGACGAAAGAGTGTCTCCTTGCCTGCCTAGGGCTCTCAGGCATGCTTTGTCAATTGTCAGGTGTACCCCTCCTGCCGGGACTCTGCGTAGGAGAAGGCAGTCGTTGCTCTGGTTGCAGCACCCTTGGTGCTGGTTGATCTTAATGCGGAGTTACCTGAGTGGGTTATGGCTGTGATGCCTTCGGTGCGGCTTGGTTCTGGCATTGGATAGCCTAGACTGTGGCCACCAATGCCTAAATCTGCTAGGAAAGCCATTCTAGATGATTGGGTCCTGCTTGACCCTCCAGTTGGACAACTCCAACTTGAGGTTCAGGGGTGTGACCACTAGCAAGTTGACTGGCCTGCCTGGAAGTGGTGGTGCTGGAATGTTGGTGGGTAGTCATGCTTTTGGATGGCATGGAGACTTTACTTTGTATTTCTTCTAGAAAATGGGTTAGGATCCTTTCTCTAGCGCTAATCTATTGTTGCTGTTTTTGACCTAGATGCCAGACGTCGCTGGAGGAGTGGTGCTCTTGGACTGTACCTACAAGAAAGCTCTTGGCTGGAGGCGGGTTAAGCAAGGACCCTCCAATGCTCAAGTCAAATAGTAGGCAATAGAAAGGAAGAAAGAAAAGCAAAGCCAGGAGAGAGATGTGTAATGTAGAGACATTGAAGGTATACCTTGGGGGTTCTCAAGGAACCACCTTTTATATGCCAAGGGCAAAGGCATTTTTGAAAGAGAAAAATCCTCAATGGATTTGGTGAGAAGTGATAGATCTGAAGATTTCTTCCTGTGGGATATCAGAATATCATTTCGCTTGCCTAGAATATTTGTTTTCCATTAATTGGGAATTCCTCTCTTTAGCATTGCCAACTGCACTTCTTAATAGTGACAGAGACTATGGTTTGGAATGGGTCATGTTCCCTTAATTGAAAAGATTTATTAAAGATTATGGGATATGGCCTTCTGGTCATGCTATTGATTGCGTGGAAATGAGCATTGGTTGATTTCTTTTTAGGTTACCTGGAAGTATGCTGCTATGGAGTTTTATGTTACACTGGGCACAAGGATCCTTTATCGAATCAAGTCCTCCCGAGGCCAAGGGTGTCGAGATGCCACTCTGGCCCATCCAAGGGTGCTGAAGCTTAACTGCTAAAAGCGAGGTGATTCAGGTGAACCCTTACTAAGGTCGAAGGTCAGCCAGGTCAAAGGGGACCTGATGGGGCGATCCCGCTCCATCCAGGGGATGGTCGATGGCTGTTAGAGACGAAGCCCAGCCCATGAACTTTCGGGATGCTGAGGGTGGGGGTTAGCCCCCATATCACTCATTATAAGGTTGGAATAATGAGGGAGAGGGCACATTGCTAATAGACAAATACCATGCTTATTTATATAAATATCATTTAAGTGAATGCCCTCTTATTTAAGATGTTACAGGTAAATGAGGAACAATCTCCTATTTGAATTCAATACAAGTGCTCAAAAGATCAAGTTCCTTAAATTAAAAAAATTAACTATAGTTCAAATTCAAATTTCTTGGAGTTGGATTAAGTTTCAGTTTTTAAATTTTAACATTATTTGTTAAATTTTAAAGTCTCAAAGATTTTTATTTATGCAAAAACTCATAAAACCCAAGAGTTCAATAAGAAAAATCAATGTCTTAGTCTCTAATGTATCTCACCTAAAATGACAATAAGCAACACTTAACACTTCAGTAGAAATATATATACTTGTGTTACATGCACATGCATGCTTATTTTACATGGTGTGTTGTCTCATTTAAGTTATTAATGCACATCTTGTTATGGCATTGAGTCGATAGACTAAATCTCTATCAAAAGCATAATCATTGTTGCTCGCTAATATTAGAAAATAATTTTTTCTTTGTTCAATTGTCAAATCCATGCTAGTATTAGATTGTTTCATCTTGAATTTTGATAATCTTCATTGTCATTCATTTGTTCAATGAATTCAAATGATGTAATTGTGTTTTAATTGTCACTGCATAGATACATGTTTTCAATCTACTTTTTTCAAATTATGTTATGTTGTGTTTTAAACTATAAATGAAAAACTTCAGCACCATCAGATAGGATGACTATGGCACTTCGATCTTTTTACCATAGTTTTGGAAAAATCTTAGCATTAGAATAATAAAATATAGAAAAAGGAAAAACAATTTTGAAGTCCAAATACTCTGTATTAGGGGCATATGCACTGTATCAGTGTATCAAAGCATATTAGATGATACCCTATGTAGATATGGTGCACAATACAGTGTGTTATACCAGCCATCCATGGATATGGTATCAATACTCGAGATTTGAATCCTTGGCAATTACCTATGATCCCCCATAAACTTAGGCAAACCATTCATGGATGTGGTATCCATATGGCTGTGATCCACCATTCTCAGTTGTTGATGATAAACCCATTTGATCTCTTTTTCCTTTGTTCTTTTGTTTTATTATTTTTTCTTAACTCTTCTTAATGACCCCTTTTTTAGGGCCAATATCTAGGTAGCTATCTTGGGTGTGATTATAGGACATATTTTATACATGGATCATATCTATGAGTTCCCAAGATTGATACAGTGGCTAAGATGGAAACCATGTTTCCGAATGTATTGAAAACTACAGCTTCAACCTGTAAGGTATCCAAGTCCCAAGAAAATTGAAGATCTATTTGTCTCTTCATCTCTTCTTTCTATTCTTTGGCAACTTCTAGCGCTAATGGCAACCTGTAACAAATCCTTATTATATCTGTTTGAATGGGATTTAAGGATCTCATAACATTTAATTAGACTGATGGATCTCCAAGCATGATGTTATTTGATATGCAACTCATCCTCTCTTTTATATGGATAGGAAAAAGGCCCAAAATGTGCATATGAAGCTGTCAGATTTTTGGAATCTGCTCCAGTGCACCCTGCATTGGGGGGGGGGGGGGGGGATGTTTGCACGTGGGCAATACAGTATCATAAATTTCATTGTCTGGTAATGAAATGGTCATGAAATGGGCACTCAGCTGTTGGTTGAAGGGTTAGAGACTTAGAGTAGTTTTTTTTTTAAAAAAAAAGACTTTGAAGACTTTAGCATATGTGGGAGGAGAAAATGGAGCAGAATCCAGAATATGGCCCTAGATTCTATCATATGGAAAAACAGACTGAATTAGTGGGATAAAGCCTGTTGTTTATGATTCACATTAGTTTACTTTTTAATATAATTTACATAAAGTTATACAAGCTTTATGCTGGTTTCAAATTATTGTTTTGTTATTTGATTGTTTGGATGTGTCAGCATACAAGATTTTTACATCCTACCCTTTTAAGTTTTTCCTGGAATTTGAAGTTATGAAAATAGTGCTGAGATAATATTATGGTCAATGCCAGTGCTAACATAAATAATGCAAAACTTATACCTATTTTAATCTTAATTTGTATATACTTTATATTGTTTTACTCACTAATTGCTTAATTTTAGTATTCTATGAAATATTTGTGAAGGTTAAGCACATTCTTCTCTTATCTTCTTTCATAGTACATTGGCAGCTTTTGAAGTAACTATCCGGTGGTTCTGTTTGAATATGCACATTTCCTTCCTCAAAATGGATCAATGTGTTACAATTTGCAATAGATAAATGTGAAAGTCATATTGTGAAAATTTTGGTGTAACTCATCATTCAACATATTCTTTATGTGAAAATTAGAACTACTTTCTGACAGTTTTCAGAGAAGCACTGTGACATGTCTTTTAGATACTTTCTTTTAAGTAACATCTGCTTTCTGAATCACCTCTGTGCAAAATATAATGAAAAGCATCTTATATTACCTTTTGCTTGTTGATTTTGTGGAAGAGAACTCTGTCCTAGTGGAAACTATAAATTTTATTTTAGCCTTAACAAATTTTAACTATTTCCTATGTGACTTGAATTGTTTGTGCTGTTGTTCAAGCTCTAATTTTTTGTCATGGTTTGGCTCAAAGCTTGATTCTTATATTGCTGTACTGATTTGTTGCACTTAAACAAATGAATGTTCAAAATGTCACCTGAACATATAAATTGCTCTTATTTTACTACAGGTTCTGGTATTTGACATGTATTAATTTGCTTAATGGCACTGTTGCATTTCACTTTGTTAATCTGTCAATCCTTCTATGCAGGGATTTATAGAATAGTCTGCACATTTGCCACTTTGTTAATCTGTCAATCCTTCTATGCAGGGAAGAATAGCATTTCTGCACAGTTTTGCCACAACTAAGAATGTTCATCAACTATGCATTAGATATTCTCTCATTTTTCATTTTAGTATGTTGTAGTGGTTAATAAAATTTCAAAAAAGCTACACATTTTGAGTATTGTCTTCATTTCCTACTGCTCAGTGTATGCCTGATTTTTCAGGTACTATGGAGGATTCATATCTGATTTTAATAACTACTCTGGAAAGCACACTGTAAGTTTTGTATATTTTGGTCATTGAATGATAACTTTGGTAATATGCTCATAACTTTATGCTCTTATATTGGCAGATAATATATGAGGATGAAAAAGTAGACATTCTTGATATGTCAAAAGAAGATTGGGACTTCCTTTGATTGTAACCTGCACTCATGAGGTACATGATTTGGGTTCTTTTTTCAACAGTTAAATTTTATTATTTTTTGTTTCCCAAAATGAAAAGTTTTTCCTCGTAAAATGCTCGGTAAACCACCAAGTACATGGGAGTGTAATCATAAAGATATGAGAATATTGGTTTTAATCATAAAGATATGTTGTTATAAACTAACCTTGTCTGCACCTTTGTCTGTATTTTTGTGGATTACCAACTGGTGAAGGTCCATGACTTCAGAAAGATGCTTTCGGTCATGAATTATAATTTCTTGATATTGTGATTTCCATGTCTTGCAACATTTAATTATTTTGTTGTAATAAGAAGCATACATGATGCCTGCAGAAGTTCCAATGGTGCTTCAGGAACAAATATTTTTTAGATGCTTGCGTAGTTGCATATAAAAATTTCTTTTGCTTGATATTGTGATTTCCATGTCTTGCAACATTTAATTATTTTTTATTTGTCGATGTTTATCTTATAAGCTATGAACTGGTGATGTACTATTTAGTCCACATAGGAGAAAAGGCCATGTAATGACACTCATTTCTTGTTTATATTTATGCTCTGCAGATCTCTCTTCTTGCAATAAGAATTATACACAATACCCTGCAGAAGTTCCGGTAGTGCTCCAGAGTACTTCAGCTCATATTCTTCATTATTTTTCTATCAGAATTAAAATGCTTTAGACTATCAGGAATTTCAGATGAATTGTGAGGGTCTCCAATTAATTGTAGCAATCGGATATTCAAATATGTTTCATTTTGTGTGGTTTCTATCATATTCTGAGATATTACAGTTATTATTTTTAATTGATATTCTGAGCTGATGTGCAGCTTGAAATGTTCCTATGGGTAGTTATCAATAGAGAGGCATGTAATCTGTAAGTTATTATCAAAAAAGAATTGAAGACAGCTTGTTTGTTGTAACTGTCAGGATTTCTTTCCTTCATTTATATTTGATATATGATTTTGATGTTCTTTCACTACTCAAACACCAGGGTTTCACTTGTATACTAAATAGGTTTTGCCACAAGCTTACCTACTCCAGAGAATTATGTATTGCAAACACCGCAAAAGTTGAGAATGGTCAAGTTTTATCTTCCCCCCTCTTAACCACCTTTTCTCGAGGGGAAAAAAAAAATAAAAAGTTTTGTTTTGTTTTTTATCCCTTTTTTTTTTGATAATTTAAAGGCGAATCCAAGGCGACTGCATCATGTGCCTGCATGTTTAGGCATTGTTTTCAAGCCCCATCAACCCATGTGAAACTGTTAACCATCTAATGGCCCTAATTTGGTGACTCAGACTGCAATTTGATTGGCCTTCCAGACTGCATCATTCCATTATAAGAGGTGCCGCAGGAACCATCATTGCAGTAGGCACTATTCCTACTGCACCCCTTATAATGGAATGGTGCCTTTACTGTGATGTTGCTCGTCCTTCATTAAAAATCTTAGATGTGCATTGAAATCAATACCCATTTAATGGCTAGTCCCTGGCTATGTCACAGGTAACTTTGTAGAAAATATTGACCTGCCCGTGTATTGGGACTTAATGTGCATCATGTAAAAGCTAAATGCAAATTGGTCGTTGAATAAAGTACCGCTGGAGTTTGAACCGCTCTCCTGCATTCAAAAAATGCGGTTAATATTTTCGTTAAATATATGATAGCATAAGCAAATAGGATCAGGGTTAACATGAGCGGATTCTAACTCATTGATTTATTGGCAGCCGGCACCAAACATGATTGGAATGTCTTCGTGCATGGAGCGAATTCGATAGATAAACGGTTTCTATTGATGAAAATGTGAAACCCGAGTTTTTTTTTAGACTTTTGGGTTAAAGTCGACAGGCCTAGCTGGCTTCAGCATTATCCCAAATAAAAAAAAAGGAGTTGAGACCGGAACAGGAGATGCATGTTCTCCCCTGTTCGGTCGAATTTTTCACCGGAGAAGATGGAAGAGAAGCCGTGGAGGAGAGGGGCACTGTCGGCGACGGGGTTGGAGTAGGTAATGACTCCGATTGACGGAGTCTTTTTTTCTCCAAATGGTAGGAAGAGCTCGATGGGGTTTTCCTTTAAATCTTCCCTCATCGCCACCCATCGAGCCCTTCAAGCTTCCTTACACGTCGTCGTTCTCCTCTCCGGCGAGCGACGAAGAGTTATTCAATGCTGGTAAGTCCTTTATTTTCGTTATTTCGATTTTAGGAAGGATTAATGGGATTTTGTTGATTTCCGGTCTGGTTTGGTTCGGTTTTGGACCGTACCTCGTCGGTGGTCATGCCGTCGTCTGCCTTTGGTCCGCCGAACCATCTTCTCGATGATCGTCTCCCGTGGTTGCCGTCGACAACCAGGGGAAGGTGGTTCGGTTGAGCCGAGGAAGAAATGGGAGGAGAGTTCAAGAGAAGAGAAGAAAGAAAAGAAGGAAAGAAAAAAAGAAGGAAAAAAAAAAGCGATACCTATCTAAGAGTTGAGTCGTCGGTATGGTTTTCCGGTTGCTGGAGCTGCTACTGGTGGCTCACCCGAGACTCTTCCCATCATCGTGGGGGATAAAGAAGAGAGAGAAAGAGGAGAGAGAGAGAAGAGAGAAGATGAGGAGAGAGAAAGGAGAAAGAAAAATATAAGTATTGAAAGGGGGAGATCGAAAAGCTCTCTTTCTTAGAATCCGTAAAGTTAAGATTTTATGGATAAAAGATTTTGGGTTCATAATTATCCTAGAATATTATGTTTAAAAAATTATTATTGCAGGGGGCAGCCTTTTGAGCAGAAGGGTATTGTGCGGGTTCTGGGTACGGACCAATATCAAGCGTGTTAGTTATCTCTGGTGAGGTAAGGATATCTGGACATGATCATCAATTTATACATGTATCTTATATGACATGATTTGATATGAGCATATGAGTATTGGTATGCATGGTTGTTTTCACATGATATATCTTGATTTCTTGTGATAGATAGTATGATAGATGTTATTATATTTATGTTCATGTATACCATGCTTTAATGAATAAAGTTATCTTTGAATGGGTTGGACCATGATATCGATTATTGAAAAAATATAAATGACATGATTTAAAATGATGATGTGAAAGAATAAAGTGTTAATTAAATGAATCTGATATTTAGACTAGCCATGCCACAGGATCGTGGTTACACAACCTGAGCCACGGGCTTTATATGTGGAATAGCCGATAAAAACGTGGGACAGCCTAAGCCACGGGCTTTGTACATGAAATCCGGCCATGGGCGGTTAAAATATGGGACAGCCTGAGTCACGGGCTTAGTACGTGGGCTAGCCTGGCCACGGATGGATAGTACATGATCGATTATGAGGTTGCTAGTCATGGGCTGGAGCATGATCGTAGTTAGTCGAGAATCCTAAAGAAGAAGGATGATTAAATGGAAACATATAGAGGAAACATGATTTTACAAAAAGTTTTGTTATACTTGACATTTGAGTTATTTTGGTTGCATGATCTGATAAACTATTATTTTTTAGTTATTTTTAAGTTATACTATTATTGGTGTGACTATTTGGAGATCTTACTGGGTTGTAAAGCTCACAACCCCTATTTGTTTTCCCTTCTTAAAGTTGTGCAGGATATTCGAGCTTGGTAGTGGATTGGATTCATGATGAAATGATGCATAGTAGGAATTTGGCTGGGTGTGAAACTGAATATCAATATTTAGATTGTGTAGTTAGTTTAGTTTAGCTAAATCTATTCATGATACTTATGTAATAACTCAGTGGACCATTTTAGTAGTTTTGACTTGAATAAATGCATTATTTAGTTATTATATATTTGTTAAAATAATATTGGTTTATTTGAGATGATTTTTGAGTAAAGGTAAATATTGTGTACTTAGGCCTTGCATGATCTCTAGAATATATTCTAGGATTTGTGCGGCCAGTCGCGTAGCCGATTCTAGTGCTGGATTCGATGCATGACAGAGTGGTATCAGAGCTTAGGTTATGATCATACAAGTGATTAAAATAATAATAACATGACAGTTATTAGGATGTGACAGAGTGGTATCAGAGCTTAGGTTATAATGATTTGGAACTATGGCATAAGTGATTAGGATAGATATGAGTGACATCGGCATTCAGGTCATGATTGTTCGAGACTTAGACATAAGTGATTGGAAAATAACATGGTGGTTATTAGGGCATGACGGAATGATATCAAAACTTAGGTTATGATTACTTGGAACTATGACGTAAGTGATTAGGACATGACATAATAATATCAAAGCTTAGGTTATGATCACTTGTGATTGTGACATAAATGATTAGAATATGATTTGAATGATATCAAAATTTAGGTAATGATCATTATGGATTATGACTTAGTATCATAATCAGTCGAGATATGATAAAAGTTAAAAATGAATTTGAAGTTGGATTTCTAATCTTTATGTATTATGCGTAGGATCTGACATATGATTGGTGCAAGGAAGGAACACGATTTTTGGTCTGTAATATACATAATGGGATTGATCTAAGATAAATGTAAAGGGCTGGATAATTTGTACTCTTTGATCATGATAAGTAAGCATATGATGGATATATAAAGATAGATGGGATGTATCTTTGTCTTTGATAAGTGCGTTGACCCAAGCATCAATAGTACTAGCCTGAAATTATAGCATGTTTGTTAATAGGTTATGCTGAATAAGTAGGTTCAATTATCAATTGAATGATTTTGGAATCATGAACTTGATAAGGATGCATATTATAATAACATGCAAGTTCTGTTGTTAATTATTGGATTATAAATATCTAAGACCGTCGTAAGAAGATGTTTAGAGTATAGGTTATGAAAGAGTTTAATAATATTAGAAAGGATATGTTTTCGATGAATCTATATGTGGATTATCATTGAAAATATATATAAAAAAATATGCTTGGGATGATGTTTAGCTTTGTAGCTCTCTATTGGTGGATTAGATTATATTATGTTGAAATGGCATTCATATTTTGATAAGAATCTTGATAGTCTTTGTTAGCAATTATGGATTGGATTACTGGCTCTATTATATAATTATGGAGGATTATTGGGTATGTTAAACTTCAAGTCAAATTAAGATTAGTAAGAAGATCTAGGTTATCATGTTACTAGATTATAGTAAGCAAAAAAATTGGTATTGGAAGATATATATGGGATTAGCCTATGAGGGACAATCTTTTAGGTAGTTTGTTAATCGATGCTAAGAGTTATGGTACGATAGTTCTATAAGCGATAATATGATTGATTTTATTCATAAGAACATTGATCGGAAGTCTTTTACTTTGTTAGAGTTAATGAAAATTTTTCAGGAGAAAAGTTGATCTAGATTATCTAATTGAATTGTCAAGAAATGTATGATTAATCCAGACTTGTACTAGAATTATTGGTGTCTTAAAAGGATGGTGTTATTTATGCAAGGATTTTCAATATGGAAACTGGATCAGTATAAACTATGATATGATATGCCTGAGATGTGAATGAGATAAAGAGACTCAATAGCTTTACTTTAAAATTTTTGGATCTTTCCGGTACCAAGTAAGATAAATTTTTGGATGGATACATTTAGTGAATCTAGATAGTTTAGAAAATTATATCAGAGTGCGCAGTAGAAGCATAGTGGTTTGAGTTATTTAAAATTTAATTAAGAATATTAATTCTAACTTTGGAAGTGTTATGATGGAAATACTGATTTGAATCTTAGTAACAAGATTTTAGTATTAAAAAAAAAAGAGATGTTATTGATCATTTGGCTGGTCTATAGGTGTTGCCATGCAATTACATCAATAGGTTCCCCAGTGTAGAGGACTCTAGTAAAAAATTTTGGACATCTCTAAATCTAGAATAAAGAAGTGATGAGCCTTACCCAACTAGGATCGGGATATTTTGATACCAAGCTCTTTTAGTTATGACATTATGATTTTTCTATTTATGGGGAGCTCGAGGTTTCCATAAGATAAAAGACTAATCGTAAAATCATGGAGAAGCTTAAGAGAAGAAAAAGAATGCTAAAGACCATGGCAAGTATTTAATGCTCAAGCCTTCTTCTAATTTTTGGTTAAAAATAGATGAACCGATTATGATAAAGAATTGTGTACTTAGTTCGAGGTTGAGGTGTTAATGTTTATTTGAAAGAAATTGAAGGAATTCACAATGTAGATAGATGGTGGTGATCAAAATAAAAATGTTGTATCTTATTGTTATGAAAGGCCAAATGAAGAAAGCATTCTAAAAGAGAAAATATTGAAAGCTCGCAGATGATGTTAAGATTAGTATTCTTTTGGCAGAGATCGAGGGAATTCGATATGGATTATTGTTGCCGATCTCACCGCGGCGGCCTGTAGCTTCAAAGCTGGTACCGGTCTCAGACCGTCTTATCTCGAGATCTCCGAGCTTCCGGTCCTGCAAAACAAGGTCAGAAACCCTGGCCGGGGGTCCCGGCGAGGGAGCTCCGACGGTCAAGTTAGAGAACGGCGAGATGGAACAGAATCCCTAAGGTGGGTTCCCGAAGGAGCCCCAGACTTAGAATAGATCTTAACAAAAGAGGTCTTAGGAAGAGTGGAAATTGGGCCCAGGTCCTTCACCGAGCTCACGCCGAAGGACCCCTCTCGGGTTTCTGGATCCTTCTCTCGATGCCTTCTTTTTCCCAGCCTTTTTTCCACTTACCTGGCTCTCCGCTCTTCCCATCCTTTTATTCCATCACATTGCCTCCGTCTTCTCCCCCTGGGAGGCTCCCTCTCAGCCTTCACTTTTTCCTCTCTCCCCCTTTTTTCCTTTCCCCTTCGGGTCCGGGAACCCGGTGGCCTCCTTGTCTTGCTTGCCGAGCCCAGCGAGAAAAAAGGGGAGAGGGAAGATACTGGCCAGGCCTTGGGCCGAGCACGGGTGCTCTCCTTCCCAGGCATTGACGATATCCGTTACTGGCTCCTGTCTACCAGGACTCCGCTTCTCGGTTGCGGGACCCGTCGGGCCGATGTAAACGAGATTTCGCGCGTCACGGCGGACCATACCGGCACTCCTCGCGAGGCGCGGCACGTGCTACCCGAGTGGCAATTTTGAAACTCGCGCCCCCTCTTCTTGGAGGCCTCAATACGCAGGGCCGGCGTCGACCACGGTGGGCTCCCCCTGGGCGGACACTTGACGGAGCGGCAGAGAGGTGCTCGACTTCGGCCGAGGTGGACCCGTCTCCGGGCGTCAACTGGCGAAGGAGCAGGAGGGCCCGGCTCGACCTCGGCCGAGGTGGACCCATCTCCGGGCGCCACCTGGCGAGGGAGTGAGGGGCCGCCAACTTCGACCGAGGTGGACCCCTCCTGGGCGGACACCTGGCGGAGCGGCAGAGAAGTGCCCAACTTCGACCAAGGTGGACCCGTCTCCGGGCGCCACCCGGCGAGGGAGCGAGGGGCCGCCAGCTTCGACCGAGGTGGACCCCTCCTGGGTGGACACCTGGCGGAGCGGCAGAAGAGTGCTCGACTTCGGCCGAGGTGGACCCGTCTCCGGGCGCCAACTGGCGAAGGAGCAGGAGGGCCCGACTTGACCTCGGCCAAGGTGGACCCGACTCCGGACGCCACCCGGCGAGGGAGCGAGAGGCCGCCAGCTTCAGCCGAGATGGACCCCTCCTGGGCGGACACCTGGCAGAGCGGCAGTGAGGTGCTCGACTTCGGCCGAGGTGGACCCATCTCCGGGCGCCAACTGGAGAAGGAGCAAGAGGGCCCGGCTAGACCTCGGCCAAGGTGGACCCGTCTCCGGGTGCCACCCGGCGAGGGAGCGAGGGGCCGCCAACTTCGGCCGAGGTGGACCCCTCTTGGGCGGACACCTGGCGGAGCGGCAGAGGAGTGCTCGACTTTGGCCAAGGTGGACCCGTCTTCGGGCGCCAACTGGCAAAGGAGCAAGAGGGCCCGGCTCGACCTCGACCGAGGTGGACCCGTCTCCGGGCGCCACCCGGCGAGGCTAGCTTCGGCCGAGGTGGACCCCTCCTGGGCGGACACCTGGCGGAGCGGCAAAGGAGTGCTCGACTTCGATCGAGGTGTACCCGTCTCCGGGCGCCAACTGGTGAAGGAGCAGGAGGGCCTGGCTCGAGCTCGGCCAATGTGGACCCGACTCCGGGCGCCACCCGGCGAGGGAGCGAGGGGCTGCCAGCTTCGGCCGAGGTGGACCCCTCCTAGGCGGACACCTGGCGGAGCAACAGAGGAGTGCTCGACTTCGATCGAGGTGGACCCATCTCCGGGCGCCAACTGGCGAAGGAGCAAGAGGGCCCGGCTCGACCTCGGCCGAGGTGGACCCATCTCCGGGCGCCACCCGACGAGGGAGCGAGGGGCCACCAGCTTTGGCCGAGGTGGACCCCTGATAGGCAGACACCTGGCAGAGCGGCAGAGGAGTGCTCGACTTCGGCCGAGGTGGACCCATCTCCGGGCGCCAACTGGTGAAGGAGCAGGAGGGCCCGGCTCGACCTCGGCCAAGGTGGACCCGACTCCGGGCACCACCAGGCGAGGGAGCGAGGGGCCGCCAGCTTCAGCCGAGATGGACCCCTCCTGGGCGGACACCTGGCGGAGCAGAAGAGGAGTGCTCGACTTCGACCGAGGTGGACCCATCTCTGGGGGCCAACTGGCGAAGGAGCAAGAGGGCCCGGCTCGACCTTGGCCGAGGTGGACCCGTCTCCGGGCGCCACCCGGCGAGGGAGCGAGGGGCCGCCAGCTTCGGCCGAGGTGGACCCCTCCTGGGCGGACACCTGGCGGAGCGGCAGAGGAGTGCTCGACTTCGGCCGAGGTGGACCCGTCTCCGGGCGCCAACTGGTAAAGGAGCAGAAGGGCCCGGCTCGACCTCGGCCAAGGTGGACCCGACTCCGGGCGCCACCGGCGAGGGAGCGAGGGGCCGCCATCTTCGGCCGAGGTGGACCCCTCCTGGGCGGACACCTAGCGGAGTGGCAGAGAGGTGCTCGACTTCGATCGAGGTGGACCCGTCTCCGATCTCGCTGGCCAAAAAAAATTCACGTGGTTCGGACCACGTCCGGCGGGACCTGAGACACGCCTTTGGACCACGTCAGCGTAACGGCCATATCAATTATAAATAGAAAAGATCAAGTTTTGAATGCTATATTAATTTTGCTGAGACTTGGGAAGCAAGTATCTTAAGAGATAGACTAATTGGAAGTTTGAGAATGACATGAGGGTTGGCTACTTTCGGGGCTCAAAATCTTAATTAAGCTAATTTTGAGAACAAAATTATTTTAACGGGGGGATAATGTGAAACCCAAGTTTTTTTTGGACTTTTGGGCCAAAGTGGCAGGCCTAGCTGACTTCAGCCGAATCGCAGATAAAAAAAAAGAGGAGCTGAGATCGGAACAGGGGACGTCGTTCTCCCCTATCCGGTCAAATTTCTCATCGAAGAAGATGGAGGAGAAGCCATGGAGGAGAGGGGCACTGTCGGCGATGGGGTTGGGGTAGGTAAGGACTCCGATTGATGGAGTCTTTCTTCTCCAAATGGCTGGAAGAGCTCGACAGGGTTTTCCTTTAAATCTCCCCTCATCATCGCCCATCGAGCCCTTCAAGTTTCCTTCCACGTCGTCGTTCTCCTCTTTGGCGAGCGACAGAGAGCCCTTCAATGCCGGTAAGTCCTTTATTTTCTTTATTTCAATTTTAGAGAAGATTAATAAGGTTTTGTTGATTTTCGATCTGGTTTGGTTCGGTTTTGGACCGTACCTCGCCGGTGGCTGCGCCGTCGTCCCCTCCGATCCGTCGAACCATCTTATCAATGAACGTCTCCCATGGTTGCCGCCGGCAACCAGGGAGGTGGTTCGGTCGAACCGAGGAAGAACAGGGTGCAGAGTTCGGGAGAAGAGAAGAAAGAAAAGAAGGAAAGAAAAAAAAATAGATACCTACCTAAGAGTTGAGTCACCGGTATTGTTTTCCGGTTGTTGGAGCTACCACCGATGGCTCACTCGATGCTTTCCCATCATCGTGGGCGAGAAAGAAGAGAGAGAAAGAGGAGAGAGAAGATGAGGAGAAAAAGAAGATGAGAGAGAAATGAAAAAGAAAAATATAAGTATTGAAGGAGGAGATCGAAAAGCTCTCTTTCGTGGAATCCATAAAGTTAGGATTTTATGGGTAAAAGATTTTAAGTTCACAATTACCCTAGGATTGTTTATGTTTAAAAAATTATTATTGTAGGGGCAGCCTTTTGAGCAGAAAGGTATTGTACGGGTTCTGGGTACGGACCAATATCATGCATGTTAATTATCCTAGTGAAGTAAGGATATCTGGACATGATCACCAGTTTTATACATGTATCTTATATAATATGATTTGATCCGAGCACATGAGCATAGGCATGCATGGTTGTTTTCACATGATATATCTTGACTTCTTGTGATAGATAGTATGATAGATATTATTATTATTTATATTCATGTATACCATATTTTAATGAGTAAAGTTATCTTTGAATGGATTGGACCATGATGTCGGTTATTGGAAAAATGTAAATAACATGATGATGTGAAAGAATAAAGTATTAATCAAGTGAATACGGTATTTGGACTAGCCATGCCATGGGATCGTGGTTACACAGCCTGAGCCACGGGCTTTATATGTAGAATAGCCGGCCACGGGTAGTTAAAACGCAGGACAGCTTGAGCTACGGGCTTTGAACATGGAACAGCCAGCCACGGGCAGTTAAAACGTGGGATAGCCTGAGCCACGAACTTAGTACATGGGCTAGCCTGGCCACGGGCAGATAGTACATGATCGATTATGAGGTTGCCAGTCATGGGCTGGAGCATGACCGTCGTTAGTTCAGAACTCTAAAAAAGAAGGATGATTAAATGGAAACATAAAAATGAAACATGATTTTACAAAAAGTTTTGTTATACCTGACATTTGAGTTGTTTTAGTTGCATGATCTGATAAACTATTATTTTTCAGTTATTTTCAAGTTATACTATTATTGGTGTGACTATTTGGACGCCTTACTGGACTGTAAAGCTCACAACCCCCTATTTGTTTTTCCTTCTCAGAGTTGTGCAGGATATTCGAGCTTGGTAGTGGATTGGATTCGTGGTGAAATGATGCGTAGCAAGGATATGGCTGGGTGTGAGACTGAATATCAATATTTAGATTGTGTAGTTAGTTTTGTCTAGTTAAATCTATTGCTGATATTTATGTAATAACTCGGCGAACCATTTTAGTAGTTTTTACTTGGATAAATGAATTGTTTTTTATTATATAATTATATTTAAATAATATTGATTTATCTAAGATGATTTTTGAGTAAAGGTGAATATCGTGTACCTGGATCTTTGATGATCTTTAGAATGTATTATAGGATTTGTACAGCCGATCACTTAGTCGATTGCGATGCTGGATTCGGAACGTGACAGAAAACTATCCGCTTAAATTGTCTTGCCTACCACGGTGCAAATTTTTGACAAATCATAA
Organism: Areca catechu; assembly: GCA_021397845.1. Lineage (NCBI taxonomy): Eukaryota > Viridiplantae > Streptophyta > Magnoliopsida > Arecales > Arecaceae > Areca > Areca catechu. The sequence goes on along the minus strand of CM038039.1, from coordinate 54,086,078 downwards.
TAATGTTTGTTATTCTTTTTTTTTAAAAACTAACTGGGAGGTGGCGGGGGACTTGGAAGGCTGCATGCTCTAACCTGTGCTCATAGTCAGGTGTTGAAGCATGGGCGATCGTAACAGACCAATAAGATCTTTCAACACCCAAAGGTGCTGTAACTCATCTCGATCTCTCAAATTCCTCAAATAATCAGGCATTTTTTATCAAGTCTTTCTCGATGCAAATAAAATTAAGTACTTATGCGTGGCTTAGCTACTCGGGCATGCATCCAAAAAAAAAAAAAAAAAAATTCACATGATTGACTTGCAAGTATGCTTTTCTTTGAGAAGGAAGAAAATCTACCCGAGGAGAAAACCATATATGTCTCCGAGCTAGCAAGACCATGAATGATGAATAATTCTGAACAAGAAACAACTATTGGTGGACCGTGTGTGGGCTCCTCCGACATCCGGGTCTGCATTTTTGCATGGAAGGAAGCTGCTGTCGGGACCCCATGAGAGGCCTCCTGCGAAGTCTCCATCAACATCTATTATCTGAGAGAATCCTCAGGTAAAACAAGCGTACGTCCAGGTTACCAACCGGGCCAGCAACTGCGCGCTTGAGGAGAAAGAGGCACTGAACCATCGCAGCGCGAGTTGGACGCGATGCGGGCGTGGGCGAGACACTCGTAACAGTTGCTTTTAGTGGAGCACCGGAAGATGGGCCTTGGCTTTTTGTGGCGTGGCCCTAAGCTGCACCCCATCCCTCACCACCTTTTAGGCCTTGGCTGCATGCATGCATGGGTCCCCCACGCGTGGGGATGGCCAACCGTACGTCCTGCACTTGACCAACGGGTCGAGTAGATCCACTTTATCCGTCTCCCCCGGAAGGAACGTAGCAATTAGTACTGTTTTTGGAGCGTTTCCTTGCATCTCTAGCTCTATGGATGGGGGAAATTAAGGCTCTGGAGCCCCCAAGCCATGAGACCTCGCGCATGTACTATTTATTTTTCCCCAATCTCTCCATGCATGCTGCTAAGAATGTAACAAGCCATAGGCCATATATGGAGCTAGACCGGGTATTGGGTCCGGCTCAAGTGGAGGTTTAATGGATCCAGGCTGCGCGCGCTGATTGCGATTTCTCTGGGTCCATGTTAGGCGTGGCCCAGTTTGTCATGATTGTTGACTGAAATTGTCTTGATGTGGATGATTTCTTGGGCAAAATTCCTAGGCCAGAAATCTGAATTTTGTTCAAGCTTTTGTCCTTCTAAGAAGCCGGGTTGGTTGAGGGCTGTCGAATTTCTGATACTATTTTATTTTGATCCCAATTAATTAATCCTTGCCAAGATATTAATTCGGTGCCATTAATATGTTCATGACGCAATCACTCTCATATGCAAGACCATCTCGAGATCTGCCTATTAGTTCACAGAAATTCAGGGACCTATTTGTGACGAGTTCATTAGAATCCAATCTAACAAGAGACATTAACTAGGGTAGAAAGAATGTAGAATGTGTAATAGAACTGTACGTTCACAAATGAGGAGATCATGCATGGCTACCAATTAGATCTAGTACGTCCTTGGGATGGCTATTATTAGGAACTCGTCTCCAGCCCTTCGCTCGCCGGAAACTAGAGTCCTAGGAAAAGACATCAAACCCCATGTTGTCCGGTAGAATGTCCTCCTTGAATCGTACATACTTTAATTTGCCAGTTATACAGGGGTAGGTCTGAAAAAGGGCCGGCCCAAAAGCTCATTATTTGATACTGGGCTGGACCGGCTTAATAAATTTTGGATCGGTCTGAAATTAGTTCAGGCTGCGGATGAAATTTTAAGCATATTCGACTAGTCTTGGGACTGTAAAATAGAGTCCATTTAATTTTTGGATCAAAGGGATGCCCGGATTCGGTCCAAAAATTTTTAAAATATAATCTTTGAGCCGGTCCAATGGACTTTGAGCCGGCCCATTTCCAGTCCTATACAGGAGAGGCGCGAACGCATTGCATTCGTAACTTGCTGCCATCGATACTGCCATGCCGGTCACGGGGAACCCATTCCCATTGTGAAATGCATCGTGCAGTTCCTATGTACATGTTGGAATATTGTTTTTAAAATAATATAAAAAAAACTTAATTATAAAAGTAGGTGATCCGTAAAATATTTACGGATCTAGGTGGCACGTGGCAAAAGAAATTCGGAGAAAAAAAAAATTGGACACGTGGCATTTTGGTCGCCAGCACGGCCAAATTCGTCTTTTGAAAAGACGAATTCTAAAGTGAATTCGTCTTTTCGAAAGACGAATTCATCTCCACCCCGAAGAGCTTGCTAATCCGGTGACACGTGGCAATTGGGCGTTCCCTTGAAGCCGCGTGTCCTTCTGATTTCGGCTTTTGGAAAGACTAACTTAAATTCGTCTTTTCAAAAGCCGAATTCAAGCCAGCTCCACAGGAGGCTCGCGTTCGTTGACACGTGGCGATCCTGATGTTCCGGTGGTGACGCGTGGTCTAGTGGGTTCGGCTTTTGAAAAGACGAATCTGAAGCCGTCTTTTCAAAAGACGAATCTGAAGTCGTCTTTTCAAAAGATGAATTCACTTGAGAATTCGTCGTTTGAAAAGACGAACTCAAGCAGAGCCCTTTAACCCTCACTCCCCTGTTTTTTTTCACTGCTCTTCGGCTTTTTTTTTTCTTCCCGTGGTCCCTCGCCGGTCCCTCCTCCCGTGGTCCCAGTTTTGGTTTTTTTACTTCGCGTGGGATCCTAAATCGGTCGAAAGCTTCGTTGTTCTCGCTCGTCCATTCCAGTTTATATTTTTTATTTTTTTAGTATTTAAACTTTTTTTGATTAATAATTTTTTTTGTTGTGTAGATCCGATTTCTGGCTTTTCATTGGACGATCTAGATCTCGTTCTTCCATATTTCATTATCCCGATTCAAGGTAATTTTTTTATTAACTTATAATTATTTGATTGTTTAAATTAAATTTTGTATATATTAATTTAAATTTTGAATTAAATTTTTTTATTACATATTTGAGTAATTAAATTTTGTGTTTTGAATTTTCTGTGATAAATTTATTTAGTATTTGTTATTTAATAATTTACATTATTACTTTTATATTAGAAATTAATATTAAAAAATTGATTTTATGGGAAGTTAAATTAGTATGTTAATTATAAAAATTGATAAAATATTATTAAAATTTGAGGATGATTAGAATAAATAATTTATATAAAATTTTTAGTAAATAATAAGATGTATATATAAAAATTTTAAGATATTTAAAATTTATTAAATAATAAGAAGTTTTGATTATCTATTTTTTGTTTAATATTTGTTATTTCAGGAATTAAAAAAATAATATATATGATAATGATTAATTAAATAATATGTAGTTCCAATTATTAAAATTTAAAAATTTAGTATTATATTTCAATAATTAATTAATGTATTAATTAATGTAAAAAGAATAATGATATAATAATAATTTTTTATTAAAAAAATATTATAAATATGAACTTATTTATGTTAGTAAATGGATTAATCATTAAGATTATTTGTCGTTAATTAATTATAGTAATATTTAATTATGAATATATAAGTATATAAGAATAATATATGATTATGTCTATCTTGTAAATAATTATTTAGTTAAATAATTATTTAGTAATACTTAGTTATAAATAAAATTTGAAGTTTACGTATTTGTAGTTATATTTTTATTATATAAATATGCAGCATGAATTTTTATAGCATGTATTGTGTACATATTGATATCAGTGATGTAATTATGTTTTGAAATAATTTTTTAGGTTAATCATTTAAATTTTTATTTATATTTTTATAAAATTTGCATTTCATTGAACCGTAGATCCGTCAATTGCTTGATATGCATATTCTGTAGTATCCGTACATTTTTCTATACTTGTACGGATATGAGAATTATGCATATTAATCAATTGATTGTCCAGTTTGGACAGTTTAGGAATTGCAAATAATTTTACAGGTCAGTTTATAGTAATCAAATGATATGCAGTCAAGGCCGAATGAAATTTTGATCATCATTTTCCTTTTGTTCTTCGCATACATAAATATTTGTATGTGGAGAACTAAGGAGAAATGCTGCCGAAATTTCATTCAGTCTTCATTGCATACCGTTTGATTACTATAAGTTGACCCGTAAAATTATTGCAATTCTTGAATGGGATAGGGCCTTTACCTAGTAGTTGATGATATGATGTATTCATCGTAATAGTAAAATAATTATATTTTTAATTTTATTGTCATATTAATTATGTAATTTAATTAGTTTATTAATGATATCAATATATGAGAAAGTTATTTCTAAATATATTTTGTTAATTAAATATGTTGGATATAATGGAAGAAACAATCACAGCATTATATTATATGGGTGGTTCTATGATTAATGGATCAAATGGAATTGAGTACAATCAGGGGGACCAAAAAAGGCAATTAGAATCAGTTCTGATATGACATTCCAAGAGTTGGAGAACAAAATATATAGAGTTCTCCGTATTGATAGAACTGGAAAAAAAATTTTGATTATCTATAGATATCCACAAGTTGTCCAGCCGACATTTGTAAAGTACGAACCTGTTCCATTAACCGATGATGAAGACATGGAGATAATGTTTTCAACTATCGGTTCACATCCATATATATCGGGTGCAGAGTTATATATAGATATCCAAACCATTGAAGCTCCTGAACCTGATTGCGAACACGATGATTACGAAGAAGCTGTTCGAAATATAGCAACAACTCGTGTAATTGAACATGTTCTATCATATAGTACTCCGAATATTGCAGATAATGAAGAGGAAAATATTGGCTCGGTTTTTACTGTAGATCCGTTACATACGGTGGACAGTACTGTACCAGAAAGTAATATTAGAGAAGCATCAATATATACAGCTGCTGATGACAGGGTGCATGCTGATAATCAACTTTTTAGTGAGAATGATAATGAAAGTGAACATGATTTGGCTGACGAAGGTGACGAGGCCGGTACTTCACATCCAGTACGAAGTCCAGAGGATATCACTGTTCTAAATTATTCTACATTTGAAGCTCCATCTAGAACATTTACCCAGATTGATTGGAATGCTGCAAATATGTCAATGTATTCTTCAATGCAGGAACAACATGTTATATAGCAAAGGAATGAGAAGTTACGTAAAGGACCCCGCTTTATAGATAAGGCAGAATTGCAAACTATAGTAAAACAATATTCTGTTGAAAGACATCATGAATTCAAGGTTATTGAATCAAATCCAAATCTATGGCATGTCAAATGTAAGAGCAGAGATTTTGGCTGTCAGTGGATGCTGAGAGGTATTAAATGGCATAATTTTTTTGAGATCTCACGATATACCGTTCCTCATACATGCCTATCTGCAATGATGTCTCAAGATCATTCTGGTTTGGATTCCACTTTAATTGCTAATGAAATTCGGGACCTGGTTAAAGAAATTCCTACCATTGCTATTGCTGGACTTGGTGCAGTCATAAAGAACAAATACAACTATACACCAAGTTATAGAAAATTATAGGATGCCAAACAGAAGGCGATAGCGATGCTGTTCGAAGATTGGGATATGTCATATCAATTGCTTCCAAAATTGTTACATGATGTACAAACATTTAATCCGGGTACCTGGGTGAAATTTATCAGCAGTCCAATCGGTATACCAAATTGTGCCCAGTTTGATCGTGTATTCTGGTCCTTTGCACCCTCGATTGAAGGGTTTAAGCACTGTCGTCCGGTCATAAGTATCGATGCTACTTTCATGTATAGAAAGTATAAGGAGAAGTTGATTGCAACTGCTATTGATGGAAATAATCAGATCTTTCCACTTGCATTTGGTATTGTCGATGAAGAGTCAGCGGACACCTGGGGTTGGTTCTTAACTTGTATCAGAAATTTTGTTACAACACGTCAGGAAATTTATCTAATTTCTGATCGACATGCTGGTATACTTGCTGCAGTACAAAATGAGTATCTGGGTTGGCAGCCACCGCATGCTTATCATGTATATTGCCTGCGTCACGTGGCAAGTAACTTCAATTCAAGATTTCGTGATCCCAAACTAAGAGATGTGGTGAAAAGAGCTGGAATGCAAATGCAGCCTAGAAAATTCCAGAAATACATGAGGAATATTGAGAAATTTAACCCAGAAGCTGTTCAGTGGTTAAATGAAATTTCTTTAGCAAAATGGATACGTTTACATGTTGACGGACGACGGTATGGGATGATGACAACTAATATATCCGAGTGTTTCAATGGAGTTCTGAAAAATGCTCGATTTCTTCCCATAACAGCGTTGGTACAGTTGACTTTCTTTCGGCTTGTGTCATATTTTGAAGGCCGACGTGTCCAAGCAACAGAGGCAATGAACAGAAATGAAAGGTTTACTCCTTTTGTTACGAGACATGTCATCTCCAACCAAGCCAAAGCGACATCGCATACCATTACATGATTTGATAAAGCAACTGGCTTGTTCCAAGTCCAAACTGCTAGACGTGGACCGAACATGAACAGGGATGATAATACACAGTGTACTTGATGCTGTATCTTTATGTACATGTCAGAAATGCTGTTTTCATTTACCTTGTTCTCATGTCATGGCTGCTTGTGCACATGTTGCCATTGATTTTAAAATATACATTGATCGGTGCTATACATTACATGATTATCATAGAACTTATGTGCCACAATTTCAACCAATTCCTCATGAAGAATATTGGCCCCAGCAAAATGAACATGGTATCATTATACCTGATGTAAATAGGCTGCGACAGAAAGGTAGGCCACGATCCACGAGGATAAAAAATGATATGGATATAAGAGAAGCCGGCAACAGATGCAAGTGTACAATCTGTAAAGAAGAAGGGCATGATAGACGGTCATGTCCAAGGCTTCTACAAGCAGATTAGTTAAATTATATCAATCATATTTTACAGATATTTTAATATATGGATTGTAATATATTAGGCTAATCTTGTCATTGCTTTGTATTTTATTTGATAGATTGTAATATATGGATATGTTTTATTGTCTGATGTTTATAGCTTGTATATGGATTGATGTCCTTACTATGCATTAAATGGGTTTTGTGATTGATTTTCTTTGAGTTATCACAGTTATGGATCCTCGTCCTTCTGATAGTAGTGTACTACACTGTCAGCCTTCACATAGATCATCTTTGGTCTGGGAGGGACAGGATATTTTTGCACTGTCGACGTCGAGAGATGGTTATGCGCAGATCGATACCGCTCGATCATCGTATTTTGCCATTGCTGATGCAGTCCAGATTCTATGGTCCAGCACGTGTTGGATTTATTAGATTGGATTGGCATTTGATCACTGCTCTCGTCAAGCGGTGGCGTCCAGAGACGCATACTTTTCATTTTCCCCATGGAGAGGCCTCCATCATCCTACAGGATGTTGCTGTTCAGCTAGGTTTGCCAGTAGATGGTCTACCAGTGATGGGTAGTACACGGGTAGACTGGAGGCAGCTTTGTCTTGAGTTATTAGGGGTCGTTCCACCGGATGATAGATTGCATTGATCACGATTGAGCTTGGTCTGGCTTACCGAGCACTTCCAAGATTTAACATTCGATGCGGACGAGGCAGCCATTCAGTGCTATGCTCGAGCATATATTTTACAGTTGATGGGTGGGTGCCTTTTTATGGATAAATCTGGGAACAACATGCATATATTATTTCTACTTTTATTAGCGGATTTCGAGACGGCCGGACAGTATAGTTGGGGTAGCGCTGGACTCGCTTGGTTGTACAAGAGATGTGCAGGGCGAGCCACAGAGATGTTATTGATATTGCTGATCCGCTGTTGCTACTACAGCTGTGGGCATGGGATAGAGTTCCAATTCTTGTACCCTACAGATTACTTCGACAGGCTCCAGATCCGATGATCGATTTTGATGATGATGGAGCCGGTTTACCATAAGGACCATTAGGGATGAGATGAGTTTAGAATTTACATAATATTTTTATGCCGTGTATGATATATACTATTTTATTTAATTAATTTAATTAATTTATTTTGTAGATGGAGAGATCTTTTTTTGTCACACAGGTACCTATGCATGTGGTCTCTTCGTATCGTTATTTACTTGATCGACTGCGACCCGACGAGGTAATGAATATTGAATTTTTGGTAATGATTGACTTATTTTATTTATTCTTGTTTAATAAATTATTCTTTAAATTATTTATAAACAGGTCATATGGTAGCCATATACTGCCGCTATGATTGCACAGTTACCAGACTACTGTCTACAAGGTCAGGAGATCTGGTGTAGTAGAGTGCCACTAGTATATTTTATATAGTAGAGTGGCATTTACCCGATAGAGTGATGCGACAGATCGTGCCAGATCAGTTTGATACGTTGTCTGCACTACATCGTATTGATATGAGAGGACGATCTGATCAGGATTGGTCCATCGTTCATCGAGATTATATACAGTTATGGATGAGTCGTCATGACTATATTATACATGGTGATCCATTTGATGGTACCATGGATTATCACGATCCTTATATGCAATGGTATCGTAGGATCACTCGTCGATTCATCAGTTGCAATGGTGTAGTATATGATTACATGATAAGTAATTTAAATTTTATTATTTAAATTATAATATATGTTTAAATTTTGTCAAACTAATTATTTTTTTTATTTACAGGGTAGTAGTTTTGCGATGATACTTGAACGTGCGACGACCTCCCCGGATATACAGGATATATGTCATTCTGCCCTCCATACTCTTGGCGAGCATGCACGGATTCCACTACGTGAGTTTTATCAGGAGGGAGACAGGGAGGACAAGACTCCTTCGCCTTATTATCCATATGCATCTTCATCCGGAGTACCTCCACCAACTCATCACAAACGAGGTACGAGAGGAGATAGCATTGTTCCACATCCGATGCACGAGTTCACATCTACTGAGGATGTGGTAGCACATTTTGATTATACTACTGCACCGAATTTCATGGGCTGGCAGCATGATTATTCCGGACATGGAGCATCGTCGTCACATCATGTATCTGCACAGCAGGCATCACATGATATAGAGCATGCTGCATATCAGGCATCACACGATATAGAGCATGAGACAGAGCAGCATCAGCCACCTCCGATCTGTCGTCGTATACAGCCTGCACGCACTAGGAGACGGCCACCATGTGGGATCGAATAGTCATTTATTTTAGAATTTATTATAATTCATGTTTTCTTGTTAATTTTAAAAAATTATGTTTTTAATATATGTGTTTATTTATATGTGTTGTGGTCCAAAATATATAAGAATTATTTATATATGTGTTTATATGTATTCTGGCCTAAAATAAACAAGAATCATTTATTTGATTAACTAAATTTAAAAAAATATAAATTATAAAATTCAAATTATGAAAATAATAAAAATTTTATTTTCCGTCGATTCTGTTATCTATTCGGTTCTCAGTCCTGTCATCATTTTGATCGCTAGTTCGATTACGAGGATCGATCATCGGTTCACTTACTGGTCTTGCTACTGATTCGATCATCCGTCCACTTACTGATCCGATCATCGGTCCACATATCGGTCTTAAAATGATAATAATCATTTATTTGCTCAAGTAAATTAAAAAATATATAAAAAATAAAATTAAATTTATGAAAATAATAAATTATTTTAGGATTTATTAAAATTCATGATTTCTCGTTAATTTTTAAATTTTTTTATTAAATTTTAATTAAAAGGATATTATTTGGTGAAATCATAGATACAATCGGTGATTTATCATTATTTTATTTTATAAAAAAATATAAATTTTTTAACAATTTTTTAATAAATTTTATTTTTTAATTTTTAATATAATTTGGTAAATAATATATTTAAAATATTTTAATTTAATATATTAATTATTTAATAATAATAATAATATTTTTTTTCTTTTTTCAGTAAAATCGTGGAAGGATCCGACCCTCGGTTCTGTCACCGTCCCGATGCCAGGCCGACTACCACTAGGATCCGATCATCGGTTCACCTACCGGTCCTGCTACCAGTCTGACATCGGTCCACTTATCGGTTAGACCATCGATCCACATATCGGTCCTGCAATTTGTTTATTAATTTTTTATTTTTTATAAAATTTTGATACATTCATGTATTATATACAGTTATTCACGGGTTAATCTTTTTCAGATTTTTTTTAAAAAAAATTATTTAATAATTTTTTTAATATAATAAATCAATATTTTAAAATTAAAAATATCTTTTTTTTAATAATTTTTTTATCAAGAATTCGTCTTTTGAAAAGATGAATTCAATTAAACTGAATTTGTCCTTTCGAAAGACGAATACAGTTAAATTGAATTCATCTTTTGAAAGGACGAATTCAGTTTAATCGACTTCATCTTTTCGAAAAACGAATTCAATTAAATTGAATTCGTCTTTTTGACCGGTAATTTTGTCCATGTCAGCTCTCTTCCCATCTAGTTCGATAAATAAATTTTACATTATTTATTTTTATAATTTTTTTTTAAAAAATATTATTTTAAAAAAAAATTCTATAAATTGGGCCGCATCCATTGCATCCAGAGCCTCCCATTGACTATATCACCTCCACTTTTACTACTCCCAAGGAGGCTGGTATCTTCGTACGCAGTACTCAAAGCGCATCCATGCAAACCCTTTGTACATGCCACACCGAGCATCGCTCTCTGGCACGTCGCGGCGGGAGTTTTGTTTTGTAGCACATAGAGCTATGTCCCAGCTGGTGCGTGGACCGGGAGGTCACGTTAGTTCCAAACCCCCTTTTCAATAATAGATCTAGAAGGTACTGCCCAACTTTCCAGGAGATAAGGCTGAGAGATATTTGCTTTACACCATGCCATGCCATGCCATGTCATGCCATGCCACATGACAGTGTATGCTGATTGGTTGCTTCCCCTTCATATATATATATATATATATATATATATATATGCAATAAATGGCAAAAGCAAGCACTCAGTAATCCGGGTTTTTTTGGCCTAGGCATCCGGGAGCTTTAATTGCCACGTATCTTGTGTTTGCTATTGGGCGAGGGAGGAAAGAGGCCAAAGCTCTAAAAGAGCAGCGTCACCCTGTGGTCCACGTGCCGTACCCAACACTCTGCGCAAAGCGTCTGCGGTACAGTAGCAGTCGGGGGAGAACGATCGAGAGAAAGGCAAGGAGAGAGTGAGTGTGTATGACAGAGAGGGAGAGAAAGAGAGAATACGTAGCCAAATAAATAACTCAGTGGCTGCAGCTAACTGACATGAGTGCAGGCTCGTTTCAGACACTGCCCATAGGTAGCAATAGATATATCAGAATCTCTCTCCCTCACGACCACATTTATTGGAAAGAGTTTCCATGTTTGTGCTGACTTAGGGGAAAAAGTTTGATGCCATTTGAACTGGGTTTCAGTTTCATCGCCGGAAAGGCTGCAATCTGAAGCTGCTGCCAGCTTAAGAGGATAGTTAAGTTGGGAATCTAATCTACATTTTTGCTTGTTTGTTCCTCTAACTTCTGCACTGACACCACATTTAGATTAAGAATGACAGGTCAGGAAAAAGTAAGTTAAAGAAAAAGAAACTCTAAAAAAGATCCCTTCCTTCACCTGTCTCATGCACAAGACACAATGACAGACCAGTGAACAGAAAGCGAAAGCAAAAGATAAAGAAAAAGGACTCGCAGAAAGAGACAATGCCTATCTCTATCTCTCTCTCATACAAATATATATATATATATATATATATATATATATATATATATATAGACTAAACTAATCTAATGAGGGTTTTATGTTTTGAAAATGGATGTTTAGTTGGCTAACTAAGAAAGCATGTCACCATTTTCTCTATTAGCTTCCTCATCAACATCCTCACCCTCCTCTTCCTCCTCCTCCTCCTCCTCTTCCTCTTCCTCGAATACGCTCATTGACTCGACGATGTGGGGAGCATGGCCGCCGCCGAACGACCGGACATGGTCCTTGAGGGATCGCTTGTGCTTGAAGTCGGAGCCGCAGATGCAGAACCACAGCTTCCCGCAGTTCTTCTCGTGGGTGCGCCAGTCCCCGCGCACCGCAAACGCCTTCCCGCACCTCCGGCACCCGAAAGGCCGCGCCCCGTGCTTGCGCTTGTAGTGCGTCTGCAGCGTCCGGAAGTCCTTGAGCGGCCTCGACCTCGGGTGCTCGATGTTGTTCTTGCACCCCTCCGCGCAGCAGTAGCATGGAAGCCTCGTCAGCGACGATGAAGCCACCGTCTTCGTCGCTCCCCGCAGCGACTCCGACCCTTTCCGGTATTGCGACCCGTGCCCCCACATGTGCATCTGTAAGTTCATATATATATATATATATATATATATATATACCTAACTTAATTAGCACCATCCAGCACTTCATATATATATATATATATATATATATACATACTTATGGCATGCGCCGAGTTGTGAACTTAAAGTGAACGCAGTATATATATGTATGTAGTTGAATTCTAGCTAGACCTGCATGTTGTTGAAGCGGTTGAAGGTCTTGTTGCACACGGTGCAGGAGAACTGGGTCGTACTGACGAGGATCTCGGCCGGAGAGGGGATCCAGTACTGGGTTGGGGTGGAGTTAGAGGCCGTGGTATTGGTGGCATTGGTGCCCGTGGTTGCACCAGCGCTTGCACTGGGAGGGCCGATAGATAGGGCGATGGTCACTTTGGTTTCTTCCTCATCCTGCTGATTCAAGCTGTGGGAGACTTGTTGCTTTTTAGTGGGATGCTGGAACCAAGAAGTGGAACGGGAAGAGGAAGCGGATGAGGAACAAGAAGAAGGGTTGTTTTGCTGGCCGGGTGGCCAAAGAGTGAGGAGTAGTATGGAGTGGTCTTCTCCCTCCTGCTGAGAAGAAGACATGGAGGCACCTCCACCACCTTCGGTAAAGAAGCCATGGCTGGCATAGCTAGGTGGAGAGTGCATGACGACAGATGTAATTAAGGAGAAGAGTTTTTGTGAATGTAGAGCTATAGGGGAGGAGAAGAGGATGGATAGAATGCTTGGTGATATGGACGTGTATATATAATATGGAGTGGGGGGGAGGAGAGAAGAAGAGGAAGATTCGTGGAGTGATTGATGGATGGGGGAGCATGCACGTGCAGTGGACCGGGAATGGATGGGTTTTGGCGTGTATAGGCTGGGGAGGAGACAAGGGCCCCGGCAAGGGAAGGGAGATAAAGGCATGGGACCTCGGCTACGCAGGGGGAGGCCCCACGGCCCTCGCCGGCCCGATTCCCGAAATCCCTCCCCGTTCTCTCACATCTTTTTCATTTCCTCTTCTGGCTGCATTCGCTTCGCCTTTAGCCCCACCTCGACTCCGTGTTTACACTCTCTCGCATCCACGCGCATGGACCCAGTTAGAAGCCACGGGTTCCCTGGTTCGCTTGTTGTATAGGTTTTCATACAAAACGGACACGTGTGAGTTGATGGCTAGAACTGGCTTTTTTAAAAAAAAAAACAAATTCTTTTATTTTTTGGTAGATAGTTTTCCTTCGTGGATAACGCAGAGAAATAGATCCGAGTTGGTGCTTAAATAACATCATCTAGCCCCATGTTTGAAGTATATTGCGGTGATTGATATTCTATTGCAATCTCGACCGTTGGATCGTGCTCTGCACAGCACTCGAAGCATTTCAAACTTTTTTCAATCTATCCGTCTACAAGAATCTCAAAGCAACATGATCTAATGGTAGATTCGTGAGAAGGGAGGTGAATCCTTCTTCTTGTCCCTCCAAGGCAGGTCTGATGGGGTCTTCGAAGGTGTCAACAAGATTGCCGGGCTTAGTTAGGTCTGGTCAAAAATTAAACCAGCCTAGGATTTAAACCTCTAACCTCGACTCAGCCAAGCTCGTGGCTGCCCTGTTTCTGGCCCAACTGAGGATATTCGTTTTGTAGCCGAAATGGGCTCAAACGAGGCCACCAAAATCCAAATTGTCTGTCCAAGCCGATTTTAGAACTAGTCGAACTACCTACGGATCGGGCCATGTAAGCTTTAGATCCGAACAATGCATGCCAAGCCTGGGCTTTTTATAAATGGGCCTTTCTAGGCTTCTTGGCCCAGCCCGGCCCATTGACTGCCCCATGGTTCTCCCATTATTTTTTCCAGAAGAAAACCCTACATTTTCTTGGTAAGCAACCAATTATTTTATCCTTCACGTTCCTATGAACCATTAATCAAGATACGCCACGAGATTTATTTATCAAGTCTAAAGATTTCGACAAATTATGCTAGCAGTTGTATGTAGAGATGGCAATAAAATCCAAATCCATGGATACCCGACCCGGCCTGACCCGATTGGGCCGGGTAGTCAACACTTTTACGGGGTTGGACTGGGTTTGGGTAAAACCCGAATGCTTAACTTTGAATTTGGACCGGGACTATGTAGATATACACCCAACCCGAACCCGACCCGAATTATTTTAATATTTAAATATATATAACTAATATATATTATATTTTTATTTACTTTAAAAATGATGAATTAAGTCTTGTTAAATTTATCTGTTTAAGATAATTTAAATTTTATTTTGAATATGAAACTAAATGCTGTTAAACTAAAAATGTAGTTAAATTTTATTTATTTAATGTATGTATGATTTATAAAATGATAGATGATTTTAAAGTTGATAAAAATAAAAAAAAAATTAATATTACTCAATTGGGTTCGAACCGGGTAAATCCGAATTACCCGATACCCGATTGAGATGGGTTTGGATAAAAAAAATCTAGTCCTGATAGTGTTTGGACGGGCTTGGGTAGTTTATTGAGTATTCAGGTTTGGATTTGGATAGTTATACCCGGTCCGAACCCGGCTCATTGCCATCCCTAGTTGTATGCCGATACGGTGTCTTGAAAGTAGCCCACTATAATATGAACTTTTTGATAAATGGCTACAAACTTGATTTGTTATCATAAATATTTGAAGCATTAGTTAATCTGAATAGCATCTTGATCCAAATATAGAGCCCTTCCTTGATTTTTGAAAATAGTACTCTCTACTCATCTATATATCGAATTCAAGTTTCATGGTAAATTGCCTATTTAATCCATTTTCAAGAAAGACTATTATTGATCCTATATGTGTGAAGTGTCAAATGAAACTGTCAACAATATTTCCATCATTATCTTATTTTTTGCATTCCAAATATGGCTTTAGTGTTGAAAATTTTAAGTTGTGGAGTGTAAACACATTTCCGAATACCACTTTGCTATTTCATCCAATTTTTGTGGGTCTAGAATAAAGTCAATTGGCTTCAATTTGGTTACTTTTCCCCTTTTTTAATCTGAAAAATTAGGAGTGATATTCCCAATCATATTATTCTTCAGATGTAGAGATCAGGAAGTGAAAAATAAAATTATTTAAGTTATTTGAATCTTGTAAATTCCTTGTTATATGTGATCAATGTGTTGAGGATGAATACAAAGTATGCTTTGGACATAAATCTAACATTTATATGAGTTTGGCAAAATAAGATATGCAAACATCTTGAGAGGTTGGAGGACTCAAAGGAAATTTTGGCTTTATTATTTTGGAAAAGCACAATTGCACATCTTAGGTACCGGAAGTATAGTGATAGATTTTCTTAATAAACCATAATTCCCTTTTGTTGATTTTTTTTGTTTTTAATTAACTTTTATAAAAGGTGGTACAAAGCCATACCATTAATTTTATTAATAAATAAAATGACAATATAGAAGGAAAGCAAAATAAAATAAAAACCTTGGCTCGCTGCAGGCTAAGGCCCCTCACACAACAAACATCAACATGAAGATCTACTCCTTGTTCTTCTTCTTATTTTTTTATTTTTTTAAAAAGTTAAAAATAAAAGAAAATAAAAAATAACAAAAAAAACTTAGGCCACCTCTATGATCACCAATTTGCTCATGAAGGTGTGAATGTCGTTGATTGGTTTGCCGAATGGCCTCACGGATACACCCAACCCATTGTACATGGGAGAAATCTCAAACTACCGTACCCCCTTTGATTGGCTGTCTCATTCCAGGACATCAAACATAATATGAAAAATAATTAAAAATATATATATATATTTTGATAGAATGAAAAAGGGGAAAAGAAATTAGATCCCGGTCGTAGCCACCTCCAGACGGTCTTCCAGCCATTCCCCATCCGAAGGTGAGTACGTCAACCTGGCTACCACCGAGTGAACGGGATTTATTATATATATCCCTAACTTTTTCACTACCACCAACCAACAGAGGCTCCAGTCAGCCGAGTGAACGGAATTTATTATATATATTCCTAACTTTTCACTACCACCGACCAACAGAAACTCCATGATTATTTTATTAATTTTTCTCTTTTTTGATTTTATTTTTGGACTATTTTTTTATTTTTTATTTTATCTCCGGACTTTCTCGTTGAAATATGTCTAAACTAAGATTTCGAACCCCTGTCAATTGGTTGTGAGAAAAGCCTCACAACCGTCGAAATATGTCTAAACTAAGATTTTGAATCCCTGTCAATTGGTTATGAGAAAAGCCTCACAACCAACTGCAGCACTCATCAGTGATAAAAAAAAATAATAATAAATAATATTTTTAACCGGCATGCTTGAACTCTAGGACTGGGTACCAACTACGATGATTCTCTTATTAATAATTACATTTATCATTCCAGGAAAAGAGAAAGGTACATCCCACCGGATCCTTAAATTTACAACAAAAAAAAAAAAACACCATGGCACTCAAAAAAAACCTTATTACATCTTTCATGATAACTTTAAAACACAACAGGCTCACAAAAGATTTTGCCTAAAGCGGTGGACCTTTCTCTCATCACTCCATGAAAAAAATCGAACTATGCAAAACTCATTCACAAAGAATTGGAGCATAACACAAAGGACCTAGCTTCATGGTAGCTTTTCTATTGATTATTTGACAGCCTTCATAGTTTGGTTAACATGTTGATGAAATTTGTATGGCTCGCCAATACTGCAACGTTTTTGTTTCAAAAAATGAAAGCTTGGCTCTCTAGGAACTGTTAGAGGTCTTGTTGACCTGTCAAAGGCAAATAACATAACAAGATAATAAGCATGAATTTTTTTTTAAAAAAAAAAATATCATTATTGATCGAAGTAAGTCAGCTACACTCTATTTCTCTTATCCGCAAGTCCAGCATGTAGAGCATCCCAAAGAGTATCCAAAAAGTACTTTGGATAGCTTAATTATCTAAAATTTTAAACATTCAAAGAAAAAAAAAAAAATCTAAAATTTAAAGGCCCTTCTTTCAATGTATACGGGGCAAAATGTCTACATATAGTAGCCCAAAAAACTCATAAACAGTTAAGGCTATAAAATCTTTTCGATTTCTTTGAAGTCTTTTCAAAAAAAAAAAAAGGCTCAAAATCTCTGTTCAAAAATCAAGGGAGAAATGAAGAGATAACATACCTTCTGAGAAAGCTATTTTATTGTGAAAGTATATAGCCAGTAGAGCGAGAATCTTATGCTCTCTTTATATTGAAGGGATAGAAGAGTTTGGATTACTTTGTTAAAATATTAATCAATGTGGTACTTGCCCATAGGTAATTCGGGTGGTTTTGGGACATTTAAAAACCATGATTGAGGTATCGTTTGCTACCCTCTAACTCAACTCAGGTTATTAAGAAGACCGCCCTTATAGATCACGTTTTTGATGTTATTTGTGTGGATAAATGTCACCTAGAAAAACCTTCCAAATCCAACCTAGCTCGTGTCAAGTGGACCGAGAAAAACGATGAAGTTCATTGGATGCGATATATGATGTGAAATCTTGTTTGAGGTTAGTTAGAAAGGCTTATAATAATCATTCGATCGAGGGCCCATCATGGAACCTCTAAAGTTCTCATGACCATCTGTCTCGATCAATCATGATGACTCTGGCTAAAATTGTGTTTTGTCTTTGGTGTCTATCAGTACTGATGTTAAGTTCATAGGTTGCTTTCTTTTGAATGCTTTCATTTGGCCTCTTGTTGAGTTCAGAAATATTTTGCCATGCATATTCCACTCCAAGTGAAAAGTCCAGTACATTCATATATATATATATATATATATATATATGTATATTAGTACACTTGTTTCCATATACTTAACCTCTTTTCATGGTCCCATCACCTTCTTTCCAACCAATGTGAAGAGGATGACTTGTAAAATTTGAGTACCGTTAGTGAACAGATTCATAATTATATTTCCAGTCAAATTTTGCATTACCGTTGTGGAAGGAATGGTCTGTCGAATATCGGCATCAGCTGTGCTTTTGGAACCATCTCCTTTCTCATAATCCTTATCTCCTCTTCTTCTATAACCTGCATATTATTAATTCGTCTCCCTTCATGTCATCACTCTTATATATTCTCACTTTCATATAGTATATATTGAATGATGATCAGAACCAGTGTCATGATATAAACACCTTTAGGAGCTTCTCTTCAAATCTCCTAAGGATCTCCAAGGAGTAATTTTTGCTCGAGACCTGCATGAAAATTTAGCCTTGATACTTCACGGGATATATATGAATTTCTGCTGGATCTTATGTTGGTCGGTACGTATTAACTTGATAATGAAGAGATATCAGACTACAGAAAAGAAGATTTTATTTCAGAGAGTTCATAGAGGCCTACCAGGTTATTGAATCCAGCACGCCTAGCCGCTCTTTGCTCGGTATGTAGCTTGATATTTATTGGTTTTGTCTGCTCCTTTACTTGTGGTTTTAGTAAGTTCTGCCGATCAAAATTGTCATCATTTGCTATGAAAAGAACTACAAGTTAAGATGGTCCGAGAATAGCGTGATTAAGGAGAGAATTTAGGGGATGTCAGATGATTACCTGAGGTTTATCGGTCGTCAGAGGCAAACCTTGCGCAACAGGGATCCGTAGTCTGGCCTCCCCAGCGACCAATTCTTGCACTCTCTTTGCAAATGCTTGCCCTTTTATTTGTCCTCGTTGCTGTCAAAAAAAAATTTAAAAAAATCAAACCAAGTATGAATAAGTACTACTGGCCGAGCAATCTAAGGTAATTAACTATGCCATTTCAACTACCTTTCTATAGAGGCATATTCCACCGTGTGGTACGGAGATTTTATTGCGAGATTATTCAATATACATACATACATACATATATATATCCTATATATATAAATAGTTATCATGAACTTGGTCTTTCAACTCGATGAGCAAGCTTGGTGAAAGGGTAGGTGAACTTCTTGCATGGAAAAGTGGCTGCAATCTAGTCAGCAACTATATATTTTTGGTTTAGTGGTGATTTGATATAAGAGCTGCATGTAGTACACAAGAAGTGCCTAGCTTGGCACTGCAGTTAGTTGCATATGATGTTATTGAACAGCGCATGCATTAATTACCTCGGTCTGGAGTCTAAAGGGTTGTGGCTGGCTATATTTGACTCCCCTTTTGCTGTTCGAGCTCGGTGCAATCTTTGAACTCTTGAAGAAATTAAAAAGAAAAAGGAAAGGAAAAGATCAGCCAGGCAGAAAAACTCCAAATGCTAGAGTTGGAAGTAAGCAGTATGGTGTTGTTTCGGGAACCAAAGGACATTGGGAAATGATGCTTCTCAACCTTTGGGGAAGTAAGCTTGCTGGTGCTGGGGTCCTCCATTTTGGGGTGCTGAGGGAATCCCACGTGCACGAGCCTCCATTTATGGACAGAAGATCAGGTAAAGAGGTGGTTAGGGGAGTAGTTTTCAGTTCCGCTGCCATTTCGCTCGTAGCCTTTTTGGATTCCTTCAAGACCTGATTCATCGATCCAATTTTCAAATAGGATCTGGTCCCAGCCATACCAAACTTTCTGATACAATTTCCCATCAGAAAAGTTTTCTCAACAAACTCCCCACTTTAAGTTGAGACTGATCTTTTCCCCCTCAAAGAGCACAAGGATGACACGTTAACGACTACGCGGTCACTAATCAGAGTTTGTTATGGTGGGAGTAGTCCCCTTGTTGCATCAGACTTGGCCGCCTCTCGAAGAATGGCAAATAAAACCAAAACTTTGAATTGCCAAGCAAAGCTAACCACCGCACCAATTCGACGCTGCCGACAAGTTTCGGACCCGAAATTTCGTCACGAATTAATCGTGACGCCCTCTGTTGCTTAGAACGCGTCCCTGGCTTAGAGAAAGCTCGTGGACGTTGCTTCGGTTAATAGCTTTGGTCATGGGGATCGGACGTGAGAAAAAAAAAAAAAAAAGAAAAGAAAAGTAGATGTGGCCTGAAGTGGGAACGTTTAGGAATCCTTATCAACAATGTTGTGGGATGCCCCTCAGGCCGCTCTTAATTTGTTATAAAAAAAATAAAACAACAGCAAGCCAATCGTTCAACAAACTTTTTGGACACTTCTGTTTTGCGAATAAGAGTAATGATGAGTCCGGTGATGCATCTGCCTCGCACTCGTTGGTTTCTGGTCATGGACTGGCATCATCAAGAAAATTTTAATTAGATAATATGGAACACATGGTGATCGATGATGTATCTCATATCAGTATATGCTTTTAGTTTAGACAATAATATTTCATTGAAATGCGGTGCCAAGCATATATACTACTACTTCGAAGATCGATGCATGCATGTTCGAATATGAAAAGGACGCTTGCAGTTTGGTAGCTTTGAAAAATACATCATGATCTTAGCCAGGTATACTTGTTATGGATCTCTGCTTGTTAGACTATGAGCTGAAGTAATTAGCGACGGTTTATGAAAGATGGAGAACCGTGGAGTGAGGCAGGGAGAATGGTGGGGATGTGCAAATTAAGGAGAGATGCTCGATCGATACCCCTTGAAGAACAAATTGATGTTAGAGAAGAACAAATTAGAAAAGGATGACTTCGAATTAATGGCAAAGAAGACTGACCGCAGAAGGCTTTCTTGTCATCTTAACAGTATAGGAATTTACGTGTTAGAATAATATTTCACATTTGTTCAGATTTTCTTGTAAGGATCGCCAGCCTTTAATTGTGGTTTAGACTGTGAAGTCGGCTCGTCCCATATCTAAAAGAGAAATATAGTTTCTGGAGAGCCCGCTCTCTTGGCCTGGTGATTAATATACGATTATAAGCACTTATAAAATATTTTAATTGGTTTCGACGTGTTTATCTCCATTTGCCCAATCTCGTCTCCGAGTCAACTTGCAAATGGTGGAGGATGCTTCTATCTCTAACCTCCTCTGTTTTTCTCCAGATCGGAGAGCCACGGAGGGATGGCCCAAGCTCTTGAAAATATAATAACAAGCCAAGCTGTTAGCAAAAATAAGAACAACTGTCAGTATTTTACTCAAAAAATAAAATAAAATAAAATAAAATAAAATATGAACAGCAGGTCCCGGCTTGCCGTGGAAGAAAAGGTGGATATCGACAGCAGAATCGGAAATGAACCCCAAGGATTATTAAAATAAGGAAATCATGTAATGAAATGAAAGCTTCTAGAGATGGTACTCTAACCTCCCTTTAATTAGCTTTTGTGCAATAATTACTAAGCCACCATGCTACTTTATACAACAACTTCCAATTTAACATTTTTTTTTTTTTTCTTTGATAAATATATGCATGCATGGTCGACGCTAGTATGGTTATATCTTGCCGATCAATTGTAGCTCCTACTTTCCAGATCCCTACCCTATACTTTGAGTCACCATTTAGTAATCAAGGCAGCCTCTCTCCAAAGATTTAAAGGCCCTCTTTCGCCATTAACAGGCATTAAACTATTTTCACCCTCTACCTAGCTTATATATTATATTGTAAAAATTTATTATCTTTTATAAAATGGACTTCAGCATGTCAGCCTACTATAAAATTTGTAAATGAAGTTCTCCTACACGATACAAATTAATGCAATCCATTCTCATATGAACACAAACTGAAATCACACAAAAAAAATATTTTGGGCTGGATCATATTGCACGTTAGAGAAATCGTCCGAGATTTGATATTCTCGAGTTGCCTTTTCCCTCCAAATATATCTTGCAGCCAAGGTCATGCTCGATGGACCACCAGTTTCCATGCCATCGGCCATCTATTAATTTGCTCTCCAAGCAAGTAATAGAATTCGAGTAATATATACAAAAAAAGAATGATAGGGCTCTTCATTGCTAATCAAGCCCTCTGGCTCTGTCATTCCCCACCACCATATCGATCTACAACTCTACCCTGCCAAATCTTGCCACTTCGGCCGTCGATACCTTTACCAGTAAGTAAGATAATTCATTCGATAAGATAAATGGATGCGAGAAAACCTCTTGGTTCGTTTCAAAAGCACGTTAATTATCCCATTTGTCTTTATTGTACAATATCTAGTATACCAAGAGGGGATATATATATATATATATATAGGATTATATATAGATATATGAACTAGAAATTAATATTCAGAAGAACTTGATATATCTACAAATTAACATCCATGCGTATGCTGGGTCAATGGAGAGGTACTCATTACTGAGTTTGGTTCATGTTGCATGGATCCGGTTGCCCAAGCCTTCAACCCAACCTCGACCTGCTATATACGAGGGTGAATTTTAGCAGCAGCCCACGTTTCTAGCCAACACATAGCCCTAAATCGTGCCAAATTAAACCATGGGTTGGTCAAGGTTCAGGTGGACACGGTAGTACTAGTCGCAACCCTTCTGGTCCTCGTGGCCAGGCGTTCGCGTAGAAGGTTCATGGCCCACTGCTTCCTCGTTCATCGACCTGTTATAGGGTTTGCCTTGTTTTTTTAAAGCTACCCGGCTCGATCGTGTACTGGTGGTGCCACCTACCGCCGTTGCATCCGTCCCTGATGCTCTACTAGCTCTTGCTAGAAGGTACATCTCCTATATCTACTTCATGAGCTCTACCGCTGGCTGGGGATCCGCTGGCACTTGGGAGTGACCTTTCCCAACCACCAAATCGTCATGTTTTGGGCTGGTGGACATGCTGAAGGTGAACTTTTCATGGCAGCACCCGGTCTTACTCGGCTGGTGCAGCCCACCAGCTTCCCCATGTTTCTGTTCCAGATGCTGATCTTATAATTATTAGAAGGTACCATGACAAAAGTCATTTCCTGATGGATCATTCAACTGGGTTGCGGCGCAACTTCCTCTTGCTACAGGGCCATAGTTTGTTCGTGGATTTGGTTGGATATTGGAGTACTGCCACTCGAGAGTGGTCAACTTATATATATATATATATATACTTGGTCTCCTGTGTTGATACAAGATATGTAGATTATACCCCGTCCTCGCTCGCCCTGCACGTATTAATTCAAGGGTAAATAAATTAAGATGACTTGGATGCATGCAAAAGGTGCTGTCATTTGAAAACATTTTTTTTCCCAGCTATCATCCCTCTACTTCCTGGCCTCTCGGCCAAACGATGATCATGTTAATCGAGTTAACATTCCGGAAATAAGTAATATGTACAACCATATAGTAGTTAGGATCATTGTATGAAGATCACCTATTATTAGTTTTCAGATAAGTCTCCTTTTAAGATTAACTGGGTGTCTTATAAAACTATGTGACTTATGGAACTAGTCATATCTCTTCAGTATTTTCATATATATATGCATGTGAGTGTCTACTCGCAAGCATCTTGTTTTGGAAGGCCTCGTGTCTTTATCAAAGCAATAAACAGTTCGGTGTCAAATATCTATGAACATAGCTCGCTTCTAATTGGTGTTTTTTGGTTAAAAAAAAAAAAAATACAGGGGAGCAATGTTCAAACATAACTGACACTGAACTGCTAATATATTGGTGTTTGATGGTCATGTTCGTTATAGATTTCTGCTCCGCAAAGATTCTGTGACAACCGAAAAAACCAAAAAATAAAAAATAAAATAAAGAAAATCAATGGGAACGTACATCTGCTAATGGATGGCTGAAACTTTGACACCATAAAGTAGCAGACAAACAATTAAAGGAGAACCCACTGACCGAGCAAGAACCGAAGAATAAAAAGAAAACAAAGAAAAACGGCGTGGTTTTGTGAAAGCTGTGATGGAGGACTTTACGGTTGCAAGCTCGTTGCGAAGTTGTCCGAAATGAGGAGGACTTCATAAAGATTAGTGAGTCTTTTCCCTTGATCCAAATTATTGGAAAGTCTTTGACAAACCTTGTCTCCAAACTATTTTTTCTTCCGATTTTTCTTCTTTTATTTTTTTAAAAGGCAAGTATGACCATCATACTATTACAGCTTGGAGCCGAAATCGGTCAGATTTCAAACTCGAAATTCGAAATCAAAACCTTCCCAGAATACTGCTCATCATAGCAAGTGTCGACTCATGCAAAATTGCCATGTGTTGACACTTTCCAAATATCGACTCAAGTAAGTGTCGACACTTGGAACATGGTCAATCATATTGACCTCCGATGACGGCAAACTATTCTCAATCGTTGATCAGCCTTAAAATCAGATAGAAACTCCTATGGTGCGTGATCCTATAGATTCGAACACTAAGCCGGTAGCACTGTAATACTTCCAGTACCAGTTAAAGTCCTCATCTAGTAATGATACCCGACATCCGGATAGGTCGAAAATGCAGAGTACCTCTCTAGAATCTCCGGCATATGGTTACTGCATAATTCATCCCTTTAACCTCATAATGCTCAGGATGACCTAGGGTTCGACTGCCAACCCTAATTTGGTTTATTCAGATCGTGTCTCAACTTTATAAGTTCCGTGACTCTTCACAAGAACTATTCTGGTCAAGGATTTGCTAAATTAAGACACAATGAGTCATTCACTCCAAACTATTTGGAGGGATCAATTTTATCTTGATCCACCATCGCTCCATAAGTACTTGACTGCATCCAGAAACCTTTCATCACTAGATTAGAAATCCAAGTGGTCTGGCACCAAAGTATAGTGAGTTACTTGCAAGCTGCCATGGTAACCTCAGGTCAGAGGGATACATATACCCATATCCCTTTGCGAGCAATCCTTTGACAGAAGGGAGTTCCGTAGATGGTCACATTCAGTGAGATGTCACACATTTCACTTGCATGTCACACCAGTGTCTTCACACCCCTTGATTAAGAGGACAACCAACAAATGTACATACAACAACCTACACTTGATACATTATCATCCTATAACAATGTATCATTTGGTTGTGAACCAATTTAAGAACTACTTGATATATCCTCTCTATATCAAATAATGTGGTTCTAAGGACTTCATCATACAAGAGTTCATTTCAGGAAAATGTAAATATGATGAACAGCCAAAAAAATAACTTTTATTTATTAAAAAATTCATATACAATTATAAAATGGTACAACCGTCTGTAGCCTGGATGATTGGCTTTGGAACACAATTCCCAACAACATTATTTTTGCGGTTAGTGTTATCAACCAATTTATACATAACTCACGGGAGTGACATATGAAGGCAGTGTATCGGGTACCACACTACCTAAAAATATATCTTGATCAGGGCCTGCTCTTTTCTCGACATGACTCCCTAAGGATTGAAGCATTTATTGATACAAACAATCTCCTGCTATTTTCTTAACCAATTTATGCATAACCCACGGGAGCGACATATGGAGGCGGTGTATCTGGTACCACACTACCTAAAAATATATCTTGATCGGGGACTGTTCTTTTCTCAACATGACTCCCTGAGGATTGAAGCATTTATTGAACAAACAATCTCCTGCTATTTTCTCTCCCTAGATTTTTTTCTTCCTAGTTTTTTCCTCTTGCCTTCTTAGGGCTTGTTCCTCTCCTATATGTATGGAATCCTACATGGATAAAATAACTTCTTCTATTTTTTCATCATTAATAATACAAATTGTGATACCCGACTATCCTATGCAAATTTTAAAGTAGCAAAAAAAAGCTAGCACATACTATATACATGCTGGAGGCTCTAAGAAGAAGGCTCCTTCCTTTCCTGATGAAGACTTCGAATTGGAGTGGGAATAGCCTTCTTACCATCGATTTTTTTCCTTGATTTGGCTCTCTATTAAAAGGGGTCGAGCTTCTCTTTGAACCCCAACATTATTGGCCCTTGAACTATAGCTAGAGAAGCTCTCTTTCCCTCATTCTTCTCCCACCTATTCAACACTATGCTCACTAGATTCGCAAGCCAAATTGTCACTAGACAATGAGGTAAGAGATCAGCAACCTTTAATTAATCTTCTTTTTCCTTTTCCTCAGTTTTTGAGAGTGTGATTCCGACCGATAATTATTAGATTATTCTTAAAAGGCAAAATTCCTGTTTTTCCTAATTTTTGCCACTTTTCATTTAATTTTTTGGTGCCAAAAGATATTGCTATCACTTGTCTATAACACCGTGTTGTGCTATCGTGGCTAGCACCATCGATTGTTTCTATCATTATTTGTGGAACCTCTATGTACACGAAGAAAGGGAAAAGTAAAAATCCCCTCTTTTATTGTAAAAAAAATCTCTTCCCTCTTTCCTCTCTCTTCTATACTTTCTTTCTTTACAAATTTCTCTATCTAAAAAATCTCTCCCTACTTTCTCTCTCTACATAAATTTTCTCTTTATATAAATTCTCTCTCTAGAATTATTTCTCTCTATTAATTCTCTTTAGAATTTGTTTGATCCAATAAATATTTTCCTTCAATGATTTTGATTTGATCGAGTCCTAATTTAGATCATCGAGTAGCTACTAAATTTGATAAGTGATTTCTATTAAACCATATGTATCCTAATTAATTCATCGTTTGATAAAAATATCATCGTTTGATAAAAATATATTGATTCAGATTGCTTGAGATATCAAATACCTTTGCTTAGCCAATCTTATAAAAGTATTGGAATTAAAGATTTTTATTCTTTAATAATCAACATAAAAATTTTTAAAAAATATAATGTTTGAATATTAGGTTCCGCAAGAGAATCTCTTAATTGATTGAATCTGTTAATTCATCATTTTTGCAAATGTTAGTAATGATTCACCTTTTCTAAATTTTTTATTTATATAATATTATTTTGAATATTAAACAAATTATTGATCGATTTATATGTGATTTATAAATTCTATGAAATTATATTTTGAATGAAAATTGATATAGAATTTATGAAGTAATATTTCTCAAATTATTATTATAATTGTTTACTAATATGATATTGTATATGTATATTTTGATATAATTATTAAATATGTGTTATTTTGTAAAAAAAATTTGATGCGAATCAAAATTGGAATCTCAATCTAACTATGTTTTGAATATTACGAATTGGGGACTATGCATTGGTGCTTTGAGTTCATAGTTCTGTTTTTGACCCTACTATATAATATAAATATGGTATTCTAGCCCGGCTATAGGATATAAGTATGGTATTCCGGTCCGACTATCTGGTGTAAGCATGGTCATGGTTAAAAATTGATGAGTTGAATAAGATTTGTTTTGAGTTGGATTATTATGATTGGTTTTTTGAAACAAATTTGTGAATATGTATATGAATATTTGAAAGATAGAAAAAATTATTGAATTTGTATTTTGAAAATAAATTTAATTATATTTGTATACTCATTTATGATAATTTATATTTTGACTATCATATCCTATATTATTATATAAATTATTTAGTTAAGGTCTCGTATCTTACTATTTTTATCTTAAGAACTAAGTTGATACGAGAATATATTCACGTGGGTGATTAGAAGTAAATCTTCAATATCTTTATTTTAGATTGAAAATTTTATTGAAGTTCAATGTGAGATCCTTAAATATTATTGGATCATGTGAAAGATTAAAGTTAATTTTAGTCAATTAAGTTTTAAATTTAATTTATTGATTATTTATTTTGCTATTGTTTCATAATATATATCTTACATGTTTTTGAAAAGAGTTTTCTATAAGCATATTGTTGCGATCACTGATACGTAATTCTGAATCTAGAGTGTGACACAAATAATATAAAATCAAATAGGCTTGAAAAGTAATTAGGAATTTTATGTCTCTGTTTCATTGCTTCAAATTCAAGGATGGTATGGTTGAGATTCACAAAATAGTAAAACGCTAGAAATTCACCAAATACCTCGGTGATTCCCGGCGCAAAAAATGATTTGAATTTTGCTTGAAATCCAGCATCCAAATGTATGTCAGTCAATAGGCAGATACATTACAGTGGTAAATCCCTTACAATTGAGCTTCCAATCTAAATGAAATAAAATGACTAATGAGATCAGCAGCTGGTGCAGTGACGTTCAGTTTATGGAGTTGGATCGTTGCTTTTTAATTCAATCAGATATCAAATAAAACACCATCGACCTGTCTCTTTTCAAGATCCGACAACAGCTGCAAAGATCAAGCTTGAAGCACCAGGAATAAACAATACATCATCAGATACCTACAAGGAGACAAGTACTAGTAAGTCATATAGAGAGTGCGACCGCTGATTAAAAATCAATATAAGTATCGCTAAGACGATAGTCCGATTGATAGAGATTTGGCCTTACTATTAATCGGTCGCTAGTTCAAGAAAGGATCTTTATAGTGATTCGATTAAATCCAGAATTTTTTCTAGAATCCATGATCGTTGATGTGAATGAGAGGTCAGGATCTTTCTTTTATTTCCGTTCTACCGGTCAGCATCTTAGTGGTGTGAGGTTGACGTACTCATCTTTAGATGGGGAGAAAGCTTGTACAAATCCGAAACAACTTGTATCGAATATTACCTAGCAGGTTGGAAACCCGCAAAATAGCTATACCAGGATTTATTCCCCCCATCATTTTTCTTTATCAAAAAATAAATAAATATAAGCAACTACCCTATGTCATTAGAATGGGTTCCTCTTGTCAAGTTGCAATAAGAAACATGAATAACTGAATACAGATCATCCGATAAAAATAGCAAGCGTGTAATAATTGGTATAACGTATATTACATAGTTAACTAGACACCGGTAAAAGCCAAGATAAGACTTAAGCATTAGTTTGAGACATGGTTACAACTTCCAATTATAAAGCACAAGCATAGTCTTCAGTACAGCAAGAGACATGTACCTTTGCTGAACCCAAAAATAAATAATAATAATAGGTGAGCCGATGCCAAGGTTTCCGGTATACCATTTTTAAGTAAAATTAATATAAAATAGTGTTTTACCAGAATTTTCACTTTCCTTTATTTTTATAGAATAAATATAGGTACAGCTAGAACCATCAAAATGGACTGTGACCCGGGCTGGTCTATTTGACTCTTAAAATAGTAAGGCTGGGCTAATATTTTGATAGCCCATTTAATAAAAAAACTTTTTAATCTAGCCCTTTTATAACCCGATCCATGATGGACTGGCCCGTCTAGCTCGCGGGCCGGTCCTTTTCACTCATGCATCATATGCTTAACTTTAAGATCATGCAACTTAGAACACTATCATACTATGGAATAATCTAAACATGCTAGCTTCAAAACTACCAAAATTTGCTTGAGTGGTTATTGATTTTTTTAAATATGTCACGAGATTTTATAATTGAACATACTCTCTTTTATAAGCAGATCTAAACTATCTCCTTTCAAGCAAGTAAAAGATATTTATAAAGATTAAATTAACTTAAGAGATAGTGGTTGATCTCTTTATATCTTGATGTGGCACATCCGCTGACATGGAGCCTCTACTGGCGGCCCCACTGGCAAAAAGCCTGCCACCCGGACGCGTTGGCTAAACGAAGAACCAAGGCGAGCCCTCCTGCCGAGGTCAGCTCCCAGTCGGGGTCGTGCTCATAAGGTGAGCCCTCCATCTGAGATCAGCTCCCGGTCGGGATCGTGCTCATGCTACCAAGGCGAGCCCTCATGTCGAGGTCAGCTCCCAGCCGGGATCGTGCTTATAAGGCGAGCCCTCCATCTGAGATCAGCTCTCGGTCGAGGTCGTGCTCATGCTGCCAAGGCGAACCTTCCTGCCGAGGTCAGCTCCCAGCCGGGATCGTGCTAGCCCTCCGTCTGAGGTCAGCTCTCGACTGAGGCGTGCTCATGCTCCCTAAAGTAGGGCTTCATCCTACTCTGTCGGGGTCAAGCTCTTGCCGGGATCGTGCTAGCCCTCCGTCTGAGGTCAGCTCCTGACTGAGGCGTGCTCATGCTCCCTAAGGTAGGGCTTCATCTTACTCTGTCGGGGTCAAGCTCTTGCCAGCGGCAAGAAGGATCGATAGGAATTCAAACCGTAACAAGGAGGTTCTTGATCGCCTGCAACCCCTGAGGGGTTGTGTGCGCTCGGCCATGGGCCTAGGCTCTGCAACGTACGGCCCGCATGCTCTAGACGGCCTGCGCTCCACTAGGTCCTGGACCCTGTTATGCACAGCCATGTTGATAACCATGCAACCGGGGGCTTTAACCCCCGCGACACGGTGCCTGAACCTCCTCCAAAAGGAGTATTCCATTAAGACCCCAAGGCCCTGCAGCGCTCCAACGGTCTCTCCAGAAATGGAAGCATCCTACCGTGTCACGGGGCTCAGCAGCACAGCACCCACCCCTCCCACGAGGAACTGCGCCACCAGAGGGACAGAGCCTAAACCATGCCAACGTACACCCTCAATGAAAGGATCTTCTCCTAAGGACCAATCCGATAAGAGGGAGGTCGCAAGCAACAGTATGCCCATTCCAGAGAGGGCACATGAAAAGGGACACCCGGACAAAGCTCCAGACCTGCTCTGAGCCATCTCATATACATAAGGTCAGGGAGAGGAAAAGCAATGAGTAAGGAACAACACACAAGTGAGAAAGAGATGGCGAGTGAGCAAGGGACCTCCAGCAGGCCCTTCTAAGCTCTCTACTCCCATCTCCGCTTGCTATTTCCACCTCAATTGTACCTTTCACTCTCTACGCGAAAAGCCCTCCAAGCTCTCCACCACAGAGGTTCTGTTTTTCTTAGTCGTCCCGTTTGACTTGGTCATCAGAGTGTCCCCGCCAGAATCCTGGCCCGGGTCTCTTCTTTTTTGCAGGGCGGTCGGAGTAAGGAGCCAGCTAAAAAAGGGAGGGACGAGCGTCCCACGAGAACCTGACGCATCAGCGACATATCGGAGCTATAGACCATGACGATCTATATCTTATTTTTTCAAAAATTTTAATGATATTATCAATTATTATAATTTTTTTTATTTTTTTTGATGAGTTATAAAAATGGATTTATTTATTTAGATATTTCGGTCACAAAGAATATAATCGGGCTGCCTATTTAATGGCCCCTCTAACAACAAAAATTTGTTTTGATCCGGCTAACAGGCCGGGCCAGGCCGTTTTGATGGTCTAGGTACGCAGGTCGCAGGGCTCATAGCCCGCAAGTAAGTCCTCGAATTATTGGTTGTTTTTCGTCGACCAAAAAAGAAAGAAAGAAAGAATGGAAGAAGACCCGGCCAAGTAGAAGCAAATATTATCTTGGAATGGTTTGGAAGATGAAGAAAATAGACCTTAAGCCAGGGAGAAACTCGTCGTCAGGAACGATGGGCTCGCCGGAGGAGGAGGATGCGACGGTGGTGGTGGAGGAAGCCTGCGCGGATGCCGCTCAGCAGGCCAAGAACAAGAGCCGGGACCTGTGCTACGAGCAGATGATTACTTCGCCGGAGCGGCCAAAGCCCTGCCGCACCGGCGGCCATGCACGCTGCTGCTGCACCTCACCGTGCATGTCTCTTCTTACTCTCTCCCTCCCTCGGTCTTGGGAGTTTGGTTTCTCTTCTTTTCTTTCTCCCTCTCTGGAGCATTGCTTCTGAAGAAAATTTAGATGGAACTGAGGCTGCCCGGGGGTACAGCTGCCACTACTACTGCCAACGTGAGATCGAGGCATCTTGTAGGGAGCCAAGATTGGATAATTAATTAAGATAGTTAATTATAGATATAAATAAACATATATCCAATTCAGACCAAATTTTATTTTTAATCCTATTTAATTTTATATAACATTTTAAAATTAAAATTAAATCAATGATTATATAATCATGCTATTAATTTAATTTGTCATCCACTTATTAATTACTTTGAATACTATAAAATTAATTTCCAATCTATACCCATATTTTTATTTATACTTCATGTATTTAATTTATTTTAAAAAAATACTAATATAAATTTAAATTTATATTATATTTATCAAATAAAATAAATATGGGTATAAATTTAGAAGTATTCCTTCGAGCCCTGCAACTTATGCTACTGTTTATCTCATCTCGTCACCTCTCCAGTGGTAGAACTTAGCTCTAAATTAAAAATATTTTTTTTTTTATTTTTAAGAAAGACATCCAATAAATAATAGAAGAAAAATATTCAAACGTGGCCAATGTGCACCATCTTTTTCAGGCCCGCACTCTGTACGCGTCAGATCGTTTTGTCTGGGCGATAGAAGATGCGTGCTGTGAAGAACACCAAACGTTTTGCACCGATTCATTTAAAATTTAATCAATGATTATATAATCATGCTATTAATTTAATTTGTCATCCACTTATTAATAACTTTGAATACTATAAAATTAATTTCCAATCTATACCCATATTTTTATTTATACTTCATGTATTTAATTTATTTAAAATAAATATTGATATAAATTTAAATTTAATTTATATTATATTTATCAAATAAAATATATATGGGTATGAATTTATAAGTATTTATTCGAGCCCTGCAACTTATACTACTGTTTATCTCATCTCGTCAGCACATCAATGGTAGGACTTAGCTCTAAATTAAAAATATTATTTATTTTTAAGAAAGTCATCCAATAAACAATGGGAGAAAAATATTCAAACGAGATCAATGTGCACCTTCTTTTTCAGACCCGCACTCCGTACGCGTCGGATCGTTTTGTCTAGGCGATGGAAGACGCATGCTGTGAAGGACACCAAATGTTTTGCACCCAATTCATTTAAAATTAAATCAATGATTATATAATCATGCAATTAATTTAATTTGTCATCCACTTATTAATAACTTTGAATACTATAAAATTAATTATCCAATATATACCCATATTTTTATTTATACTTCATGTATTTAATTTATTTAAAACAAATATTGATATAAATTTATATTTATATTGATATTATATTTATCAAATAAAATAAATATGGGCATAAATTTAGAAGTATTCGTTCGAGCCATGCAACTTATGCTACTGTTTATCTCATCTCGTCACCTCACCTCACCAATAGTAGGACTTAGCCCTAAATTAAAAATATTATTTATTTTTAAGAAAGACATCCAATAAACAATGAAAGAAAAATATTCAAGCGTGGTTATTGTTGCCTATACCGCCATGGCCTGTAGCTTGAAGATGGCACCAGCTGTCGACCTCATCGTCCGAAATCCAGTCCACGCGCCCGAACATGCAAAAAAGAGGAGACCCCGGCCGGGGATCCTGGCGGGGGCACTCCGACGATCAGTCAGTGACGATATAGGAGAACAAATCCTCCCCCGTGGGCTCTTTGGTCGGACTCCATGCTAGGAGGATGAGATTTTGCTTTAGAGAGAAAGAGTTGGGTGAGAGAGGCAGCGGTGGAGGAAAGCTTGAGCTATGGTGGCTGTATCCGTCGAGACTCTTTCAGTGAGTCTCTGGTAGCCCAGAGCGCTCTGCCTCTTGGTTGCTTTCCGATTTGCTTGCTCTTGTTTGCTTACCTTCTTCGAAGACTTTTGGAAATTCCTTTTAGGCCATAGATCCCTCCAGCAACCTACCTCGGGTTCCTCCCTCTCTGCAAGCACCAGAAGGTCAACATTTAGCAGCTCTCCGTGCCGTGCACCTGGGTAACTTTCCCCATCCATGATAGGGAGTAATGTCATAGGCTCTGACCTCCCAGCTGGTCTCTCTACTCCAAAAAATTTGGTAGGGCCTCGATCCGAGAGCAGCCGCCCCCTGGTTTGAATCTTCTGCCGTGGTTTCCTCTTTCGGGTGGTACAAACGGTCGGCTGAAAAGTACAGTGCCTTGGCTGGGGCGCCCTTTCCTATATGGTGTAAATAGTAGCGGGAGTAATCATGGCATCCTGGAGGGTGCCCCTCCGCGGTCCTTGGGCGGCACACTACCGTCCAAGGGAGGTGGTGACATCCTCTTCCTCCTGCTTCTGAATCCCTCAAAGTATTGTGGGCTTTGGCCACGGGGATGACCTCCGGCTACCGGTCCTCTCGTCCGAAGAGAGCTTGGTTCGAGGAGAAGGAGCTAAACTTCGGTCGAGGTGGGCTCAACCTCGGGGAGCCACCTGGCGAAGGAGCTCGAAGAGCGGGGACTCGACTCCGGCCAGGGCGAGCTCGACTTCGGGGGATCCGCCCGGCGAAGGAGCTCGAAGAGAGCGGGCTCAACCTCGAGGGAGCCGCCCGGGAAAGGAGCTCGAAGAGAGCGAGCTCGACTTCGACCGAGGTGGGCTCGACCTCGAGGGAGCCGCCCGACGAAGGAGCTCGAAGAGAGCGAGCTCGACTTCGACCAAGGTGGGCTCGACCTCAAGAGAGCCGCCTGGTGAAGGAGTTCGAAGAGAGTGATTTCAACTTCAACCGAGGTAGGCTAGACCTCAAGGGAGCTATTCGGTGAAGGAGCTTGAAGAAAGGGTCTGACGTGGCAGCTTCTGCCGACATGGCATCCGGCTGGATTTGACAGGGACTCTACGTCAGCGATCTTGCCACATCATTTGCCCCCCACTTCCAAGTCCTGTTGGCCTGTCACGTTCAAGGTGAAGGGAGTAAATGTGGAGCTGACATGGAAAGGTAAAAATCAAGCACCATTTATACCACGATCATCGTCGCTTTACGAAACGAGCCTTGAGGCCAATGCAGGGATGACACGTCAGCATGTCCGAGGAAGCATGACTCTACGATCATCATTGCTCCTCGCTGATCTTGACATGTGGCAGCAATCCGATGGAGGTGGTTCTGAGGGGGGTACGGTTGCCGTCTAGCCATTTCGAAAAAAAAGAAAATTTCCTGAAACATCATTCCTTTCGAATTCTTTGCTCCCATCGACAGACCAGAGTCTTCTTCCTCCTCTCCCCCGAGTGTCCCTTACCTCCAAGGCCATCATGTTCGTCTTCCTCAGTCCTCTCTCTTCTTTGGCTAGGTCGAGTTCATCCTTAGGGCCTCTCCAAACCCCATTTTCCTTCTTCCCCCCTTCCTTCTTCGTTCTGCCTTAGGATGACCCACTCGAGTTGGAGTCATCATCCTTCCAACAATCCCGACGAGGTAGGGCCCTCTCGATTGAGGACTCCATCCTCCGATGAGGAGGAAGAAGTTTCTCATCATGTTCGTAGAGGCCTTCGCCCCACCGAGATAGTGATAGAGGAGCCCAGGGCTCGCCTTCCTCCTTTCCCTATTCCCGAAGTCCCTTCCGACCCTTCTCGTTCGACTGGTCTCGGTGGCGTCGCTTCGGTGATGACCAGGGAGGACCTTTCGATAATCTGGAAAGCTATCGGCATCCTGGATTCTGTCCAGCACTTGGTCCCAAGACCGGGGGAACGGGTCACCTTCAGTGGCCCGAGCCGAATTGCCCTCTACGAGAAATCCCTTGCAGGGGGTCTTCATTTTTCTTTTCATCCTTTTTTCCTTTCTGTGCTCAGCAACTACCACCTCGTCCCTGCTTAACTGGTCCCTAATGAGGTTAGGACCATTTTTTGCTTCATTGTATTCTGCCATTTTCACGGGATCGTTGCCCAATTTTCTATGTTCAGGACCTTTTTCATCTTGAAACGCCACCCGACCGAGGATTGGTGGTGGTTCATCTCTCCTTGCCCGAAGGGCATTAAATTTGAACTCCCCTCTTCCATCAAAGGATGGAAGAGCAAGTACTTCTTCGCTTCCGTTGAAGGGGTCGACTGGATCTAGAGTGATTCGGACCGGACTTCGAATCGGAATTCCAAGGTCGAAGCGACTGATCGGGAGGTTTACGACCAACTCATCACCAACCAAATCCCTTCTCTTGAGGTTCTATCGGAGCAGAACCTATTCAAAGTTAGGGTTAGCCCAATCGGGGAGTTGGGTGAGTTCGGTATAAACCTTCCTTTCTTCTTTGCAGGTCTTTTCGGGTTTGAGGCTGACCTTGGCTTTTTTCTTCTTTCAGGCATGAAGTTCTCGATGGAGCAACTCATCCAGTCCTCCCAGAAGAGGAGTGCATCAGCGGGACCTAGGGAGTCCCCGTCGAAGAGGGCCCGGAACGAGCCCAATGCGAGGCCTGGGCACGTTGCAAGTTCTAGCCCAAGTGGAAGAGTGGCCGGACCGATCCCCGAACCACCAAGATAGCATATTCCACCTCCGATCTGGGAGTTCGACGCGGGTGCACGGGCTTGGCCCGCTGCTACTGCTGTTGCTGTGGCCACACCTCCCGAAGTCATTGAGGTGGAAGCGGGAGGAGACGAGAGGAGGGAACCACCATCAACGACACCGTTCGGTGTGGCGGCGAGCTCCAACAAGGGCTCGAAGACATCCTCAGCCACTCCTGGGGGAACGGTAGCGATCCCTACGAAGTCGAGGACTGGCTCTCGAAGGACGTCTATCGAGGTGGCGCCAAACTCCTCGATCTCCAGGACCATTCCTTGGTCGCGCGCATGATGGACTTCGCCATCTAGTCATGTGACCAGCGTGAAAGGGGAGGGAGATCACTACCGGATGCCATCCTCGGCACCTTCCCTCACCTCTTCACGGTAGGATCTTTTCTTTTCTTTTTCTTTTTCTTTTTTTTTTGCATGACTGATGTCTTCGTCGGTGCAGCTCGAGATGGACCTTCTGCTCATCCGTGACTACTGCTCCCAGTGGGCCAGAAGGGAGAACTTGAAGGAGCAGGAGATCGCAATGCTGATGGCTGAGGCCAAGGAAAAAACTAACAGGGCCCAAGCCACGGAGGAGAAGAACGGGGAGCTCCGAGTCGAGGTGGCGAATACTGAGAGACACATCAAGGATCTAGAAGCGTCCCTAGCCCGGGAGGACCGGGTCAAGCACTGGGCTGAAAAGCTCAAGGCCGAGATGGCCCGGGTAGAGGAGCTCAAGGCCAAGGCGACCCAAGTGGAGGAGCAGTCTCAGGCCCTCCAAGCTCAGCTAGATGCAACGCGGGTGCAGACTTCGGTGGCTGAAGAGAAGGCCGCTAGGGCAGTGGCCTTGATGGAGGCCACCAAAAAGGAGGCCGCCAAGGCAATGCCAAACTTCAAGGCCTCGACAGAATACACTGACGAGGTCCAGGAGGTGGCCACGGATTTGTTCCTTAAAGGCTACGAGTTCTTCCAGTCCCGGGTGGTCCAGCTCTTTCCTGAGCTGAACCTAAAGGAGCTCGCCTTCCCAGCGACTACGGGCGGGGACCAAGTTGAGGCCATAACCAAAGTGGAGGAGGGAGAACTTGCGGTCGCCGCTGAAGCAGCCCCTTCGGTAGAGGTCCGAGATGATGTCGGTGTGCCCCAACGCCGCCCCGGGAAGGAGCTGGCGGAGTAGAATAAGGACTCCTTCATTTTCTTCTTTTTGCAAATTGTGTCTTTTCCTTTTGTTTCTGGATCGCCCGGCTTGTCGGGGGTCCTAGGATAATGTAACCCTTCTTTCAATTTCAATGAAGTGTTTTTCTATTCATTGAGTTCTTCTTTTATGTTATTGACTGCCTGACGATCCCTCTTCCTTCTTCCTTCTCTTTTCTTTCTCCCTTTCTTTTCTTTCTTTTTTTTTAAACTGTCCATGTACATGTTTTTGTTGCAATGCCTTGTCGTGGGGCACCAAATTTTGGCCCTTCCTGGCAGGGCTCCAGGTATAGAAGGCTGTTAGGAAGAGAGATCTTGAGTTTTTGAGTCATCTCCACCATGTCAGAAATAGGGTAGAGGGGCTTCATGCATCCTCTCGAAGCTAGTTGTGTGTTCCGGGTTTTTCCTAGCCTGGCTAGGAGTCGATGAATATTTCAGGGGGGCCTGAGTGACCCCAGGTGAAACTGTTTCTAAGTGCCTGGAATACAATTGAGCTGGGGGCCTCTGGGATCTCCCGGCTTTGAGGTGCAGGGCTTCAGGAGTTTCCCGACTTGAGGTGCAGGCTTTCAAAAGTTTCCCGGCTGGAGGTGTGGGGCTTCAGGAATTTTCTGGCTTCGAGGTATAGGGCTTCAGGAGTTTTTCGGCTTGAGATGCGGGCTTCAGGAGTTTTCCAGCTTGAGGTGCGGGCTTCAAGAGTTTCCCGGCTTGAGGTGTGGGGTTTTAGGAATTTCCCGGCTTCGAGGTGTGGGGCTTCAGGAGTTTCCTGGCTTCGAGATGCGGGGCTTAAGGAGTTTTCCGGCTTGAAGTGCAGGGCTTCAGGAGTTTCCCGGCTTGAGGTGCAGGGCTTCAGGAGTTTCCCGGCTTGAGGTGCGGGGCTTCTGGAGTTTCCCGGCTTTATCTGCCATACCTGGGGTCAGGCATCAATATTCCTGCAAGGCAAAGATAATTTACATAGAAAGAATTCTTTTATTAATGGGAAGAGGCCTTACATCATTAGTAGTACATCCTCAAATTGCTAGCATTCCAAGTTTGTGGGAACCGGGCACCATCGAGCTCGGTGAGGTAGTAGCCTCCATGGGGGAGAGCCTCGACCACCTTGTAGGGGCCTTCCCACTTTGGGAAGAGTTTGCCGCACTCTCAAGGTTGAGAGGCTTCAGCCTGTCGCAGCACCAAATCGCCCGGGCGAAAGATCAAAGCCTTACTCGCGTGTTGTAGTACTGGGCCACCCGCTGTCTGTAGGCCACCATCCGGAGTCGAGCCTTATCTCGTTTTCTCGAGGAGGTCTAAGTTGACTAGGAGGCGAGCCATGATTTTAGCTACGTCGTATTGCTCCACCCGCAGTGTAGGCATACCAAGTTCCACCGGGACAATGGCTTCGATGCCAAAGATGAGGTTGAAGGGTGTCTCATCCGAGGCCATTCGGGGCATTGTGTGGTAGGCTCAAAAGACACTAGGAAGTTCTTCGCCCACCTTCCCTTAGCCTGGTCCAACCTGGTTCGAAGTCCCTGGAGGATCGTTTGGTTGGTCACCACGGCCTCTCCATTGGTCCGAGGATGAGCCACCGAGGTGAAGCGATGATGGATATTGAGGCTGGTGCAGAACTCTTCAAACTCCTGGTTATCGACCTGCTGTCAATTATCAGTGATGATGGTATGGGGGAGCCCAAAATGGTAGATGATTAACTTTCAAAAGAATTAGCTAACCCTGGCCTCGGTAATCCGTGCTAGTGGCTCTGCCTTCACCCATTTGGTGAAGTAATCGATGGCCACTATCAAAAACCTGCATTGTCCGGATGCGAGAGGAAATGGACCAAGGATGTCCATCCTCCACTGTGCAAACAACCAGGGGTGGAGAGCTGGGAGAGTGGTGCCACCGGTTGATGCTGTATGCAGCCATGGCGCTGGCAGCGGTCACACTTCTTCATGAATCGGTAGCATCCTCCCTCATAATCTCCCAGTAATAACCTTGACAGAGAGCCTTGTATGCTAGTATCCTGACCCCCACGTGATTCCCGCAGAGGCCTTCGTGTATCTCTTAGAGCATGAGGTCACTTCCGTGGGTCTCAAGTACTTTAGGAGCAGGTAAGAGTAGGACCTGTGATAGAGTTTCCCATCCATCAACACGAAGCACGTGGCCTTCTTCTTGACAAGGCCAGCCTCCTTGCGGTCTTCTAGCAGGATGCCATCGGTGATGTACCTGATGTACCGATCCATCCAACTGGATTCTGGAGTGACTTGTTGGACTTTCTCGGAAGCCTCATAGCTTGGAGTTTCTAGGTACTCGATGTGGGCACACCCCAGTGATGAGTCCGGCAGGGTCGCAAGCCTTGAGAGGGTATCGGCACGAGCATCCTTTCCACGAGGAATGTGGGAGATGCTGAAGTACCAAAAGCTTGCCGTGCTCAAGCGTACCTGCTCCAAGTACTTCATCATCTGGGGATCTCGGGCTTCAAATTCTCCTAAGACCTGCCCGGCCACTAGCTGGGAGTCGGTGAAGACCTTTAGGTTGGGCAACACCCAGTTCGCATGAGACTCTCAAACCCACGAGGAGTGCCTCGTACTCCGCCTAGTTGTTGGTTGCTGCAAACCGAAAATGGAGCGCGCATTTAGCTACGACCCCATTGCCATTGGCAAGGATAAGGCCTGCTCCGCTCCCACCCGAGTTGGATGAGCCGTCCATGTGGAGGACCCAGACCTCCTTCTCGATTTCGAGCTGCATCTGACATTCCAGGGGGATCCCCTCTGGTTCCTCGCCCATGCCTGCGCACTTGACCAGGAAATCAACCAACACTTAGGCCTTCTGAGATGGTCTCGATCGATATACGATATCGAACTCGCCAAGTTTCAGAGCCCACTTGGCTAAGCATCCGAAAGTATAAGGGTAGTTGAGTATGGCCCTCAGCGGTTGGTCCGTCAGGACCATGATCGAGTGCGCTTGGAAATATGGCCTGGGGCACTAAGCAGACATTATAAGGGCAAAGATTAATTTCTCAGAGCGGGTATACCTGATATTCGCATCTCGAAGGAGTTTGTTGGCATAATATACCAGTTTCTGATCTCCATTCCCATCTATACAGACAAGGGCCGAACTGACGGCCCCCGGGGTGACCGCTAGGTACAACAAGAGTTCCTCTCCATCCTCTGGCCTGAAGAGTACGGCGATGATGACAAGAACTTCTTCAACTCCTTGAATTCTTTCCTGCACTCTTTTGTCCAAGTGAAGACATGTACCTTGCGCAGCACCTTGAAGAAAGGCAAGCAGTGGTCAGCAGATCGAGAGATGAACCGGCTTAGAGCAATGATCTGGCTCGTGAGGCGCTGGACTTGCTTCTTCGAGGTGGGATGCTCCATGTCGACAATTGCCCGAACCTTCTCAAGGTTGGTCTCTATCCCCTTTTCGATGACCATGAAGCCTAGAAACTTTCCCGCATCCACGCCAAAAGCGCACTTCGCTAGGTTCAACTTCATCTGGTACAGATGAAGGTTTTGGAAGGCCTCCACCAGGTCGGCGATGTGGTCTGACCTCGGCTTGCTCATGACGAGCATGTCATCCACATAGACTTGCATGTTCCGACCGATTTGGTCCTTAAAGACTCGCTTAACCAGCCATTGATATGAGGCACCAGCATTCTTCAAGTCGAAAGGCATCATCAGTAGTAGTACATCCCCCGATCTGTGATGAAGGTAGTGTGCTCCTCGTCCTCTGGGTGCATCCAGATTTGATTGTACCCAGAGAATGCATCCATGAAGGAGAGTAAGCGGTGCCCCAAGGTGGTGTCTACTAGTTGGTCGATCTTTGAAAGCGGGAGATATCCTTCGGGCACGCTCGGTTGAGGTCGATGTAGTCCACGCAGATCCTCCACTTCTCGTTGTTCTTTTTGACCATGACCGCATTCACCAACCAGCTAGGATGCTGTACTTCACAAACAAAGCTGGCTATGAGGAGCTTCTTCACTTCCTTGTTGATCGTCCATTGCCTCTTCGGGGCGAAGCATTTCTTCTTCTACCGGACAGGGCGGTATTTCGGGTCGATGCTCAACCTGTGAGTAATGATGTCGGGAAAAATCCCAGGCATGTCTACCACTGTCCAGGCAAACA
Organism: Areca catechu; assembly: GCA_021397845.1. Classification (NCBI taxonomy): domain Eukaryota; kingdom Viridiplantae; phylum Streptophyta; class Magnoliopsida; order Arecales; family Arecaceae; genus Areca; species Areca catechu. The sequence continues at coordinate 54,044,577 of CM038039.1, read as the reverse complement.
TGTCCACATTTGCCCGGAGGAAACTTGATGGGACATCAGATCAGACATTGACTTCAAGCTTCAATTTGTCATCTAAGTCATGTGTTGGTCAATTTTTATTAAGTCCTATAATGAAGTCCAAATTTTGTGAGTCCTGTAATAAAGTGAGCTAGTTGGATTCACTAAGTCGGTGAAAGTTTCTTGTTTAGTCCATTGAGTCCGTTTATCTGTTCAGTGAGTCCATTGTTTATTTAGACCTATTTTGAGTCTTGTCAATTAGGCCTTTTTGAGTCCATGTAATTTTTATTCAAGAGGAAGATCTTTGGACTCACACTTAAGTCACCAACCCAGCATCTGGATTTCTTCATGCTACCCAAGCCCTCCAAGAGATGGTGCCCCGCATACCAGGCCTTAGGCACCTCAAGCCCACAAGATTTTATGAAGAAGTGCCACCCCAGATCCCTATCCTTGGCACCCCAGTCCAAGGCCCATAGCAGTTGACGCCCCCAGCCCATCATGAAGTTGGCGCCCCATATTTTGACCCAGTCGAAGATGCCCAAGGCTTTGACCCAGTCCAAGCCCAGCAAGAATTTCATACCAGTCCAAGCCCATGGAGAAAAGTCAAAGCTTCCAAGTCCAAGAAGGAGTTGATGTCCAAGTTCTAAAAGGATTTCAGTCTACCAATTTTATTCAAATTATGTACTCCTTATTCTACTCAACTTTATTCTCCTAATCCTATTCATACTGTGTACTCTTAGTTTGACAAGGAAAGGACCCTGAGTGAATCTATAAATACCCCACTCATCCCCCTTTTGTAATCAATCTCTTATTCATGAAATAAACTCTGGTGAATTTTTCTTGTGATAACTTGTGTTCCTCTTTGAAAGTGTGTGTGTGAAACTTGAGTGTCCTAATTCCTCAAACCCTAGCCACCCAAAGCATCCTTCTTCCGAGCCCTAAGACACCCACTATCAGCCCTCTCCAAGATCCAGATGCCCAAGCTTCATCCAAGGCCGCCAACCCCTGCAGCCTCTCTTCCGCCCAATCTTCTTCTTTATATCCTGTTTAGTATTTTTCTCATATTCTACATCACTAACCCCTGACGTTTGCAAGATCCCTCCGGTACCACGCCCTCTAGATGAATTCTTCCTTGTCCTCGAATGAAGCTAATAAAAAGCCGACAGATTCGCAGGAAAGTGACTGGATCATCCAGGCACCGATCTATGCAGAGCGATCTATTCCACATCAACTAGAAATCATTGCCTGGTATGCCAAACCTAATTCCCATCTCTTGTTGTCTGATTTCTTGAAGGTGAACATGCTTCTAATAGGCTTTCTTAGACCTAGGATCCTTTACTTATTTTATTTCGTTGATAGTTCTAGCATGTGGGTAGGAATTCTAACTATTGCATGAAACCCTAACCTAGTCTTAGCTATTTTCGAGAACTAAATCTAAACAACCTCAGAAATCATTGCTCCTTTAATATGATTTTCTTATCCTTCTTATGTCATTCATCTGTATGCATCATGTTAGAGTCATGTCCCTCATCAATTTTGGTATCATAGCACAGTTTAGGGCATGTTCTTGCATCATAGTCTAGATTTCTGCATGCTATTTTCTGCATAACCCCTCAAAATAGAAGACTATTTTCCCCATCAAACATTTTTATTTCTTTCTTATTTTCATGGTAAATATCCTCTGTTTTGTTCTCTGTTTTATAATATTTTTGTAGATTTTTTTCAGATTCAAAAATCAACAAAAAAATAGCAAAAATAAAACCCTAACAAAAATCTGCATCTTGTCATCTGCATTAAGGGTCTGAGTTTAGATTTGTTTCATGAACTTAGGCATTTTATTTTTCTCTGAGATTTGCATCACATTATCTTTGTTGAGTCCTCTATTTTAATAATATTTTTCTCAGATTTTATAGAACCAAAATTTATAAAAAATTAGCATCCTAGAAACCCTAACCAGAATTCTGTGTTTTCCTGCAACCAGTTAGAAACCCTAGGTTTTGCATCATAATACTATTTTAGTTTTGAATGAAATTTGGTAGGAAGCATACTTACACGTCATTCTCTGTTCTGTAAATTTTTAAATTTTTTTTGCATTGAAATCCATGCTAACTTCTGCATCAAACAAACCCTAATTTCAGTTTCTACATAATTGACTAAACCAAACCTAATCAACTACCAAACCCACTTCACCCAAGCCAATTTTTGTTTGATAACTTAACCAACTCAAATTTAATTTATCACCTCATAAAAAAATAAAAAATATATTTTTATTTTTTGATTGTTATTAGATTGCATCAGGTTTCATTGTGTATTCATCATCTCATTCAATTAATTTTAAGGACAATTTCTTATCTCAGATCAAGGCTGGATTTCATCACCTGTCATGGGCCCAAAATAACCGCCCAGCATCAGAATCCAAGCCTTAATTAAAATCAATTAGCAACCTAATTTGCTCTAGTGAGCTTAAGGACACCAATAGGTCGGGTCCGAGTTATGTAGGTTAACTAATGCATTCAATTCCTCAACTATTACTGAAAACTGGTATCTAAGGCTAGAAGTCCAGAGGCAAACGCCCTAAGTGGACTGGTGGTTACTTAATTAGGACCTTGTCATAGACAGGGGGAGCCTCCCACCACCCCACCTCTTACCTGGCCTGTGGAAGGGTTAGTTGTTGAGTTGGGTGTAAGTTGAGTCGACCCACTCAATTTTGGCTCTAGGTCTAGCAAACCCTAGAATGTACTGATCCTTGCATGCTTGACTGCACCATACCACTTTGAGTGATTGATTGCATGACCACTAGGTTAGGAACCAAATATCAACAGTCTAAGCCCCAACCTAGCTCAACCATGGAATCCAACTTTGAGATCTTCATGAAAGCCATAACTGAACGATTTGACCAGATGAACCAACTGAAGGCCCAATCCACTGCTCAATTAATCACCCAGCTTAACCAGTCCAATACCCAATCCCAAAACCAGTTTGCCTAGTTGACCACCCAAATAAACTAAATAATCCAATTAAATACTCAAGCAACCCATAGGATTGACCAGCTAACCAATAGGCCAGTTTTCCTTAGCCAACTCGAATCTGATAGGATTAGTACCTATGGGTATAGCCCTGTTTCCCCTAATCAACCTGAACCCCATAGGATTAGTACCCTTAGATATGAACCCAGTATTAGTCAATTTTTCTTAGTCAACCTTCTCTTACCATCCCATTGGTTCACCATAATGACCTTGAAGAGAAGATATATGAAGCTGATATGAGCTTAGTGGATGAGTATGAGGAAGAAGAAGAAGAGATACCTATAAAAGATCTAGAATTAGTTGATCCTGACCAAACTCAGATAGAAGCCAACCCAGAATTAGTTGACCTTGACCAAACCCAGATAGAAGCCAATCCATAATTAGTTGACCCTGACCAAACCCAGATAGAAGCCAACCCAAAGTTAGCTGACCCTAACCACACCCAAACTAAACCCATAGTGGAAGACCAGTTAAAGGAAGATAACCCATATACTACTGTTAGAATTATACCGAGGAGATTTTAGAAGAAAGCCCAATTATGGAGTCTAGTCCTAAATTTTATGAACCAGAAGAATTTATTAAGGACATGATATCTTTAAATCAGTACCCTCAAGAAGAATCCCCTCCTATAGTTTTCATTAACGATCTCTTCCCTGAGATTAGTGACCCATTCTTTCATTATGCAAACCCTGTAAGTATACTCCAACCCCATAAGGTTAGCCTTATTAGTCGAGGACAAATTCCTGACATCCCTTCCTGTATCCTATTATATCCAATCAACCCCAAACCCTTTTCTTACTTTCTACCCTACCAAGCTAACCCTGAACCTACCTCTTATTTTCTACCCTTTTTTGAAGCTTTTCATGCTTCTTTAACCACTAGATTGCATTTTGTAGAAGTTTGCATACTGCACTCATTCATTATGCGTGTCATGTTTGCATCTTACTTTTGGAGGACCCTATGGCATATGTTAGGAGTGCATGTCAAGTTCTCATCTGCATGTCACCCACCTGACCAAGGTCAAACCCATAGCTATAGTTTAGAGTTAGTCGAGTTTTCATATCAATAAGTGTTGGTATGAGTTATTTGCCCGCATTAGATGTTTTGTCTGCATGTCAATAGGAGTTAATTAATATTATCTTAAAATATTATTTTTTAGTTAAATTATTATTAATTTTAAATTAATATTATTTTTATATAGTTAATTAATATTATCTTAAAATAATATAATAATTAATATTATCAAAAAATTAATATATAAAATTTTAATTAATACTAATTTTTTATTATTTATTTATTTATTTAAAATTAAAATTTATTAATTTTATTTAATAATAATAATAATATTTATAAAATTATAAAAAAAGAAATTTGGTTTTGAATTCGTCAGTTGGAAGGATGGATTCAAAACCGTATTCATTTTTCCGTAAGACGAATTCAATATCACAATAATTTAATTCGTATCACATCAAATTTTAAAATTAAATTAAATAAAATAACGTCGGTTTATAAGGATGTGGTGTTTTCAAAAGATGAAGTTGGATTCATCTTTTAAAAATATGAACTCAGATGCCCCCATCATTATGTTGGTCGAAATCATCTATTTTGATAAATATATCCTGAAATTCCTATTTTGATAATTTTTTATTTAAAAAATATTATTTAAAAAAAAATTCAGATCCATGTGCCTGTTCTTTTTCAAATCTTACGTCTCGGATCGTTTTGTCTACGCCACCGAAGATGCGTGCTGGAGGACACCAAACGTTTTGCACGCAATTCAGGGACAAGCAAGCAAACTTAAATGACGAGTCCGGCCAGGCAAAATTGTTGCCTATACCGCATGCACCACCATAACCGCATATCAATGACCGGCCACTGATTTCTATGATGATACTGTGAGAAACGTGCTTCATAAATGAAGCTAAGAATCGGCTGCCGTTATATGCGGCCACGGCCACCTGGTACATTGGCGATAATTTCTTCCAACCCAGCCACCCAGGGTGGAATTTTTTTTTAAAATAATGTTTTTTAAATAAAAAATTATTAAAATAGATGTTTCGGGATATATTTATCGAAGTAGATGTTTTGCATCGATGACGGGGCATCTAAGTTCGGCTTTTCAAAAGACGAAATTAGATTTTGAAACGACAAAATTTTTATAAATTTATATTTTTTTATTTTATTTTAAAATTTGATTTGACAGGTAATTAAATGATGTGACGTTGAATTCGTTTGATTCAATTTTGAATTCGTCCTTCCAACGAACGAATTCAAAATCAAATTTTTTTTATAATTTTATAAATATTATTATTTTTTTAAATAAAATTAATAAATTTTAATTTTAAATAAATAAATAATAAATAAAAAATTAGTATTAGTTAAAATTTTATATATTATTTTTTGATAATATTAATTATTATATTATTTTAAGATAATATTAATTAAAAATAATATTAATTAACTATATAAAAATAATATTAATTTAAAATTAATAATAATTTAACTAAAAATAATATTAATCGAAAATAATATTAATTAAAAGATATTATAATATATATTATATTATAATTATTATTTTATATTCTAAAATATAATGAATATATTATAATTTATTATATTATATATTATAATTTTTATAATATAGTAAATTTTTTTTAAAAAAAATAATAATAATAATCATCATGTCGATACTATTTGTTGCTAGCCCGGTACCAGTTCGGTCGACAGCCCGGTGTCAGTCCGATCCTTGCTCAGGAGCGGTGGCAGGACCCTGACGACCGGACCGACGATCGGGTCTGTGGCATGACTGGGGCTAGACCGGTGACAGGATCTTGGCGGTCGGATAAGTAATCGGACCCGGGTGGCCGGACCGGCTGCCGGATCGGGGGCCGCAACTGGGCTCGCATCGGGGGCCGGACCGGGGCCCGCACCGGGGGCCGGACTAGCGGCCGGACCGGGGCCGGATAGGAAGTCGGACCCGGGTGGCCAGACCGGGGCTGCAACTGGGGCCGGACCGAGGGTCGAATCAGCGGCCGGACCGGAGCCCGCATCGGGGGCCGGATCGGGGACCCCGGTCCGGCCGCTAGTCCGGCCCCCGATGCGGGCCCCAGTCTGGCCGCCGGTCCGGCCCCCGATGCGGGTCCTAGTCCGGCCGTCGATCCGGCCCCCGGTCCGACCCCAGTTGCGGCCCCCGATCCGGTAGCCGGTCCGGCCACCCGGGTCCGATTACTTATCCGACCGCCAAGATCCTGTCACCGGTCTAGTCCCAGTCATGCCACAGACCCGATCGCCGGTCCGGTCGTCGGGGTCCTGCCACTGCTCCTGAGCAAGGGATCGGACTGACACCGGGCTGTCGACCAAACTGGTACCGGGCTAGCGACCGAATAGTATCGACATGAGATTATTTTTTATTTTTTTTATTTTTTTTAAATTTTTTATACTATATTATAAAAATTATAATATATAATATAATAAATTATAATATGTTCATTATATTTTAGAATATAAAATAATAATTATAAATAATATATATTATAATATCTTTTAATTAATATTATTTTCGATTAATATTATTTTTAGTTAAATTATTATTAATTTTAAATTAATATTATTTTTATATAGTTAATTAATATTATTTTTAATTAATATTATCTTAAAATAATATAATAATTAATATTATCAAAAATAATATATAAAATTTTAACTAATACTAATTTTTTATTTATTATTTATTTATTTAAAATTAAAATTTATTAATTTTATTTAAAAAAATAATAATATTTATAAAATTATAAAAAGAAATTGATTTTGAATTCGTTGGAGGGACGAATTTCAAATTGAATTCGTCCTTCCAACAAACGAATTCAATGTCACATCGCTTAATTACCTGTCAAATCAAATTTTAAAATAAAATAAAAAATTATAAATTTATAAGAATTTCGTCGTTTCAAAAGACGAAATCTAATTTCGTTTTTTGAAAAGCCGAACTTAGCCCCTCACCGCCACGTCGATGCAAAACACCTACTTCGATAAATATATACCGAAACACCTATTTTAATAATTTTTTATTTAAAAAACATTATTTTAAAAAAACGTTCCCCAGGGTGCACCGCGGGTGTGGAATAGGTGGTGCAGCGACGCCCGGGTCCTCCAAACCGACCTACGCCGTACGTTGGTCGGTGCAAGGTATCGCATAAAAAATATAAACTGCGGACCGTTTGCATTACCATCCACGTGGCCGAAATCATGGCTCTCAGACCTCGCGTATAACTTCGTACGCGGACGTCCGTATCGAGAAACGGTCCTTGTTTCCTTCCTCTGGACAAAAGAAGGGCAACGAATATGGTCCGAAGCCTTCATTCCTCATCCCAACCCTTCACTCCATCCCATTTCACGCGATATTTTCTCCTCTTACCTTTTTCTTCTCCCCTTCCTTATAATCTCCCTCCCTCACCTTGTCTCTCGGGGATATAGAGTCGATTATTATGCTGCGGAGGTTCGTGGACCACGTTCTTGCCGTCGCGAAGGAGTCAGTTTTCTTTCTTGATCTCTCTCCATATTTCTCCGTTCAATTTAATCCTCTTCCGTTCTGGGAGTATCCTGTGTGAATTTTAATTTTCTATTGGTCTGCATCCGATTGTTCTTCTTGAGTCTGAAATTTTCCTGATTTGTTTTGTCGAGATTGGGTTTACATTTATTGACTTGATTTGGAAATTAAATTGTTTACTTTTGGTGGGTCGATGTAATGAGTGAGAGGGTTGAATAGGAATTTGTGATGGGTTAGTGGGTCGGGTGATGCATCTCCTAAGTCTTTGCAGCAGACCGATGGGGAAGGTGGGTATAACCTAATTATTATCTTTTAAAAAGATCGGTTGAACTCAAGATGTTCGAAAACATATTGTAGAATGATATATTGCTCGCCTCTTGCTTTATTTTTGCGTCGAATTTAATGCGCTCTGGATGCTGATCAGCAATATTTTGGATGATACATGCAAGCTTTCGAGTTGGAATGGCAGCCATCAGCGTTCAGCTATTAGCTGTCGGACAGATTAATTTGATGTTATAGGTTTTTCTTTTCATGACGATAGGAATGACTTTCTGTTGTAGAGTGTTATCCATTTCATAAAGGTTGGTTTTCTACTTTTATGTTGGTGTTCCTTTGTACCAGTACTAGACTGATGTTGGTCGACGTGGCTTTCCGCTATAGGTGTCTCCGTTTCATGCCTCGTAATTAATTGAAAGTCTATTAGGTTTCAATGACTTGGTGGAAACATCATGAACATATGTTGGAGATAGAGGAGGAAATATCAATGTTAAAAAAATGAAGGAAGAAGGATGAATGATGGTATAAACTTAACAGATGCAAAGAAAAAAAATAGGGTAGACGAAATTCATCAATTTTTGAAGAAAATGGAATATTTCAAAGTCGCAAGATTTGTTTGTTATCAATTGGTTGGTAGTTTAACCAGATCCATAAAAAAATGGTAACCTAAATGTTTGAAATCTGAGTAGCAGATCTATTTACATGATTTTGAATCTAGTTAAGATATAATTGTCTAGATTAATGATAAGTAACCATAAGAAATTCAAGTCTATTCTTAACATATGTTGAAATCATTTAACGAATTTTCGATGCTCAAAATGTCATAGTTTGGCATGTTTTTTAAAATGTGCTGGCAAATCTTGGACAGACCTCCTAACAAGTGTCAGGTATTATTGGTTTAATCCGTGGTTTTCGATATACACATCTTGGATACTTGTTGGTTCATATGGACTGTGGTCAATTTTGCCTCTTAAATCCGATAGACCTAGTGGCTGCTTCCGCTAGAAATCCCTCTTTAATACAGGTCCTCTTTAACTTTGATATTGCTTTTTCAGTTTTTCTAATGATTCTTAACATTTTCCTAAAGTCCGATTGTTCTATGTGCATGTCAATTAAAAAATGATGATGTCAACATGATTACTGTCATTTTTGAAGTGGGCATTAATTAAAACATTATCACTCAAAGCCTTAACTCAAGTCATGGTCTCTTTTAAGGAATTTGTGTTGCTGTTGTTTACTTAATTTTTTGCTTGTGGGAAAGAAAGCTGAAGAGACCTTTTTTTCTCATCGGAACTTGTTCATTGTTATTTGTCGTTATTGTTATTGAGAGGATTTGATTAGCACCTTCAAGTTAAATGCATTTTACCATCTGTATATAAGTAGACGTAATGTCGTAGCTGTTTGAGTTAAGCTGTAAAATGAATTAGTGACCTTTTCTTCTTGGTTTCTTTTGGGGTTAAGGTAGATGGATTGGCAAGGTTTTGTATAAGCTAATTTTCTTCTTGGGACTATGACTTTCCATATAGCTATCATGATTCTTAACTTTAGAAGGAGAAAAATAGTTGAAGGGAGCAAAGCTTTAAAAGAATATTTTTATCTTATGTTGGTAAGATATTTTCCTGCAAGCATAAATATTTTTCCATTTTAGTGCCTTGATAAAACTCTATAATCATATTTGAACTTTCACATGTATGCTTCTTGTTGCAGTAGGACAAATGTATAGCACATGAGTGAAAGATGTAAGAGATGCTTTGGAAGAATAACAGTAAAGAGAAAATGTAATAGAAAAATAGAATACTATAACATGTTATCAGATTCTTGTTGGCTTGGTTTTGGTCGGCCTTCTTAGATTGGTCTTAGGATCGGTCTTTAGGAGTTCTGTCCTTTGGAGCTCGATTTTCGGGAGCTCGATCTCTTGGAGTTAGGCTTTATGGAGCTCAGCTTTGGGAGCTCGGCCTTGGCCTCAGTCTTGGATTTGATAGTTCAGCTTTAGGCTTGATAGCTCGGCCTCCGGCATCATCTTGATCTTAACACCTCGTGGACCTGCAAGAAAAGAGCATAATGATGGATGAGGGCTTGAGAGCCTCTCACCATAAGATCTCAGGCTATAGGAGTTTCTCCGTTTTAGCGCTTGTCCTTTGGGATCCTCTTGGCCCTATTTTTATAAAGGGGGGGGCACATATCTATCATGATTTGGAGGTGAGAATCAAGGGATTGCTGTAACCTCCTTCATTATCTATATTTAAATCTGCTATGGTTTCCTTGTTTGGACTCCGCCAAGAATTTAATTTTTGAATTCAAGCCTTTTCAAACTTGCTTGCAACATGTCCATTCATGATGGGTAGGTTAATTTCATGCCATATCAATCTCAATTAAGGTTCTACAAGCATATGCATTATGAGGATTCCTATCACAATCAAGTTGTGGTTGACTAGCTTGTGTAACCACAAAATGTTGGAACAGTCTAAAATTCATTTAACCTTGTTGCTAATTTGTAAGTCTTGTACAGGAGTTTGGTGAATTTCTCTCATGATTTAGTCATGAATCTAATGAGGTCTTGCTCATGAGTATAAGATCATGGAACTAGTTGTTAAGATCTTGGAATCTTGCTGGTTCATCTATAGTTGATTCTAGCCCTTCAATCTGGAAAGCTTTAGATTTTTCAGAAGGTTCGTGTATGCAATCATGGATTGTCCACCACTGCAAGGTCTTTGTTAGTTAAAGTTTTTAGACAGTGATGGTGACTGGTCATTCCTATTAGTTTCTGTAAATATAAACATAAATTCAGCACTGGAGCTTATCTTCTGCCATGCAATTGAGACAACCGGTGCCTTTGGATGGAAAATGGTGGGTGAATGACACTGACAAAGTTTTACCTTTATAGTCAATTTAGTCAATGATTGTTATTTTGTTCAAAATGCTCCAATTTAGAAACAGGGTTGTTGGGCCAACTATAGTTATATCCTTTGACAAGATGATTCAAACCATTGCATTTTTTTTTAATGTGATAATTTACTGAATATTTTATTAGTGATTGAATGTTATGGGATAAATATGCACAACCAGAATACTCAGTTAAAGCTACACGTTTGCAACTCACTACTTCATCAAGTTTTTTATTCATTGCAAGAAAAGCCAATGGGAAGGGGCCACTGTAAATACATTTAGGATATTAATGTTGATTGTGATATATTAAACTGATATTCTAAATTACCCTCTGCAGATTTAACGTCTTACATTGTGGTCTGATAATCAATCAGCATTTAAAGGCTAAGGAAGACTAATGTTCAGTGTTCCAGTGTTCCAGAGTTCCAAGAGTTGTCTAAGCATACTTGTCATTGTCACATTGACTAATTGACAGGACTTTGTACTTGGGTGTTTCAGGAGTTTAGCAAGCATATATCATCATGGTTTCCTTTTAGGTCATCGTCAGTATTCAATGCCAACCTTTTCCTAAATCAAGATGTTTCTATATCGGTAGTATTATTTGATCAGTTTAAATATGAGGGACTTTGGTGGGAGGAGGAGATAGGGGGTGAGTGATGTGTCTATGTCTTGTTGTCCGTACATTACTTACATCAATGCAAGCAGTTAAGTTGCTATGCAGTTTGTTGTATGTAGTGTGTGTCCTATAATCTTGCAGTGTCCTATCAGCTTTTTGTTGTAGTAGATGAAACAACATGACAAAATAACACCCTACCTCTTCTTTCGTGACCAATTGGATTTGAATTCCAGAAGTTTGTATGTTCCAGCATAGGTTTGAGTCAGCTGTTGTGTGGTTCAATCATTTACTATGTTGAAGGTGATTCATCTAATTCAATATTGTAGTTGATGGTATGGACACTCCTTTGTCGGCCATATTCAAGATAATGGGAATTGGCTTCTTTTTGATATCTTCCAACAAGGAGCTCCATCTAGCATTTCAAGATTAGTTTATATGCTGATTCATGATCTTTTTTCTGTTTTTTTCCAAAATAAAGACAAACAAATAAATTATAACTATCATGTAGTCCTGCCATATATACTTCTGCCCTGTTTTTGTGATCTATAAAGAGAAATACATTATACAATGCATTTTCCTTTTGCTTTTTCCCATTTTATTTCTTAAGATTGTGATGTCATATTGATTTGCCTTATGCATATGATTTTCTTTCTGTTATACTGATCTGCTGTCCATGTAACAGTCCACACACTTGATGCCTGCAAACACTATTCTCTTTTCTGGTCCTGCAATTGTAGGATAATATTAATTGGCCTTTTTATTTTGCAGATCGGTGAAGACATTCACTTATGAATCTTTGAACAATATTACGAGGCTAATTAATGGATGTTCAGCACTTGTATTGACCATTCTGCCAGGAAATACTAGCATTTTAGAAGGCCTCCATGGTTGGGAGCTGAGACCCACACTTCGTGGACCTCGACTTCCTCGTTGGATGGAAAAGTAAGTTAGATTTTAGTTTCTGTTGAAAATGATTTTCTATTCTAATGGATGCTATCTGAAAATTGTGTCAAGTCTGAAATCTGTATTTCCTAGTAGACTATTTACAAGTTTGGGCATTGGATGATGGGTGCTATTGAAATGAAGTGGAAATCTATATTTGAAGACAGAAAGTGTAGAAGGGTGGATGAAGAGAAGTCCATTCTTTGAGGGTTTTAGAGGATTTGCCCCCTTCTCTTGTAATTAGGCAAGCTGGGCTGATCTTTCCCACGAGTTCATATTGACAGAAAGGTTTGGCAGCTTGATGTTGGCTATTTGCCGAGTGTTTTTTGAGTTACTATTGTTGATTTTAGGTCCTTATTTGGTGACTACTTCCTGGAGTTTTTTGGTTTAGGAGATTGCTTTTCTATAAAAGGAAAAGACATATGTGCAATGCTTGTCATTCATATCTTAGTTACATGCATTGCCATGACTCAGTATATATCCCAGAAAAATTTTACATTGCTGATGTGTGGCATTCTTGTCAAGATCTATTGCTACCATTGGCATTAGACAAAATACAAGATTGAGAAGCAAGGCAAGCGTGCAGCTGATTCAGTTAGGCAGGGTGCAATTGAGTCAGGCAGGCTTGGACTTGCTAGAGTGCAACCTGATATGTTGCTTGTGTGAGAATTAGAAGTATCTTCATTATTCAGGTGCACACTGGAATTTGTGTAAGTCCATGGACTTATACCAGCGCTAGATTCTGTCACTTCATTTCTTTTTCACATGGTAATGGATACTTTTTCTGCTCAAGGTTTTAGATCCTATGGGATAGGGCTATCCCTGTTTTCCAGTGAAATGGGACACATTGCCATCCCACCCCGCCCTGACACTCGGGACACAAAATGTCTCAAGATGTCCCAATCAAGATGTTGGCAGGATGGCTCTGTTTCAATATATGGGATGGTATCCCGTCTCAGTATTCTGCGGGACGTCTTGTCGAGACCTGAATTCTTGATTCTGCTTGCTGTCAACTGAATGACATTTTGATAGACCATTCTGAATCGGAAATCCAGGTCCTTGTATGTTTGATATTAGGTCTGGTTTTGTCAAGGAAGATATCTGTTTTTTTTGTATGTGTAATATATTCTCGTCCATTTCTAACAATTTCTAGCACAAATGATGGTTCCTTATGATGACAGTGGGGTTTCTTCTTTCAACAAATTCATCCATGAACTTTCTGTGGATGCTGAAACTTCCTCAACAGCAGATTCTATATCCATGGAAGAAGATAATGAGGACAGCATGTTTCCTGCCTCTCCTATGTCGCAATCTTCACGCTTATCCCATACAAGCAGTTTCAGCAGATATGATCGACGTTTACTACGTGTTATCAAGTGCTTGCTTTCCTGGATTTTGTGGCCTGCAACATTTCTTCTTAAGGTACCACTTATCCTATTTGAATCAGCTGGTTTATCTGGAACATTCCCTAAAAATAGCCCAAAAGGCCACCAGTCATCAAGTCCTCGTCTTACCAAGAAGTCAGTTCAACTTAAGGACCATGTTGTTCAGTGTGCCACTGACCGGAGACGTGGAGTTGTTGAGGTACCGTGGAGGTTCTTTTCTGTGTCATGCTGATTCTTTTGTTTTCACTTTTTACTTTGTTGTTTGTCGTTTAGTTTCTTAGGCAAACTTTCTAGTATGAAAATTCAGTTTCTTCTATGTGATTTAATGTTATCCAGGATCTCCAGCTAGCTATCGAGATATTTATTGAGTCAGTTTTTGACATTTTTCACAAGGCAGCACATTTTATTCTTTCACCTTCTGAAGTGCTCCAAAGATTATTCGGATGGTTTTCATCCCATGAAAGTAGTGGAAGGGATAATTACGATAGTGACACAGATGTAGCTGTTCAAACTGCTACTCTTGGTGATGCTGATCCAGCTCCAACAGAAAGGCAGACTACATTTCATCAGTCTCTGAATACAGACGCACGAACTTGTCAGGATGTCATATCAGAGCTTGGGTATGAAGTAACTTCTCATTTTGTGTTCTTTCTTAGTGGAATTTGCTGCAACCTTGCCCAGATTGAAAGATCCAAAGAGAATAATTCAGACAGATACTATATGAATTCTCAAACTGATTCAATCAAGCTACTCCATGCAATCCTTTAGCCTGAAGTTTGGCAGTGTTATCCCATGCAAAAGAATTGGTAGATGTTTTCCATATCATTGATGGTCCTCCTCATATATGGACAGATGCAGGATTGGTAACACTGGCAATTGTTTTTATTTGCCTAAAAAGGTTATACATACATAGATACATGCACAAACTTATACGTGTACATGTATGTACTTGATAAATATACTTGCAAGTTGCATCAGCACATATTTTTGCATATTAAGTATAATAAACAAAAAAAAAAAAAAGAAAATGTCAAGGTACAGTTAATAGTTTAATTTATCTTCATATTTTTGAAACTATAGTTGAAAAATGCTGCCATGGTAAAAAAAAAAGAAAAAGAAAAAAGGGACATGATTGGATTTTATTTGAAATGAGATATGGTAAGATTATGATTCTTTCATGGGAAACCTTGGGAAAGTTTTGTATAGAAACTTTTTGAAACTTAAAAGAACACTGTATTCTGGAGTTCTAGTTAGTGATTGAGTCCAATTGGGTAGTTGAGATATGGATGACGAGAGAACAGAGATCAAGAAACATATTGAGGCATGAGAGTTTAGGTTTGTTGTTGGGAAATAAGAAGGAATTCAGTTTCCAAATTTGCCTATGTTTGTAGTGATTATATAATAAATCTTCAGGTAACTAATTAATATTCCATCAAACATCAAATTTGACATATCCAAAGGATTGCCTGACACTATTTTTAACATAAGGTGCTTGTTTACATATTAGGAATGAAAGAGTAAGGTTTACCTCCTGTGAAGCAAGAGAGCGAACTGGAATGGCCTACCTGGCAGCCACTTAATTTATCATATACTCCGGCCTCATTAAATAAATGTTTTTTGTTAGAAATTTGGAAGGTTTCAGCAAAATTTACAAAAATGAGATGTAAGTTGTAATCCGGAACTCATTGAAAAACTCAAGAAGTACATGTCCTTTTGTTATTTACTAATTTAGGGTATAATCAGTGTATCGAGATAAATATATCAAGAATTATTTAAACTTTCCATTAACTTGAAGAATTCAAAGCATGTGATAATGATTTCCATAAATTTCCCTAAGGAAATGTTTGTTATGTTTCACTCTTTACAATGCAAGTAGATTAAGTTTAGGTTTCAGAGTGGACTGATTCATCCAAGAAAGTAACCTTTTTCATAGCTTTTGAGAACAGATATCTTTCAAGCTTTTTAAGTGGTAAATTTTCATGCCACAGGAACCTGTTAGTCACAATCATCATCATCCAAGCTTTTACCCAATAAAATGAGGTTTGCTTTGCAGAATAGCTTTTAAGTTGGGATAGGGAATAATCAACTAGATTTTAACGGTTGACATAATCCTCTGAGATTTGGTTAAAAATTCTTCCCAGAGCAATTTATTTTCTTATTCTCCTATTGACATTTTAACTACCATTTACATTGTCAATTCTCTGAGAAAGCCGCGGTATTGTCATTATTGCATGGACAAATAACTCTAGCCCAAGATTGGAGGAAAGCTATTTTATGTGATCTGTTCCAAAACCAAACCTGAAAATTGTTTCTGGTTGGGAAATGGAGCTTAATTTGATTATGAGCTGATAAACAATCACCTTGTTCTTGGTTTGGTTAGGATGGAATGCAGGTGTAAGTCAACACTGCCTTATAAACAGCCTCCTTAGCTTGGTCAGCCAAACTTAACCAAAATTGATAAGTGTTGTCTGATCACATATATGTGTATTACATAGTACATACATCATGTTGTGTATTACATGTAAATATGAATATTTCAATTACTCTCAAGTCTCAACTATCTTGTTCTTAAGTTTTGGTTTAACGCAAGTACCCATTTTGTTAGATTGTGATACCTTGAGTGCCTATTGACTGCATCACTAGTGGGACCACCAACTCATGCTAAATAACCTAAATTGAACGGACTGGGTATAACATGAAATTCTTTAGTTTATTTGAGTCAAGGGGCCTGGGGCTTCTTTTAGGTGTAAGTGGGTACAATTGGACACTTTGTTGATTGTGTTAGCTTGATGAGGGCACTCAAAGTTGCTTTCCTGTCTAAACGATTTGAATGACATAATGAGTGCTGTAACCAGGTTCTACCTATGATGTGCAAGCGAGACATTGGATTTTTTATGGTTCAAATGGCAAACAGTCATTCTTTAGAGGCAGATTATCATTTGATCCCTAAAAGTCTAAGGTTTAAAGTACTGGTAGTGGTATCCTATTACTACCTTACTAGCATGAATTGGTATGGATGGTACTGTGCCAATACAAGGTACACCTCTAGTGCATAAAAAAGTAAGGTTTAAAGTATTGGTAGTGGTATCCTATCACTACCTTACTATCACAAATTGGTATGGTATGGTTGTGCCAATACAAGGTACACCTCCATGCACTAGCATGACAAAAATTAGTGTATTCCATGTGCACGTACCATATGGTAGGAGTGACATACCATACTAATAACGATACAACTGCAGGAACCTATACAAGTTAGCACTCAAATAGTCAAATCCTTGCTCATAAGTTTTCATTTAGGAATAACCTGGCTCGGTGCATATATTTGTGATTCGGAAGAAAATATGCCGAGAACTTGCGAAAAGGTTAAAAATGATTCATGTAATTGACTAAGTGATGCATACACAAGTATACGCACATATATGCCTGTATAATTGATACATCTATATTTATGGAGGTTGTGGACTAGATTTTGGTTAACTAGATTTTAGGTGAAATTTGATGAGTCTTGACTAGACACTAGGACACCAATGATCTGAGCAGTCGAATGTGATCTACTATATTTAAATTGCTTATGCATGAAAACTTGTGATTTGGATCGTCTTGGCCTATGCATCGAAGTGGTTAAAAAACATGCATTGTTTTATGTTATTTAAATTTGTGCATTTTTTGTCGCTTGATGCATACTAGGGGTTTCTAAATTACATGATTTTTAGCGTGTAAGCTATTTAGAGGTTGTAAATCACATCTAACATCTCGGATAATTGGTATTGGACCCCTATCTTGTGGTCAAGACTGACTGGATCTAATCTGAAATTTTGTCGACTGGATTATAGTCCATCTCTATATTTATGCTTGTATGTACATGTATGCGTATGTGTGTATGTGTGTGCAATGCCTGTTTGATCTGACATGATTGTTTTGACAGCTTTACAGCAAAACTCTATAAAATAAATTTTAGATCCTTTATTGTTCTCCTTTTGTTTTCTATTTTTCACATTTTTCTTGACACACCAAATTGCAAAACATTTGATAAGATGATAGAAGTGAGCAAAATGGAGAAACTCTGGGGATGAACAAATTGAGGATAAATAATGGATCTGAAACAGCTTGTGACAGGGTTTAAGCTATATTGCTGATCAACAATGAAGAATTCATAAAGCTGATGCTTAATTTTCTTCTCTTATTTTAAATCTTCTCACGATGGTTTCATACCCCTAGTTTATTTGAATGATGAAGTTATGTTTGTGTTAGGTTTTAGTTATGCATCTATGTGCATAAGAATATTAACTTTTGTAACCATGCTTTATTATAGTCGAGGCTGACATTGTCTTTCTGGATTTAGGTATCCTTATGAGGCTATCCGGGTTGTTACATCTGATGGATATGTGCTACTTCTGGAGAGAATTCCAAGGTTGAAAAGCTTTAATTATGGTTTAGTCTTTGATTCACATGCTTGATCTGCTTATATTGCTGATGTGGGACACATGGCATGTTACAGGCGTGATTCACGGAAGGTTGTCTATCTGCAGCATGGAGTATTAGATACATCAATGGGGTGAGCTATCTGTCATATGATGTTTTTGTTCATTGTAATGCAATTGTAACCTCTCACAATCTGTGTTGACTATACTAGTTTCTCTTTTATTAGTACATTTGCATAATGGGTTTGACATATTTTTTTCTTGTATATTTTTGTGCCTTTATATTATGTGGCCTCATTGGTTTTAAAATATAATTGTTTAATCTATGGTAATGCTAATTTTTAATCATTAAATGAGTTTAATATGTAGCTTATTTTCTTGTTTTTGTTGCCTTTCTGTATCATCTGTACTTCTCATATTTTATTTGTAGTATGACTGTGAAGTTTATGTTTACATAATTTGTGCTAAAATACATTTATCTAACCTTTTACTGTAAAGTTTTTTTTTCTGAACTTCATATTATATTTGTAGGATGACTGTAAAGTTTCATGTTTAACATATTATCTAACATTTTCCTGTATTTGCTTTTATGGTTAGAAATCTTGCACTAATTATTAGTCATTTAGGGTTTTCCAAGCCAAAAAATCTCATCCATGAGACCAGAATTTGGGTATAGGAATAACCTGCTCAGCCCTGTATATCACGACTTAACAAGTGGCCCGACTTCAATTAGCCATATCTTAACTTGTTTTTTAAAGTACAAAATAGGTCAGAGTTGTGCTAGTTTCAATGATCTTGAAATATACTTTTGCATGGAATTGATTTCACTCAACAATTCAAAGTGATTTTTGGGATATTGTCAATAGAAGGTCTAAGGGTCATTGTTGCGTGTTTCACTGTTTTCTTTTAAGCTCATTCTTATAACCCAATAAAGCACAACATATAGACATATAGCAGTTTAAACATATCAAAAGAATATAATATGAAATTAAGTTTAGGAACGTGCAGGGTATTACAAGTTACAACCATTTGCAGCAATTTAGATGTGGTATGACAGGTGGTTGGGATTGCCATTTAAAACACTAAAGGAGAGAATTGTCAGAGAAGCAAGGGGGGTGGGGGACATGTAAAGAGAAGATTTATGGGAAATGAGCAAGAAAGGTATCACTTGGACCCTTTAATTTAGCCTAAAGTATCTGCACCTGACACTTAAAATGGACATTATTATGAGTCTATGACGCGTAGACACAGCTCCACAAGAAAAAAAATTCTTGGATATTAAGTGGATCGTACACAGAAAAAATTCTCAGATATTAAGTGGATCTAGGCATACGGACACCCAACACACAAACCCGAAACATAGCAAGGAAGATGCAGGTGTTGGAGATGATGAAGTGGTGATGGTTGTTGGATGTGATGGTGGGAATTTTGATTGGAGAATGAGACATTGTGAGTATCCCATCGAGGTGTTGGAGGCAAGGAGATTTCTTTTACTAGGATGCCAATCAATGACTAGAAACTTGTTATATCTCAGTCTCTTTATCCTATCATATTATAGCCTGATTATAAATAACTAGTGGCATTTAATTCGACTACCAAAGTGAGAATTGGTGGAGAAGAATAAAAAGGATGTGAATCTCATCTTCTAATGGTCATAATCAAGGATTCAGTTCTCAGCGGGATATCTTACTGGATACTGAGATAGGATACCATCCCATATATTAGGATAAGACCATCTCATCAACGTCCCGATCAGGACGTCTTGAGACATCCCTATTCTAAGTATCGGGATAGGGCAGGATAGCGATGTCTCATGTTCCATGAAAAAACTAGGACAGCCCCGTCCCACGGGATTTAAAACCTTGATCATAATCAAGTTAACCTATAAAAAACAAAAGGGTTAAGGGTGTTGCTGCTATATAATATTTTTGTTTTATTAATATAAGTGGATGAATCTCAGCCCTTGTTGTAGGAAGTGTATAGGCAAATAGTTAGTGACTAGCTGCATTATTTTTTTTCAATTTCTTTTCAATCCTGAAAATAGGCTGCTACATTGACCTGAAAAGGGGTGTCAATCCTTTTCATTCTTTCCTATCTTCTACACCTATACCTTGGAGATCTCTCTTCTCCCACAGCATGGTCTTCTCTGTTGGCCTCCTCTTTGCCAATGCCACAGCTCTGTTGCCCTTCACTTTGCTAATGCCAAGGCCCTACTCATCTTCACTCTTACTTCCTCTATCTCTATCGCCGCTGTCAATTCTGACTAAACCTGATTGCATTACACCTCTTTCCTTCATCAATGTCTCTTTGGTTGTCTTGCCGCCACCACCAAACCCCCCCCCCCCCCCCCTTCTCTCTCTCTGTGATATTTGCCTCCCCTCTTTTTTGCTGCCGTTGTTGCTGCCAATGCCAATATGCAATATCAAATGCCAACAAGGGGCAGGGAGGTGCTGTCATGATCGGAAGAGGGAGAAAGACATAGAGAGGCATGATAATCATATTCTCATTTTTCTCTCCTCTTTTATAAATTATGCTCATAAAACTTCAGATATTACCTGTAATTGGGGTAGGTACTAAAAGTATAGAACAATAGTTACAGGTTAGGATGTATCTTTCACCTGCCTATT
Organism: Areca catechu; assembly: GCA_021397845.1. Classification (NCBI taxonomy): domain Eukaryota; kingdom Viridiplantae; phylum Streptophyta; class Magnoliopsida; order Arecales; family Arecaceae; genus Areca; species Areca catechu. The sequence continues at coordinate 54,023,852 of CM038039.1, read as the reverse complement.
TGGGTTGCTAGTTTCAAATTGAACAGTCAACATTCAAATATTACAAGTTAAATTGGGAGCCAGTTCATATTTAAATCTATTCCATTTTTTGACATTCCTTGATCATATTTAGAGCTGCTAATCAAGGATCACTGAACCGGTACCGGGATCTATACCGATGAACTGTACGGTACCATACTATATCGGTACATGTACCGGTCTTGGTGAAATTGAGAAAAACTTTCTCCCCCCTCTCTCAAGCAAAAATTGCTGAACCGGATCCAAACCGAGCCCAAACCGGAGTGAATTGGGCCGTACTATACCGAATCGACCCATACTAGTCTGGTTCAGGTATTTTTTTATGATCCGGGTCCCGAACCGTTTTCTAGGACTAAACCGTACCGATTCTTGGTTGGTACAATATGGTATGTTTCGAATCTGGCAGTTCGGGACTGTTCCGAAAAAACCCCGCTGCTGACCCTTCAAATTTTCATGTAAAAATATGCTCGAACAATTTTACTACAATGTGACTTGTCATCCGTGCATCATATGTAATAGTGCTAGAATAGAAGCGTAGATGTTGGATGTGGTTAACCATGTATGGTTGCATTACCAAAATCTGACCTTTGTCTTGTTACTGATTTTAGTGAGTTGTTATTCAGAAAACCTTTTTCCAATTGAAAGAGTGATGTATTAGGATTTAAGATGATTAACATTGCCAATATCTTCTGAAACTAAGAAGTCATATATTTAATGCTAAATGTAAAAATATTTCTTCACTTTCTTTTTGAGGGAAATTTTCTTTGTTTCATTGACAGAGAGAACATGGATTTCTTTGATGGCGTTTCATGTTTAGTTACATAGAAGGCATCATGAATTTTATGTAAATTCAAGCGTATCATAGTCTAATTCATTTATTTTGTTTTTCCTAGTTGGGTGTCTAATGGTGTCGTTGGTTCTCCTGCATTTGCGGCTTTTGATCAAGGTTGGTGTCATTTTCTGTTGAAATGAATTGTATGACCCAAATAATCAGCCTTGCATCCATTAGTGCAAGTTGATGAATTAACAGATAGAAGCAATCAGTTCACTTTCATTATTCTCATTTTACAGGCTATGATGTATTTCTGGGGAACTTACGTGGTTTGGTTTCCAGGGAGCATGTGGACAAGAATATTTCCTCACGGAAGTAAGTTATGATATCAGCATATTAATTGTGGGCAAAAATATTTCCTCATGTAAAAAATTATGATATAGACCTAGTAATTTTGCTTTAATCAAATCACTGTTGGATAACATACATTCTGGATGGCTATCACATTCACCCAGGAAGGTGTGTCTTTCTGGACTGTGACGTTCACAAGGGACTCAGGATTCTTGGCAGGTGCTTGGTTTGAGTTGCATGGAGATACGAATCACTTGAGTAACTTCTTGTTTTTCAAAAATAGAAGGCTTGCATAAGGTGTAAGGGTCCTATAGGCTAGTATTTTTGAACAATCTGTCTATAGCTTAATCTTGGTTTTCATTAGAGTGTAGTCAAGGAATGTTATGGTTCTTAATGTAACTAATTTATTAGATATTGGGGTCCTTAACTATTAGAGATTTGGTTGTGCGTAAGCACAAATCATTTAAAGATCTTTTTGCTTCCTAGATAGGGGTGATAACCTTTAAACTTGTAGTTTTGACTGATGAAACCAAGGTGAAACAACTGGGTTGGAAACTAGAGCAAATAGACACGATTTGCAGAGAGAATAAAAAAAAGATAGGGCATGCAATTTCTCAAAGGATAGGTTTAAATGGCCTTCTTTATGCATGATTTTTTATCCTTCAAACCCTTGATCTGATTGGCTAAACAAGGTAACTTAATGAACCAAGTTGGGTCGATGCTTTAGCATTATTGGAACATATGTTAATAAATTGTTGGGAAGCTGGCTTAAATCTGGGCAAAGTTTATGAATTGAACGGTAACCAAGCCTGTCTTAAATCCGGGCTAGGTTTGTGACTGGAATCCTGGCCCCGGTAAGGTTGGCAGGTTTGATTATTATATTGCTGGGATAGTTATATTTTTGATGGCCATCTAATTACCTAGCTCTTATTTATTAGACATAATAAATAGCTTGACGTGATAAGCTGCTTAATATGTCAACTTGAATATATAGGCTCAAATTCTCTGCACCCTCATATTTCTGTAGGCAAAAACTAATAGCTTAACACAAAAAATTGCTTCATATCTAAAACTGGAGGTGTTTCATAAATTCTCTCCACGCTCTATTTAATTAGTATTTATGTATCTATCTACGTGTGTTTTATTTATGCACTTAAGCATGAACATGTGCATGTCCGATTGCCTGCACCAAACTAAAATATCAATTCAATGTAGGTACTGGAGATATTCCATCAATGAACACGGGACACAAGATTTACCCGCAATGATAGAAAAGATACATGAAATAAAAACATCTGAGTTAAACATAATCTGCAAATCTGATTCGCAAGATGAAGTCCGTGATCAGCCATATAAACTTTGTGCAGTATGCCACAGCCTGGGAGGAGCGGTGATGCTGATGTATGTCATAACACGTAGGATCGAAGCAAAGCCTCATAGGCTGTCAAGGTTGATCTTGTTATCTCCTGCAGGCTTCCATGAGGACTCTTCAATAGCATTTACCTTAGTAGAGAAACTCTTCCTTGTGCTTGGTCCAGTGCTTGTTCCGATTGTGCCTGCACTGTATATACCTACCAGATTCTTCCGGATGCTTCTAAACAAGTTAGCCAGAGACTTGCACAACTACCCTGCCTTGGGAGGTCTTGTTCAGACTCTCATGGGCTATGTTGTAGGGGGTGACAGCTCAAATTGGATAGGGGTGATCGGGTTGCCTCATTATAACATGTATGACATGCCTGGGGTGTCGCTTCATGTTGCCATTCACCTTGCACAGATAAAGCATGCAAGAAAATTTATAATGTATGATTATGGAAGTGCTACTGCCAACATGGAAGCCTATGGGACAGCAGAGCCATTGGACTTGGGGGAGCATTACAACCTCATCGACCTGCCTGTCGATCTCGTAGCGGGGCGGAAAGACAAAGTTATTCGGCCTTCTATGGTGAGGAAGCACTACAGGATGATGAGAAGGTCAGGTGTGGAGGTCTCGTACAATGAGTTTGAATATGCTCATTTGGACTTCACATTTTCACACAGGGAGGAGCTTTTGGCTTATGTCATGTCCCGTCTACTTCTGGTTCTGCCTCCACAACAGCAACAGGGCAATCAAACAACAGTCAGAATTAGAAAACTAAACAAGACCAGGCTAAACAACAGCGGGGATGATGCAAAGTGTATACAAACAGATGAAATTAAGCCTTCAGCTGAATGATGTTTTCTGTAATTGTCTTTGTTGTTCAAGTAACTTTTGTAGCTTCGCTATCAGCACAATTTGAAGCTCAAAAATGTACTGTCATAGTAATGATGTGAGAGATTGTAGGAAGGGGATTATTTTTGCACCCCTTGTTGATCTTACACGGAGTGGTGAGCGAAAGCTGACTAGTAATTGTACTATTATCTTAGTAGCTATCGATATCTGCTTTGGAAACTAGTACCTCTATACATTATGGACGTTTGCTGGTAAATTAATCTCTCTCTTCTTCTTCTTCTTTTTTTTTTTTTTTTGGTGTGGTGGGGGAGGGGGGGGGGGGGGGGAGGGAGGGTTGCGAAAACCCATGATTCTAATTTTCCATATGGACTTTCAGGCAATCCTAACAAAATTTTGTGCCTTTCCGAGTGCTGTTGTCGGTACCGTCGATCGACTCTGCAATTGACATTCAGGAACAACAGGCTTAGAATGTAAAAAATAAATTTTCAAGGATCACTTTTATTTATTTTTTTTAAAAAAAACTTCAAAAACATGATTTGGTATGGAGTTCGCCCATTCAGTACATATACCATGCAGTCCTCTTAGAAGGAATTCTGCAAGGTCGAGGAAAATAACTTCCAATATATTAACTAAACTAGAAAAGGATGCGTGGAAAATCTAAAATCTTGCATTCCGATCAAGTTTATGTAACCCAAAGCAACGGGGGGTAGATGGATAAGCTTTTGATGCAAACGCTTAAACACCCCTACCTAACGTTACGACCCTATAAACACCCACGTCGTATCCGTACAGGTAATTTCCTTCCGGTGCATTGGTAAGGCAGGAAAGCCCCTCCAGGCATATTACTCAGCCCTTGCCTGGGCATCGTCTTGAGTTGAGACCTGCTGTGGCCGGGGACGAATGTCTGACCCATTCCCGAGCCAACCATCTGCTGCCGAGGCTGACCCAATCCCGGTCCGACCATCTGCTGCTGCGGCTGCCCCATTCCCGATACGACCACATTATGCTCCGATCTTGTCATTCCCTTGATACGACCACATTATGCTCCGATCTTGTCATTTCAACAAGGGACATATGATGCTGAAAGTCTAGCGATATTTAATCTGCCATCAGAGAAATCTTGTTGATCTTCAAAAGCTGATGCGTGGACTGCATTTTTTTTTTTTTTTTCTTTTTTGATAAAAAAAAAAAGATAGGGGGATAAATCTGGCGTAGCCATTCCATAAGTTCCCATCCTCGCAGCCTTTTTCCATCCAAGGATGAGTACGTCAACCCGATACCATCAAGATGCCAGCTGGACAGAACAGGAAAGAAGAAGGATCCTGGCCTCTCACTCATCCAACCATCACGATCTTCATGGGATAATCCCTGAATTTAATCGAGTCTTCCACAGAGTCACATCTCGAACATGTAACTGTTGGTTGTGAGGCAAGACTCAACCAGCTGGGCTACCGTCTTAGCGGTGTGGACTGCACATACTTCATTGGCTCAAAACAAGCACCTGAGCCCTGACGACCGCACTAAGCACCCGGATCCTTGGTTTTCGTGCTTTTCCCTTTTCTCTTTCAATGTTTTCTTCAAACAGGTCTTGCGCGTATGGCTGAGGAGGGGGATCATCGATGGGTTGACGACCAAGGGTCCGCTGGTTCGGGGGACGGCAACCAGATGTGGGCGCGGGTTGTCCAGGGTCCTCCGCGCGGCCCTTCTTGAACCTCGCATAAGATCACTAAAGAGAAGATTGATCAACTGCAATCATACTTTTCGAAGGTTCTTGAGTTATTGGAGGCTATGCTTGATGACTCTCGTCGGCAATGGGAGAGCTTCGCAATGGTCGTGAGGAGCTTGGGATAAAGGGTTCCGACGGAGTGGGTCTCTAAGGAGGTGAGGGTGAAGTCAAAGCTTGACTACGATCCAGAGGTGTTTCCAATCATTGAGGACCATCTTATTTTTCGGTTCAGGTCGGAAAAGGATTGCTCCATGGTGATGAACGGCGGTCTGTGGTTTGTGGCTAGGCAATTTCTAGCGATGGAAGCCTGGGAGCTTGATTTTATTCCGGATCGCAAGGCTATCCAAAAGGACATTGTGTGGTTGAGGCTTCCGGGGCTCCTGCTAGAGTATTGGCTATCGACAACGATATTGGCTATTGCGGCAAAAGCAGGTAAGCTATTGTAGTTGATGATTTTACTAACCTTTTGAAGATGGGCTATGCTCATGTTGGGGTAGAGATTGATGCCGGGAAGCCACTCAAACCAGGTGTCCTAATCCGGGGGAAGAAAGGGGCATTTTGGCAACAATTTGTGCATGAAAATCTTCTAGTGATCTACTACCAATGTAGGAGATTAGGACACGCCAATGAGTGCTGCCGATTTTCGGAGGGGGACCCTTCTTCTGATAGTGGTGACTGCTCTCTCCTCCCTAAGAACTTCGTCACTGCTGTTAGGGAGGCCAGTTTGGAAGCTCCGGTTCCTATGATGGTGGAGGGGAAGGGAGGTGATGGTGGGGGCCGACCAAGATTAGGACCATGGCTGGTCACCTCTCGTATCCGTCAACCATGGACACCCAGAGTCTCTATGAAGGGGAGGGACATGGAGAAGGAGAAGGAGAAGGTGCCTTGCCCAACATCATCGGATCCCTACTCATCTTTTTCGCCTCAAAACTCACCAACGACCAATACTTCTTCACCAAGCTCACCTCCGGATTTAGATGGCTAGCTGAAATTGATAAAGGTGGCTCGTCGGTGTTCACCAGGAGTGAGTACTGGAGATCTCTCCAAGGATGGTCTTTCTCCGACTATTGTTTTTGGTGCCTTTGGCCTATTGGGTGACAGCATGGAATTGGCTTTGCTGAGGAGGCCAACCCACGTGACCTGCAAATGGTGGAATAGGGTGCCTTGTCATTGAAAAGAGGTCGTAGCCCACCTAAGACGCCCAAATCAAGCTCTAGTGGCATCTCTCCTCCAAAGGCGATCTCATTTCTGGCTAATTCGGCCACTGCTCAAGTGAGTCCTCCTGCACCTTATATGGCTGGGGATCTAGGGGGTAAGGGGTCTAAAGGTGCTGATGCGGCTCTGCTAATTAAAGAGTCTTCTATCCCTGTTCTGGAGTCAATTTCTTTTCCTGGTTCATCTACTCCTAAGGGGGTATTGGGCAAAGATTGTAGGGAAATAAGGAATGTCGGTGCGGTCATGGGTGGAGGTGTGGATGGGAGTCCTATTAGGGGTTCTGTTAAGCTTGCTCCGAAAGTGGCAAAGGACAAACCTAGCCTATTGGCACCTGTTGCCATCCCGCCGCCACGCCTATGGCTTCGGAGCCGCCAATCCGACTAGACCGTCTCACCCCTGAGGTCTCCTGGCTTGATCAAACCTGCAAGGCAATGTCAGAAACCTTGACCGGGGATTCCAGCGAGGGAGCTCCGACGGTCAAGTTAGTAGACGGCGAGAGAGAACAGATTCTCCGAGACTGGCCCCCGAAGGAGTCCCAGACTCAGAGAACGTGCTAGCAAGAAAGGTGCCAGAAAGAATAGAAACCCGGCTGGGTTCCTCCGCCGAGCTCACGCCAAAGGGCCCCCTCTCGGGACCTTGGATCTTGCTCTTGGAGCGGAGTCTCCAGCCTTTCCCCGTCTTTGTTCCTTGCTTGCTTACTTACCTTGTCGTCTATTCTCTCCTTCCTTTTATCTCCTCCTGTTGCCCTCTCATTTTCCGCTTTCATCTCCTCTCCTTCGTCTCTTTCCCTTTCCCCTTCTGGATTAGAGAGCCGGGCGGCTTTCCGGCCTCGCTTGCCGAGCCTAGCGAGGAAAGAGTAGGGGAGGGGGGCGCTGGTCAGGCCGCCGACCAGACCTCGGGCCGAGCATGAGCGCTCTCCTTTCCAGGCACCCGACGCTGTCTGTTATTGGATCCTGTTTTGTCAGGGCCTCGCTTCTCGACTGCGGAACCTGTCGGGCCGATGTAAGTGATGTTTCGCGTGTCGCCGCCGACCGTACGGGGCGCCTTTCTTGGAGTGCGGCGTGCACGGCTCGAGGGGCAACCTCGGAGCTTGCGCTCCCATTCCTCGGGGCCTTCTCTATACAGGCTGGCCCGCGTCGGCCGAGGTGGACCCCTCCTGGGTGGACACCTGGCGGAGCGTCAGAAGGTTGCTCGGCTTCGGCCGAGGTGGTTCCGTCTCCGGGCGCCACCTGGCGAAGGAGCGAAGGAGCCCGGCTCGACCTCGACCGAGGTGGGACCGTCTCAGGGTGCCACCTGGCGAGGGAGCAGAGGGGGCCGCCGACCTCGACCGAGGTGGACCCCTCCTGGGTGGACACCTGGCGGAGCGGTAGAAGGTCGCTCGACTTCGGTCGAGATGGTCCCATCTCCGGGTGCCACCTGGCGAAGGAGCGAAGGAGCCCGGCTCAACCTCGGCCGAGGTGGGACCATCTCAGGGTGCCACCTGGCGAGGGAGCGGGGGAGCCGCCGGCTTTGACCGAGGTGGACCCCTCCTGGGTGGACACCTGGCGGAGCGGCAGAAGGTCGCTCGACTTCGGCCGAGGTGGTCCTGTCTCCGGGCGCCACCTGGCGAAGGAGCCCGGCTCGACCTCGGTCGAGGTGGGACCATCTCAGGGTGCCACCTGGCGAGGGAGCGGGGGAGCCGCCGGCCTCGGTCGAGGTGGACCCCTCCTAGGTGGACACCTGGCGGAGCGGCAGAAGGTCGCTCGACTTCGGCCGAGGTGGTCCCGTCTCCGGGCGCCACCTGGCGAAGGTGCGAAGGAGCCCGGCTCGACCTCAGCCGAGGTGGGACCGTCTCAGGATGCCACCTGGCGAAGGAGCGCGGGAGCCGTCGGCTTCAGCCGAGGTGGACCCCTCCTGGGTGGACACCTGGCGGAGCGGCAGAAGGTCGCTTGACTTCGGCCGAGGTGGTCCCGTCTCCGGGCGCCACCTGGCGAAGAAGCCCGGCTCGACCTCGGCCGAGGTAGGACCATCTCAGGGTGCCACATGGCGAGGGAGCATGGGAGCCGCCAGCTTCGGCCGAGGTGGACCCCTCCTGGGTAGACACCTGGCGGAGCGGCAGAAGGGCCCGGACCGAACTCGACCTCGGCCGGGGCGGAGCTGCATCTGACTCAGCCGAAAAAACTCCACGTGGCTCGAATCACGCCCAACGAAATCTGAGACATGCCACGTCATCGTTACGGCCGTAACAGCACCTACTGCTGAAATGTTGATAGCTGAGGGTGATTTGGGGGACAACTTGAGCTCTTTCCCAGAACTCAGGAGTCTTGCGGGTGAAGTTAACAGGGGTAAGAAGTCTAAACCTATGAATTTGGAGGGGTTACAGGAGGTTGGGGGGACTAGAGGAGTTAGGGAGCCTGATGGATCTTCTTTCCAGACTTGTCATCCCTCCAGGACAGGTGGTGCATCTTCTTCACGGGTGACTACTAGTGCAAAGGTGGAATGCCCTGGTAGCCAGGATCTTCTGACTTGCCTCTCGGAGGGCTATGTTGGTGTTAAAGATGGTGTCTTGGGGCATGAGGTGGTAGAAGAAAAGTTGGAGATGGCCTTGTTTGCTACTTGGGAGACTACAACAGGGGAGGATATGGGAGATGTCAGCTTGGGGGATGCTGAATCGGGGAAGGGCATCACCAAACTTGGATAATATTTGTTGTAATGAGAGTCCTTGTGTAGAATGTTCGAGGGGCGGGAAACCCTCCTTTCATTTTTCTTTTGGTAGATTGGGATAGTTGTACCATTTTGAATTATGTATACTTCTCGAGACTAGACTTTATGAACCTAGTTTGGATCATTCCGATAGCATTTCTCGGGTGATTGGGATTTTTATGCTGTCGATTCCTAGGGGTTGTCGGGTGGTATTATTGTGGCTTGGAAACAGGAGGCAACTAAAGTTGATGTTTTTCATCATTGCTCTTAGCATGTGGCTATTGTTGTTTCTAAACTTAATGGGCCAACGTGGTTGTTATATGGGGTTTATGCTAGTACTGATTACAGGAAAAGGAGAATATTATGACAAGAGGTTTCAACATTGATTGATTAGAGCACTCCAACTATGGTTGCCGGGGATTTCAATTATATTGTAAGAGCTGAGAATAAGAAATGTGGTAGACCTTTTATTGATGATACTACTTCTAGAGAATTTGGCCATTTCTTGTAATCCAATGGGATAGATTTAGGGTTTGTAGGCCCCCGCTTTACCTCGTGCAATAATCGATCTGGAGGAGCTAGGATGTGGGAGAGAATTGATAAAGTCTTTGCTACTCCTAACCGCTTCAACTGTGCCTTGAGTACCTGGTATGGCATCTTGCCAGAATTGCCTCTGACCATTGCCTGGTCTTCCTTACTGCTACTGCTTCGTTCCCTTGTCATGCTCCGTTCGGGTTTGAGAAGTTATGGTTGGCTTATCTCAAATCTTGAAAGATTGTGAGGGAGGTTTAGAGGATGCCTATCCGTGGTGATGCAAGATACCAAATTTCTCGCAGGTTGGAGTTAGCCAAATATCATTTCCTTTGGTGGAATAGGGTGGAGGTGGAAAATATTTTCTCTGGATTGGAATTTGTGGAGAGGACTATTAATGTCCTTCGAGAGAAGGAGGAGAGGGAAGGGGGATTAGCGGAAATCGATATGGTAGCACTTTGGAGCCAACTATCTATACATCATGCTCTTCTAAGTCAAGTGGAGGTTATCTGGAGGCAAAAATCTAGAGTGCAGTGGTTAAGAGAAGGGGATAGGAACACACGTTCCTTTTACCAGGCCACTATTGTTCATAGGCATAGAAACCATATCAGAGCATTATGGTCTTCCGAGGGGCATTAGATAGAGGATGATGATAATATCAGGCAAGAGATTACTCTGTTCTTTACTTCTAGGTGGATTGAGTCCACTGGGGTTCTTCTCTCCTTTAACTCTCCTCCTCCTGTGGATTTGGTTTCTTCTCAGGAAAATCACAATCTTCTCAATTCGGTTTCAAAGGAGGAGGTTCGGACTGTCCTTTGGTCTTTGGTTGAAGATAAAGCTCTTAGTCCTGATTGGTTTTCTCTTATATTTTTCAAGAGATATTGGTGCATTATTCGTCATGATGTTGTTTCTGCTGTGTAGAAATTTTTTATTTCTAATCAGATGCCTGATTGTTAGAAGTAGATTTTTGTTACTCTTATTCCGAAATGTTCTGATGCCTATAAGCCAAGCCACTTTAGGCTCATCAGTTTGTGTAATACTCCTTATAAACTGTGTACCAAATTGTTGGCCAACAGGATGAAGCTTATTCTTCCGTATCTCATTTATCCTGAGCTGGGTGTTTTTGTAGGGGGTTGGTATATTTTTGACAACGTTCTTATAGTGTAGGAGTTTATGTATAATCTCCAAAAAGCACATGTCTGATGCAGTCTAATGACTATCAAGCTCGATATGGAGAGGGTTTATGATCGTATGCATTGCAGGTTTCTAGAGAAAGCTTTGGAAGATTTTGGTTTTTATCGCTGTTGGATTTTTGGGATTATGGCTTGTATTGTCAGACCTTCTTTTGCCATCCTTATCAATGGCACTCCTTTGGAGTTCTTCAATTCAAATATCGACCTTCATCAAGGTTGTCCCCTCTTCCCATACCTATTTATTATTTATACTGACTCTTTATCACGAGCATTGCAGACAGCGGCACGAGAGTCGGCCCTCCAGCCATACATCCCTTCTCCTGGTGCTCTCCAGATCTCACATCTCTTGTTTGCATATGATTGCTTGCTTTTGGGCGAGGCCTCAATTGCCTACATGCAATGTTTCAGGAGGGTGGTCGAGGGCTACTGTTTGTCTTCGGGGTGGAGAGTTAATCTTCTTAAATTTGAGATTCACTTTAGTCCAAAGACTCCTATCCACCTTCGGTACTTGATTCGAGATATCTTTGGGATTGCTGAGCATGAGGGTGCACTTCGGTATTTGGGGGTTCCCATTTCAGGAGGTAGACTCCATAAGGTGAAGTGTGCTCAGGTGGTGCAGGTGGTTCAGGAGAGGGTAGAGGGCTGGCAGGGTAGAACCCTATCTTCCATGGTAGGATTACTTTGATCAGATCAGTCCTCACTTCTCTTCCAGTGTATATACTTTCTAATACTGTTATCCCCAAGCCTGTGATTCTCAAGGTGGAGCAAATCATTCGTACTTTCTTGTGGGGTTCTGCCTATGCTGGTCGGGGAGTTCACCTTCTGAGATAGCATGTTGTTTGTCAACCTATTTAGGAGGGGGGCCTTGGTATTCTCTTGCTTGTAGCAAGGTGGGAGGCTCTGTTGGTGAGACATGTTGTCAGACTCTTGTTAGGTCCGGATAGCATGTGGACCTCTATGATGAAGGCTAGATATGGACCCTCCTGCTTTCTTTGAGGGAGGTTTTCAGGCAGGATAGCATTGTTCTGCTATCTAGAGGGAGATGGCGGCTAGGACCTCGAATGTACTTCTTCAAACAAGATGGGTTGTGGGGGATGGCAAGTTGATCAACTTTATGATTGACTCATAGATTTCGGATGTTTCTTTGGCCCGATGGCCAACTTTCATCTCGCTGGATAATCCTGACACCATGTCTATCACTGATCTTTTCATCCTAGATGGTACTCAGTGAAATCCATTGATGGTCACTCGAACTTTTGGAGATATTCTGGATCAGAGGGTCTTATCTATTGTGTTGCCTGTTTATCCTTGCGATGATGTTAGAGTTTGGAGGTTCTCTACTCTTCCTAGAGTTTCTTTGTCAGATTTGTACCCTAGTTTTTGCTAAAAGTCACAGACGAGTCTTGACATTGGATGAATCTGGTCGCTTGGGGTACACCCTGGAGTGAGCTTATTTTTGCGGAAAGTTGCCTGGCATCGTCTTCCGATGAGATCTTTTATTATCATGAGAGGACTTCATTTGCCCCCCACCTGCTTAGCTTGTGGGACTGATGGTGAGTCTCTTGTGCATGTTCTGTTCCTTTGCCCGAGGACATGGCAGGTTTGGCGGATGGCTAGTTTTGATGAGCTATTTATGCATGCTGTGGATTTGGTAGACACTTTCCTGGAGCTGCTCCGATCGAGTATTATTCATCCTTCTTCTATCTTCCTAGCTTATAATGCTTACCATATCTTGCTCACCCGAAATATTATCATCTTTAGTTCATCTAGATGCCTGACCAGGGTTATTGTTGAAAGAGCTCAGGCCCATGTGGAGGAGAATCAGATGTTGACTGCGGTGACCATGAAGACCGGGGGTTCCGATTTGACTCTTCGAGCACCCCGTCGGGTCTTTATTTCTTGGAAGCCCCCTCCTCCGAGGTTCTTCATGATCAATTTTGATGAAAGTGTCAGGGATAGACAGGGAGGTGCTACCTTTGTCATCCATGACTCTGGATTCGGTATTGTTGTTGCTGGGGGATGCCATCTCCTTAACTCGACGGTCTCGGTGGCGGAGCTACGAGGTTCTTGGGTTGGCATTATTTATGTCCAGAGGATTTTATAGTTGGACCTGGTCATCATCGAAGGTGATTCGGCTACCGTAATCTCTTAGATTTGGAAGGCTATGAGGTCGAGGCCCTCACACCCTCTTATCTATGATATTGCTCTTCTTTTATAGGGTCGCTCGGCAATTATTATGAGACATATATATCGGGAAGCTAATGGAAGCTAATTCTGCAGCAGATTGGGTGGCTTCCTATGTTGCCAATCACTCTAATGAAGTGTTGTGGACTCACTTGATGGAAGCCCCTATACCTTTCCGTGATATTGTCCTTTCTGATTTTCTTAGATGTATTCACTCTATAATAGTAGGTTGAATGCTCCGCTTTATCAAAAAAAAGTACCTGACAGGAGTGCACAGTGCCCTGATGGCACCGATCATTCCACATTAACATTGTTTAATTAGGAAGTCTCACTTGTAGGAGCAGAGAAGATGGTTAGGTCAATCAGGGGCTTGACCCCATGAACCTGCGAACCAAGGATTTTTACTTAAGAAAATATGTGGAAGATTGAAATATCTTGAGAGTGTTGAGACTTGAAGCTTGGTAGCAAAAGATGCGATCAGCAAGACTGAAAGTAAACTAATTTATTTTCCTTTTGCATAAGGTCCAATTAGTTTTGCAAACAAGATCAGCTCCATTTATTATCAAGCAAGGTTATGTGCTGCACTTTACCTATATTTTTTTGTGTCGAGGAATAATTGTACCACATCAAATAGATTAAGAATTCTTGCAATGCTTGCATACTCTTGAGCCTATCTATTTAAATATTCCGATTTTTAGATAGAATCTTAACATGATCTTAAAGCCTACTGATAGAGTTTGCCATTGCATTAGTTGGCACATCAAGTATTGCTATCGAAGAAATGAAACCTTTTTCATAGAAGCCAATTATGTCTATGGTTAATTTTAATATTAAAAGCTCTATCTAAAATATTTATTTTTTATTTTAAAATCTATATTAAAATATTTAATCAACATTTAATGTAGAGATTCTTGATAATTTTTTATTCATGTCTTTTCCATTGATTAAGAAAAGCCTTTCCTAGAAGGTAATGAAACTTGTAGCCGATAACATTCATGTCATATGTTTATAAAAGTATGGCATGCTAAAATCTACAAGAAAATATGTCCATACAATCTACACTCTAGGAGTAAGTAAATTAACTAAACCTCAATCCCAGAAAACTAGACTTTGAAGAGAGAAAGAGAGAGAGAGAGAGAGAGAGAGAGAGAGTTACCCATGGCATATAAAACCAGTAGAGCAAGAACCTAGTAGCTTATACAATTCCTAAATCATAAGCAGAAAACATGCGAACATAGGATTTAAAATTAAACCATTTCCGGTTTAGAATTTATCTGGGTACCCATTATTTGAACCCAATTATATATTATAAATTTTTATAATATATATTTATTTATTTATTTAATAGGTAGATGAGAGGATTTGATCTTCAGATCCTTGGATTACCTGACAATAAGGCATGATTTGGTTCTATTTATGTATTAATTGATAATTGCTTGATAGACATATAAAAATTTTGAAATTCAAGACATTAGATAAGTTAAGATTTTTAAAAGAAATGAATAGAACCAACACAAGGTCTAATAAAGATCCATCGGTAGTGAAGATAGAGGGGTTATGTGAAAGAGGAGCAAGTCATGTAACAAAGAGCTAGCCATTATTGCTAGTATGATTCTAGGCACCTCCATCAAATAACAATAAGTGAGACCCATATCTAAGGTAGTGGGCGAAGATAAATACTAATACAAAACCCTTGCCATCGTCCAAGCTTCCCTATTCGGTTGCTACTCCTAGCCACCCACCGCCCGGTTAATACTTCCAAGGATGAAAAAAAACATAAGAAAAATCCAAAAAAAATAGGAAAAAATCAACGAAAATAAAAGAAAGATCGAAAAAAATTAAGGTATAACCTTTTCCCACTCATTATTCGATTCTCTATTTTGGAGATATGTGATAAAAAGAGCACTTAAGAGAGATTGGAGAGGTTTTTTATCTTTGGATTATTTTTTTTTTCGAGTTGGGGCCGTGTGTGTTGGTTCTCGAGGTTTTGAAAGCTCGATCATTGATATTATTTAGGTTCTATTCTTTTATAATAAAAAAATATACTTAAAATTTTTATTTTTCTAATTAAATATTTTATAGATAAAATTCATATAAAAATTTTATTATATATCTTATATATATATATATATATATATATATATATATATATTTTAAAATGATAAAATCATATTTCTTTGCATTATTATTTTTTGATAAATTATTAAAATTTATTCATATTTTTTATGATATCCTTTATATTAGTGAGCAATTGAATTATATTTTAAAAATAAAATTAAATATTTACTTTATTAATAATAGAAAAATGATTTAGTTATGATAATTTATTTTATTTTATAAATAAATACTACTAGAAAAATAATTTATTGATCTTACAAAATGCAAGAATATCGATAAATCGATTATTAAAATATTGATCATGATATTTATTAAAAAATTAAGTTAGGATTTTTTTAACGGAAGGATTCTTTTTGGCTACAAAATTTTCAATTTACGGTTCTAATATATGAATATAAGTGAAAATTAATCAGGCGAGTTCGGTACTCGGCTGGTATAATGGGGTGGGTTTGAAATTTTTTTGGGGTAATTTCTTAATTAAATTTGATACGGTACAAATTTGAAACAGATTCGGATGCGGGTTAAGGCAAATATTGCGGGTACCCTATCCGTCGCCATCCCTATTTCGGTCGCCTTTTACCTCCTGAGCCTTGAGGGACTTCCAGTGTGAACCGAGTAGTTTGCCTCAAGAAAACCCCTCCAACCCTCCAAGAATCCTGGAAAAGGGGATAATCGAAACCCGAACAGAGCTAGAACGAGGAGATGGCTACGGAAAGTGCGGTAATGGCGGTCATCAGGGCTTCCCGCCCGTCCTTCCGTAACCCCCACGACAAGGTCGCCTTCGCCGTCCATACCTCCTTTCTCGCCGCCGGCTTTTTCCTCACCGCCACCGGAAGGAACGCCTTATCCGATAATCCTCCGATCGGTGCGTCTCTCTTGGATCCCACATCTCTCGAAGCTTGACTCTTGAACCAGAAAATCGTGTTTTTCTTTTTTTTAAAAAAAATTGGGAAATTGGAAAACACGTTCCTTTGAACCCGTTCATCTTAACTAGAATCTTGAACGAAAAGGATTGATTTTTTTTTTTTTTATGGATAAATTTTAGGCGGGGAAGAGGTGGGGATCGAGGGGTGGAACGAGCTGGAGGACAGCTATGGTTTCTTGTACTCCAAGACCGAGAAGGGCCAGAAAAAGAATATCTTGGTGAGATGCCTGGTGATCGGAGATATCCTTGCGATTGATGCCTTGAATCTTGGGGGAGAGCAGAAGGAACCATTTAACCTCCAAATCAAGTGTTGTTCTTTTTTAAGATTTTCAACTCTTAACGATTATAACTCGTTTGGTTTCTGTGTTGGATCGTTAATTTTGTTTGGTTGCAACATATTTGAAGGGTAAATGATTACTTGTCTGATGATGGGAATCGGACGAGTAATTATGGGGAGTCGTACAAGGATTTGAACGGCCTCGTCAAGAACTTGAATTCCGGTATCCTGGCCAAATTGGAACCCAAGTTTGGGAGCAGGTTTGTGAATTAAATTGCCTCTGTACAATTCTTTTCTACTCTCGCCCATGTTTGTGATACTTTCTCATTTCGGAGTAGGTTTCATTTGTTAGCTAGCTGGTGATAATGCAATCCTCATGAATAACCACTAATCAGAATTGCAGCCCAAAAGGATCCTTTGTTTCTTTAGTTATGTGCTGGTAAAATCCAAATTTTAGCATGAAATTTAAAACAGTTAAAGGATTGAATTATTCACAGAGAAAATATATTGTTGAACAAAAATAAACAAAATTATGCAATTAAAACGGAAGCGCTAACAAATCTAATAGTTAAAACTAAAAGTTGAAAAAGTAAATAAAGTTTTGGTTAAATAAGCTAATATCAAACTTCTTAGGAAAAGTCAAAATTATATATAAATTGAGATATGGAACAATAAAAATAATTGATTAGTGTAATAATTATGAATGTCCCAAATGCTAACCAAATCAACAAACTATTAGAGTTTATTTAGAAATAAAATAGAACAAAGATAACTTGCAAAAAAAAATCTTTTTCCTATTCAACCTGATTGAATCAAACTTAATAGAGGTAATGTTTAGATACACGTCTAGATTACGATACAACTTCAAAATGGGTTGGCTACTGGATCTCATGAAACTGGATTCACATTAACTAGAGTTAAATGGACCTGATTTGATATAATGAATATTATTTAAAAATTTTAAGTTTATGTTGTAGAATAAATTTTCTGACCTAACTTTCATGCTTTGGTGAGTCATCCAAGATTCTTTCTAGATCAAACTTAAAAATAAAGCACACATGATCAAAAATCCCCAAGGGATTGGTCAAATATGTCTAATTTTAGTTTCAAAATCAGTATGGGTTGGGTCCCATGCATTAAGGAGTATTTTGTAGTTGTTAAGGAGCCACCAGCATGTACTCTCATCTCTTGCTAGGGTCCAACTTGGGTTGGTTCATTTTTTGAACTTGATCACCTAACCTTCTTATTGGGTAGGGTTAGGTTGAGAGGATTGAGGATTTTAAAATTTTTATTTTCAATTTGGAAGTAACATTTCGGTACTATTTTTTAACAGAATATTGATCTTTTTGTTTGGATACATCATGCACCACATAGGTTTAAAGCTTGCATTTAACTTAATATTGTTAATAATTTATTGCTCCCCTTTGTTGTATTAAAGCTTTTATTTAATAGGGTAATATTTTTGATAACTAATGTCTAATTGACGACAAAGCTTAGTTAAGATCACTATGTTTGTTAATAGCATACTAATGCACTGGATGATGTGACAGTCAACTTGGCTGCTTTCTCTTTGATTTTCTTCACGATTTTGCTGATTTTGGAGAGAGAAGAGCTTTGTCTTTCTTGACAATTTAATATATATAGATATATTTTTTCAAAATAAAGAGGATCAGAAAGGTTGTTGGGACTATGATTCTCATTGGGAATTTGGGATTTAGGAGGAAGATAACTTGCACTGTTACTTCTTTTGTTGGTTCAGATGTCCATCTGCATTTATAGTTAAAATATGTACATGGTCTAGGATAGATAACTGTAAAACATCTTTTTATCCTTGAGTTGCATGTATATTTCATGGACATCTTTATTCCCACTAGTGTGAAGTGTGGGCCTTAACAAATTGTGATGGATCTTGCCTTTTCTTTCTAGTGCGTATTGCTAGAATTGTTGCAGATTTTCATCTACTGTTGGTTCTATGATGCATGTTCTGTCAAATTAATAGAATTTATTGCAATTTCACTTGCAAATTTTAGAACTGTATTGAGATGTAACTCTACAACCCTGCAATACTTGCCTAACTTTAAATCTTTCACACTTTGGACAGTGGTGAAGGTTTGCATAAAAGTATTGCTGAACCTGCTATCAGAATTCCAGTTGAGCATCAACCTCAAAATTCAGGGTATGCACCAGCACTGTATTAATTCGGGTATCCATTAAACATTTTCTGCACTATGCTTGCTAGTTAATGAAATCTAGCTCTTTAAAACTTTTGAAGTTAATTTGTTGGCATATTGTTGATTACCAAGGTGTCAACTTAGACCTGGTATTATAAACAAAAGTTAGTTCAATGAAATTACTCGATTAGCAATTTGATTAAGCATGATATTCTATTTCAAATGCTTGGAGAACCTTTTTTTTTATTTGCAATGAACAGCTAAACCTTATATATATATATATATATTTTTATTTGCAATGAACAGCTAAACCTTATATATATATATATTATTTGCAATGAACGGCTAAACCTTATATATATATATAGACAGACAGATTGATAGATAGACAGACAGATATATATATATATATATATATATATATATATATATATATATATATATATATATATATATATATATATATATATTATTTGCAATGAACAGCTAAACCTTATATATATATATAGATAGCACACCGGATAAATAGACAGACAGATAGATAGACAGCACACCAGACAGATAGATAGATAGCACACTAGACAGATAGATAGACAGACAGATAGACAGATAGATAGATAGCACAACGGACAGATAGACAGACAGACTGACAGATAGATAGCACGACAGACAGATAGACAGACACACAAAAAGAAAGACAACAGATAGACAAAAAGACAGAGACAGACAGACAAACAACAAAATCTTTTGAATATTCAAAATGGACAACAAAATCTTCTCTGGACAACAAAATCTTTTGAATAACAAAATCTTCTCTGGACAACAAAATCTTCTCTGGCTTGCTCTTTGTCAGGTAACCACATCCTGCTGGATGGCTAAATTGTTAACCATGGATGAGAATATTGATAAAAGGATTGCACACCTCCAATTTGGAAACTAATTTAAGTTATAAAGCTGGCACTAACTTATTAGGAGACAAGCATTATTGATTATGTTCATGTTGCTCAAATATTATTTTTTTAATTTGGTGTTTAATGGCCAAGGTTCTCTTCCTGCTTGATATAACATGAAACAGGGCTGGTAGCATCTCTATGGCTTGCTTCAAAGGTCTTATTTCACTATTAACTGTATGCAACACAAATTTCTAATCAGGAAGCATGTTTATTGTACTTTTCACTGCATGTTGATATCCATCCTGTGCATCTCTTTATCAAGACCATCTCTAGCTGATGCTAGATCACCTTATTCATTGCCTAACATTCCAATCCATACAACATGGGGGGGCAGTCTAATGATCAAGGTTGTCAGACTGGCTGTGCTGGCCTTAGGCTGTGAAACCTTTAGCATTCACAG
This sequence comes from Areca catechu, assembly GCA_021397845.1. Classification (NCBI taxonomy): domain Eukaryota; kingdom Viridiplantae; phylum Streptophyta; class Magnoliopsida; order Arecales; family Arecaceae; genus Areca; species Areca catechu. Next base: position 54,004,127 of record CM038039.1, on the reverse strand, counting down.
TTTGCACATCCTTATTTTGATATGCTTTACTCTCTGTTTATTGTCTAACATTAAATCTGTACCATGGAGAGCTAGATACTGAGGGATGATTTTATCTGTCTAGGAGGTCCTTGACAGTAACCTCTCAAAGGCCTAGGTAGGATGCTAAATTAAAAATTTACCTGTTAATTTATTAAATCTATGTGCAGATATTGCAACTTAAAACTCACTTCTAGATAGATTTAAATACTTACAAACATATATCGAGTTTTTGGAAAATTTGTCGGAGACAAGGTCACCAACTATTTAAGTTATATTCTCCAGAGACTGCAGGAAACATATCTATCAATAAAGGAGAATATATTTGTAGATTCTGGAAAACTACAAACAATACCTAAATATATGAATTAACAGTCCTGTCAGTTTTGGGAATACATACAAATGTGAAAACTAGGGCATGGAGTAGTTATTAAGTACTAGACACCTTCCTAGATATTTAGCCTGGGCGGTCAAGTGGTTGCCTTGCCTTAGACAACACACTAATCTTTATCTAGGACTTTCTCATTGTGGTTGTTCTTGGATGGAAAAAAAGGCATTAAACCTAATTCATGTTCATCATGGTAGTCTTTATTCTTTCAAAAGAAATGTGTGGTTCTTGGTGTATCACAAGAAATTATTCAAAACAGAAGAATCATAGATTGGAGGAAAGGGGTGCCTTGAATTGGTTATGATGGAGCGTGCAAGGAGAAGAAGAAGGAGGCAGAGAGCTTTTTTTTCTTGGAAATACTTGGGTTTTGGCGAACTTAACAACAAACTGCAAAACACAATTAAGTAAAGTAGTTTGTAATGCTGGTTTGCTTGCAAATACAATTGTCTGATGATGCGTTAATTGTTTGTGTCGCATCTTCAATTTGCACCTGGTTTCATCCTATACAGGATATCATCCACTTATTTTGTCGATTCATTTTTTTAAAAGTAATTTGTCCTTTTCTGTCGGTTAGTCTAACACATGCATTGACCTATCTGATGTTTGAATAACTTTTAGATTCTCACTCGTCTATTTCTTTTTGTTCATTTGTTTTTGTGCATAGTATTGTATATCCTCCTGTTCCACTGTTTGAATACAATGATGCTTTTCCTGGGCCCAGCAGTGGCTTCTATCCTGAGAGGTTTTTTTCTCCCCAGTCCCACCATGACCATTTTCTAATCTTGTAAATTGGCTTTGGATATTTAGTCATCATTTTGTGCCTTCTCCCAGGTCCTCTGGTATTGGTGGTGACATGCTTGTAGGTATGTTAGCCAAATTTTTTAAAAGGCCATTTATCAATAGGCTTTTTTTGCAATGTTGCTTAGCCTTTGCTCTAATGATGCAGGGCCAAATGATCCACGCTGGTTTGGTTCTGGTGAATTTCCTGGTTCTCTTGGTGGACTTCCGTGAGTACACTGCTTTCCCTATCAAAAGAACACAAACGTTTCTTACTTTCATTTCTCTGCTCATTGAACTAAAACTCTATTCATATACAATTAAAACAGCGGTGTGCCACCAGGTGCTCGCTTTGATCCATATGGTCCTCCTGGTGTCCCAGGTTTCGAGCCTGGTCGTTTTGCAAGGTACAATTGTAGCCTGTCTATAATTAGATTCTCTAGCTAGTTATTGATGTTCTTACTTTAACTTGCATATATCAAGTCTAGGAAAAACAGTAGTGTAATTACTTGTTGGACTGCAAAAGCTAGGGGTTGTTGATATGCTTATAGTTGAAATCATTGTTGAAGAAACAAGCACCTTATTCCTCAAATTCTAAAAAGAAAGCATCATGCATTTCAGAATAAAGACAAAAGCTCTCAATTGCAAGATTTTTAAAAAAGCCTTCAAAGTGGCATGATAATCCATTTCTTCTCCTGAAGCTCTTTAGTTATCAGAAGTTATTATTCATGGTTTCACAAAGTTGCCCTGGTTGAACCAGTGGCTGGAGCTTCGATTCAACTGTTGAGGTCTTCAGATGAAATACCCATTCTCACTTGTGAAAGAGAGCCGGTATCCATTCAGGAGGTGCTCATCTAATTGGGCCATAAGGATATCTAGGTTTATCAAGTTGTTTAATTTGGTTGTTGCAAAATCCCAACATCATGTGACTAAATGTTGGTTGTGCTGCTATCGTTGGTGTGATTTATACCTCGTGTGCTCATTTTCTAATGGTGTATTTTTACAGGAGACCGCGGCAGCCTCGGAGTGGTGCTCATCCAGATGTTCAATTTTTCCCAAGAGATCCTGATTATATATAGGCACATGATGGAGCATCAGATCCTTTCATGCACTGAAGTTTTGATCTTCTCAGAACATACCCTAACAGTTGTGTGTAGTTTATAAATATAATCGGCATTTGATAGATAAATTAATGGCTTGTAACTTGATGTTCATACTAGCTACTGTTTTGGTTTGACTTTTCATGGGTAGTTTGTAGATGAAATAGATGTTTGAGCGATCTGGTCAAGAACTGTAACCTGATGTGCGTATGAGCTCTCTTTTTTTCTTGTTTTTTAAATGAATTCCTCCTAGGAGTTCGTTAAATGTTCTCAAAGTGAATCTTTTATCCATTTTATTATTATTATTATTATTGTCTTGCTGCAATCCTTGAGTCAATGACTGATATACATGCTTATAATTTTCAATGACTAAGAGATAGGAGACTATCAGCACCAAGCTTTCTGCTTTATTCTCTTTTGGCTCTCATCCAGTCTTGTAGCACCATAGTCTCAAGGCACCCGTTTTCCATTGTTTTATATTCACAGCTATATCACACTTTCTGTCTTCTATGTTCTTCTGTTACAGGTTCTTATGCTGCATGATCGATCACTCCCAGTTCAGCCCAGCAGATCCTGCAGTATTAATGTCTCTTACATCTGATCAGGAGGTTTCTTGGCTTCTGGAAATAGCCCTGTTACTCTTATGTTAAAAAAAGATTATCAATAATTTTAAAAAAGTTTCATAGTATTATTCTATTTAATAAAACTTTTTGAATGATAACTCAAATTATTTTTTTTAAATAATTTAAATAATTTTATGAAATAACTATTCAGATTATCATCTTTTTAATAATCTTATAATTAAAATTTTAAATTAAACGATCCTTTCAAAATATCTTATATAAACCGTCCAAACTATCTATTCTTAATATCTTATATAAACCGTCCAAACTATCTATTCTTCTCTCTCACCCAACAAATTCTAACTGCAAGAAACTCCTTCCACTGATCATTCTTGCTACCATTTTAATTTTTTTTATATTTATTTTTCTTTTTGATGATTAACATTATTTTATATAATGATATAAATTATATAATTAATATTTTTCTATAAGTTCATAAATTTTTAATAAATTTTATTTTAAAATATTTTAAAATTTTGGCTTATATTATCATTAATCTGATTACCATATTAAATAGATTAATCAAAATTTTTAATTATTTTATAGTAATATTATCAATGTATACCAAACATAATAAACAATATTACTCATTATTTACATTATTGGCAATTCAGGATTGTCTTACAATACGATCAAATACAATCTTAGAAATATCATGTCTTAAAATCAAGCACTAGTTGTGTAATACAGAGTGCACCCATTTAATACATATGCCTTGCAGTCCTCTTAGGAGGAATGCTGAAAGGTCGAGGAAAATAACTTCCAATAGCTCAACTCGAAAATAGAAGCGTGGAAACATTTATGGAACCAGATGGCAGAAGGAGATGATACCCAAGACAAGCTTTTGACGCAAACGTGTAAACACCCCTACCTAACAGTAGGAGCCTATAAACACCCCCGTCCTATCCATCCAAGTAATTTCTTTCCGGTGCATTGCTAGGGCAGGAAAGCCCCTCCGGACATATTACCTGGCCCTTGCGTGGGCATCTTCCCTTGAGTCATGATTTGAGACCTGCTGTGGCCAGGGACGAATGCCTGAGCCATTCCCGAGCCAACCATCTGCTGCTGAGACTGACCCAATCCCGATCCAACCATCTGCTGTCCCAACCCGACCATCTGCTGCCCTGGCTGGCCCATTCCCGATCCGACCATCTGCTGCTGCGGCTGGCCCATTCCAGACCCGACCATCTGCTGTTGCGATGGCTGCGGCTGCTGCTGTAGCTGCTGCGCTTGCAGATGCTGATGTGGATGCGCCTGTTGTTGAAGCTGCTGCTGTTGAAGCTGTTGCTGTTGCAACTGCTGCTGCTGGAGATGCTGATGCGATTGTGCTTGTGGCTGAAGTTGCTGCTGTTGCATCAGCAGCTGCTGCTGCTGCTGCTGACTAGACACTTGTGGTTTGAACACAACCATATCCTGGATCAAGGAAAGTCTGGATTAGTCGCAAAAATAACATGACCCAAATTGAAATAACCCTCACCGACTCTGTTGACATACCCCAGGAAACAGCATTCCGATCAGGCGGCCAGCTTTGTCTGAGACTGACAGAAGCAAGGTTTGTGAAGGCAGTTGGATGACCGCGCACTGAAAAATAATATTTACGCTGCATCAAGCACTGCTCATACCACACTTATCTAATTGCTGCTTAAACATAACTGAATTCACACCTTGGTAAAAGGATTCAACGAATTATTAAGGTGACAAATAACATTAAATTACCAAAGCCCATGTAAATGTCAGACAGGTCATAGTTTACTTGGTACAAACATCGCAGTTGGATTATGACTCTATCACATATATTTAAGAAGAATTACTAGAGTTGTGGACCCTAAGATCAAATTCTATCATCCCAATTAGCATGCTGTTCATATTTCATGGTCAAAGAAAAATATTAGCTTATGAAATTCAACTAAGATTTGTGAAAATAGTGAGACTTGTTTTTACCGCACCTGATGGAGGTTAGGTATCCATTATTCTCATTGATATGGATCACTAAATGACGTGGAACAAAAAACTGATGGGTAAGTACCAGTACCCTACCGTTCTGCAAAGGATACCTTAATTCACATTAACAGCAATCAACTGCACTCCTATAGATTTTATATGTAGTGTAATACTTAGTACCAGATAATTAACAAATGCTGTAATTCAAATTTTAAAAAACAAAACACACTCTGCAAAAATTTCTATGTATGTCCTTAGAAATTCACTCTTTCTTGTTCTACTAGTGTGAATGAGCCATTTCTTTGAATGATTCTAGGTTCACTTCCATTGCTGTCCACTTTTTCTTCCACCATAGCAAAGGTCTGTTGTTCATATCTTTCCAGAGTTTGGGACCACCCCTTTCTTTCTTCTTCTTAAGTTTTTGTCTCTCATTATATTTGTACAAGCCTTTTTTTGCCTTCCTCATCTCTAAGCACTTCCCCTCTCCATTATGGTAGTTATTCATGCAACAAATTTCACCTCGAGTATATAATCCGTAGAGTGAGACCTCGGGCCACCATTTGGTATCAAAGTTATCCAAGGAACGAGGTTGATAAATATGGTAGCCTAAACTTCCTTTTCTGCAGTTTTTTCCTCTTCAATTGATGTTTAATACCAGCCTGATCTAAGATATCTTTCTGGTTAAATGTTCATCTATAAGATATACATAGTAGTTCATGTTGCACTGAAGTCCATCTCTTTAACTGTCTTCCAATCAAGTCAATGGTGCTGTATATACATATATTACGTGATGTTTCATGGTAGCATTTTTTATTTATCAATTACGGTCCTAGTGTGAGCATCACTTAATTAGTTTATGTACATCAATTTTTACAGATGCACGTGTAAAGGCCATCATAAATTATCAGGAACCACCTCAAAGAATGTAGTAATCATCAATGTTCTATTTGGGGAGATTTTATTGCAGATCTTAGAAAAAAAGAATATTGATAATTATCATATGCTAATTATAAAGTTTTGACTATTTAGGCACATTGTTATGTAGAATGATTATCATATGCCTAAACATTATGACAATAGACCCAGTACATGCAAGGAACCAAGCGGAACTTGAGTTGTAGGGATGCAATCCAACTTGAAGTAGTTGTTCATAATTAACCATCATCTCTGGCCTCTTAATCCATTCCTTAATATGTTTGTTTCATCACAAATTGTCTGCTGTTGAGGATGTTCCATTAGTCATCCATTCTGGTGCTTTAGATCATATAATTGGGACCATAATGTTTCCATTCATGAATCACTTTTTTTCAATTTGTGATTCTGCTCATTCCTCCACAATTGAAACTGCTCAGCAGTGTTCTACTTCAGCCTTTCTCTTGACACTGTTTATCCTTAATTTGTCCATGCATCTTCTTCCATCCTTGAATAAACTGGTTATTGAGCAACTGAGTTAACTTTTCCATAATTTTATGTTTCCAATAGCACAAGACCGAGAACATTATTTTAGGAAATAAGGATGAAAATGTTCAAAATTTTTAGATGTTTCAAAACTTTGTTTTTCAGATATCTTTATCCATTGAACCATTGTTGTTTTGGACACCCATCTTCACCACGAGCTACAGTAACTTTACTGGGAGGAAGAACGCTTATGGAGGCACCATTTATAACAGTTCACTCTGATATTTAAGGACAGCCAAATATAGCTAGAGGGGTCTAACTACTATGTCATACTAATTTCTTTAGAAGTTGAAATGGTGCATAAACTTTTCACAAATTGGCATGGCTGTATCTTACCAAGGACCAATCCAAGTTTTCAACGTGTTACAATTTTCATGCTGAAATTAAAGCTTTTGACAGTTATATCTTGAGATTCAAAAGAAAATCTCATAAGGTTTTATATATACACTCTAAATTTTGAGACTGATTTGAGATTAATAATATTTATCAAACCTCATCTAATCACACCCTTGACAACATGGACTTGCCAAGAAAGCATCTTCAACCAGTGGAAGTGCTGAAGACACTTTTGTGAGCATGGATGTAAGAAAATCACACATCTTTTATTAAAAAGGTCCTCTAGTATCAATGGATCATGAAACTTATAAACTCATTTCAAAAACATCTTTTATTCACTCGCTCACAAGGTTTTCTTTTGGTATATATTTTTCTCATAGATTAGAGTTACAGGAGGAAAAGTTGGACGTTTTGTTTTTTTGTGCAGTGTTTATTAGACGTTCAGACAACAATAGATACAAGTTTCAGAGCCCTAACTTTGGGATTAATTTGACAGGTGCTCATATCACCTTTTTTTCTGTTTGTTCTATTCTTTTCAGCTCAAGATGAATGAGTTTGAGAGAATCTCCTGAATATGACAAGGAGAAATTTTGTTCTGTCATATACACATCTTGCTAGTTGATATGGAGTCCTCTTAAACCATGAAACCTAGTAAGTCAGCAGTAGACCAATGCAAGAATTTTGGAGGACTTGGGCTGGGATTTTGGCCGTAGGGCCAGGCCAGGTCTAAGTTTTTAGGCCCAATTTAAAATTGGACTGAGCTCAAGCTTGTCAGTTTTTTAGCCTGACCGAACATATATATCTTTATAATATATAATAATATTTAAAGATTACAAGTTATATCTTATATATTATATTATTTTTTATTTGAAATTTTCAAATAAGGGAATGATCAAAATTTTTTTGGGCATGTAATCTAAAGAGTGGGGAGAAATCCTAACCCTTCCTCACCTCTCCTCTCATCATTGCATTAGCCCCACAACCCTTGGTCCTTGACCGTTGACAGTGGCCACCCTCCTTGACGGATACGTCACCTCCCTCTCCCTCCTTTCGCAACCATCACTAGTTGGCACTTCATTTTCATCCTCTCTCTCTACCACCCACTCCGCACTCTCTCTCTCTCTCTCTTCACCTGATATCGGCAAAATAAAAAATTCAGGGATTAAGGGAAGTCGGCAATGGTATTGCTGAGTCATCCCATATCTCCCCAAAAAAAAGAAAATGAAACAGGGGCTTCCCCACCTCTTTTGACTGGATGTCTCTGAGCCTCCAAAGGAGTGTACCGAACTGGGCCACGGGACAACGGGTCCAGGCCCTGTACTGGCACAGCAAACCTTGGGCTGAGTTATCTACAGGGTGCTTAAATATGATGTACTTCACATAATGATAATGCCATCTATCGATATGTCAGTCCAATGCTAATTGCCAGCTTTTCTAGTGCATTGAAGTTCACCTATAAAATACAAAACATTTGTGGGTGAAAAACTGATGAGGAAAAGTAAGAAAAAACATAGTTGTTTGATCTAGTGTCAAAGCTGAGTACCAACTACCAATCTACAATTCATATACCAGCTCAACTCATCTCAATATCAGCATTATAGGTACCGATAAAGTCTGTGACTAGAAGCCCATGAAGTTGCACTTCGATGTTACAGTTATTGTATACAAAGCTCATTATATATTATATAATGAAAGAATAGAAGACACTAAACAGTAAAAGGTTAACTACAGGGAGAAAACCACCACATGCATCAAGCCTATGGACCAAATGGCAGATATGTCCACAGGTTTTTAAGGAAAGCAAAAGAGAACAATTTCACAAGCAATGCTATAAGAAGTAGTAAGCGCTAGCTTAGCGAGTAGCCTTATTAACCTAACCATGTCTTTTAACAGCTTTTATGATGAATAGGCAGCTGTTGAGTGGATAGGTGCACTTTGAGCACTAAATAATAAAAATTGGAGACAGACATCAGTGAAACAAATGAAATTGGGCTTACTGCTGATGACGCAGATCAAAAGGGGAATCTGATCATTTATCTTTTGGAAAAATATAAGCCTAATTTCATGAGCAAGAGACTAAAGGGGTTCAGACTCTGGACAGACTAAAGTACAGCCAAGAATCTAAATTCCTCATATTCCTATATATTCTTCCTTCTACACTTTTATTAGTCACAATCTCTTTTGGCTTAATGTTCATTTCATATTTTATTTCATCTCCAGATCTTTTCCCTTTTCAAGAAAGTCATTCATGCATTTATCCATGCATCAGGTTTTCCAGAAAACAGATATCTAGTATAAATTAGCAAACATCTCACCATCGGAATGTTTCAAGCTTAATACAGTCAATCTCACCACATTGCTAAGTCTTCAATACCTGTCCACTCCATAGTATTGTGTGTCATGTATAAATGCATGCATGCATGTATATATGTCAACTGCAGATTATATCATGTGACTAATTTAAAAAATCCTTCTTAAAAAGTACCGACTAAAAGAGAGATATTTCCAAGTCTCAAAATTTATGCCACTAGCGCGCAGTTAAGATATCTCACTTTGATGGTTTGAATGGACTATGAAGCAGCAGGCTCTTTTTCTTTACATCATAGATCGGTAATGAAAAAAAAGCCTAGTTAAACCACCATGGTAATTTGAATTCTTATACGTAGCATCATTGGCTTCCTTATCAACAATTTTACTGCCTAAAATTGCCGGAAATTAGAACTTCATGATGGAAATCACCACAAATATTCTAATTAGCTCATGAAAGGTGTCCAAGAAAAAAATGCAGTGCAAAAACCTATAGACTGTAAATCCAATAAAAACAAGAGAAAAATAAGCACCATGGATGAGATGACTCACAAGCTTTTTTTCTTGTAGTTGTCCAAGGAATCCATGCTGGTTTAGTGTCCGGAATACCAGAAAGTCTGCTTTGCCAACATATTGCCTGAATTGAACAAGAAATGAAATATTACAGTCCATCTGTTTGACATGCATGCAGAAAGATGAACAATCCACATGTCATTATGGATAATAAAACACAGATAGAAGGTTCGGGCATGACTTGTTATTCATATGCTCTTGGGCTATGAGACGAACAATTTGCATTGTTTGTGGCCAATCAGCTGCTAGCCTGAAATTATAACAAGGCAGATCACCAGTAACATGCTATAGTGTAGATCATTCACAGCATATAATAATAACTGTAAAAATTTTGAAACGTAAAAGCACTGGGTAGTTGTTCTGTCACAAGAAAGGTTGCATCTTCCTATTAAACAGAACAGGGAAACAATGTGTAGTTGTCTAATTGTTTTCTCAAGATAAGATGACACCATTTTTTTCCTTTCCATTAAAGAGAGATATACCATTTTTTCCACATGGAGACAATTAAAAGAAGACAGTTCAAGAAAACATAATAAACTTACGTTTCTGATGCTGAAGAACTCCTGTAACCCTGTCACATAAACAGATTTTTTTCATAGTTATGATTCAGTTTATTGAATATATAAAGTTCGCATATTTTGCAAGAGAGAGAAAAGTCAGAAGTTGATACTGGCATTATGGATAATGTTAACAGATAGCATTTTATTTCTAGAAAGGAATCAATGGTTGCAGGTAGCAAGAAATAATTTTCTAAACTTTTACTTGAGGCATTTTTATTTTTTTAGGGATTCAAGACACAATGAGATGGTAAAAGACTAGGACTTCCAAAATAAAACTTTCAACAAATTAAGCATCAAAACTTCAAGAATCATGAGTTATAAAAGTCAGAGCAAGAAATACTGAACCGGTACCAAACCCCGTACCAACATTAACCAATATAGTACGGTACCATACCATACCATATCGAGTCCATGAAATTAAGAAAAATCCCCTCCCTTCTCCGTAACTACATTGTTTGACCTGAGTTGGACGCGAACTAGGCCAAATCGGGCCCGAATTGGACTGAACCAGGCAAAATGCACCAATACAGCACCGTAGCAGTCCAGTATGGGGTTTTTGAACAGTCTGGAATTCTGGACCATTTTTATGACCGAACTGTATCGTTCTTGGCCGGTATGATTCGATATGCTCCGAACCAGATAGTTCGGGATAGTTCCGAGAATCTCAAGTCAGAGTATTGTGTAAAGCAAGTAAACAACATTAATAACGAATATTAATAAGGCCCATCTGTTAAAAAGTGTGGAAAGTTCACCCAGCCCCAACACGAACTCCCTTATTTATATTAATTTGAAAAAAATAAGTTACACAAATGTCCCTATTAAGCACTTTATCTGAATATAATAAGGGAAACAAAGTCAACTAGTAACTATTAACACTTCTCAAACTGGAGCATATACATCAAACATGCCCAGCTTAGTACATAGAAACTTAAACACATCTATGGACAACTTTGGTGAAGACATCAATGTACTGCTTGGCAGAAGTGAATGGAGTATAAATAACGCCTTTCATCATAGCATCTCTTACAAAATGACAGTCCACCTCGACATGTTTGGTTCTTTCATGAAATACTAGATTATGAGTTATGTAAATAGCTGCTTGGTTATCACAATACATGGATATAGAACCTATCACAAAAATCCCAATTTCAGCCATTAAGGACTTTAATCACATCGATTCACACGCACTGTGAACCATAGTCCTGTACTCTGTTGCAGCACTTGATCTAAATATAACATTATATTTCTTGCTTCACCAAGTCACCAAGTTTCCTCCTACATAAGTTGGATAATCGAAAGTATACTTCCAATCACTCCTATCACCAACATATCCCAAGACTAAATAAGCCTCAATACGCAAGTGACCATGACTTTTATACAATAATCCCTTGCCTAGTGCTCCCTTCACATAAGCGAGTATCCTCAATGCAGCCTTCCAACATATTTATCTAGGTTTTTGCATAAATTGACTAATGAGATCCATTGCAAATGTGATATCTGATCTCATAACCATGAAATAAATTAGTTTTCTAACAAGTCTTCTATATCTACTAAAATCAAGAAATTCTACCGACTCCTCGTCCCATAAATTTAGATTCTGCTCCATAGGCATATTTTCAAGTTTACACCCAAGAAGTGCAATTTCTTCTAGAAAATCAAGTGCATACTTCCTCTGAGATAGGATAATATCATGTTTTTCATGGACTAACTCAGTTACTAGGAAATACCTAGATCTCCCGATATCTTTTGTAACAAAATACTATTTAAGAAAGACTTGAGTTTCTTCCACTTCTATTTTGTCACTACCTGTTAACAAAATATTAATGATCTGCTAGAATAACCATCCCACTAACCTTGTTATGCACAAAAATAGAATGATCAGAATTACACCTGATAAAGCCTATAAAAAATATCACCTTGCTTAGCTTATCAAACCATGCACGCAAGCTCTGCTTCAAACCATAGATTGCCTTTCTGAGTTTGCACACTATCTCTCCTTGAACAATATATCCCGAAGGTTGCTCCATATAAATCTCCTCATCAAGATCACCATACAGAAAGGCATTCTTCACATCCATTTGATACATAGACCACCCCTGATTAATAACAATAAACATAATGACCCGGATAGAATTCAGGCATGCAACTGGAGAGGTCTCAAATAATTAACACTAGGTCTGAGTATATCTTTTTGCCACCAGGCGGGCTTTGTAGTGGTCAACAAAACCATCTGAGTTATACTTAACAGTGTATACCTATCGTCAACCAACAATATCATAGGTATAAAAGGAGTCACCAAATTTCAAGTATGGCAAGACAATAAAGCATCATCTTCTCATCCATGGTAGCCATCCAGTGTGGTGAATGGAGTGCTTTTCGATAATCCTTGGAAATAGAAACAGAAGCTAAAGAAGAAGAAAACGGGCAAAACAAGGGATGAAGATGATTATAAGACAATTAGATGAGTTGTAGAGCGTTAACCTTTTCTGAGAGCAATTTAGAGATCAAGATCACTAGGTGGAGGAGAAGAAAGAGGCTCTTGACTAGGAGCTACAACTGGAAGATTCGGATCAGGTAAGACTGGAGGTGGAACAAGAGTGACTTTCCAACTTGAGGATACCTGTAATGGGTTTGGCAGGGAAAACAGGTTTGGTAGGAGGACAACAAATAGAAGGTAGTAAAACAGAGAAAATGACCACATTAGACTTAGAAGAAGATGAGAAATAGGTTATGAACTCGAAAAAGACGACATCGGCAATGATAAAGTACCTCCGAGATGGCAAATCAAAGCACCGATATCCTTTTTGATAATTTAAGCAACCAACAAAGACATTTAACCAAGGTTTTAAATCCCGTGGGACAGGCCTGTCCTAATTTTTTCCCGGAATGGGACACGTCGGTGTCCCGCCCCGTCCTGATACTCGGGACAGGGGATGTCCCAAAGTATCCCGATTGGGACACTGGGACATTAGTAGGAGTCCCGTCCCAACACATGGGATAATATCCCGTCCCAATGTCCCGCCGGGACCTGAATCCTTGCATTTAACAGACCTCGAAGATAATTTATCATTAATAGGAGTAAGATTATGGACAAAACAGACACACCTAAGGATCTTAAGAGAAAGTAAAAATACAGGTTTATATGGATACAGACAATAAATGAGAATGTCGCTATGAAGGACAAAAGATGGCAAATGGTTGATAAGATGATACGTAGTAAAAACTGCATCGACCTACAAATATTTTGGTATTTGCATTTGAGCCATAAGTATACAGGATACATCAAGCAAATGATAATATTTTCTTTCAGCGACACCATTTTGCTAGGATGTGTAAAGACAAGTAGTTTGATGAACAATGCCATGATGATCACAAAAAATAAATATATCTTTTTGAACAAATTCTACGACATTATCAATAAGCAGGATACAAATACTAGTAGAGAAATGATTTTTAATTTTATTAAAGAATGTTTGAATAATATTAGAAGCTTAACCTCGATCTTTCAATATATAGATCCAGGTGATATGAGTACAATTATCAATAAAATTAATAAAATAACGAAAGACTTGAACTGACTGAACACGAAAAGGACCATAAACATCAAAATGTACTAATTCAAAAGGGAAAGAACTACATATGGTTTGGTGAGCTGGACATGAGGCTCGATGATGTTTGCTTAGTTGACATGATTCACACTCAAATGACGATACCAAGGACCGGAACAAAATGACTCTTTGTAGATTCCGAAGAGAGAAATGACCTAATCGATAGTGCCAGAGAAGAAGGGACTCAGAGGTAGACACTACCAAGTCATGAGGTGTAGTCGCATCACCTAGAAGGTATAATTTGTCACGCTCACGGCCCAAACCAATCCTCTTCCTAGTTTACAGGTCCTAAAAAACATAATAAGTAGCAAAGAAAGTAATGGAGCAATTATGGAATTTAGTAAGCTGGCTAATGCACAGAAGACTAAACTAAAAAATTAGAAATATAAAATGCATTAGGAAGAGAAAGGCCAGATGAAACAAAACCATTCCGATTCTCTTGACAAGATAACGGGAACCATCAGCAGTGGTAACACAAGGAGTGGACACAGCAGACGAAAAAGAAAAGAACTGAGATTTTATACATGTCATATGTTTGGAAGCTCCTGAATCTAAAATTCATGGACTACCAGAGGGAAGTAATAAAAGCACCGGTACCTGAAGTAGTCGCATGAGTAGAAATAGCAGATGTTGAAGAGGACCACAGGATGGATGCTTGCACTTAAACTCATCAATGATGGGAAGAATTGCAGCATGCCACAATGAGACAAGGATGAAAAGCTAGGGCTTCCAAAATAGGCTTCGAAATCAGGGGATCAGGGCAAGCATCCGCAATAAGACCGCAATGATAATAGTTGGCCGGGGGTGGTTCTCTTCTGTCAGGAAAGCGGTGGCTAGGACTCTGTTCAAGCGGATGGGAAGGAAAGGAGAGCAATGCGAAACGAAGCGAGGCTTCTCTTTCTCCACGTGCTGGGGGGGTTATTTTCCATCCAAGACTCAACCGGGTGGGAGTCTTGGTGGCTTGTCCTCCTTTCCGTCTTCAAGAGTTAATGTGACGGTAATCACTTGCGAGCCCACGACCTAAAGCAGAGACAAGTAGAAGAGAGGGCTTAGGGTTACTCTGATACCATGTTGAGAAATGAGTAGAAAGTTCACCCAGCCCCCACATGGACTCCCTTATTTATATTAATTAGAAAAAAATAAATTACACAAATACCCTTATTAGGCACTCTATTTGAATATAATAAGGGCAACATAGCCAACTAATAACTTCTAACACCAACAAAACATAAACTACCATCAATACCAACAAGAAGTCATGAATCAATGTTTATCATAAGCATGGCCACAGAAAGTTGGGAATTGCAAAACCCCGGATTTCTATCTCCACTATAGTATTTATGACCCTACAACTTGAACTCACTATCAATATGTATTTTCCATCCAAATATTCACATATGATTTAGTTTTTATTATGATTAATATCACATACTATATTTGTTTCTCATGATTAAGAAAAAGATGATAAAAAGGGGGAGGAAACTAGCCCTACCTCTGCCATGATTTCCTCTTCGAGGCGATCTAGGCATCATCTACACCAAACCTACCATAGAAAGGAAAAAATATAGGTTTACTGCATGCCCTTGGCCTTGCCCGAGTAGCCTATGGTTCCTTCTTGCCTTGCCCTCTGGCTAGATGCATAGCTCACAATCAGCAATCTTAGGTGCCTATTAATGTATGGAAGCCTCCACCTTGCAAGTCTCCTAATCTTAGGTGGATGGTGAAGTTCAGCACCAGTGGACCAACCCCTATTCCCTACTAGGTGGAAGCTTCAAATAGAATCAGGAGTGTGAAAAAAGGAATGCAGATAGTAGATTGACCAAAAATGGTTCTAAATATTCATATTTTATACCCAAGATTGCTAAAACCCAAAAGCAGCTAAATATTAAAGGTATTTTTCAGGCATCAGCCAAGAGGCTGAATAGGTGGTTGCAGACGGATATGCTTTAAGCATACAAATTAGATTACATAAAAAATTCTTCTCTGATAGCAAACTTTTTCTTCTAGAATCAGTCTCAAAAGTGGTGCATCTAAATTTGCCTTTGTTCCAGTTAAATTTGAGGAATTTATAATTTAAAGGGATCCTAAAATATACCAAACCAAGGAATACTGAACCAATGCCGATCCCAGTACCAATCATCGACCGGTACGATACGGTATGCTACCATACCAGACCCCATGCAGGGTCCATGAAATTGTTAAAATTGTTTCTCTTTCCTATGGCTATATTATTTAACCTGAATCGGACCCGAACCGGATCCAAACCAAGCCGAACCAGGCCCGAACTGAGCGCTATGCACCGGTACGATACCATACTGTACCGGTTCGTGTACATATTTTTTTTACTTTTTTGAACGGCCTGGTACTCCAGACCATTTTTAATGGCTGAACCATACCGACTCTTGGCCGGTACGGTATAGTATGCCCCGAATCAGGCGATTCGAGACAGTACCGAGAACACTGTACCAAACACAGTAATGTGGCGGGGCTCTATTAAATTGCTAGCAACATGGATGGATTACTTTCTTTAGGTACCGGTTCAGCAATCCTCGCTTTTGGGAAAGAAAAAGACGATGATACAGATAAAGATGAGGCATACCAAAACAATGCCTAATAAATGCTGTGGAAAAAACATGGATACATAAATTTTTAGTTTTAATGCTTCTACAGGAAAATCATCCAGGATGATCATTCATGAATAAAGTAAAGGAACTTTAATTCAGAATTAATGCAACAGAAAGAAAAACAGAATAAACGATCTTCACATGAAATTTTTTTACTGGAGGTCTTTCTTATTAAGAGGGAGTCCTTAAGATATATAGAGAGAGCTATATGTACTCATGTACAGCTTCAATCATCATTTATCTAATCCAACTGATAAGAGAAATTTGAACATAAGAAACACTAATTTAATAAAACATAAACAACTTACTTCAAGTCTACAAATGAATACTGGTTGTCCTTGCCTTTGTCCAGACAAAGCTCCCTAAAAGTTAAAATGAGGACACTGTCAGAAACTTTTCAATGAACCATAGCAAATTAGTAACATATGGTCATATAAATTTTGGATACAAGCAATGGTGAAAATGGCAGATTTTTATTTATGTATAAAGTGAGGCCTTATGCACGCATTAATAAGTATGAAACAATGATTAAATATTTTACTGACAGGAAATTTTACAAAAAGAAATGGAGAATTGTGTATTGGTTATCCATAAGGACTTTCAAAAAGCCCCACTCAGACAAGTAATATATATTGCATAATTTACACAATGAATAACTTAGATGTTTCGATTTACTTTTTAATTATATTCTAGAATATATGCACATTATCCTATTTCAGCCTACAACATATTCACTTATGACAACCTTTGTTTTCATGATGCACTACTGTGTCCAAGTTTAAAAGAATTCATTTTTGTATACAAGAAAATAAATAAAAAAATGGATTACATGAGCCATCAGCTAGCTATTAAACAAATTCCAAAAATCTTCAAGAACATACCATGCCTGATATCTTAAATTGTCTGATTAAAAATGTTTATTCCATCATTCTTATGCAATATAATTTGATAGGATGCACTTTATACATGGTATACTTCTTGATGATTTATACAGTTGATGATTCATCACAAAGATAGAAGCAACAAAATTACCTCCCAAATTCGGACATACTTGGATGGAGCTTGTTGAACATTAGAAGCATGTTGTGACACAGGCATACTCATCGTAGAATTATTGGTCACCCCAAGAGAATGTAAACCTGCTTGCTGAGACATTCCTGGTGTAGGAATCATTGTCCCAGGCCCAGAGGAGATACCGGTGGGACCAAGATTGTTCATTATATTCTGGTTTATGCCAATCCCCCCTTGCCCAATTTGGGCACTAGATGCTAGACTTCCTTGTCCCACACCAGATACCGAAGTGCCCATTCCAATGTTGCCTTGTAGATTAGCCAAAGTAGATGAAATACCAATATTTGAATTTCCTGACATATTGGATGTGGCAGATGCAAATGAACCAAGGGCTGAATTTTGTGGAACTTGTGCAGTAGCCATCAATGCCCCAGATCCAGCTACTGATGTAATCCCCGACCCTGCAGATGATGTCATTCCACTAGATATCATATTTGACATATGCATTGCCATAGGTGTCGCACCCATTGTTTGAAGTCCTATAGAACTTGCCCCTGTTATAGAGGCAGAGGTCATCATTTGGCGGTGTTGAGAAAGATTGTTTAAAATGCTAACATTCGCCGGAGTTGGACCAACAGGACGTAGTGACTGCGAAATAGGATTTACTAAAGGTTTAATTTCCTGCACACCATCATTATTTACACTCATCTCCTGTGAAGTGGGAGATGGGGCAGAATTTGGCAAGTTTGCCACTCCTTGTGTTGCAACATTAGAAATTGATGGCATATGGGGAAAGGCAGGTCCAGATACCATAGAGGACACAGTAGTTGGCTCCTGAAAATTAGAAAATGATAACACTGTTAGAGATGATACAAGTTAAAAACATTAAATCAAATAAGATATTTTATAATTCAACTTTGAAACTGTTCGCAACTCCTACCATTTTAACAGTTGCAGTTGGGACATTTCCAACAGTTACTGGTGGACGATTGATCATTGATCCATTCACTGAGCAAATAAACAAAATATTGTAAGTATTTAACTGAAAAAAAAACGGATATACCTACTAATATTGGAGGAAGCACAGATATGATCACCAAAATGAACAGGAAATAAAATATCCAGGCATTCTTAAGCACAGATATGATCACCAAAATGCACAGGAAATAAAATATCCAGGCATTCTTACAACATACTGTATTTAATACGTTGTGTGTAGGTGGAACATGATTAATGAATTATTAACAATGTTCCCAGCTAAGATACTAGAAAATATTCAGAAAAAATAACTGATACAGTTACACACTAACAAGCATTGCAGCCAGCACATATATGATCACCAAAAGGTATAGCCAAAACACTATCCAAAAATCATTATAACTATATGGAATTTCATAACTTCAGGAGCCTGTGGGTGGAAGATGGTCAAGGCATAATTAACCATGTTCCTAGGATTTGAATACTCCAACACCACACAACTTCCAGTTTTGAAACACTCCAAGACATGAACCAGTTGTGTATTTAACGAACAGATTTAATCATAAGATGCCATTAAGACTTCTTAAGCAAGTATGTTCCATGTCTAACTGATCAGAGCAGAATAATATTTCAATACAACCATATTTTCTATCATATTTTGATGGGTTTAAATTTTCTTAAAAATTCAATGTTCCTTCTAAACTACTTCATTTTATAACTTAAATTCCTAAAATCATGACAATATGGATGGCAGTTTATGAATTAGGTAACCAAGGTTAGGTTGAAGTTGAAGATCCAAGCCATTGAATGTATACTACAACTAAACAACCTACAGAGATCCAAAATCATATATTGTGGAGATTCTTAGCTCATGCATCACAAAGTCCTAAAATGAAGGATACAAACAGAACTAGGGTCCTAAAATGCATCTTAGGATACATAAATTGAAAACCCCAAAAGTTCAAGTCGATCTAGTAATCTTAAAATACAAGCAACCAAAATTCAATTATTTTGGATGTTTGTAACCTATAAAACAAACAAAAAACATTGTATATGTTATTTAACCTACCCATTTTGTAATGAGCTGATGTTTAGGCAAGGTTTCCATAATTTATGATTTTAGGCTTATAGATAGTCTAGAGATAGTAGATCACATTCAACAGCTTGGACTTTTGTTTTGGAACCATAATATTCAAATTTCACCAGGCCAGATCTGAGTCCCAACCTAGTTGAGCTATAATAATCTACCTCCAGGCATGTTTTTGTTATATGTTTATAAATTAATACACACAAAGGTCAGCATCTGGTGGACTGGCATGAGGCATGGGTGCAAGCCCAAGTACCAACCAATCTACTTGATGCCAAATTAAACCAGGTTGTATCAAATCATGCCTGTTCCAAATGGCTATGCATGGCATGATATTGAGCAGTACAAAAACAAAAGACCTTTGAGGTCTTTTTTCTTTATCTTTTCCATTATTTCACAAGCAAGGGAGATGGGTATCCCATTCTTGGCTTCAAAGAGAAGCAAGTTTGTGGTATTATATTATTTAACTAATAAATAGTATAAAAAAGGCATGACTATTATAGCTATATCATGAACTTATACCACAATCTCGGTATCGGATACTGGTAATGGGTACCGCATTGGTCGGCATAAACATTCAACATTATGGTATGCTAATGCCTTATCGTGAACCAGCACTGACATGGTACTAGCTGCATGTGAATCTTTGGCACACAGTCATGCCAGTGCATGCCAAGTGTGCTAGGAATTAGCACAGCACAGCATGTTGCATGCCAAGCCAGCAAACTAGCAGAACACTATAACTCAATCCATGCTACAAATACAGCATAGTTGTAGTAGATATGGTACAACTTTAGTACTACTACGGTATAACTAAAGAATAAGTTTGGTACAATTATAATACACCTATACTGAAACTATAGTATAACTAGTACAACTAGAATATAACTAAAGATTAGTTTTCATTATATGTGTTTTCTGCAATGATTAGTTTGTATTCTAATATTCAATGTGATCTTTTTTTTTTCCAACACATTAGTAAGATCTGAAACTCTACCATATTACCCTAAATAACACATTGCACAATTATCATCACACTGTCACACATATATGCCTTGCTTTTAAGTTATAGAATAAAATTTGTTGGTTCTATTCCTTGTTCTTTTATTTTTTTGCATAAAACAAAATCTGAAGCATCGAAAGAAATTGAAATAGTTTAAGTTAAAAAAGAAAAAAATGCATATCTCATCTTGGCCATGTATGCCAGTGAATGTGACTACATGCCCAATGGTAACTGCATACAAACACTACAAATTTCAAGTTAAAAAAGCAAAAAAATGCATATCTCATCTTGGCCATGTATGCCAGTGAATGTGACTACATGCCCCCAATGGTAACTGCATACAAACACTAGCATACCATAGCACGAGGCAAATGTTCGGTCAACGCCGTGCCAACATCCCAATAAACAGCACTTTCTTGTTCATGTACATCTTAGCAGTGATGGCTGTACATGTTTGCAGTGACTTTGAGATTCGGCTCAAAGTACCATGTATCGTATTTTCATCAATTTGCCGGCATAACTCAATACTTGCACTTTTTTTCATAGAATTCAGGATTTTGTCGCATTACATTCTAAAGCCAGATTCCTTTTATGGCATAAGCCTAGATAATGCTTGCTTTTTATGTATAAATCTAACTTCAAGTTGCATCACAATATAAGGTAGGGTGCTTTCATCCTCTCATATGATCATAAAACATCAGGCAACCACTTCACAAAGTAGAACCGTTCTCTTATGCCGGTAGGTGAAATCCCACATCACTGTTTTCTTTTATCTGAAAAGAAAGCATATGTATCTAGAGTTCTAGACTCTCCATCCATTAAAACCCGTCACCTTTGAACATCAAATTGTAATATGTAAGACACCAACAGCACAAACTACTCAGGAACATGCTAATTATAGATGATTTGTTGAGCTAAAAAAAGTGGCCTTTTTGGTTCATACCACCATACTTCAACTTTCATCCTCCCAGTTCAGGCAAATTGCAATTTTATATCCATGACCATATAGAGAAAACAGAGAACATAAACAACATGCCTGTTGCAACTACTGAACTGAAAATTTGTGTCATTATTTGCCATTCATTTGTATTCGGTGTTACACAACCTGTTGCTGTTATTCTGAATCTTATCATATCCCTTCCTGCAACTTCCATTCATGTTAATCAAATTTTCTGATCCCCCTCTCTTGGACCCAAACAACGAAGCCAGTTGATAAAGCATCCTTGGACCTTTGAATATGCCTACACCATGTTGGCTAATACCACACCTTTTCAATTGATACAGCTTCTATGCTGCTTCCAATGTATTTATCTTGCTCCTATCTTTTACTTGCTTATAGGACATATTTAAGAAAATGAAACCATGATCTAACTTATAGTCCTTGTACTGACATCATCTCACATCAGAAGTTAGAATGTATGGACTGGCTGCAAAAGCAGATAACCCAACATGATCATTTTTTTATCTCTGTATAGCACAGCTAAATAGGTTCAAGAAAATGCTTTGGGGGGCGGGGGGAAGAGAATTCCTTCGTTTATTCTAGTAGAATGAATATGAATCATCAAATGATTAACAATGACCTGCAGGGTTGTTTGTTGAAGGTCCTGGAATAGGAGCAGCAGAAGCCCCATCCAGCTTTACAACACCCTGATTGGAGGTTAAACTTCCAATTAAAGGGCGGCTTAGAGCAGCACGAGCCTCCGTAAAATTCTCTGAGAGCAAAACGAGGAACTGAGGATTTTTAACATGATCCACAGCTGGATCAGCAGTTCGAGGATTTCGTTTTCCCTATAACAAAAAGAATTGTATTATGAGTGATAGACAACCATCATTGACAGCTGAGAGCATTTATGATAAAAGCAGTAGAATGTGCATAAGCAGTAAGCAGGGTAGCAAAAAAGGATATAAAAGAAAAAATAAATTGCAACCAAGAAAAATAAATTCCTAAGAAAGAGGACGATATGTAATTTTAACCAATGAAAGAGTCAGAAAAATTGACACCATCAACCACATACATGCTGTAAAATAGTCAACTAAACATTCTAACAGAACCACACATTGCATATATAATTATATATATAGAAAAATTGACTTGGAAAAAAACATAGAAATGCTTCCTGATCTACATTGAAGGTTGTCAAAATAATTAAATGGTTCCTAAACACCCTCTGATCATTAAATGCATAAATGGACTTCTAAATGGTTGAGCTATGAAATGAAAATTTTATATAGGATTTATGCAATAATTTATTTATTAGTATATTTATATAATAAAGATAAAAATAATAAACTACTTATAGATTTGCTCAACGTGCTTGAAGTTAATTTTCAATCATGTTGCATAACTTAATAAAGAAGCAACTACTGAAGAAGATGAAGAAATAAGAATAGGATAAAAAAATGAAGAAAGATAAAGAGGTTGGATTCACAAGAAAATCTTTTTCATTCAAAAAGCAGTCATCACAACACAATTTTCAAAAAAAAAATGTGTGTGTGTGTGTATATATATATATATAATATGATGTAACCCTAATGGCAGGGTTACAAGATCTAATAATACAAGGAGATAAAAAGAAGAAGAATAAGAAGAAAGATCAAGAGGTGGAATGCATAAACAAGAAAATCTATCTTCATTCAAAAGTCAGTCATTACAATGCAATTTTCAGATCTCCCTTAGATGATGTAACAACAACTTCAATCCAAAACCTTCTTAACTTATCAAACTACGCTATTTTTGGCATAGATCTTCACTAAAATACAACTCCAAGTCAATTAGAACATTGTCTTTCCCAATCAAAGGGATCTTCTAGCCAATTAAAGTTGCAAGTCTTGATTTTGTTCATTTCAAAATCATTGGCTTCGTGTACAATGTGCGGTTCCATCACAGCACATTTTAACCATGCTAGTGCTTGACAAGCTTAGCATGCACGGACAACACAACATATCAAGCATTGGCACATAGCAGATCCCATGCTGTGCCACATGCCAGTAAGATACCAAGCTTCATATGTACAAGATCGTATCGGCCATGCTACTGGCAATTCAGTCCATTGTTCTAAAACCACCTAAGATTCCCTAAATATTCTGTTAATTCCAATCCTTCAATAAATTGAATGAACACAATAAATGGTCACAAGATGCATAATAGCCATCCATTGTATTGAAAATAAATAAGACGGCACCTTAAACATCACCTTCTTGATTGTTAGCTCGACAATTAGATCTTGCAGTTAATTATCATACAATACGCAGATATTCTAGACCTTCTACATCTCAATAGCTTCAACAAGTACTTTCACAAATCAATGCCAGATCTTCCATGAGTTATTCATCTGCAATGTTCAATTCTTATACCAAGAATTTTCACCAAATTGAACACTTAAATTTTGGGTCCATGAATCATGTGACTCTTATCATGATAACCAGCTAGTAGACCCTCAATGATTGGATCTCCGGTTCCCCAACTTGCTATAGAAATCATTACTTAGATCTACAAGAGTAAGCCTTCAGATGCCACATCTTTCACTCTCAAGCCATTAATTATTACCTGTGTACAAGCTTCTTCCAAAATGCCCAAGCTAGATGAAGAAAGTTTACAAGAAGGTGTGGGACTAGCAAAAGATCTTTTCTTCTAAAGCATGAATTTGTCAACCTTACTTAATTATAGCATGTCTTCAAAATTCAAATGGCCTTTTAAAGATTCTCAATCATCACAATCTCTCCTAGTGTGATGGTAGATGGCATGATCATCCTCTTGGTTTAATATCCAAGGAGAGGCTAGTCAAAGGAGTCCATTTCATTGGTGTGCTGTTGTGTCTGTCAGGTTAAGACACAAGCTGCGAATTGGCTCTCTTACATCTCTCAATGCACCCATGACATCGATTAAGGTTGCCTCAAGACAACCTAAATATTAAATCAATGTCACAAGGGAGTCATTCAATACCACTGTTCTGTTCATTCTAGTCCCTAAAGCTGATGCACGAAATATTACTGTTCAGCATATGTCATGTAATTTTAACTGAAGGATATAAGACAATGAAACTTAGAGGAAGACCACAATGCTTGAATAATTTAGAAAGTAAATAGAATATACACAAGTTCATATGTGGACAAGTGTATACACATATACAACCCAACACCACCACCAAATGATTAATGTCTAGCTACCTTCTTTTATTCCCCACTCAAAGAAGGTAGAATATTCATGTAATTAAACTAAGAACTTGATACACCCAAAAATGTCTATCACATGGGCAAATGATGGCATATAATGCCTAACTAAATTACAAGAATACCTTTATGCCTTTTCAAGTTATTGGATAGAAATTAAGGATATCCTAGGACATTTGCTTGAGTAAAACCCCCTTTCCACCTTGTTCATTTATATATATACATGTATGTGCATAGATATCTGCATGTATGTATATACAGAAAGATAGCATCATGCAAAATAATAGAGAAAAGAAGGCAAATAAGTGGTTGAGAATAGAATGATAACAGTACCGCATTATATATTGACCTCAGTTTTGGAAGCTGTTTAGGAGAAATTACTGACAATGACACACAGCACTGCATACAAAAGAATGTTATAGATCAACATGCAAGAATAGCAAAAACTTTAATGTTTAACTTTAACATAAGTGCAGTAAAATACCTGTGCAAATGATTTTGCAACGGTCTCAGCATCAGCAAGGCCTGCTTCTGTCTGTGCTTCAGCATTCTCGGGGTGCTCTAAACTCTGGATAGCAGGACGATTTACCGGAGTAGGCAGAGGATAGGGGTTGCTAGCAGCAGCAAGGATGCAATGTTTTTGTGCTTCAAGATTTTGATGACTCTGGCTGACATTTGGAATAAATGGGAACATCTGACAAAGGAAATTCAAAAAATAATATATATGTTAACTGTCTAGAAAACAAGTTCAGATCAAAACATAATAACTTGAAATAAATCCCTTGCACAAAGCATAGGAGAGAATCCACCTTAAAATAAGTACAAAACTAGCTAAGTGACCTCCTATAAAGCACTATACACAACATTTTGCATAACAAGTAAAAAATCACTAATTCAAACACAAGTAATATGTCATCATGTGCCTATCATATCAAACTAACTAGCTGATCTATGATACATTAAGAAAACAGAAAACTGCATGCTTAGTTTTACAGAAACAACAAACAGCTTATTGCTACATAGCATTTTACATAAAACAGCAGTTAGCATCCTAAGCACATGTTTATTGTGCATATAAATGTGATAAACAAGAGAAAATCAAGACAAATGTGCAGAAGACATTGTGATAGGAAAGGGAAAGGCATACATAAATACACATGACAGAATAGAGGATTAAAAGTGATAAGATTGGTTAAAGATAAGTGAGGTAGCTTAGCTAATAGACATGATTTTTCTATGTTTTTACACTAAGATACAATTAGCATATTCTCTCATATAAAGTTTAAAATGAAAACTCTGGTGGCAATTTTGTCAGAAAAATTGACAGATCCAAGGATTCTAATACTTTATATTGATATTGTCTTTACATATTGATAGAATAGATTTAGCAAATAACACGCATCTTGAATACCATCAATGCTTCAGCAAGACCTTCAGCAATCGCAGATTCACTAAAACCACCACCGCTAAATGGTATTCCTGATAACCACTGAAAGAAAACATCCAAATCTTTTGTCCAACCACTATGTTGCACAATGAAAGCTGCAATGCAAAAGACATTATTAAGATCCAAATATGACAGCAAATGTAGGATATCATAAGATAACTCTCAGGCTCAAGTATATGTCACATTTTCAAACTATCATTAGAAAAAGAAGCAAAAAACAGCTAGTTACACATGTGGACCTACAAGTTTTCAAACTTCAATAAATATCAGCAAATAAAAAGCACTGAGAAAATAGTGTCAATTGGCAAAAATTGCACACATGCATGCAAATTTTTAAATTTAAAAATAAAAAAAGGTTTATTAATTTTTAAATTTGAAAATAAAAAATTGGTTTATTCTACAAAAAAAATGAAATGCTTGCTTTCCACAGGTAGAGAAATTCCTTGTCACTTAATTAGCAACCTTTGTGAATGGTGTGATGACAAAGCCGTTGTCTATAATTTTGAAGCATAGCTATCCGGTGGAAATATCAAAATTTTATGGCATGATGCTAAATGCAATTCCCTATATATAGGCACTTTTTGTCTATTACATTAGGCTGAGGCAAGGTTAATGTTATTGAAGAAAAAAATTTCTTGATGAATGATCCCAGACCCATGAATCATATGCCTTGCATGCAAGTCATTCAAGAAAGGACAATATTTAATGGAAGGCCATGATCCCATCTATCAAGATTGTCTAGTAGATATGATATATATACTCCTTATTTAATATTGTGCAATTCTTTCTATTCGTTGGTCATTTTAGAGTGAATATGTAGGGATGTATTTACTGTAAGCGGCAGCACTGACAAGAGTATACCTAAGAGATAACCAGGGGAACAAATAAATTGAGATGCAGAGACCCAGATATAGAAATCTGGTTTGTAGTACTACAAGTAGAGAAAAAATATAGATATAAGTAAACAATATGGAACCTCATGCAATGATAGGGAAATAAGCAGAGATGCGTCCCATTGCATAGGGGACTTCATGGTGGAGTCGGACTCAGAGTGTAGAGATGCCCCCCGAAAAAGAAAAGCAATTCATGATGTTCTCAGACTTGGATTGGGCCGACCATGAATTTGACCTGGGAATGGAGCCATACACTTGAGAGTTTGCATTATAAATAGAGAAGGTAGCAGACATCTCTTTTATCCCTTCTGTTGATAAAACAAAGCAAGCGTATTAGCATTCTCAAAACCCAAGTTATGACAGACATCAAGACTTGGGACCACATAGGACAAAAAATACATGAGTTCCGGTTCTTACTAGCAAAACAGGCTAGATAAGGCAACATTATGAGGGAGTGATATCACCAAAAACAAAAGATCAATGGAATGGGTGGTAACAAGTGTTAAATGATTGATTTGCACTTCAAGCCCCTAATTGGTGCCAACATGCCTAATTAGTTATCGAAAGAGAATTAAATGCAGATTGGCAGAAGGGAAATGATCATGGCACAAGAGAGATGTTTTGATTTTAACAACAAAGTTGTCACAAGGCTTGGTGTGTTGTACCAATAACAGGCACAAACCAAATTAGTCTTCAAGCTTTTAAGGGATTCATTTGGAAATTCCAGTATATTGACAATAATGTGGCCCTCACAGGTTATTTCTACATAGTATCCAACTATCCATAACAAATCTTTATATCATGGTGTTTCAACTGACAGCTATGATATGCAGCAGTCATGCTGAAATGGCTAATGAATATATGAAAGATTAATAAAAATATATCTTTTGTATTGTGCCTTCCTCATCATTTTTAAAATTAAAGTCAACTTACAGAGGTTTTTAATATGGCCTAGTACATGTCTTTAGTGATATCTCAAAATATTCTTGACAAATTCATGATGTAAGGCACATACAATTTATATGATCATTCAAAAACTTTCCTTTTGTTAAATAAAAAATCTATGTCCAGCTAATATTCCAATGAGTTTTTATTTGTTTTTATAGGTGAATGTTGTCATGTTGACCCTTGTCTAAGAACTTTTTCCAGATTTTCTTTGAACATAACATATATGGTCCAATAGTCCAAAGTCCAAGGGAAACATTGTAGTCTCATTCACTTAGAGCCTTGCAAACATGCATATATCTATAGATATAAATGCAAACATACAAGATTTTCTGAACCAGTACCAGTACCCATACCGATCGCCGGCCATTACAATACGGTACTAGTTCAGCACCATACCAGTATATGGTACAACCAAGCATACTAGACAAACCGTCATGCTAATTTTTTTTCCTTTTTTTTTTCTTTTCTGTTTTTCAAAGTTTTTTTTTTTTTTTAGGATATGTAATCATTTTTTTAGAATTTCTTGAATGATTGTAAATCTAAATTGATGTATTTCCATCTTATTACTTATTTTTCCAAATATCTTAATACCTTTCCATCTTTATATAATATGCTTTCCTCCATTTTCATATAATAGCCATAACTGAATCGTCCTAAATCATAGATGATTACTACGAAATATACTATTATGGTATAAAATGGCTAATATGATTTTTTTCTCGTATTATCCCTTTTTTATCCAAATGTGTTAATGCCTTTCCATCTTTGCAGAATGTACTTTTCTCCATTTTCATATGATAACTTGAAAAAAATATGATTGCTTATTTTTCCACATGTCTATTATGGTATGAAATGGCTAATATGGTTACTTATTTTTTTAAAATGTCTTGATGAATTTATATCTTTATATAACATGCTTTTTTTCATGTTCATATGATAGCTATAGCTAAATCATCGCGAATCAAAGAATATTATGAAATATACTTTTATGGTATGAAATGGCTAAATATTTTTTTTTTCATACTTCTCTTTTTTCAAATATATTGATGCTTGTTCCATCTTTATATAATCATAGTCATACTTTCCTCCATTTTCATATTATAACCATAGTGGTACATTAATTTTCTAAAATAATGGTCAAGCTGGGATATTCGTGAGCATCTACTGGCCATTCAAGCAAGAAATCCTATGCAAGTATTTTGTATGCAAAAAATTTATAAATTTTGATAATTATAGTGCTCGTGATCGAAAAAATTACTAGAAATTTTATATGAAAACAAGTAATAAATTGTTGCATATCCTTCCAAATAAAATGCATTATCCTTCACCAATATTGCCCAAGAAATTTCGAAACAAATTTTTGTTTAATAAAAATCAACTTAAAAATAGGACAAGATATGAAATCAATCATGTTTGATGAATTTAGATTAAGATGTTATCGAGATTTTTAATAAATTGATCATCCAAAACCAAGTACCTCAAAAAATTCATATGGACAAAACAAGATATTATAGGCTTTTACAAAAATAAAGTATAAAAGCTCTCATATAATTAATCTTTGATTTCTCTACATTTTTTCTACATGTTTCTCTTTTTCTCGCTTTGGAAACAAGTTGGAAGAGGAAAAAAAAGTCTTAGGCCTTCTCCACTCATCCCAACCACCTTAAAAAAAAAAAAAATAGAACCAGGCCAAACTACCCGGTTTAGCCTAAAACCATGTTAAATTGCCCAATTTGGCACGATTTCTACCAATTTGGCTACGAAACCGATTTCTTGCCAATTCAGGCCCATTACAACTCAGTATTGACCGAACCAAAGGTTTGCATGGTTCCAAAAACCCTGCATGCATGCATGCTTCAGTACATAAACACATATATATGTGCATGGATGAATACATGCACACAGAGGCAAAGTTAGACATGAATGCAAAAGTATTCTGCACCCACTACCAACTTCAATGGTGTTGAAAGGTAATAATGTAACACTAGTATGTTACTAGCACTTTGTGGCAAGACTTGAATAAAAAATTAATTAATATATATATTTGTATATAATGTAATATATAGTGTTTTCATTAATAAATAAAATTTACATTCATACTAATCTTCATCTATCATAATCTCTTCATTTAAACTAGAAATACAAATGACAAAAAAAATTATTAGAGAAATATTGAATTGAATTTCATAACAAAATATGAATCAAAATAATTAAAAAAATCATAATGTTTGAAATTAATTTACCCCTAGAAGAATAAAAAAAAGAGAAAAATATTAATAATTAAGGTATGTTTCACCTAGAGGTATGTTTCACCTAGATAAATATATATATGTAGCAATGCACCCCACTTATCCTTCAAAAAAAAATTTTGAAGATGCGCAGCCGCCCATCACATGATGGATGGCATGTGCAATGCACAGCACATTTTAAGTATATCATGCGAAGGATGCGCTACGTAGTACATCGCCTGCACTGTCCATCAATCGCATGATGGATGGTCGTAAGCAGTCATTTTCTTCTTCTTGGGGGTAGGAGGTATTGCTGCACATATATCTATTTAAGCATGTATCCTCTATGATGTGCGTGATGCACGGCATTATCCAATACATCGCATGCACCATCTATCACGATGGACAGCCGTGTGTGATCAAACAAAAATTTAAAGATGGGTAGGGTATGTTGCCCATATATATATATATATATATGGACACGTATCCTTTGCAGAGCGCGCAATACATTGCATTGTGCGGTGCATCACATGTGCCGTCCATCGTGCAATGGACAGCTTTGCACAATCATTTTTTTTGTTGGAGGTAAAGGGTGTTGTCGCACATATATATATATATATATGGTTGCGTATCCTCTATGGTGTGCAATATATTACACAATGCAATGCATCGTACATGCCTCCATCGTGCGATGGACGAAAGCTTTCAATAGAAAATCATAGATTGAACCCACAATTTTTGTATGATATCATGGGTATATATCCTCTACAGTGCACGATGCATTGCACAATGCGATGCATTATACATGCCTCTATCATGTGATGGATAGTCATGTGCGATCAGACATAAGCACAGGCCATACAATGCACACTATGCATGCACGATGCTTAAAAACGCATCCAAGCCGTGTGACAAAAAATCGAAGGTCTTTAGTGGAAAATCGTGGGTTGAATATATAATTTCTTTGTAAAATCATGGATTCGATTTCGTTGCTAGCATGGCCGTTAAAATTCTAGGTACAATCCATGATTTTTTTAAATGGCATTCAACACGTCAAAACTATGATAGATCCATAAATAAGATAAAAATGAAAATATTTTAAAAAAATAAATATTTAAAAAAATGCCCTCAAAGCCCTCCAACCATTTGCTAAGCCTATCTATTCGGTTGCTCAAGCCTCCCACCAAATTGAGACTACAATGGACAGAAAAAATCAAAGAAAACCTTTGATTTATTTTTCTGGTATACCCTTTAAACTCTAATATACAAATACTTAACACAAAATCCTAGCCACCATCTAAGCTTCCTAAATCGCCGCTCAAAGCATCCCACCTGATGGAGATGGACATAAAAAACAAAGGAAAACTAGGGAAAGGACTCCCTACCCACCATCTCAGCTTCCTTATCCGGCCGCCCAAGTCTCCCACTCGATTGAGACTCCTGAGGATGGAAAAAAACAAAGGAAAAACCAAGGGAAAGAACTCCCCTAGCCACCATCCAAGCTTCCATATTCAAAGCCTCCCACCCAATTCAAACTCCCCTGCCACCATCAAAGCTTCCCTACTAAACGGCTTCAAGCCTCCCACCCAATTGAGACTCTTGAGGATGGAAAAAACAGGGGAAAGTCCAAGGGAAAACCAAAGAAAAAATAGAACAAATGGATAGGTAAGATCTTTTTCCATACAGATCGGTCATCTTTTTTTTTTGCGAGGAAACGACAAGGAGAGCAGGGAGGAAAGCTGATGTGTTGAAGTCGGCGAGGCAAAAGCCGAGGGTAGAGGTGGGGGAAACGGTGAGGAGATGGCGGCTCGGCCAGACTTGGCAGGTTGGCATGGCAGCAGAAGGGGGCAAAGCAGCTTATCTCACGAAACTAACACCATCTCCCCCCCTCACACTTCGAAGAAAAAAAATACTGAAAAGGAGCATCCGGAGCTCGACATATGGCGTGCCTGGAGAGCTTTGGACTCTCCATTTATGTATTGTATAGATATAGATATAGATATTATATGTGATCCACCAAGTGGAAAGTTTTCGAGACCCCTTGCCTATGCATTAAGTAGCTGTTGTGGCACCAACTGCACTAATATCACTTGTAAGAAATCCCTCAAATTGCAGAATATGAATCCTCGTCAAAGAATATATCTCTGTCGATGAAGTTGATACCGCAAGAGGAAAAAGAAAGAGAAAAGATATAACACAATTTAATTGAGCATGGAGAACTTCACTATGAGCAAAAATCACTTACAAGAGAACTCCCACTCTTAACCCCATATAATAATCTCTCAACAAGAAATCCTAGATTCCTCACAAAAACTCTCTAACTCTTAAGGAAATCCTCTAGCCCCTATTAGCTTTCTTTACTACTCTTTACTACCATGCCCTCTACCTGACCTCTATTCTCCTTTTTAAAGGCCCTAAGACCGTGTATAGGTCTCTGTATCGAAAAGCACTTCGACAAGATTCTAGAAATTCAAACCATGTCGAAAACAAAGTCTAAACCAAGTCAAACCACATTCCAAATACCATAAACCGCCCATAGACCGCACTACCCTCTCTTACATGAACCGCCCCAAGAATCGAGCCAATCCCCGCGAGCCACACGTGCACCCACCAAGGTTTTAAATCCCATGAGACAAGGTTGTTCCAGTTTTTTCATGGAACGGGATGCACCGGTATCCCATCCCATCCCGACACTCGAGACAGGGGATGTCACAATGTATTCCGATTGGAATGCTGGGATGTTGGCGGGACGTTCTATCCCAATATATGGGATAGTACCCCATTCCGATATCCACATGATGTCCCGCTGAGACCTGAATCCTTGGTGCCCACACACATCTGCTCCCCGCGATCCACCATACACCATGCGAAACGCTTAGAAAACGTGCATGGACCACACGAAGCAGTCCTGTGAACCATGCGAAATGTGTGGTGCACTACAGGCCAAGCGCATCGTAGGCCATGGGCATCGTGGGCCACACATGCCTACGAGCTGCACCCTGCACGTGCCTAGGCCTTGGCCAAGCCTAGTCTACTACTGCCAAGCCTGGCCTACTCCCGGGCATGTGCTGGATCTTCTCTTGAATTTTTGGACCGAATCAAAATATTTTCTCAACAATCTCCACCTCGACTAGATATTCGACCTCCACCTAACTTTTGAGAGCTCTTGAAAGAACTCGCCTCCATGCCCGGGGCAAACACATGCTACTCATGGATGGAGAAATATGAGAGTCGGTCGCTTAATCCCATCTCCATCATATGCTATGATCTGCCTGATCTGAGACCTGCTCAAGAAAGCCTTCTACGGTAATAGGAACTTCACTCTACGACGTCATCTATTGTCCTTCTGAGTCTCACATCTCGTACCCGATTCACTCCACCTCGCATTGGATCTCTACGAAGAGAGTATTTCATACTTCTTTTCTTTCAATATAACCCTACTACCATCATGACCTTCAGAATTCCATCACCAACTTTTCATCTATAGCTGCTTGAATTCAGTTTACTTAGTAAAATCAAATTTCTGCAAAAATTGGATATATATCGAACCTCGTTTAATTTCACTATCCCATTATGTGCCCTCAAGCTGATTGTCCCGACATCCTTGATCACATAACTTGATCTATTTAGAAAGTGAACAAAACCATCTCTACTCCTCAGAAAGTCAAACAGCTTCTCTCTATAACAGATATGATGTGAACATACAAAATCTAAAATCCACCGTAGAAAAGTGATATCTCATTGGATACCATGAGCGCCTCACCATATCCATCACTATCACTGCCATCGACTACTGCTACAGTAGTCTTTCATCCAATCCTTGAGTTGCATGCAATCTTTGGCACGATGCCCCAACTCATCTTACTAGTAGCATTTGATCTTGCTCACATCCCTTTACTTGAACCTGGACCGCCCACCTCGCAATCCTCTATCGCTCCATCCTTTGCTACCTGCACCTCCAGTCACCACCAAAATTGAATTGCCACATGAACTCAAAGTCCGGTTTTCCTATCTAAGAACCTCTTTCTGGAGCAGTACTGCAATGACCTCTTTCATCTTGATGATACTCTTTCTCACTAAAAAACAGTCACCAAGGATTCAAAGAATGAAAAAAGCAATGACAGCAAGACCAACACCCTGATCTTCTCAACTTTCTCGTCAACATTAAGAAGATTGGTGAGGATCCTCTAAAAGTTGCTCAAATGCTCTACACGCTCTATTCACTTATCTGTAGTTGATAGAATTACTTTCAGAGGAAGAGAGCATTGGTGAGAGATCTTGTCATGTATATCTTCTCAATCTTCGTCACATCGTCATTGAAGAAATTTTACTCGATACATGGATCACCACGTCATCCACCAAGAACAAGTAGATTATACTCACCGCCTGCGTTTAGAATCACCTTCAACTTTTATCCTTCATGATAGCCAACTTCTTCTTGCACATATGAGAGCATCAATTAATCCCTATTAGATTAGCATATCCTTCATCCTTGCTTGCTTAGAAAAAATTACTCTTCGAGTCATACTGATTGACCTTTACCTTGATTATACTTATCTTCTCCATCTTGTTTAACCTCGATTAACATTGCCGCAATATGGATAGCTTCACTTTGATACCAGTTATTACAGTACCAACTACACCGATATCACTTGTAGGAAGATCTCTCCGATTGCAGAATATGAATCCCTATCCAATATCATACCTCCGTTGACGAAGTTGATACTATGAGAGAAAAAAGAAGAAAAGATACAATACAATTTAATTAGACATGCAGAACTTCGCTATGAAAAAAAATCAATAAAAAAAAACTCTCACTTTCAACCCCGTACAATAATCTCTTACCAAAAAAATTCCAGATCCCTCACAAAAACTCTCAATTCTCAAGGAGACCACTAATCCCTACAGGCTTTTTCTGCAACTTTGCTACCACACCCTCTACGTGGCCTCTATCCCTCTTTTTAAAGGCCCTGAGACCATGTACAAATCTCTGTGTCTAAGAGCACTTCGATAGGATTCTAGATATTCAAATCGTATTGAAAACAAGATCCAAACCAAGTCAAAACTACATTCTGAATATCGTAGACCGTCCATGGACCGCAATACCCTCCTAC
Organism: Areca catechu; assembly: GCA_021397845.1. Taxonomy (NCBI): domain Eukaryota; kingdom Viridiplantae; phylum Streptophyta; class Magnoliopsida; order Arecales; family Arecaceae; genus Areca; species Areca catechu. Next base: position 53,968,935 of record CM038039.1, on the reverse strand, counting down.
ATGAACCGAGCCAATCCCCGCAAGCCATGCATGCGCTTGTGCACACACCACGCGGTGCACCACGTGGCACCCCGCAGTCCATGGGTGCACGTACTGAACCTGGTGCACGTGCACCCTACGGTCCACCATGCACCATGCAAAATGCACGTGGACCACATGGTGCGCCACGTGCTGTGGGCCGGTGCCTGCACCATGCCCTGCACATGTGCCCGGGCTTGGACCAAGCCAAGCTCACTGATACCGAGCTTGGTCTACTACTACCGGACCTAGCTTGCTCTTGGACCTATGCTGGGTCTTCTCTTAGATTTTATGGTTCCTGGACTTTATATTTTGGGTCAAATCGAAACATTTTCTTAACAGCCCCAAAATCAAAGCACTGGTGATGAAATTAAAATTGTAAATTCCAGGACTCCAGATGCATCAGCAAAGGATCCCCATAATAGAAACAGGGGATATGTCTGCACATATATAACACAATCAGATAAGTCATTTGGATATTGTGCATTTAGGAGGCCTAATAACAATGGCAAAGTCATAAATGTGAGAGAACTCAAGTTGTGGAGGACAGTCTGTTTTTTCTTATGTTTGCAAATGTAATGTGCAAAGGTTAAAAAGTAATCACTAGCACTAATTAGCTGAAAAGATATTATGAGACAACAAAATAACTAAGTGAGTTCCAGATGACATCAACAAACACTATTCTGTAATAAATAATTCTAAAAAATGAAGGTACCAATATAACAGCCATAAGCATTCAGATGTGTAGCATGATCCAATCTATGGTTAAGAAAATTGTTAATACAAGCACATAAAGCAAGAGCTGACACATACAACTGTGAGGTCCATGAGTGTTGAAGACAACCAATGCAAACTCTGGATGTGCTCCGGAAAGCTTCTGTAATTCAGAAAAGGGAAGGGCAAAAATTATTAACTTATTAAAAGATATTAGAATGAAACATGAAGATGTCATAATAGGCCTACCCTAGAAATGGTAAGACATAAAATGATGGTAAGTTCGACATATTCTCACATAAATAGCTCAAATCACAGCCAATGCACCTTACCTTATATATATAAAGGTGATGTGGTGATTCCAGTCTTGTTATTCGTATTTATATAACTATAACCAGAGCATCATGAAGTAGGGGTGGAAGTGGGTCAGATGACATCTGACCATGGTTGAATTTGGATCCAGATTGGATTAGGTTCAGATATAAAAAATGGTATCCAACCATACTTGGATGCAGACTGAGGTGATTGTTTAACATAGACATGGATACAGATTCTAAGGGTTTCTCTTTTTTATCTTATTAATTTGCTTCTGATACGTAGAACTAGAAAAACAACTACTCGGTTCAATTAGGAGGCAAAGGAAATCCAAAATCATTAAACATAACCAAGGTCATATCAGTTATAGGGCATGTTTGGTTGGGGGAGTTGGGCTCAGGAATGACTCCCATTCCCATTCCCGTTCTAGGGAGAATGGGAATGCCCCGATCCCCCAAAGCTACATCCCTACTTTCCCTTGGTATTGAAATCCCATTCCGATTCCAATTCCAAAACGAGTCGCAAACCAAACGCACCCTGGGTAAAGAATCTTAGAAAGACCTTAAAAACCGGTCTTGGAAGAAATATATCTACCTGTCCACTCAAGTCGTTGCCATAAAAGCACCTGCACAAGTTCCAAAACATTCAGATCAGTCTCAAGTCTGATCGCCATATCCAATTTGAATATGTACATTGATCAGGGGAAAAAACATGTGATACCGCATGAAATCGAAAATTCCCTATTGTTGAATAAAGTGTAAACAGAGAGCTAGAAAAATTTAAAAGAGTATAGCGATTTCTTGGCTTCTGGAATATGAATTCCCCTTTTGATCCCCATCAAAACAAAAACAAAAACAAAAAAAAAAAAAAAAAAAAAAAACCCTACATCTACCCGGTGCGGGGCTGAAACAAAACTAAGCAATTGATAGCTATAAAAGACGAAATAGGATGCCGGTTGAGGCAATCGAACTGGAGGGTGACAAGAATAAAGATGTGATGCTAAAAATTTTATGAAAGAAAGCCGTAAACCTGATGATCTTGTCAAGGTAATCGGAGAGTATGGTCTGCCAGTAGGGACCTAGGGCAGCCGTGCCTTCCACGGCCACGATCAGCTGCTTCTCGGCCATCGCTTCGTTTCGCTTCCCTCTGGTGGCAGAGTGAGGTGGCCGGCATCTAAAAAGAGATCGGAAAAGAAAGAAAGGTAAAATTTGGTTGGTTGGCGGCCAAGGTGCCCCCGCGCCCTTGGTAGTGGAAGGGGAATTCGCGGTAGTATTCGCCGCAGCGCTGGGCTACGCTGTGATGAAACCTAACATATTATCTTTGCGCGACACGCAAAGTCCGTCTTGCAACATTTATGATCCCATTCTTTTCATCGATCTAAACATCCATCGCGCGGCGGGTCTCACCCAACTCTACATGATAAACACGTGGCACGGTGATTTGATTTATGTGGCTTCCGTACCGGTGAGGAACCACCGCTTCGGACGGTTTTTACCGCACTTCTGTGATCTTCTCCCGTCCCGTCTTCACTCCACCTTCCATAATTCCATCGGTGCCGTGCTCTTCACCGCAGAAGCAGCCAATCGAAGTCATCGCAGAGGGCTAAAGAACCGTCCGAGTCTCTGATTTTAGAAGGAAAGCAAGTATAAAGATAAAATCAGGTACTAGGGATCAGGATATACAATGGCGGGAGAGTATGTGGGAGCTGGGACTTAGATTCTACTTTTGTTTGGTTAGAAAAAACTTGATTCAATTTGATGGTGGCAGTGGTGTTCATGTTCGTCATATAGGTTGAAGCCTATTTAGCATCTGTTATATCCAACCGACTCATCATCGAGCCACACCATCATTCTTATCGAGATCCGATCAGACTGCTCTTACAGACATCCGAGTACTCTTTCTTTCAAGATCCGACAGATGCTCTCCTTCGAATGTCTGATCGACCCACCGGAGTAGAGATCTAAATGATCCACTTCTGTCGAGGTCCGGCTGACCCATTCCTGCTGAAGGCCCGACAGACGTTCTCCTTCGAAGGTCTGACTGATCCACTGAAGTAGAGGTCCGAACAACTCACTTCTGCTAAGGTCCGACTGACCCGCTCCTGCTGAAGGCCCGACGGGCGCTCTCCTTCGGAGACCTGACCGACCTACTGAAGTAGAGGTCCGAACAACCCATTTCTACTGAGGTCAGGCCGGCCTACTCTTGCTGAAGGTCCGACGAACGCTCCCTGATCGAAGTCCAATCGACTCACTTCTAGGATCTCGATGACTCCAGAAGCCTCTTCCAGCTGGTACCAGAATTCTGACACATCAGCACCACTACTTCACTACTCCCACGATGTCGTCCTATCTTGGCACCACGTGGCCACTCTCCAGATTTTTCTAGGGACAGATCAGTCTTTCCGCTTCATCCCTAACGAATTTTGTTACCGTTCCACCTTATATAAGGTAAACGGAGGACAGAGAGGGGTAAGCACAAGTGCTCTCTTCCTTCTCTATCTCTATTCGATTCCTTCATTCTGTTGTCCTCAAGTTTTCGCTAACTTAAGCATCGGAGTGTTTCTTGCCGAAACATCACCGATCCTTGGGGACTTTGTTGCAGGAACCGGAAGATGAGCGCTCCAACATAGCCGTCTGAGCCCGGTTCGGAAGAAGTTACAGCAACAGCATCATTTTTATTTTATATTTTATATTTTTAAAAAATTAAAATTATAAAAATAAAGATTTTTTCAAAAAAATATGTCTGACACTCTTCACTTGCTTTCATTTGTTTTGAAAATAAGAAACTCATGGTTCTTACCTCTTCCATTATTATCATCTTTACCGTCATCATGAACATATCCACCATATTGTTAGTACTTCGGTTGTTCTAATTATTCCCAGCAATGTCGTTATTAATATCATCATTGCTACCAAAATTCAACACGATAAAAAATTGATGGTGCCTGTCTGCTAATTTGCACGGGCCAATAGCTTGATCATATCCTAAAAGGAGGCCTTTTTTTTACATGAAGAAGGTAAAAAACAAGTTGCTCGGCCTATTCATGATTGCTTCCATCGTATTAGAGTGGTCCAATTTACGGACCTCCAATACTTTGGTATTTAAACAATTGATGTAATCTACGAGGCGAGGAATTCATCATTCATTTGCCCGGCGGTCATTAAGTGTCCCAACATCTTTCTATACTTCTTGCTGTCAAAAAAAATGATTGATGAAACTTGAGAGTGTTCCCTTTGACGGTCGGAGTCTCTTGATTTCCAACCATCTTTTTTATGGTTTCAGCAGGGTATTGAGGGTTTTGAGGGTTTCACTGGTTCTGCTGCGTTTTGCTGTATGGGATGTTGCCTAATGGCGAAGCAGGGAGCTGAAGGAAGAGCATCCGGCTCTGATGGGAAGGGAGAGACCGGCCGTACGTGGGCGGACGTCGTGCATGGACCGCCTCGTGCACCGGTTTGGATGTCCTATAAGCTTACTATTACGGCCATAATGATGACGTGGCCGGTCTCAGATTCCGTCGGGCCTGATTGAGCTGCGTGGAGGTTTCCTCGGCCGAGTCAGCTGCGGGTCCCATGCCACCGAGGTCGAGCTCGGCCCTTGCCCCCCCCGGCTACCTCACCAGGTGACATCCCGAGACGTTACCGCCCTCGCCGAAGTCGAGTTCGGTCCGGGCCCACTCCTGCCACCTCGCCAGGTGTCCACCCAGGAGGGGTCCACCTCGGCCGAGATCGGCTGCTCCCCCGCTCCCTCGCCAGGTGGCGCCCAGAGACGGTCCCACCGTGGCCGAGGTCGAGCCGGGCTCCTTCGCTCCTTCGCCAGGTGGCCCCCGGAGACGGGTCCACCTCGACCGAAGCCGAGCGCCCTCCTGCCACCTCGCCAGGTGTCCACCCAGGAGGGGTCCACCTCGGCCGAGGTCGGCTGCTCCCCGCTCCCTCGCCAGGTGGCACCCAGAGACGGTCCCACCGTAGCCGAGGTCGAGCCGGGCTCCTTCGCTCCTTCGCCAGGTGGCCCCCGGAGACGGGTCCACCTCGACCGAAGCCGAGCGCCCTCCTGCCACCTCGCCAGGTGTCCGCCCATGAGGGTCCACCTCGGTCGAGGTCGGCTGCTCCCCCGCTCCCTCGCCAGGTGGCGCCCAGAGACGGTCCCACCAATGCCGAGGTCGAGCCGGGCCCCTTCGCTCCTTCGCCAGGTGGCCCCCAGAGACGGGTCCACCTCGATCGAAGCCGAACGCCCTCCTGCCACCTCGCCAGGTGTCCACCCGGGAGGGGTCCACCTCGGTCGAGGTTAGGCCGCCCGTACAGAGAAGGTCCCAAAGAGCGGAGGCGCAGGGTCCGAGGTTGGCCCTCGAGCCGTGCACGCCACAAACGGCGCCCCGTACGGATGGCGGCGGCACGCGAAACATCACTTACGTCGGTCCGACAGGTTCTGCAGTCGAGAGGCGCGGTTCTGGCAAAATAGGGCCCGTCAACGGACAATGCCGGCACCTGGGAAGGGGAGCGCCCACACCGGGCCCGAGGTCTGACCGGCCGCCCTGCCGGCGCCACCCCCTTCCTTTACCCTTTCCCCGCTGGGCTCGGCAAACGAGGCCAGAAAGCCGCCTGGCCCTCGAAACCAAGAGGGGAAAGAGAAAAGGATGGAGAGGGGACAACGAGAGCAAGGAGGGAAGCCTCCCAGGAGCGGAAAATAGGCGGGCAGCGGGAGGAGATAAAGGAAGGAAAGAGGAGGCAACCAGGTAAGGTGGGACGACTAAGAAACAGAGGCTGAAGGCTCCGCTCCGAGGGTGAGATCCAGGGCCCCGAGAGGGGATCACTTGGCGTGAGCTCGGCAAGGAGATCCAGTCGGGTTTCTGGTCCCTCTGGCACCTTTTTTGCTAGTAATTTCTCTGAGTCTGGGACTCCTTCGGGGGCCCGTCTTGGAGAATCTGTTCCCTCTCGCCGTCCACTAACTTGATCGTCGGAGCTCCCTCACCGGGATCCCCGGCCAGGGTCTTCTGACCTCGCCTTGCAGGTTCGGTCCAGCCAGGAGGCCCCGGGAGCAAGATGGTCTAGCGGGATCGGCGGTTCCGAGGCACCGGCGCGGCGGTGAGATCGGCAACAGATTGGCGCGCCAGGTAGGGGGGCAGGACAACACCCCCTAGCGGGAGCCAGCTTTTGCAGGCACGGTGCTCTCCGGCAATGGTGGTCACTCGAGGGCGCGAGGCATCCACCAGCCGTGTGGGGGAGGTTCCCTCCCCTCAAGGGGCTCACAGCCCGGAGAGGGAGCTCCCGGCTCCCCCTTCTATTCCACTACCGCCGACCTCGGCGGACGGGCCCCTCGCGGCCGTCATCCAACAGCTGCAGACTCTGAACTCGGCGGTCCGGCAGCTTCAACATCAGCGGCGGTCCCTAGCCATGCAGCCGCAGCCGGGGACCCCCGCGGCTCGAGCCGCGGGGCCGCGTGGGAGCCTGCGTTCCATTCAGGGCAGGCCATCCCACCTAAGGGCGGTCTCCAACCCCCGCGGGAGCCACCAAGCTCCCGCAAAAAGAAACTACTCCGGTTCGGCGGATCACGAGAGTCGATCCCCGGCTGATGAAGCCGAGACGGCGCATCGCAGCAAGCGGCGCCGAGGCGTGACTTCGTGCCGAGACCGATCGGTGCCCCCTTCGCCAGCAGCCTCGGTGGAAGACTCCACCGACGAGGCCATCAGGCGTCAGGCCGAGAGGCGCCTGGAGGAGCACGAGCGCAAGTTGGCGGAGTTCGCCCGCCGATTTGCCGACCTGCAGTACTCATCGGCGGACCCGGCGGGCTACGACTCCCATCCTCCCTTCTCTGAAGAAATCCAGGCGGAACCAATCCCAAGCCGGTTCTGCATGCCGCAGGTGGATCCCTACGACGGGACCACCGACCCTCTGGACCATCTGGAGAGCTACAAGGCTCTCATGAGGGTCCAGGGGGCCACTGACGCCCTTTTGTGCATCGCCTTCCCCGCTACCCTTCGGAAGGCCGCTCGAGTCTGGTTCACCCGCCTCGAGCCCGGATCTATTTGCTCCTTCCACCAGCTGGAAGGAAAGTTTGTGGCACACTTCGACGCTTGTCGGAAGGTGCCAAGAGAGGTGGATAGCCTCTTCTCCATCCGCCAGCAGGACCAGGAGCTGCTACGGGACTACATCACCCGGTTCAAGACCGCTGCACTGGAGATCTACAGCCTGGATGAGCCCATCGCCATGCTGGCTTTGAAGCGCGGGCTCAAGACATCCCGCCTGACCTACTTCCTGGACAAAAAGCCTCCCAAGACGTACTCCGAGCTCCTCCTCCGCGCCCACAAGTACATCCGAGCGGAGGAGGCCGACCGCACCCGCCGAGAGCTGGACGGGAAGACTCCGAAGAGGCCATCCCCGAGGGATCTTCCAGGAGCTCGGAAGCCCGGGCCACCTGCCGACCCTCGCCCGAATCCGAGGTCGAAGGGCGAGGCCACTCCGGAGTGGAGGTTCACCCCTCTCCTCGCCCCTCGAACAAAGATCCTCATGGAAATTGAGGGCGAGCACTACCTCCGCCGACCTCCTCCACAGAACCCAAGAGGTATCCGGGACAAGTCGAAGTACTGCCAGTTCCACCACGAGCACGGCCATGACACGGAAGAGTGTCACAACCTGAAGCGGGAAATCGAGGAGCTGATCAAAAGGGGCTACCTCAGGAAGTTCGTCAGGAACGAGGTCCCCCCGGAGGGGCAGTCGCTCGCGGCCTTACCACCAGTTCCTGCAATCGATAACCGCCCGACGGTAAAGCCGGTGGGCATGATCTCACTTGGGGTCGGGCGGGCGGCGAAGAGAGCCCGGGAAGTCGGGAACCCGGAGAATGTAATCCCCCCTGAGGAGGGGAAGGAAAACGAGAATGTAAATAATGATGCCGTGGTGGTCGAGATGACCATCGCGAAGCATCCTGTACATCGAATTATGGTGGATAGTGGAAGCTCGACTGACGTGCTTTTTTACGATGCTTTTTCTCGGATGAATTTGTCCCATGATCAGCTGAGACCGGTGCATACCCCCCTTGTGGGCTTTACCGGGGACTCCGTGGGGGTCGAAGGGGAGATCACTCTCCCGGTCACCGCCGGATCCCCACCTCAGCAGACGACCGTCCTGATGACGTTTACCGTCGTCAAGCTCCCTTCGCCTTACAACGCCATTCTCGGGCGTCCCGGGCTCAACCAACTGGACGCCATGATTTCCACGAAAAGGTTGTTGGTGCAGTTCCCCACGCCTTCCGGGCTCGGGGTGATGAAGGGGACGACCCAGCCGGTCCTGCATTGCCTCCAGACGGTCCCGGGCGCCCGGGCACGGAGCTCGACCCCGATGTTGACGACCTCAACCTAAGGGAGAAGGAACCCAGGGGGGGCCATAGAACGCATGTTGACTTATCCCCTTGGTCCAGACCCGCTAAAGACGGTGCAGGTCGGGGCACAACTCCCGGAAGAAGAACGGGCCCGCCTGTTGGAGTTCCTCCGCGCGAACGCAGACGTGTTCGCCTGGTCGGCGGCCGACATGCCGGGCATTCCCCCCGAGGTCATTACGCACAGACTGAACGTGGATCCGAGCTGCCGCCCGGTCCGCCAGAAGAAGAGGAGCTTCGCCGTGGAGAGACAGAGGGCCATCAACGAGGAGGTGGAGAAACTCCTCGCCGCCGGCTTTGTGCGGGAAGTCCAATATCCCAGCTGGCTGGCAAACGTGGTCATGGTAAGGAAGAGCAATGGTAAGTGGAGGATCTGTGTGGACTACACCGACCTCAACCGAGCATGCCCGAAGGACAGCTTCCCTCTCCCAAAGATCGACTAGCTGGTCGACACCACCTCAGGGCATCGCCTCCTGTCATTCATGGACGCCTTCTCGGGATACAACCAGATCCGAATGAACCCGGAGGACGAGGAGCACACCGCCTTCATCACCGACCGTGGAACTTTTTGCTACAGGATGATGCCGTTCGGCCTCAAGAACGCCGGGGCCACGTACCAGCGTCTGGTCAACAGGATCTTCAAGGACCAGATCGGCCGCAACATGCAGGTGTACGTGGACGATATGCTGGTAATGAGCAAACTCGATTCGGACCACGTAGCTGACCTGGCGGAGACATTCGGCAACCTCCGACGTCATCAGATGAAGCTGAACCCTGCGAAGTGCGCCTTCGGCGTCTCCGCCGGGAAGTTCCTAGGATTCATGGTGACCCAAAGAGGAATTGAAGCCAACCCGGAGAAGGTCCAAGCCATCCTGGACATGGAGCAGCCCGCCTCCGAGAAGCAAGTGCAGCAACTCACCGGCTGGGTTGCAGCCCTCAGCCGCTTTATCTCCAGGTCGGCAGATCGCTGCCGTTCCTTTTTCAAGGTGCTGAGAAAGATGAACGACTTCGCCTGGACCGAGGAATGCCAGGAGGCCTTTGAAGAGCTGAAGAAGATGTTTGCATCGCCACCGCTGCTCTCCCGGCCTGAGGAGGGGGAGGAGCTCATCCTCTACCTGGCGGTCACCCCGGAAGCCGTCAGTTCGGTCCTGGTTCGGACCGACGACCAAGGAGTCCAGCGGCCGGTGTACTATACCAGCAAACTTCTCCGCGACGCGGAGCTCAGGTATTCTCGGCCCGAGAAGCTCGTTTTTGCGCTAATAGTGTCTGCTCAGCATCTCAGGCCCTATTTCCAAGCGCATCCCATCGCCGTCCTGACGGATCAGCCGCTGAAAGCGGTGCTCAGCCGACCCGACACCTCGGGGCGATTGGCGAAGTGGGCACTGAAGCTCAGCGAGTTCGACATCGCGTGCAGGCCCAGGTCGGCCATGAAAGCGCAGGTGCTAGCCGACTTCTTGGTCGAATGCGCGGGCCTAGGCAAGGATCCCGAAGAGGATCCCTTGCACCGGCAGCTGAAAGCGGGCCCCGAGGGGCCCGGAGAGGATGCATGGATCCTCCACGTAGATGGAGCCTCGAACTTTGGCGGGAGCGGAGCCGGACTCATTCTTGCCAACAGCGATGGGGTCGTCGCCGAATGCGCGCTCCGTTTCCAGTTCGCCGCGACAAACAATCAGGCGGAGTATGAGGCGCTCCTCGCCGGGCTGAGGGTCTCCCGCGAGCTGGGCGTGACTAACCTTAAGGCCTTCACTGACTCCCAGCTCGTGGCAGGACAGGTCTCCGGGAGTATGCCGCGCACGACCCCCAAATGGCGAAATACTTGGAGCTCGTCAAGGCGGGCACGGCCGGCTTCCGGCACTTCAACATCTTCCACATCCCCCGCAGGGAGAACGCCCGTGCGGACACTCTTTCCCGGCTGGCGACCCTGCCGGACTCGATGCTGGGTCGCGCTCACATGGAGCACCTTAAGGCCCCAAGCCACGAGACCCCAGTGGAGGTCCACCAGGTCAGCCGTGAGCCCAGCTGGATGAACAAGTACGCCGAATACATAACTAGCGGCACCTTGCCAGAGGACCGCGAGGCGGCCCGTCTCATCAAAAAGAAGGCCGTGCGTTTCGTCCTGATGGATGGGCAATTGTATCGAAGATCCTTCTCCTACCCCCTCCTCAAATGCGTAGGACCCGCGGAAGCCAGACTCGTGCTCCAGGAAATTCACGAGGGCGTCTGTGGGAACCACGTGGGGGGCAGAGCGTTGGCCTACAAAGCCCTTCGTCAGGGCTACTTTTGGGAGACGATGAAGGAAGATGCCGCTGATTTCGTGAAGAGGTGCGATCAGTGCCAGCGTCATGCCACGGTGCAACGGCAGCCCTCCAACCCAATCTCCCAGCTTTCAGCTCCGTGGCCATTCGCCCAATGGGGGATGGACCTTCTGGGCCCATTCCCGCCGGCGTCTGGACAGCGGAAATTCTTGATTGTGGCCATCGACTACTTCACGAAGTGGGTCGAGGCCGAACCTTTAGCACGGATCACCGAGGCAAACGTCGCCAAGTTCTTCTGGAAGTCGATCGTTTGCCGCTTCGGCCTCCCCCACACCGTGGTCACTGACAACGGATGCCAGTTCGATGGCCAGGAATTTGAAGAGTTCTGCGGCGAACTCGGCATCAGGCATCGCTTCACCTCGGTGGTGCATCCTCAGACCAATGGAGATGCCGAAGTCACGAACAGGACCATTTTGCAGGGCCTCCACACACGGCTGGACCAGGCCAAGGGCAGATGGGCCGAGGAGCTCCCCAGCATCCTTTGGACATACCATACCACCCCGAGGACGGCGACCAACGAGACCCCGTTCAACCTCGTCTTTGGAGCCGAAGCGGTCATCCCGATCGAGCTCAGCCTACCCACACTACGTGTGGAGCAATATGACGAGACAGAGAACCCCGCTAGAATGATGCTCAACCTTGACCTTCTTGAAGAGACGAGGGACAAGGCCCGAGTTCGGATGGCGGCGTATAGGCAGCGGGTAGCCAAGTATTACAACTCCCGAGTGCGGCCGAAGTCCTTTCGTCCCGGAGATCTGGTCCTCCGACGTGCTGAAGCTTCTCAGCCACGGGAGTGCGGGAAGCTCTCACCGAACTGGGAAGGCCCGTATCGGGTAGCAGAAGCCCTCCCCCACGGCGCCTACTACCTGGAGGAATTGGGAGGGGCCAGGTTTCCCCGGACGTGGAACGCCTCGAATCTAAGGATGTATTATCAGTAATGTAAGGTTCCCCACTTCTGCAATAAAGTTTCTTTGCTTCAAACGCTCTTTCTCACCTCGTAGGGAAACCGGCGCATGGCCCTGGGTTCGACACACCCGATCGTGGCCAAAGGTCGAAGGAAGCGAGAAGTCCCGGACTTCGGTCTGGAAGGCGGGGCAGAACCCAGTTCGCCCATGCGAGCACGGAGAACAGCTCGGCAAGCCGCGCAAGGCTTGAGAAAGCCTGCGGCCCCGGGGTTCAGTCCGGAAGTCCCGGGCTTCGGCCTGGAAGGCGGGGCAGAACCCAGTTCGCCCATGCGAGCACGGAGAATAGCTTGGCAAGCCGTGCAAGGCTTGAGAAAGCCTGCGGCCCCAGGGTTCAGTCCGGAAGTCCCGGGGTTCAGTCCGGAAATCCCGGGCTTCGGCCTGGAAGGCGGGGCAGAACCCAGTTCGCCCACGCGAGCACGGAGAACAGCTGGGCAAGCCGCGCAAGGCTTGAGAAAGCCTGCGGCCCCGGGGTTCAGTCTGGAAGTCCTGGGCTTCGGCCTGGAAGGCGGGGCAGAACCCAGTTCGCCCACGCGAGCACGGAGAACAGCTCGGCAAGCCGCGCAAGGCTTGAGAAAGCCTGCGGCCCTGGGGTTCAGTCCGGAAGTCCCGGGCTTCGGCATGGAAGGCGGGGCAGAACCCAGTTCGCCCACGCGAGCACGGAGAACAGCTCGGCAAGCCGCGCAAGGCTTGAGAAAGCCTGCAGCCCCGGGGTTCAGTCCGGAAGTCCCGGGCTTCGGTCTGGAAGGCGGGGCAAAACCCAGTTCGCCCACGCGAGCACGAAGGCAATCCCAAAGATGGACCCGCTCAAGGCCTACTCTGACGTCACGCGGTTCGGAATGTCCCAACCTTTGATCTGAGCGACGGACGGGACCAGGTCCACCCTCATTCCGGCACTCCACATCAACATCTCAAGAAGGAAAAGGAGGAGATGAGAGAGTGGAAAAGAAAGCGAATTCGAAAGCGAATTCGAGACATGGACAAACTATGTTTTCATTGATCCGAGAAGGAGAAGTACAAGCTGGGAATCCCGACAGGCCGGGAGTCCCCAAAAAAAAAAGGAGAGAAAAAACAACAACAAAGAAAAAGAGGAAGATAAATGGTTCAGTTCGGCGCGGTGGCGGGGCCCTCAGCCTGGGTCGCAGGCTCCACTTCCTCGCCGTCGGCGGCTGCTGGCTCAGGGGGTTGCTCCGGAGCTTCGGCCGTGTCGCTCGCCGGGGCCGCATCTGTGGCGTCGACCGCGCCGGAAGCCCTTCGGTCGGGTCCCTGCCTCCTACCTCCGAGCGCCACCCCACTGAGGTCAAGCTCGGGGTAGAAGGACCCCACCTTCTCCCGGCACATCCGGAACCCCTTCAGGAAGGAGTCCACGGTGGCCTCCCGGACCTCCGAGATGTACTCGTCGGAGGCCCGGAATTTCGGGATGGCTTCCTGCGCCTCCCGTTTCGCGGCCTCCAGGAGCCCATTGACGTAGGTGCTCCGCTCTCTCGCCGCACTTGCCTCCCGTCTGGCCTCTTCCAGCTGGCGCTCCAGCCACTGGGAATGGGCCCGAAGGCGAGCCCTCTCGGCCGCGTCCTCTTCCACGCGGCGCTGGTGGGAGTTCCTCTCCTCAGACAGAGAGGACTCCAGGTCCTTGTTTCGCCCCTCGGCGCGTGCCAGGTCTGCCTGGAGGGTCTGGTTGCTCGCTCGCAGCTCGACCCCCTTTTCCATAAGATCTTTGACATCGGCCACGAGCTTGCCGAGCTTCTCTTCCTTCTCGGCGTCGTTCTTCGCGTACCCCGCGAGGAAGTTCCTCAGCAGGAGCACGTCGTTCCCAATCTGCACAGCAAAGCAATCGGGTTAGTGTAAAAGCTAACCGAGGCCAAAGAAGACAAAGGAGCCTGAGTTCGGACTTACCGTGAAGAGCTGCGGGAGGATCCCGAGCAGGGCGTCGGCGTAGTCCTTGCCGCCTCGAGATCGGCGGTCCCGCGCGGTGGAGGCATACTCCATCACTTTCTCCGTGAGCCCTTTATCGTGGATCACGGAGCAGCGGTTGGTGATCACCGGTGGCGGAGCCGTCAGGTCGGCTGTGGCGGGGACTGCCCCTCCAGCAAGAATCGTCGTCGACGGTGCGGCAGAGGTCGCGGGCTGCGCTGTCGGAGCTGCGGCAACGACGGGGCCGGCGCTGGGCGAAGCTGCTGGTGGTGGAGCCCCCTCGTCGGCAGCACTGCCGGGTTTGACGGCGGGCGCATCAATGGCCCCGCCCCGAGGCAGTCTGGGCGGGGGAGCAGCGGCCACCAGGCTGGGTACGGTCGCCAGCATGACCTCCTGGCTCGCCTCTGTGCGAGCCCTCTTCGCCGCGGGCTCATCCACCTCGACGACGTCCCTCTGGGCCGCGCCCTCCAGAAGGTTCTCCAGCGAAAATTTCATGCCTGCAATGCAAAAGAAAAGAAGGTCAGCCAGCTCGGCTAAAAAGGAAAAAGAATACAGGAGTCAAGGGAGGACTGAATCTCACCCGGCTCGCGGATGGGACTGATCCCGGCCTCAAACAGATTCTGCTCCGAGAGCAGAACCTCGAGCGCCGGGACCACATCGCTCAGGAGCAGGGAGTAGGCCTCTTGGTCCGCCGACTCGACCTGGGAGTTTCGGTTCGGAGACCGGTCCGGTTCGCTCCAGGCCCAGTCAACATCCTCGAGCGAGGCAAAGAAGAACCGGTTCTTCCAGCCCTTGATAGAAGAAGGGAGGTCGAACCGGAGACACCTGGGCCGGGGCGAGATGTACCACCAGCCGTCGTCAGTGGAGTACCTCTTCAGGGTAAACAGAGCCCTGAAAAGGAAGAAACGGGCAACAAACCCGTGGAAGTGACAAAAAACAATAAAAGAAAAGATGACCCGGATGGCATTGGGAGCCAACTGGGCCAGAACGAGACGGAAGTGGCTAAGGAAAGAAAGGAAGAAGGGGTGCAGAGGAAATCGAAGACCCCCGAGGAGGAAGTCTTCGTAGAAGGCTATGCGGCCGGGGCCACTCATGGTGACGCGATCCCCGGGCCGCGGAACAAGCAGACGGATTGATCCCGGGATGCCGTAGGCCTCCCGGAGCAAAGAGAGGTCACCTTCGGTCATTGTGGAAGCATGACCGAAGGGACCAGCAGAAAGAAGAGGTGGAGCAGGAAGGGAAAGAAGCGGAAGAGCGGAAGCGATAGGAGGAGACCGGACACCCCTGGGGATGCCAATGGTGATACTCCCAGGTTGCAGTCGCCTGTGGGTCTCCTCCGGGATCGCTTCCTCCTCTGAGGAGGAAGAGGACGGAGTCCTCGGCCGGGACGGACCGGCCTCGTCCGGGTTAAAGGAAACATGGCGACGGCGCGCCATGACAAAGAAGAAAGCAAGGAAGATTCAGGGAAGAAGAAGAGGGGAACTAGGGAGAAAATGGAGGTACTCACCGAAAATACACCGAGCGAATGCGGGGCAGTGGAAGTTAGCCTGCAGCAAACCGTCCACGGAGCAAAGGAAAAGGCCTCATTCTGGAAAGTCCCCTCCTTTTCAAACTCAGTTGACAGCGACCGTACCCGTCATTCCGCTCCGAGCCACTGGATGATCGCCGCGTGGACGCATGCCCGACACCGACGCCTCGTTAGCAGGGAAACGGCCTCTGCTTCGAAGCGATGCATTTATTATGGGCAAGTGGGCGACGCGTGGCGGCCTCCTATAGGGCTTCGGGCGCACCGAGAAGCGGCGACGAGGATCGCGGCAATTATGATGCAAGATCTTCGCCTCCCCACGTCATGTCCGCATTTAATCCCGACGTTCCGTTATACGATGCCCCAACGAAACGGCGGATTGGGGGGCAACTATTACGGCCATAATGATGACGTGGCCGATCTCAGATTCTGTCGGGCATGATTGAGCCGCGTGGAGGTTTCCTCGGCCGAGTAAGCTGCGGGTCCCATGCCGCCGAGGTCGAGCTCGGCCCTTGCCCCCCCCGGCTACCTCGCCAGGTGACATCCCGAGACGTTACCGCCCTCGTCGAAGTCGAGTTCGGTCCGGGCCCACTCCTGCCACCTCGCCAGGTGTCCACCCAGGAGGGGTCCACCTCGGCCGAGGTCGGCTGCTCCCCCGCTCCCTCGCCAGTGGCGCCCAGAGACGGTCCCACCGTGGCCGAGGTCGAGCCGGGCTCCTTCGCTTCTTCGCCAGGTGGCCCCCGGAGACGGGTCCACCTCGACCGAAGCCGAGCGCCCTCCTGCCACCTCGCCAGGTGTCCACCCAGGAGGGGTCCACCTCGGCCGAGGTCGGCTGCTCCCCCGCTCCCTCGCCAGGTGGCGCCCAGAGACGGTCCCACCGTGGCCGAGGTCGAGCCGGGCTCCTTCGCTCCTTCGCCAGGTGGCCCCCGGAGACGGGTCCACCTCGACCGAAGCCGAGCGCCCTCCTGCCACCTCGCCAGGTGTCCACCCAGAAGGGGTCCACCTCGGCCGAGGTTGGCTGCTCCCCCGTTCCCTCGCCAGGTGGCGCCCAGAGACGGTCCCACCAATGCCGAGGTCGAGCCGGGCCCCTTCGCTCCTTTGCCAGGTGGCCCCCGGAGACGGGTCCACCTCGACCGAAGCCGAACGCCCTCCTGCCACCTCGCCAGGTGTCCACCCGGGAGGGGTCCACCTCGACCGAGGTCAGGCGCCCATACAGAGAAGGTCCCAAAGAGCGGAGGCGCAGGGTCCGAGGTTGGCCCTCGAGCCATGCGTGCCACAAACGGCGCCCCGTACGGATGGCGGTGGCACGCGAAACATCACTTACGTCGGTCCGACAGGTTCTGCAGTCGAGAGGCGTCGTTCTGGCAAAACAGGGCCCGTCAACGGACAACGCCGGTACCTGGGAAGGGAGCACCCACACCGGGCCCGAGGTCTGACCGGCCGCCCTGCCGGCGCCACCCCCCTTCCTTTACCCTTTCCCCGCTGGGCTCGGCAAACAGGCCAGAAAGCCGCATGGCCCTTGAAACCAAGAGGGGAAAGAGAAAAGGATGGAGAGGGGACAACGAGAGCAAGGAGGGAAGCCTCCCAAGAGCGGAAAATAGGCGGGCAGCGGGAGGAGATAAAAGGAAGGAAAGAGGAGGCGACCAGGTAAGATGGGACGAGTAAGAAACAGAGGCTGAAGGCTCTGCTCCGAGGGTGAGATCCAGGGCCCCGAGAGGGTATCGCTTGGCGTGAGCTCAGCAAGGAGATCCAGCCGGGTTTCTGGTCCCTCCGGCACCTTTTTTGCTAGTAATTTCTCTGAGACTGGGACTCCTTCGGGGGCCCGTCTTGGAGAATCTGTTCCCTCTCGCCGTCCACTAACTTGATCGTCGGAGCTCCCTCGCCGGGAACCCCGGCCAGGGTCTTCTGACCTCGCCTTGCAGGTTTGGTCCAGCCAGGAGGCCCCGGGAGCAAGATGGTCTAGCGGGATCGGCGGTTCCGAGGCACGGGCGCGGCGGCGAGATCGGCAACAGCTTACGAAAGAGGAGATGGAGAGGCTCCAGCATAACTTTTCCGAGGTATTGATCATGCCGGAGACCTTGATAGAGGATGCGAGGAAGAAGTGGGAGGGCCTCACCGTCACATTCAAGAGCCTTGGTCGCCGGGTTCAAGCTCTCAGGCTGGTGAAGGAGGTCCGGCTGAGACTGCAGCTGGCCTTAGATCCTGAGGTTTTTCCGGTGGGTAATGATCATATGGTACTTCGGATGGCTTCCAAGGATGACTGTGACCGGGTGCTCGCTGTTGGGTCGTGGTACGTCGCCGGCCAGCTCATGGCGCTTGCGCCGTGGCAGTCAGACTTCATTCCGGAAAGGAGCCCGGTTAATCGCACCGTCGTGTGGATGAGGCTGCATGAACTGCCTCTTGAATACTGGGAGCCATCGGCTATTATGGCAATCACCGGAGAGGCAGGTAATCCTCTCTCTTTGGACAGTTTCACTGATCTCATACGGAATACTGGCTTCGCCAGAATCCGTATGGAGATTGATGCGTCTAGACCCTTGCTGCCTGGAGTCTTGATTCAGGGGAGAACCGTAGTGTTCTGGTAGCAATTTGTGTACGAGAGCCTTCCTCCAGTATACTTTCGGTGTGGAAGAATGGGCCATGAGGTTGATGGCTGCCAGTTCTGGAGGAACAGGGGAGGTCTGAATCCTCTACTCCAGGGCTTTGTTCGGGGAACTTTGTCGATGCTCAGGGGGATCAGACTTCTGAGGGTATGGGACCCAATGCTTCGAGGGAGGGGGAACTGCTTACCTTTGGCCCCTGGCTGACGACGGCGAGAGTGCGCCCTGCCCGTCTGGGAGGGACTTTCGCCAGACCTGAGGTGCTGCCGGATCGAGGTAAGGCCTCGGCTTCATCTCCTAATCCACCCTCATCCCCACCTTCAAGATCCTCCCCCAACAGGCGCTCCTCTACCCCCACCTCACCACTGGACTCCGAAGGCTGGCAAAAGCCGGCTAAGGTGGCGAGGAGGAAGTCACCGGCTGCCACGGATTCGGAGCAAACTGACGGTGGTAGATCTCTGAAGGAGGTAGGGGGGAGCTTCTTCGCACCACTGATGGACACCATGCAAATCATCCCTCCCGAAGAAGGCCACCGGGACCTTCACATGGTGGACTACGGTACGGTTTCACTGAAGTGGACCCGAAGTCAATCCAGGTCGTCTTTCCCGGCCTCATCGAAGTCTGCTGCTGCATTAAGGGACAGTATGCCCATTCCAAACCCATTGTGAATGCTTCCGAGGGTGCAATTCAGGGTGCCACAGGTGGCGTTGTTTCCTCTTCTTCTTTGGGGTTACAGGAGGGTAGAGGATAGAAAAAAGAATGGCGGAAAGTGGAGGGTAAGCAAGGGTTGTACAGGGAGGAGGGAGCCAAGGGGACTGTGTTCCTGGAGGAAAGGGGAACCCTCGTTGTGGGTCAACTTGCTGTGGCTGCCTCTCAGCCTGAAAGTGTTTGGGGAGCGAGAGGGCCGGACCGGGTTCCTTTGACACCCATCTTAGTCCAGGAGGGAGGTAGTTCAGTGGGGAGAAAGAGTCAGAGGAGAAGAAGGGTCTATAGAAAGAGTGGGTGGGAGGGGGTGAGCTACTGGACACACTAGAGTTGGGGTATGGACTCTTCAGCGGGTAGAGTGAAGGGAGTGCAGTTGTGGGGGACTCGAAGACCCCTCGATTGAAATCGCTGGCAAGGATGTCGACATCCGAGCTGCAGGCTTCATCAGCGACTGATCTAAACAGACCGAGGCTGCCAATTCCCTTTTGCATCACCTACTCCTTTATAATGATGTCTCAACTCAATCTCAAGTGGGAAAGGGCACTGTTGAATCTTCGAAGCTGGTGCTCAGGCTGCCAAATCCCTACTGCTCCACTTAACTTATTCTGACCAGGGGGCATGAGCCATGTGTGACAAGGTCAAACTGGCCTTGGATTGACTGGAGAAACAAGTGGGAGGAAGGAACTGGTTAATATTTATGTAAAACAATTACTGTTTTTAAACGAGATTAGGGCAGACAGGGGTTCGACCCTCAACTCTGACATGTCTCTATGAAAACTTTTATCTGGAATGTCAGGGAGGCGAAAAAATCCTCATTTTTATCAACCTATCACAGGTATCTACAGTTATATCACCCACACATCTGTGTGATGTTGGACTAGGTTATTTGGTCCTAATCTTGATAGTCTGAGGCGTCGCCTTTCAAGGAACTGGGGTTTCTACTCTGTGCCATCCCAGGGTCTGGCAGGGGGCATCATTGTCAACTGGGATAATACGACTGCCAGGGTAGATGTTTTTCATAGATCTTCTCAGCTGGTGGCCGTTGTTGTCTCTGAACCGGACCGTCCCTCCTGGCTCCTCTGTGCTGTATATGCCAGTACGTCTTACAGGGAGCATAGATTGGTATGGAAAGAGGGGTCTGCCTTAATTGACCAGGAATCCCTACTGTTGTAGCGGGGGACTTCAACACTATCCTGAGGCAGGATGACAAGCGTGGAGGTAAACCGTTTCACCCGGATATTGGTACAAGGGAATTTTCCACCTTTATCCAGGAGAACGGCCTCATTGATTTAGGGTTTGTGGGCCCTCGACATACTTGGTGCAACAATCGTACTAAGCAAGCCAGATTGTGGGAGAGGCTGGACAGATACTTTGCCACGCTTTCTTGGCTATCCCTTTATCCTGATCACACTGTGAGCCATTTGAGCAGGATAGCCTCTAATCATGCTCCTATTCTCCTTTCCATGACTGCCCCTCTGGCTAGACCAAAGCCTTTCAAATTTGAGAAGTTTTGGCTTTCCTATCCTAAGGCCAAGCAGATTGCCATAGAAGTATGGAGAATGCCGATTTGGGGGATACGGCTTACAGGATGTCTAGAAAATTGGAGCTCCTCAGGATGCCTACTTTGGTGGAATAAGGTGGAAGTTGGCAATCTTCTTAACCAAATCAAGATCTAGAAGCTTCTATTCATGCTCTGCATACCAAGGAAGATGTCCAAGGCTATTTATCGGACGACGACCTTCATGCTCTTCGCACTGCTCTTGCCAGTCACCACACCCTCCTTCACAATCAAGAAATCCTTTGGAGACAAAAATCCAGGGTTCAGTGGCTGCAGGAGGGAGACAAGAATACCCAATTTTTTCATCATGCCACTGTCATTAGGAGACACACCAACACTATCCGGGCTCTTTATTTTGACCAAGAAGAATGGATGGAGGATGAAGCTGATATTCGAAGGGAATTCATCAAGTACTTCACGACCAGGTGGACTGTTCCTAATACTACTATTCCTTATATTTCTTCTGTTCCTCCCCATTTCGGTCTCTTCTCTTCAGAATTATACACTTCTGAATCAGGTAACTGAGAGGAAGTCAAATCTACTCTGTGGTCTTTGGCAGAGGATAAAGTTTCTAGTCCTGATGGCTACCCTCCTTTTTTCTTTCGCTCAGTCTGAGAGATTATGAGGGTTGACATGGTTGCGGCTGTTCAACTCTTTTTCAATTCCGCTACCATGCCCCCTGACTAGAAGCAGACTTACATAGCTCTTATTCCGAAGCGTCATGATCCTTCCTTGCCTTCATACTATAGACCCATCAGTCTCTGTAATACTCTTTACAAAGTTTGTGCCAAACTTTTGGCGAACAGGATGAGGCTGATCCTTCCGAAACTTATAAGCCTTGAAAAAGGTGCTTTCATTGGAGGCTGCAATATTACCGACAATATTCTTATTGCTCGGGAATGCATGATCTACATCGAGCATCTCGGCGACAGAGTTTGATGGCTATTAAGCTCGATATGGAGAGGGCCTACGACTGCGTCGACTGGCTTTTTCTTATCAAAGCTCTGGAGGATTTTGGATTTCAATCTGCTTGGATTTCTAAAATTATGGCATGTGTAAAGGCTCCAGCCTTCTCTATTCCGATCAATGGATCCCCAACGGAATTCTTTCAATCTTCCCATGGCCTCCGGCAAGGTTATCCTCTGTCCCCCTATTTATTTATTATTTGTGCTGACTTCCTATCCAGATCCCTTTCTCAGGCAGTGCGGGATTCTCATATCCACCCATATATTGTTGGACCGGAATCCTTCCCGATTTTCCATCTCCTATTTGCGGATGACTGTCTTTTACTTGGCCGGGCTTTCCTAGCTAATGCCAGGGGATTCAGGAGCATTGTGGAGCACTAATGTTATGCTTCGAGCCAGAGGATAAATTTCCACAAATCTGGGATCTACTTCAGCCCCAAAACTACTATGGGTATCCGATGCAGGATTATTGATATGCTGGGTATTCAGGAGCGACATGGCCCCTAAATTATCTTGGTATTCCTATCTATGGTGCCAGGCTTGCCACGCACAATTGTGCCCCATTATTGGCTTCGGTGACTGACAGGATTGTGGGATGGCAGGCTAGATCGCTCTCTGCGATGGGCAGGCTCACTCTTATTCGATCTATGCTGGCTTCTCTTCTGGTTTATATGCTCTCAAATGCTTTTATACCTAGGGGTTATATCCAAGGTAGAGCAGATGATTCAATCCTTCTCTTGAACTCCTCTTCCGATCGGAGGAGGATACATCTTATGTCCTGGGATAATGTTGTCGACCCACGCAGGATGGGGGCTTGGGTATCACCTCTCTTCTAGCAAGGAGAGAGGCTTTCATGACCCGACATGCTGCTAGATTTTTCTTATGTCCGGACACTATATGGTCCTCTTTCATGAGGGCCAAATATGGTCATATCCCTTTGCATCCTGGTGACCCCTCTAGCTCCACCAAAAAGTCATCGGTAGTGTGGTGGGAGATGCTTGACAGAGCCCCGATTATCATTTCCCAGCATTCCTGGGTGGTGGGTGATGGCCACTCTATCAGCTTCATGTATGATCCCTGGATTTCAGACATTCCATTGATTAGGTGGCCCACCTTCATCTCGGTTCTGATGCCACCCTCTATTACTGTTGCTGATCTTCGGCGACCGGGATTGGCCTCGTGGGACACGAATAGGATCCTGTCCATATTTGGGGACATCCTCGGCTTCAGAGTGTTGTCCATTCCCCTACCGGTTTATCCATGTTCCGATATCAGAGTATGGAGACAGACGACGTCGACCCGTGTGCCCATCTCCGATCTCATTCCTAGGCCTGCTCTGGACCATCATTTATCCAGGAGCTATCGTTGGATATGGACCTTGCCGTACATCATAGGGTTTCTCTCTTTATCTGGAAACTCGCTTGGCACCGCCTTCCCACGCGCGAGTTTATTATTTTCAGGGGGATCCATATCACTCCAGACTGTCCCTTTTGTGGGAATCTGGCCGCAGACTCGTGCCATCTTCCTATGTGACCGTGCGAGGCGGGTCTGGGCTCTGGCTGGCTTTCATGGTATTTTGGCCCAAACTTACCACATTCTTGATGTCTTTTATCTCCTGTTGCGGACGGCTCCTATCATCTAGGTTTCCTTTATTGCTTATATGGCATATCATATTTGGATTTCCAGAAATGACTGGATCTTTGCATCTATGAGGTCTTCACCTAGGATGCTGGTTGAGAGGGCCAGGATTTCCGCGATTGAGTATTGCAGGTCCGCGATGATGCCGGTTGAGATATGGGGTTCCCCTTTCGCTCGTCGAGTGACCCGAAGGATTTTTATTACCTGGAAAACCCCTCATCCGCCCTTTGTCACCGTCAGCTTTGATGGAGTGTCCGTCGTAGGATGGATGGAGCGGGTTTCGTCATTAGGGACTCTTCGATGGGGTTTATTATGGCTAGCGGTATCCCCCTTCTGGATTCTTCTGTGCCGGCCATAGAGCTTTACGCTGCTTGGGCTGGCATTAGATATGCTCGCCAGGTTCTCTGCCTTCACCATCTCATCGTTGAGGGAGACTCTGCCACCGTCATATCTTGGATTTCACATACTTTCTCCACGCGCGGATCATCCTATAGTCATAGATCAGACTCATGTTGCAGGATTGTTTCTTTCTGACTATCAGGCACATTTTCAGGGAGGCCAACTCAGCTGCTGACTGGGTAGCCTCCTATATCGCCCAGCATACGGGTCCGGTTCTATGGACTGATTGGCATACAACCCCTGTACAGCTTAGAAATTTTATACTTGCTAACTCTTTAGGTTGTATTCATATACGTTCAGTGTAATGAATACACCGTTTTATCAAAAAAAAAAAAAGTTGGTGAAGAAACGGCCAAGTTGATTGATGGAGCTCATCAAGCCAAGTTAAAGGTTGAGTACTATAGTTAAACAACCTTTTTAAGGATAACAAGAAAAACTTGGCACATCATCGCATAGTAGCTCCTGCAATAACACTAAAGTCTCGAAGCTCTTCAAATGATCCATTGGTTTCAAGATGTTACGATGCTATCTTAGTATTAGAATTGTAACATTTTGAACCTTCCAAGGGAAACTTTAGATTTTAACTAAGCAAGGTGGGAGTAAAGAATCTTAAATTTAGGATAAGCGCAAACATCTTTCTATTTAATTTATTATATTTTTTATTGAATGTTATCATTTTTTTCTGAACCATATCCCTGTCGAGATTGCAAGGCGATGTTTCTTGTTCGAAATGCTTCTTTCATACTGTTGGCATCCTCGCACTTTCAAGCCAAAATAGTTTAACCTCGGATGCTATATGTTTGTTGGCGTGGAGTCCCTGGATCGGCCGGTCGGAGCCGCTGCGTCGCAGGACCGCTCCCTGGTTCACCTGCAAAACAGGTCCTTTGCCGGAGTTGTTTCGATGGAGGACACTCCGATGCCTAAGTCAGTGACGGATTCCAGCCACAGAATGGAGAAGATGTCGAGAGTGGAAGAGAAAAAGAGCTCTTGGAGATTGAAAATGTATATGTGCGAGATTATTCACGCGTACCTCTCGAGCCATCTTCCTTATCCATATTTAAAAGATGGCCTCCGGTCTATGGCCCGCTCTTTTCTCGGGAGATCATGGGGAGCTAATCTCTCTCATGATCGGCGATCGTGGGTTGTCAATGAGCGGTTCCGGCCAGATCGGAGGCGTGGCTGCAGGAATTGCGCGCTATGATCATTGCATGATGAGTGTCGATTGTAACCGTTGGTTACAGTTTCCTTTTTGGAACAGATTGTGGTTCAAGCTTCGGGTTTTCCCTTGCGTGGGCCGAAGGCTTGGTATTTTTTCCGAGGCCATAGATCATGTCTACGGCGGGGACCGAAGTTCGTGTCTTCGGAAGTCGATGAGTAGTTCAGACTTCGGTCGGGCCGAAGATGCTACCCGAAGGACTGGCCTTCGGATGTTGTAGTTCGGTGTGAAGCCTTGAGTTGCTTGCGATTGGCCTTCACTTAGTCCGAAGTCCGTAGTCCAGAGAACCGGGGCTTCGATAATCAAACCGGAGCTTGGTTCATAGCTGAACCAGGATATCCCAATAGTTGCCCCCCTACTCTCAGTTATCGAAGCGAAGATCTGCCTCGAGAAGTGAGAGTATTATGGCCTTGTCGTTTTGCTCCTGAGAGACGGCGCAGTGAATGATTACAGGATCTCTATTGGGCTGTCCATCACGATCTGAGAATCAGATGGTGGATAGGTGCCATTCCTGGATTGGAAAAAAGTAGGTAGCCTGAGGCTATCTCTTCTTGTCCCGTTGGATGAAGGATAGATCTTATCATGGCGGTCAGTTGCAAGTGGGCTGCCCTAGAGCCTTTGCCGACCGGAGTCAGACTTTCGGAAGCGGGCTGCCCTAAAGCCTTTGCCGATCGGAGTAGGACTTTCGGAAGCGGGCTGCCCTAGAGCCTTTGCCGACCGGAGTTGAACTTTCGAAAGCGGGCTGCCCTAGAGCCTTTGCTGACTGGAGTCGGACTTTCGAAAGCGGGCTGCCCTAGAGCCTTTGCCGACCGGAGTTGAACTTTCGGAAACGGGCTGCCTAGAGCCTTTATCGACAGGAGTCGGACTTTCGAAAGTGGGCTGCCCTAGAGCCTTTGCCGATCGGAGTCGGACTTTCGGAAGCGGGATGCCCTAGAGCCTTTACCGACAGTAGACCACTTGCGGTCTGTAGGGAAGAAGTAGGGTCCGTTGGACCATTCTGTTTGTTGTTGACAGAGAGGACAACAGTGGTCCTTTTAGGCACATGTTCGGATTTTTCGTAGGGTAGGGTGTTTGCACTATCCCTGTGCACTTTCTATCATGATTAGGTAGGCTGTTCAGGCCCGTCTCGGTACGTGTTCGGATTCACCGTAAAGTAGGTTATGAAAACCATTCTGTGCCTTTGATCTTTTTGGTGGCCTGGTTAGACCATCCATTGCGTTCGTCGGGCATACCGATAAGGTGAGTAGATCAGACTCTCCTTTGCGCAGTTGACCGATTTTTTAGATCGGGTCATTCGGGCTGTTGTCGATCGATGTGAAGCCTTGAGTTACTTGCGGTTGGCCTTCGCTTAGTCCGAAGTCCGTAGTCCGGAGAACCGCGGCTTCGATAAGTCGAACCGGAGCCTGGTTCGTAGCTGAACCAGGATATCCCAACAGTTGCCCCCTACTCTCAGTTATCGAAGTGAAGATCTGCCTCGAGAAGTGAGAGTATTATGGCCTTGTCGCTTTCTTCCCGAGAGACGGTGCAGTAAATGATTACGGGACCTCTATTGGGCTGTCCATCACGATCTGAGAATCAGATTGTGGACAGGTGCCATTCCTGGATTGGGGAAAAGTAGGTGGCCCTGAGGCTATATCTTCTCGTCCTGTTGCACAGTGGTTGAGGCAATCTTTTGGTTGGGATTTGGATAGTTGTGGTGGTTGTTCTCCGCCCGTTGGATGAAGGATAGATCTTATCCTGGCGATCAGTCACAAGTGGGCTGCCCTAGAGCCTCTGTCGACCGAAGTCGGACTTTCGGAAGTGGGCTACCCTAGAGCCTTTGCTGACCGGAGTTGGACTTTCAGAAGTGGGCTGCCCTAGAGCCTTTGCCGACCAGAGTCGGATTTTTGGAAGCAGGCTGCCCTAGAGCCTTTGCCGATCGGAGTCGGACTTTCGGAAGCGGACTGCCCTAGAGCCTTTGCCGACCGGAGTCGGACTTTCGAAAGCGGGCTGCCCTAGAGCCTTTGCCGACCGGAGTTGGACTTTCGGAAGTGGGCTGCCCTAGAGCCTTTCCCGACCGTAGACCACTTGCGGTCTGTAGAGAAGAAGTAGGGTCTGTTGGACCGTTCTGTTTGTTGTTGACAGAGAGGACAATAGTGGTCCTTTTAGGCACGTGTTCGGGTTTTCCATAGGGTAGGGTGTTTATACCATTCCTGTGTACTTTCTATCGTGATTAAGGTAGGCTGTTCAGGCCCGCCTCGGCGCGTGTTCGGATTCACCGTATGGTAGGTTACGAAAACCATCCATGTGCCTTTGATCTTTTTGGGGCCTGGTTAGACCATCCATTACGCTCATCGGGCATATCGATAAGGTGAGTGGATCAGACTCTCCTTTGCACAGTTGACCGATTTTTCAGATCGGGTCATTCGGGCTATTGTCGTTCAGTCGATGCAACTAGCCATTCTGAGTTGAGTAGGGTTGAGGAGCTTTGAGGCTTCATCTTCATCCCTTCTCCAGTTGGTGGGCCGGTGTATCATCCCTACACCTCCGTTGGTGGGCCTTTGATTTGGCAATTCGGCCTCTTCGGGAGGTGGTTGGGGAACAGTTGCTTCTGACCGGGGTCCCTGGTGACCGATGTACCGCCCCAGGTATCCTCTCTTGATGAGATCCTCGATCGCATCCCTCAGCAAGATGCATTCTTCTGTGTTGTGGCCGTGGTCCCGGTGGAATCGGCAGAATTTGTTCATGTTCCTTGCGGAAGAGGAGGCCTTCATGGGATGGGGTCGTTGGAGATAGTTTTCTTTTTCTATCTCCATGAGGATCTTCTCTTGAGGGAGGTTGAGGGGGGTGTATGAGTCGAATCTTCCTTCCAATGCTCTGGGCTTGGGAGGGCTTCTCCGCGCGGTCGCATATCTGCCGCTGTTATTATTGGAAGTTTGGGGGCCTTGCCCCATGTTATTCTTCTTCTTTGAAGGGGGTTTCCCTTCAATCATACGTCGATTCGTAGCCTGCTCTTCAGCATCGGTGTATTTTTGAGTCCTTGATAGGAGCTCAGCGTAGCTTTTAGGAAACTTCTTGTCCAGGAAAAAAGTAAGCCTAGAGGTTCGAAGCCCCTTCTTCAGAGCTAACATGGCCACGTGCTCGTTGAGATCGGGGATCTCAAGCATGCCCTCATTGAACCTAGAGATGTAATCTCTCAGGCTCTCTCCTTCATTCTGGTAAAGGAGGAAGAGTGTGTCCGTATTCCGAAGAGTTTTGCGGCAGGTCCTGAAATGCAAGACAAACAATTTTTTTAATTCGGAAAAGGAATCGATGTTACCTGGGCACAGGCTCGAGTACCACATCCGAGCGAACTTCTTCAAGGTAGCCGGGAATGCCAGACAGTACATCGCGTCCAAAGCTCCTTGAATCATCATATGGGCTTTGAAGCTGTCCAAATGGTCGAAGGGGTCGGAGGTGCCGTCGTAGGGTTCCATCTGGGGAACCCTGAAGTGCCGAGGAATGTCCTCAGCCATGATGCGGTCCGTATAGGGTGGGCGTAGATCACCCACAATCAGGTCCTCGGGATCTCTCTGATCCCGCATTCTCTGTTCTCGCACCCTTGCCATCTCTGATTCGATGGCTCTGAACCTCTCGTCATAATCGGGAGTCTGCCTGAGCTCTCTCTCCACCGGAGTGGAGTCTTCGGAGGAGGAGGAGGAAGTTTGCCTAGGCCTTTTCCCTTTTTATGGGAAATTGACAGACCTAGGCAGTCTCGAAGTTTGGCCTTTGGGAGAGGCCGAGAATGGGGGGAGGGATGCGCTGAATCCTCCTGTGGTGCTCTCCTTCTTTGGGATCGAGAGCTATGTCTGGAAATAGCCGTGGATTTGCCACTGGGAAGGCTTTGTCTTGAAACTCTTGAACCATGGCCGTCAGGTTGGCGACCTGGTTCATAAGAGCTTCGAACTGCCGTGCTCCCACAACAACCGTGGGAGGTGGAACATCGTTATCCTCTAGGGGTGCACCCCCCTGAGACGGAGCACGACTCCGGCTTATAGAAGCATTTTGAGCTTTTCCTCTTGCCATCAAGAAATTATTTGTTTCTTCCCTTTGTCTGGGAGGGAGCTTAACAAATGTTAGTAATACGCCACCCCTTCCTGGCGTGCCAATCTGTTGGCGTGGAGTCCCTGGATCGGCCGGTCGGAGCCGCTGCGTCATAGTACCGCTCCCTGGTTCACCTGCAAAACAGGTTCCTTGTCGGAGTTGTTCCGGCGGAGGACACTCCGATGCCTAAGTCAGTGGCGGATTCCAGCCACAGAATGGGGAAGATGTCGAGAGTGGAAGAGAAAACAGCTCTTGGAGATTGAAAATGTGTATGTGCGAGATTATTCACGCGTACCTCTCGAGCCATCTTCCTTACCCATATTTAAAAGATGGCCTCCGTCTGTGGCCCGCTCTTTTCTCGGAGATCATGGGAGCCAATCTCTTCCATGATCGATGATTGTGGGTTATCAATGAGCGGTTCCGGCCAGATTGAAGGCGTGGCTGCAGGAATTGCGCGCCATGATCATGGCATGATGAGTGTCGATTGTAACCGTTGGTTACAGTTTCCTTTTTGGAACAGATTGTGGTTCAAGCTTCGGGTTTCTCCTTGCGTGGGCCGAAGGCTTGGTATTTTCCGGAGACCGGAGATCATGTCTACGGCGGGGACCGAAGTTCGTGTCTTTGGAAGTCGATGAGTAGTTCAGACTTTGGCCGGGCCGAAGGTGCTACCCGAAGGACTGGCCTTCGGATGTTGTAGTTCGATGTGAAGCCTTGAGTTGCTTGCGATTGGCCTTCGCTTAGTCCGAAGTCCGTAGTCTGGAGAACCGGAGCTTCGATAATTCGAACCGGAACTTGGTTCGTAGCTGAACCAGGATATCCCAATAATGTTTATATCCAAACATGCCCAAATTCTATTATACAGCTAAATCAAATGACGCATGGAATAAAGGAGGATGAGCTACATCCAAGTCATTGAAGTTGGGATTCTAATTTCTAAGGTGGATCAGAAGTATGGCAAAGAAGGAAGGAAAACTAATATAAGGAATAGCTTTTTTTTGGAACCCACGATGGAGTTGCGCAATTTCAAGTGCTTTTTATTATATTTTATTATATAACAGTTGATATATATATATATATCAACCTATTCTTATACAATACAAATCATCAAAACCATATAATTATATGTCAATATATATATATATACATTTATATCATATGAAGTATGTATGTATATGAATGCATGGATGTATTTCCCATCTGTGACTTGTGAGCCATTAGTTGGTGGATTGGTGCAAAAGTATGATTTTAGATTTGTATTGAACCGGTGAATCATTCAATGGTTTCTAAATAAATATTTTTGATCATTTTTTATCAAATGATATGATTAATACAAAAAGATGAGATTACTATTAAGTATGACGCACCTCAATAGAAATATATATATATATAAAGGAAAACTTAGTCCTCGCCATCTTATAAGACATAAATCGATAAATTTTGAAATATCTATTAATACAATTTGAATGTATCATTAGCTAATATTTCTCGATTATGATCTTTTTATTTCTTGAATATTTTTTTATAAATATTTTGATCACATATATATATATATATCAAATTGTCCAACTTTCTATCTTGAAGAGGATTGCTTCATTATTTAAAATAATAATTATTAGAATGATTTAAGGTTTTGTTTATTACATTATCTTGTATAATATTATGAAAATTATGACCGCCATTACAATAAATTCTTAGATATTAATTAATGCTTTATTATGAACAAATAATGATCAAGGATGGTAATTTAATCATGCCTAGTGGGTATCCAACCTAACTCCATTAAAATTCTGAATAAATATAAACTCTATAAACTATGCCTCACCCTTGACCATATATATATATATAAGAGGTGTGAAAAATTCCGATCAAACCATCTACTCAACTCGATGCAAATCGAATCAAATATAGTAGTTCGATAGTTTAATTGATTTGGTTCGATTTAATAAAATAAAAAATCAAAATATCATTTCGATTATCGATTTATTGATTAATATAATCTGCTAAAATCGAAACGAACTAATTAACCAACATTATTTTTTATTTTATATATACAAGAATACATATATATTATATGTTCTATATTTCCATCCCTTAGAATATTATATAAGTCTATTACTTTTATTTCTCACCATGATCTTTTCCCTTTCAATAACTTTCAGACTTCTTAATTCTCCCTCTCCCTTATTTCATTATTTTTTAAAAATTAAACCAAACACCTCTTAAACCAAAAAAATCATTCAAACCGTTTAAATACTTACAAAAAGCTAACAAATCAAACCGATACAAAACTATAACGAAAAATTGATTGTATTTAATCAAACATTTGATTTTAGGAATCTCTTAAATCAAAATATAGGTCTAGTTTGAAAAAATTATTTAAAATTGAATCGACTGAACCATTTATATATATATATATATGTATATGTATGTATGTATGTATATATATATATATATAACCACCCCAGGCCCCCCACTCCCACCTATGGTCAAAGCTTATCTATTTGGCCACTCCAACCCCCCTAACCGATTGAGACTCTTAAGGACCGAAAAAAACAAGGAAAAATTGGGGGAAAACCCCTATAGCAATCGTCAAAGCTTTCCTACTATGTCTCTTTAACCTCCCACCTTATTGGACAAAGAAAATAGAGGAGAAACTAGAAAAAAATAAAGGAAAAATCATGGAAGAGTAGCAAAAATTGAAAGATAAGACCTTTTCATGCATATTGTTATTTTTTTGTTTTCATTCTCTTGTTTTTTCTTTTTTTTTTAATCCATGGAAATGAGAGCACCAGAGAGATTGAAGGGATTCTTAGGTTCAGGTGGGATTTTTTTTGTACCATATATTGAGGATTTGAGAGCTTAATTTTGATAGAAGCATGTAGGATTTAAGGATTTTATAGGTGTTGGAATTTTTTTTGAGACCCGGCTACCCATAGCTTTTATTTATCCAATAGCAATACTCTAGAAATATTAACCAAATTTGATCTGTTGCCATCTTAATAACATTAATGATCATTATTTTTACATATATCCTTCTTTAATCAAGTATTATTTATCATCAAAATTCAATATTTTTCATCAAATCTATCCTATACATTAAAGCGCATCTTTTTGCTCTGCCAACACACTACTTGGCAAGTTCGTTGATGTGTACAGGTCCTTAAAGTGGCATCAACTATGCTTGGTGAGGAGCTCGAAAGCTTCAATATGCTAGAGAAAAGAAAAAATTGAAAGGGGAGAATGAGAGACGGAGAGATATGGGCAGCCTTATATTTTTTTTGAAAAAAAATGTTTAGTTGAACTATTATTCTATTTTTATATAACAATAGCCTTATAAATATTGGGTTCAATTTGATTCATATGCAAATTCAAATGCCAAATTAAATAGAGCCTGCCATTGATTTGATAATTAATAAGATAAATACTTAATCCATTCAATGCTAGGCATAATGACTATAAGGATATCAAAATAATTTGTTTAATTGATATTATATATCGATGCCTTAATTTTTGATATTTCGAGTATCTTGCATTGATAATTGTGTCGATCCTAGAATTGATTTTGATGATTACAAAATATTGATGCATGATTATGTTACAATTATCCTTGTAAAGATTATTATTGTAGAGTATCATAGGTTTAGAAGATGTTTGAAGTGATTTGAAAGAGTTTGCAAAAATTTGAAGAAGTTTGCAAAAATTTGAAGAAGTTTGAAAGCATTTGAAGAAGTTTGAAAGCATTTGAAGAAGTTCAGCTCGAGCCGACTCATGGACCAAAAGCTGACTCCAAAATGGCAGAACTGTAATTATTTTGAAACTTCGAGCCGAATCGACCCATTTGAGCCAATTCGAACATAAATCTATTTTTCTGTACAGTGACCATCAAGATGACTCAAAACATGCCAGTCATTTTTGCTAGAATTCATTTTGACTTCGAGCCGACTCGAGCTCTGCACAGTGAACAGTAATAGCTAGTTTTTTGCAACAAGCCTTTTCTTCTTCAATGGCCATAAATAGCTAGATTTCACTTTCCAAGGCATTCCAACGGCCAAATTCATCAGGGAACACCTCAAAGAGTATAAAATGAAGATCCAAACTCAAGAGGAACAAGGTTTTTTGAGGAATAGATTAGATTTGGAGTTAGAGAAGAAAAAAGAGCTTTAAAGGAATATCTTTTAAGGAATAAAGTAAGCTTTATTTTCCACACTCAAGAGGGATTCAAAATCAATCTACTACAACTCTTGAGGTATCTTTTGAAGAAGAGGAAGAGCTTTGAAGAGCACATCTTGAAGCCTTAGAGCTACATTAATATAAGCTAAAGCGACAATCATCTACTCTTTGGGAGTTTGTATTTTATGTTGTATTGTTTGCTTGTTTTATTTTTGTTTGGGTTTTTGGTGGGCCTGTGTAAAACCAAGTTTGGGTTCTTAGTGATCCAAGTATAAAACCAAGAGTGGGTTTTTGGTGAGCCTGTGTAAACCAAATGTGGGTTTGGATTGTGAGCCCATGAAAACAATTCGACTGTATTCTAAGAAGAATATAGTGAAAATTCCAAGTGGTACTGGATAGTGGACATAGGAGCTCGGTTACTCCGAACTACTTTAAATTCTTTGTGTTTGTGATTGCTTTCATTGTGTTTATTTACTTGCTTCCGCATTGTATAATCTATCACAACACCATAATACTAAAAGGATTTTAAATTGCACATACTTGCTAAAGTTTTTATAATCCTAATTCACCCCCTCTTGGGAAGCCACCTGGGCAACAAATTGTTTAAATGAAAATTTTTGGAAAGTTGTATTGATGATATAAGATAATGCAGTGGTATTCATTTACCTTCATTTAATGAACAAAATCAATAAAATATATGAAATAAGACAAGTTATAATTTATTAAATTGAAATTTAGCAAACAAGTAATAGCTTTCGAATATGTAATCCTTATATATGACTAGGTAAACTTTATTTTTTTCCCTAAGCTATAGATATGTAATTGATTTTATATGATTTTAATAGATTAAATAATAATTTTCTTTTACAATTCTAATTCCATAATTGATCTAATTGCAGAAATGATATATTTTTTGAGAATTGTGATGCAAGAGATCACTATTAGGTTAAGATTATTACCGCTGGAATATGGTATAGTTGTCTATCATTTGGGCCTACTGCAAGTTTACATAAAAATTTATTGGATCAAGTCAAGGAATAGGAAATGGATTTATTAAACATAATAGGATATGGGAAGAAATGGAAATGGTACAAATTGAGTTTGAAAAAAATATAGTATAAATTGCTATAAATTTTCTGAAAGATCAATTTAGATATGAAATTACATATTACACTTATATAGATAAACGATATTAAACATTAGTACTGAAAGAAAGTTCTATATAACGATCATAATGCCAAGCATAGGATGTTACAACAAAGCCATGATTTGATTGTTGATAAATATAGACAACTGAAAAATAATTATGATGTATCAATGAACAAAATTCTATATAATTTCCCTACAATGCTCGGTCTGTAATTTGTTATATGTTTTGTATATGAACCAATATTTTTTTTTTCAACTAGATTCTAATGTATAAAATATATTTATAATTTTGGTCTACAATATAATTAGTTGTTTAACTCATGAAGTATTTTGCAACTTTTTTTCATTGTTGGTGATAAAAATATATAAAAAAGATGCGATGTAGATTTTCCTCCATATGTAGTGTGATATCTTAGAAAAATTTGAAATTACCAGCATCCAAATAATATATTGAAAAATATAATGGTAACTTAGTAAA
This sequence comes from Areca catechu, assembly GCA_021397845.1. Lineage (NCBI taxonomy): Eukaryota > Viridiplantae > Streptophyta > Magnoliopsida > Arecales > Arecaceae > Areca > Areca catechu. Next base: position 53,934,870 of record CM038039.1, on the reverse strand, counting down.
CAAAAAGACAAAAAATAGAATGGTAACTTTGTAAAAAAATGTAATAGTTGTTTATATTTTACACGTACATATTTTTATATTTTAATAATTTACAATGTATATGACATTTATCTATTATTTTATTTATTATAAATGATAATTTTTAAAAAAAACTCCTATAGCCATAAGCAGTGCGGCACATTGAGCACATGTTAGAGAAATACCCAAAGAATTGAACAAATAAGAGATGGAATGCAATATTGACATGGTTTTTCTTGATACAGATGGGTGGTCACACAATTCTAATGTAATAGTAGCCCAGAAGATCAAAAGACAGTAAGTCCTGAAGGGGCAGAGGAATGCGGTTGCCCTGGTGCTATGACCAATCACCATAATGCTCAGCAATAAAGGAGGCAACCAAATCGATTGCACTGTTCGCCTCTCTGTAGACATGCCGAACTGATGCAATCGGCAGCGGTGCAAGAGAATGCTAGATATTATGGAAGAGGGGGTGGACGTGATGCTGCTTGGACCTATCCCGAATCCATCCAATAACAATGAAGCAATCTCCCTCAATGAGAATCCTCTCGGCATACAACTCCTGTATGACCCAAGTGATGCCAGCTCATACAGCTCTGAGCTCAGCCTCTGGAAGCAAGGGTTCATGGAGAAAAAAACCTCTAGCACCCAATAGCCTACCCTCAAGATCTGAATGACAAAACCAGCACCCCTCGAACACCTCTAACGCTACCATCAAATTTACCTTGATGAAACCCAAGGAGAGGGCTCTCAAGAAATATAGATAGCCCTCCGAGTCGCTGTTGAAGCAGCACAGGAGTCCTGGGCCACAAGAGAAGTGGTGGTAGTGTCAAAGTGGTAATACTCCATAGCCATGAACATGGGATTCAAGGGTGTTTCGAAAAATTTAGTTTTCTTCTTATTTCTTATTTATATATGCATAAAAATTAATAGGATGATTAATAAATAAAAGGATTTGTGGTACAGGATCGTTGCTGTCCTTGGAAGATCAGGTTTAGTACTAAATTACACGTAGTTGGTGGATGCTTTTCGGTAAGTTATCATGATATCTGATATTGTATGCCAATATGTTATATATTTATGAATTATTAAATATATGTAATATATCTGCATTTGATTGCATTGGTGTGGATGCATTGTGTTGGTGTGGATGCATTGTGTCAGTGTGGGTGTTCTCTAGTCCGACTATGATCATACGAGAACCTAGTCTCCTTTTGGGCCTCTAGTGGATTATCGCTGGTACATGACCATTGAGCGGTATGTGACACAGGAGCTAGTTACCTTATTTTAGCTATGCGTGGCAGGCACATGCAGAGGATGCATATTTCTTGTATGATACTCAGAGCTAGTTTTCCTTTTGGGCCTCCAGCGGGGCTATCGCTGGCACATGACTGTTGAGCGGTATGTGACACGGGATCTAATCTCTTTTGGGGCGAGCCACGGGTTGATTGTGGCCATAGTCAGAGGGACTGGGAGAGTAAGGTAAATGGTTGGCCATCCATAGTCGTGTCATTTCTGTGTCGGTTGCATTTAAGTGTATATATTTGCATAGTATTGCTGGTATATTATTTTGAGATGGATATCTTGTATGTATAAGTTGTATATGTTACTGGTTTTATTGACATATTTGTATATGTATATTGGAGGTGATGATAACTTACTGAGTCTATTTAGCTCATCCCCTGTTTTTATGTATTTTTGTTATAGATATCGAAGATCAATTGGGCTTTGGGACCAGTCAGTGAGGAACTAGGATTTAGGAGTTACTTCTGAATTTATATTTTATTTATATTTTATTTATCTGTTAATCTTTATGGAAAACTCTAGAAATAATAAATAATTTATGAGATTTGTTTCTTACCACTATTTGGATATTGAATTGAGGTTAGGCCTGGCATGATCTCTATGATGATACCTAGGGTTGTGCGGCCGGTCACGTAACCGATCATAGATATGGATTGGGACGTGATAGATAGTGCCGTGGGGGGTTGAGAGGGGGGTGGAGGTGGGTGGCATTGCCGCATGTGTGTGTGTGGGGGGGGGGGGGGGGGGGGTTTGTGGATGAGGGCAAGGTGTAAAAGATGACATAGGGGGGTGCTAAGGGTGGCGCTAGCTCAGTGGGGGGGGAGACAGGGTTGGAACTAGGTCGGGTCGGGCCATATCCTTATTCAAGCTCGGTCCAAAAAAAATTTCAAGCTTTGGGTCGGGCTTAGGTCCAAAATTTTTTTAAAACATCAAGTCTGAGCCTGACCCAAGCCCAAGCCCGAGCTCGATGGGTTGGCTCGAACAACAATTATTGGAACCCAAAAAAAGCTCACAGGGCATTGGGTGCCATCGCCGAAGCTGAAGAAGCAGATCGGAGCTAGAAAGGGGCATCCTGCATCGTGTGTGGGCGCCAGGGTCGGGGAGGGAGATTTGAGCCTGAAAGGGCTATGGGGTCATGCCGGAGGGGAGGGGAGGGGGCCTCGAGTGCATGCACCGAGACCAGGGAGGGAGATCGAAGCCGGGGGTTATGGGGTCGCGCGGGTGGAGGGGGCATGGGGCCTGTGCATCGGGGTCGGGGGAGGTAGATCAGAGCTTGGAGTGGCGACGAGGTCGCACGGAATCTGAGGTGGTGGCGAGGTCACACAGAGCCGAGGATGGCTGTGGGGTGACCAAGAGCGAAGAGATGCCGGAGATGGAGAGCCTGAGATTGTGAGACGGAGAGCCTGATAGCGTTTTAGCATTTAAATATATTTGGTTTTAGGCTGGGTTTGGGCCGAACTAGGCCAGGCCAAAGGGAGCTCGAGTCCGGCCTGAAAATTGAATGGGCTCTGTTATAAGGTCTGAATCCTGGCTCGAATTACTGAAAGGATGGTGCTAGCTTGGGGGGGGGGGGGGCGCCAAGGTGTAAAAATGGCATAGGGGGGTGCTAAGGGTGGCGCTAGCTAGCCCCTGGGGGGGGGGAGACACAGGGTTGGAACTAGGTCGGGTCTGGCCATATCCTTATTCGAGCTCGATCCAAAAATATTTCAAGCTTTGGGTTGGGCTTAGATCCAATTTTTTTTAAAAACATCATGTCCGAGCCTGACCCGAGCCCAAGCTCGAGCTCGATGGGTTGGCTCGAACAACAATTATTAGAACCAAAAAAGCTCATAGGGCGTTGGGTGCCATCACCGAAGCCGGAAGAAGCAGATCGGAGCTAGAAAAGGATGTCCTGCATCGGGTGTGGGCGCCAGGGTCGGGGAGGGAGATCGGAGCCGGAAAGGGCTATGGGGTCATGCTGGAGGGGAGGGGAGGGGGCCTCGAGTGCATGCACCGGGACCAGGGAGGGAGATCGGAGCCGGAAAGGTCTATGGGGTCATGCTGGAGGGAGGGGAGGGGGCCTCGTGCATCGGGGTCGAGGGAGGTAGATCAAAGCTTGGGTGGCAGTGAGGTCGCATGGAATCTGGGGTGGTCAGAGCTGAGGATGGTGGTGGGGTGACCAAGAGCGGAGATGTCGGAGATGGAGAGCTTGAGATCGTGAGACAGAGAGCGTTTTAGCATTTTAGCATTTAAATATATTTGGTTTTAGGCTGGGTTTGGGCCGAACTAGGCCAGGCCAAAAGGGAGCTCGAGTCTGACCCGAAAATTGAATGAGCTCTGTTATAAAGTCCGAAGCCCGGCTCGAATTACTAAAAGGATGGTGCTAAGGGTGGCGCTAGCTTGGGGGGGGGAAGGTGTAAAAGATGGCATAAGGGGGCTAAGGGTGGTGCTAGCTAGCCGGGGGGGGGGGGGCATATCCTTGTTCGAGCTCGATCCAAAAAAAACTTCAAGCTTTGAGTCGGGCTTAGGTCCGAAATATTTTTAAAACATATGGTATGAGCCTGACTCGAGCCCAAGCCCGAGCTCGATGGACTGGCTCGAACAACAATTATTGGAACCCAAAAAAAGCTCACAGGGCATTGGGTGCCATCGCTGAAGCCGGAAGAAGCAGATCGGAGCTAGAAAGGGGCGTCCTGCATCGGGTACGGGCGCCAGATCGGGGAGAGAGATCGGAGCCGGAAAGGGCTAGGGGTCATGCCGGGGGGAGGGGAGGGGGCCTCGAGTGCATGCACTGGGACCAGGGAGGGAGATCGAAGCCGGGGGGTTACAGGGTCGCGCGGGTGGAGGGGGCATGGGGCCCATGCATCGGGGTTGAGGGAGGTAGATCAGAGCTTGGGGTGGCGATGAGGTCGCACGGAATCTGGGATGGTGGCGAGGTCACACAGAGCCGAGGATGGTGGTGGGGTGATCGAGAGCGGAGACGCTGGAGACGGAGAGCCTGAGATTGTGAGACAGAGAGCGTTTTAGCATTTTAGCATTTAATATATTTGGTTTTAGGCTGGGTTAAGGCCGAACTAGGCCAGGCCAAAAGGGAGCTCGAGTCCGGCCCGAAAATTAAATGGGCTCTGTTATAAGGTTCGAAGCCCGGCTCGAATTACTGAAAGCTTAGCCCGAAGCCTGACCCAAATTCGGGCCGGTCCAAAGCCCATCGGACTAGCCCGGTCCAGTTCTAGCCTTATTTACACAGAGAAAGGAGGTGGTGGGGTGCATAGCGAAAGAAGATGGAGACATGAGAGATGGCATCAGGAAAGGTGGGGGGGATGGATAGGGAGGAGGTGGCATGCTATCGAGGATGGTAGGTAGTGCACAAGAGATTAAATCGGGTTACAAAAAAGAATCCTAGTAAATAATAATTGCATTGAAGTTCTACAAATTATCTGTATCAGTCATGTATATGGTTGGCCATATATATTTTTTTTTTTTTTGATAAAGAAAAAGAATAGGAGGATATATCAGCAATTTCGTAATTGGTCATAAAAATTACATGTTAACATATCCATAAGATTTATTTAAAATCAGATAATTAATATTTTTTAAATAAAAATAATTTCATCATTTGGAGCGCCAAATTAAATGCCTAATTTATAGCCAGTGACAACGATCGGAAAATAAGATAAAGAGGAACTCGCCTTGGTACTTGATAGGATATCGGATAAGCTTTGCAGAAAAATCTCTCCACAGAGCCCGGGAAAGGCCGATGCGGATGGGTCGGGCACTCGCAGCAGGGGGACTATTAACAGCAGCAACCACAGCTGTATCGCGCTCCTCTCCTCCAGCCACCGCCACCAGAGCCCGCAGCAGAACCACGCTCGCCTCCCAGACTGCCAGGCCTTCTCGCAGAACGAACGGCTCTCCGCCTCGGAAGCAACCCTCGATTGCGGAGGTCGAGCGGGCTATCGGCGTCGCCAGCGACCCCTTCCAGTCCTCATCGTCGTCATCCTCTTCTCCGTTTATGGACTTCGTCTCCTCTACTCCCATCGGGCAGGCCGAGGGTCCTACGGAAAGAAAGATCCGTGAGACGGCGGAATGGGTGGTCGATCACACCGAGGCCCATGCTCGCTCTGGTACATCCAAACTCCGAGTTTCTACCATAGAGTCGATTTACATTTAATTTCCTTTCGCTTATAGAACATTGCAGATATCTGCTAGATATTTTAATTTTGTTGGAAATACATAATGCAAGAGTGGATGAAAGGAAATTTTTAGATAAAGTTTTCATGTATAAGATAAAAAGTGTGATGTATAAAATGAGGAGAAAAAAACTTCGAAGGGGAAGGTAGAAGGCATTTCAGACAAAATGAGACTGATTTGCCTGTCAATTTTTTTTCTTTTCTGAATCTTCTTCTAACTTGTACCAAAAATAAAAAAATAGAAAAAAAATTGCAGGAGTATTAGGTGAAGACAACCAAATCGATGGAAAGGTATAAATCTCGTAGGATGATAAAAGGGCCAGCCAGTCAAGATACATGGCTGGAAAGCGATTCCTTGCAATGGAATGTCAATGGCTTGAGAACAACATATTGGTAATCTAGGTAAAAGAGAATCGGATAAGTATATTCTCACTTTTATGAGGATGCTATCATGTTGAGTTCATTGTGTTTTGTTTTTTCTTTGCCATGAGAATAAACGCAACTATCCCAAATTATGAGCTTGAGCTTTGCACTTCAATTTACATTCTTCTTATACCACACGATGCTTAAAAGATGTCAGATAAAGTTGTACTAGAATGAGAATGAGGGACTCATTGGGATTTGATGCGAGACAGTCTTTGTCTGAATTTGTCATTTATATGCATGTTGATATGTGTTAAGTTTTAGTGATGGCATATCATGCAAATGTCAATTAAAATTCTCAGAAATTATATGCATGTTGATATGTGCCATTCCTTTTTATGATCTGATTTGCTATTAAAAATTAGTGTAACTGACTGATGAAGTCTGTGGCAGGCTTGTCTACTTACTGCGGTGACCAGTAAATGCAATCTTGCTTAGAAATGAGATTGAATAAAAACTTTTCCTGCTTGTTTTCTGCTCCAAGTGCATGTTATCTTGCTTTCAACTTTTTGTTTTTGACCTGTGCTTGTTGTCGCGGTAATGCTTGTTAAAAATAATAATAATAATCTACCATGTACATCTCCAGTAATTACCATGGGCTGAATAAATTGTCATCAGCTTTGAATAGCACAGGATGGTGCAGATCATTTTCCTGCAAATGTGGCAGACAAAAGTCCAAATAATTTTAACAGCATATTTAAACTCAAACAATAGAATATTGATCTTCCTCATCATGCATCATCCGGCTTCTTCCATGACACCCTGCCATTTGGTTGCCAGTTCCTCCTTGCCCTTACCCATTCATTTATATGTCAATCTCACTTCTCCATCTTATCACCTCCAAATCTCAGCAATCTAAAGCTGAGTTAACTAAATGATTGAAGACCGTCTAAATGATCTCCACTACCTGCATCTCTGTGTGTCTTCATGAGTCTGCGCGATCATTTCCATGTGATTGTTCTATATGCATTCTCATAATCCCCAATGAATTGGTGTTCTCGCTTCAGTGTACTAATTTTAAATTACCATGTTTTAATTTTCTGTTGTGACCATGCCAGGCTGTTCATATTTTCAATAGATGGTGTTCCAGCATTGTTCTAATACTGACCAAATTTATTTTTTTTTCACTTCTTTTGGTAATCATAATGCAGGGCAGCGGATTCTGATGATGATGTCTCTGAAAATCTTGCCAGTGTGGCTCTTGCTTCTCCTGGTCGCATCTGGGGTTGTAAAGCTTCCATTTGATCTCCCATTTATGGATGATTTAATTACATAAGTATCATTTGGTATGTATATTTTCTCCATGTCCTGCCAAATGTATAGTATACATTCGTGAACGGAAGTTCTTCCGAACAGGATATACTGCTAGTATGTGAATTTATTACTGTTACACCCACCATTAGGTTCCAAGTGAATTAAACATATGGGAGTGCTCAAGATTGTAAATCCTATGTTTTCATCCAATTAGAAAACTGTATTGACCTTTCTATGAGAGTGCAAAATGTGGATAGAAGGCATGGTTGGCCATTCGCAGATGCTGAATGTGATGTGACTGTAAACCATCTGCATTATGTGCTTTGAGCGATAGTGATAATTGCTTTCTTGTTTTAATTATATTTGGTGAGAAAATACTTGATACAGGCTGCCTGTTGGTTTGGAGATGGGAATTGTAAAATTATTTGCTTCTAAGTAGATGAGAAAATGCCTTGTGGATTTCTCTACAGAGCATCATGCAAGATTTGGTTCATGGAATGAGGGTGGAATGGAACATGAAATCCAGCTCCACTTTAATCCTTGGGTTGCATGAGTAAGAAAATCAAGATTTTATTGGAAGTTAGAGAATTTTATGATAACATGATTAAATGTGAAGAATGGTGTCATGTTTTATAGGAATGAGAATGACCATTCTCATAAAACCAAGAATGAATGATATTTCAAAGATAAGTCATTTTTGCATCACTTATGTCTACCAATAAAAACACGAGCTTCGAAATCTAAGAATATTATTCAGGAATTTGTCTTTCATTTTTTCATTACAAAAGTACAGCTGCACTGCTTTTATATTAGTTATATAGTCATGGTTACATATAACTAAGGACATAAAATAAAATCCTGGTTTTAGACAAATAAAGAAAATTTTCCGATTTGCAGTTATAGCAATAAACAAACCAAATAAACAAATTCTTGGTTTGCAATACATAAAGAAAGAATGAAAAAATCATAGATATGGAAATAATCATAACAAAAAAAAGATATAAATAAATAAGAAAATTTAGAAAACCACTTATAAACAAATAAGAAATTATTACAAATATTTCCTTTTGCTGAGATTATATAAAAAAATTCGTTATCTTAGCCATGCTGTCATCTTGTGAGAATAAAAAAACAAAAAATACTACTGGATAACAAATTATGGAAGTAAAAAAATAGAAAAAAAGAAATACTAGCTGTATATGGATAGAAAATATTTTATTATGATATTTATGAGAGTAGATATATATGAAAAGCTCAAAAAAAATCTGCAAATATTATTTTTATAAATTATATACTATAATTGAATTTGTCATACTATTCTTTTCTAAAACATGCATCGTATGTTTTGGGTTGCTATATAAAAGGAATGATATTGTAGTATGAATATATAGTGGCATTTATACCATAAAATAAAATAAATATTTTAGCTAACACTTAAATTTAAAAATATTACTTGACATATTTATAGAAGGAGCTAGTGGAGCCGCAGACCATATGACAAGCTATTTAGCTAATCATACCTGATTTACTATGATATCTTCAACACATCTTTTGCATTAATTTTTAAATATTTTGTTTTTTAAATTTTTATGGATGTATATATGCTCGTATTAATTAATTAATCATCCATCTTTCTAAAAAAATATTTAGTAGAATGAATTACAAATATAACGTAGTACAATTATAACATTATAATGGTTGCTCTTGATCCAAATTAGTTGCAAAGTTTTGAAAACATGTAGTTGAATTAATTTCATCGAAGCTTCTAGTTAGTTCAAATTTTTTTGGTCTCTGGACCTATTAGGTGGAAATAGATCCGATCAAGTTGGCCAAGTTAGAACAATAACGTACAACTTCACAGTTTTGATTTATACTTGACCCTATTAGACAAGCTTAAGTGCTCTCCACCCATTTCCATATATGTAAGGGCCGCCCATATCACAGGTTACACTCTGCCTTATTCGAACCGCCTCACCAAATTAGGGCTGGAAATGGACTGGCCCAAAGATTATATTTTAAAAATTTTTGGACCAAATCCGGGCATTCCTTTGACCGAAAAATTAAATTGACTCTATTTTACAGCCCTAAGACTAGTCCAATATGCTTAAAATTTCGTCCGCAGCCTGAATCAACTTTAGGCCGGTCCGAAGTTTATTGAGCTGGTCCAGCCTAGTTCCAAACAATGGGCTTTTTGGGCTGGTCCATTTCCAGCCCTATCCAAATAGATCATTACCTCGTTGCGTTATATCTGAACTATTATTTAAAGAGAAATTCTGTGTGCCGTTGGCATGTGGCACAGTTGGTTGTGAGACTTATCTCATAACCAGCTGGCATGAATTCGAGTCCTGGTTTGAACATATTTCGATTGGAAAGTCCGGGAATAAATAAAAAATAGAAAAATAATCCATGAGTATTATCAAAAAAAGAAAAAATTAATAAATAACCCGGAGCCCCTGTTGGCTGTGGTAGTGAAAAAATTAGGATATATATAAATCCCGTTCACTCGCTCGTTGGTTGACGTACTCACCTTCGGGTAGGGAACGGCTGCGAAAAAATTAATATGCGCTGTGTATCGAACATTCCCTGGCTGGGGTTGGGGGACCATCTAGGAGTGGCCACGCCCGAGGTCTAACTCCTCTCCCCTTTTTTTCCATTAAAAAAAAAAAAGAGAAATTCTTTGTACACCGTCCCAAGTGAGATAAATCCAATTTGGTGCCAACCGGCACATCCGATGGAGCCACATTGCCCTGCATGATGTGACGGGAATTCCATCTTTTGGTATCAATTGAGAATTGGGCATCTAAAGTAATAGAAAATGGACAGAATTTTTAAAAATTGCAGGATGAAAATATCATTTCCTTCCAAAACAAGTACTTTTTCTCATTCTTTGTTAGTACCAAATATTAGTAGGTTCCTATTTTCTCTCTTCTTACTTTTTCCATTCCTTCTTTATCTGAGTGAGATGGTGAAGGCCATGTATGATGGCTGTGGCTATAGCCGGCTCTAGAGATGGTTGCCAAGCCGATTGGCCCACTCATGCACACCGTCGTCGAGTTCGACAAGCAAGCAGGCACACACCGTGCCATCCATGCATGATGGTGGCGACTAGAACAACCATGTTCTTGTGCAGCGGTGGCGGGGGCATCCGGTGATGGCACCGTCCATTTGAGTGTTGTTGTACGGGTCCCAACTAGAGCTGTCAATGGATCGGGTTCGAGTTGAAACTCAAATTCCATACCTGGACCTGATCTTAGCTACTGAACTTGGACCCGGACCTGAATACTTGATGTGAAGTACCATACCTGGACCCGAATGGATCCTGGATTCGGACTTGGACCCGAATGGATAGTATCATGGCATATGAATTTAATATTGTGATGGAGAACGGATGGGGGGTAGGATCGTCGGCGAGCTAAAAATCATCGAGATTAGGGTACTATTTATTTTTGGATTTTTTTTTTTGATGGCAAAGGGATAATGGAGATGGAAGGTAGAAATTTGGACTCTCATGGACTTTGGGACTCATACTCACGGAGAGATCTCTCACCTCTAGGGGCCTCTCACCCACATCACTAATGGAGCTGTTAGGAGGAATCTCAAAGGACATGAGGGTGGTAAGGAAGATGGAATCAAGGAAGGGGATAACTAGACATGACCTCACATCATGTCTTGGGGTTGGGCCTCACACTCTCTCCTCATGGAGCAAAAGTAGAGTCACTCTTCTCTAAAAAGAAATTTCATTTACTAATAGCTTCTTTTACAAAGAGATTAAGGGCCTATTTTAGCCTTCTAAGTTCTATTTGAAATTCAAATTTTACATGGAAAGAGGGGGAAGGTAGCTACAAATTTGAATTTCAAGTTTCATGAAAAGGGGTGCAAAATGCATGGTTGCCAAGTATCTCCTTGTGATTGCCAAGTATCTAAATATGAAAATCTGCATGCATTGGCGCCACTTGGCATTCATGTGGGCATTCATGTGTTAGGCGCCACTTGGCATTCATGTGGGGACCTTATGTGGTAGATGAAATGATCTTCAAATTTAAATTTATTTGCATCAAAATTCATACTGCATCATGATTCGTGCTGCTTCAGGATTTGTTTGCTCCGAGATTCATGCAAATCGATGTCCCCATCATATTGCCTTCTTACCTATTTTTTTTTGGGGGGGATGACATTGGTGGCCGATGGGGCTTGGATCCAAGAAAGATAGCTAGGGTGGGGGGATGATGTCAAGGTAGTAGTGGTTGGTGGGGCTCGAATTCGAGGAAAGCAAAGCTAGGGGATGATGTCGAAGTAGCAGCGATCGGTGAGGCTCCGATCCATGAAGGCAGAGCTGGCGGACAAAGTCGGAGCAGCGGTGACTGACGGGGCTCGAATCTGAGGAAGGGAAAGGTGGGGGATGATGTCGGAGCAGCGATGACCGGCGGGGGATGATGTCGGAGCAGCGGCGGCTGCGGGGGATGATGTCGGGGACAACGAGGCACGTATGTGATGATCATTGATAGATGGAGTTGTAGATGGCCGGATGGGGAGAGGCGTGATGGTGTGACATCGGTGTGGGGAGGAGATGGCTGGTGACAGCATGACGCTAATCTGGAGGTGGGTGAGAGGGGGGAGGCATCGAGGCAGGGATGGAGTGACGGACCGAGGAAGGGATTCAGGGAAATAGAAAGGGATTAGGGCTAAATGGGTCTTTTTATTTGAATAACTATGGTTGATTTGAACCATTAGATCAAAAATCTAATGGTTCATAATAATGTTAATATATATAAATATATAAATATATATATACTATATTATATAATCGAGTTCTATATCTGTTGGGTTTGGATATTAAATATCGAGATCCGGATTATTAAATATCTAGACCCGGATCCATTTAGCTATAGCTAAACGGGTCCGGGTTCGAGTAAACGGGTTCAAACTTAATACCAGACTCGAACCCATCAAATAAATACCTGCGGGTCTCAGGTTTAGACATGACCCATTGATAGCTTTAGTCCCAGCTTGCATGTGGGTGTCGGAGCTACGACAGGCATGGCAATAGTGTCGAGGATGGTCAAGATAATGGTGCGCAACTCCACGGGTTGGGGCGCGGTTTGACTGGTGGTGCATCGATGAAGGGAAGCCAAGGCAACGATAGGAGCGATAGAGTTAGAGCCAAGACATCTCGGTATCTAAATAGGCCCCAAAATTAGGTTTGGCACTATTCTATGACATTGCAAGATGATTCTATGGCATCTTAAGGGGATTCTATGATACATCAGTATCTAAATAGGCTCCAATGGGATTCTATGATATCCTAATAGGATTCTATGACATCCCGTATCCAAATAGGTTCAAATAATGCTTGACATCATTTTATGATATTCCAAGAAGATTTTATGATATTTTGGTATCTAAATAGGTTCCAAAATCATATTTGCATCATTTTATGACATCCTAAGAGAATTCTATGATATCTACGGAGATTTGTGACATCTCGGTATTCAAATAGGTCTCAAATCAGGTTTGGTACATTTTATGCATCCCAAGAAAATTATATGACATTCTAAGAGGATTCTTAACATCCCCGATATCCAATAGATCTCAAAATCATATTTGGCACCATTTTAAGATATCCCAAGGGGATTGGTATCTAATAGGTCCTAAAATCAAGTTTAATACTATTTTATGACATTACAAGAAGATTCTATGATATTCTAAGGGAATTCTATGTATCCAGGTATCCAAATATGTCCTAAAATTAGGTTTCACACCATTTTATAATATTTTTTTAAAAAATATGACATTTCGAGGGGATTTTATGATATCTCTGTATCCAAATAGTTCCAAATCATATTTGATATCATTTTATGATATCCTAAGAAAATTCTATGATATTCTAGAGAATTTTATAATATCCTGGTATCCAAATAGGTTCCAAAATCAGATTTAACATTATTTTATAACATCCTGAAAGGATTATAAGACATCCTAAAAGGATTCTATGACATCCTAAAAGAATTCTATAACACATCGATATCAAATAGACTCTAAAATCAGTTTGGCACCATTTATGATATTGCAATAAAATTTTATGACATCCCAGGGAGATTCTATGATATCCCGATATCCAAATAGGTCCAAAATTATGTTTGGCACCATTTAATGACATCCTAAAAAAATTCTATGATATTTCAGTATCCAAATAGATCCCAATATTAGGTCTGATATCATTTTATGACACCCCAAGGGGATTCGATAATATCCTATGACACCTTGGTATCCAAATAGGTCCCAAAATCAGGTTTGGCATCATTTATGCATCACAAAGGGATTATATGACATACTAAGGGGATTATATGACATCTTAATGGATTTTATGACATCTCGATATCCAATGAGCCTCAAATTAAATTTAATACTATTTTATGACATCCCAAGGGGATTTCATAACATCCTAAGAGAATTTTATAATATCTCGATATCAAAATAGGCTCCAAATTAGGTTTGGTATCATTTTATGACATCCTAAGAGATTCTATGACATCAGAAGTAGATTCTATGATATTTCGATATCCAAAAAGGTCCCAAAATCAGGTTTGATACTATTTTATGACATCCCAAGGGGATTCTATGATATCCCGGAATCTAAAGAGGCTCTAATATTAGTTTTGGTGCCATTTTATCACATCCCAAGAGAATTCAATGACATCCTAAGAGAATTCTATAACACCCCGCCTGCCCTATGTCTATAGCTCCCATCGTTGCCATAGCTCCCCTCCATCGACGACACCAGCGATTCGATGGGCACCCAAACTCATGGAGCTATGTGCCACCATCCTAACCACCCCCAACATCATCACCGTGCTCATTGCAGCTCCGACATCAGTGTGCAAGCTAGGACTATACAACAGTCCTTGAGCAGATGGTGCCACCGCCGTTGCTACTCAAGAACATGGCCATTTTAGTCACTGCCACCATGCTCGAATGGCATGATGCCGTGCACCAGCTTGCCCGCTGAACTCGATGATGGTGCATATAGGCGGGTCGGTCAACCTGGCAACCATTTTCAGAACCCCACCATAGTTGAAGCCACCACATGCAGCCTTTGCCATCCTGCACATATGGAGGAGGAAGGAGAAAGAAGAGAAATAATATGAACCTACCTAATATTTTGGTACTAGTAGAGAATGGGAAAAAAATGCCTGTTTTGGAAGGAAAGGGCATTTTTGTCCCATAATTTTTGAAATTTCTGACAAGCCACATGCGCCTCCATTTTCCATTACTTCACCCGATTTGATGCCAAAAAGATGTAAATCCCATCACTCCCCACTAATGGCCCAATCGAGACGAATGCTGTGCACCACGTCGGAAATACTACACCAGGGGCGGTGGTATACAAAGAATTTCTCTTATTTAAAAGAGTAATTCTTTGTACACCAACCGCAGTTAAAAAAATCTGATGTGAAGTACAATGTGTGTCATGATTGGGCCACATTGTAGCTTGCATGGCATGACTAGATTTCTATCCTTTTGGTGTCAAATCGTAGCACTAAATGGAGGCACATGCTGGACGTTAGACTTGATCGGTAGTAAATGCACTACGTAATTGAAATTTAAAAATTTTAGGATGAAAATACCTTTTCCCTCCAAAATGCAGTCCTTTTTTTCCATTCTCTGCTTCGTGCCAAATCATTTTTGAAGCTTCTTGTTCATCCTCTTCTTTTGTCTCCCATTCTTTTTTTTTCCTTCTTCTTCCTCCTCTTATTTGTCCTCTGTCTGAGCACCAACCATTCGACAGCTCTATTTTCCTGCCATTACTCCACATCCGAGGTTGTTAGCAGTAGCTTCTTTCTTAATTGCTGTGAGATAACACATTGGAGCCATTAGGAAGTAAATGATTCATCTATTTTTTTTATGCAGTTTCTTTATTACAACACCCTTTTTGTTGTTGTTAAATCAAGTTATGTATTTGGTAGGTTTGCCATGGTATAAATGCTCTCCTCAAAGTAATTTTTACTTGACCCTATGACACATGGTGACCAGCTTATAACATTTCTTGCACAAACTCTATTTTTGCAATGGTGTATGACATCTCATGACTCGTTTATGATACTTGCTTGCCACTTATAACATCTCCTATTCGAATCCAGCCTTTCAATAGCTTAAGATCACTTCCCATGCCTCAATTATGATGCCTGCTAGCCAACACATGACATCCCCTGCTCAAACCGATCATTTGCAATAGCATAAGATGAACTTATGATATCCCATCCCCAGAAAACTTTCCGAACCTTGCCTTTTCAGCTTTTTATGTCATGTCGTCTCCAAAACTCCATGAACCCCCCATTTTCACATACTTAGGACATTATGATGCCCAATTATGATACCCTGTATTTAGCTTACACATCCTTTGCCCTAATGCTCCAGGAACCAACATTTGTGACAATATCATGACATCCCGTGGCTCGATTATGATATCTAGTGCCCTGATTATAATTTGCTCTCCAAAATACTCCCTATCCCAACCTCGTTCACCTACATATGACATCCCGTGTTGGTTCATGACATTCCTTGCCTTAAGTACTTTAGGAGCTACCTTTTCACAATGTAATGACATCCTGTGGCCGGATCATGACATCCCATGTCCAGCTTTGACATCCCCCGTCCCAACTACTCTAGCAATATGACATCCTATAGCTAGATTACGATGCCCTGTGTTTAGTTTATGACATCCCCCATCCCAACTACTCCAGCAGCAACAGGATTTTATCACATACTATGGCTTAATTATGACACCCTATGGTGACCTATGACATTCCCTCATTGAAATATTTCCCGAGCCAACCTTTTCACTGCTTATTATTCCCAGTGGCCAACTATGATACCCCATGCCATTCTCATTCTAATATTCCCCGAACCATGCCTTCATATGACCATATAACATAATGTGGTCAATTATAACACTCTGTGTACAGATTATGGCATCCCCCATCGAAACTACTCCAGGAACCAACATTTTTCATAATATTATGATATCCTGCGGGCCGATTATAACATCCATATGTTCACATTATGACATTTTCCACTAGAACTACTCCATGAACCTGTTGAAAAAGTGAATAGGAATTTTTTATTCCTAAACTGTCCTTTGGGATAGGAAACTGTCCTTTGGGATGGAAACTTTTAGTCTCACATGAAAGATTGAAAAAAGTGAAGGCTCTTTATAAGAAAATATTTTTTCATGCTCTTGTATTTAGGCTTACCATAGGTAGAGAGCTTGCAAAGTTCGCCTACAAAGTATCCATTACGCTCTTATTGCCCGTCGCTTACGTGCGCACGCTACAAAGCACCCATTGCATCCATTGCACTTTGTAGGCGCACTTTGCACTTCACATCATCGCGAGGAGCTTGAGGAGCCTTAAATTTTTCTTGATCAAACAAATCAAACGGTTGATTGATTGGCACCCATCAGGATTGCAGGGAGGCTGGTCTGGCCAAGTCGACTCGAGGGGATCGAGCCGACTCGATCAGGGTACTCTCTACAGCAAGGAGCCAACTCGGATGATGGAATTTCAGAATCATGAAATAACTGATCACACATCCGGAGGCGTAATCACGCGTCCATTCACGGATCAACATTTCTTTGACGATCACGAGTGCCATTGGATCGTGAAACAATGTATTGAGAAGCGCGCTGATCGCATGATCTAAAGATTATAGCACGAATCAGCATATCATGGCATCCGATCATGATTGAGAAAATTATTTGATCGCGTATCTTCAGATCACAGTTAAGAAAAGGCATATCTCACTACGAAAAGACATCGGTAACTCCCTCCGATAAAATCAGAAGGTTGCTTCCAAGGGACACCTTATGGCTATATAATAGGTCTACATTCCTCATTATTTAATCCGATCAATCATTTTCTTTCTTTCTCTTAGCATTTGCATACTTTGAATAATAGAGTATAGCTATAGTGCATCATAAGTCTCTTAGATATTTGCATACTCTGAAAACAGAGTATAGCTATAGTCATACAAAGAGAGAAAATCATTCCTGGTTCGAATTTTTGATGAATTGTAGTGCTGCTTTTACCATAAGAAGACTGTTGTATCCTGGGAGACAATCGTAATAAACTGTAAGCACTATTACGGGACGAATTTGTTTAAGGATATAAGTGTAACTTTGGACTCGGTCTTTTCAATTAGGTAGCCAAATATTATTACCTACCAACAATCTTAAATAATTTTCCTGTGTCTGAAGTGCTGCTCAAGTGATGGCAACAATGGCTGCACCTGTTCAAGCCGAGAAGCTAGAGAAGTTTGCCGGCACTGATTTCAAGAGATGGCAACAAAAGATGAGTTCTATCCGACAACTCTGAATATGGTCAGAGTTCTCAATGAAGATCCACCAGTCCTGAAGGAAGAAGAGAATGATAAGCAAATTATCGTTGCCATAGATACATGAAAGCACTCAGACTTTCTATGCAAGAACTATATCCTAAATGGATTAGAGAATATTCTGTACAATGTGTATAGTATTATAAGCACATCAAAAATGCTATGGACATCCTTGGACAAGAAGTACAAGATTGAGGATGTAGGTCATAAGAAATTTATGGTCGGCAGATTTCTTGACTACAATATGGTAGATTACAAGACCGTCATGGAGCAAGTTCAATAACTGCAGATTATACTGCATGAGATACATGCAGAAATGATGTCTCTGAGTGAGTCATTCCAAGTAGCCACTATAATTGAGAAGCTACCTCCATCATGGAAAGACTTCATAAACTACCTAAAGCATAAGCGGAAGGAGATGGGACTTGAAGATCTGATAGTTCGCCTGAGGATCGAGAAAGATAACAAAAGCCATGATAAGAAGATAGGAAGACATCTTGCTGAGCTAAGGGCAACATCATGGAAAGAAAGGTCAACAAGAAGAAATACAAGTTTCCTGATGAAGGCTATAAACAGAAAAAGGACAATCCTAAAAAGTTCAAAGGCAAATGCTTCATTTGTGGTAAAATATGTCACAAATCCAAGAATTATCATTTCAAGGGAAAAGAAAAGAAGGAAGTCAATACTACTGAAGATACCTTATCCTATGGAGTGTCAGAAATGATGTTGTCAGCAGTGTGTTCGAAGCAAATATGGTTGATAAACCAATGAGTGGTAGTTGACACTGGAGCTACTCGACATGTTTGCTCTGATAAGAGTATTTTTCATCATATACTCCTATCAGAGGTAGAAATATACTAATGGATAATTCCGCTACATCGAAGGTAGAAGGAATGGCTGCATTATTCTCAAGATGCATCTGGCAAAGAGCTTCTACTGAAGGATGTATTGCATATTCTTGACATCCGTTAGAATTTGGTATCAGGCTCCCTCCTAAGCAAACATGGATTAGGATGGTATTTGAGTCTGATAAATTTGTACTACTAAAGAAGGAATCTTTCTAGGTAGAGGTTACTTGAATAATGGATTTTCAAGATGAATGTAATGATTGTACATCGCAACCTTGAAAAGAATAAAGATACTTCTTTTGTTTATATGGTTGACTCATTTTATTTATAGCATGATAGATTAGGTCATGTAAATTTTAATTCATCATGAAAATTAATGATTTAGAATTGTTACCTAATCATGAATCGATCCATATTACAAATGTGAGAAATATGTTGAAACTAAGCTAGCCAAAATATCATTCTATTTAGTAGAAAGGATACCGAACCTCTGATTTGATCTACAGTAATCTATATGACTTAAATTAGTACAATCTAGAGGAGGTAAAAAATATTTATAATATTTATTGATAATTCAACTAGATACTGTTATGTGTATCTACTAAAGTCTAAAGATGAGGCTTTAGATATGTTTAAATGTTATAAGAATGAGGTTGAAAATCAGCTTGGTAAAAAGATCAGGTTATAAGGAGTGATAGAGGTGGTGATATGATACACCGTTTAATGACTTTTGTCAAGAAAATGACATTATTCATCAAACTACAGCTTCTTATTCACTTCAATTTAATGGAATTGCTGAACGCAAAAATCGAACATTGAAATAAATGATGAATACCATGTTGATAAGTTATAGTACACCACAAATTTATGAGGAGAAGCAATTCTCTCGGCTAATCATATCTTAATAAATACTCTTAAAAGGAAGGACATTACTCTATATGAGTTATGGAAAGGAAAAAAAGGCCTCTTATAATTATCTAAAAGTATGGGGGTGTCTAGCTAAAGTAGCTATTCTAGATCCCAAAAAGGTCAAATAAGGATCTAAAACTGTTGATTGTATTTTCATTGGTTATGCACAAATAATAATACATCGCTTTCTTGTATATAAATTAGATATATCTGATATACAGGAAAATACAATTATGGAATCAAGAAATGCATCATTTTTTGAAGAGATATTTTCTTATAAAGGATATTTGGTACAAGTTCAAATAAAAGACTTATGATAATATGGCAAGTAGTGATCATTAGGAAAAATCCTGAAGATGACCTAGACGTAGTAAGAGACCTAAAGTTATATAATCTTTTGGTCCTGATTATGTTATGTACATAATAAAATGTATCTCATACATTCAAAGAGGCAATGTCTATACCAGAAGCACCATTTTAGAAAGAAGCTATTAATAGTGAAATTGAGTCCATCATGCATAATCATACATAATAATTGGTAGATTTATCATCAGGTATGAAACCTTTAGGGTGTAAATGGATTTTCAAGAAGAAGTTAAAGGCTATAGATCAATTGACAAGTATAAAGCCAGATTAGTAGCTAAAGTCTTTAAACAAAAAGAAGGTTTAGACTTCTTGATACTTATTCATCTGTAACAAGGATAACATTCATAAGAATGTTAATCGTTTTGTAGCCATTAACAATCTTGAACTATATCAAATGAATGTAAAACATCTTTTCTTAATGATGAGAGGAGAAATTTTATATGGAACAACCTGAAGGGTTTGTAGTTCCAGGCAAAGAAAGAATATGTGCAGACTTGTGAAATCCTTATATGGATTAAAACAAGCATCCAAGCAATTGCATATAAAATTTGACAATGTGATGTTGTCTAATAGATTCAAAATCAATGAATGTGATAAATGTGTATATGCTAAAACCCTATCTAAGGATATATTTTAGTCTGCTTATACGTGGATGATTTGTTAATCATAGGTAGTGATACTGATATGATTAAACAAACAAAGAAAATGTTGATCAACATTTGATATGAAAGATATGGATACCGCAGACATTATACTAGGGATTAAATCACTAGAATATTGATAGAATAATATTATCTTGATCTCATTATATTGAAAAAATATTAAATAAGTTTAATGAGTATGATACCAACCCGCTTAAAACACATGTAGATGTTAATCTACATCTTGCTAAGCATACTGGGCAACCCATATCACAATTAGAATATTCACGTATAATTGATAGTTTAATGTATGTCATGAATTGCACCATTCTGATATAGCATATGATGTCAATAAGTTAAGCATATTTACTAGTAATCCAGGTCCAAATCATTGGATAGTACTAGTAAGGGTATTATGATATATACATATTTTAAATTCTGGATTACGATATATATATATCCAGCTATACTATAAGGATATAGTAATGCTAACTGGATATCTTCTTCAGAAGACACTAAATATACTAGTGGATATGTGTTCACCTTATGAAGAGGTGCGTGTCATGAAAATTCTTAAAACAAACTTGTATAGCTCAGTCCATTATGGAATCAGAGTTCATAGCTTTAGATAAAGCTGGAGAGAAGCATAATGGTTTCGAATTTTTTGGAGATATTCAATGTTGGTCTAAACCTGTGTCTCAATATGTATCCATTGTGATAATCAATCAACTATTTGCAGAGCACAGAATAAATATTAATGCTAAGTCTAGACATATACGTTGCAGACATAATACAATTAAGTAATTATTGAAATAGAATAATCTCTATTGACTACATTTAGTTAAAGAAAAATCTTATGGTTGACTGACAAAAGGTTTACCAAGAGATCAAGTAAATTGTTTATCAGTAGAATTGGTTTAAAGCCTATAACAAATTAATCTTCATAGTGGATACCCAACCTAGTTGACTAGAGATATGAAGATATAGGTTCAAAAGGGACAACTAAATTATGAAAAGAACGAAGTACTAAGGATGTAATTCCTACTCATTCCTATGATAATCAATGCTGCATGCTAAAGGTACTAGGATAAGCATGGCTTTATGATTCTTATGATATGAATATCATGTGGGGTGTAGCAGGATACTCTTAATAAGAATCACTTATGTAAGTGTGAACTGGGCCAATTCTATGAAAATTTTAAAGGCTTTAATTCTCTAAAGCACTCATGAAACCAGGAGTTGTTCATGGCCAAAATGAACACAACCATGAGAACCAAAAGAATGCTCGGAAAGAAGTTGTGTGATTATTATTATCTTAGTTTACATAAATGCTAAAAGTTCAAGATATCGCGTTCACTTTTAGCAAGTAACTCGATACAAACACAAAGGATGGTCAAAAACACAAAGGATGGTCAAAGCCACAAGCTACCACCTATCCTGATACAACTTCATTCCATTTACTCTTTTTAAGTGTCTGCATATTTATTTGCATTTAAAAATCTATGTTTATGGGAGATCGCCTTTACTGATCTTTGATCTTAATCCAAAATTTCATTAATGTGGAGGATTGTTGAAAAAGTGAATAGAATTTTTATTCCTTAACTACCCTTTGGGATGGGAACTATCCTTTGGGATGGAAACTTTTAGTCCCACATGGAAGATTGGAAAAAGTAAAGGCTCTTTATAAGAAAACATTTTTCATGCTCTTGTATTTAGGCTCACCATAGGTGGAAAGCTTGAGGGTGATGCGTACATGCACGCGTGTGCGATGGGCGACAAGGATGCAATGGGCGCTTTGTAGGCGCACTTTGCACTTCAAATCGTCTTGAGGAGCCTTTAAATTTTTCCTGATCAAATGGATCAGACAGTCGAGATTGATTGGCACCACATCAGGGTTGCAGTGAGACGAGTCGGCTCGGTTCTGCTGGTCGACTTGGATGACTGGAGTCGGCTCGGATCCACAGAACGGTAACATACGGTCTTGCCGAGTTACTCGAGTAGTTCAAGCTGGCTTGGATCTGCTTGAGGAGCCTTTAAATTTTCTCTGATCAAACGGATCAGACAGTCGAGATTGGTTGGCACCATATAAGGTTTGCAGGGAAGCGAGTCGGCTCGGTTCTACTGGGAGTTGACTCGGATGACTAGGAGTCGATTCGGATCCACAGAACGGTAACATACGATTTGGCCGAGTCGACTCAAGTGGTTCGAGCTGGCTCGGATCCACAAAACGTTAACATGCGATCTGGTCGAGTCGACTCGAGGGGATCGAGCCGACTCGATTAGGGTACTCTCTGCAGCAAGGAGCCGACTCAAGGGTTCGAGCTGACTCGGATGACGGAATTTCAGAATCACAAAATAATTGTCACGTGTCCGTTCACGGATCAACGTTTCTTCTGATGATCACGGGTGCCATCGGATCATGAAACAATATATTGAGAAGCGCGCTGATCGCGTGATCTAAAGATCACGGCACGAATCAGCGTATCATGGCATCTGATCACGATTGAGGAAACGTATTGATTGCGTAATCTTCAGATCGCGGTTGAGAAAAGGCATATCTTACTACGAAAGACATTGGTAACTCTCTCCGATGAAATCAGAAGGTTGCTTCCAAAGGGCATCTTAAGGCTATAAATAGGTCCCCATTCCTCATTCATTTAATCCGATCAATCATTTTCTTTCCTTCTTAGGCATTTGCATACTCTGAATAACAGAGATAGCTATAGTGCATTGTAAGTCTCTTAGGCATTTGCATACTCTGAAAACAGAGTATAGCTATAGTAATACAAAGAGAGAAAAATATTCCTGGTTCGAATTTCTGGTAAATGTAGTGCTGCTTTTACCAGAAGAAGACCGTTGTATCATGGGAGACAATCGTCATAACCGTAAGCACCATTGCGGGACGAAATTATCTTAAGGACATAGAGTGTAACTCTAGACTCGTCTTTCAATTAGGTAGCCAAATATTATTACCTACCAACATAACCTACCCTTTTTAAAACCTTATTATGACACCCTCATAAGTTCACTTTATGACATCTTCGGCCTCGACCACTTTAGGAGCCAATCTTTTTTTCAATGTAATGACATCCTGCTATCAACTTATGACACCTCATGTCTAGTTTATGACTTTTCCTCACCCCAACTGCTCTAGAAAGCACCTTTTCATAATTTTATCATACTGCAGCCGATGGGTGTCATAATATGTAAAAAATGTTGGTTTTGGGAGTAGTTTGGACGGGGATGTCATAACTTGTACACAGAGTGTTATAATTGAGCTGCACGATGTCATGGGGTCGTGAAAAGGCATGGTTCGGGTAGTATTTTGGAATAGTGATGACACATGGTGTTATAAGCTAGCCACCCGGAGTAATAAGTAGGTGAAAAGGTTGAGGAAGGAGATGTCATAAAGATGGACAAGGACTATCATAACTGGACCAAAGGATGCCATAAAAAGATTCTGAAAAGATTGATTCGTGGACTAGTTGAGGTGAGGCAGTCATAAGCTGGACATGGGAT
Organism: Areca catechu; assembly: GCA_021397845.1. NCBI lineage: Eukaryota > Viridiplantae > Streptophyta > Magnoliopsida > Arecales > Arecaceae > Areca > Areca catechu. Next base: position 53,911,029 of record CM038039.1, on the reverse strand, counting down.
GTCATAAGTTGTCAACAGGATATCATAACATTGAAAAAAAGGTTGGCTCCTGGATTAATTAGGATGGGGATGTCATGAAGTGAACATAAGGTGGCCTTAGGGTATCATAATAAATGGGTGACAAGGGTTGTTGACGCGGGACCTAGCCCCGATCATTTTTTATTCTAGGAAAATGATCGTTGGTCGCTAGGAAACGATCCTCGAGCCGCGGCTAGGCTAAACCAAACCAAATATTTTCCAATTTTTTTTTATTTCAAATATTTTTATTCATCACTCGCTATTTTATTCATTAAGAAACATGATCTTAATAAATTAATCTAAGATATCCAATATCCTGATCAGATATCCCTGACAAATTCAACTATATATTTGTAAAAAAACACTAATCCACTAGGGATAAATAAATCCTAAAAAAAATAATCAAACATCGAATCAAATCCTAATCAACGAAAAACTAATCAGAAAATTTAAGATACCCTAATCCCTCGTACACCCATAAAAATATTTATCTTGGTGTGTACTTCGGGATTGTGCTGCATCAAGATTTGGGCTGCATCGACTTCAGGGCTTGGGTCCCCAGGATTGGGGCTGGGCTGGGCTTCAGTTCTGGGCGGGCTCGGGGTGGGCTGGCTTCTGGTTTTAGGCTGGGCTAGGCTTCAGGTTCTGGGCTGGGCTTCAGGTTTGATCTGGGTTCTTCAAATTCTGGCCGATGTCCCCATCATTTTCCCTGAGGTGGGGAAAACTCGACTCTGTCGAGTCAAGCTTCAGCAATCTTCTAACTCTTCTGACTCTAAGATGCACCACATGATCTGCAGACTGAAATTTAATTAAAATAAAATTACTAACCTAACCTAAACTTGCTCTGATACCAAATAATTGATGCGGGAGACGAGCCCGATCATTTTTTTATTCTAGAAAACAGATCGTTGGTCGCTAGGAAATGACCCTAGGCTAGGCTAAACCAAACCAATTATTTTTTCATTTTTTTTTAGTTCAAATATTTTTATTCATTGCTCGCTATTTTATTCATCAAGAACAATCTTAATAGACTAATCTAAGATATCCGATATTCTGATCAGATATCCCTAACAAATTCAAACTACCTATTTAAAACAAACTAATCCAACTAGGAATAAAATAAATCCTAAAACAAATAATCAAAACAATCGAATCAAATCCTAAAACAACAATAAAAATCCTAAAATTTTAAGATACCCCATCCCTCATACACCCATAAAATATATTTATCCTGTTGTGTTTTTCAGGATTTGTGCTGCATCAAGATTTGGGCTGCATCGACTTCAGGATCTTGGCTCCCAGGGTTTGGGCTGGGCTGGGCTTCAGGTTCTGGGCTAGGCTTCAGGTTTGATCTGGGCTGCTTCAGATTTGGGTCGATGTCCCCATCAGTTGTTTTGGGGAGTATTTTGGAAAGCTGATGTCATAATATGGACCACTGGGTGTAATATCTAGTCGTAGGATATCATAATATTGAAAAATGTCAGTTCCTAGAATACTTTGGGCACGGGATGTCATGCAGTGCCGGCTATAGGATAAAGCCACAAAGCCCTTGCTTTAGGCCCCCATTACATCGCATTTATGATAGGTATTTGTATTCACATTTAGGCACCTTTAGATATTAGCAAACAACATTTATATCATTTTCAAATTCTCTTTCTCAACTACGAAGTTGTTTTCTCTCATTTCCAATTAACAAATGGTAACTGAATTTATGAAGTACAAACAGATACTTTTTTTTTCTATAAAACCAAGTTGTTTTCAATTTATAACATCTACTTCTTAATTCTTCTTTTCTCATTCTCTTACTTTTTTCTTAGTAGTACTTTCAAAGCTCTCAACTCACATTCTCCGCACTCCTACATAAGGCTTGCTTGATTATTCATCTGATTTACAATAAGCATTCAACAATCAGGTACTATTATTCTAAATTTGCAACTTTTTATTTTTAATTTAAAATTTATATTATATTATTATATTATCTCTATTTATATAATAGTCAATTCATTAAGTTAGAAATTTTGATTGTTGATCTTGTATTAGCCATTTAAAAAATATAAGATAATTATAATAGCTATTTTTTTGGTACTTTATAATAAGAATTTAATATGTCAACTCGAAATATAAACTGATTATTCTAAACTTCAAAAAAAAAGAAGAATTGAAAGTTTAACTCTATCTCAAAAAGGGATCTTTGATAAATTTTTACAAGTAATAAAATAATACATCAGAAAATATGGTGAATGTCCTTACTTAAATAAACAAGTTAATAATCTTTTAGAATCAGATGATAAGAAATACTAGAACAAGAAGAAGTTAATGAAGTGATTCAAATTGATACTCAAAATCATGATGAAGAGAACCAACTGTTGATTAATGATTGTATTCCTAAAAATATTTATGATCCAAGTCAATGGATAAATATTGATACAAATTTGAGAGATTTATTAGTAAAAAAGGTCCAATTAGAATTAATGATATAGAGTTTCCTAAAGATGAATTCTCAAGACATTTTCTACTATATATTATATTCAAAAGTTGGCAAATGGAGAGAAGCATGAAAGAAGATGGCTAGTTTATTCAAAAGACTTGATAAAGTATTTTTATTTTGTTGCAAATTATTTAATTCAGCTTTTAGTACAAGTAACTAGCTAATGTAGTACTAGAGATTGGAAACCTTAGTGCTAAACTTAAAAGTCATGAGATGAGTAATGAGCATATTCTTAATATGAGTTCATGGATTGATTTAGAACCGGATTATGAAAAATAAATAATTGATAAAGTATCAAGAACAAATAAAAAGAGAGGAGAACATTGGAAAAAAGTATTAACAAGAATTCTTGCTGTAGTAAAAACTCTTGGTAAAAATAATTTGGCTTTTCATGGAAAAAATGAAAAGATTATCAAAAATAGTGAAAATTTTTTAAGTTAATTGAAATGATTGCAGAATTGATCGGTGATGCAAGAACATGTTCGACGTATAAAGATAAAAATTCATACTCATTACCTTGGACATAATGTACAAAATGATTGATAAATTTGTTAGCAAGTAAATTAGAAATAAAATTATTAAAAAAATTATAGAGGCAAAATATTTTTCAATAATACTTGATTGTACTCCAGATGTAAGTCATCAAGAGCAATGTCTTTTTAGATATGATGTGTGGATATTTCATCAAGTCCAATTAAAGTTATAGAATATTTTGTTGAATTCTTAAAAGTATGATACAACTGGGAAAGGTCTTTTTGATGCCATTGTGGATGAAATAAAAAATATTGGACTTGATATAATAATTTAAGAGGCAAGGATATGATAACGATCTAATATGAAGGGCAAGCAAAAGGAGTGCAAAAAGACTTTTAGATATAAATCATAGATCTTTTTATACACCATGTGGTTGTCACAATCTAAATTTTAGTACTTTGTGACATGGCTAAATTCTTGTACTAAAGCTATATCATTTTTTTGAGTGATACAACGTATATATTCATTATTTCTTCTTCTACTAAATGATGGAAATTTTACAAGATAATATACCTAGCCTAACTCTTAACATTATCACAAACACCTTAGGAAAGCCGTATTGAAAGTATTAAAGCAATAGATTTCATGCTCCCAAAATAGAGATGCTTTATTAAAATTAGCAGAGTTAGTGAAGATCCTAAAACTAAAAGTGAAGCTAATTGCTTAGCAACATAGAGCTTGAAAATTTTGAATTTTTTGGGCATGACTATTTGGTATGATATATTATTACTATTAACTCAGTTAGCAAAAATTTACAATCAAAAGATATGTGTATGATATTGCTATAGAACATTAAAAGGTCTTCTTTTTTTTTTAAAAAATATAGAGAAAATGGATTTACATCTGCTATGATTTCTTCTAGAAATTGCATCTCAAATGGATATAGAACCTAAATTTCATGATAAACATATTATTCATAGAAGAAAGCAATTTGATGAGAATGTGATAATGAAATAATAAGATCTCTTTAAGAATCTTTAGAATTGATTATTTCATATATATAGTAGATCAAGCTTTTTTTACTTCAAAGTAGATTTGAACAATTTAAGATATATGAAAATATTTTTGGTTTTCTATTTAGCAGTAGAAAGTTAAAGTCGTTAGATAATAATAGTTTGAAAGAACATTGCCTTAATCTTGAATGTTCCTTAAATATAATAATTACTCTGATAGTTTAGATTTATTTTCAGAGCTAAAATTTTAAAAAAAAATGTACAAATGAAAGATAATAGTTCAATCGATATACTTAATCATATAAAAAGACTTGATTCTTTTCCAAATGCTTATATTGCTTTTAGAATAATGTTAACAATTCCAATAAGTTTTGCTTCGGCAGAAAAAAGTTTTTCAAATTAAAATTAATAAAAAATTATTTAAGATCAACAATATCTCAAGAAAGATTAATGGATTTGCTATGTTATCAATTGAAAAAGATGTTAGAAGACTTGATTATAAAGTTTAATTAAAATTTTGCATCTCAAGAGCTAGAAAAATAAAATTTTAATAAAAAATTTACATAAATTTTATTAAAAAAATGATTCATTTTAGCATTTAGCTTTAGGCCTCTATGTGTGTTGAGCCGCCCCTGATGTCATGACCAGTACACCCTGTGTCATAATTGGGTTGCACGATGTCACCCTACATAGAATGCATGGTTTGGGGAGTATTTTGATATGGGGATGACACGGGAGATTATAAGCTAGCCACTGGAGTAATAAGCAGTTGAGAAAGGTTGGCTCGAAAATATTGTTGGGAAGGGATATCATATCACCAGGGATGTCATAATCAGTTCATAGTATATGATAAAATTCTGGAAAAAAAGTGAGTTCCTGGAGTAATTAGGATGGGGGATGTCATAAGCTAGACACGAGTTTCATAATCCGTAGTAGATATCATAGCATCATAAAAGGTTATCTTCTAGAGTAGTTAGGACGGGGAGTTAAATTGCTGGACATGAGGTATCATAAGTTCATCTCGAGGTATCATATGTAGGTGAACAGGATTGGTACAGGGAGTAATTTGGGATCAATATCAATAGTGAACAACTGGGTGTCATAATCGATCGCCCGATGTCATAATATTATGGAGAAGTGTTGGTTCCTAGAGTAGTTAGGGTGGGGATGTCATAAGCTGGACATGAGGTATCATAATCGGCCACATGATGTCCTAAGTACTGAAAATGTTGGTTCTTGAAAATTTTGAGGACGGAATGACATAAGAAACTGAAAAGATAAAGTTCAGAAAGTTTTCTAGAGATGGGATGTCATTAAATTCAATCTTACGCTATTGAAAAGGTTAGTTCAAGCAGGGGATATCATGGATTAGCCAGTAGGTATCATAATCGAGCTATGGAAAAGGATCTTAGCTATTGAAAAGGCTGGATTCGGGCAAGAGATGTCATAAGTTTGCAAACATGTATTATAAACGGGCCATGGGTTGTCATATACCACTTAAAAAGCTGGGTTCGAGCAGGGAATGTCTTTTTTGGCCACAAGGTATTATAGATTCCGAAAAAAAATGCTTCGAGGAGCATTTATCCATGATAAATTTTACTAAATGCATCAACTTGGTTAATAACTGAAGATGGTGTTAAATAAAGGAACTTCATAAAAATTTAAAAACACAGAAGAACATTTACTTCTTGATGCTCTAAACATGTTGTCCTGCAGTTATTTAAGAAAAGAAGCTATTGCTCACAACCTCGGATATAGAGTAATGATAGGAAAATAGAACTATGGATGGCTAGCACTCAGATACAGGAGGAAGAGAGGGAGAAAGACGGAAAGGAAGACGGAAGAAAGATGATACGTAAAGCTTCAAAAATGATTTGGCATGAAATAAAGAATAGAAAAAAATACATTTAAAGGAAAAAAACATTTTTATCCTAAAAATTTTAAAATTTTTAATTATATAATATATTTAATATTAATTGATTCTGACATCAGTATCTCTATTAGCATAATTTTTATGCTAAAAGGATGAAAATCCAACCATATTATACGGGCTCAATTATGATGCCGTTATGTTCCGCATCAGATTTTTTATACCCCGCAGCTTATGTACAAAGAATATTTTATTTACTATAGAAAATTAATATGCGTCGAACATTTGTTCGCTGGAATTGAGGGATCCTGGAAATGATCATGCTTGAGTTCTAACTCCTCTTTTGTTTTACACTAAAATAAAATAAAATAAAAATACTTACTCGAAAAAATAATTGGCCGATTTAGATTGGCCAACCCTAACTGACGCCGCAACATTGCCATACCGAATCCTCCGACTTGCTGGTGTGTTGCCAGGGCATGCCGGCATCTCGACTGCCCTCTCGTCCTCCGCCACCGCAGGTGGGCTGCGCTTCTCCTTTCCTTGCTTCGCCACTCGGGGGGCCGGAGCACTAGGATGCCGCCCTCCTCCTCCTCCTTTCCTAGTCTCTCACCTCCCTACGCCTCGCTTCGTCCGCCAGCGACCCAACCCACCCAAGAAACCTTGGTGCTCGTCGGTCTTGGAAACCCGGGAAAGATTTACCAGGGAACTCGCCACAACGTACGTGGACTTGTTCCAATCTCTACCTTTTTTTTTCCTTGGTTTTTCTTTGATCTTTATATATTTCATGTCACATCTGCTATTTCCTTTTTTTTAAAAAAAAAAAGAATTCTGCATATTTTTGTATTTTAAATTGCGTTACTCCTTTGTTACCGTGTTCTTCTTCAGAAAGCGATCTATGGAAAAAATAAATTATACACAATAAATCTTGAAATCAGGATGCTTTCTAGAAATTGGTACAAAGAAATCTGGTTTTGAATCAATATGTGGTTGGAGTTTTAAAAGCGACACAACTTCGAATAACTATAACATTCAAGAACATAAAGCATATTCAAAAGCATGAAGGAATTACTTCAAAGGTGACCGTGGAGTTTGTTTGATCGAGGGTGACTCTTCTACTGTTGTGTGCTGGATTGCCTCACTGTGGTTTTGCTCTACTGTGATTGGGTCGTCTCATATATTCCCCTAGCACTCTGAAGACGTATTCTGGACTAATCCTGTTCTGTTCTCGGCCCATTGTGGGACATTCTGTTTCTGACCTTTTGTTGAGTATTTGTACTAGGCTTGTACGAGTCCTCTGACTTAGCCAAAAAAAAAAAAGGTGACCGTGGAGTTTGGAAATGACCAATAATCTTTAAAATTCAAGACTAGATATAATCTTGAAATTGACTACAAGATTCAAAAAAACCCAAGCAAAAGTTAATTCAAGATCCATGGCTGAGTTACTTGTAGATTAAACCCAGCCTAAATGGAAAACAGAACTTAAACACAATACCATCCTTGTCGAAGCTTCCTCCATCATTTTCTTTTTGAAGGCCAAGTAGGTTGGCACACTCCTAGGTTAGGCTGGTTAGGTGTATGACCCAAGGTAGATACCCTTTAAGGAGACTGAAGTGGGTAGTATTGTCCAGAAGTACGTGGTTAAAACAAGTCTGGGGTTGGAAACACCTAGGAAACTTCTGTACAATTTATATATAAAATATGTAATATATTAATTATATTTCATGTAGAAGCTATGTTAATACTAAAAGAGATGCTGACTAACAAATGATTCTGACATGCAAAAGCTATGATATTGCATAATAGTTAACAACAATTGATTTTCAATTTCCTACTAAATTGGTTGCAAGAAAAATTGTTGATCTGAAAAAGGATTTATATAAGAGATGTTATTAAGAGTAGAGAAAGCACTAAATTGTCTAGAAGATGAGAAAGAAGCTCCAATCTTTAGGTTCTTTAGAAGTTGAAGTATAAAGCATCAAAGCCCTTAAATAAATCGCAAATTCCTAAATTTGACAGTGGGGTGGGGAGGGGACTATGAAAGGTGAACAGGGGAGATGGAAAACATAGATAAGAAGACTATTTGTGGTGTTAGGGCAGGGAAGGACCATCTAGTAGAGGCCTTACAACCAATCCTTATTATTGAAATAAAGGACCAGGTAGTAGGGGCCTTATGACCAAATCTTATTATTGAATAAAAAGGGCAACCATAACAAGGGTCAACTTGTTTTGGGCTCAACTCTCGGTCTCTAACATTAGGTTGGGCTGATCTTTTATTAACTTTGGTTGGGGCTTTGGCTCAAAATCCTGACTCTGAACTCTAGGGGGTTAGATTAGGATCATGCTTAATCCACTTGAATCCAACTTGAACAAATCTGCACTCAACCTGACCAGATCCGAGCTGATAAATAAACAGACTTATATTTATGTTAGGTGAAAAATACTTATATGTTTTGTTTAAGTCTATCTTTAGTCATTTGAGTTACAGAATATATTAATCCACTCAAATAAGATCTCAACCAACTAATGCTAACCCATCATAATATTGGACACTTCCCCAATCTTCAATAACTAGACAACTCATCCTAACCTAATTATGCCAACCCAAATGTACCCACCCAGCACCAGCTCATCCAACATACTTTAGCTCAATTGGTTTGTTAGAGGAATCCTAAACTAAGGTTTTCTGGTTTGGGCAATAGAAGGTTAGAGTGGGTTAAATTAGCCCCCAGGTTTGCTATACTGCTGCTTGGCACGAGGTGTGCCATGCTATTCCAAGACTTGGCATGGCCTTGTACCATATGTATTGAAGGGGTCATACTAACAACATGAAGTTCTATATCAATATGCAAACCTTGGCTATCCCGAGCCCTTAATCTGACCAAGCATAACAAATTGTAGCCCTACCATAAAGGCTTGAACACCCTTTTCTTGGTATTTAAGACAATGGGTCCAATCTTCTTCAGTTGATGTTCTTTTTTCAGCTGGAAATTGGATATTTAGGAGGTGTTCTAAATGGTTTTTTAGAGGCCAATTTGTCGGGACCATTGATTGCTTTTGCATGTGAGAGAGAGAGAGAGAGAGAGAGAGAGAGAGAGAGAGAGAGAGAGAGAGAGATGTAATAGATTCGCAATGGGCTTTATCCACTATTATTAACTAGCCTATTGATGCTATTTTGGGGTCCTAATTGGCCAAGGATAGGTATCTAGTTATACCTATAAAATTGACAGCCTGCTTTTTTGGTTGATGGATTGGATTCTATAAGGCTGATTCAGTGAAAGAAACTAACAGGCTGCAGGCCTCTTCTTTCTTCCTATTCTTCTACTTGTCTTTTCTTTTCATATTTCCCCTCTTTTGCTTCATTTCTTATTCTAATAGGCTGCAGGCCTCCCTTTCTTATTCTTCTCCTTGTCTTTTCTTTTTGTTGTTGTCCTCTTTTACTTCCTTTTTTCCAATTTTTCACTTGCTGGGGCAAAAAGGGTGTTTTTTTTTTGAATCAGATCTGAGTAAATCTGCTTCAGTGTTTGTTTTCAACACTGAAGCAACAATCTTAGTAGACACTAACAAGACTATTTTATATTATCTACTGAGTTAAAGTGCTGAATGCTGCTAAACTATTTGGACTGTTTCATATCTGAACAATTTTTTTTTGGGTGCTATTATTTATTTATTTTTTTAACGAGCAATCTGCACAAGTACAATTTTTTTAAAAGAAGAAGTCTGATTTCCATCATTGACTCAATAAGCCTACTAAAGTTTTTGGAATGAATAAACTACAAGCAAAGATTCGGTTACAGCAATATGAGGCTTCCAATGATCAAATCAATTTGTCAAAGACCTTTGAAGATGATCATTACAATTGGCATCTCACAAATGACTTGTATTACCTGTGCACTATGTTGATATGGTTTCGTACATATCATACATAATTACATATTATACAGTGCAGACAGGAACTTTGTTCTATATTATGTTTGAGTTGATTTCCCTAAATATGAATAATTGATAGAGATTATAGCTAGGATAAGCCTTGATCATTAGTGACTATAGTATTATGTCTGAGCATTAATTCACATGTTAGAGTTTTCAGTTGTGTTTTATGAGGCTATTGACTCCATTGTTGACTTATTTGTGACACTGCTGCACAACTTTCATACTTGCTCCTGAAATTTCAAGAATAATAGCCTATCTCATCAAATGTTCTTTAAGGATTTGGTTGCTTTCCTTTTAGGTCGGTTTTGAGATGTTAGATGCTATAGCTGAAGCTGAAGGCATATCTGTGAGCAAATTACGCTTCCGAGCGATGTTTGGGGAAGGTACTCTCATGTTACCATATAAATAACACACGTATACACATCTCTGGTTTGCAATGCTTCCCTCAAGCTCAAACTTGAACATATATGAGGAAAATATTCTGCGTATGTTTGTATAATTTCTATATCATGCTTTTATTTAAGTTTTACTTGTAGTTTCACAAAGATGAGATCTTTGAATGTGTCTAATGTCTTGTTATTGACTGTAGAGGCATGTCCCACTCAATGGTCTAAAGTTTGCTATCGTTTATTGTCCATACCTGGTTTCAGAAACCATGGAATGGGATGGTTTATTGTCCATGCCATTTAGGCAGAAAACCAGCACTAGTGCACAGTGGGAAGGTATGGGATGCTGTCCTGTACCGGGTGTTGGTATCTGGTACCATAATGGTTTTTTGAAAAACTGGTATGCCGTTTGGTAAAAACCTTGGTCCATATGCAACTATTGCTTGCAGGCTAAATAAGTCTGGCAACATATGCTCATGTTCAAATTGACCTAAACTAGGTTGAAGATCCACTAAGAAGAGGGATGCAGGTAACATCTGTTAGGACCGGTGAGATGCCCAAATGATCAAGCCCACTAAAGTTGCTTTCATGTGCACCCAAAAAGGGACAACTCAAAAATGAATATTAAAGACCGTTACTTGTTTTTTCAGGCCCCCTTGTCAAGGGAAAAAATATCTACTGAACAGTGGATCTGACCTGCTGCTCTAAGAAGACTGGCAAGTGGTTAAATTGTTCTATGGTGTCAATTTATTGCTCATGACTGTTGGACCTGGATCATATGTTCAGTGAATTTGTGCTTTACCTGATTATATGTTCATCCATTCTGTCTTTGCAGGCAGGTCCCATTGCCATAGATTACCAACTTAACATAATTTTTGCATATTAATTAAAAACAAGAACTTGCTTCCCACTAAAAGAAAAAGGAAAAGAACATGGTTCTTTTATTTAATAACAATTTTCTATCTTATGGCATACAATCTTGTTAATATAGATCTTGATCTGTCTCGTCTATAGGTTTTTTATTTTCTAGCAATACGCAATAACCCTACTGTATAAGCTACTTGTTTATACCGACCTCAGATAAACTTTTTCTGCTTTTGCTCTTAGGCTGCTTTGGAAATGCCCCTGTCATGCTTGCCAAACCACAAACTTTTATGAATGCAAGTGGTGAGTCTGTAAGTACATATTATCTGAAAAGACTTATCCATCATGTGTAACCCTCTTTCTATTTATGATGTATTTTTGGCCCTTGAAATGTAGGTTGGATCACTTGTCTCATATTTCAACATACCACTGAATCAAGTACTTCTGGTGCGGTACTTATAGTACTTCCATGGTTCTACTGTTACTAGCTTGAAGTACCTTTTCCCTTCATCTCCATTGAGTGTTGGATTTCTTTTCTGCAGATGTATGATGACCTAGACTTACCTTTTGCAAAATTGCGTCTATTGCCAAAGGGTGGGCATGGGGGCCACAATGGGTATTCTGTTCTTTCCCACTAATCACTCTATGCTTACAGAATATTGTTGTTATCACTTCATAGTTGAGTCCCTTCTCTCAAAATCCAAAAAAAAAAGTACCATAATCATAACTACAGCCAAGGAATGGCCAATTTTCATTTTCTGGTGTCTTTTGTTTCAAATTGTTATCAACTTTTTGCCTTGGACAAGAGTTGACATCAAGTCAATTGTTCTATAGTTCCATAATCATAGTCATAATTAATGCTATTATCCTTGCTATTATCCTAACTAATGTTGATGGCTTTATATGCTTTTTTATGTATTCCTATATTTGGTTACATCCTCTGCAAAGCCAGTTTTTTTCCATTTTTTTCCTTGAGGTCTCTTGTTCATTTTGTTTAAAATTTTGTGATGCTTTCATGATCTCTCATTCATCAATTTTTGGCTTTGAAAACTTTGCATCAAGGATTTTGCTGTCCATTTGCAGCATAGAATCTCTACAATACATGTACCATGCTAAAATATTATCGGTACAGCACAGGAGCATGTACTTCTGTACCTTACGTTCTAGTGGTAACTTGTACCAATTTATAATTTTGTATTATCTTGTATCAATATTTACTGATGCAATATGCATTTATATAAGCTGGTATGTAGTTGTATTGTCGTGTCCTGGTCTCCTGTTTTAAACATGTGCTCTAATGTAGGATATCCTCAGGGAAGACACTGCATGGGCACTCCTAAAATTTGCATTGCAGAAGAAAATAATGAAGTTAATAAAGTCTGAAGCCAGAACTAATTAAGAAAACACACCTATATTGCATAACAAGATTATTATCTAATGTGTTAATACAAAAAATATGTAACGAGCCTCTGATCTGATGCAAGATGTCTACGTATAAGGGATGCTATTGGCAGGTCTGATTAGAAGTGGTGATTTCAGTAACAAAACTAACAATCTACAGCTAGGAACTTAACACAGGATCAAGATTCTGAAGATTTGTCACAGTGACGGAGTGTTTGTGTGCACAGAGGTTCCTCCAGGCAAAGTGAAGAACATGTATCAGCAGAGGAGTGCCCCTATTCTCCATAATCAGTGATGGAGTGAATGAGAACCATATGGTGGTGATTAAGTTGGTAGAAAATAGCCGCAATGAGATTGCTGCAGCAAGGAGTCACAGCAACGAAAAACCTGGGGGTTTGGTGGAAAGATGGCTGTCTTGGACTGTATATTGAGAAAGGATAAAGACCAAAAGAGGACAGTATCAAACAGCTGGAAGAGATTATGGTGCTTGAAATATGGACCAGCGAGGTTCTGTTTCTGCAATAGATCAGCTTGAGGATGATCCATTCTTCGGACATGATAGTAGGCCAGCGGCCTGATAGGTGGCTAGCTGCTACCTGGATGGTTTTTTAATGAAGAATGATAATTCATTTAGGCCCCGTTTGGATGCTGGGCTTAAGTTATCAACTGATAACATTGCCTGCCACTTGAGAGAGTGAGAGAATGAAGTAGAAAGAGGAGGGAAATCATACAACGAGAGAAATTTGCAGAGCAGATTATCCAGTTTTTTAGGACACTAGATTCTAATAGCATGGTAGTTTTCATTATCCCTAAAATTTAGGGATTATGAATTCTTCTGCTCTTAGAGATCCATCATTTCCTTCACAAACAAAACTCCTTGTCTTCCTTGGCCTCAGCAGATGCATGAATTATCAGTGGATAACTTACACCAACATCCAAACAGCCCCTTAATTAGCTCGTAGTTATTTGACATTTGAAATTCCATAGGTTAATCTGCTGATCTTTAGTGGTACTTCCAAGGCACCTTTGTTTTTGGGTACAATAAGACACCATTTGCCTTTCAGCTATGGGAAAAATTTCCTTTTAGCAACTGCTATAAGGAGTGTCTAATCATTGCCATGCAATTTTGGTGATCATCTACATTCCTAATGAGAACAGAGGTGGTGATTGTAAAGTAGGCTTATTTTTATGAGAGCCTGGGTACTCTTTGTAACAATTTCTAAATGGGGTTCTCTGTAAGATGGACAGACCACCATGCTGCATACGAGTATGTTGGCAGCTGATAGCATCCACTTTTTGATGTACAGAATTCTCTGGTAGCATGAATGGCCTGCTTTAAATTCTTAAGCAGCAGAGACTAGGGGTAAGCTGCGTAGTCTAAAGGAGAAGTTTTTGTCTCATGCTACCTTTTTTTTAAAAATATATATATTTAAAAAAAAGATCCGCTACCTAATCATTGAGTTGACTACAGGTATTTGTCTCACCGAGGCAATTATCTTTTTACCTGATCAGCAGTTTTATTTTATCTTCCCCTATCTGTTCACTTGTAAAGCAAGTTTAAGGTGAAAGATAGTGCTGATTGGCTTTTAACTGTCACTAACATTAATTAACAGGATGCGAAGTGTAATCAACCACTTTAAAGGGAGTCGAGATTTTCCACGTCTACGGATAGGTACGAATGTAAATCCATGTTTTTTTTAGTTATTTCTTTCCTTCTGTTATATACAGGTGCTTAAAGAGAACTTCTGGTGACTTTTGTCAAGGCATTGGACGGCCACCGGGGAAGATGGATCCTGCGAATTTTGTTCTCAGACCCTTCAACAAGCAAGAGCGTGAAGAGGTTTCCCCTAACCTTTGTACCAAGTATTTTAAGGAAAAAAACTAAATAATTGGTTCAGTAAAAGGAACTAAAGTGTTGATTTAGTAACATTTCTTTACATTCCTGATATTTAAAAAGGATATATTTGTTGTGGATTCAGATGGACTTTACTTTTCAGAGGGGAATAGAAGCAATAAAGATTTTAGTGCTCGAGGGGATTAACAAAAGTGCAACTTTTGTGAATAGTGCACAGTCATCAGAACTATTGAACAAATGAAAATAATCAGATTGTCCATGAATCAATGTTGATGAATATCAATTACCAGACGACAACACTGGTTCCATGTTGACCATATGCTGAAAGCGTTGTCAAACTCCTGGGAGGAAGCCTTGGCAAGTGTAACATTTTGATGTGAGGGTGAAGGGAGCACCGTTACTTGGTATTTAGGGGAACATTTTATTTGTCAAATGAGTAATTGATTTTTGTCCAACAGGAGATGTACCTTTGTTTTTTTTCCTCTTCGATAACTGCAATGAAGCACATGATTACTGTTTCAACTAACATTAAATTGCAAATAGAGCTACAAATTGTTCTTGTTTGCTTTTGTAACTATTAGGAAGTGCAGGAACACTTGTAGGACCGCTTAAGCATACTGTAATTTGCTTTTTTTTTGTTCTGGTTATTCTTATTTTATTTCCTCGGTCAAAATATTGCAAATATATGTTTTGAGGGTTTTGTTTTGCATATTTTTTCTGGTTATTCTTATACTGAACTGTCTTTGGCCACGCTTCTGGCAAACTTATATCCTTATGATTTGAGTGGCAGTTTTGTTCCTTTGCAGGATCTTTTGTAGTTATTGACTTTCTCCTGTGGCTATTGGCTTCAAATCTTTGCTTCAAAACTCAACCACCTAGGAAGCACTGACCTTCATGATAAGGCTAGACAACAATTCTTTTGCTTTTTCAGGCCCCTGTCAAGCTACAAGGATTTTGCTACCTCTGCAATAAGCACCATGGCCCAGGGCCAAAATCTCAAATTCCCAAGGTTACTTTACAAATAACCTCGGTATATTAGCAAACAATCTAATAAAAAAATATTTTAAGATGTTCTTTGTTGACTTCCATTAGAAGGCATTTACGGTCGAATGCTTTCAGAAGCATTCTAGCCTGATACTTTTTACAGGGTGTTTGGTTGGGAAGGTTTAAAGCCTGAAATGGAAATTGATGATTTCTATTTTAATTATTTGGTTCGAAGGAGTTATAATCTTATTTTGATTCCGAGACAGAATGTGAATGGTCTAATCCTTTCAAAGCCTTATTTTTTTTTTTAAAGATTCGATTTTTTAGTTGAATAAGGATTTTGATTTCTATTCTGATCATAAATCAAATATTATCAAATATTTGGATGATATGGCCATTCTAATTTTTATTTTAATTTATTTTAATTTCGATTTCGAACGTGAATTAAACACATCCTTATTATGATACAAAAGAGCAAGTGGAATATTTTTCTTGCTGATTTTCATTTCCTTCTTTCCATTTGTCAGACTAAGGAAACCAATTAGGCTTGGTGGCCTCCTGTTTGATATTTACATAAAATTGTTCATTAGGCATGGTGGTAGAACATCAGAAATTTTGATGCACGGATGTACTAAATCTTGAGAGGAAAGTCGATGTCATAAATTGCCTGCATTTCTTTTGAACCAGGAAGTTAGTGTTAATGATTTTAAGATCTTATAGTTCTCCAAATCTCATCTGATGTAGGGCTAAGCTGGAAATCTAGAGTCTCAGCCAAGCCATGCAACGTTGGGTTTTTAAGGATATGAAACCAACTCGCCAAAAACCCAGCAAAATAAGAAGGCTATAAAGCTTATTTGACCTTATACTGTCATGAAAATCAAGTTCATTGCTACTTAGCTAGATCTTTGTCCACCATAAATGGCATTGTAGTTTGCAATAAAGCAAAATCAACTACCTTAGGCATCTTTGAATGGAAGAATTGATGCAATTGATACTACAAATAAAACTGTCTAAAAATTTAGCTGGCTAAGATAAAAGGTTAAGAGAGCCCATTTAATTTAGTTTTACTATTATTTTATATCAAGTGATACAGAGACCAAATTCTTGTCTTCCTATGATGTATTTCTTTCTACTTTATGGTTTCTTGTCCTGGCAGTTTCTTTCTTTATAGTTTCTATTCCATCTTGTCTTGATAATGTCTTCCTCTATTGTTACCTTCCATGATTGTTAATTACGTAAAAGGTTTTTTAAACTTGTTTTTATGTGGCCACTTATATGAGTAATGAATGGCTGAATTTAAATTATCACATTATATATAAATCAATTGAATCATGATCAATTTATCACTTATGGTCGCATTAATTATAATTGATCAATAACCTACTAATCTTGAACGTAGATAGCCGAGGAAAAAAATCAGTAAGGAGTTGTTCAACTAATCCAGGATGGTTGGATCGGATTTTCTGCTGGAATCGTAGATTGGGGACTTTATTTAGACAACGTCTACATTGGCCAAATGCCAATGTGCTCCCCCTCCTCTCTTCCTCTTTCTCGTCCTCTTCCAATTCTCAGGTAAAGAAATAAATGAATTGGGTTGACCTGTGACCCAACCCAATCCAATCTAATTAGATTTTGTCGAATCTATTTTAAAGATCCATGAATGCGGATCAGGTTCTAAAATTGTACTAATTTTTTTCTATGTTAGATTCGGATTTATTGAATTTGGATCCGATTTGACTCGATCCAATGCAAATCTAGTAAAATCGTTATAATCTAAACTTGGATTTCTAAGTTGTGATTTAAAATTTTTATAGATCATATTTTTAATATAAAAATAAGTTTATGATTATTTTTTTATTTTAATTTATTTTGAAAGTATTGTTTCTTATTTATTTTTTATGATTAATAATAGTTTGCTTTGTGATGATTAAATATACTTATTTATATTTGATCTAGACCTGATTTAAATTTAAATATTTTAGATTGAAACTAAATTATAAATAAATCAAATCTAATCTGAATGATCCATTGGATCAAAAATTTTAATCACGAACCTGACTTGAATTGATCCGATCTTCTATCGAGTTGGATCCGAGTTTAATTATAGGACTGATCTAAAAATCAAATCGGATTGAGATTACTTATGATTCAATCTAACTTGTTCTATTCCTTCCCTATATGTCTGCTAATATTTTGATTTTTTATTGTAATCCATACTTGAATTATCGTGTAAGTTATCTATCATCCATGCTATATCTTTTCCTTCCAAAACCAGCCATCAAGAATAAAAATAAAAATTGCTAGGCGGTAGCCTAATTGAATTATGCCTTGTCTCACTTTTAATCGATGTAGATTTGAGATATGATTTCATGGATGATCTGATTAAATTTAAAATTAAATCCTGGAGGCCGTAGCGAGAGGTTAGAATTTTTTTAGTTTTTATATAATTTAGTTAGGGCTTAGATGATGTTGAATAGATGTGCCCCATGGTAGGAAAATATCATAAAAAATTAATATTCCGTATCAATCATTTTTCAGCTGCACGAAAACGCAGAGAAATAGCTCTCCTGGATTTATTCTTATCTTTTTTTAATAAAAAATAAAAATAAAAAAATATTTTTTTTGATGAAAAATATTTTTTTTGGTTTAAGGAAAATCAAGAATATACGCGACGAAAGAGAAAAGGGAGATGCGCTCCTTCGACTTCCTCCGGTACGTGCACCGGGCGGTGGCGGAGGATCAAGCTAGCAACTACGCCAAGGCCTTCCCTCTACTCGACGCCCTCTGCTTCTCAAGTACGAGAGGTCGTCATCCCCGCCTAGCCGAGCAGATTCGGGCCACTCTCGTCGGCAGCAGCGGTGGTGACGGCGGGCTGCCGCCATTGCTGTCACCACGCCCAAGACGAAAAATTCGAGCGAGGACGGTGGTAGCGGAGCCGGAGGCGATGATGGAGGGCAGCAGGCGAAACTGCGGGAAGGCCTCGAGTCGGCAATTCTGAAGGAGAAGCCGGATGTGAAGTGCATTGACGTTGCGGGTCTCGAGAGTGCCAAGCAGGCCTTCAAGAGGACGTCGTCTTGTCCATTCAGTTCCCACGGTTCTTTGCCCGGTCCTTTCTTCTGAATTAGGGTTCTTTTGTTATTGGCTACCGTTTTACCCTTATGATGATGCTTTAGTTTTATCTACAAGATAGTAGGTTTTGTTTGGTTCATATTCTTGACGGATTTCTGCTTCGATTCTGTCTCGGAAGGGGAAACAATCTCCTGCCGAACAGAAGGAAGGTTAGACATCGGCTTTTGTTTTTTCAGAGAAACTGGCTCTATGTGTGATAATATAGCATTAGTGATGGATTTTTTACATGTCGGTTACTTGAGTCTATTTCTCCTTCATTAGACTTTATCAACTGGCAACTGCACCTATCTCTGTTTTTTGGGTAATACACTTAAAAGCTTTTAGTTGGAACAACAAAAGATAGGAAGATATTGTCACGAGAAATATATTAGTTTTAGGGTCTTTTTCAGTAGTGCATTTTAGGCTTAATTGGTGCTTATATAGTTATTGTTGCCGATCCCGCCGCCGCGCCTGTGACTTCGGAACCGCCGATCCCACTAGACCGTCTCGCTTCCGGGCTGGACCGAACCTGCAAGGCAAGGTCAGAAAACCCTGGCCGGGGATTCCGGCGAGGGAGCTCCGACGGTCAAGTTAGTAGACAGTGAGAGGGAACAGATTCTCTGGGACGGGCCCCCGAAGGAGTCCCAGACTCAGAGAACGTGCTAACAAGAAAAGTGTCCGAGAGACCAGAAACCCGGCTGGGTTCCTTTGCCGAGCTTACGCCGAGCGGCCCCCTCTGGGGACCTTGGATCTCGCTCTTGAAGCGGAGTTCCCAGCCTTTTGTTTCACCTCACTTCACTTACCTTATCGTCTAGCCTCTCCTTCCTTTTATCTCCTCCTGCTTCTCCCCCCGCCTTCCATTCCTGGGAGGCTCCTTTTGTCGCTTTCATCCCCTCCCCTCCGCCCCTTTCTCTTTCCCCTTCTGGATCAGAGGGCCGGGCGGCTTTCCGGCCTCGTTTGCCGAGCCCAGCGGGGAAAGAGTAGAGGAGGGGGCGCTGGTCAGACTGCCGACCAGACCTCGGGCCGAGCGTGAGCGCCCTCCTTCCCAGGCGCCGACGCTGTCCGTTATTGGGTCCTGTTTTGTCAGGGCCTCGTCTCTCGACTGCGGAACATGTCTGGCCGACGTAAGTGATGTTTCGCGTGTCGCCGCCATCCGTACGGGGCGCCTTTCTCGGGGTGCGGCGCGCACGGCTCGAGGGGTAACCTCGGAGCCCGCGCCTCCATTCTTGGGACCTTCTCCGTACGAGATGGCCTATCTCGGCCGAGGTGGACCCCTCCCGGGTGGACACCTGGCGGAGCAGCAGAAGGACGTTTGGCTTTGACCGAGGTGGTCCCGTCTCCGGGCGCCACCTGGCGAAGGAGTGAAGGGGCCCGGCTCGACCTCGCCGAGGCGGGACCGTCTCTGGTCGCTACCTGGTGAGGGTGCGGGGGAGCCGCCGAACTCGGCCGAGGTGGACCCCTCCTGGGTGGACACCTGGCGGAGTGGCAGAAGGACGCTCGGCTTCGGCCGAGGTGGTTCCATCTCCGGGCGCCACCTGGCGAAGGAGCGAAGGGGCCCGGCTCGACCTCGGCCGAGGCGGGACCGTCTCTGGGTGCCACCTGGCGAGGGAGCGGGGGAGCCGCCGAACTCGGTCGAGGTGGACCCCTCCTGGGTGGACACCTGGCGGAGTGGCAGAAGGACGCTCGGCTTCGGCCGAGGTGGTCCCGTCTCCGGGCGCCACCTGGCGAAGGAGCGAAGATGCCCGGTTCGACCTCGGCCAAGGCAGGACCGTCTCTGGGTGCCACCTGGCGAGGGAGCGGGGGGAGCCGCCGAACTCGGCCGAGGTGGACCCCTCCTGGGTGGACACCTGGCGGAGTGGCAGAAGGACGCTCGGCTTCGGCCGAGGTGGTCCCGTCTCCGGGCGCCACCTGGCGAGGGAGCGAAGACGCCCGGCTCGACCTCGGCCAAGGCGGGACCGTCTCTGGGTGCCACCTGGTGAGGGAGCGGGGGAGCCGCCGAACTCGGCCGAGGTGGACCCCTCCTGGGTGGACACCTGGCGGAGTGGCAGAAGGACGCTCGGCTTCGGCCGAGCTCGACCTCGGCCGGGATGGGCTGCATCTGACTTAGCCGAAAAAAAAAGACTCCACGTGGCTCGAATCATGCCCAACGAAATCTGAGACATGCCACGTCATCGTTACGGCCGTAACAGTTGCCCCCCAACCCACCGTTCCGTTAGGGCGTCGTGGAACGGGACGTTGGGATTAAATGCGGAGATGACGTGGGGGGCGAAGATCTTGCGTCATAATTGCCACGATCCTCTCGCCGTTCCTCGGTGCGCCCAAAGCCCTATAGGAGGCCGCCGCGCGTCGCCTATTCGCCCGCAATTAATGCGTCGCTTCGACGCAGAGGCCGTTTCCTTGCTAACGAGGCGTCGGTGTCGGGCGTGCGTCCACGCGGCGATCATCCGATGGCCAGGAGCGGAATGACGGGTACGGCCGCTGTCGATTGAGTTTGAAAAGGAGGGGACTTTCCGGAATGAGGCCCTTTCCCTTGCTCCGTCGGCGGTTTGCTGCAGGCTATCCCCCTCTGCCCCGCGTTGCACAGTGCATTTCGGTGAGTGCCCCCGTTCTCTTCTTCGTTCTTCTCCTTTCCTCTAGTGTGCTTTTCTCACCCTCTTCTTTGCCATGGTGCGCCGTCGCCATGTTTCTTCTAACCCGGACGAGGCCGGTCCGTCCCGGCCGAGGACTCCATCGTCTTCCTCCTCGGAGGAGAAAGTAATCCCGGAGGAGACCCGCAGGCGACTTCAGCCTGGGGGTATCACCATAGGCATCCCCAGGGATGTCAGGTCTCCTCCCGTCGTGTCCGCACTTCCCATTTCTTCTCTTCCTCCTCCGACTCTTCCTTCTGTCGGTCCCTCCGGTTATATTTCCACGATGACCGAAGGTGACCTTTCTTTGCTCCGGGAGGTCTATGGCATCCAGGGGTCAATCCGTCTCTTTGTTCCGCGGCCCGGGGATCGCGTCACCATGAGTGGCCCCGACCGCATAGCTTTCTACGAGGACTTCCTTCTCGGGGGTCTTCGGTTCCCTCTGCACCCCTTCTTCCTTTCCTTCCTCAGCCATTTCCGTCTAGTCCCGGCCCAGTTGGCTCCCAATGCCATCCGGGTCATCTCTTCTTTCATTGTCTTCTGTCACTTCCACGGGTTTGTTGCCCGTTTCTCCCTCTTCAGGGCCCTGTTTACCCTGAAGCGGTACTCCACCGATGATGGCTGGTGGTACATCTCGCCCCGGCCCAGGTGTCTCCGGTTCGACCTCCCTTCTTCCATCAAGGGTTGAAAGAACCGGTTCTTTTTTGCCTCGGTCGAGGATGTCGATTGGGCCTGGAGCGAGCCGGATCAGTCCCTGAACCGGAACTCCCAAGTCGAGCCGGCGGACCAAGAGGCCTACTCCCAGCTTCTGAGCGACGTGGTCCCAGCGCTCGAGGTTCTGCTCTCGGAGCAGAACTTGTTCGAGGCAGGGGTCAGCCCCATCCGCGAGCCGGGTGAGGCTCAGCTCTTCTCTTATTCCGCCTTTCCGTTTTCTTTCTTTTAGCCGAGCTGACCGACTCTTTGTCTATTGCAGGTATGAAGTTTTCGCTGGAGAACCTTCTGGAGGGCGCGGCCCAGAGGGACGCCGCCGAGGTGGACGAGCCTGCGGCGAAGAGGGCTCGCACCGAGGTGAGCCAGGAGGTCGCGCCGGCGTCCGCGCCTAGTCCGGTAGCCGCTGCTCCCCCGCCCAGGCCGCCTCGGGCCTGGGCCACTGATACTCCAGCCGTCAGACCTGGCGGTGTTGCCGACGAGGGAGGCCCACCGGCAGTAGTTCCACCCCGCGCCGGCCCCTTCATTACCGCAGAGCCGACGGCACCGCCCGCGACTCCAGCCGCTCCGGCGATGGCGGTTCTTCCCGGGGGGTCGGTCCCCCCCGTAGCCGACCTAACGGCTCCGCCGCCAGTGATCACCAACCGGTGTTCTGTGATCCGCGACAAGGGGCTCGCGAAGAAAGTGATGGAGTTCGCCTCCACCTCCCGGGACCGCCGATCTCGAGGCGGCCGGGACTATGCCGACGCCTTGCTCGGGATCCTCCCGCAGCTCTTCACGGTGAGTCCGAACTCGGAGCCCTCTCTTCTTTGCCGCTTCGGTTGGCTTTTCTACTAACCTGTTCTTCTTGCTGTGCAGATCGGGACTGACGTGCTCCTGCTGAGGAACTTCCTCGCAGGGTACGCAAAGAAGGATGCCGAGAAGGAGGAGAAACTCGGCAAGCTCGCGGTCGATGTGAAAGACCTCATGGAGAAGGGGGTCGAGCTGTGAGGGAGCAACCAGGCCCTTCAGGCGGACCTGGCACGCGCCGAGGAGCGCGTCAAGGACCTGGAGTTCCTCTCTGGCCGAGGAGAGGACCTCCCACCAGTGGCGCACGGAGGAGGATGCGGTTGAGAGGGCTCGTCTCCAAGCCCATTCTCAGTGGTTGGAGCGTCAGCTGGAGGAGGCCAGGCGGGAGGTGAGTGCGGCCAAGGAGAGGAGCGCCTACGTCAATGGGCTCCTGGAGGCCGCGAAGCGGGAGGCGCAGGAGGCCGTCCCGAGGTTCCGGGCCTCCGATGAGTACGTCTCGGAGGTCCGGGAGGCCGCTGTGGACTCCTTCCTGAAGGGATTCCAAGTGTGCCGGGAGAAGGTGGGGTCCTTCTACCCCGAGCTCGACCTCAGTGGGGTGGCTCTCGGGGGCAGAAGGCAAGGACCTGCCAGCGGATCTTCCGGTGCGGCGGGCGACACAGCTGCGGCCTCGGCGGGTGACGCAGCCGTGGCTCCGGAGTGGCCCTCCGAGCCAGCAGCCGCCGACGGCGAGGACGGGGAGCGCGCGACCCAGACTGAGGATCCTGCTACCGCGCCGAACTGAGCTGCAGATGTATCCCTTGCTTTTCTTTTTGTTTTTTGGGGACTCCTGGCATGTCGGGACTCCCTTGTTGTAATCCTTATTTTCAAATCAATGAAGATTTAATTTTGTCAAGTCTCGACCTCTTCTTCCTCTTTCACATTTTCTTCTTTCTTCTTTTTTTTTTTTTTTTTTCTTTGAGGTGTTGGTGTGGAGTGCCGAGACGAGGGTGGACCCTTTCCGGGCTGAGTCCGCGGGTGGACCTGGTCCCACCCAGCGTTCAGATCGAAGTTCGGAGCCTTCCAGACCGGGTGGCAGTAGAGTAGGCCTTGCGCGGGCCCTTCTTTGGGCTTGCCTTCGTGATCGTGTGGGCGAACTGGGTTCTGCCCCGCCTTCCGGACCGAAGTCCGGGACTTCCGGACTGAACCCCGGGGTCGCAGGCTTTGTTCAAGCCTTGCGCGGCTTGCCGAGCTGTTCTCCGTGATCGCGTGGGCGAGCTGGGCTCTGCCCCGCCTTCCAGACCGAAGTCCGGGACTTCCGGACTGAACCCCGGAACGCAGGTTTTGTTCAAGCCTTGCGCGGCTTGCCGAGCTGTTCTCCGTGATCGCGTGGGCGAGCTGGGCTCTGCCCGTCTTCCACACCGAAGTCCGGGACTTCCGGACTGAACCTCGGGGCCGTAGGCTTTGTTCAAGCCTTGCGCGGCTTGCCGAGCTGTTCTCCGTGATCGCGTGGGCGAGCTGGGCTCTGCCCCGCCTTCCAGACCGAAGTCCGGGACTTTCGGACTGAACCCCGGGGCCGCAGGCTTTGTTCAAGCCTTGCGCGACTTGCCGAGCTGTTCTTCGTGATCGCGTGGGCGAGCTGAGCTCTGCCTCGCCTTCCAGACCGAAGTCCGGGACTTCCGGACTGAACCTCGGGGCCGCAGGCTTTGTTCAAGCCTTGCGCGGCTTGCCGAGCTGTTCTCCGTGATCGCATGTGCGAGCTGGGCTCTGCCCCGCCTTCCAGACCGAAGTTCGGGACTTCTTGCTTTCTCGGGTCTTCGGCCACAGTCGTGTTTGCCGAACACAGAGTCATGCGCCCGTTTCCCTACGAGGTGAGAAAGAGCGTTTGAAGCAAAGAAACTTTATTGCAGGAGTTGGGGGAACCTTACATTATTGATAATACACCCTTAGGTTCGAGGCGTTCCACGTCCGAGGGAACCTGGACCCTCCCAATTCCTCCAAGTAGTAGATCCCGTGTGGGAGGGCTTCCGCTACCCTGTATGGGCCTTCCCAGTTTGGGGAGAGCTTCCCGCACTCTCGTGGCTGAGAAGCTTCAGCACGCCGGAGCACCAGATCTCCTGGGCGGAAGGACTTCGGCCGCACCCGGGAGTTGTAATACCTGGCCACTCGCTGCCTGTATGCCGCCATCCGGACTCGGGCCTTGTCCCTCGTCTCTTCAAGAAGGTCCAGGTTGAGCATCATCCTGGCGGGGTTCTCCGCCTCGTCGTATTGTTCCACATGCAGTGTGGGTAGACTGAGCTCAATCGGGATAACCGCCTCGGCTCCGAAGACGAGGTTGAATGGGGTCTCGTCGGTCGCCGTCCTCGGGGTGGTGTGGTATGCCCAGAGGACGCTGGGGAGCTCTTCCGCCCACCGGCCCTTGGCCTGGTCCAGCCTCGTGCGGAGGCCCTGCAAAATGGTCCTGTTCGTGACCTCGGCTTTTCCATTGGTCTGAGGGTGGGCCACGGAGGTGAAGCGATGGTGGATGCCGAGGTCGCTGCAGAATTCTTCAAACTCCCGGCAGTCGAACTGACGCCCATTATCAGTGATCACGGTGTGGGGGAGGCCGAAACGGCAGATGATCGACTTCCAGAAGAACTTGGCGACGTTTGCTTCGGTGATCCGCGCCAAGGGTTCGGCCTCGACCCACTTCGTGAAGTAGTCGATGGCCACGATCAGGAACTTCCGTTGCTCGGATGCCGGTGGAAATGGTCCTAGGAGGTCCATTCCCCATTGGGCAAATGGCCACGGAGCTGAGAGCTGGGAGATTGGGGTGGAAGGCTGCCGTTGCACCATGGCATGCCGCTGGCATCGATCACACCTCTTCACGAAATCGGCGGCGTTCTCCTTCATCGTCTCCCAAAAATAGCCTTGACAGAGGGCCTTGTAGGCTAGCGTTCTGCCCCCCACGTGTTCCCACAGATGCCCTCATGAATCTCCTGGAGCACGAGTGTGGCCTCCGCAGGTCCCAGGCACTTAAGGAGGGGGTAGGAGTAGGACCTTCGATACAGTTGCCATCCATCAGGACGAACTGCGCGGCCTTCTTTTTGATAAGGCGGGCCGCTGCACGGTCCTCTGGCAGGGTACCGCTGGTGATGTACTCGACGTACTTGTCCATCCAGCTGGGCTCACGGCTGACCTGATGGACCTCCACTGGGATCTCGTAGCTTGGGGCCTTGAGGTGCTCCACATGAGCGTGGCCCAGCATCGAGTCCGGCAGGGTCGCCAGCCGGGAAAGGGTGTCCGCACGGGCATTTTTCCCGCGGGGGATGTGAAAGATGTTGAAGCGCCGAAACCCGGCCGTGCCCGCTTTGACAAGCTCCAAATACTTCGCCATTTGAGGGTCGTGCGCGGCGTATTCTCCGGAGACCTGTCCCGCCACTAGCTGGGAGTCAGTGAAGGCTTTGAGGTTAGCCACGCCCAGCTCGCGGGAGACCCTCAGCCCGGCGAGGAGCGCCTCGTACTCCGCCTGGTTGTTGGTTGCGGCGAACTGGAAACGGAGCACGTATTCGGCGACGACCCCACCGCCGTTGGCGAGGATGAGTCCGGCTCCGCTCCCGCCGGAGTTCGAGGCCCCATCTACATGAAGGATCCACGCGTCTTCCCCGGGCTCCTCTGGGCCTGGCTTCAGCTGCTGGTGCGAGGGGTCCTCCTCGGACTCCTTGCCTAGGCCCGCGCACTCGACCAAAAAGTCGGCCAGCACTTGCGCTTTCATGGCCGACCTCGGCCTGTAAGCGATGTCGAACTCGCTAAGCTTCAGCGCCCACTTCGCCAATCGCCCCGATGTGTCGGGTCGGCTGAGCACCGCTTTCAGCGGTTGATCCGTCAGGACGGCAATGGGATGCGCTTGGAAATAGGGCCTGAGACGCTGAGCAGACACTATTAACGCAAAAACGAGCTTTTCGGGCCGGGAATACCTGAGCTCCGCATCGCGGAGAAGCTTGCTGGTATAGTACACTGGCTGCTGGATCCCTGGTCGTCGGTCTGAACTAGGACCGAACTGACGGCCTCCGGGGTGACCGCCAGGTAGAGGATGAGCTCCTCTCCTTCCTCGGGCCTGGAAAGCAGTGGGGGTGAAGCGAGCGTCTTCTTCAGCTCTTTAAAGGCCTCCTGGCACTCCTCGGTCCATGCGAAGTCGTTCATCTTCCTCAACACTTTGAAGAAGGGCCGGCAGCGGTCGGCCGACCTGGAGATGAACCGGCTCAGGGCGGCTATCCGGCCGGTGAGTTGCTGCACTTGCTTCTTGGAGGCGGGCCGCTCCATGTCCAGGATGGCCCGGACCTTCTCCGGGTTGGCTTCAATCCCTCTCTGGGTTACCATGAACCCCAGGAACTTCCCGGCGGTGACGCCGAAAGCGCACTTCGCCGGGTTCAGCTTCATCTGATGAAGTCGGAGGTTGCCGAAAGTCTCCGCCAGGTCGGCCACGTGATCCGAGTGGGGCTTGCTCATCACCAGCATATTGTTCACGTACACCTGCATGTTGCGGCCGATCTGGTTTTTAAAGACTCTGTTGACCAGACGTTGGTACGTGGCCCCGGCGTTCTTGAGGCCAAACGGCATCATCCTGTAACAGAAAGTTCTGCGGTCGGTGACGAAGGCAGTGTGCTCTTCGTCCTCCGGGTTCATTCGGATCTGGTTGTAGCTGGAGAAGGCGTCCATGAAGGATAGGAGGCGATGCCCCGAGGTGGTGTCGACCAACTGGTCAATCTTTGAAAGAGGGAAGCTGTCCTTTGGGCAAGCTCGGTTGAGGTCGGTGTAGTCTACACAGATCCTCCACTTACCGCTGCTCTTCCTCACCATGACTACATTCGCCAGCCAGCTGGGATACTGAACTTCCCGCACAAAGCCGGCGGCGAGGAGTTTCTCCGCCTCTTCATTGATGGCTCTCTGCCTCTCCACAGCGAAGCTCCTCTTCTTCTGGCGGACCGGGCGGCAGCTCGGGTCCACGTTCAGCCTTTGTATAATGACCTCGGGGGAATGCCCGGCATGTCGGCTGCCGACCAGGCGAACACGTCCGCGTTCTGGCGGAGGAACCCCAGCAGGCGGGCCCGTTCCTCTTCTGGGAGCTGCGCTCCCACCTGCACCGTCTTCAGTGGGTCTGAACCGAGGGGATAAGTCAACAGGCGCTCGACGGGTCCTCCCCTGGGTTCCTTCTCCCTTAGGTCGAGGTTGTTGACGTCGGGGGCGAGCTCCGCGCCCCGGGCGCCTGGGACCGTCTGGAGGCAATGCGGGACTGGCTGGGTCGTCCCCCTCATCACCCCGAATCCGGAAGCTGTAGGGAATTGCACTAGCAGCCGCTTCGTGGAAATCATGGCGTCTAGTTGGTTGAGCCTGGGACGCCCGAGGATCGCGTTGTAAGGCGAAGGAAGCTTGACGACGGTAAACGTCATTAAGACGGTCGCCTGCCGAGGTGGGGATCCAGCGGTGACCGGGAGAGTGATCTCCCCTTCGACCCCCACCGAGTCCCCAGTAAAGCCTACCAGGGGGGTGTGCACCGGTCTCAGCTGATCATGGGACAGATTCATTCGAGAGAAAGCATCATAAAAAAGTACGTCAGCCGAGCTCCCACTATCTACCATAATTCGGTGTATAGGATACTCCGCGATGGTCATCTCGACCACCACAGCATCATTGTTTACATTCTCATTTTCATTCCCCTTCTCGGAAGGGGGTACATTCTCCGGGTTCCCCACCTCCCGGGCTCTCTTTGCCGCCCGCCCGATCCCAAGTGAGATCATGCCCACCGGCTTCTCCGTCGGGCGGTTGTCGATTGCTGGAACGGGGGTAAGGCCGCGAGCGGCTGTCCCTCCGCCGGGACCTCATTCCTCACGAACTTCCTGAGGTAGCCCCTTTTGATCAGCTCCTCGATTTCCCGCTTCAGGTTGCGACACTCCTCCGTGTCATGGCCGTGCTCGCGGTGGAACTGGCAGCACTTTGACTTGTCCCGGGTGCCTCTCGGGTTTTGAGGAGGAGGTCGGCGGAGGTAGTGCTCGCCCTCAATTTCCATGAGGATCTTTGTTCGGGGAGCGAGGAGGGGGGTGAACCTTCGCTCCGGGGTGGCCTCGCCCTTCGACCTCGGATTCGGGCGAGGGTCGGCAGATGTTCCGGGCCTCCGAGCTCCTGGAACGTCCCTCGGGGCCGGCTTCTTCAAAGTCTTCCCGTCTAGCTCTCGGCGGGTGCGGTTGGCCTCCTCCGCTCGGATGTACTTGTGGGCGCGGAGGAGGAGCTCGGAGTACGTCCTGGGGGGCTTTTTGTCCAGGGAGTAGGTCAGACGGGATGTCTTGAGCCCGCGCTTCAAGGCAAGCATGGCGACGGGCTCGTCCAGGCTGTAGATCTCCAGGGCTGCGGTCTTGAACCGGGTGATGTAGTCCCGGAGCAGCTCCTGGTCCTGCTGGCGGATAGAGAAGAGGCTGTCCACCTCTCTCGGCACCTTCCGACAAGCGTCGAAGTGCGCCACAAACTTTTCCTTCCAACTGATGGAAGGAGCAAATAGATCCGGGCTCGAGGCGGGTGAACCAGACTCGAGCGGCCTTCCGGAGGGTAGCGGGGAAGGCGATGCACAAAAGAGCGTCCGTCCGCCGAGGCCGGCTGTGGTGGAAGAGGAGGGGGAGCTGGGAGCTCCCTCTCCGGGCTGTGGGTCCCCTGGGGGGAGGGGACCTCCCCTACACGGCTGGTGGACGCATCGCGTCCACGTGTGACCTCCATTGTCCGAGCGCGCTCTGCCTGCAGAAAGCTAGCTCCCGCTAGGGGTGTTGTCCTGCCCCCCTACCTGGCGCGCCAATCTGTTGCCGATCCCGCCGCCGCGCCTGTGACTTCGGAACCGCCGATCCCACTAGACCGTCTCGCTTCCGGGGCCTCCGGGCTGGACCGAACCTGCAAGGCAAGGTCAGAAAACCCTGGCCGGGGATTCCGGCGAGGGAGCTCCGACGGTCAAGTTAGTAGACAGCGAGAGGGAACAGATTCTCTGGGACGGGCTCCCGAAGGAGTCCCAGACTCAGAGAACGTGCTAACAAGAAAGGTGTCCGAGAGACCAGAAACCCGGCTGGGTCCCTTTGCCGAGCTTATGCCGAGCGGCCCCCTCTGGGACCTTGGATCTCGCTCTTGAAGCGGAGTTCCCAGCCTTTTGTTTCACCTCACTTCACTTACCTTATCGTCTAGCCTCTCCTTCCTTTTATCTCCTCCTGCTTCCCCCCCCCGCCTTCCGTTCCTGGGAGGCTCCTTTTGTCGCTTTCATCCCCTCCCCTCCGCCCCTTTCTCTTTCCCCTTCTGGATCAGAGGGCCGGGCGGCTTTCCGGCCTCGTTTGCCGAGCCCAGCGGGGAAAGAGTAGAGGAGGGGGGCGCTGGTCAGACTGCCGACCAGACCTCGGGCCGAGCGTGAGCGCCCTCCTTCCCAGGCGCCGACGCTGTCCGTTATTGGGTCCTGTTTTGTCAGGGCCTCGTCTCTCGACTGCGGAACATGTCGGGCCAATGTAAGTGATGTTTCGCGTGTCGCCGCCATCCGTACGGGGCGCCTTTCTCGGGATGCGGCGCGCACGGCTCGAGGGGTAACCTCGGAGCCCGCGCCTCCCGATTCTTGATGGACCTCCCGTCTCCCGACACCTGGCGGAGCAGCGAGGAGATGGTCCCCTACCTCGGCCGAGGTGGACCCCTCCGGGTGGACACCTGGCGGAGTGGCAGAAGGACGCTCGGCTTCGGCCGAGGTGGTTCCGTCTCCGGGCGCCACCTGGCGAAGGAGCGAAGGGGCCCGGCTCGACCTCGGCCGAGGCGGGACCGTCTCTGGGTGCCACCTGGCGAGGGAGCGGGGGAGCCACCGAACTCGGCCGAGGTGGACCCCTCCTGGGTGGACACCTGGCAGAGTGGCAGAAGGACGCTCGGCTTCGGCCGAGATGGTCCCGTCTCCGGGCGCCACCTGGCAAAGGAGCGAAGATGCCCGGCTCGACCTCGGCCAAGGCGGGACCGTCTCTGGGTGCCACCTGGCGAGGGAGCGGCCAAGGCCGGGACCGTCTCTGGGTGCCACCTGGCGAGGGAGCGGGGGGAGCCGCCGAACTCGGCCGAGGTGGACCCCTCCTGGGTGGACACCTGGCGGAGTGGCAGAAGGACGCTCCGCTTCGGCCGAGGTGGTCCCGTCTCCGGGCGCCACCTGGCGAGGGAGCGAAGACGCCCGGCTTGACCTCGGCCAAGGCGGGACCGTCTCTGGGTGCCACCTGGCGAGGGAGCGGGGGCAGCCGCCGAACTCGGCCGAGGTGGACCCCTCCTGGGTGGACACCTGGCGGAGTGGCAGAAGGACGCTCGGCTTCGGCCGAGGTGGTCCCGTCTCCGGGCGCCACCTGGCGAGGGAGCGAAGATGCCCGTCTCGACCTCGGCCAAGGCGGGACCGTCTCTGGGTGCCACCTGGCGAGGGAGCGGGGGAGCCGCCGAACTCGGCCGAGGTGGACCCCTCCTGGGTGGACACCTAGCGGAGTGGCAGAAGGACGCTCGGCTTCGGCCGAGCTCGACCTCGGCCGGGATGGGCTGCATCTGACTCAGCCGAAAAAAAAAGACTCCACGTGGCTCGAATCATGCCCAACGAAATCTGAGACATGCCACGTCATCGTTATGGCCGTAACAGTTATATTGGCACATATAGATTATAAGGGCTGTACAAGACATGCCAAAGATCTGTACAGAAGAAACTGAGAATATATTACATATTGTGAAAAATAAAAATTGTCAAGTTACACGATGTATCAATCAATTGTCAGTCCACATTGTGTAAGAGAGGAAAGATAAAAGAATATGTCCTAAGGCCTTCTAACTATGAAATGAAGAAGAAGGTCATTGGTACAATGATCGCTCATTTGTCTTTTTATTAACTTGTATTTAGATTATGGTCACATCATTTAGGCTGATAATTTAATGTTTCATCTTAGCTGATACCAGGTTGATGCAGTGCATATATACCACTTAGTGGAAGGAGAATATGTACATAATATCACTTAAAAAAATGAAAACTCATTCTATCTTGAGATATTATTCAATGTCATTGTAATTTTTTAAACTATCTTGGAATTTATGAAGAACGTTGACCACGACAAACACACCAGAATTCCTTAAGTATACATGTCACTCATTACCTTTTAAAAGTGAATATATGCAAGCAACATACATTGTAATCACATTTTTGGGCCTCATCCTGGTATTTTGTAATGATACGATATTATTAACTGGAGTATCTTTAGTAAATTGTGCTATTAATTTTTCTTTATTAGAAGTTTATCTGCTTTTTTTTTTTTTTTTGCTCATTGTTTTCTGTTGCATATAGGCAAGCGACATGGAGGGCATTTCTGTTACATGGTCTTCCTGGAACTGGAAAACCATGCTTAGCCAAGGCTGTTGCAACAGAGGTGCAGTCAGCGTTTTTCAGGTTCGTCAATCTTGATAGTTATCTGAATATCATTTTAATTTAGAGGAATCAACTACTGGCAGTCTTAAATCTCAACATAAAAATCACTTATATTATCACATGTTTTAATGTTTAAAACTACTTTTTCCTGTAGACACCTAGTTCTTATCCATATGTTTGTTATATGATGCTCAATTTGAACTTTAAAATGAAACCTAGCTGCCAGCACTGCTAGTGATTGTTCCAATTGCTTCAAACTTTACATTTTCATTAAGTTTGGTGTTTACTGTGGAACTTGTTTTCTTCTCCCCTTTCCTGGTCATTTTGTTTTGTGAGGTATTACATGGCTGTTCTTGCCTGCGGGGGATGGTATCAATCCCATATATTCATTTCTTATTCATAAGATATTTTGCTAATGTCCTTTATTCTTGGAAACAATTTTTTTCCTTAATATGTGGTACAAATATTTTTGTCATAGTTTTTCAGCAAGTCATTAGTTTTTTCATTTACATGTCAAGTACATGCTGGAAACACAGATCTTCAAGATTCATTTGATCATATATACCTCTTGTGATCCTATCAGGTTTTAAAAAGGAATCCCTTTATGTCTCCCAGAGGAAACTTAGCAACAAAAGTCAGGCTGAGCTAACTAAAAGTGTAATAAAGTGAAGAACAAGTTATGATAGAGGATCACTAGTACCAGCTTGGTGTGCTATTTGAACTCATTTTCGTGTACAATAAGCACCAGGTATCTGTCTTCCTACAAACTCAGCTGCACAAGGTTCTGCAGAACAAATAGCTCCAAAAGAGATAAAAGAAACTTCAATTAGTATTGATAAGTGGTTATCAAGGAGGTGTGAGGGGAATATCATCATCATCATCGTTATTTTGCTTCCATTGCTTAGCAGTCATGAGAGGTCGATTAGCATGCCAGGAATCAGAACATGTCACATCATTGTGGATAAAGGTGGGTATTTTAACTTCTACTGATATCTGGATGCTATACTTTCCAATGTAGTAGATTGTGCTAACAAAGGAGGCTTGATGTCGGTTTTTGACTCCAATTCTTGACAAACTAATATCTTAATGAAATAGGTGAAAGTTTTTGAATGCAATATAGGCTGGCATATGGTGTAGCTAAGTGTGACACAGATTGGTATCTTGCGGCCACCTTTGCAATGTTCCATTGATGATAAACTGTTGTAGTGAGTCAATATAGTTTCAAATGGTTCCAGATATATGTTGCCCATTATGTTAGTGTTGAAATATAATCTGATACTACTTCCAATATTTTGGATCTTGTGATGTTGGTTGTGAATACATGGTAGGGATGAAAGTAGACTGGATAATATCCGTTCGAATCTGTTTTTATATTTGAATCTATCTAGATATAGATAGAAATTTGAGCATCCAACTACTATCCATATCCATGTCCATTGAAGAGAAATGAATATGGATAAAGAAAGACAACTATCCAATCCATATCCGACTCTACTTGTAACCTTATTTAATTTTATATAGCACTTATTAACTTTTAAGAGAAATATGCAATCATATTAACATGCTATTAACTTAATTTATTATCCATTTAGTAATATCTTTGATTATGTAGTCATAAAGTTTAATTATCTGACTTATATCCTTATTTATATCCATATTTCATGTATTCGATTTGTCAGTATATCGGTTTAAAACAAATATGAATATAAATTTTTGTATCTGACTAATATCTATATCTATATTTGTATCTGTCAAACAAAACCAATGTAGATATGGATATACTAGTAAAATTAGAATTTGAGCATCCAACTAATATCCATATCCATATCCATCAAAGAAAAATGGATATGGATATGGATAGAAAACTATCCAATCCATATCTAAATATCCGATTCTACTTGTAACCTTATTTAATTTTATATAGCACTTATTAACTTTTAAGAGAAATATGCAATCATATTAACATGCTATTAACTTAATTTATCATCTATTTAGTAATATTTTTGATTATGTGGTTATAAAGTTTAATTATATGACTTATATCTGTATTTATATCCATACTTCATGTATTATCACTGTATCAGTTTAAAACAAACATGAATATAAATTTTTGCATATGACTAATATCTGTATCTATATTTGTATGCGTCAAACAAAACCAATGTGGATATGGATATGCTGGTAAAATTAGAATTTGAAATCTTTTCACTAAATGTTATCCATTTTTTTCTTGCTAAGCACTAAATGTTATCCATTGCTACTATTTTCTTTTCACTAAATTAGAATGGATGGTTGCTGTTATCCACTTTTTTGTTCAGATATTATGCATCCTCTTTTTGATTTGGATGAGTTTATCCATTTTTTTGTTCAGATATTATGCATTTCCTCATTGATCTGGATGAGTTTATCCCATTTTTCTTTGGATATTATGCATTTCCTTATGATAACCTGATTCCAGCACAGGGATTTTCTTGTACTTTTATATGTTTGACCTGCAACTATCTCGTGTGATTTTTTTCCTCTTTATTATAACAAACCTTTCCATACTTTAAATAAATGAAATAAGAAATTAAAGTATCATCTTGATGAGTCCATATCTCTCCTACCCTAAACACTACATTAAACCAATATAAGCTAAGAATAGTACGTCCTTCAAAAAAAAAAAAAAAACTGAGAATAATAGGTAGAAGAAAGTTGAATTGTGCTATATATTTTTGAGAAAATGATGAGTTGCTTCTTATATATATATATATATATTATTGAAATGGGAGGGAGGGGAGCGGGTATCCACCTGTTTATTTATATATAAGATAATATTTAAACTGAAACCTTCTGCATGGTTCCATTCCATTGCCCTGACTTTTGTTGCTTCTTTTAAAGTTGCTCTTGGTGTCATATTTTTTTGCAATTTGTCCATATTTCGTATATAACGTCTCGCACCTTTAGGAATTGGTTATTCACATGCCTTTTGGGGCCATCTGGTATTGATCATTCTTCCATATTGGTTTCATGTTGAGATTAAGGTTTCTAAGAAAAAGATCTATATGATTGAGAAAATCTGAGAGTTCGCAATCCCTAAAAATGAGGTGTGACAAAAATCATTTATCAAAGGAAATTAAATATCTTTATATTTTGGGATTTGGTTAAGGGAGGAATCTTGTCCTTGAAAGAACTAAACTTCCCTGTATTAGTGGGATTTTGTGGTTGGATGGCTCCCTTGTCTCAACCCAATTTTCTCCCCCATTACTTCACGTGGTTAACTTTGGGGCCTCATGGATTTATTCAGCATTCAAACAATGCCTTCACAAAGGTATTTAAATATCTCTCGATCATCATTTTATTAGAATGATTTCTTTAAGCTTTTTTTTTTCTATTGGATTGTATATGATGAGATATAATGGTATATTGGCACATTAAAACTTGCTTTGTATGTGTGTGTGTGAGAGAGAGAGAGAGAGAGACTAATTTTTATAACCAAGATGTTGCTTAATCTATCTTGACTTGTTATTAATTTTTTTTTATTCATTCTGGTGTAATTTTCAGATTCCATGTAGAATTAGCACCAGGTACCTCTGTCTTCCTACAAACTCAGCTACACAAGGTTCTGCAGAACAAATAGCTCTAAAAGAGGGAAAAGAAACTTCGATTAGTATTGATAAGTGGTTACATAATGGAGGTGTGAGGGGGATATTATTATTATTGTTGTTGTTGTTCTTCCATTGCTTAGCAGTCGTGAGAGGTCTTTTAGCATGCTAGGAATCAGAACACGTCACATCATCGTGGATAAAGGTGGGTATTTTAACTTTTTTCTAAACTGATATCTAGATACTATACTTTCCAATGTAGTAGATTGTTCTAACGAAGGAGGCTTGATGTCGGTTTTTGACTCCTCCAACTCTTCACAAACTAATTTCTTAATGAAATAGGTGAAAGTTTTTGAATGCAATATAGACTGGCATATGGTGTAGCTAAGTGTGACACAGATTGATATCTTGCCACCACCTTTGCAATGTTCCGCTGATGATAAACTATTGTGGTGCGTCAATATGGTTTCAAATGGTTCCAGATATAGGATGCCTATTATGTTAGTGTTGAAATATAATCTGATACTACTTCCAATATTTTTGGATCTTGTGGTGTTGGTTGTGAATACGTGTTACATGGCTCCAACATTCTCTCAGGCCTTCTGCCACATTGTCCTTCTGGACTGGTGCCAGTCCATATAATTGCATATCTTGTTGATATCATATGTGATCAATGTCCATTGTTTAGGGGATTATGATTAGAGTTTCTATTAATTGATATCTTTCTAAGCTGCAATTTAAGTAGTTATATGCAATACATCATAATACTGTTCTTCTTTCTTCACCAAAAATGTGCTATCTTCTTCTTTAAAAATTACTTTAACTAATTCTATTGTTTCAACCTTTCTAAGTATCCCACTACTGATTGTATCAACCCAGTGTATATCATTAAAATATTTGTTTATCTATTTTTGACATATTTTCCCTTCCTATATAATCTTAGATTTTTTGTGCACTTTAATTCTGCATTTCCAAAGTTTGTTGTAATGTCTCAGAAGCCAAATGTTGTTAGCAGCGTTTCTTCATCCAACCTAGTTTCCAAGCTGATAGTGACAGTGAAAAACTAGTCTCGAATTTTTTCCATCAAGCTCATGAAAATGCTTCTTCCATTATCTTCATTTTGATGAAACAGATTCTCTATGCAGTCAACATGGAGAGGCTAATTAGTGTCTTGAAGGTTCAAAACATCATGTCTAGTACAGAAGAATGCTAGAATGCAAGGATCATATTTGTTATTATTATATTTTGCACAAGCAAATGTTAATGCTTGAACACAATGTTGCCATGGTTATATGTTATTGATTTAATTTTCTTTCTTAATAGATGGCTTATTTTTATTTAATTTTAATATTCACTGGAGTTTGTCTCCAATTAGAGTATCCTCAGGAGGCAGGTCTTTCCAACATCACACTGTTATGTTCTTACTGGATTTGTAGAATTGTTTTTTAAATGTATGTGATGTGGCTGTTTGTTTATATTGAAGTATCAACCTATTCTAGAAGTATATTAGGTGTTGAATATTCAGAATCTTGTCATTCTAATTAGTATCTGTATTCTAAGTTTTTGCTTTTGTAAGTCTGTAAGAGTCTGATTTTAAAAGCCATGAACTCTGAATTGGTTAGAATGTAATGAGAACTTAAATGTAACATCTCATTCTAATAGGCTCCTTGACATTTTATTTTATTTTTGATGGAAATGGCATCAGCAGCGACGTATTGTGTGCTTAATTTCTTTTTTTTGATCTGAAAACATAACTATGCATGTGCTCGTCCACACAAATATAGGTACATGCTTCATGCATTGTTCAAACTTGTATGAAATTTTTATCTGCATTTGAAGTGAGAACAGCAACTCCTTTTTTTATAGAAAAACACTACAGATGTAGATGCAATACAGAGCGCTCTGTGTCTGCTAGTTCTTCTATGATAAGAAAGAAACCTTGTCAAGCAGAGATGGAAAACTTGGTCTTCTCCTGCTGGGTGATGATTATCTATTGTTTTCTAATGATAAATGTTTTGATGGATGCAATGTTTTTGCTGTTTATCTGACTTTGCTCATGCCATTCTTCATGCAACAATCAGTTGCTTTCTTTCTAGATCAAAACTGCAGTGGATTTATAAATTGTTTATTATGGATTGAATATCTTGTTATGCATGCTTTTATTTGTCTTCACAACTTGCAACTTAACATGGAGCTTTAAGCTCCGTAAAGACTATTATGTCCATGGAAATTGGTAGAGATTTTAATGTGCTTTATGCTTATCAGGTTGTCTGATCTGTTTCTCACTGGACCTGCTTTGTTTATAAAATTGTTTTCTTTTTTCTGTTACCCAGCTAATTCAGACAGAATACTTGTTCATACCAATTTTCAGTGAATCATATTTGGTTTCTTTTGCCATATTTATCATTATTTTTTATCTACAATATTTAATAAATGTTTTTATGCATCATGTCATATGTAATATTGCCAAAAGAACCTACTTTAGCATATTACTTTCCTTTCTACTTTGTTAGGTTTATGCGTAAGCTCGGTTTGTTCAACAATTCAGCCTTTATTATTTTGTTAAATGAATGTTAAACTTGATTTTCTTTTGCATTCCAGGCCACGGGAAACAATGACCAGAAAGTTCTTGTTCTTGCTGCTACAAGTATTCCATATGCTCTGGACCAGGTTTTGGAAGAACATAATTGACACCTTTTGAACTCTAATTGAACTCTGCTTCTTGTGTGATCATACATGTCTTTCATCATTGTTAAACCATGCACAATTCAATATATTTAATAGGCTATATGGCTTGGTTTTGAAAACCATAACCACAATCCTCCACTGATCTGAAAACTGGGCAGCATATTTTCAAGATATTTCAGTTTTCTGGTTTCATTCTTCCTTGCAGGTTCTGTGGACTTTTTCTCTTCTTTTTGAATTTGACTTGGTCCTGCTCTATTATAGCACTCCATCTTAGCATGTATGGTTTGGTCGTCTCTTTCATCAAGTTTGGCTTCCTCCAGCTACAGTAGTCGTATAGGATGATTTTGCCTGTCTTTACAGGGTGACCCTTTGGTGTTGCCTTTCTGGAGGTTTAATGGTTGCTATTTTATTGGTTTATTACTCTCTAAGATAAAATCTGCATCACAAAGTGGGCTCTTATATTGGTATATGGATTCACATTTATACAAGTACATCTGGGATATTCCTCACATGACCAACAGTGATTTTGAGGAATTAACTCGCAGAATGGATGGATTTTGTGGTTCAGATATTGCTGTTTGTGTAAGTGATATTGCTAATTCAGATAACTGAGTCTTTAAATGGTAGGTGGTTGCTTTGCTTATATATTAAATTCTAATTATACAGCCTTTTGCTTTACTAGTTTACTTAGTGGTCAAGGATGTTCTTTTTCAACCAGTACACAAAGCGCTGGACGTCATGTTCTTTCTACAGACCTCTAATGACATGTGGTTACCTAGTGGACCAGACCAGCAAGGAGCTGTTCAGACCACCTTACAAGATCTTGTTTATAAAGGCTTGCTTTACAGGTAGATGTAAAATCTATGATCCCTCTGCGTATGGTCATGTGTAAAGGTTTTTTATATGCTGCTTGGCTATGGTTATACGTTGTTTGCTCTTCCAACAGATTCTTCCACCACCTGTTACGATGGCAGATTGCAGTAGAGTGCTTACCAGACAGCAGCCAACCATCCGCAAAGCTGATCTCGAAGTGTACCAAAATTCAGTAAGGAGCATGGAGGAGGAGGCTGATTTGGTGGATGGCACAGGTCAAGGATGTGAGCATTGTATTTATAGAAATTTCATGTATACAAGTAGATAGGGGGCAGCTCTTTTTTTTTATAAATAATTTCTCTCAGATCTAGCATACCATTTGCTTGTTTTATTCAATATCTCTGGTTAAACTCTACTTGATTGCATAAAAAAACTATCATCCAACAAAATATGCACAATACTTTCTACGTCAAATACTGAAGTCGGTTCCATGGAAATTAGTTTTGCCTCTTTTATTTAGTTGAATACACTGGAGTAGACAACATGTCTGTTAACTATTTCTATTGCAACACTTTGTAGTTTTGCACAATGAATGAGGCAGATCACCCATCATTGAGAATCTTTTGCTGTGTTCGTAACTAGATCTCAATCCAAATCCAATAATAATACATAAAGTCAAATTTGGATTTGTATTCAGAGCTACGAGTATTTATATGTTGTCAGCCTGAATCATAACCCAATAGGTATGAGACAAACCCTTCTCCTGCGAGACCAAGTTTATAACCTAGTCCTAGAAATCGAAATTTATCCCCTTGCCCCATGCTAGTTATATTTGTTTGCATCTCTAGGGAGAACTTTTATCATTTTATTGATGCCATTACGTACAAAAAAAATTTAAGCAAAAAGATGCATTTCTTGTTGCGATATCCCGGTCTAGTTACGAACCAAATTCCGGTTTAACTAGCCGAAGTCCTTTTCTCCGAACCACGGACTTCGGACCAGAGAAAGGCCAGGTCAACTACAGGCAATCCAAGGCTTTTCGCCGGACTACAACCTCCGAAGGCCAGTCCTTCGGATAACGTCTTCGGTCTTAACCGAAGACCAAGCTTCTCATCGACTTCCGAAGATACGTTCTTCGATCCCTGCCGTAGACACGATCTCCGGTCCCGGGGGAAATACCAAGTTTTGGCCCACGCAAGGGGAAACCCGAAGATTGGACCACAATCTGGTCCAAATAGGCAACTGTAATCAATGGTTACAATCGATACTCTCATGCCATGATCATGGCGTGCAACTCCAGCTGCTACGCCTCCGATGTGGCCGGAACCACTCAGTGACAATCCTCCACGATCGTCAATCATAGGAGAAATTAACTCCCCATAATCACCGGAAAAAGAGCGGGCCACAGGCCCTCTTTTAAATAATGATAAGAAAGATGGCTAGGGAGGTACGTTCACATACACTCACACATACCCGAAGAGCTTTTTTCTTGACTCTCGATACCCTTCCCCATTTCGTGGATGGGATTCGCCACTGACTTAGGCATCAAAGTGTCCCCCACCGGAACAACTCCGCCAAGGGACCTGTTTTGCAGGTGAACCAGGGAGCGGTCCTGCGGTGCAGCGACTCTGACCGGTCGATTCAGAGACTCCAGTCCAACAGATTGGCACGCTAGGAAGGGGGCTCAGCACTCTTTAGGCTCCCTCCTAGACCAAGGGGAAGTAAGAAGTTCTTGATGGCGAGAGGAAAGGCTCAAGTAGCTTCTACAAGCCGAAGTTGTGCTCCGCCCCAGGGGGCGCACCCCTGGGGGAGAACGATGTCCCACCTCCCACAGTTGTCGTGGGACTATAGCAATTCGAAGCCCTTGTGAACCAGGTCACCAATCTCACGTCCATGGTTCAGGACTTCCAGAGCAGAGTCTTTCCGGTGGGAAATCCACCAGCCGCCTCCAGATATAGCTCTCGGTCCCGAAAGAAGAGAGCCCCACGGGAGGGTTCTACGTATCCCCCCCCATTCTCGGCCCTCTCTCGAAGGCCGAACTTCGAGATTGCCTAGGTCCGCCAATTCCCTGCAAAAAGGGAAAAGGCTTAGGCAAACTCCCTCACCCTCCTCGAAGACTCCACTTCTGTGGAGAGAGCACCGAAGCAGACTCCTGATTATGACGGGAGATTCAGAGCCATCGAATCAGAGATGGCAAAGGCGCAGGAACAGAGAATGCAGGATCTGAAGGATCCTGACGACTTGATTGTGGATGATCTACTCCCACCATACACCGACCGTATCATGGCCGAGGTTATCCCTCAGTACTTCAGGGTTCCCTAGATGGAATCCTACGACGGCACCTCCGACCCCTCGACCATTTGGGCAGCTTCAAGGCCCATATGATGATCCAAGGAGCTTCGGACGCGATGTACTGCCTAGCATTCCCGGCTACCTTGAAGAAGTTCGCTCGGATGTGGTACTCGAGCCTGCGTCCAGGTACCATCGATTCTTTTCGAGTTAGAAAAATTATTTGTCTTGAGCCTGATTTGGACCTGCCGCAAGACTCACGAATACGGACACACTGTTCCTCCTTCACCAGAACGAAGGAGAAAGCCTGCGATATTACATCTCCAGGTTTAATGCGGCTATCACTTGAGATCCCCGATCTCAACGAGCACGTGGTCATGTCTGCACTGAAGAAGGGGCTTCGTACCTCCAGGTTTTTCTTTTTCCTGGATAAGTTCTCTAAAAGCTATGCTGAGCTCTTGTCAAGGGTTCAGAAATATGCCGATGCTGAAGAGCAGGCGGCAAAATCGATGACTGATCGAAGGGAAACCCTTTCAAAAAAGAAGAAAAACAGGGGAAAGGTCCCCAAACTTCCAATAACAATGGCGGCAAATATACAGACCGTCGAAGAAATCCTCCCAGGCCTAGAGCATCGGGGGGAAGATTTGACTCCTACACCCCCTCACCTCCCTCGAGAAAAGATCCTCATGGAGATAAAGAAAGAAAACTATCTCCAACGGCCCCGTCCCATGAAGGCCTCCTCTTCCATGAGGAACAGGAGCAAATACTACCGATTCCACCGGGACCACGGCCACAACACTGAAGAGTGCATCCAACTGAAGGATGTGATTGAGGATCTCATTAAGAGAGGGTACTTGGGACGGTACATTGGTCGCCAAGGACCTCGGTTGGAAGCAACTGTTCCCCAGCCACCTCCCGAAGAGGTTGAATTGCCAAATCAAAGGCCCACCAACGGAGGTGTAGGGATGATACACCGACCTACTGACTGGAGAAGGGATAAGGACGATGCTCTAAAGCGACTTAAAGCTAACAACTCTATCCTCTTCTCCGACGACGATCTTGTGGGAGTTCGGCTCCCACATGATGATCCCCTTGAATCTCAGCCGTAGTGGCCAATTATGATGTACAGCGAATCCTTGTTGATAATGGAAGTTTGACCGATGTCTTAATTTACGATGCATTCTCCAAAATGTGCTTGCCTAGACATCAACTACGAAGGTCCCCCATACCGCTATCTGGTTTCAGGGGCAACCAAGTTTATGCCGAGGGGGAAATAGTGTTGCCTGTAACCCTCGGCACTGAACCTCGACAAAAGACACTGCCGATCAACTTCACGGTGGTCCGAATCCCTCAGCATACAACATTATTTTGGGGCGGCCTGCCTTGAACAAGTTCCGGACCATGATCTCCTCTCTCTACCTCTTGGTGTGCTTCCGCACTAGGAACGATGTCGGAGAAGTTAGAGGAAACCAGAGGAC
Source organism: Areca catechu (assembly GCA_021397845.1). NCBI lineage: Eukaryota > Viridiplantae > Streptophyta > Magnoliopsida > Arecales > Arecaceae > Areca > Areca catechu. The sequence continues at coordinate 53,868,262 of CM038039.1, read as the reverse complement.
AGCACGACAGTGCCTGATGATCGAAGACAGGCATTTCAATGATTCAACAACTCCGGATCAGCTGGATCCGAGGGATGCAAGCACAAACCTTGGTGAGCCCATGGAGAGGACCATCCCAGTACCTTTGACAGAGGGAGACCCCTCCAGAGTTGTGCAGATCGGGAGGACACTTGATGAGGAAACCAGAACGGAGCTGATCTGTTTCCTCAGAAATAACGCCGACGTCCTCGCCTGGTCGGCTTCGGATATGCCGGGGATTCCTGCTTAAGTAATCACTCATCGGCTAGAAGAAACCCCTGGGTATAAGCCGGTGCGGTATAAGAAAAGAAGCTTCGTTCCTGAAAGACAGCAAGCTATGGACGAAGAAGTTGGCAAGCTCCTTAAAGTAAGGTTCATCCGAGATGCCCACTACCTCGAGTGGTTGGCCAATGTGGTAATGGTGAAGAAAGCCAGTGGCAAGTGGAGGATCTGTATTGATTATACAGACCTCAATAAGACTTGCCCAAAAGATAGCTTCCCTCTTCCGAAGATTGATCAGCTGGTCGACGCTATTGCCGGCCACCAGTTGTTGAGCTTCATGGACGCTTTCTCTGGCTACAACCAAATTAGAATGGATCTGCAAGATGAGGAGAAGACAGCTTTCATCACTGATAAAGGTCTATACTGCTACAAGATGATACTGTTCGGCTTCAAGAATGCCGGAGCAACGTTTCAAAGGCCGATCAACAAGGTATTCGAAAAATAACTGGAGAGAAACATGGAGGCCTATGTTGATGACATGATCGTCAAGAGCCTCCTCCGGAAAGACCACATCCACGACTTGGAAGTCATTCAGTGCTCTATGGCGCTACCGCATGAAGCTAAACCCGGCAAAGTATGCCTTTAGGGTCACTTCGGGTAAATTCTTGGGCTTCCTTGTCACCAAACGAGGGATTGAGGCGAACCCTGAGAAGATTCAAGCCTTGAAAGATATGAGACATCCCTCTTGCGAAAAGGAAGTCCAGCAGTTGACAGGGAGAATTGCCTCCCTAAGCAGATTCATTTCTCGGTCAGCTGAGAAATGCCTTTCGTTCTTCAAAGTACTTCGGTAGTCAAAGGGCTTTGAATGGTCCGAAGACTGTCGCACTACTTTTGAGGAACTGAAGAAGTACCTCGAGACCCCGCCATTGCTCTCCAAGCCACATGAAGGCGAGGTCCTCTACCTGTACCTCTCTGTTTCAGATGAAGCAATCAGTTCAGTTCTTGTCCGGAGAGGTGAAGACGAATCCCACAAGCCGATCTACTATATCAGCAAGGTCCTGCATGATGCCGAAACGCGATATGCAAGGATGCAGAAGCTGATCTACTCTTTGGTGATTGCGGCAAAGCGACTACGGTCATATTTCCATGTCTACGCTATTGTGGTGCTAACCGATCAACCTCTTAAGGCCGTTCTTCGATCTCCGGACACCTCTGGAAGGACAGCCAAGTGGGCTGTGAAGCTAAGTGAATTTGATATCAGCTTCCAGCCTTGAGCGGCTATGAAGGCCCAGGTGCTCTCCGATTTCTTGGCTGAGTGCACCTGGAAGTCCGAAGGCGAAGCATCTTTGGTAGAAGACGAAGTCTCGAAGGAGACGAAGTCTCGAAGGAGATGAAGTCCATCTGGGTGCTTCATGTGGACGGAGCTTCCAATGCTACTGGGTGCGGGGCTGGACTCATGTTGGCCGAACCTGATGGCCATATCATAGAGTACGCACTCTGTTTCTCCTTCCATGCCTTTAATAACCAGGCCGAATACGAAGCCTTGCTCGCCGGACTTCGGATCGCTAAGGATCTAGGAGTCCAGCAACTTCGAGCCTTCTCAGACTCCTAGCTAGTTGTCAATCAAGTTAACGGAGAATATGCAGCCAAGGATCCAACTATGGTGCAGTACTTGGAAAAGGTACGGGCTTTATCCTCTCAACTGAAACATTTTGAGTTCATCCATATTCCACGATCAGAGAACTTCCGGTGGATGCATTGTCTCGACTGGCAACTACGTACCGGAATCTCTCGGGAGCACCTTTGTTGAACATCTTGAAACTCCAAGCATAGCCGAAGAGGCTGCAAAGGTACGCCAGATCGACGCCGAACCAAGCTGGATGGATCCCATCATCAAGTTCCTGAATGAGGGAGAGTTACCAGAAGATAAGGCAGAGGCCAAGAAGACCCGCTGGATGGCATCTCAGTACGTCATCTTAGATGGAACCCTATATAAGAGATCGTTCTCTCAGCCACTGCTAAAATGTTTGGGACCCACATATGCGGATTATGCTCTGAGAGAGGTCCACGAGGGCATCTGCGGTGATCACTTGGGAGGCAGGTTCCTGGCATACAAGATCATTCGACAGGGATATTACCGGTCCTCCATCCAGAAGGACTCGGCTGATTTCGTGCGAAAGTGCGACCAGTGCCAGAGGTATGCCAATGTACAGAGACAGCCTGCGAGTCATTTGACTCAACTGGCAGCCCCATGGCCTTTTGCCCAGTGGAGAATGGACATTCTTGGCCAATTCCCGCTAGCATCAGGGCAAAGGAAGTTTCTTCTTGTGGCCATCGACTACTTTATGAAGTGGGTAGAAACCAAACCACTGGCCCAAATCACAGAAGGCAAGGTAAAAATTTTTGTAAAAAATTCCATCATATTCAGGTTCGGCATCCCACATATCATTATCATAGACAACGGAAGACAGTTCGACAATCCGAAGTTCAAGGACTTCTGTGCTCGGTACCATATCCAACATCGGCTGACATCCGTTACTCATCCACAGTTCAATGGAGAAGCCGAAGTCACTAACTGGACTATTCTCCATGGTCCGAAGACGAGGTTGAACGCCGCCAAAGGGCTTTGGACCGAAGAACTGACCTCCGTTCTCTGGGCATATCGAACTATCCCGAGAACGGCCACCGGCGAGTCTCCGTTCAACCTGGCGTACGGTACCGAAACTGTGCTACCTATTGAAGTCTCCCACAGTCCCCGAGAATTGACAACTATGAAGAGCCTGGGAACTCCGATCATAGAAGGATTGATCTGGACTTGCTATCTAGCACCAGGCTCCAGGCCCAGATAAGGATGGCGGCGTACTAGCAAAAGGTCGCCAAGTACTACAACTCAAGGGTGAAAGAGCAAACTTTCCGCACGGGGGACATGGTATTGCGAAGGGCAGAATTATCCAGGCCAACGGAACAGGATAAACTCTCCTCCAACTGGGAAGGCCCATATCAAGTCGAAGAAGTCATTCGACCAGGAACATATCGACTCAAGACTCTGGAGGGGAAAACCCTATCCCGGCCATGGAATGTACAAAACCTTCGCAAATACTATCAATAATTGGGTTCCTGAAATTTCTGTGCAAAGTTACTCAACCCTACTCAACTCAGAACGGCTAGTTGCATCGACTGAACGATAACAGTCTGAGTGACCTGATCTGAAAAATCAGTCAACTGCGTAAAAGAGAGTATGATCCACTCACCTTATCGGCATGCCCGACGAGCGCAATGGATGGCCTAACCAGGCCACTAAGAAGATCAAAGGCGCAGGGATGGTTTTCGTAACCTATCCTACGGTGAATCCAAAATGCGTCGGGGCGGGCCTGAACAGCCTACCTTAATCACGACGGAAGTGCACAGGGATGGTGTAAATACCCTACCCTACGGTAAATCCAAAAAAGTGCGTAAAAGAATCACTGTCGTCCTTTCTGTCGACAACAGACATTTCAAGAATGGTCCAACCGACCTCATTACTTTCCTATAGACCAAAAATGATCCGTGGAGTCTACATTTCAGACAAAGCAATGATACAACATATCATAAGAAATGCATGGGAAGAGGTAACAGAAAGACACTTCATTTCTTTTTTGATTTTTTACAAAAAAAAGAAAGAAAAAGAAAGAAGAAACTCTCACAAAGAGAGAACAAAAAAAAAAAAAAGAAAAAGAAAATCTCAAAAAGAGACGCAAAAAAAAACCAGAAAGAGTAGCATCGGAAAGATGTGGAAAATTTTCAATAACCTCCCGCTGGATTTTTTTCGTACCGACGGGGGGAGATCTGGAGAGACGACGAAGGGCCCCCGGGGTTCCCGTCCGAACCAGAATCCGATCCCTCATCAGAGTCGGAATCAAATTCATGTCCGAGAAAAGGAACTGAGGGCTTAATGTTGTCCAGGTCCTTCAAGTTGTAAAACTTGAAGGCCTTCTTTCTACATTCCTGGAACCCCTGATGGAAGGAGTCCAGAGCCGCCTCGGTGACCTCTTCCTTGAAGGCAGTAGACGTCCTGAAGTCCGAGACGGCATCCGCCGCCTCCCTCATGGCTTCTTCCACCTCCGTGGTTGCCACCGCGACTTGGGCTTGAGCCTCCCTCAGTTGGGCCTCCAACAGACGGACCCTCTTTTCAAGACGGTCCACGAGAGGCTCCTCATCGTCATCCCCCGGCCCAAAGGACTCCGGACTTCTCTTCCTCTTTGGATCGACCGCCCTTCTTTTTGTGACTCGGCGGAGTTCAGAAGTGCTGAACCTCATTTTTAATGGAAGGGAGGAGTCTACAAAAATGATGGTCCTTGACAGCAGAAGGCAGGGTCCTATTTATAGAGATCCTGCACCCACGACCGACTGCGGGGAGGCATGCTCCACATCCTTTCCCAGCTGCATCGAAAGCGCCACGTGTCCGGGCAACGCTTCGAGAACCAGAAGGTCGCTCGGGGGCCATCCCTAGGACAACAACCGCCATCGCTTGGAATCCGGAAAAATCCTCATCGTGTAACGGCAACATTAATGGCTTCATTTTGGAAAAAGGAGACCTGGCGGCTCACAAGGTGCAAGAAATCGCGACTGTACAAATATCGACGTGCCACGTGGACAACAAAGATTACAATCAAACTTCCCTAATCACTGGTTGACGGGGAGTTGATGCTTGTTCGCCCCAACGGATAAATTTAATATCAAAAGGAAGGTGACACCAGCCTGACCAATCGTAGACGGTCTTTGGCAACGGAGTTTTGGTCTGTTTCAGAGTTCGTCTTCATCAACTATCAACTAAACGGCCTTCGGCCACGACTGTTCGACCAAACAGAAGAAAGAACGGTAAAACCAGTTCAAGCTACATATGAAGCATAACATTGCATATGCAAAGGAGGAAGAAGTCATTTCAAAATCTGAAGAAATTATCATACAAAATCCATTGATAATACAAAAGAAAAAGAAAGAAAATACATCCAAAGTGACTCGAATCACTCAACATCAACAGGAGGAGACTCTACACCACAGGACTGAAGCAACTTATCGACTTGTGCTGAGAGGATCTCATCAATCTGTGCCGGGACTGGAGAACCTTCGGCTTGGACTCCTCCAGCCTGAGCTTCCTCCTGAACCGGAATCGGAATTGGGGTCACCTCCGGATTTTCAACTAAGGTAGTGGCCTCCTCACCCAGACATGGCGCCTCCTTGGCCTCTACTACAGCTTCGGCCTCCTCCACTTCCTCTTCTTCTTCTCTAGTTATATCGAAGGGAGGAATGCCGGAAAGGTCGAGATGAGGGAAGGCCTCCTTTACCTTGGAGAGTCCATCTTTAAAGCCATATTGGTAGCCGTACAAAGATGCTTCATCTATTTCCGCTTGGAATTGTGAAGACATTTTAAAGTCTGTCGTGGTATCGTCTACCCGCTTCCTCAAAGACACGGACTCTCTCTTGGCGACTTCGGACTTCAGGATCACCTCTTCAGCCCTCCTAGAAGCCTCCTCCACCATTTTGGTCAGGCTCTCTATCCTCTCCTGATCCTCCCTGGTAGCCTGCTCCAGGGAGTCGACTTGTCTCCTACTCTTTCTCCACCCTGCCTCTTGCCCTGCCATTGTCAAATAGGCACTTTTCAGTTCGCCCTTCAGTTCGCGAACTTCATCGTTCACCCGGACAAGGTGATCCTCCATAGACTGCCTCAGCTCTTCGGCTACTTCCTTTGCAGCTCTGGCAGTATGAAGCTCCTCCTTGAGGCCATGGATAAGACTGTCAACGTTCCCCAGGTCCTCCTCCATGAAGGTGAGGTCGTAGACTAACTGTATCAAAAACGAAGGGTCATCGATCGGACAATTCTCAAGATAAAGGAAACAGCAAGGATCATACCTGTTGCAGGGTGGAGAAGGCAGAATCGGACACCCTGGGAAGGTTTCGATTCCGAAGAACCGCTAAGTCATGAGGCAGTAACATACCCTTCAACGCCTGCCTGGCTACGGCCAGGACCAGCAGTCCCTCCGTAGGTGAAAGCTCCGAAGAGTTCGTCGAACGGCCTTCAGCTGAGGAAGCCCCATGGGCGAACTCTCTCGACTTGCCGTGCTTTGCCCCTACCAGCTGCAGGGGGGCAAAACGATGGCACATCCACTCCCTGAGGCGAACTCCCCGCTGTGCGAACCGGGGAGACAGCTGCCGGTGGAGTTTCGACTGGATAGGGTATCGACGGAGCCCCTTCCGCGGCTGCTGAGTCTTCCCCTGAGGTGCCCCGGGAAGACGAAGTGCTTTGGTCCCCCTCGGGACCGTTCCTTCGAGCCCTCTTCCGAACTGCAGACCTGGTGAGAGGGGCCTGTGCTACCCTTTTCTCTGAAGTCTGACGAAGCCAGCTCACACTGGGCTTCATCTTGCCACCTACAAGCAAGAGAGTTCATTTCAATTAACTGAGCTACAATAAAACTGGGAAAGAGAAGCATAAATTTCCATCGCTATACCTAATGAGGGGAACCTGCTAATTCCCGCCTGATGAAGATTTCTCTCCTCCAACAGTTCCCGGATGGGGGCAGCTTCAGAGTTGACCAAGAGATCGTAGTCCGACTGATCGGCCGCCAAGACCTTTTTCCCGTCATTGGCGGTTAGGCGAGGCTTCTTTCACACAGTGTCGAAGCCCCATGGATCAAAAGATAACACAAATACAAAAACGGGTTTCCACCCATGGATGGCGCTGGGCATATCCTTGATGATCTTGCGGCCTGATCTAGGGCCAATCACCCACCATCCATTACTGTGGAAATCTCTCTTGAGAACGAAAAGGGCCATGAACAAATTGGTCCTAGGTTCTACGTTTGCGATGATGCACATAACCAGGAACCCGTAAATGTTCCGGATGCTGTTCGGGGTCAACTGCGCCGGCACCACTTGGTACAAGTGGAAGATCTTGATGAAGAAGGGGTGCAGGAAAAATCGAAGACCAGCTTTCAGATGATCTTCATACACGGCTAGACACCCATGGGGAGGTTTGTTCACTCGTTCCTCGAGTGCGGGGAGGACGAAGGGAAACTCCTCGGAAAGGTGATAGCGTTTCCAAAGAAGAGCCGCCTTATCCTGAGAAACAGAGCTGGAAATCGACTCCGGACCTACTACGTCACCGGCCCCCGAGGGCCCAACCTGTTTCCCCCGACTTTCTACGGTTTCTTCCATGACAAAAGAATGAAGCAAGGGAGCAGAAGGAAGATTCTACCTGCGGAATAGACTGGTAGTCCAGAACAGGAAAAGTTGGACGAAGGATGAGACGAGGTTGAAGAAGCTTCCTTAGCCGAACCTTCACCCTTTCCCAAAAGAAAAGCAGGGGTCTCTGAAGCCCTACCAGGTTGATTTGACCCCAGGTTACCCAGGGAGGTAACCCACCTTCAACTAACCACCGGGATGAGGCGCATCCATCATCCAATGGACGAAGGGAAGCCACCACAACCATCCAAATCTCAACCAATAGATTGGTTTAACCATCGTGCAACAGAAAAAGAAAAGACGGTCTCAGGGCCGCCCACTTTTTCTTTCTTCCCCAGCCTGGGAGTGACAGCTGTCTACCATATGATTCTCAGATCATGATGGACAGTCCAATCAGAGATCCCGTAATCATCCACTACACCGTCTCCCGGAAGGAAAATGATAAAGCATTAATACTCTCACTTCTCGAGGCAAATCTCTGCTTCAAAAATTGAGAGTAGGGGGGCAACTGTTGGGATATCCCGGTCCAGCTACGAACCGAACTCCGGTTCAAATAGCCGAAGCCCTTTTCTCCGGACCAGGGACTTCGGACCAGAGAAAGGCCAGGCCAACTACAGGCAACCCAAGGCTTATCACCGGACTACAACCTCCGAAGGCCATCCCTTCGGATGACGTCTTCGGCCTTAACCGAAGACCAAGTTTCTCATCGACTTCCGAAGATACGCTCTTTGGTCCCTGCTGTAGACACGATCTTCGGCCCCGGGGGAAATACCAAGTCTTCGGCCCACGCAAGGGGAAACCCGAAGATTGGACCACAATCTGGCCCAAATAGGCAACTGTAACCAACGGTTATAATCGACACTCTCCATGCCACGATCATGGCGCGCAACTCCAGCTGCCACGCCTCCGATATGGCCGGAACCGCTCAGTGACAATCCACGATCGCCAATCATGGAAGAAATTAACTTTCCATAATCACCGGAAAAAGAGCATGCCACAGGCCGGAGGCCCTCTTTTAAATAATGGTAAGAATGATGGCTAGGGAGGTACGCTCACATACACTCACATATATCCGAAAAGCTTTTCTCTCGACTCTCAACACCCTTCCCCATTCTGTGGCTGGGATCCGCCACTGACTTAGGCATCGGAGTGTCCCCGCCGGAACAACTCTGGCAAGGGACCTGTTTTGCAGGTGAACCAGGGAGCGGTCCTGCGGTGCAACGGTTCCGACCGGTCGATTCAGGGACTCCACGCCAACACTATTGTAGTAGTATTTTTTTTTTGGAATGAATGAACGAAGAGCCTGTATGTAATAAGCTATAGAACAATTTGTATCCCTACTCCTATATAACAATATTCCTAATCTCTCAAGCATGGTGAAAGAAGGATTCGATCCTTGGTCGCTTGGTTCAACTGTCAAGAATCTTGCTAGATTGATAAGATGACTCCTTTAGTCTCCAAGATTACTGGTAGACTAAAAGACTCGTACCACTTCCATTTGTCAAGCATTACAAAATTGTATAGTGACGAGATATTCGCCAAATATCTAGATGCTCGAGTTGCTTCCGAATTGGTATTTGCAGCATCAACTCGATAGAATTTCTTGGCGTGAAGGCATCCCTCTTTTGGAGAAAGGCCAAGCATCGTTTTGTCAATCCATTTGATGCAAACGGCATATCATAAAAAAACAAATGTAAATAATTTATTGTGAAAAAGTGTAGACAATCAAGTTGACGGGACAGTTCATCCCTAAGTTTTCCTTCCAGCAACCATTTTGCGATATACGTTATTGGTGAGCTTACTTAAATTAATTCTTTGACGAGTTTAAAATTAATCATGACCAAAAGAGTTAATTTAAAAAAAAAAATAAAAATGAAAGGCTGATATTTGTGACCAGAAATATGAGCAAGACAATGTTTTTTTTTTTTTTTTTTTTTTTTTTTTTTTTTTTTTTATAAAGAAATGGTGAGGGGAGGGGGCGAACCTCCGGTGTAGCTTCTTGCTCGGATCCCAATCCGTTAGATCTTTGTTCGATTCGGATCGCAAATTTTTCACGTGCCCTCCCTACCAACTGGATGAATATGTCAGCCTAATCTCATCCACTACGGAGCCGGAGTTTCGGTCGCTCAGCCCCCCGATGGGTATGTCAACTGGATGGGTATGTCAGCCTAATCCCACCCACTACGGGGCCAGAGTTTTGGATGGGTATGTCAACCTAATCCCACCCACTACGGGGCCGGAGTTTCGGTCGCTCAGTCCCCCAATCACGTATCCTAAAATTCTACTACGGGGCCGGAGTTTCGGTCGCTCAGCCCCCCAATCACGTATCCTAGAATTAATCTGGAATTTAATCGAGTCACCCGTCCAGTCACGTGTTCCAGAATTAATCTGGAATTTAATCGACTCACTCGCGGGATCATTTCTCGAACCCGTGACCAGTGGATTATATATAAGAACCGAGCCGTGCCTTAACCAACCGCGCTACCACCATAGTGATGAGCAAGACAATGTTTAAGAGTGCTATCCTTGCCTAATCTCATGAGGAAGCCTTTGCCAATGTTTATGCATAGACCTAAGGCAACTTCAAACATAATTGAAAATTGCTATTTAATTGGTGCTGGTTCATGGTGAGCGCGAGAATGCCAGGTCAAGCATAAGGTGCACCATGAAAGTAGGTTTATGACAGAATTGCATTGCAAGTAACAGATGTTGGTCACTTACGAGTAAACGACGAGTTAGGGTGCTAATTGCCTTGCTTGGCTGCATAGCAACACACATCAAACACACAATGCGAATTGGATAACATAAAAAGGTTCTGATTTTTTTTTATTTTGCTCTTATATACTCAAAATTAAAAGAGACAATCTAAATTGAAAAATAGAAGAGGGATTGCACAAACTTTTTCTTGGTCCCCGGGTACATCGATGGAGATAAAACTTTGAGAAATGTCAACAACCGATGTTTTAGAGTATACGACATCATAGCCATTAGCATTTAGAAAACAGCCCAACGAAGGATGGATTGGATCGCCTGTCCTGATGATGAAATCACTGTTCAAAGTCTGATGAGTCAGTCATCCAATCCACGACTTGATTTCCTTCATTAAATATGTACGTCACCTTGAAGGCCCGCACCCTTGTTGTCGTCGTTTAGCTGGGAGTTTCAAAACTCGCCCGTGACCGTTCCCACTTCGAGCGTTCCGTGTCCAAATTTTATTTTATTTTTTAAATACATTTCAATGGCCGTTTGGATATTTTATAATTTTTTTAAAATTTTATTTTAATATCTTAATGGCTAGTGGGGGAATAATTTTGGATTTTTGAAAAATTTTTAGACCTATATAAAAGCCTTTCTTCCTGGCTTACACTGCACGGAAAAAATAAAAATTTCATTTTCCTTCTCCTTAAAATTCTTTATTTTGAATTCCTTCTCATTCTTATGTTTTTAATTTTTTAAAAATTCTTTTTAAATCCGTTTTAGACCGAAGATGAATTGAACGGCATTCGTTCGAGATCATGCCTCCGATAAATATTAGAGTATTGGCTTACAGATTGTACCTTAAAAGAAAATAAGAGGTCTAGTTATTTTTCATACGAGAAGAAAGTCGAATCTTCTTAAAGATAGTAGTTTCATCCACCTCCCAGATCAGGATTTTAAACATTTATTTGTTTCCTAAATTCTATTTTATTTTATCATACCAAGATATTTTATTACACACATTATAAAAAATTACTATTCAAACAATTTCATAATTTATAAATGTATATATATTTCATATAATATAATTAATAATCTAAAAAAAATAATAAATATTTATGTAGTGCATGCATATTGATGTGACCGGTCCGCTGACGTGGGGCGAGGAGCCTGACGTGGAGCCCTCATTGGACGCCACGCCGGATTACCACCATAGGCCCCTTCGCCGGGCTGGGCTCTCGATGCCGACGGGGCCGCCCGTCGAAGCCGGGCTCCGTTCTTCGCCAGGTCGGTACCCGCCAGGTCGGGACGCCTAGGTCGGAGCCGAGCTTAAACCCCACCCGAGATAGACATTTTGAGCCCGAGGTCGGGTCCCGTGTTCCGGAGTCGAACTCAAATCTCCTCTGCCACGGGGAACCCCTTCGAGGCTGGGCGCACCTCATCCACCTCTGCCAGCCCGAGCTCGGTAAGAGCTGGCCCCCCCTGGCCTGGTGCCGAGCTCGGCCCTCCTCTGCACAATCGAGCCGTCGCGAAGCTGATCCCTTGCGAGTGGACCCCATCTTCCCAGCTCGGCCCTCAACTCAGATCGGGACACCAACCACCGCGGGAGTAACACCTCCCCTCCGAAGACAGTGGCGGGCCCCCTGAGGACCGTACGACGGCACCCGCCACGTCGCCATTAATGCCCACGGCCACCAATTACACCAGAAAGAAAGGAAGCTCACATCAAGGCACCATGCCCCCCATCGACCTGTCGTACGACCGAAAAAAAGACCCCACCAGGGAGCACAATTCCCGAGAGCGGCGGCACAACAGTCAAGGTCTCGCCAGGCTTTCAGGAAGGGCAAACAAAAGGAATGTCAGAGACGTGCAGAAGCTTCCCCAGCTATCCAATAAAGAAGGCGTCCCGTCTACGGCACGATACCTTGTTATACCCGTCTGACAGCATGAGAGAACTCCGAGACAAGCCAAAGTAGAAGACTCGGTCAGAATGAACAAAAAGGAGGTAACGACACTCATCCTTCCATTCCAAGGAAGAGCGACATTCTCTCAACAAGGGAGAGACACATTTTTTCGATGACACAACCACCACAAGGAAAAAGAGAAAGAGGGGGAGAGGTCAGAGAGGAGGGCGAGACCACCTTGGCCACCACACCTCCTAGCTCACACTCACACTCTCATACACTCCACTCACTCCTCCTAGTGTGGAGCTCATCCAGAAGGGCTCGACCAGGAGGATCTGTTCTCCTAGATCGTCATTGACTTGATCATCGGAGTGCCCCCTCCGGAATTCCCGACCTGGGTCACTGACGTTGGCTTTCTTGCAGGTCCCGAGGCATCGAAGGCATCTCCCGCGGGCGGACGCAGAACACCCGACGCCATCAGCAGCTACGGGCCACGACGATCCGGGCGGTAACACATATAGTTCTATATTAATATAATTTTTAATCAATAAAGTATTGGCTCGCAGATTATACCTTAAAAGAAAATAAGAGGTCTAGTTATTTTTCACATGAGAAGGAAATCGAATCTTTTTTAAGATAGTAGTTTCATCCACCTCCCAGATTAGGATTTTAAACATTTATTTGTTTCTTAAATTCTATTTTATTTTATCATACCAAGATATATTATTACACACATATCATGAAAAATTATTTTTCAAACAATTTCACAATTTATAAATGTATATATTTTTCATATAATATAATTAATAATCTAAAAAAAATTGATAAATATTTATGTAGTGCATGCATATAGTTCTATATTAATATAATTTTTAAACATTAGAGTATTGGCTTGCAGATTGTACCTTAGAAGAAAATAAGAGATCTAGTTATTTTTCACACGAAAAGGAAACCGAATCTCCTTTAAGATAGTAGTTTCATCCACCTCCTAGATCAAGATTTTAAATATTTATTTGTTTCCTAAATTCTATTTTATTTTATCATACCAAGATATTTATTACACACATACCATGAAAAACTACTTTTCAAACAATTTCACAATTTATAAATGTATATATTTTTCATATAATATAATTAATAATCTAAAAAAATTGATAAGTATTTACGTAGTGCATGCATATAGTTCTATATTAATATAATTATTTATACATAATTATAATTTATGCATTTTGTAAATTTATATTTATATATAAATTATATTTTAATTGATTAACCATAGTACCTTTTCATAATTTTGTGTTATGCAAAATTAATCCAAGATCTTTATAAAACCTGTATTGCAGCTTGTAAAATTAATTTTTAAAAGATAATACAAACAAATTAATCAAGATTTTAAGGATTTAGAGACAAATAAATTAAATAAAAATCTTAACAAACCACAGGTCTGATCACTTTGGTGGCGGAGGAGCTGAAGTACCAGGAGTCGAATGCTCTGCCTATGTCGATGGAATATCAACGGGAGGAAAAACTGCTGGCTTAGATGGTCCTGCCTCTGCCTCTCGAAGCTCGTCCTCCTCATCTGGCTCTTGGCCAGACCCTCTATGCACCCATCGACCTGCGACTAGTCTATACCCCATACGGTGCAGAGACCTCTCATCATATACATCTGTGTAGTATCTCCTTGGGGATCTCCCCCTCCAGTGATACTCCACATGCTCTAAATAACCTGGTCAGTGCCATGCCGTAGGGTAAACAATGACGACGCTGAGTCGTGGCATCATGCATCTGAACTAGCATCAAAGATGGAAGATCGATCTGCCTCCTCTCTATCAGACTCGTCATCACCATCAGCTCTCTCTCAGTGGTGAAGTCAAATCTCCCAGTCTTCGGCAGAAGTATACGTGCCGTGATGTGGTGCAATAGGCGCATCTCCAGAGATAACTGGTTCGCGGTGACTATAGATATACCACGAACATCCTCTCACTCGAGGATACACCTAAAAGCAGCCTCCTGATCTCAGTAAACTGCTCTCTGGCACCAGTTGCGATCCTTCCAAGGAAGAGTTTGTTTTAGTTTTAAAATTACCCCTGATCTCAGTAAACTGCTCTCTGGCATATCTGGCTCGACCTCGGCCGAGGTGGGACCGTCTCAGGGTGCCACCTGGCGAGGAAGCGGGGGAGCAGCCGACCTCGGCCAAGGTGGACCCCTCCGGGGCGAACACCTGGCAGAGCGGCAGGAGGGCCCGGGCCGAGCTCGGCTTCGGCCAGGGCGGTAACGTCTCAGGGTGATATCTGGCGAAGCGGCCGGGGAGCCCGGGCTGAGCTCGACTTCGGACGTGCGAGAGCCGCAGCTGACTTGGCCGAAAAACTTCCACGTGGCTCGAATCGTACCCGACGAGATCTGAGACCGGCCACGTCATCATTATGGCCGTAACAGTTGCCCCCCAACCCAACGTTCCGTTGGGGCGTCGTGGAACGGAACGTTGGGATTAAATGCGGATATGACATGGAGAGGCGAAGATCTTGCATCATAATTGCCACGATCCTCGTCGCCGTCTCTCGGTGCGCCCGAAGCCCTATAGGAGGCCGCCACGCGTCGCCCACTCGCCCGCAATAAATGCGTCGCTTTGAAGCAGAGGTCATTTCCCTGCTAAAAGGCATCGGTGTCGGGCGTGCGTCCACGCGGTGATCATCCAATGGCCCGGAGCGAAATGATGGGTACGGCTGCTATCGATTGAGTTTGAAAAGGAGGGGACTTTCCGGAATGATGCCCTTTCCCTTTCTCCGTGGGCGGTTTGCTGCAGGCTATCTTCCTCTGCCCCGCGTTCGCACAGTGCATTTTTGGTGAGTGCCCTCATTCCCTTCTTCGCCCTTCTCCTTTTCTCCAGTGAAATTTCTCACTCTCTTCTTTGTCATGGCGCGCCGTCGCCATGTTTCTTCTAATCCGGACGAGACCGGTCCGTCCCGGCCGAGGACTCCATCTTCTTCCTCCTCGGAGGAGGAAGTGATCCCGGAGGAGACCCGCAGGCGACTGCAACCTGGGGGTATCACTATTGGCATCCCCAGGGGTGTCAGGTCTCCTCCCATCGTTTCTGCTCTTCCACTTTCTTCTCTTCCTCCTCCGACTCTTCTTTCTGTCGGTCCCTCCGGTCATACTTCCGCAATGACCGAAGGTGACCTTTCTTTGCTCCGGGAGGTCTACGGCATCTCGGGGTCAATCCGTCTGTTTGTTCCACGGCCTGGGGATCGCATCACCATGACTGGCCCCGGCCGCATAGCCTTTTACGAGGACTTCCTTCTCGGGGGTCTTCGGTTCCCTCTGCATCCCTTTTTCCTTTCCTTCCTCAGCCACTTCCGTCTAGTCCCGACCCAGTTGGCTCCCAATGCCATCCGGGTCATCTTCTCATTCATTGTCTTTTGTCACTTCCACGAGTTTGTTGCCCGTTTTTCCTTTTTCAGGACTCTGTTTATCCTGAAGAGGTACTCCACTGATGACGGCTGGTGGTACATCTCGTCCTGGCCCAGGTATCTCCGGTTCGACCTCCCTTCTTCCATCAAGGGTTGGAAGAACCGGTTCTTTTTTGCCTCGGTCGAGGACGTTGACCGGGCCTGGAGTGAGCCGGATCGGTCCCCGAACCGGAACTCCCAGGTCGAGTCGGCGGACCAAGAGGCCTACTCCCAGCTCCTGAGCGATATGGTCCCAGTGCTCGAGGTTCTGCTCTCGGAGCAGAACTTGTTTGAGGCTGGGATCAGTCCCATCCGCGAGCCAGGTGAGACTCAGTCTTCCCCTTACCTTTGCATTCTTCCTCTTTTTTAGTCGAGCTGACTGACATCTTTTTCCTTTGCGTTGCAGGCATGAAATTCTCGTTGGAGAACCTCCTGGAGGGCGCAGCTTAGAGGGACGTCGTCGAGGTGGATGAGCCTGCGGCGAAGAGGGCTCGCACCGAGGTGAGCCAGGAGGTCATGCCGGCGCCCGTGCCCAGCCCGGTGGCTGCTGCTCCCCGCCCAGGCTGCCTCGGGGCGGGGCCATTGATGCTCCAGCCGTTAGACTTGGCGGTGCTGCCGACGAGGGGGCCCCACCGTCAGCAGTTCCGCCCCGCGCCGGCCCCATCGTTGCCGCAGAGCCGACGGCGCCGCCCGCGACTTCAGTCGCTCCGTCGACGGCGGTTCCTCCTGGGGGGTCAGTCGCCGTCGCAGCCGACCTGACGGCTCCGTCGTCGATGATCACCAACCGGTGCTCGGTAATCCGCGACAAGGGGCTCGGGGAGAAAGTGATGGAGTACACCTCCACCTCCCAGGACCGCCGATCTCGAGGCAGCCAGGACTACGCCGACGTCCTGCTCGGGATCCTCCCGCAGCTCTTCACGGTGAGTCCAAACTCAGAATTTTCCATCCTTTGTGACTTCGGTTAGCCTTTCTACTAACCCGATCCTTTTTGCTGTGCAGATTGGGACCGACGTGCTCCTGCTGAGGAATTTCCTCGCAGGGTATGCGAAGAAGGATGCCGAGAAGGAGGAGAAGCTCGACAAGCTTGCAGCCGACGTCAAAGACCTCTTGGAAAAGGGGGTCGATCTGCGAGGGAGCAACCAGGCCCTCCAGGCGGACCTGGCACGCGCCGAGGAGCGCGTCAAGGACCTGGAGTCCTCCCTGTCCGAGGAGAGGATCTCCCACCAGCACCGCACAGAGGAGGATGCGGCTGAGAGGGCCCACCTTCAGGCCCATTCTCAGTGGCTGGAGCGCCAGCTGGAGGAGACCAGGCGGGAGGTAAGTGCGGCGAAGGAGCAGAGCGCCTACGTCAATGGGCTCCTGGAAGCCGCGAAGCGGGAGGCACAGGAAGCCGTCCCGAGGTTCCGGGCCTCCGACGAGTACGTCTCGGAGGTCCGGGAGGCCGCTGTGGACTCCTTCTTGAAGGGGTTCCAAGTGTGCCGGGAGAAGGTGGGGTCCTTCTACCCCGAGCTCGACCTCAGTGGGGTGGTGCTCGGAGGTAGAAGGCAAGGACCCGCCAGCGGGGATTCCAGCGTGGCCGGCGACACAACTGCGGCCCCGGCGAGCGACACGGCCGTAGCTCCGGAGCGGCCCTCTGAGCCAGCAGCCGCTGACGGCGAGGATGTGGAGCGTGCGACACAGGCCGAGGACCCCGCCACCGTGCCAAACTGAGCTGTATATTTCTTTTTGTTTTTGGGGACTCCCGGCCTGTCGGGACTCCCTGTTTGTACTTCATTTTCTTGAATCAATGAAGTTCTAGTTTTGCCAAGTCTCGACCTCGCCTTCCTTTTTCATTTTTTCTTCTTCTCTCTTTTTTTTTTTTTTTGAGATGTTGATGTGGAGTGCCGAGACGAGGGTGGACCTGCTCCGGGCTGAGTCCGCGGGTGGACCTGGTCCCATCCAGCGTTCAGATCAAAGTTCGGGGCATTCCGGACTGGGTGGCAGTAGAGTAGGCCTTGCGCGGGCCCTTCTTTAGGCTGGCCTTCATGATCGCGTGGGCGAACTAGGTTCTGCCCCGCCCTCTAGATCGAAGTCCTGGGACTTCCGGACTGAACCCCGGGGCCGCAGGCTTTTTCAAGCCTTGTGCAGCTTGCCGAGCTGTTCTCCGTGCTTGCGTGGACGAACTGGGTTCTGCCCCGCCTTCCAGACCGAAGTCCGGGACTTCCGGACTGAACCCCGGGGCCGCAGGCTTTTTCAAGCCTTGCGTGGCTTGCCGAGCTGTTCTCCGTGCTCGCGTGGGCGAATTAGGTTCTGCCCCGCCTTCCAGACCGAAGTCCGGGACTTTCGGACTGAACCCCGGGGCCGCATGCTTTTTCAAGCCTTGCGCGGCTTGCCGAGCTGTTCTCCGTGCTCGCGTGGGCGAACTGGGTTCTGCCCCGCCTTCCAGACCAAAGTCTGGGACTTCTCGCTTTCTCTGGCCTTCGGCCATAGTCGTGTATGCCGAACTCAGAGCCATGCGCCAGTTTCCCTACGAGGTGAGAAAGAGCGTTTGAAGCAACGAAACTTTATTGCAGGGTTTGGGGGAACCTTACATCATTGATAATAAATCCTTAGGTTCGAGGCGTTCCACGTCCGAGGGAACCTGGACCCTCCCAATTCCTCCAAGTAGTAGGCCCCGTGAGGGAGGGCTTCCGCTACCCTATACGGGCCTTCCCAGTTCGGTGAGAGCTTCCCGCACTCTCGTGGCTGAGAAGCTTCGGCGCGCGGAGCACCAGATCTCCGGGATGAAAGGACTTCGGCCGCACCCGGGAGTTGTAATACCTAGCCACTCGCTGCCTGTATGCCGCCATCTGGACTCGGGCCTTGTCCCTCGTCTCTTCCAGAAGGTCCAGGTTGAGCATCATTCTGGCGGGGTTTTCCGTCTCGTTGTATTGTTCCACACGCAGTGTGGGTAGACTGAGCTCAATCGGGATAACCGCCTCGGCTCTGAAGATGAGATTGAATGGGGTCTCGTCGGTCGCCGTCCTCGGGGTGGTGTGGTAGGCCCAGAGGATGCTGGGGAGCTCCTCCGCCCACCTGCCCTTGGCCTGGTCCAGCCGCGTGCGGAGGCCCTGCAAAATAGTCCTGTTCGTGACCTCGACTTCTCCATTGGTCTGAGGGTGTGCCACCGAGGTAAAGCGATGATGGATGCCGAGGTCGCTGCAGAACTCCTCAAACTCGTGGCAGTCGAACTGACATCCATTGTCGATGATCACGGTGTGGGGGAGGCCGAAGCGGCAGATGATTGACTTCCAAAAGAACTTGGCGATATTTGCTTCGGTGATCTGCGCCAAGGGTTCGGCCTCAACCCACTTCATGAAGTAGTCGATGGCCACAATCAGGAATTTCCGTTGTCCAGACGCCGGTGGGAATGGTCCTAGAAGGTCCATTCCCCATTGGGCGAATGGCCACGGAACCGAGAGCTGGGAGATTGGAGTGGAGGGCTGCCGTTGCACCACGGCGTGCCGCTGGCACCGATCACACCTCTTTACGAAATCGGCGGCGTCCTCCTTCATTGTCTCCCAAAAGTAGCCTTGACGGCGGGCCTTGTAGGCTAGCATCCTGCCCCCCACATGGTTCCCACAGACGCCCTCATGAATCTCCTGGAGCACGAGTGCGGCATCCGCGGGTCCCAGGCACTTCAGGAGGGGGTAGGAATAGGACCTTCGATACAGTTGCCCGTCCATCAGAACGAACCGCGCGGCCTTCTTTCTGATAAGGCGGGCCGCTGCACGGTCCTCTGACAGGATACCGCTGGTGATGTACTCGGCGTACTTATCCATCTAGCTCGGCTCACGGCTGACTTGATGGACCTCCACGGGGACCTCGTAGCTTGGGTCCTTGAGGCGCTCCACATGAGCGCGTCCCAGCATCGAGTCCGGCAGGGTCGCCAACTGGGAGAGAGTGTCCGCACGGGCATTTTCCCCGCGGGGTATGTGGAAGATGTTGAAGCGCCGAAACCCGGCCGTGCCCATTTTGACCAGCTCCAAATACTTCGCCATCTGAGGGTCGTGCATGGCATATTCTCCGGAGACCTGTCCCGCCACCAGCTAGGAGTCAGTGAAGGCTTTGAGGTTAGCCACGCCCAGTTCGTGGGAGACCCTCAGCCCAGCGAGGAACGCCTCGTATTCTGCCTGATTGTTGGTTGCGGCGAACTGGAAACGGAGCGCGCATTCGGCGATGATCCCACCGCTGTTGGCGAGAATGAGTCCGGCTTCGCTCCCGCCGGAGTTCGAGGCTCCATCCACATGAAGGATCCACGCGTCTCTCCGGGCTCCTCGGGGCCCGTTTTCCGCTGCTGGTGCGAGGAGTCCTCCTCGGGCTCCTTGCCTAGGCCCGCGCATTCGACTAAGAAGTCAGCCAGCACTTGCGCTTTCATGGCCGACCTCGGCCTGTACGCGATGTCGAACTCGCTGAGCTTCAGTGCCCACTTCGCCAATCGCCTCGATGTATCGGGTCGGCTGAGCACTGCTTTCAGCGGCTGATCCGTCAGGACGGCAATGGGATGCGCTTGGAAATAGGGCCTGATACGCTGAGCAGACAATATTAGCGCAAAAACGAGCTTCTCGGGCCGGGAATACCTGAGCTCCGCATCGCGGAGAAGTTTGCTGGTATAGTACACCGGCCGTTGGACTCCTTGGTCATCGGTCCGGACCAGGACTGAACTGATGGCCTCCGGGGTGACCGCCAGGTAGAGGATGAGCTCCTCCCCCTCCTCGGGCCGGGAAAGCAGTGGGGGCGATGCGAGCATCTTCTTCAGCTCTTCAAAGGCCTCCTAGCACTCCTCGGTCCAGGCAAAGTCGTTCATCTTTCTCAGTACCTTGAAAAAGGGTCGGCAGCGGTCGGCCGATCTGGAGTTGAACCGGCTCAGGGCCGCTACCCGGCCGGTGAGTTGCTGCACTTGTTTCTTGGAGGCGGGCCGCTTCATGTCCAGGATGGCCTGGACCTTCTCTGGGTTGGCTTCAATCCCTCTCTGGGTCACCATGAATCCCAGGAACTTCCCGGCGGAGACGCCGAAGGCGCACTTCGCCGGGTTCAGCTTCATCTGATGACGTCGGAGGTTGCCGAAGGTCTCCGCCAGGTTAGCCACATGGTCCGAATCGGGCTTGCTCATCACCAGCATATCGTCCACATACACCTGCATGTTGCGATCGATCTGGTCTTTGAAGATTCTGTTGACCAGACGCTGGTACGTGGCCCCGGCGTTCTTGAGGCCAAACGGCATCATCCTGTAACAGAAAGTTCCGCGGTCGGTGATGAAGGCAGTATGCTCTTCGTCCTCCGGGTTCATCCGGATCTGGTTGTAGCCGGAGAAGGCATCCATGAAGGACAGGAGGCGATGCCCCGAAGTGGTGTCGACCAGCTGGTCAATCTTTGGAAGGGGGAAGCTATCCTTCGGGCAAGCTCGGTTGAGGTCGGTGTAGTCTACACAGATCCTCCACTTACTACTGCTCTTTCTTACCATGACCACATTCGCCAGCCAGCTGGGATATTGGACTTCCCGCACGAAGCCGGCGGCGAGGAGTTTCTCCACCTCCTCGTTGATGGCCCTCTGTCTCTCCATAGCGAAGCTCCTCTTCTTCTGGTGGACCGGGCGGCAGCTTGGATCCACGTTTAGCCTGTGCATAATGACCTCGGGGGGAATGCTCGGCATGTCGGCCGTTGAGCAGGCGAACACGTCCGCGTTCGTGCGGAGGAACTCCAACAGGCGGGTCCGTTCTCCTTCTAGGAGTTGCGCCCCGACCTGCACTGTCTTCAGCGGGTCCGAACCAAGGGGATAAGTCAACAGGCGTTCTACGGGTCCTCCCCTGGGTTCCTTCTCCCTTAGGTCGAGGTCGTCAACGTTGGGGCCGAGCTCCGCGCCCCGGGCGCCTGGGACCGTCTGGAGGCAATGCAGGACACTGGCTGGGTCGTCCCCCTCATCACCCCGAGCCCGGAAGCCGTGGGGAATTGCACCAACAACCTCTTCGTGAAAATCATGGTGTCCAGTTGGTTGAGCCCGGGATGCCCGAGAATCGCATTGTAAGGCGAAGGGAGCTTGACGACGGTAAACGTCATCAGGACGGTCGTCTACCGAGGTGGGGATCCAGCAGTGATTGGGAGAGTGATCTCCCCTTCGACCCCCACCGAGTCCCCAGTAAAGCCTACCAAGGGGGTGTGCACCGACCTCAGCTGATCATGGGACAAATTCATTCGAGAGAAAGCATCATAAAAAAGCACGTCAGCCGAGCTTCCACTATCTACCATAATCTGGTGTACAGGATGCTTTGCGATGGTCATCTCGACCACCACGGCATCATTGTTTACATTCTCATTTTCATTCCCCTTCTCAGAAGGGGGTACATTCTCCGGGTTCCCGACCTCCCGGACCCTCTTTGCTGCCCGCCCGACCCCCAGTGAGATCATGCCCACCGGCTTCTCCGTCGGGCGGTTATCGATTGCAAGAACCGGGGGTAAGGCCGCGAGCGGTTGTCCCTCCGTCGGGACCTCAATCCTGACGAACTTCCTGAGTAGCCTCTCCTGATCAGCTCCTCGATCTCCCGCTTCAAGTTGCGGCACTCCTCTATGTCATGGCCGTGCTCGCGATGGAACTGGCAGTACTTTGATTTGTCCTGGGTACCTCTCGGGTTCTGAGGAGGAGGTCGGCGGAGGTAGTACTCGCCCTCAATTTCCATGAGGATCTTTGTTCGGGAAGCGAGGAGAGGGGTGAACCTTCGCTCTGGGGTGGCCTCGCCCTTTGACCTCGGATTCGGGCGAGGGTCGGCAGATGGCCCGGGCTTCCGAGCTCCTGGAATGTCCCTCGAGGACGGCTTCTTCAGAGTCTTCTCGTCCAGCTCTCGGCGGGTGCGGTCGGCCTCCTCCGCTCGGATGTACTTGTGGGCGCGGAGGAGGAGCTCGGAGTACGTCCTGGGGGGCTTTTTGTCCAGGGAGTAGGTCAGGCGGGACGTCTTGAGCCCGTGCTTTAAAGCCAGCATGGCGACGGGCTCGTCCAAGCTGTAGATTTCCAGGGATGCGGTCTTGAACCGGGTGACGTAGTCCCGGAGCGGCTCCTGGTCCTGCTGGCGGATGGAGAAGAGGCTATCCACCTCTCTCGGCACCTTTCGACAAGCATCGAAGTACGCCACAAACTTTCTTTCCAACTGATGGAAGGAGCAAATAGATCTGGGCTCGAGGCGGGTGAACCAGACTCGAGCGGCCTTCCGGAGGGTAGCGGGGAAGACGATGCACAAAAGGGCGTCAGTGGCCCCCTGGTCCCTCATGAGAGCCTTGTAGCTCTCCAGATGGTCCAGAGGGTCGGTAGTCCCGTCGTAGGGATCCACCTGTGGCATGCGGAACCGGTTCGGAATCGGCTCCGCTTGGATTTCTTCAGAGAAGGGGGACGGGAGTCGTAGCCCGCCGGGTCCGCGGATGAGTTCTGCAGGTCGGCAAATCGACGGGCGAACTCTGCCAACTTGCGCTCGTGCTCCTCCAGGCGCCTCTCTGCCTGGCGCCTGATGGCCTCGTCGGTGGAATCTTCCACCGAGGCCGCTGGTGAAGGGGACGCCGATCGGTATCGGCGCAGAGTCACGCCTCAGCGTCGCTTGCTGTGATGCGCCGTCTCAGCTTCATCGACCGGGGATCGACTCTCGTGATCCGCCGAACCGGAGTAGTTTCTTTTCGCTGGAGTTTGGTGGCTCCCGCGGGGGTTGGAGACTGCCCTCGGTTGGGATGGCCTGCCCTGAATGGAGCGCAAGCTCCTACGCGGCCCCGCAGCCCGAGCCGCGGGGGTCCCTGGCTGCGGCTGCGTGGCCAGGGAGCGCTGCTGGTGTTGTAGCTGCCGGACCGCCGAGGTCAAGGTCTGCAGCTGTTGGATGATGGCCGCAAGAGGCCCGTCCGCCGAGGTCGGCTGTGGTGGAAGAGGAGGGGGAGCTGGGAGCTCCCTCTCCGGGCTGTGGGCCCCTTGAGGGGAGGGAACCTCCCCCACACGGCTGGTGGACGCCTCGCGTCCACGAGTGACCACCATTGTCGGAGAGCGCTTTGTCTACAGAAAGCTAGCTCCCACTAGGGGTGTTGTCCTGCCCCCCTACCTGGTGCGCCAATCTGTTGCCGATCTCGCCGCCGCGCCCGTGCTTCGGAACCGCCGATCCTACTAGACCGTCTCACTCCTGGGGCCTCCCGGCTGGACCAAACCTGCAAGGCAAGGTCAGAAGACCCTGGCCGGGGATTCCGGCGAGGGAGCTCCGACGATCAAGTCAGTAGACGGCGAGAGGGAACAGATTCTCTGGGACGGGCCCCTGAAGGAGTCCCAGACTCAGAGAATATGCTAGCAAGAAAAGTGCTAGGGAGACCAGAAACCCGGCTGGGCTCCTTTGTCGAGCTTACGCCAAGCGATCCCTCTTGGGACCTTGGATCTCGCTCTTGAAGTGGAGTTTTCCAGCCTTTGTTTCTGGCTTGCTTTACCTACCCTTATTGTCTCTTCTCTCCTTCCTTTTATTTCCTCCTGTTGCCTGCTCGTTCTCCGCTCCCGGGAGGCTCCCTTGTCGCTCTCGTCTCCTTCCCTCCATCCCTTTCTCTTTTCCCTTCTGGTTCAGAGGGCCAGACGGCTTTCCGGCCTCGTTTGCCGAGCCTAGCGGGGAAAGAGTAAGGGAGGGGGGCGCTGGCCAGGCTGCCGACCAGACCTCGGGCCGAGTGTGAGCGCTCTCCTCCCCATGTGCCGGCGCTGTCCGTTATCGGGCCCTGTTTTGTCAGAGCCGCGTCTCTCGACAGCGGAACCTGTCGGGCCGATGTAAGTGATGTTTCGCGTGCCGCCGCCATCCGTACGGGGTGCCTTTCTCGGGGTGCGGCGCGCATGGCTCGAGGGTCAACCTCGGAGCCTGCGCCTCCGCTCTTCGGGACCTTCTCTATACGAGCTGGCCGACCTTGGCCGAGGTGGACCCCTCCTGGGTGGACACTTGGTGGGGTGGCAGAAGGGCGTTCGGCTTCGGCCGAGGTGGTCCCATTTCCGGGCGCCACCTGGCGAAGGAGGGAAGGGGCCCGGCTCGACCTCGGCCGAGGTGGGACCGTCTCGGGGTGCCACCTGGCGAGGGAGCGGGGGAGCAGCCGACCTTGGTCGAGGTGGACCCCTCCTGGGTGGACACCTGGCGGGGCGGCAGAAGGACGCTCGGCTTCGTTCGAGGTGGTCCCGTCTCCGGGGGCCACCTGGCGAAGGAGCGAAGTGGCCCGGCTCGACCTCGGCCGAGGTGGGACCGTCTCAGGGTGCCACCTGGCGAGGGAGCGGGGGAGCAGCCGACCTCGGCCGAGGTGGACCCCTCCGGGGTGGACACCTGGCGAGGCGGTAGAAGGACGCTCGGCTTCGTCCGAGGTGGTCCCGTCTCCAGGGGCCACCTGGCGAAGGAGCGAAGGGGCCCGGCTCGACCTCGGCCGAGGTGGGACCGTCTCAGGGTGCCACCTGGCGAGGGAGAGGGGGAGCAGCCGACCTCGGCCGATGTGGACCCCTCCGGGGTGAATACCTGGCGGAGCGGCAGGAGGGCCCGGGCCGAGCTCGGCTTCGGCCAGGGCGGTAACGTCTCAGGGTGATATCTTGTGAAGCGACCGGGAAGCCCGGGCCGAGCTCGACTTCGGACATGCGGGAGCCGCAGCTGACTTGGCCGAAAAACCTCCACGTGGCTCGAATCGTACCCGATGGGATCTGAGACCGGCCATGTCATCATTGCGGCCGTAACAGTTTCGAATATTTGTTGATAAGATGGGATTCTCAGTCTGTTGAGAAGTTTCGATTAGGCTTTAGTCTATTTAAGATATTTCGTTATTCAAAATAAAGAAAAGCGAAGAATATTATTGTGAAAAGAAATCTGGATGTGTGCCGACTTTCCCCCTTCTTCTCTTCTCTTTTTTAGTTCTCCCCTTCTTCTTCTTTCTGGGTTTTCTTTCTCTCTCTGGTGTTTCTTCTTCTTGGATCTTCCCTCTTCCTCCTCTAACTCTCCTACTTCTTCCTTTTTCCTCAAGACTCAACCGTCTCCCTTCATTGTAAGTCAATCAACCGCAATCCAAGAAGGACTTGGCCCTGTGAGCCCCGTCGGCCATTTTTCCTAACCAAGCCGGACTTCTTCCCCCAGCTAGTCAACCACCCCATCTTTCCCATGACTGTCGTCTCCGTTGCTCGCCATCGGTCGCTGACACCCGATGATCGTGCCATCACCTTCGCCTGCAATCGATCCGAGCAGCCGAGTCCTCTGGTGGACCTCCATCTCCAAAAATTCCCTTCCGGGGCTATCAGTAATCATCTCCGCCCCAACCATCAGCCTTCCACGCCCCACCAGAAGATCCACCTCTACCACCACCGGTTGACCGTGGTCGACGCTCTGCCCAAAGCCCCTCCGGTGCCTCCGTTCCCCATCTCCTCTCGCGATGCCTCACCGAAGCCGTCAGCTCCCTGTTGCCATGGCGCCCACCATTCGCCGGAGCAGAGCTGCACTGCCATTCCCCCAGGTCGTCGTCCTCAACCCCAACCCCGTCGCCGACGACCCCGCCGGATTTCCACAGCCGGGCCTCCCCTATTTCGATCCAAAGAATGGAGCTTTGCACGGTCGGAGAAGCCAAGTCGGCTTCCTCTGCCGACTTTAGAAGAAGCATAGGAAAAAAAGATCATGAGAAAAAAAAGTATGGGTTTATTAGTATAAAAAAAGAGAGAGAAAAAAATATATGAAAAAAAGGGGTTTCATTTGAATAAAATATTTGGGAGAAAATAAATTGGGTTTCACCTAGCCTAGGGTCATTTCTTAACGACCAACGATCCAATCCCTGGAATAATTCTTGATCGGGGCATGTCCGGTGCTAATTTTGATATCAGAGCAAGTTTAGGTTAGGTTAGGTTAGTCATTTTAATTGTACTATTTGTATTAAAAAAAAAATTCAGTATGCAGATCACGTGGTGCATCCTGGAGTCAGAAGATTGCTGAAGCTTGACTCAACGAAGTCGAGTTCTCCCCACCTCAGGAAAAATGATGAAGACATCGACAATCCAGAATCTGAAGCAGCTCAGATCAAACCTAAAGCCCAGCCCAGAACCTGAAGCTATCCCAGCCCAAAACCTGAAGCCAGCCCATCCCAGAAGCTCAGCCCAGAACTTGAAGCCCAACCCAGCCCAAGCCCTGGGGCCCAAGATCTTGGAGTCGATGAGCACAGATCCTAATCATCAGCACCAATCCCGATGCAGCACCGATCCAGCATAATTTAAATTCGAGATTTGATTGGGATATTAGGATTTTTTAGGATTTATCTCAATTGTTTGAAAGTTGATTTAGGATCAGATTAGTTTGTTTGGAATTTATTTTTAGGATCAGATTTGTTTTGAATATTTGTTGATAGGATGGGATTCTCAGTCTGTTGAGAAGTTCCGATTAGGCTTTAGTCTATTTAAGATGTTTCGTTATTCAAAATAAAGAAAAGCGAAGAATATTATTGTGAAAAGAAATCTGGGTGTGTCCCGACTTTCCCCCTTCTTCTCTTCTCTCTTCTGGTTCTCCCCTTCTTCTTCTTTTTAGGTTTTCTTTCCTCTCTCTGATGTTTCTTCTTCCTGGATCTTCCCTCTTCCTCCTCTAACTCTTCTGCTTCTTCCTTTGTCCCCAAGACTCAACCGTCTCCCTTCATTGTAAGTCGATCAACCGCAGTCCAAGAAGGACTCAGCCTGTGAGCCTCGTCGGCCATTTTTCCCAACCAAGCCAGACTTCTTCCCCTAGCCGGTCAACCACCCCATCTTCCCCACGACCGTCATCTCCGTTGCTCACCATCGGCCGCTAACACCCAACGATCGTGCCATTGCCTTCGCCTACAATCGATCCGAGCAGCCGAGTCCTCCAGTGGACCTCTGTCTCCAAAAATTCCCTTCCGACCGTCAGTGATCATCTCCGCCCCAACCATCGGTCGTTCGTGCTCCACCGAAAGATCCACCTCTGCCACCACCAGCCAACCGTGGTCGATGCTCCACCCGAAGCCCCCTCCAGTGCCTCTGTTCCCCATCTCCGCTCGTGATGCCTCACCGAAGCCGTCGGCTCCCTGTTGCCATGACGCCCGCCATTTGCCGGAGCAGAGCCGCGCCGCCATTCCCCTAGGTCATCGTCCTCAACCCCAGCCCCGTCGCCGACGACCCCGCCGAATTTCCACAGCCGGGCCCCCCCTGTTTCGATCCAAAGAATGGAGCTTTGCACAGTCGGAGAAGCCAAGTCAGCTTCCTCTGCCAACTTTAGAAGAAGAATAGGAAAAAAAAAAAAGATCGTGAGAAAAAAAAGTGAAAAAAAAGGAAAAAAAAAGTATGGGTTTATTAGTATAAAAAAAGAGAGAAAAATATATGAAAAAAATGGGGTTTCATTTGAATAAAATAATTAGGAGAAAATAAATTGGGTTTGACCTAGCCTAGGATCATTTCTTATCGACCAACGATCCAATCTCTAGAATAATTCTTGATCGGGGCCTGTCCCGCGCCACAGACTCAAAGTAATTATCTGAACTAGACTAGTCAACTAGTTACGCTACCCGCAACGTAAATCAAACAAAACTAATTAGGTAACAGGACTTGGTGATTAAGAAATCACATAAACTAAGGTTCCTACTTTCAAAGAATCAAAACTAAGAGAGGAGGAAGGGTTTTAGTTACCAATGAGAATTTGCAGTGCTCTTGAAGT
Organism: Areca catechu; assembly: GCA_021397845.1. Classification (NCBI taxonomy): domain Eukaryota; kingdom Viridiplantae; phylum Streptophyta; class Magnoliopsida; order Arecales; family Arecaceae; genus Areca; species Areca catechu. The sequence continues at coordinate 53,840,080 of CM038039.1, read as the reverse complement.
GGATCTGATTCGGCACTCTAGGATTTCGTGGTAGGACTTCAAGGTTGTCGTTCCTCGGGCTCCGATTTGCAACGAAGTTGGTTCCATAGCAAGGATCACCTTCACTTCAGATCTTGATCACCTGCAGTCACTCACAAAAACTGTAGTCACTCACAAAAACTCAAGTTAGAGGCGTATTGGAAAGAAGAAGATTGAAAGAAGAGGAAAGGGAAGAAGGAAGGTTGAAGGTGGCAATTAAGGTTTTGGATTACCACTCCCTCACGGAGCGTCAATGCCCTAGGGCACGAAAGTTTTGGGTCTCACACCCTTTCCCTCACGGAGGTCGATGCCTTTACAACAAAGGATTGAAGAGAAACTCTTAATTTATTTCATAAAAATTCAATGAATACAAGGGGTTTGATGGTGGTATTTATAGACCATATACAAGATAAGTGTGGGTTACAAATTATTGAGTTCTTGTTGAAGAGGCAAGAACTTCTTGGAATTGGCTTTTCTTGGGCAGCAAACTCTTCCTGAATCCCTCTCTTGGTGTCATGGACTCTTGGCTTTGAGTTCTCCTTGGACTTCATCCATGTTGGGCGACAAGAATGGATAAGCTTCATTAGGTTGGGTGACAAGAAATAAAATGAGGCGCTCCTTTGGATTTGAAGTGTACGACAAAAATAAATCTTAAATATGAAGTGGGGCGGTAATTCTTCTCCTTTCTTGGCATTAGTTCCTTTGGACTCCTTGCTTTTCAAATTTGAAAGGTAGATAAGAGAGAGGATAGAGGTGGACTCGCATCTCTTTGTGAACTTTAAACTCTTCTTGATAGGCGTTCCCTTGAAATAGAATCCTTTTATGATGGGCGATGAGAAGAGATATGGCACCCTCCCTCTTTGGCCGACTTTTCTTGGATGGGCAACAAATTAATTCTTCTTGTGGCTGACCAAGATAAGGTGACTTGGCAGATGATGTGGCATAGATGTCCAAGGTGATGTAGCATGTGATGATGTGGCGCCAAAATTAATTGACATGTGGTGCCAAGAACTAGTTGGCATGACTTGAATTGGGTTGGTACATGGTGTCTTGAATTAGTCCCTTCTTGTATTACAAGACTCAATAACTAATTACAGGACTCAGTCAACTAAATAATTAAAGAGCTAACTCTAAACCCAAACCTGATCAAATTGAACCCAATTTGATCAAAAGGCATAATCTCACAAAAATTAAATATCGACTCAACTTGGTAAATAGGGTTTGTTTGTATATATACTTGACTCGATTGAATTTGGGGTTTAGGATTGAATCCAACTTGGCTAAAATAACAAAATTTAAAATTAACTATTTACAAATGATCTGGGGCTTAGGGTTTAGGGCTTTTATTCATAAGTGATCCACAGGGATGTGGGATTAACCTGTCATTTTTTCCTGGCCCTGGTGTCCGCACCATTAATCCTAAATAGGATATCTATTAAGGATAGTAGCAAGACTCCTTATGAACTTTGAAAAGGAAGAACTCCAAAGGTGGGAGTGTCTAAACAAGGTTAATATTTCTGAACCAAAAAAAAAAAAAAACTAGGATCTAAGACTATAGATGCTATATTTATAAGCTATGCCCAAAATAGAAAGCCTATATATTCTTAGTAATTAAATCAGATATTAGTAATATAGCAGATAACATAATTTTAAAAGTTAAAGATACCTCTTTCTTTGAGAATATATTTTCTTGTAAGACTGGAATTCCTGGTAAGATAAATTTTAAACCTCTAGAATCTGAATCAGTAGAATCTTAACCTGAACCTAAAGTTGAACCTGAATTAAGAAGAAGTAAAAGAAAAAGAGTTTAAAAATATTTTAAAGAAGACTTCTTCATATTTTTAGTAGGGGTGACCCTTCTACATATGATGAGATGATGTCATCACCAAAATCATCATATTATAAGGAAGTCATAAATAGTGAAATTCAATCAATCCTATAAAATAAAACTTGGATTTTAACTGATTTATCTCTAAGAAACAAATCTATAAGAACTAAATAATTTTTTTAAAAAAAATTAAGATATGATAGAATAATAAAAAGATATAAAGCTAGATTAGTAGTAAAAGAGTTTAGTCAAAAAAATAGATAGATCATTTTGATACCTATGCTCTTGTAATTAGTATAACAACCATAAGAACTTTAATAGCTTTAGACTCAATTTATAATTTAATAATATATCAAATGGATGTAAAAACTGCATTCTTAAATAAAGAATTAAAAGAAAAAAATTATATAAATCAACATCAAGGATTTGAAGTAAAAGGACAAGAATATAAGGTAGGTAGATTAATTAAATTACTTTATGGTTCAAAACAAGATCCTAGATAATGACATATTAAGTTTGATAAAATTATCTTAAAAAATAATTTTAAAATAAATGAATATGATAAATGTGTATATTATAAAAGATATAATATAAATTTTATAATTTTATGTCTGTATATAGGTGACATTTTATTATCTGGAATATCAATAAAAGTAATTTAAGAAACTAAAAAGCTATCTATCAAATAATTTTGATATGAAAGATTTAGGAGAAGCTGATATAATTCTAGGAATGAAACTTAAAAGAATAGATAGTGGAATAGCAATAAACCTAGCACATTTAATAGAAAAAATACTTAAAAATTTTGAATATTTTGATTAGCTTAAAAGAGTAGATAGTGAAATAGCAATAAATCTAGCACATTCAATAAAAAAAATGCTTAAAAAGTTTGACTATTTTAATTTAAATTCTATCCCTATCTCATATGATTATAGTTCTCATTTGATTAAAAATTTAGAATAACCTATTAAACAATTAAAATATTTTCAATGGATGGGATCTCTATTATATGTTTCCAATAGAATCCGTCCATATATAACTTATATAGTAGGTATATATGTTATCCTGGTGAAGAATATTGGAAAACTTTAAAAAAAAATTTTAGGTATCTTAAGAAAATCTTAGATTATTCTCTAATATACTTAGGTTACCTAGAAGCACTTGTGGATTATAGTAATGTTAATTGGGTCATAGATAACTTAGATATTAAATCCACTACCATATATCGCTATTCATTAAGAGGAGCTACAATATTTTGGATTTCTTGTAAATAAATAATAATTACTAGAAGTATATTAAAATTTGAGTTGACTGCTTTTGACACTACATGTATCCAAGCACAATGGTTAAAATATCTAATAAATAATATAAAAATTTTTATATAAAAATTTTAAAAAAATTATTAAATTATAATTATAGAGTTTTAATTGATTTGTTAAACTAATAGATAACTAATAAAAAGAACAATCATATCCTGATCAGATATAAAATTGTAAGAAATAAAATGAAAGATATGATATTACTTCAAGTTGTAAAATCAAAAAAATAACTAAGCTGATCTTTTAACCAAATACCTTTCAAAGGCTGCAATATTTAATACATCGAGGGAGATGGGGCTTAAGCTATACATTAGTTACTAGAGTGAACCCTTACCATTATGGCAACCTCATGATTAAGGTTTAAAGAAAAACGATGTTTGAGGTGATGTCTGCGAGCACCAGTTCAGAGTTTATCTCCATCCCAGTTCAGATTTTAATAAGGTACGATTTTATTGCACATATATTTGAAGAATCTATTTTAATGAGAATAGTCATGAGATTGTGACTATGAAACCAGGACAAATCTTAGTAACTCTAATAAAAATCAAGACAAGCGCATGACCTGGATAGTGCTATCCCGTATTATGATCGGTTCGTCTTCATACTATATATATTTTATACTCAATATAAATTTAAGCATAGAAGATACTTGCACTAAAAATAATAAAAATTTAAAATTTTAATTACATATATTATTTACTAAATTTAAATATTTTTATGAATTTTAAAATTTATAGAGGTTTATTATCATTTAGTTGGAGACTCTCAAAACTTTCCCATGACTATTCCCATTTCACGCGGACTCGTGCATGGGCACAGGCACAATCTCCGTGCATGAGTGGCTGTTCGGCCATTCCACATCTAAATTTTTTTCTTTTTTTCTTTATTTTTTAAATACTTTTCAATGGCCGTTTGGATGTTCCGTATAAGTTTTTTATATGAAAAATTTATTTTAATGCCTTGCTAGTTGGTGGGGGGGGGGGGGGGGGCGGCGCGGGGGGCTAGAAAAACACTTAGGCCTTTATAAAAGCCTGTCTACCTAGCTTAGGCTATATAGAAAAAAATAAAAAAAAAAATTCCTTCTTCTCTGAAGCTCTCGTTTTTCGATTCCTTATTTCTATTTCTTTTTAATTTTTTTTAAATTTTTCTGAAATCACTGTCCCAAATGTCGGAGTATTGGCTTTCGGGTTATTCCTGAAAGAGAGTGAGAGGTCTAGTTATTCTTCGTATGAGAAGGATGTCGAATCTCTTTTAGGACAGTGATTTTATCTGCCTCCCAGGTCAGAATTTCAATCCTTTATTTTTTTTTATAAATTTTATTTTATTTTGTCATACCCAGATATTTTGTTACACATACCATGAAAAATTATTATGAGAACCCGATGATTGGGCCTTCCTGGGTCAAAGTCAACAGACCTAACCACTTCAACCTAGAACAACAAAAGGGAAAACTAGACCTACCGGGATATGGGACTTCATTCCCCTACTTGATGAGCACAAAGATTGTTGAAGGGTTTGGAGATCGATGCCGTGGAGAAGTGGAAGTCGGCTGGAGGACCGTCGAGGATGGTGGCCGGTCGTCTCCTTGATGTCACCGGTAAGTCTCCTTCTCCTCTAGCTTCTAATGGTTTCGATTGGGGGGTAGCAAGGTAGTTTCTTCCTCTTCTTCTCTATTCCGGCCGGTGACTAGACTGTCGCTAGCAGCACCGCCTTCCTGATCTCTCTGTCGGGCTTTAATCCGTCAAGCACTGTCATGGGAAACTCTTTTCCTTTCCTCTAGTTGCCGGAAGGGGGAAGACCCGTTCGGGCCAAGCCAAAGAGGAGAAGAACCTGGAAAGAAAGAAGGAAAAGAAAAGAAAAAGAAGAAAAAGAAAAGAAAAAAAAAAAAAAAAAAAAAAAAAGGAGAGAGAGAAAGAGGAGAGAGAAAGAGAGAAGAGAAAGAATAAAAATAAAGAAATATTGAAAATAGAGGTCTAAATTTCATGAAATCAATTTGATTTGGATATTTCGACTATTTTCTTGTTAATTAACTCGATCCCTATCAACCAGATCCAAATGGATATTTAGTTCGAGCCTAGTCTTAAACCAATCAAAAAATTACTTCCCTTAATTTTTTTCTTGGATTAAGAGTTAATTGTTTAAATAACTTGTTTTGTCAGAGCCTTCATTATCTTTATTAGTAAAGGAGTGCTGGATCTAGGTTTGAGTTGCGTGTTCTTGATAGAATTAATTTTCATTAAGTTATCTCTATCACTAGTATATTTTATTATATTTGATTTGATTTAAAGGTTTAATTACTGTTAAGTTATTTAAATGAGTACTTTATATATGCTATATATGGATATGTTTTGACAAAATGTTGAGTTAAATATATATTTATTTTGAAAATAATTGTATTAATTTGCATCGAGAAATGTGTTGTTTGTTGGTTGTTATACTTTTTAATCTTATTATAATCACACGAGTTAGGATCTAGTCTCCTTTTGAGCTTCCAGTAGGATGATCATTGGTATATGACCGATGGACGGTATATGTAGTCAGGAGCTAGTTTCCTTCTGGACCTAGTCGGTGGGGCGATCACTAGTACATGCCGAGGATGCATGTTATCTCGTATGATATCAGAACTAGTATCCTTCTGGGCCTCCAGTGAGGTGATCACTGGTACATGATTGACTGGCGATATGTGTAGTCAGGATCTAGTCTTTTTTTAGGCTAGTCATGGGTCAGTCATGGCCCTAGTCAGAGGGACTAGGAGAGCTAAGTAGGAATGGATGTCCATCCTTAGTTGTTGTGTTTTGGGAATGTATTGTTGTTAACTGTGCATTATAAAAATCTTCTATTGATTATGCTTTATGAAATTTTTATGTCGATTGATTTAATATATTTTATTGACTTATGTTCTATGAATAAATATTAAATTTTATATTTTATGAACTAGAGGTTATAATAATTTACTGAGCTCGTGTAGCTCATTATATTTTTCTTTCCTTTTCAGATGTTGCAGAGTAGTTGGGGGCTTGGGGTTATGCTATGAGAAGCTTAAAAATTGGGAGAAGTTTTGATAAGTTTGACTTATTTTTTATGTTTAGTGGTCACGAAGCTAGATTTACTATTTTTTTATTATTCCAGTATTTTGAAAGATTTGAAAGTTTAAATCTAGGTCTTGTTCGATGTAATTAAATTTTAAGGATATGCAGCTATCTATCGTATGCCTATCTCAAGTATTAAATTAGGACGTGACAATTATTTTTTAAATATTTTATAATTTATAAATATATATTTTTGATATAATATAATTAACAACACTTGCTCTCCATGCACGTATATTTTACAAGTAAGGAACGAAGCTTCAACCCGTCGGCTATAATCTTACTAATCTAATAAATAACCCTAATGAACTGCAAGATGGTTGATACTTATATCTTAGCATTGGTCGTTTTTCTTAACGTCAATAAGTTACTAGTTTCCAAAGTTTACTCACCAGTCACTGCTCTTTGAAATTTGCCAACTTGTTGGACAATTCTTGGAAAAAAAAAATTCCCTGAATTCACCAAAGCTTCTTAAAATTTAATAAGTTACTAGTTTCCAAAGTTACCAACTTGTTTGAACAATTTTTGGAAAAAAAAAAAAAATCTCTGAATTCACTAAAACTGGTTAAAATTCACCATTTAAAAGAGAGTGCACTCAAAAGAAAAACTGGACTCGAATCGACTACTGCTATCATTCCCATCACCTATTACAGTAGAGAGTATGCTTGGTTGTTGCGAAGAAAGCGTGCAAAATTAATATTTCCGACTGTTTGGACAATAAGAAAAATGAAAAACATAAAACTGGATTGCCAAATATGACTTGAGGTTTTTTTTTCTCTATACCTTTTTTCACTTTCAAAACATTTTTTTTTTTTTTTGAGTAAGGCGGATGCTTCACCCGACAGTCCTGGAATGAATGCATCCAAAAAATCAGAAAAAATATAATCACGGAACCCCATAGGAGAATTAACCAACCCGGTTTACAAAATCGGTCCCGAATGTACAGCAATGAAGGAGGCCACCCAGTCCGCAGCCGAATTACCATTCCTATAGATGTGCCTGACCATAACTGAGGAATAACCCTGCAACCAGAATGCGATATCCCGAATCAAGGGGTGAGCATAAGCAGAATTAGCCGCCCCCTTGGTCCACGATATGACGGTAGCAGAGTTCCCGTCAATAATCAGTGCTCAGTCCTAAGATAGCGACATGCATACTAAATCCCAGTCCAAGCTGCCGTAAGCTCAGCTTTAATAACAGAAGCTCAACCAGGTGACATCCCCCAGCTGCAATAATATCAAAACTCGAACTCCGGATCACAAACACCGCACCACCATCAGCTCTTCTGACACTCCCGTCAAAATTGACCTTGACATATGACGGAGGGGGGCTTCTAGGAAATAAAAACCCTCCGGGGTGCTCTAGCAGCAATGCCGGAATCCTAGATCTCCGTAGATGTCAAGGTCACAGTGCGGAACTCCTCCATATGAGCTGAAGCTCGCTCAACCAACACTTTGGTGGAACACTTAGAAGAGCCGAAGACAAGGGCATTCCGAGAAAGCCAAATATGGTAAGCCAAATAAGCAGGAAGACTGGAGCTGAAGGGGAGAAAAGGAGACCTGAGAACATCCAAAAAGGCATCCACCAAATCCCCAGACCGAGGACTCGTGAAATCCATCCCAACAGATGACGAGCCACACCGAGCCTTAGGACAAGTGAATAACACATGCTTCATAGTCTCAGTATGAAGCTCACAAGCCGGGCAGGAAATAGGAAGACCCATCCCTCTGGATTGAAGGAGAACCCTGGTCGGGAGATGATGCCAGGCTACTTTCCACAAGAAGAGGACCACTCTGGGATGCACAAGAAGAGACCAGATCCACCCAATCTAACAACTTCTCTGAGGCTCATCCCGGAACATACGATAAAAATCAGACATAGAAGCTCTACTCAGCACCGAAGACCTCCAAACCCGAATATCTGTACAGGGATGCATCGGCAGAACAATAGAAAAAACCCGCTCCCCTAAGATAAACCCGAAGGTCTGAACAACCAAAGCATAACTTCAGTGGGATCCATCAGGGGACATGAGATCAGCAACAGACCTGATGACCGGACCATCCATCGCAATGAAGGTAGGCCGGCGGGCTAAAGGGAACTTAGAGATCCACGGATCATCCATAAAACTGATCAAAGAACCATCACCAATGACCCACCTCAAGTATGGAATAACCGTAGGAGCAATCCGAGGCATCTCTCTCCAAATAACAGAACCCCTCGAGGTACAGTACCCTGGGTATCCAGCACTGAGGTCAGGGAACCATATCGAAATCTCAACATAGAAGTCCACATGGTCTTTGGGCCCAGCAAAAATCTAGAAACATGCCTCGATACAAGCTTCCCTCGCAGCTCCTAAAGAATGGATGCCAAGACTACCATCCCTAGTTGGTTGGCAGACCACACTCCTCCCAACAAGTGAACACCTAACTGAGAAGTCGAAGAAGACCAAAAAAAGGAACGGATATTTTGCTCTATGCCCAGCCAAGCCCGGCCCAGCCCAGCTCTGATCAAACCGAGCCCAGCCAAACTTTCCCACTCCCGGCCACAGCACCGTCCCAATTCCACGGAAGAACCAGGGAGGATCGACGGCGATCCTCCTGTCCGACCAACATGGAGTACTCGCCGGAGGAAGAAGAGGGTCCGCGACCCCTACGGCGGCCGTCCGACCGTCAGCCAGTGAGCACCGAGCCGTAGACTGCCCCTCGCAACAGTGACCTCCCTCTGCTACCCGGTCGATCAAAAATCCCTCTCTCCCCCCCCCCCCCAAGCAAGCGGAGGAACGGCGGCGATCCTTGTGATCGGCCGCCCAGAGCGTTTGCCGGAGAGGAGGAATCCGGCGGTGACCTTTCGTCACCGGCCACAACACACGGCTTCAACGGAGAGGAAGAATCAACCAGATTCTTCCTTCCTCCCAGCCAAACAACCTTACACTACCCTTTCCCGAGGAAGAAAGACTTACCGACGAGACTGGCTCCGACCGCATTGACCACTGGTGGAGAGCGCTCCGGCGAGGGCAGGGACACACGAAGAAGCCGTTGGCGTTCAACTCACAGGGAGGTATTCCTGGATCAACAGAGGCACCCAATGCCCCTAAAAAACCCGAGGAAAACCCTTATCCCCCCCACTTCCGGCGGCGTCGACGAGCTTCTCCGGATTTCCCGCCGGTCCAAACTCCCGAACCAGATTAAATTTGAACTGAAGTTGGTGGCCCTTGCCGACTTCAGTCCAAATTCAGCCCAATAAGAACTGGGCCTCACATTCTCTCCTCCTAACAAAAAATTTCGTCCTCGAAATTTAAAAAAAAAAAAAATCTAAGTATTCCAAAACTCAAAGATGCGCAATCCAAAATTTGTATGATTCAATACTCACAAGTACCATTCTATCCAAATTCAATAATTTCAATAAGAGCATTTCTTCTTCCATCATATTCACTTTAGATTAATTCTAGTGTCCTTAGTCTACCACACTTCCGCTGCGCACTCTGATATAAATTTTTAAATCATCAAATATCTTTCAATACCTTAATTCTACCCCACTCTTACTAACTATGACATCTTAATCTTTAACCTGGCTCTGATACCACTCTGTCACGGCCCGAATCCAGATCAAGGATCGGCTACGTGACCGGCCGCACAATCCTAGGTATCCCCTAGAGATCATGCCAGGCCTAACTTTCAATTCAACATCCACACAATGATAGGGAACAACTTTTCATAAAGATTAACAGAAAATAAAATACAAATAAAATATAAACTCAGGGATTAACACCTAAATCCTAGCTCCTCACTGACTGGTTCCAAAGCCCAAATGATCTTCGATATCTGAAACAAAAATATAAAAAAACAGGGGTGAGCTACACAGGCTCAGTAAGTTATCAATATCTCCAATATACATACACCAATATGCCACTAATAACAACAAACGTGACACTTCATACAACAAGATGTCCAGCAATATAATAATATAACCCACGACCTGATGTAAATATGTACACTTAAATGCAACCGACACAGACACGACACGACACGACTATGGATGGCCAACCATTTACTTAACTCTCCTAGTCCCTCAGACTATGGCCACGATCGGCCCATGGCTCGCCCCGAAAGAGACTAGATCCTATGTCACATACCGCTCATCGGTGATGTGCCAGCGATAGCCTCACTGGAGGCCCAAAAGGAAACTAGCTCTGAGTATCACACGAGAAACATGCTTCCCAGCATGTGCTAGAATAAAACAACTAACTCCTGTGTCACATACCGCTCATCGGTCATGTGCCAGCGATAGCCCCGCTGGAGGCCCAAAAGGAGTCTAGATCCTCGTGTGATCATAGTCGGACTAGAGAGCAGCTACACCGTCACAATGCACTCACACCAACACAAAGTACTCACACCAGCACAATGCCTCCACATCAACACGATGCACGCAATCCAAAGCAATCCCACAATGTACCTACACTAACATGATGCATGCAATCCAATGCAATCAAATGCAGATATATTACATATATCTACTAAGTTATAAATATATATATATTGGCATACATATCAGAGGTCAAGATAACTTATCCAAGAGCATCCACCAACAACGTGCAGTTCAATTCCCTAGATCCGATCTTCCAGAGACAACGACGATCCTGAATCACAAATTAAAAAGAAATTATATATAAACTAAATTTCCTGGGACATCATCTACTAACAGTTATTTTCCTCCCTTCCCCACCTTTCTTTTATTTATTAATTATTATTATTATTACATATATTATTTTATTATTATTTCTCAAACGGTACCTTTACGGGATCGGTCCATCCCAGAAATAGGCTCAGCCCAACAGGGCATGGCTCAACCGAGTCTGGCCCAACAAGGCCCGGTCCAGCCAAGCCCGGCCCAGCTCGGCCCAACAAGGCCCGGCCCAGCCAAGCCCGACCCAGCCCAGCTCTGATCAAACCGAGCCCAGCCAAACTTTTCCACTCCCGGCCACAGCATCGTCCCGATTCCACGGAAGAACCAGGCAGGATCGACGGCGATCCTCCCGTCCGACCAACATGGAATACTCGTCGGAGGAAGAAGAGGGTCGGCGACCCCTACGGCGTCCGTCTGACCGTCAGCCGGTGAGCACCGAGCCAAAGACTGCCCCTCGCAACAGTGACCTCCATCTGCTACCCGGTCGATCAAAAATCCCTCTCTCCCTCCCCCCCCCCCTAAGCAAGCGGAGGAACGGTGGCGATCCCTGTGATCGGCCGCCCAGAGCGTTTGCCGAAGAGGAGGAATCCGGCGGTAACCTTTCGTCGCTGGCCACAACACGGCTTCAACGGAGAGGAAGAATCAACCAGATTCTTCCTTCCTCCCAGCCAAACAACCTTACACTACCCTTTCCCGAGGAAGAAAGACTTACCGATGAGACTGGCTCCGACCGCAGCGACCACCAGTGGAGAGCGCTCCGGCGAGGGCAGGGACACACGAAGAAGCCATCGGCGTTCCACTCACAGGGAGGTATTCCCGGATCAACAGAGGCACCCGATGCCCCTAAAAAACCCGAGGAAAACCCTTATCCCCCCACTTCCGGCGGCGTCGACGAGCTTCTCCGGATTTCCCGCCGGGAAATCCAAACTCCCGAACCAGATTAAATTTGAACTGAAGTCGGTGGCCCTTGCCGACTTCAGTCCAAATTCAGCCCAATAAGAACTGGGTCTCACAACCTTCCAGATGATAGATCTTGGAAAAACAATATTGAAGAGCAAGAACATCAGGAGGGAAGTGAAAATTGACCTGATCAGGATCAATCGAACAATGGAAGAGAGAGCACGACTCTGCCAACCCTCGACCCTCTCCCGAACCACAGTGACCCCTCCGACAGTCCAAGCTCCGCAACCTCCCGCCCGAGATAGGAACTTCTAAATGTTGCATGCACCCATCTTGAACAGCAATGTCTAAAAACTCCTGAATAGAACGTCGAAATCTGACAGCAATTTTCGGACCGAATCGAACCTCCGATTTAAATAGATTCACCTTCCGATCCAAGAACATATAATAAAGTTCTAATACGGATCTAAAATCCGTCGTCGATGTCAAAGAAGTCTGGCTCAGGAAAAGATAATCATATGTAAAAAATAAATATGTGATCGGGGGAGTACCAGGAGCCTGACAAACTTTCAAAACCTTTCAAACAATCAAACATATTCCCCGGATAAGTATAACTTTTAGTATTTTTCCGTTTTTAAATCTTGGATAATAGGATGAGTCCAGTTTTGGTTCACGAAGTGGGAGGCGCATAGCACCACCGATACCATTATAGGTTTAATTCAGAGCTTGGCTCGGTTAAAGGGTACAGAGAGAAACCTCTCCGAGAGGGAAACAAATCCAGGCGTCGTCTCCAAACTCGCAGAAGGACGATGACACCACGGGGGGCGTGTTATGGAATGACATATGTTAAGCGGTGCCATATATAAATCGTAGATGGAGCTCTGGGATCTCAAGAAAACAGATTGAGTTCGCTGCCGCCGACAGAGGAGGTTGTTATGCGGCTGTACGCTCGTACTCTCGTCGACCTCCTCCCCGAGACCCAGCCGCAGCCCCCGCCCGCTGTCTCCACCCTCCTCTTCGAGCCCTCCTCCCGTTCACTCGCCCTCATGCTCTCTGACTCCTCCTGCCTCCTCTATCCCTCCTTCTCCCCCTTCTCTTCCCCTCCCCCTCCCACCGCCGTCCCTCCCGTCTCCACCGCCTCCTGCTTCCTACGCCTCCTCCCTTCCCCCGCCGCCGCCGGCCACGTCATCTTCCTCTCCGCATCCACCCTCGCCTCTGGCTCCGCCGTCCAACTCCGCGCCTGGATCCTCCTTCCCCGCGACCTCTTCGCCCCCGCGCTCCTCAACTTCAAGAGCGATCGCGCACGCTCCGCCCTCGCCCTCCCACTCCCCCACGGCCTTTCCGTCCGCCTCGCCGCCTCCACCAACGTCTTCGTCCTCCACTCGCTTGCCGCCAACCAGATCTGGGTCTTCGCCGTCCGGCTGCTAGGCGACCATGACGATGGCGGCGGCGGTCATCCGGCCGTCGATCTGATGAAGTGTGCGGTTATTGACCTCGTGCTGCCCGTCTACTCGGTCGCTGTCTCGATGGGGTTTCTGCTTCTTGGGGAGATGGATGGGGTTAGGGTCTTCCCTCTGAGGCCCTTGATTAACGGAGAAGAAAGGGTTGTGAGACGTGGTGGTGTGGGGCAGAAGAGCCTCAGTTCAGCTAAGGACATTGATTCTGTCGTGGATGTATGCAAGAAGGGTGTTTTAAACGGGATGGTGATCCATCCGATCTCTACCAAGAGTGGTCCGCCATCTCTAGCCGCTGGCAAGCTACCGAGACGTGAGGCTGGTGGTTGCAACTGCAATGATAGAGGTGCTGAATTGGAAGGTTTAGTGGCAAAAGGGACAGCCGGCGATCATGCTTCATGTAAGTAAAATTTTCCCCTCATTTTATCCTGCTGTTTAGTTCGCATTAGAATCTAAGAAGAATTTGAGCATAGTTTGGAAGAGACAGCAATTTTGTCGTTGGGCTGGAATTTGCATGCAAAGTGATCATACATAATTACCGTAAGAACTGGAATCATGATTAAATCTAGCCATATTGTTCAGCCTGATGGACTCCTAGATTTGAAAATAAATGGATGAATTATTACCATGATACGAGATTACAAATATTATTTAATTTAGCCGATAGGGCTCTGCGCTGAGGTTGCACCTCTCTCCTCAGCATTTGCTTTTGGAATGTGTTTCGTTTTAAACTTGGAAAGGTGGGGTTCCACTGTTATTCTCAAAAGAAAAAAAAGGAAAAGAAGACACTCCTAACATATATTGGCACCTCATAAAATTGCGAATGTTGTCTTGTGATTTGTTGACGATCTATATGTTTTGTCATGTTTTTGCCTGCATTGGCAGTATTACCTCGAATATCTGGATTTATATTGATTAAGAAATGCTATGGGGCTAAGCCATGGTACCAGAAAAAGCTCTCTACCATATGGCACAAAGTGATTGGTGTGACACTGGTGTTACAGTATAAATAACCAACCCCTCATGATATGGGGTCATGGGGCTTTTTTTTTTTTTTTGGGTACTAGGGTTCGGCCACGAAGCACTTCTCATGCGCAACAAATAATGCAATGAAACCAGATAAAGGTTCCAGTTCTAAAGGAAAATATCTTGCTTATTTGTCAAGCTTGGCGTGCATATATTTCTTCTACCATTCTTTGAAACTATTTTCCCCTATCTATATCCACATTACTTGCACCATTTTTAGGATGTGATGTAGTCCTGTTTTTGTTTATTAGCAGATTTGCTCTAGCATATGTTAACTGCATGCTACAGTGTTTTCTCACTGAAGGGAGACAATAAAATGCCTTTACTAAATCTCAAAGCAAGAAATGATAGAAGCAGCTTTTGTTCTCAGTCTTTTGAGAAACTAAATCATCCATTCTATCTTTAAAACCTTAGGAGCTTATCTTCTTTGATATTTACACCGAAATGCTTATAAGACATACAACATCTTGATTGTCCTCTCCTAAAATAAAATGAGGTTATTAAAATTGAGCATTGATAATCTAGAGACAAACTCCAAATGGCGAAGACTTGAAAGTAATCCTAAACCCTTCTTTCAGTTGATGTTTGTACCATGAATAATGAACTTCAAGCCTTAGGCATACTACCTAACAGAATGATTCACATTATATATGTCCATTTGATATAAACATTTCAGTTTAAACTCTTTATTATATTTCTAAATATAGGGAGATATTCAGTTCATGATTTTAAAGGCTACTTAATGCAGTCATTCAACATGACAAATCAAATCCGAAATGCTCAGAAGGGATTTTAATAGCCAGTATGCCGATCCTTAGTTTCCACACTTGCATGGCATAAAACTTTTACTTGCAAACTCTTTTGTTGATCCTTCCATCTTCCTTTTAAAGTAATATTTTGCACTACTAACATATCATACAAAGAACAGTCGTAATGGAGGTTTAAAGTGCTGTCTCGTGCTGATACTAGGCATGGGATCTATATTAAGTTCCATGCAATTTCTAAATATTGCTACCGAATCATTTGCTAGTTAATTTTTGGCACCAAGCCTATGACTATTAATGTTTCTTTTGTGGTTTTCCACAATTTGAAGAGTAAGCTTTGCTGTACCTGGGTATACTATCACATATCAGGCATACCATATCGTACCGACACGGAACTAGAGATTTGCTGAGGAGGGCATATCTGAGTCTTAGTATGTCGAACTGATCCCTATATCAAGCATAGCAACACTATTCTTGAATAGTACCTATATAGGGTTTGGTACTGAGGGAGCGAACATTGATTGGAGATATGTGTTGATTAGGATAAGGCTATTAGTAAACATACAGGTAAAACAAACCTTATCTACATAAATATCATTTAAGTATTCCATTTGCTTAATATATTACATATAAATGAGGAATTACACACCTTTTTAGTTCAATAAATTTGTTCTCAAACTTAAATTCTATCAGTTAATTTTCCAGCTCAAGAACAAGTAATAGATTTTTTTGGGTTCAGGTCAAATTTGCTACTTTTAAATAACATGAACACCTTAAATCTTAAAAGCTCTTTTTATTTTATCCAAACTTCACCAAGACGAGAATTGGTAATAGAAATCTAATATCTTGGTTTCCATTTTTTTTTTCATTAAATATAATGCTAATCAGCAGACAACACTTTAACAAACATTATACTTAATTGTTTTCAAATCTTAGTTTCCAAAATTTTTTGCATCCATGATTTCATCAATGATTACTTCCATTTCTAACCAAGCATTGTCAATAAACTTATGATATTGCAGTGTTAGGAAGCTATATGAGCTTAAAGAATATACAATAAAATATTCAATATGCATACATGCCTATATTCTTGATTGTATGATGAACGTTGGGGTATAATAAATGCATGAACTGGCTTTTAACAGCCTAAGAAGAAGCTTAATGTATCAAGCTTAGAAAAATCTGAAAAACCGTGTGCTTTTGCCATTTTTACCATTTTTACCATGCTATGCTATTGTGCTTATGCCCATGTTTTGGAATGGTGTGGCATACAGCATGTCCATGCCTTGGCCGGCATCGGCCATGAACACTTAAGTTCTTGGCCTTAAATGTAGATTGGATTGTAATCTCAGATGTAATTGAAAGAATTATTATAAAAACTATCTTTGTTCCCCTTTACTAAGAGATGAGGGAAAAAATCTAATAGGAGGCCATTAATCGTTTTGATTGGTGAATGCCCCATAATTTACATTAGAATAGACATGAAGTCTAAACTAGGGCTGTCAAGACAAATGCACATGTGGAAGGTGTTGGACTAATAGTGAGTCATCCATGGTCAACATGTAAGTAGTGCAGGGAAATTATTTGCTTAATCATGAACACAATCTTGAAGATGTTGAGTTGAGAATATAAAATAAGGTTGTTTTACAAATGGGCAAAGATGTAATCAAGAAGAGTCTCACAGTTGACCTATTTGGTCATAATTATTCTTGAAAACTTTCCAATTTTATTTCAAAACCTAGAGATATGTGTTTTGCATGTAATATGATGGTGGTTCATGTTATTCATGGGATGGGGCTGGTATAAGCTGATAATTATACACTGATGGTGTTTATATAGGAATTTTGCAGTTTACTATTTTTTAAGCATTAGGTTGTGTTTGGATGCATCCAAGTATCATTGCTTTTATTTTTTGAAATTATTAATCATGATTTTATCGTATGGGTGTTTGATCGTGTGATGAAATCTTAAAAGCAGGATTTTCGGAACCGTCGCCACTGAAAAACGGTCCGGACACCGGACCGTGGACAAAAACAAAAAAAAAAAACTTCATACCCGTACGATAAAGTACGGTACCGGTACGAACTGCCCGGTTCAGGTCGGTTCGGGCTCGGTTCAGCCCGGTTCGGGTCGGTTCAGTGAGGGGGGGAAAAGATTATTTTTTTATTTAATTTGGCACGCCGGTACACCTTACGGTACGGTACGGACCGGACCGTACCACCCGCTGACCAGTACGGGTCCCGGTACCGGTTCAGCGGACCTTGCTTAAAAGGGTCCTATGATTACAAAATTGGAAATATCTACTTTTAGTAGATTTTTTCAATATCACATTTTCCTCTTCTTTTTTGCCTTTAATCTTTTCCAATTTTGAACTCTCTATCTATTCGACAACTAAACATCGCCTAAAAAATCTTAATCTTTAAGATTTGAAAATTTTCAAATTTATGAAAAGAAAAAAAAATCATAAAAAGAAAAAAAGTCTTATGTTTGGTAATGTGAGTAATAGAAGTCTTCCCTGGTATGTTTGGTAATTTGAGTAATAGAAGTTGTTAATTGGCCACTAAAAGGAGTTGGATTTCTGCTAGATAAGATCCCAAAAGATGCCCAGTGAAGTAGTTATTTATATTGGTTCACCAATATTTGGATGTGTGATTTGATCGATCCCCCTAAGGATTCATCTTTCTTTAATCCAGGCCTCTCCACGATAGTTCCTCTTCTATATAAAAGGAAACCTTCCTCTCTTTCACAAGTCTCTTCCAGTCAACCATCCTAGCTTATGGAAGAGATCAAGGCAAATGTCCATGGACTCAAACCATTTTAAACACTAAGATTTTGCACGTGACATGGTAAGGAGTGGTTTATGGATTGTTGTGCAAGTGGAGAGAGATAAAATTTGTGGCAGTGGTCACTTTAATGGATGAGAAAGTGGAGGGATATGGTAATTGATGCCAGGTCTCTTCAAGGGATGAAATGTTGCTCAGTATGTTTGATGTACAGGATCAATTCATATTCTTTTGTATTTCTTCAATAACAAGTGATTCTTGTCCTACATCAAACTGTGAGATCAATATATATTTTCCTCCTTAGATTGAGTAGATTCCCACCCCCCGCCCCTGGTCAGTCACATAAACACCTTCCTGATAGTTTAAAACTTTAAATAGGTTTTAGTAGTTGGCATAATGTTGGATTTTGGTTTCATTGCATATTCATGAATTGTGTTCTTTATAATTCTGGTGTTGGTTTAGAGTCTGAAAAAGGAAAGAAATCATTGTAGAAGAACATGTATTGATCGAATGAACCCATAATAAGAAACCTGTATTTTAAGTATTGCAGGACTGAAATTTGAAAAATGATGTCATGGGTTTACTGAACACCTCCCCCTCCCAACCCAAAAAACAACACCCACCAACACACACACACACACACACAAAAGAAGGAAGCCTTGCTTTTGCAAGAAGAAGAAGAAGAAGGAAACCTTGCTTTTGCAGGATCCACTATAGACATGAAGGCTGGTTAATGACATCATTGGCTTTTTTTTTTTTTTGGATACAATGGGGGCCATGGGCCCAAGAAAAATAAATAGAGAAGCAAAGAAACTAAAAGAACATGAAAATAACTAAAATCTAGGAAAACCAATGCCCCATGCATCTGCCAAAACCAAATCTCTAGTTTGCTGTGGCAAAACTGCTATGGAGTCAAAATCAGCAGATCCATTCAATACAAAACTAGCAAGAGAGTCAACTGGCTGATTTGCTTGTCTTCAACATGTGAGGCAGAAAAAAATTGCATTGAAGCTGAGCGATTGGACTATATCTGATAGCAAGGGATGGAGGTGCATCATTGAGGTAGGATAGAGCTTGCTATTCTTAGTGATCCATGATATCACAATTGCTGAATCTCCTTCCAAATAGATCTTTTCAAAATGGAGCTGGTTAGTAGCCACAAAAATCCCCTCCCAAACAGCATGAAGCTCGGCTTCTGGCACTGAACTAGCTTTAATTCTTCTCACTCCAGCTCTTAAAACATCACTTTTATAATCTCTTATAATAAATCCCGCACCTACCTCAACTTCCTTCCAAGAAGCATCAAAACTGACTTTCACCATGCCAAAGGGAGGAGGCACCCCAGAGACAATGATAGGATTATATAACTTAGAGCTTACTGAGCTGCCAGTGCCCCACTGCTGTAGGTCAATAGCTCTGGTTTCATTTGACATGGTTTATGGAATTCAGCTGCCAGGTGCATAGCAATACGAGCAATTTGTTCAGCTGAGCTTTGCTTTCCATTAAAATTCTCTCATTTCGTGCATTCCAAATGCACTACCCAGTATAGGTAATTCTAGAGATGGCATGTTCAGAAGCCAGATAAGTAACACATGTATCAATTAAGTTTTGAATTGAAGCGAACAGAGGTATTTCAAGATCTTGAGTTCTAACCATTGCCCATACCTGTTGAGAAAGGAAGCAGCTGATTAAACAATGATTAACATCTTCTTTTTCATCATGGCAAAGATCACAATTCCCATTATTGTGAATTGATAGTCCTCTTTCCTTAAAACCATCTTGCAAGGAAGCCTTCCCCAATTAACCTTCCACCAGAAAATTCTGATTCTAGGAGCAACAACCATTTTCCAAATCCAATTGAAATTGTTTTGAACATAATCATCATGTTCCTTTTGAATAGCACAGTAAACATCCCTTGCTTTCAATTGGGAAGATCCTGTTGCAGGCCAAATTAGCCTATCTACATTTGGGTACTTCAGAATTGCAATGGACATAATCTGCATAACCAGTTCATCTGGAAACAATTGGTGCAACAGTTCACAATTCCAAGATTTATTTGTAGTCAGCAGATTTGAAACCTTCCAATCTTCCTGAAGAAGTTGGTTAATTAAAGAATACAGCGCTTTTGAATGGGAGTGTTTGATAAGGTGAGACCGAGAGTGACAAGCAACAATATTGTCTGGAAGTCATTTCAGATGTGTTATAGAAGATGATTATCAAATCATGATTTCATATATATATTTTATTTTTTTATTTGTTTACATATGAGCCTTAGGACCGATCTTGGTTCTTGTACATGAATGTAATTGTTGATATTTAATGCACTTTTGATTTGTTCAGGAACACACAAAGGATGCGTGCAATGAATGAGAAGGATAATGCGAAAAAAAACATGGGGAATAAGACGGAACTAGAAAACCAAAGGGATAAAACATGCAGTAACTTGTTATTTACAGCTGTTCAAGCAGAACAAGTCCTGAAAATAAAACTGTCTTATTAAACATTATCCTTTCTGTTACTCTTCTTAGTAAAAGAAAAGAAAAAGGGTTGGTATTACTCATGATGTCTACAAACGTATTACCTAGGTCTAATAACCATAACTGAAACATATTGAGTTGAATCAAATCAAAGTCAAATACTTTTCAGATTAAATGAAATGTTGTCATTTGTTTGGCTTGGTCAGATATGGTCGAACCTGGGCTGTTGATTTATCAAAAATTCAGCTGAATTTGAGCTGAATTTAGACTCAAATTCATCTGGACTTATTGAAAATTCAGCCAAACCTAGACCCTACTGATTCCAAGGCAAAGACCTATAATTGAGAATGAGTCCAAGATAAATACATTTCGTACAATTGGGTTGGATATGGATCTTGAAGAATTGGACTTCATTCTGATTTTACTGAGCAACTCAATTCTATCAGCAAAAAATAATTAAAAAAAATATCTGACTCTAGCCTCTTGAAATGAGATCCAGTCAAATCTTCCTCAAAAGGGGGGGGTCTTGATTTGAGTGAACACTTGTCAGTTAATCCTAGATTTGAAGCAAATACATGTTAGATTTGTGTCAAGATAGGCCTAAATCAAACCAATCTATTTGCTTCCCCAATCAGACTTGAAGGGAATTGATTTCTGCCAACAAATATAGGTTATAAAATTTAGGTCCAGGGTCCTAAATTTAGAAAATGAAATGTAGAAAGAGAAAAAAGGATAAGGGAAAAAAAAAGATATAAAATTATCATAACTAAATAAACCTTAAATTCAAAGTTAATGAAGTTTATACTTTATAGAGAGCTAAGAGTCCCAAAAGTTTAATAACATCGATAGAATACAAAGTAGCTCAAATAAAAATATAAAAAAATTAAGTATAAATCAAAATCATAAATATAATAAAAATCTAACATCCAAATTTTTAAAATTTTTAAATTGAAAAAGAATGCAAGCTAAAAATTGAACCAAAATATTCAGAAACAATGAAAATGTACAGATGAGAATATTTATAATTCAGACTCGTACTTACCAGTGATACTTGCCAATATATAACTAGTACTAGAGCAGAATTAGAAAAGGAAGAAAAGATTAATGCTTCTCCAAATTTTTGCAGTTTACTGCTTGCTGTTGATGTGCTTCAGACCCTTAATATTGCTGTCCAAGATTATCATATTGACAGCAATAATTTTCCCCATGCTCAGCTTCATCAGTTTGCTGTCCAAGGAATGTGCTTTCCACTTGTTGCTGTCCATGAAGAGTCTGATGGGTTTTAAATTTGAAAGCAAGCATGCTGCTATCCCTGATTTCTTAAAGCATAAAATGGTTTAAAAATTCATTGTTTTGGTGTCCTTAGTATTTTTGCATTGCTCTGGATGCCTTACAACATTTATCACGTCATTGATTGCTTCCTTGATTTCCTCCATTTTCTTCTCATGGTCGTCCATCCATTTTGTCTCCCAAGTCTTTATATTTCATGCCAAAGCAACCATTAGTTTGATGGATTTCATCAACTGTACGATTCTCTCGGGTTTTTGCATGGTATGAAATTTATATCATGTTTTTAAGGCAGGACATTTATAAATTGATAGTATAATAAGACCTAAAAAGATCTTAGTTCAGATTTACCGTTTTGGCTTTAAAAGATTGTAATCTGATTTTTGATGCATTGTTGTTTTTCGAAAATCTTTTCTAGTTTTAGCTTCTTTTCATCTGTTGAATGGTGGCAAGATGATTGGACAAAGAACAACCAATGGATTTTGTAGAACCATCCCAAGCATTAGCATAGGGAAGAGGTGGATTAGGTTCTCTAAAGGCAATTAGCCATGCCAACAGGATTCGTTGTCTTGATATTAGACCCCGTACCAATATCATCCTATTATAGTGTCAGTATGTAGTATGGTATAGTATGGCTTTATCAGTATAGAGCAATATGGTATACCAATGTGGTACGGTATGCCCCATCCCGGATGGTATGGGGCAGTATGGCAAAATCATGCATGCCAATATGTATGTCTAATACTAATCCATAAGGCTTACTGTTTACTTGCTACAAAATTGTCCAACATCTTGACCTGGCTGGTCTGCTGTGATAGAGATATGGTTGAGACTGCATAGTCACCTTGTTTCAATAATAATACATGCCACTTGAACATTATATGCATTTCTCAAACTTTTATGAGTGAAAGGCATTTGATTTCAGTTTTGTACTTTCAAGTTTGCTTTATATATTCTTTGATATTTGTTCTCTCTTGAATAACAAATGCATGGTTATCTATGGTTTCTACTCGAATAACTTTCCTTTTATTAAAGCGTGATGCTCAACATCATAACATTGAGGTTGGGTCTCCATGGTAATGGAGTAATTTTCAATTAAGGGGCTGGTTGGAGGCCTACAGCTTGACCTGCATTTCAGGTCCAGGTAAGGATCGGGGCCAACCTACTTGTTTGGAGGTCTGCAGTTGGACTGCAGATGCAGATCAAGCTGTAGGGCCCCTGCAGCTCAGCCCGTTTTTGCCATGGATCAGCCATGGGATGAACTGGAGGCTTCTGAGGTTAAGCCCTAAGCTTCATGCATCTTGCATTCTTGACTCCACTCCTACTCCCCCAACTCATCCGTGCCCTTTGACACCCCCTGATCCTCCGCGCTCCCTATTCTGTGCATTCCTCCTTTGGGTGCTTCCACCATCACCCCCCCACCGTCCTACCGCCATGCCTCCACTCTAGCCTCCCGTCCTTAATGCACACCCCTTTCGCTGGCAAGAGAGGAGATGATGATGGTTTGGGAGGTACTGGAAGGTGAGTACATGACCCATCCCTCTGCAATACCTAGGGGAAGCGCTGGTCGGTAATGATGGCCATGGAGCTGTTTTTTTTGTCCACAAGTTCATTGGGGCCAGGGTGCGGACCACATCAACAGGATCCGGCCAGAAGGGCAACCATAATACCCCTTATCTATGGGACTAGAACTGCAGTGCTCTAGGGTTTGGGTTGTGGCATGCTGTTTACAAGTTCTAGAACTAGAGAAGGTGACAAGGAAGAGAGCCAAGGAAGAAAGAGGGGAAAAGAGAATGGAATGATGCTGCACCTTTTGCTCCCGAACCTTGTGGCTTGGTGCCTCCCACTTGCAACCCCTACTGCCACCTGCATTGTTCGTGTTGCAACTCAACCCACTCGCAGCTCAAGCTGCATGCAACATGATTTACAGGTTGAGTTCCAGGGCTCCGAACAGCACTTACAAGAAAATAGAATGGGTAGCTGCTGGTGATATCCTTATTTTCAGCACGATGAACTCTATCGCTAATATGGAACTCTAGTTTCCCTTGTATGCTATGATTTTATTATAAATGTTTTGGAATAGAAAGAAACGATTTCAGAATTCTACGGCTTGTCTGAACTAATTTTTGCTGTTATTTTTCCATGAGCTTGAACCTTGAAGCTGTTACTGATAATGTCATTCAGATTAATCTCTTTGTGATGTCTCATCTTACTTGCAGATAAGCCGAGGACTGTGAGACTGAGTCAAAATTCAAGTGATTACTCATTTTTTGTGGTTATGACTTGTGGTGACATCCAAAATTCTAAAAATGATATGGGAGTTCTGGCATCAGCAAAAACAGTCTCCATCCATTCACTGTCTCAGAAGAAGTTTTTGATCTTAGATTCTGCTGGGGATTTGCATGTTTTAAGCATGCATAATACTGTCAAGGCACCAGAAGGCACTTCTCTGTGTTCTGTAACTCCCAAAGATGCTCATATGAACCATCTGGGTCACACCATGAAAGTGCAAATGATGGCTGTTCTTCCTGACATTTCTACAAGTATGCCTTAATTTATGTGTCTGTGCATATGTATTCCCATGCTTCATATTATATAATATACACTGTCATTCATTTTACAGAGATGCAAGTTTTTTGGGTATCAGATGGTGGATATTCAGTGCACATGATGTCAATCACTGATATTGAATGTCCTGTTGGTGAGAATGATAAAAATGAAAGCAAGCAGAAGGCAGTTCAGATCTCAGGTCTTGCAAATCAATTTCATGATTAGTTAACATTTGTAAGCCGGTAGAAGCTATATTTTGATTATTTATCACTAGAAACATGTTCTTCATGTTTTTGTGATCATCGGAGAACCAAAATCTCCTAATTGCATTATGTGGATAAGTCATATTACAGTACTGTTACTGTGGACCTCTTATATTTGATGCTATAGAATATGAGCTCATGGAGCTGCTCTGTTGCAATCGAGGCTCTTGATAGAATCTGATATTCGTATGTTGTGATTTATTTTACCTAATTTAAGTGTTTTTGTCATCTCTTATATTAATGGAGTTCTCTTTATTAATCCATTAATGAAAACTTTTTTCTTCTACTGCATTTTCCTTCTAGCTATTGAAGCAATCTTTACAAGTGAAAAAGTCCAGGACATTATACCCCTTTCTGCAAATGCAATTCTCGTTCTTGGTCAAGGTAAGATATGCATCTCTACTCATTCTCATCAGCAACTTGATTTGCCAACAGCTTTGTTCTGCTTTCAGAATTGCTTTTTTTAGATCTATGAACAGTCCCATTTTGCATAAATTGTTTATGACAATTTGTTTAACAATTTTGATTCTTGTCTACAGGAAGCATATTTGCCTATGCCACAGCTTGAGACTATTGGTGGTTGATAAGTTATGGTGGTAAATTTCAATATTCCAATTATACTTTGTTGTTTTAAAGTATATGCAAAGATTTTCTTAACTAGTGGTACTAAGTCCTTGTGGCATTTTCTTCCAAATATTACAAGCTAATATGGATGGTATGCCTGATAACATGATTTGCAGTTTAGTATTACTCTTGTGCATCCACTCGAAGTGAGAGCAGAAATTCAATTATCCTTGTTAATACTATTTATAATTATACTAGTTATGATGCACTTTTAAGTGCAATTGGATGCTAGAGATTATATATATAGGATTAGTTTTGAAAAGATTTTAGTGTGGATTTGGTGCTAACGTGTCTTCCTTATGGAATTATTTAAGATATATTATCTGTATTACATTCTTAATCTAGATAAGTTTATAAGTTCTATTACAATCTGAAAACTAGTAAGAATTTGGATATTGGAGGTTGTGGGACTCCTGTTACTCACAGAATCACAGGAATGCCAACTTATACTCCTTAGAGCCTAAAATTCTTAGAATCCCTTTTATAAAAGTTTAGCATGGTTCAAGTCTAGTGGAGAATCTAGTTAGGGTCATCATGGGAATTGTAAAGTCAGGGTTGGTTTCTTGAGAATTTCCAGCTTACATGCTGTTGGGTCGATCAAGCTTAATATGTAAATATAAATTATTTTATGCCTAAATATAATAATATATACAACTCCAAAATATAAATATATATTTAGTTATTATTTGTTAATAGAAAGATTTTGTTTGAATTTATTCATTCTCTGTCGGCATTGACATATTGGATTGTTTCAATTGATTAATGAGTATCTCATAAAATTGAGTTCTATATGCTAAAGTTAGGTATATGTATATGCATATGCCTATTTGTGTTTGTGCGCTCGAGCCAATGTTAAGCAGGTCATGGGTGTACTGACATGCACGTATGTCTGCAAGTTTTCTGTGTGCATTTGTGTCTGCATACAGTGCATGCATGGTGCAAGTTTGGGCGCATATGTGTGCATGTCATGCATGTCTCTGTTATCTGAATGCATGTGTCTGCTCTTTGTGCATTTGCACACGTGCGCATGCACATGCTGATGTATACCTTTGCATTTTTTATGTATGAGTCCATGTACATGTTTACATATATATACATATCTATATATGTTTATACATGCATATCTATGTATGTACAATTATATGTAAGTAGATATGCATGCAACTATGTAGGTCAAAATATGCATCTGCATTACATAACGTCTGCGGTTAAATATTTACATACAGATGTACATATGTATGCACATAAAAGCCTAAAAAGGACTTCAGATACTTGCCACTTCTTTGACAATTCCCTAAGCTGTTTATGAACAGCTTGCTTATGGTTTCAAATTAATTGATCAAGCTTAGATTCAGCATTTAAGCTTCGACTATAATTGAGCCAAGCTGGGTTGATTATAATTTGAGCATTGGCTTGAGCTCGGTTTTGCTACATATGTGTTATATCAAGGTAATCTGCAAAGTTTAATGTATAAAATATTGCAACTTCTCCTGGCACATTCATATGAACAGTGAATTGAAAATTTTACTAGATACATATCACTTGTACTAATAATTCTTATGTTTTTCCTGAAAGAACCATCCCATCTATTATGTGTGTTTATGCCTGTGGATATATAATATTTTATATGCATACATGGTCATGCATGTATGCACATATGTATATAGCCTAGAACTTTGGGTTTTATACTGCAAGGAGCAGCAAAAGTGAAGTTGTCTTTCTTTGTTAATGAGTTAACAAAGATTTTCTTGACATTGTTGGTAAGGATATAGGTTTTATGTTGTGCAAGTGGGAACTAAGCATTCACCAAGTAGTTTAGCTGGTTTTAGATGGTTTAGGCAATCGCTCTTGCATTTCTTGCTTGCTAACTGGCCGATAGTGTTACCTGGACACTTCACATAGGTGCCAAGTGTTCAAGAGTCCTTGAATATGGCAGTCTCAAAAATTTAGGCAAGGGGGTAAACTACACATGCATACGCAAACGCATATAGATAGATTAATATGAATGTCTGTAGAGTTAAGCTAAAATGATTTTTAGAACATTTGGCCCCAAATGCTTCCCAATAGCAGGCTTCTCAAAATAAGACCACACACTATTGATCATGATGTAAGATGTCTAATGCCTAGAAATGAAAGATGATTTATTTTGGATGCCAACTACTGTTAGCTTGGCTAGCACCTCTTCCCTAGGGGCTTAGCCTTTAAGATCCGGGGCTCAAATGAGTATTGCTCAACAAAATGTTTTTGGATGTCTCTTGCTTACATTGTCAAGCGGGATCAAAATGAATAATAGCTAGCAAGCAAAAGTATATTATAAAGTATAGACTGTATAATTTGCAAACTAAAATCATAGATCTTATAAATCAAAATTTGGCTGATTTGGATGCTTTTAGACTACAAGTCAAATAAAAACATGATAGCATATTATTAAAATTCTCGTTTGCATCCATTTGGTGCATGGCTAAAAGACCTTAAAACATGCGATGTTTAGTTTCTAGCCAAAATTTTGATGATGCAGATAATGATCACCTTTAACTATGGATTTTCATTTTGATAGGGCCATCATTTTCATTGGGAAGCATTTGGGGCCCAATGCTCTCGATGTTGCATGTGCATCCATGTTTGTGCATTGCATCCATACATGCACTCATGTATGTAAGCCATTGTTTTGATGCTTATCCAAAAACAATTGTTAGCACTTTTTGTTATCATCAAAAGGATGCTTCAAAATGAAGTGAGCAAGTGTGGCCTATTATGTCTTGCTTGGAAGCATGGATACATCAAATCACATGTTGTGTTTTATATATTATATGTGTCGGATACTGATACTCATTTGATACTTGGATGTGTCCAATATTTGTGTAAATTATCTTAGATTTCAAAATTAAAACAAAATAATCTGGATATCTCCCAGATACACTCAAGATAATTCCTTGATGCCTCGAAAATTAAGGTGGAGGTTGATATTTTAGTTTATGATATTAATATTAAAATATGAAGTGATTTTGGGTCTGTGGATTTAAATGATGACTAAATAATGAGGCCATAAAAGGTGATACTATCATATAAATCATAGATTGTATTTGATAGCCTATTATACTTTACGGGCACCCTTTTACATGATGCATATGTATATATATTTATGTATGTACTTTTGCATGTATGAATACATATATATTCTTAAATGTGTCCTAGCCTATCCAATCCTTTTTTTTCAAGGTTTTTTGGTTTGTTACATGTGTATTCTTTGAACAAGATAATTCCTTAATACCTCCAAAATTAAGGGAGAAGGCCTTTTCCTTTTGATGATGAATGGTTGATTTTGTAATTTATAATATTAATATTAAAATATCAAGTATGGTTTTGGGTCTATGGATTTAAATGATGACTAAATAATGAGGTTATAAAAGTTGATACTATCATATAAAGCATTGACAGAACTTGATAGCCTATTATACTTTATGGGCACCCGTTTACATCATACATATGCATATATATATTTATGTACTTTTGCATGTATGAATACGTATATTCTTAAATGAATCATAGCCTATTGAGTCTCATGCAAGGTTCACGGGACTGTCCCGTACCGCTCGGTACGGAGCATACCGTACTGTACCGGCCAAGAGCCGGTATGGTTTATGTATAAAAAATCGGTTCAGCATTAAAAAAATAAAAATAATAATTCTGTACCGGCATGGTACGGACCGTACCATACCATACCGCCCACTGACTGGTATGAGTCCCGGTACCGGTTCAGTGGACCTTGGTCTCATGTGTATGCTCTTTGATATACCCTAGCCTGTTATATCCTTCTGTTTCAGGGTTTGCTTCATTGGCATATTCATGTCATCCCTATCCCTATTCATGTCTGTGTCTCATAGGTGTCTTGCCATGTCCAAGTTCCCAAAGTGGAGACACTTCTAGAAACTTAAGAATGGATTGTATGGGAAAAACAGATTGATGGTAAATCATACAGCAAATATAACTCTAGCATTTCCTATCTTGATCAGTTCATGGATATCTGGCTTGACAGTTGTTCTCTTGTTATCCTCTTGATAATGTTTTTTTTCTATTTTGGTAATTTAAAGTACTGGAATTGTTCTTTTTTATAGGTTCATGATGATGTAATGTACTAATCATTGTTCTAGAGGTTTTGGAATTTGACCATTGCTGTGGTCCATACTCTTCAGTCTGTCTTCAATAAATTTAGCATTAGACATGTGTATATACAAGATGTTGGGCATGTCAATGCCCCATTGTTTCCTGTGTTGTTTTGATTTGTTTTTAAGTCCAATCAGAAAATGTAATTTCATTTGTGCAATGTGGATCTACCATATCTATCAATTTGCCTTTACAACTATCCTGAGGTTTTAATTGTGATAGGTCTTACTAAATTGGGGTGCTTTTGTAAATCCATGTCAGGACATCTTAGAACATAAAATTTGTTTACAGCTACTTGGTTGCTGTTCTGTGCCAATTTGGGTTAAGACAGGGTAAGCATATTTGAATTTCTAGAATACCAAATCATTTTTACCCCTTCCTTTACTGTATATGTCTTGATTATTCTGAATTTCGGTTTGCGGTCATGCAGCCTTGCTGATTAGGAGTATTCTTTTTGTCAGCCTGTCCTTGGAAGTCACGAGCTACATTCATCATTCACTTCATTACCACCTCAAGTTTATGACTTCAAAAAGAATCAATGAGAGCTGAAAGGTGCGATCATCTTTCTTCATTATGCATAGTAAGAATTATGTGTTATCTTGTTAATGAGTAAGTTATAAATTGTGCCATGCTACACATTTATTAAAGTCATGAGTGAAAATCAGACCAAAGAACATTCAGCAAAAAAAGAACAAAAATAAAGCAACCTTTGCTGTCAGTTATAGCAAGGAAAATAACGAAGCATTTAAGATCACATGGATTGTGATCATTGATTTAGAAATTCAACCAGGATAACTATGATCAAGAATGTAAACCTAGAAAACCAGCAAAGATTTTTACTTGAAACACTTTGAAATCAAAGGAAAAGAAAAAACTCGGGAGAAGGTTAAGAAGGATTGAAATAAGGCATCACCTGCTCCCACCAAGAGACCTTTATGTGCCCATTCCCATTTATGCTACCATCAGTCTAGTTTAGATAAAAGCCTAGAATGAATTAGTGGAGATCTCTGTTTGTTAAAAAGGAGAGGAGGTTGGCTAAAGTTGGACACAGAAATTCTATATATATATATATATATATATATATATATATTGAGAGTGAGAGAGAGAGATTTGGCAGGTGATTTCTGCAATAGAGAGTGAATTTGTGGTTCCTAGGATAGATATTAGATGGTTTTTGGTTTAAAGATTGGCAGATCAGACAATTAGCCTCTTCGTATATATTTCATAATTGTCCATTTATGGCAAAATTATTTTTAATAAAAGAAATAGATAAAATGGGAATCATTTTTTGACAGATTGAATCTATTTGGCATATTCCTCTCTTATTCATAATATAGTATAGATAATATATGTATATTATATATGCACGCATGTGTGGATATATATGACATCAAGGTTGGTGCCTTTGAAGTGGTGCCCTTGTTAACGGATAGGGTATGAGATAAATCTGTTGGCTTCCATATATGAGCTTATGCATTTTGGTCTACATATATGGCCAATTAATTGTTAGCTATACCGTCAATGATAACTTAGCTTTTAATATTTAACTGATTCATGTGCGTTATTGTGAATCAATCTCATGAAATTCTTTCCAAACGAGTTATCATTTTTATCTAAGGCGAGGCTAAAAAGCTGGAATTGTCCTGGAAAGAATTCTAGAGATAAGTGATCAGAGGGCATCATCTCGTACAAGTGATGCATTAAATATGGCAGAAATGCTGCATATATGACTTGTATGACTTCCTTTGGAAAACTTATGTTCAATATCTAAAATGCCATTCAAGTTTCTTGTGGCATGTTGAAGAAAGTACTTTTTTATGTGATCTAAGCACCTTTCAACTATAATTTTTTTCATAATCAAATAGTATGTAATTAAATCATCAATACCTTTTTGTGCTCTGTGACCCGGTACGTTTCAGTTCAGCATGCATGGAGTATGAGCACTTTCAATTGATCAGCTGATTCCATGTTGAGAGGCTTTCATGCTGTGGTTGTCATTCCCATCAAGGAGCTTCTTCTTGTATTCACTGGAGTTATCCATACGTATGGAAGATCATGTTGGGTCAAGAGTCAGGCATGCGGTGTGCCATACATAACTAGCTGGCATGCGGTGTTATACGTATCTAATCATCATGCATGCATACCTAAGATGGCACTGTGATATTTAAAGCGCTTTCTGAGACCAAACTATAACAGCTTTTACGTCATCAAATCTATCGACGGCGGCACATTTACAACAAAGATCAGAGTTTTGTAAAGAAGGGCCCCTGGCCCCCTGCCCAACTCCTAGGATGACTCTGATCGTTATTAAGATGTTCGTTTCTTGTTTCAAATGTAGAGCTAGGTGAATCCAAAACATCTCTTTTCATGTACTTTTTGATAAATTTTCAATGCAGGACTGTTGCCGCCATCATGTTTTCTATTTTGTATTGATCTTAAGTTGGTGAGCTGAGCTGACTGCCAATTGCAGTATTTGTGCAATATTCTTAGAGCGTAATAAATCCCTTTAGAAATCCATTTCAACATATGAGGTGTTTGATTCTACAAACATCAAAATCGATCCATCTTCGCCTGCCAGGAGGCAAAAAGGGTAAAAAAGAGACTGTCTGATGCAGGACCGGACCGGAAGTCAAACTGATCCCCCAAAAACAGAAAAACAGAAAAAACAGAGAGAGAGAAAAAAAAAGGGGCTGGTATTAAAAAACCTCTTTGCCCTTGCCTAGAATTCTCCAATTTGTTTTTCTTAAAAAAAAGCCGTACGGCGTGGCGTTAGGGTTAGTCATGCCAGCAGAGCATAACGATGCAGCAGCGGATGATATAGAGCCTGGCCTTCTGCTCTCTCAGATCTCTGCCCAGCCCACCACCACCTTCCCCCCTAAGCGACACCTTCCTTCGGTTGTTCAGCTTCATTCTTTCGGCACTTGATGAAACAAATCTCGGTGACAGGCTTCTCTATATCTCAGAATGCTCTTTAATTGCCTGCATTTGGATTGCCGGGCTAGCATTTTATATGAAGTGCGAGGGTAGAGGCGTGGGGAATGGAGCAAGATTCGTTCCACAACACGCACGGCTTTTTTTTTTTTTTTTATTGCATCAACCCATACAACTGTCGACGAAATAGATACCCAGCACGCACCAAAGAGCGCGCGCTGCTGCGCTCCACTCCCCCATCCACCAACCTTCACGCAATTTGATGACTGCTTGGCAGATAAAATCCTAAAACCACATAAATAAATGCTCTACTTTATTACCCTTTCACTCACTTTATTAGCTTTGAACGAGAGACCAAGACCATGACTAAAACTTGGACTGCCAATCACAAAGTTCCCTTCGCCTGGATCTCATTCTTCAAACCCAGTGATCACAAACCTTAGCATTGTTTTCTTCCATATATATATATATATTGGGCGGCAGTCCCATTAATAATGTCATACAAAATAACAGAATATTAGAAATTTTTTGAGCACTCTTGTCGCTTCAATTCATCATCACCAGAGATGGACATCAATTCATCTCTTGCAGAGAGCATCGCATGTAGTACATAGGTTGCTATCAGTTCCCATAAATGCTATCAGAAATTTAGGCTGTCCAATTAGGAACAATCAACTGTTGGACCAAAACCACATGCATGGAAATAGAACAGCGAAAAGAACATGCAAATAATCATTCATTTTCAACCAATGATCAGATGTTTATCTTGTTTGTAATTGCAGCAAGCAAGTGATATTGTGATTCCTGTTCAAGTGCAAACAGTTCAGATTACATTCACAGGCCTTTGTTCGTTGACTCTTAAAAAGACGAGCTTAGAACTCCAAGAAATGTAGGCTGGCAGACTCTTAGCTCTTAAATCAATGACTTGATCATAATAGCCATCATTGATTACATGCTGTCAGCGCTATCCTTTCTAGGGTCTCTTTGGAAAACTTGTCGGGTAGTTTCGACGTATTCAAATTTCAAGTTCTTGCACAAAGACTTGAGGACAATACCGCGCTACTGTCTATTGTACGCGGGTCCGCAATCAATCCATACATTTTTCTGCTGGTGTCGTTCCTCCGCATCACATTCACGTAAGAAAAAAGAGGAGGAATGAAAAGCAATTTTGTACCAGCTACTAGCAATTGAGCGAATAAATTTTAGAATATATCTATTTAGTCAACAAACTGGACAAATCATGTAATTTAGTCAATAAGCTTGATAAATCATGCCAAATCAGAAAATCACAATGACACAACTTTTAAATTTATTGACACTTTAAGTATCAAATGACTTCTAAATCTCCTCTTAACAAGATTGAATTTACTTTAAATAATACAAGTGAAATCAAAAATCTTTTAAAAACTAAAAGTTTCAGCTTGGCACACAACCAAGCCGACTAGAATAGAAACCAAATTGACTCGATAGGGGAAGCTGAGTTTTACAGAAGGCCGAATTCTATGACCTAGGATTCAAGTCGACTCTAATAGCAACCGAACCGACTTGGATTGAAACCGAGTAGATCTAACAGTGTATTATAGAACACTGAAATTTTGGTGGATTAAAATCGAGTCGATCCCAATAATCCAAGTCAACTCAACAATAGAAAATAAAAAGATGAATTTTGATGAGCTGAAACCGAGTCAGATCATTTTTGAACCGAGCCAACTCAGATGGAATCTGAATCGGCTTGAATGAAATCTTAAGTCGACTCGAGATTTGCCGATAATCTAATGGCTAGTTCTGTAGAAAGTTTAGAATTATCCAGATTTAAATCTAATAGCTATATTTCATCATACAATGGCTACAAACTTATTTTTTGGTCCCGAAGATAAGTTAAAAACTCATCAAACTCATTGAAGAACATCAAGAATTGAGAATATTCCGATAGCCGTTAAGTGAAAGTTAAAAACAAAAAGAAAAAGTCAAAGAAAATTGATTTGAGAGCTATCACCTCCCAACTACCTGAAAAGATTTTTAATCATTGGCTTTTCAGCAATGAGACAGAGATAAGCTGAAAGATTCTTAGGATTCTCCTTAGGACATTATTGTTTCATTTTTGTTCACTTTCAAGGAGCTTTTGTATTTATTCTCTCTACTTTTATTTCTTGTGTAACTAACTTCAATTGAGAATTGAAATTAGGTTTTTAGCTGGTGATTGGCTATAAGAATTTTAGATTGTAAGCCCAAAAAAATAATTCCACTGTAATCTTGAAAAAATTATAGTAAAAATCTTTAAGAGAAGACTTGAAAGGTGGATATAGATATTAGGTACACCAAACCACTGTAAAAATTTTCATGTTTATATATACTTTCTTGTCTCATTACTCTTACTTTCAGTATTCCATTCTAGAATAACCAAAGCATGTATTTCTGTTCACCATCACTTCACAAGTTTCAAAAACAGCACATATTTGAATTAATTTTTTTTTGAAAAATCCAATTCAACCCTCGGATTGTCTAGCTAGGCAACAAGTGGTATTAAAGCCTTGCAGAAGGGCAATTGACAAATCTACCATCCTTGTTCAATGGCACGAACTATACCCATTGGAAGACTGGCATGCGCATTTATGTTCAAGCACTAGATTATCAATTTCGAAGAATGATAATCAATAATCCACACATCCAAAATTAGAGTGGCTAGAGTTGATATTCCTAAACCTGAAGGAGATTCAAACGAGCAAGATATGAAGCTAATTAAGTTAAATACCAAAGCTATGAATATTTTATATTATATATTAAATGCTAATGAATTCAATAGGATTTTCACTTGTAGTCCATTAAAAAATAACGGGATAGATTGGAGGTTATCCATGAAGGTACCAATCAAGTTAAAGAAACTAAAATCAATATGCTTATGCATAAATATGAATTGTTTAAAATAAAAACTAATAAGACTATTACTAGTATATATACTAGATTTACTGATATTACTAATAGTTTAAAGAGTTTAGACATAACTTATATTAACAGTGAGCTTGTCTGAAAAATTCTTAGATTTCTTCTAAAGACGTAGGAAACAAAAGTGATTGCTATCCAAAAAGCAAAGGATCTTAGCATTCTTCTACTTAAAGAATTTATTAGATCACTTATGACTCATGAGCTCGTAATAAGATAAAATAATGAGAAAGATCCAAGAAAAAAAGACCTTCGCCTTCAAGTCAATAACAAATGAGGACTAGAAAAGTGATGAGTTGACAAATAAAGATGATGACAAGATGGCCCTTATTGCTAGAAGGTTTAAGAAGCTCTTGAGGAGAAGGAAGCCAAACTTCAAAAGAGAGCCATACAAAGGTGAACCTAGCAAGGAAAAGGAGAAAGAAAAAAGAAGCAGTCCATTTGCTTTGAATGCAAGAAGTCCATACATTTCAAAATAGACTGTTCGCAACTTAAAAAGTCCAAAAGATTCAAGAGAAAGCATTAATGATCACATGAAGTGATAGTGAAGATTCAAGTTCAAAGAAAAACTCAAGTGGCCAACTTATGTCTTATGGCTCAAGAGGTAATATCTAAAACTCTTTAAAAAATAATGATTTTCAAAGTACATTTATCGATCTTTTAGTTGAATTTAAAAAGATAGGCATGATAAATAATGATCTAAAAAGGCTAAACCTTGAATTGTCAAATGAAAGAGATACGGTTTTGAAAAAGAATGAAGATGCTTTACAAGAAAACCAAATCTTGAAAAATGAGTTACAAAAACTAAAACTTTTTGTTAAAAGATTCTCTTATTCAGAAAAACTTCAATTAAGTCTAAATAATCTAAAAGCTATTTTCAATAAAACTAGTTTGGGCTTTAAAACTCAAAGAAAATAAAAAATTTTGAAGGATCTCCTTGATAAAGCCCCTCTTAACTCTTCTTCTTCAAACATAACATATTTTTGCTATAATAAAGTAGGACATAAAGCTTATATTTATGATTCTAGAAAAATTAATAGTAAAATAATTAAAAAGAAATAGGTTCTAAAAGGGATCAATAAGACCAACCTCAAAGGATTTAAAATGACTTAGATACCTAAAACCATGATTTGATTTTTTATGTAGATGTGTCTTGTGGCCCAAGGCGAAAAAAAAAATAATTTCTTGATAGTGGGTGCTCGAGATAAATGATAGGTGATAAGATTCAATTCATCACATTTGATACAAAGAAAGGAATGATTACTTTTGAAGATAATGAAAGAGTATACACTTGGTATTGGTAAAATTTGTATCACCCTTCTACATTTATTGAAAATATTTTACTAGTAAATGGTTTAAAGCGTAATCCTCTTAGCATAAGCCAATTATGTGATAAAGGTTATAAAATAGTTTTTGAATCATCCACGTGCATTGTACTTTATCTCATTGATGATAGCATTATGTTCATCGAATATAGACATGGCAATATCTATATTATGGATCTAAATGATCTATTTTGAAAAAATAATTAATGTCTAATTGCAATGAATGTTAAAATCAATGAAACTGGTTAATTGTGGCATCGTAAATTAAGACATGCAAGCATGGATTTACTCTCAAAACTTGTCGAAAGAGATCTAGTGAGAGGTTTACCAAAACTAAAATATGAAAAAAATCATGTTTGTGATTTATGTCAATTTGAAAAATAATCTAGAAATTCTTTTAAACCAAAAGGCATGGTTTCAACTAGTAGATCCTTAGAACTACTTCATATAGATTTGTTTGAACCTACTAGAACTATAGGCCTAGGAGGAAAATGATATTAACTTGTTATTGTTGATAATTTTTCTAGATTTATATGGATTTTATTTTTAACACAAAAGGTAAAGCATTTTCAATATTTACAAAGTTTCATCACAAAGTTTTAAATAAAAAAAGCATTTCAATTATTTCTATTCATAGTAATCATGGAACGAAGTTTGAAAACCAAAATTTTAAAAAATTTGCAATAAAAAAATAATTAAATATAATTTCTGCACCTATGACACCTTAATAAAATAGAATTTAGAAAGAAAAAATTATACTTTAGAAGAAATGACACATACTATATTGTGTGAAGGCAACCTCCCTAGATATTTTTGGATAGAGTAATAAATACGACATGCTATATTGTAAATCATGTTTTGATACATCCTATTTTAAAATAAACTTCATATGAGTATTGAAAAAATAGAAAACCAAACATTAGCTACTTTCATGTGTTTGAATGACGATGCCTTATATCAAATAATGGTAAAGATAACAAAAGAAAATTGATGCCAAGTCAGATAAGAAAATCTTTTTAGGTTATCATCTAGCAAGACATGGAGTTTTTAATAAAAGAATACTTATTGTTGAATGATCAATTCATATTGTATTTGATGAAGCTAATGTCAAATCTTCGAGAAAGGAAGATGGTTTGGTTGATGATGCAAGAATTTTAAGCAAGAAAGTGCAGGAACTCATATTAAAAGATTCATCTCCTATAAATAAATATGAAGATTCAAAAAAAGGATGATAAGACCACAAAAACTTAACAAAAGTAAGATGGACTATCCAAGAAATGGAGGTAGACATCCAAAAAAATCTTCTGATTGATGATGCATCCCAAGGGATAAGAACTAAATCATCCTTGAAAGACTTTTACAATCACTTAACTTTTGTATCCTATATAGAGCCTAAATTTATAGAAGTTGAAAATGATTGTGAATGGACAAATACTATGCAAGAAGAACTTAACTAATTTCAAAGAAACAAAGTATGAACTCTTACAAAAAAACCTATAGATCATCTTATCATTGAAACTAAATAGGTTTTCATAAGTAAATTAGATGAAAATGGCATTGTTGTAAGAAATAAAAATAGATTAGTTGCAAAAAGATATAGTCAAGAAGAATGTATTGATATAATAAAACTTATATACTATTATGTATTATCTAGACTAAAAGCCATTAGACTTTTACTTGCTTTTGCTTGTTTTATGAAATTCAAGCTTTATCAAATAGATATCAAAAGTACATTTTTAAATGATTTTATCTTTAAATAAGTGTATGTGAACCTCCCGGATTTGAAAATAAGGTATTACATGGTTTAAAATAAGCTTCTCGTGCATAGTATAAGCATTTAAAGAAATTTTTATTTGAAAATGATTTCATTAGAGGAAATGTGGATACTATCTTATTTTTGAAAAGAAAAGATGATGATTTACTAGTTCAAATCTATATAAATGACATTTCTTTGGTACCATTCATGAATTTCTTTATCAAGAGTTTGCTAAGTTAATACAGAAAAAGTTCGAAATGAGCATGATAAAAGAGCTTAATTTCTTGTTCAGACTATAAATAAAGCAAACAAACGAGAAAATCTTCATCAACCAAACCAATTGTAAAAAAAATATTTAAAAAGTTTGGGATAGAAAATTCGTAAAAAATTGGAATATCTATGAGCTCCTCGTATAAGCTTGACAAAAATAAAAAAAGGTAAGCATAGATCAAAAATTCTATAAAGATATGATTGGATCTTTATTCTACCTTATTGCTAGTAGGCCAGATATAATATTCAGTATTTGCATGTATGCAAGATATCAATCAAATTCTAAGGAATTATATTTACTTGCTATTAAAAGGATCTTTAGATACTTATCTAGTACCATTAATGCTGGTTTATGATACTCAAAGCATTCCTCAATTGAATTAATTGGATATTCTGATTCTAATTTTGTTGGTTGCAAATTAGATAGGAAAAATATTAGTGAAATTTGTCAGTTTCTTGGAGTAAACTTAATTTCATGTTTTAGTAAAAAAAAAATTTGGTAACATTATCTACGGTTGAAGCCAAATATATTATAGCCAAAAGTTAAGCTCAAATCTTGTGAATTAAACAACTTAAAGATTTTGGTATCAAATTAAATAACATTTCTATAAAATGTGATAACACTGCATAATAAACCTAACTAAAAATCTAATTCAATATTTAAAAACTAAACACATCAAGATAGGACATCATTTCATGAAAGATCATATTCAAAATGATAATATAATGCTTGACTTTGTTAGTACCAATAGACAATTAGCTGATATTTTTACTAAATCCTTAAGTGAGAATAGATTTAGCATGATTGGAAGAGAATTAGATATATGTGATCCTTTTGATTAAATTTCTTCTTCTCTTCTTAGGACCGATAGTTGCCGCCAAGATCGTAGCTTTGACGCGTCGGCACCCGCTGGGCGCTTGCTCCTCTTTGTGGTTGGCTCCCTTGTCCGGAGACCCTACAAGATAAAGGAGACCCGTGCTAGAGATTCTGGCAGGAACACTCCGACGATCAAGTCACTGGAGCGATCGAGGGGAACAGAACCTCTATGGCGAAGAGCTTGGGGGACTCTCCGCGTCGAGAGGGTGAGGAAAGGAAAAGTAAGATGAATTCTATGAAAGAAGACAATGGAAGACCAAAAGCGTGTCCGTTGCTTACCTCCCTTTTTTTATTTACCTCCCTCGTCGATCTTATATAAATGGGGCAGCCCAGACCAAGTCTGGGGCATTCTGTTATTCGCTATCACCTTCCTGTCGGGCTGGTCTTTCAGGAAAAAGCCTCCTACCCTGGACGTTTGCTGAGCCTCGAGCCACGATGGGGTGTTTCCATTTCAGGAAGGACCGTCGGAGTATCACAGGGCCTGGGGCCTTAATGGAATACCCTTCTTAGAAAGGTGCAAGCTCCCCTATCGTGGAGGTTGTGGTCTTCCAGTTGTGCTGTTGTCAATGTGGCGGCACACTACAGGACCGGGAACTTGGTGGAGCTTGCATCGTGCAGGTCATGCGCGGGATGCGTTGCAGGACCTGCATTTATGGCAGGGCATGCACCACCCCTCAGGGGCTGTGAACGATCGAGTTCTTCCCTGCCATAATTTTAAACTTCTGCTGGTCCCCCCTTCTTATGCCGCTGGCGGGAACCTTGGCTCCCACAGGATAGGGGGGGGAAGTCCTACTTCGGGGACCTGGCTCTTGGAAAGCATGAGCCCGTCCCCGACCAAGAGCTGACCTCAATCGGAGGGCTCACCCTATGAGCACGACCCCGACTGAAAGCTGACTTCGGCAGGAGGGCTTGCCTTGGAAGCATGAGCTCGATCCCTGCCGGGAGCTGATCTCAGTCGGAGGGCTCGCCCTATAAGCACGATCCCGGCTGGGAGCTGACCTCGACAGGAGGGCTCCCCTTGGGAGCATGAACTCGACCCCGACCTGGAGCTAATCTCAGTCGGAGGGCTCGCCCTATGAGCATGACCCCGACTGGGAGCTGACCTCAGCAGGATGGCTCGTTGTGGAAGTATAAGCTCGACCCCGGTCGGGAGCTGACCTCATCAGAGGGCTCGTCCTATGAGCACAACCCCGACTGGGAGCTGACCTTGGTTAGAGGGCTTGCTTTGAAATTTTACCTGGCCACCATGTCCAGGTGGTGGGTCTCTCAGCAACGTGGCTGCCTGTATACTCCACGTCAGCAGATGTACAACATTACCAACTTTTCTTATCTAATAGGATTGTTATAAAATTGAGTTTGTTCTTCTAGAATCTTCAAAAAACCTTTTGAAACCTCTCTAGGCATGTTTTCTAGATTTCTGAAGCTTGACATGGATCTGAGCCAACTTAAACTTAAATCCGAGCCAACTCATATCCGAGTCGACTTAAATTTAGATCTGAGTCGACTCGAGGACAGGTTTCCTCTTTGAAATGAGGACCCGCAAGCCTCCATTTTGGCCAAATCAACCCTCTTGTCCCTTCTTCTTGCCCTAGAAGGGTGACTCTCCATCATCCCATCCCTCCATCTATCAAAATCCCCTCGATTTGGACCTATTCCCTTCATTTCCTCTTGATTCATTGCCATTTCTATGAAAAATGGGACCCCGAAAGTAACTTGCTCAAAGATTGAAGAGGCCATGGTTCGAGATGGTTCACGCCACTAAGAAAAGGAAAAGGCAAAGGAGACAAGCCTCTCGAGAAGAAGCTCCATCGACCCATTTGGATTCCTCACAACTGGCCAAACCGTCTGCCCTCACACCAGCTTCTTCACCCTCTCATGCCCAAACCGAGAGAATAGCCGGGAGAGCTGTTAGCACAAACAGATGGATTAATTTCAAATTTTTTTATGATGGTGGTTTCCTTTCTGGGCAATGGATTAAAGCTTAAGGATGGGAGCAATTTTGTTGTCTAAATATCCTGACCTATTCTAGATTTATGAGGGAGTTTTATGAAAACTTGAGGAGGATTTCTAGAGGAATCACTTCTTCTGTCAAAAAAATTGAGATTACACTGACTAATATGACCCTAGGACAGATCATTGGAGTTCCTTTCCAAGATATTATGCTTGAGAGACTAGCTAAAAGGAAGACCGGTAAATATGTGCTAGATAGAGATGATGTAGATGGGATTGGTAATCTTATTGCTGGTACTTTGTCCATTGATATGAGGCTACTTCATCATATTATCAAGAGGGTGTTTATCCCAAAGACTGGTTGGTTTGACTTTGTGTTTGAGAGGGAGCTAGCACTTATGTACCATTTGATTCATGGCACTTGCATGAACCTACCAAGACTTATGCTTATACTAATGCGAGAGGCAGCAAAGAAGGTGAAAGTTTGTCTGCCATACGGTATAGTTCTAACTCATGTGTTTGAGACTTTCAGTGTATCTCTTCAAGAAAAATCCTTCAAAAAACTTTAGTCATGAAAAGTACTGTGACTGAACCTTTCATAGGATGGGATATTGGAAGGTTAGTGGACACTGGGTTTGTAGAGTATCATGACAAGAGCGATAGGATATAGCAAATCTACCAGAGTCCCTCGCTCATAGGGCTGAGCCCTCTTCCCCTCTACCTAGAGCTGATGTTCCATACTCTACTGCCTCAACATCTTCTGCTCCAGTACGTTCTCCCAGGACACCCAGACTTTCTCATGGCCCAAGCAGATATGATGACCAGATGATACAGAGGATAGCAGGGTGGTCAGTCAGTATGTCATAATAGAGATTCAGACTTTATCTAATAGAGTTAATAGGCTCTAGGCTAAGATGTGGAGTCAATTTGAGCAGCAACCCAGATACTCTGAGAAGACTATTGAGACAGACAAACTTAGGGAGAGACTTGAAACTTGCATTGCAGATATTCAGATTGCCATTGAGCGATTGGGTAGTTTCAACGAGCAGGCATGGGTTCTATTTCTCAAACCTTGATTCTCATTGTTAAGATGATGGTAGCACCAGCAGATCCTGCAGCATCACAAGTATCATCTTCTTCAACAACAGTAGCAGCATCTAGCAGATTTGCTTCCAAGACTTCCCTTCTTCACTCCATTCAGCCCATTCCTAGCCAGCCTAGCCCTTCCATCCCCATTGGGATATATGCTAGATCTTCTGCTAAACGTCCACCTCCTACTACTAGTCCATCCAGCTCATGCTTCAGCCTCTAGAGCTGATTCCTTAACAACTCTAGAGATTCCTTTCGATGACCAAAGATAGAGCCTTAGTGCACTTAGGATGTTTCTAAGATTATCTACATTGTTCTTGAACTCACTTTTTTTGGCACTTTGTACTTTCTATCTTTGATGATCTTGTATTTTGATGTACTACTTAAACATCACATTTTGTGCAATACATCCATTTTGTAATATGATACTATATGCCACTTTATCATGTAATATGATACATTATTATGTTTTATCATTTTTTTGTCTACTTTATGAATGACATCAGTAACACTTATTTCCATCTTTTTAATGATTATCATAAAACTTTTATAAAGGGGGGAGCCAAATCTGTGCCATAATACTTATAGTTCTTAGTTGTAATGCTTATAGTTCTTGGTTGATGACAAAAAGGAATATATATATATATATATATATATGAGTTATCATAAGGAAAATGATATACAAGGTAAATTGTATATATTAAATTTTTGAAATTGCAACTAGATCATACTTTGATACTATGATATTCCAGGTGGTATATCCAAAAAAAAAAAATGATGATACTCTGATATCTTAATACTAAAGATGGTATATCTAAAAGGCAACTAGAATCCTAAAAACTTTGATATTTTGATACTTTGATACAATATACTGATACATTAATACCATGATTAATACTTTGACATTTGATACTTATAACATGTTCTAATACTTTAATACCTTGATAACTATATCTTATAATATATTTCAATACCTTGATACTATGTTCTAATCTTTGATACTATGCACTGATACTGTCTTTGATACCATGCTTTGGTAATCGATATGGATTTGATACATGTTCTGATACTCGATACCGTGATACTTAACACTGTAATATACTTTGATACTCAATTTGTAATTCATATACTTTAATACTCTATGTGTAATTTCTTAAAAATCATTCTGATAGCTCTAAAATACTCTGATACCAAAGTAATAAAAATTTATAAGATAAATAATATCCTAGGATTTTACAAAATCAACACTCCTTAAATTACTTTGACTTAATTTGAAATCTTCAAAAGTGCTATGTTTATCTTGATATCATTTACTTTTATACTCAAAGTTTTGTCATCACCATCAAAAAGGAAAAGATTATCAGTCTCAAGGATTGATTTGGATGAATAACAAAATATTTGAATATATAATATAATTAATAAGTTAAGCAAGTTCATGTTTTAGGAAATATCAAAATCTTAAAAGGAAAATCTAAGAGTGACAAATTTTGATGAGAAATACATCTTTTTGAAATTCTAAAGAAAGGGAAAAGTCAGTGAAATTCAAGCAAAAACAATGTTTTGGAAAGTGAAATAAATTTTTTTTTAAAAGGCTAAAAGTTTTAGCTTGGCACGTAAGAATTTTAGCCGACATGCAACCAAACCGATTTGAATGGAAACCAAGTCGACTTGACAGGAGAGCTGAATTTTATAGAAGGTTGAATTCTGTAGTCTAAGAACCAAGTCGACTCCAATGGCAGCCGAGTTGACTTGAATGGAAATCGAGTTGATCCCAACCATCCGAGTTGATCTAACAGTGTTATAAAAGGCTAAATTTTTTAGGGATTGAAACTAAATCGACTTCAATAATCTAAGTAGACTCAACAATGGAAAATAGAAAGATGAATTTTGATGAGCTGAAACCGAGTCTGCTCAT
Organism: Areca catechu; assembly: GCA_021397845.1. Classification (NCBI taxonomy): domain Eukaryota; kingdom Viridiplantae; phylum Streptophyta; class Magnoliopsida; order Arecales; family Arecaceae; genus Areca; species Areca catechu. Next base: position 53,795,798 of record CM038039.1, on the reverse strand, counting down.
TTTTGAACCAAGCTAACTCGGATGGAATCCAAGTCGACTCGGATGGAATCTGAAATCAACTCGAGATTTGCCAACAACCTAATGGCTAGTTCCGTAGAAAGTTCAAAATTGTCCATATTTGAATATAACAGTCATATTTCATCCTCCAACGACTACAAACTGACTTTTTGGCTCCAAAAAAATGTTAAAAGCTCACCAAACTCAGTAAAAAACATCAAGAAATATTTCAAGAGCCATTAAGAGAAGGATAAGAATAAAAAGAAAAAATCAAAGAGCATTGATTTGAGAATAATCACCTCCCAATCACTTGAAAAGATTTCTAATCATTAGCTTTTCAACAAGAAGACGAGACATGCTGAAAGATTCCTAGGATTCTCCTAGAGCATTATTGTTTCATTCTTGCTCACTTTCAAGAAGCTTTGGTATTTATTCTCTCTACTTTTGTTCCTTGTGTAACTAATTTTAATTAGGGATTGAAGTTAGATTCTTAGTCAGGGATTGGTTATAAGGATTTTGGATTATGAGTCCAAAAAAATAATCCAGTTATAATTTTGAAGAGATTATGGTAAGAGTTTCCAAGAGGAGGTTTGGAGAGTGGATGTAGATATTGGATATACCAAACCACTATAAAATTTCAGTGTATTTGTATATACTTTCTCATCTTATTGCTCTTACTTTCAGCATTCCATTTTAAAGTAACCAAGATATAATTTCTGCTCACTATCACTTCACAAGTTTTAAAAGTAGCACATATTTAAATTAATTTTTTTTTGAAAAATCTAATTCACCTCTCCCGTTTAGATTGTCTAGCCGGACAACAAAAGTTTATGCATTGATGGAGCACTTCCTCCATGGACACCTATTGCCTGGTGCAATAGATCTCTTCCTTGATGGCCTTGCCATAGAGGCCATGGACCCATTGCCCATTATGCGGTACACCCATATGATGGTGTGCACTCCATCAACCCATAACACTCATATTTGGCAAATTTCTAGATCTGCCCCCACCCTTACCCTTCGATGCTATGGTGATCACACTACATCGTCATTGCTCCATACATTTGCTAACATGTCCTCAAATTTGAAAGAAACCTAACAAGGTCATAAATTAGAACCGATCCCATCCATCCATCCCAATTCTTTTGGAAAACAAATACCGATACTGACGAGATGGCTATTCAATGTTCTAAATACTAGCAATTCAAATAACTCACAATAAGGCTACCACTCCTCCCAAATGATAAAAACTTTCTTCCTTTCAATTAGCACCACAATCACCATTTAAAGTTTAAAATCATTTAAATTTAAGTAGATTTAAAAGTTATATAATCGTTAAGATGCTATATTAGCAAATTCAAAAACCAAGCACATAGCTTTTAGCTTGTCAGATTTGACATAATTTATCAAAGCTTGTTAACTAAATTGCATGATTTGTCAAGATTGTTGATTAAATTACCACACCTCGAAGTTCACTTACTTGATTGCTAGCAATATAAAAATTGATAGTACAAAAATATTTTTTTTTCTTAAATTGTTTTATACTTCAAATTGTCATATATTAATAATAAATATGAGATCTTTACTTGTGTACTAGTGTCAAGCAATTTCATCGAGTTTTAATTGAGAAAGAGAACGAGGCTTACCAAAATGAAAAAATATAAAAGAAGACAGAGTATGCCGTCCAGGTGACACCAAAGAATGGACCCCTAATGACTATCATGAAGGTCCTCGCCACCTGGTTTAGGCTTGGTAGGCTTCTTTCGGACAGCTAGTTAAAAAATAATTGACCGCTTTAAGGCCTCTATTGTTGGTGTACTTTGTGCTTCTAGACAAGATCCAACTATCAAAGTAACATGACTGACTATCAAGTATGGCTAGAATCAGCCAAATCACAAGATTGAACATAGTCTTTTATCTTCGGTAAGGGTATCTCCCTCATGCATGAAAGTGGGAAAATCACTGCATATTGGCGGAGGATCCGGACACATAGCAAGAGAAGAAGAAAATATCAAATTGAACATGGGCACTGATTTGTCAATTGTACCATGCACTCAAAAAGAGCATCCGATTTTAACAAATTGATCAGCAAACTTGGACAATGTCAGAGGGACAGGCAAGAGCAAATGCTCACTTTATATTGGTTTCGTTTTCTCTTGAATGCACCCTGATAGACAGGTGATTACTTGCAAAAATACTGGCCAAGATGTGTTAATGTATTAACAAGTAGTATACTCAGCAGCAAGATTGAACAGTTACATTGAACATGAAGAAATACTAGCATTTATAAACTACCAACCGAGCATGAAATATCACAAGCAAAAAGAATAAGAACAGCAGCAACAAGAAAAAGAAGAAGATTAGAAGGTTACATGCATTTGTCGATGCAGAATACTGACATATATAAACTACCAGTGAGCATAAGAAAATCCAAGTAATAAGAATAACAATAAGATATTCAACAAACAGGCAGGGTCCCATGCATACAATGTTGAATGCGTCCACTAGCCCATGGATCATGGATCATGGATCATAACAGCAATGCAGTAAGGGGAGTCTTCCTCCATAATACAATTATCAGGTTAGTTGTCCTGATAGTGCATGTTAAGCATTATCAACAACTACATTATAAAGAAGATGATTGAATGGATACACACATTGAAGATATAAAATACAGGTATATAAACTACCAGCGAGTGCAGAAGATTCCCAGCAAAAAGAATAAGAACAATAACAAAAACAAGAAGATATCCAACACAGGCAGCCAGGCAGGGTCCCATGCATAAAATGTTGAATCCATCCACTAATAAGACAGATCATGGATCATGACAGCAATGCAGCAAATGCAAGCTTCCAATATAATACAAAATTACAAATAACTTATTAGTTGTCCAAATAAAGTGTGCTAACTAATATATAAATGAATAATGCATTGTTTGCTTAATGATGCAGTTGTAACGCTCTATAATCAGAATGTCTTTCAGTGTATGTTCCTCACAAGGAAAAAACTTGAATGCCACGTTGATTTTTATCCGAATATAGGAAAAATAAGCATGACGAAAACAAACAAATAAATAGAGAAGCATAAAAGCAAAAATGATAATAAACTAACTAGATTATAATGGAAACAAATTAGTTACTCCTGTGAATCAGATTTTCGTGTATCAGTTATAAGTTAGAGCTGTGTGCACCTACTTCAAATGCTGAGACAAGCTTGCACTAGATATTCTCCAGCAAAATCCTGTCCAAGAGAATGAACAATAGCCATCACATCTAACCAATCTTATAAACACCTGAAGTTATGCTGTAATATATGGAAATTATTTCAAGAAACAACAGTTTTTCCAGTCAATATTTAGGGCAGAATTGACCAATATTATCTAAAGAAGAGCACAGCAGTATTTTTTTTAAAAAAAAAAAAAATCAAAGAAGTGGCTGCCTTATGACTTCCATCTTTATCATATTATATGATATAAAGTCAAAAACTACTTTTGGATTCTCTTAACAGGAAGTCAGTGACGAAGGCCAGCCAAAGGAACACAACCTTGAACAATTTTTTTCAAAATTTGCTTAACAGACTTGAGCGCCATTCCCTTCTCACTTGATACTGAAATTCTCACCATGCCTATCTTTGCTACTTCCCCAAGTCAATGCTACTTTCAGAATCTTTTGCCACAGGATGATCCTCTTTCACCTTCATTAGCTAACCCTTCCTTGTGATTGCTCATCAAATTCAAGCAGAGAAAGGATAACTTTGTATACTTCAACCACTGCATAGCAAGCATTCTAGACACCAAGGAATGAATTTTCTTGAAATCTGAATATTGTTTCTTATGAAAAATTCGATCATCATTTTCAGCTTCCCAAGATTTAGTGCTAAAAAGATCCCAATGCAACTCTAATGGCTTTTCCCTAATAATTTTTCTTCCATAGCACCAACTACATATTCTGCAACATAAAAAAAAAAAATTATCTTAGCCTTGCAATCAATAGCTGGCATATGGAGTCTACTTCCAAGGGTATGACCTCCAGAATAAAAGGTCCCTTCTAATAATCACTTGATACCATTTTCATAATACCTTCTCTTATAATCAAATTCCTCTTGTTTGATCCTTCAACATATATTGGAGACCTCACTACAATCAGAATTTGGCTTATTTTTGGGATAAGAGCAGGGCGAAGTTGCCTAATCACATCTTTGAAAAATAATTCTAGAAGCATCAGAATTTACAAGAAGCTGTGAATGACAAGCAAGTTAGAATCCTAGACATAGGGTGAAAAGGGAGGTGGTTGTATCATCATGAAAGTCGGCCGGTTGGTTTCCCTTGTATAAATAACTGGTTAGTGTGTGGATTAAGATGTACATGGGAAGAGTATAGTTCCATTTCCCTCACTTATTTCTAATAAATGCTATATGACCCAAAACCTGACACTATTTTCTTCTTGCTTACCACTTACATAGTACAAAACAACATCCATGGAAGAGGCACGCAAAAGATATTTGATTTGCTAAGAATGAATACATCTACTCAAAAGACATTAGAAGAGTGGGAGAAATACCTTGTTTGACTCCCCTGGTAATTTCATCCACTGAAATGCCCCATAAAGTGGGTTACATATTTTATCAAATAATCCTGCACACACATGGCACACATGTTGAATGCAGCATTCTTCTCCATGAAACAACATGCTGTGAAAAATCTAAGGGTCATTATTAAATTTAAAAAAAAAATCAAGCAGGGAATCAAAGCAGGTGCACACAAATACCTGTTCAAATTGTAAGTCCCATTTACACTAGACAACAACAGGTTTACTTACAGCAATGCTGCAAGCACAGCAGTGCATTACCTCCTACAATTTGACCTGACAAAATTCAGTGAATATGTTGCCCAGTTATCCCCTGCAAAAGTGTGAACATATTTCAATTGAACAGAAATGATGTGGTTGGAAGCAAATTATAGATGAGTGCGACAAATCTCTGTGGTGGTGGACATCATTACCTAAAGGAAATCATATAATGTGAAGAAATACTATCACATGCATTGAAGTGATGTGCTGTTACCACTTACCAGGCACAATATTATTTGCCAATGGACCTTTTAACATAACTTGGAAGAAGAAATTGTTGGTGGGAAAATGGAAAAATAGTAGTAGATTAGAGTACATTAACTACAATTCAAAAATCAGTCACCTTAGGTGATGTGAAGGACTGAGCATGCAGAATAGTCTATTGTATCGTTTCCAAAACTTGACAATAATAATAATGCAAACTTAAGAGAATTTCTGTAAACCATTAGCATGTTTGAATACTATCACATTATTTCTGAGACTAATAATTTCTATTTTATGGAGTCCAGGTTCAGCCAAAAAATTTCCAGGAAAGAGACTAAAAATGCATCTGAGACCTCACCAAGGCTGATATATGGATTGCTAGAGTTGTATGAGGTATAATTGCTATTTCCTACTTATTTTCAATTAGGATCCAAATTAATGATATTATGATTATTATCGACTTCTCACTTTACTGCAATACAAGAAGAAAATCACCCTGCTAGATGCATGCCTAAGGCATTGCTTTATAAACTTGGTCACATCCATGTAGGAAACAAAACTTAAAGACCGGAAGCACATCCCACTGTGCCCATGTGCAATCCTTCTCACAGCATCCCTCAAAGTATATTAAGCAAGATTGCAAATGGCATGGACATTGAGATACAGCATTCTTCTCCACAAAACCACATGGCATGATAAAAATAAATGCTTTGCCAGAATATAACATTACAACTCATGCATGTCCCCATCTTATGTATTTCAAGATTTGAAGTAGGATTGTGAAGCACTAAAGCAGGTCTATAATGTCAGGTATTCAAAGTGTTAGTGACAGCTAGACAAGGCCATGTCAGGCTTACCCGGTAGTTGCATATGCCCTCCTATAATTTGTCCTGGTCTGATCTCACTAAGTTTGTTGCCCATTTATCCCCCCTGAAAATCATACTTAATTTAAATTTAATAAGGGCATGGTTGGCATCATACTTATTGTAAGCTGTGAAAAGATGATATAACATTCAGTAGAGGCACCACTTAGCAATAGCGAAGCACCTTCTTAATTTGACAAAAAAAAAAAAAGGAGAATATGGATGTCAGGGAAAATGGAAGTGACTATAGTCATTTAGCATCAATGGAGATGTAACTCAGTCATTAAATGACCTTGGGGCAAGACAGCAAAGACATAAGATTATGCAGAACAGCCAATTATATCATGTCCAAAGACTATAAAAATCATTTTAAAAGAAGCATTCCTTTAAACTAGCTCTGAGATTAATGATTTCTAATCCAGCAGCTTGATTCAGATACAATTTATGTTTAACAACTATAACCAAAAGTAAAACAAGGGAGCTTTACTCTTTCAAATTCCAAAAAGATAAGTTAAGTCATCATATTTTCAAATTAATAGCTATAAAATTTAAATTGATTAATGTGCATCAACTTAGGAGAATGATCTTCAAAATACATTTAATGATTAATGTTACTATATGGAAGTATGAGGCAGATACGTAAATGAGTTCCCTGTGTAAGCTGAAATTTCTTAATTCATTCAACACAAATAGCTCTTCCCACATAACAAAAAGAAAACTGTGCCTGAGACCTAAAAAATCACCATAGCAGTGCAAAATATTCTAGTTTGATAAACGTACACACCATTCTGCTACTAACAATTATTAAAAGAATAAAATAAGTTATGAGACCATATATACACCAATGTCTATCTCCTTGTCTGCAAGCTTATCTATATATTGGGGTGGATCGTTGTATTGTTCATTCATATATATTTGCACCATCAATGCTTATAAAGGTTGTTATGAATTGGAGATGCATCATTCAACATTAAGCCAAACACAACGGTTTACATGATGGAATACACAGCATGTTATGAATAAATTTTTTCCAACATCTGCAATTTTAGTTAATAAGCATACAAAAGTCCATTTATCTTATCCAAAAGGTTGGACAATGACCTTAAATCATAACTCACATGTGCATATGAAAAAAAAACCCATCAAATTGAGGCCAAACAAAACAGTAGAATCATACCTGCAAAAATGTCTGTAAGATGAATTTTAATTTCAGAGAGAGTTCAGATTTCAATGTACATGTGGAGGAAGGGTGTGATAAATCACTAGAAGTTTCCAAACACTCTAATTCATTTTGACACTTGAAATAGTTAAGAATTAAAGTGTAATGACTCGCTTAAAAATGTTTTAGAAATACCACTCCAAGTGTCAACACTTGAGCCAAAGGAAGCATGACATACAAATAAATGGAGTACAATAGATCCAAGTGTCACAAGTTTGAAAGCTCTGCTAATTATTCTAAAGATTTAACTTTGGAATGTAAAGTTTAGATCTTAAAGTGCATATTAGAATCTCTAATCAAAGTGATACAAATGGATAAATATTTTATGAATCATAATCATAAACTTTAACAAAAAATACAGCAACTATGGCCATTTGCACTTAATTCAAGACTATTATTGCTGATAAATCTCAAACTACTATTGACATCTCATGAGAAAGCTTACAGGCATCAAAATCAATTCTTACCGTGGAATCATGAAAACTAGATGCATGATGTGACAGCAATCTGCAATCACGCAAATTGAACAGCATTTTAGTTATGTTACGAGTTAAAAGGGGACAGGCACCACAAAAAAGAAGATAGGGCCAGTGTGGTGAATAACTAAAAAAGCAAAGTTAGCAATCAAAAAGTATTCATCCTACTAACTAGAATTAGTTAATAAAATGATAAACCAATCAAAAAAAATGCTAACATGGTACAGCTCATGTTATTATCTACAGAATTCATTGATAAGCAGATTTTCTCTCACAAATCCTATTGGGGTTGTAATATAAACAATGCAAGACATCATCAAAATAATGTATGTATCAAGAGCCATAGTGCAGATAATCAATTTGATCATGCATACATATTGAAAATCATGAAGCAATAACCTTTATAACATCCAACAAAGTGAAAATGTCAGGTACTAGAGGACAAAAAATGATAATGGAAAAATCAATGTAAAACTGTAACATGATACAAGATAATGGACAAAAAATGATAATGGAAAAAAATCAATGTAAAACTGTAACACGATACATGATACAATAATCATTTTATCGCATATTACTCACTGAACTTAAACTTCTGCCCCTTGCAGCACTTCTTGATTTACCAGCGAGTAGCAACTGATGGGCATGCACTTGATCATCGACAAGTTTAAATGTTAAAATAATAATGAATATTGAATTATTTCATGGGACATGCCATTTACAAAATGATATGGATCAACCCTGGTTTAAGCATCTTTGATGGAGGAAGACAATCATAAATTAATGGAACAAGAGAAAGTATTCATGAAGCAGGCTCTAAGTAGATAGAGCCATATGTATCTTCATGAAGCTAATGCAACTTTGGTTCTCAACATCATACTATTATAATGGAAGTGCCCTGGATTCGACTCCACCCAGTTTTCCGTACTAGAGATGTTTCTTGGCACTAGAGACCCACCATGATGCACTCCCCTATTTTAATATTCCTTCAACACTAAATGCCACCTTTCCCGATACCAGAGGCTCACCTAGCATGCTTTATTTTTTCTTTAGTATTTTGGACTCTTGAATCACATGCATTGCACGTGCACCCTCATCACAGCTACATATCGACATACGTGATATCTGTTTGTCCTATTATTTCCAAAAATTCATTGCACAACAGAGTTCAATGCAGTATAACAGTAAATATACAGCGATTAGCCCAAATACATTATATAAACACCAGCCCGATAATTCCTGAAAGGAAAGGATAAGTTGAATTTGTTATGGAATATTTAAGTCTAAAGGCCCCTTACAGGTCAAGAAATAAACTTGTGATATGCCAAATTTTCTACCATGTAAGCACCAAGAGGGAAAACGGGTAGAGTGAGACACCAACATACAAACCCTAAAAGTTTTTTTTTGGAGCATTTGTATTATGCAAATCATAAAATTTCAAGAAAAACCAAAAGAAGTCATTACAAAGAAGGAAAACGGGTAGAGTGAGACTGTGACTTGCAGACACTAAAAAGTTTTATTCTGCATCATGGAAGTCATGGAAGTTTCAAGAAATTAAACCCCAAAAGAAATCATCAGAAAGATATTAGTTTAAGATGGCAACACCAATGACTTATAGGACAGAAGTAATTGCAAGTACTGGCGTGAGGTTGGGAAAATGAAATCACAAAAATTTCAATAAAACCCCAAAAAAATCGTCAGAAAAATACTAGCTTTAAGACGACAATATCAATGGCTCGAAATACTCAAGTCATTGCAAATGTCTGTGTCAGATATGGGAAATCATAGAATTTTCGAGAAACCGAAAAGTCACCAGAAAGATAATACTATCTTCAAGATAACCATATCAACGACTAATAGAACTGAAAAAGATTCAAGACACGCGTCCGTTGGACTTCATTGACCTTCCATTCGAAGATAAAGAAGTCATCAAACAAAAAAGATGGAGGAATAGAAAATTAAAAAAAAAAAAAAAAAAGCAACTCGAGTGAACGAAGAAGAGGAAGGGATAATAGTAGATAAACAAGGAGAGGGAGGCACAGAATAGATTAAATCCAAGGAATAATTAGGGTTATATCCTTCTCGAGAAGAAATCTGAACCGCTTTGAATTCTTGGAGCAACGGGGACAAGAAACTTCTTGAAAGAAAATCTAAAATCAAGAAATAAAAAGATTCTGCTAGAATAGAATAAATCCCTAGATATGTTGCCAAATTCGACGTGGCTGGAGTTCTCGAGGAAGAGAGAACGGAGTTCTCGTCACCGATCCCAGCCCCTGGTGTACACCATTGTACCCCCATCCATCAGCCAGCGAAGAAGCCCAATAACGGAGAGCGATGGAGTCGGCAACTTAATGGGCAATTATGGGGATAGAGTGGGTATTTATAGGGTCGAGCGCGGGGTGCTGGAACGTAATACCGTAGATGGGACTGGAACTGAACTCGATTTCGGATCAAACTAAAATAGATTGGGCCAGATCTAAAAATATATATTTTTTATTTTTTTTGCCCCATCAGCTTGATAATTTTAAGATTTTAATTTTTTAAATATATATATTATTAATTTAAAAAATATATTTTATTATTTTATTTTTAATTTAGCAGGTATAAACGAACTTTAATTCGAAGCAGAATATGTACTAATAGTTAAAAGAACTTCGTTTTATCATTCTATCTTTAATTTGGTACGTTTAATTGGACTTTAAATCGGGCCGGCCCAAATTTGACTTTGGTTTGAACCGGATCAATCGAGCTCATACGGGGCTCGAGTTAGATTTTTTCAAGATAAATCAGATCTAAGCCTGGCTCGAAATCTAATTTTTATTTTTCAGACCGTGCTCAGGTAGAAATATAACAAACATCATAATACAATATATATATCGCTGGATCTCCTGGACCGGGCTCTCTCGATTAGGCTGGCTGGAGTGCGCATCTCCCGGTTCCTGCAAAAAGGTCCCACGGACCGGTGGTGTTCCAGCGGGTGGGTCACTCCGATGGCTAAGTCAGTGGGAGACTTGGAGCAACATAATGGAGAGATCGCAAAGAGATAGCTCATAGGGAAGGAAGAGCTGCTTACCTCGGGATTCCCCTTTTACCTTATATAAGCGCGGAACTTTACCAGAATCTGTTAGGGACTAGGCTGGAAATGGCCGATTTGCCCTTAGAGGAATCTTGATAGTGGCCAGGTGGCACCGGGGCAGAGTGGCGTCGTGGGATTTGCAGAGTAGTGGCGCTGAAATGTCAGGAATTTGTTGTAACAGAATTTTGTACCAGCTGGAAGGAGCCTCCGGGCCATCCTTGGAGCGGCCCATTTTGGACCGATATGGACTTGGCTGAAGTGGGTCGGTCGGATCCCTGGAGGGTCAGTCGGATCCCTGGAGGGTCGGTCGGACCCCTGGTGGGTCGGTTGGGCCTCTGGTGGGTCGGTCAGACCTGACTGAAGGGCCGTCGGCTCTGGTTTAGTTCGGAGGGAGGCCGGTTGTGTATAACAGTTGCCCCCTTACTCTTGGCCTTCGAGAGGGCCTGTAGCTTCGAAGGGTGAGAGCATCATTCTCGCATTGAATGTATTCGTCCTTGAGAGGATTGCGGATCTAATCAGGTATGCTACATCTGATCATTCCCCACTCCAGAAGCTCATGCCTGGGACAGGTGTCGACCTCGCATTGGAAGCGGAGGGAGCGGTAATTAATGCAGAAGGGGTGTAATAATGAGTGGCCAACCTGGCTCGCTCGGCCATCGAGCTTCGGAGGTGATTTGAGTGACGTGGCGACATCTGGGCGGTTGGTGCCGCGCTGGGGGCGACCCATCCGTCGCTAATCTGGCGATCACGCGGATTGCGGCCAGACTGTGCTTCCTTCCGTCGCATTGGCTTTCGCTACGTGGAGAGTTGTATAGCCTAATGTATGGGTCGCGGCGCTCGAGGAATGGTGATAACCACTTCTTTCAAGGGCTATAAAAGGGGACGTTGAGACTGTGGACGAAGCTTTTGCCACATTCGCCCTTGGAGAAAGATCACCCTTGAAGAGAGATTTCGGCTCGCTCCAATGTCTTCAACCTTTTAAGAAACCTAGTCCTCAAATCAGTTCTTCTTCCCTCCAAGCCCCATAGCAATGGCCTCTGGTAGCCGGAGCTCTAGCCGTAGGATAGAGGGATTAGGTCCCGGCCAGGTCCAATCTGACCTAATTCGGGATCGAGTAGAGGCCCTTAGAGTTAGGTTCAATATCCCTTCCACCCTGCACCTCACCGTCCCGAACCGGGAAGGGAGGGTGACCCAGCTGCCAAGCCCGGGAGCCCTCCTGATGTATGAGGATCACTTGAAGGCCGGCCTTCATACACAGTGAAAGTTCTTCTTCGTACACAGTCTTCAGCCTTGGGGCTTCAACCCATCATAGGGGGGACCGAGGCGACAGCTAACAGAGGGAGGGCGGTCTTGATGGCCGACCAAGTCGACTTCAATGAGTTAGAGGCAGTCAGTATCACAATGGTGAAGGAGCTGCTTCGGGAGGACAACCTCCGCTCGGCTGGAGTTAGCTATCATAAACACTTAGGCAGGGTAGAAATCATTGTCGTCGGACTTTTTGTTCCGTTGGCTATATTCCTTCCTTCCTTATTCTGATCTTGTTCTTATAACATGAGGAAAAATGAAGCCCGACTGTGCGAGGATAGCAGAGTGGGCAGCGAGGAAGAGGGACGTCCAGTCCGTGGAGCCGATTGCGGGCAAGCAGAAGAAACAGCGGGCGGAAGAACAGCCCGTGATTGTTGTGGCATCGGGCTCCGACGAGGACAATATGCCCTTGTCGGAGCAGTTGGCAGCAAAAGTGTCGGGACCTCTGCCTACGGTTGGGGAGTCAGCCGTCCGATCGGAGCTGGACCCATCGGAGCCGACCGAGGTGGGGATGGCCCCAGCCTCGCCATCGGCCGAGCGGACGGAGGTGGCCTGCCCCGCAGATGAGAAAAAAGGGGTGGCTAGAGGGGTAGAGGCTGAAGAAGTCAGCTACGACACCTTCCAGCATTGGCACGCTCTTCACAACCCCTGGCAAGCTAGAGACCTGCTAAAAGGGGCCATCACCCAGGCCGACTGGGAGGAGTCAAGCAAGCATAAGTTGTACGAGGTGGCGAGAGGCACCTACCTCAGTTTGATGAAGGTACTTTTGTCATCCCTTCATTTTCTTCATCCTTCTTTTCTTTTCTTGTGCATGACTAATATGTTCCGTTGCTTGTAGCTCCTTCACAAGATCTCGATGATGAACGAAGGCCTCGGCGAGATGGCCCACATGGCAGAGGCCTCGGCCGGGGAGGCTGAAGGACTGAAGGCGGCCAAGGTGGCAGCAGTGGCATCGTAGAAGATCGCAGAGGAGAGGCTTTCGGCCAATTTGGCCGAAGTTGAATCTTTGAAGAAGCAGGCAGAGAGCCTGTTGACCTAGCTGGCCGAGCGGGAGGCCAAGCTAAAGAAGAAGAAGGAAAAGGTCAGGTCATTGACCTGTCAGCTGTCTAACGAGGTGGAGCGGTCCGCCGATGTTGAAAGGAGCGCACGGTCCCACAAGGCATTGGTGGGGTGGTACCTGACCGAACTGAAAAAGGTGAAGGAGCTGGCAACGGAGCAGGTCCACGACACCGTGGTGGAATACAAGGCTTCAACCGACTTCAATGATGAGATGGAGGAGGCTGGGACGGCGAGCTACGAATACGGCTTCTATGACTGCCTGAAGAAGGTGACCAAAGCTTTCTCGGAGCTAGACCTGTCCTCAATACAGCTGATGCACCCGCTGGAAGAAAAAGAGGGCCCGACCGACACTGGGGTCGATGCCCAAACCACTATCGATGCAAGACTAACGGAGGCCTTGGTCGAGGCTTCGGATGCTACGCGGGAGACCGAAGTCGAAGCTCCTTCGACGAGTGGGAAGGATCTTCCTCTTTTATAAATACTTGGCAAGAGTTAATATTAACCGTAAAAGTCTGCCCATATCTTGTACAAAATTTTTGGTTAATGAAATGATATCTTGATATTCATCTTTTGTTTTGTCTTATTTTTTTTTTTTTCAACGGGCTATTCTTGCCTCTTGTCGTCGACCAACGACCATTTCTGGGGTTGCTGAGTGCTCCATTGGCTTTTAACTTAGCCATTTATAAGAAATATTTCTAAGTGTCAAGAGATCAGCTTAGTCCGAACTCATCTCCTTTAGAAATATTTCCAAGGGATCTTCGAACTAACTGTTTGTAGGGAAATACCTTAACTGTTTAAGGATCCCATAAAGTACTTTCCGATCAAAATCGGATTTAAGTTGGTTGCGCTAGAGCCTTTGCCGATCGAGGTCGGACTTGAGTGGGTTGCACTAGAGCCTTTGTCGATCGAGGTCGGACTTGGGTGGGCTGCACTAGAGGCTTTGCCGATCGAGGTCGGACTTGAGTGGGCTGCACCAGAGCCTTTGCCGATCGAGGTCAGACTTCTTTGTAGAGTAAATTGTTGCCTTTATTGATAATATTTATGGAGGTTATCTATATTCCAAGGACGTGCCACTTGTCGTTCGTCTAGATGCTCGAGTTGATAAGTTCCAGTCCGGATCACTTCGACTACCCAATAGGGGCCTTTTCAGTTAGGGGGGAGCTTTCCTTGTTCAATTGACCTGGATATCTTTGACCTCCGCAGAACCAGGTCTCCGACCCGGAAGCTTCGAGCCTTGACTCAAGAATTATAATATCTGGCCATTCTTTGATAATAGGTCACCATCCTCAGTCCCGCGAGGAGGGCTTCATACTCCACCTGGTTATTTGATACTTAGAATGTGAAACGCAGGGCATATTCCAGGCTTTGTCTGTCGGGGTCAGCCAGGATTAATCCTGCTCCACAACCAGCAAGGTTAGACACCCCGTCCACATGGAGTGTCTAGGAGAGGTCTGACCCTTCAGCAATATCATCCTCAGGTGTGTCGACAATTTGCAGAGGTGTCTCCTGTCTCCAGGTACACTCTGCTATGAAGTCGGTGATCACCTGAGCCTTCATGGCTGACCGAGACCAGAAGGAGATATCAAATTCGCCAAGCTTGATGGCCTACTTGGCGAGCCGCCTCGAGGTATCGGGACTCCTGAGGATTGCCTTGAGATGTTGATCGATCAGGACGATGATTGGATGCACTTAAAAGTAGGGCCGCAATTGCTTGGCCGCTATAATTAGGGAGTAGATAAGCTTCTGCATCTTAGGATACCTTGTTTCTTGATGCGGAGGGGCTCCTCATCGGGTGAGGCCTTTGTAGGAAGGTTTCCTTTCTATCTCCATAAAGATTTTCTCCCTCGGGAGGGAGAGAGGTGTGTAAGTCTCAAACCTCTTGGGGAAGTCCTTCGACTTAGGACTGCGATGTTGGGCTGAGTTGGTGCCATCGCTGGGAGGTCGAACTTCGGGAGCCCTATCACTCCTCCTCTTAGGAGCCGACCTCCCTTCAGCCTGGCATCGACTTGCCGCTTGTTCTTCTGCCAGGACGTATTTTTGAGCTCGGGCCAATAGTTCGGAGTAGCTTGTCGAAAACTTTTTGTCTAGTGAGAAAGTGAGCCTGGACGATCGTAGCCCCCTCTTGAAGGTCGACATAGCTACATGCTCGTTGAGGTCCAGGATCTCCATGGTCGTCGAATTAAATTGGGCCATGTAATCCCGGAGGGTTTCTCCTTCCTTCTGCTGTACGAGAAAGAGGCAATTCATGTTCATCGGTGTCCGGCTACAGGTCCTGAAATGGGACAAAAAGAGTTTTTCCAACTGGGAGAAGGAATTGATCATACCCGATCGGATGGCGGAGAACCACAACCGAATCGCTTTCTTGAGGTCGCGGGGAAGGCGAGGTAGTGGAGGGCATCGGAGATATCCTGTATCATCATGTGGGCCTTATAAGTGCCCAGATGATCTAGAGGGTCAGTGGTGCCATTGTAAGCACCCACCTGGGGGATCTTGAAGTGACGGGGATAGTTTCCCCCATAATTATGGAAAAGAATGGCGGGCGAGAGTCGTACGCCAGGCTTCTTCTCCTTTTTGCTGGTCAACCAGTTCGACAATTTGCTCCTCCATGCATTGGAGTTTGCTGGTTTAGTACCTCGGGTCTCCATCATGTCATTAGTCATCGTCGGATACCGAATCTACTGAAGAGTGCAAGAGGACCTCACTCTCTTTCCGTCGGCATGAGTCCTCTGTGACCTCCGAGGCTCCAGGGTTGTGTGGGAGTGGAGTCGAGGGACTCCTTGCTGTCGACTTTCCTCAGCAGTAGGTCGATGACTGGTTCTAGACGCTGTGAGGGGCCGCTGTCCGTCGTTGGCCGCATCTTGGAGGTTTTGAACCGCGGCGGCAAGAGTATCGATGCGATTCAGAAGGGTCTGGAACTGTTGTTATCCCAGGATGATGGTAGGCTGGGCAGCGTCATTCTCCATGAGAGGTTCTCTCGAGCTTGTCTTGGAGCGGCCTCTCCTGTTGGAGGTATTATGAGCTTTTCCGTTCACCATCGTTTTGTATAGCGATGGATCCTTCCTTTTGAAGAAAGAACACAAGGGTGGAGGTTGCGCCCTTCCTCTAGCGTCAATCTGTTGCCGTTGGATCTTCCAAACCGAGCTCTCTCGACTGGGCTGGCTGGAGTGCGCGTCTCCCGGTTCCTACAAAAAGGTTCCATGGGCCAATGGTGTTCCGACGGGGGACACTCCGATGGCTAAGTCAGTGGAAGATTTGGAGCAACAGAATGAAGGGATCGCAAAGAGATAGCTCGTGGGGAAGGAAGAGCCTGCCTACCTCGAGATCCCCTCTTACCTTATATAGACGCGAAACTTTACCGGAATCTGTTAGGGGCTAGGCTGGAAATGACCAATTTGTCCTTAGAGGAATCTTGGTAGTGGCCAGGTGGCACCAGGACGGAGTGGCGTCGTGGAATTTGCAGAGTAGTGGCGTTGAGATGTCAGGAATTTGTTGTAATAGAATTCTGGTACTAGCTGGAAGGGGCCTCTGGGGCCTCCGGGCCATCCTTGGAGTGGCCCGTTTTGGACTGATATGGGCCTGGCTGAAGCGGGTCGGTCGGGCTTCTAGTGGGTCGGTCAGACCTGGCTGAAGGGCCATCGGCTCTGGTTTGGTTCGGAGGAAGGCCGATCGTGTATAACATATACATATATATATATATATACACATACACACATATACATATATATATACATACATACATATACATATACATATATATATATATATATATGTATGTATGTATGTATATGCATGAATTGATGCTATGCCCCTATCATGGTAATTTATGAGATTGCCTTATGTTGCTGCAACTTCTCCTGGACCGGGTCCGGTCGGTTGTGCTGGAGCGCTCCTCTCCCGGTCGACCTGCAACAAAGTCTCCAAGGCGCTAGTGGTGTTCCGGCGGGGGACACTCCGATGCTTAAGTCAGTTGGAGCTTGAAGGCAACAGAACAGAGAAATCTAAGAAGCAGCGTATGGAGAAGGGAATAGTGAACTTAGCTTAAAACAGGGTCTCCAGGTACCTTATATAGGCGTGGAACAGTCCAAAATCTGTTTGGGAGGAGTCCGAAAAAGACCGGTTTGCCCCTAGGAGGATCTTGTGAGTAGCCACGTGGTGCTCGGATTGAGCGTCATCGTGGGAGTAGTGGAGCAGTACTGCTGATGTGGCAGGAGTTTGTTATAACAGAAGAGATTTCTGGAATTCTCTGGGCCCTGAAATGGGTCGGTCGGACGCCGACCGAGAGGGCCGACCGGTCCTCCAAGGGAGGGTGTCTGTGGAGCAGTGGGCCGGACCTCAGCAGGAGCGGGCCGTTGGACTCTACTCCAGTGGGTCGGTCTTCCGAAGGAAAGCAGTGAGTTGGACCTCAGCATGAGCGGGTCGTCGGACCTCTACTCCGGTGGGTCGGTCTTTCAAAGGAAAGCAGTGAGCCGGACCTCAACAGGAGCGGGCCGTTGGACCTCTACTCCAGTGGGTCAGTCTTCCGAAGGAAAGCAATGAGCCGGACCTTAGCATGAGCGGGCCATCGGACCTCTACTCCAGTGGGTCGGTCTTCGACCGAGGTGTGGCCATCGGAGCTTGAACAGAGCGATCCGGCTGGACCACAAAGAGGGGCCAGTCCAGCTCGATGATGAGCCGGCAGGGTATAATAGTTGCCCCCCTTGCCCTTGTCTTTCGAGCGGGTCTGTAGACTCGAAGGGCGAGGGCATTAATTGGCAATAAATGTGCCAATCCTCAAGATGATGGCGAATCTGATTCGATGTGCTATGATCGGCCGTCTTCTGCTCCGAAACTTCACTCTTGGACAGGTGTCAGTGCCGGATTGGCGGCGACAGGAGAGACAGTTATTGTTGGTACGGTGCCATAATGGGCTGTCAGCCCGAAATGCCTGCCCAACGCGACCCTGACGCGACATGGGCCACGCGGCGAGATCCGAGCGGTTGGCACGGCACCCAGAATGGCTTATCCACCATCAATCAGGCGGTTACGTGGATCATGATCAAAACACGATCCGACGTGTCTCTTCGGCTTCCCCGTCCAATCAAGGAGTCGCGTCGCCTGCCATAGATTACGGTGCTCTAGGGGCGTTGGGAGGCGGCCCCTCAGCGCCTATAAAAGGAGGGGCGGATGCCCGGAGGGGATCTTTCGCTGTGCTTGGGTTTGGAGAGAGAGAGAGCCTTCTTCTCTCGCTGCCTTTGTCTTTGCTAGGAAGTTCGCTCACCAGGTTAGTTCTGCCTCCGTCCTCTCCTCCTTTTTTAGCCTCCACTGAAATGGCCTCCGGTAGGAGCTTGGTCCGCAGGAATAGGGAACCCGGTCCGTACGATATCGCCACGACCATGACCAGAGATAGGATAGAAAACCTCAGGGTCATCTACGGCATTCCGACCACCCTACACCTCACCGTTCCTAGTAAGGAAGGAAGAGTGAACGACCCACTGAACCTAGGTGCACTTCCTCTGTACGAAGATCACCTTAAGGCCAGTCTCCGACTTCCAGTCCATAATTTTTTTGTCCATATCTTCAATAGCTACATAATTATCCCTTCATAGCTGACCTCGAACAGCATTCGGGTCATCTGTGGCTTCCTAGTCGTTTGCCGGGAAGCCGAAATCGAACCAAGGTTTCTCTGTTTTCTAATTTTTTCCTTTTAAAATAGGACTTCCGAAGCAAGGAGTGGTGGATGTTTAGTCCCCGCCCTAGCTGGAAGATACTAAGGGGGCTTCCGCGGGTCATTCACAGGTGGAAGTCCCGATACTTTTTCGTAGATAGCCTTGAATCTTGGGGCTTCGAGCCAGTATGGAGGGATCCTAGTCCGAACGCCGTCGACGGAAGGAAGGTGTCGAGGGCCAACAAAGGCGATTTCAATAGACTGAGTAACAAAAACCCGGCCTTCATTCCCTTCTTGCTCTGAGAGGATAATCTCCACAAGGCTAGGGTTAGCCAACACCGAGAACTGGATAGGATAGATGTCTCCACCGAAGCCCACACATCTCCCCTGCTGGTTTTATTTTGAAATGACTAACACTGTTCGTACCTGTCGACAGGCAGCAAGATGAAGCCGGATCGGGCGATCATTTTAGCACGGTCAACGCAGAGAAGGGCTGTCCGCATTTCTGAGCCGACGCCCAGAGTGACGAAGAGGCAACGGGCGGTGGAGCCGGCCCCCGAAAAGCTAAAGAAACAGAGGACAGAGGGGCTGTCCCCTACCATTATTTTAGTGGAGTCTGATGACAACGTGCCTTTGGAGGATCGCCGGAAGGTGATGGCATCGGGGCACTCTTCATCGGTCAGGAAGTTTGTCGCCTGGACGGGGGAGGGACTCTCGGGGTCGTCCGAGGCAGAGATGACTCCAACTCCTCCGCCAACCGAGCCGACAGAGGAGACTTCCCCGATGAATGAGGGCTAACAAGTAGCCGAAGGGTCAACAGCCATCGAGGGGGAGGCCGACAAAGGTGCCGATGACGAAGAGTGCCAGAAGTGGCATAGCATTCGTGACGCTGAGTAGGTCAAACAGCAACTCCAAAGGGCTATGAGCAGCATCGACCATCGGTTAGTGAACGAGGCTGCCAGAAGTTCTCTTCATCACCTACTGGGGGTAAGTTTCGGACTCGGGCCTTCATCCCATATTTTATTGTTTACAAGCTTCTAATTATGTAACTGTCGGCAGCTTCTCCGGGACACACTGCTAATGGATGATGGCTTGGGCGAGCTGCTCGATTTGAAGCAGCGCTTGATCGAGAGGGCAGAGGCGGCAAGGGACACCGCGTGGGTGGTGCTGACAGCCGCCAGGGCGAAGCTGTCCATTCTTCGGGCTGCCGAAGGATAATTATCTGCTCTGCAGGTCGAGTCAGAGGCCCAAAGGAAACAGATAGAAGACTCGCTGGCCCGGGAGGTTGACCGGGAGGCAAGGTTAAAAATTAGGAAGTGGAAAGTGAAAGCTTTGACCCACCGGCTAGCCGAGGAGGAGGGGCGCCTGGCAGAATCTGAGAGGCGCTCACGGGGCTATCAGGCGGAGGCGGAGCGATATAAGGATCTATTGAAGATGACCTGGGAGCTGATGAAGACGGCAGCTGAGACAGCCATGAGAGAGTACAAGGTCTCCGAAGGCTTCAAGGAGGAGGTGAACGAGGCTGGCACGGTCGGCTTCGACTACGGATATGGAGAATGCTTTGATAAGGTCAATGCCACGTTCCCAAAACTCGACCTCTCCTTCCTTCAGTTGCCAAAGCCGGCGGAGGAGAAGGACGCGGAGGCGATGGGTCTGACTGAAGGCGCGACAGGGCCCCGACTGGGGTCGCCACCGTGGAGGTCAAGTCGGACACCCAAGCTGAAGCCGACACGGGAGTGGCAGGTATCTCTATAGGCGCTTCGGCCAAACCGGAGAGGATCGAAGTAGACAACTGATGTAATCTCAGTGGGTCGGACCTAGATCAGTTGTAAAGGTCTGATCCTCTATTTTTGTACCGACCTCTATATATATATAACAGCTTTGTCGCATTTTCTTTGTCGGTGATTGTGAATGTGGTTTGGACTATATGACCGAAGCTTTCTCTTTTAAAATTTTTCTAAGTGTTGGCGGCCGGCTAGGTAGGTCCGCAAGTAGTTGAACAGTAGGCCGAATAGTAGCCTGATGTAAGATACTAGAAAATTTTCTAAATGTAGCTCTTCGGTCAATCGAACGGCGCGGCCGGACCTTCTGAAGTAGATGCCAAGCGTTGGTCCGTCGGCTTGTCCGAACCCGATGACGACAGACGGTAGCTCAGGTCGGACTCGTTCACTTAGAAAATTACTTCCCAAGTGTTGGTCCGTCGGCTCGTCCGAACCCAATGATGTTGAGATAGGCGACGGACGGTAGCTCAGGCCGGACTCGTTTACTTAGAAAATTTCTTTCCAAGTGTTGGTCCGTTGGCTTGTCCTAACCCGAAGATGTTGAGGTAGGCGATGAACAGTAGCTCAGGCCAGACTCGTTCACTTAGGAAATATCCTCCCAAGTGTTGGTCCATCGGCTCGTCTGAACCCGATGATGTTGCTGACCAGAGTCAGACTTTTGGAAGTGGGCTGCCCTAGAGCCTTTGCCAACCAGAGTCGGACTTTTGGAAGTGGGATACCCTAAAGCCTTTGCCGACTGGAGTCGGACTTTCGGAAGTGGGCTGCCCTAGAGCCTTTGCTGACCGGAGTCGGACTTTTAGAAGTGGGCTGCCCTAGAGCCTTTGCCGACCGGAGTCGGACTTTTGGAAGTGGGCTGCCTAAAGCATTTACCGACCGGAGTCGAACTTTTGGAAGTGGGCTGCCCTAGAGCCTTTGCCAACTGGAGTCGGACTTTTGGAAGTGGGCTACCCCAGAGCTTTTGCCGACCAGAGTCAGACTTTTGGAAGTGCTTTATAAAAGAAGTCATATACTTTATTGATAATACTTACGAAAGTTGTCTACATTCTATGGACGAGCTATCTACCGTCCATTCAAATACTCGAGTCGATATGTCCCGGCCCAAATCACTTCAATGACCCGATAAGGACCCTCCCAATTGGGGAAGAGTTTTCCTTGCTCGGTCGGTCTCAAAATCTTCGCCCTCCACAAGACCAGATCTCCGACTTAAAAAGTTCACACCTTGATCCATGAATTATAATACTTAGACATCTTCTGGCGGTAGGTCGCCATCTTCTGGCGGTAGGTCGCCATCTTCAAGCTTGTTCGAACTCTGGTTTCTTCAAGCAAGTCCAGGTTAGCCCTCCGCTGCTCAGAGTTGGTTGGCTCGGCACAGTGATCAATCCGTAAGGATTGCAAAGATATCTCAACGGGGATGACAGCCTCACTTCCATAGGTCAAGTTGAATGGAGTCTCTCCGGTTGCCATCCTGGCGATCGTACGATAGGCCCAAAGTACTGAATGGAGCTCTTCCATCTAGAGTCCTTTGGCATCGTTTAGCCGGGTCTTCAGTCCATACAGGATTATCCGATTAGTAACCTCGCTTCTCCATTGGACTAGGGGTGTCCGACCGAAGTGAGCCGATGGGAGATATGGTATTGCTGGCAAAAATCATGGAATTTCGGGTTGTCGAACTGCCTTCCGTTGTCGATGATGATCATCTGCGGGATACCGAATCAGAAGATGATGTAGTTCCGGACAAAGTTTTCCGTCTTGGCTTCAGTGATCTGTGCCAATGGTTCGGCCTCCACCCACTTGGTAAAGTAATCAATAGCCACAATAAGAAATTTGCGCTAGCTGGATGCCGGAGGGAAGGATCCTAGTATGTCCATTCCCCACTATGCGAACGGCCAAGGCGCAGAGATCGGAGTCAGCTGGCTAGCCGGCCTCCTTTGGATATTGGAATACCTCTGACATGCGTCGCACCTTCGGACGAAATCCGACGCATCTTTCTGGATGGTAGGCCAATAGTATTCTATCGAATTATCTTGTAGGCTAGGAATCTTCCTCCAAGATGGTCGCCACAGATGCCTTCGTGGACTTTTTTGAGGGCATAGTCTGCGTCGGTCGGATCTAAGCACTTCAACAGAGGCTGTGAAAATGATCGCTTGTAGAGGGCATCGTTGAGGATGACATACTTTGAAGCTATCCAGCGTATCCACTTGGCTTCGACCAGGTCTTCCGGTAGGACTCCTTTGGCAAGAAAGGTGAGGATCGGATCCATCCACGAAGCTTCCTGTTCAACCTAGTGGACCTCAATTGGCTCTTCACTAATACTTGGGTGCGGCAAATGCTCAACGAAAGTTCGGTCGGAGGTATGTGTGACGTCCATAGCCAATCGTGAAAGAGCGTCCATCCGAGAGTTTTGTAGACGAGGTATATGGAGGATTTCGAAGAATTTGAGCCGAGAGATAAGATTTTGTAACTTATTTAAGTACTTAGCTAGGGTTGGATTCCTTGCTTCGAATTCACCCTTCACCTGGTTGACCACCAGCTGGGAGTCGGAGAAGGCTCTTACTCGGCTGATGCCTAGATCATGGTGATTCGCAGTCCTGCGAGGAGGGCTTCGTACTCCGCCTGATTGTTTGATACCTGAAAGGAAAAGTGGAAAGCATACTCTAGACTTTCTTCGTCGGGGTCGGCTAGGATCAGGCCGGCCCCACGGCCAGCAAGGTTGGATGCTCCGTCTACATGAAGCATCCAAGCAGGCTCAGCTTCATAAACGGTGTCAGCTTTAGGTACCTCGATCGCCTGTAAGGATGACTCCTACCTCCATGTGCACTCGGCAATGAAGTCGGCAATTGCCTGAGCCTTCAAAGCCAATCGGGACTGGAAGGAGATGTCGAACTCGCCAAGTTTGATAGCCGACTTGGCGAGCCGACCAGAGGTGTCCGAACTTTGGAGGATTGCTTTAAGGGGTTGGTCAGTAAGCACCACAATCGGATATGCCTGGAAGTAGGACCGGAGCCTTTTGGCAGCTATGACCAAGGAATAGACCAGCTTCTGTATTTTGAAGTACCTTGTCTCGGCATCATGTAGGACTTTATTAATGTAATATATGAGCTTTTGCTGGCCGTCGTCTCCCACCAGCACAAGTATGGAGCTAACTGCCTCATTTGATGCCAACAGGTAGAGATACAAAGTCTCCCCTTCCATTGGCTTGGCCAGCAATGGGGGGTTCTTCAAGTTCTCCTTCAGAGCTTCGAAAGTCGACTGACACTCGTCGGTCCAATTGAAACGATCCGACCGGCGTAATGTCTTGAAGAATGGCAATGACTTTTCAGCCGTCCGGGAAATGAAACGGCTGAGAGAGGCTATCCGGTCGGTTAGCTCTTGCACCTGTTTCTTGCTGGTCGGATATTCCATCTCAACAATAGCTCGGATCTTGTCGGTATTAACTTCAATCCCTCTTTGCATGACCAAAAAGCTGAGGAACTTGCCAGAGGTCACCTCAAAAGTATACTTCATAGGATTCAGCTTCATCTGATGACATCTCAGTGTGTCAAAGGATTCCTGCAAGTCCTTGATGTAGTCGGCCCTGTGGAGGCTCTTCACTATAATGTCATAACATACGCCTCCATGTTTCTCCCGAGCTGTCCTTCGAAGACTCGGTTGATCAGCCTTTGGAAGGTGGCACCGGTATTTTTCAGGCCGAAGGGCATCATCTTGTAACAATATAGACCTTTGTCAGTGACAAAGGCCGTCTTCTCCTCATCCTCCGGGTGTATCCTGATTTGGTTATAACCGGAGAAGGCATCCATAAAACTCAGAAGCTGATCGCCAGCTGTGGCGTCCACCAGCTGGTCAATCTTAGGCAAGGGGAAACTGTTCTTTGGACAGGCCTTGTTGAGGTCGGTATAGTCCATACAGAACCTCCACTTCCCGTTAGCCTTTTTTGCCACCACAATATTCACTAGCCATTCAGGGTAATGGACTTCCCTGATGAAACCAGCATCGGAGAGCTTCTTCACTTCTTCATCAATGGCTCTGCCTTTCAGCAGCGAGGCTCCTCTTTTTTTGCCGGATGGGCCTGCAGGTCGGATCCACCTTGAGCTAGTGGGTGATGATATGCAACAGTATACCTGGCATGTCCGATGTCGACCAAGCAAAGACATCAGCATTACTTCTCATGAAGCCGATTAGCTCTGACTTGACATCCTCGCTGAGAGAGCTTCCGATTTGGAGAACTTTGGTGGGGTCGTCTTCCCAAAAGGGGACGAACAAGATTTTTTCATCCGGCTGACCACGATCGTCGGCTTTAGCCCTTGGGTCAAGCTGTTCCAGAGTAGGATGGCCTTGTGACTGTTGGTTCATGATAGTTAAACACTGTCTGGCCATCCGACGGTCTCCCCATATAACTCTGACCCCTCTCCTGATCGAAAATTTTACCAACAGATGGTAAGTATATACAATGGCCCGGAACTTGTTGAGGGCCGGTCGGCCCAGAATGGCATTATAAGCTGAGGTCGTGCGGACGACCACAAAGTTGATGTGTAGAGTCTTCTGGAAAGGCTCCATCCCGATCATCACAGGTAGGATGATTTTCCCTTCAACTCCGACGGAGTTTTCTCCAAAGCCCGTTAGTGATATGGGGGATTCCTGTAGCATCGACCTAGACAGGTTCATTCTTACAAAAGCATCATGCAGTAATACCTCCATGGAGCTTCCATTATCTATAAGTATCATTTTTACATCGTAGTTGGCAATCACTGCCGATATGACTACAGGATCATTTTCAAAAACATGGGACTCCAGGAGGTCTTTGTCGGAGAAGGTGATTGCATTGGAGTCCCTCGATCTCTTGACAATGTCTAGACCATCTTCGTAGCTCCAGTCGGACTGCCGATGCAGCATGCCGACATCCCCACTAGTTGGATGCTGCTTGGGAAGCTCCATCTCCTCCGAAGGGTTTCTAGCAGTAGAGGCTTCGACCCAATCCTGATTGGGTCAGACGTACTTGTGCAAGTACCCCCTCTAGATGAGGTCTTCAATGACGTCCTTCAGCTGGAAGCACTCTTCAATGTTGTGCTCGTGGTCCTTGTGGTACCGGCAAAATTTGTCTTTATTTTTATATGCAGATGGGCCCCTCATCGGACGAGGCCGTTGCAGAAAGGTCTCGTTCTCGATCTCCAGGAGGATCTTCTCCCTCGGAAGGGAAAGGGGTGCGTAGGTCTCGAACCTCCTAGGGAAGTCCTTCGGCTTCGGACTTCGACGCTGGGCCGATTGATCGCCGTTGCCAGGGGGTCGGACTTTGGAAGCCTTGTCACTCTGCCTCTTGGTAGCCGATCTCCCCTCCTCCTGGCACCAGCTTGCCGCCTGTTCCTCGGCCAAGGCATACTTCTGTGCCCTGGCGAGCAACTCAGTGTAGCTCGTCGGGAACCTCTTGTCTAGGAAAAAAGTAAGCCTAGACGAGCGGAGCTCTCTTTTGAAGGCCGACATAGCTACCGCTTCATTCAGATCCGGGACCTTCATGGTCGCTGAGTTGAAATGGGCCATGTAGTCCCGGAGGTCTCCCCCTCCTTTTGCAGTACGAGGAAGAGGCAGTCGGTGTTCCTCGGGATCCGATTGCATGTCTTGAAATGGGAGAGAAAAAGGTTTTAGAGCTGAGAGAAAGAATAGATCATACCTGGTCGGATGGCATTGAACCACATCCGAGAGGCCTTCTTCAGGGTTGCTGGGAAGGTGATACAGTGGAGGGCATTGGAGGTGCCCTGTACTATCATGTGGGCCTTGTAGGTGCCCAGATGGTCCAGCGGGCCGATGGTGCCGTCGTAAGGATCCACCTGAGGGATTTTGAAGTGGCAGAGAATCGTCTCCGCCAGAATCTCATCGGAGAAGGGCGGATGGGAGTCATATACCTACCCCCCTTCGGCTTTCTGCCGATGGACTATCTCAGCAATGCGCTCCTCTGGTGCGGGCACCAGACTCAGAAGAAGACTTCAGAGCTCCATTTGGATCTCTGATTGACATTGCCCGAGAAATTAGGGTTTGTAATAAAGGTTGACCTGGTCAACCAGTTTATTTATTTTATTTATTTCTTGAGTCACCATTTAAATTTTGTTGAGTCATGTTGACTCGGTGCAAGTCCCAATGTGGTTTCAATTTGATCCAAAATGGTGCCACATTTCTCTTCCAATCAACTCAAGGTTCAAGCAAGTGGAGGCCACACTCCAAGCCACACGCCCAGCCACACTCCAAGCACACGCCAGAGTCCAGGAGGCGCCATAGAGGCATCCCAGTGTCATGGTCCCCACATCCAAAGAAGAAAAAATCAAATTGGAGGCTAAATTAAAGGAGGCGCCCACACCTGCCTAATTTACCTAAGCAAAGAAGGAAGAAAACTTCTCTTGGAGAAGAAATCAAAGAAGGACATCCAACCTACTCCTAATTGAAGTTCAAATCAAAATCAAAGAGCTTAACTTGGAGTGGAAGAGAAGAAGAAATACCATAAGAAGAAGAGGACTCCAAATCCAAATCCAACTCCAAAGGAGGTGCCATAAAAGTTCCAAAACAATTCCTTTATGGCCGTCCCAATTTTTTTTGGACTCTTGGTCGGCCAAGGGAGAGGATTTTCTACCTAATCTAGGGGTTGGAAGAGTTTAGTCCCACATGGGAATTTGTACAAGCTAGGAGAAAATTTTAGGTCTATATAATAGACCTCTCTTTGTAACTTTAGAAAATCAATGAAGAAAATTATTTTTGCTATTCTCTTGTGTTGAGCAACCTAGGTTTCTCTTCTTCCGTACTATTCTAAGTGTTGAGCTCCGTGAGGGGGTAATCCGGGTTCCATTGGAGCCTTGAGGAGGTGAGAGATCTCCATCTTTATCCAAAACCCTAGGTTAGCCACTTGAAATTCCAAAACCCTAGCCACCTTTCATTATTTTCCATCCACCAAACCCTAGATCCATCCATCTCCCACGGCCTCTCTCTCTCTACAAGTCCAGGCCGTCCACCTTCATCCAGATCCAGTCCGGCTACTTCAGATCCAGAGCAAGTTCCAAGGAAAATCACATCAGCATCCAGGAGAATCCAGTTTTCAGCAATTTCGATCTTCAAGTTCATCAACCTGGTAAATCTTTTCCTTGACTCTCTGATTCCATCAATTGTTTTTCTTCTCTTCCAGATCTTGAGTTCAGGAGAAGCCAACCCGCCAAAGGACCAGTATTGGAGGATCCATTACGAAGATATCCGACTCCGAGGATCCAACAATCTGCTCGGGAGAGTTCTTCCACCAAAATCTGTGAAGATCATTGTCTGGTTAGATAAACCTTCCCTTCTCTTTATTTCTGTTTTGTTGAAAGCTCGGAGTGAAACCCTAGGTCTGGGAGTTTCTCAACCCCCAGCGATCCGTTGCTTCTAAACTACTCTGATAATTTAGTTTCCTTAAAATTGTGCTTTCAATTATCATATTAGTATCTTTCAATGTTAGGTTAACTTTTCTTTGATTTGAAGCCAACTTCTACAAACCCATAAAAACAACAAAAAAAATAGTTAATCTTAATTTACTTCCGCATCGCATCCCTTTATTTGTTCTGCATCATTTTGGTATCAGAGCCCAGTCTAGGGTTTCTGATTTGCTTGCTTGCTTTGATTGTTCTCTTTTTATTTTGTCTGCTCGAAGTAGACTCCCCAGGACGTCCGGTCCTAGGAACTAAGCGAGGCGCAAGCCTCCTCCTCCCATTCCACGGGGTGTTCCTAGGGCGTGTAGGGGATCCATTGGGTTATAACTTCGTAGCAGGGATTATAAACGGGGAAGACAATCTAGTTGTAGCCCGTAATTGCCCTGTTGTCTGAATTATTTCTCCCTGCATAAAACTCCGAATTGCATGATTTTTACTTCGTTGAAACCAGTATAATTGAACCTATTTTCCATAATTTTTCTACGATTTATTGGTTTCGGTAAAAATTCTGAGAATTAAAATACAGCAACTCTATTTTTTTGAGTTCTGCAATTCAATTCTTTTTTGGAGTGATCATCTCATAATTT
This sequence comes from Areca catechu, assembly GCA_021397845.1. Taxonomy (NCBI): domain Eukaryota; kingdom Viridiplantae; phylum Streptophyta; class Magnoliopsida; order Arecales; family Arecaceae; genus Areca; species Areca catechu. The sequence goes on along the minus strand of CM038039.1, from coordinate 53,767,303 downwards.
ACTTAAGGGCAATTGAGCATCTAAGATAAGGAGAGGAGTTGATTACCTCTCCTTAGCCCAAAACCACCATCCAATCATTCGAACCTAGACCTAATTTAAAATCAGTTAGACCTAATTTGCCCTAGTGGGCTAGGGACACCAATTGGTCGGGTCTAGGCTAGTGTTGAGTCAGTTTGCTGAGTTATTCTGTGTGTGCTTAGCACTCAGTGTCTAGAACGGTGGTTCAGGGACTACGTCCCGAAGGGCTTGTGTGCTGGTCCGCCTACCTGGCCAATCACTGATTGGTGTCTAGGATTGGCGATCAGGGACCTAACTCTCCCCTTACACCTGCCTGGCTGAGTCCTGAGTTACTACAGGCTAGCTTGCCACTCTGATTGGGCATCTAGTTTGGACTCTAGGTCTAGTGATCCAGTAGTCGATTTAGTCTAGTCTCATTTTGTGTGCTTGCTTGAATCATCATGTCTACCAGAAACGGAGTGCCATATCAACCTGGTCAAACCCAACCTGATTTAGAGGCCATGATCAGAACTCTTACTGAAAGTATGGCTAAAATGAATCAGGATATGACAAACACTGTGGCCCAGTTTAGCGCACAAATTCATGAGGATCTTACCCAACTTAGGGACCGAGTCCAAGTACTTGAAGAACCTAGACATCGGAATTGGACTCCTGACCCCGATTTTAATGTGCCTCAGCCTCACCCACATCAGGAGCCTAGAAGGCCTTTATATAGAGATCCTGAACCTAATCATAGGAGGCCTGACCCAGAGCCTGAAGATAGAGATGATAGGTTCATCAGGAACATCAAATTAGATGCACCCACTTTTGATGGTAGTCTGAACCCTAAGGTGTATTCTGATTGGGAGGGTGAGATGGATCAATACTTTGAGTGGTATGCTATGTCTGAGGAGAGGAAATACAAGTTTGTCAAGATGAAATTAGTGCGTCAAGCTAGGTTATACTGGGGGAACATTGAGCTAACCACTAGGAGACGGAATGTTGAGCCCATAACCACTTGGCAGGGTATGAAAGAAAAACTGAGAGATAAATACCTACCCATTTCATACCAGCAAAACCTGTTAGACCAATGGCAAAACCTGAAACAAGGAAACCGATCTGTCTCAGACTACATAACTACTTTTGATGAATACCTAATGAGATGTGATGTGAGTGAAGCCCACGAAGTCACTTTGTCTAGATTTAGGGCTGGACTGAGGGAAGATATCAAGAGAGAACTATTTCTGAGAGAGGTTACTGATCTAGACCAAGCCTACCAGATTGCACTGAACACTGAGAAATTTCAGAGAGGACCTATACCTTCTAGGGTTAGTGCCCCAATCCCAAGGAATGGACCTAGTCAAGTTATCCCTAGTAAACCTTTTCAGGGTACTTCTACCCCTAGGCCCATGGACAAAGGTAAGGCACCTGACACCCAGAGAACCCCTAGTTCAAATATCACATATTTTAAGTGTCAGAAACCAGGTCACATTTCTAGTCAGTGTACTGCCATAGCCTGTTTCAAGTGTCATAAGGTAGGTCATGTTGCTAGCCAGTGCCCACGGAGATCCCTTTACATAGAAGAGGGAGAGAATGATAATTCCGAGCCCAGTGAGGAATTTGAAGAAGAAGTTTATGAGGCCGGAATGAATTTGGTTGAGGAGTATGAAGGAGAGGAGGAACCCAATGAATCTGACCAATTAGGAGTTGTAAGATGCATTCTATCCCAGAATCTAGTTCAAGAGGATTGGCGTAGGACTAACATCCTACAGACTTTTCTTAAATTAGGGGATAAGGTATGTAAGATCATCATAGATAGTGGGAGCTGTGTAAATGCCATCTCTACTAGCACTGTCAAGATGTTAGGCTTAATCCCAGTTCCCCATCCCAACCCCTATAAGGTTTCTTGGGTAGATTCTACCTCCATACCCATCCAGTCTAGATGTCAAGTCCAAATCCAAATGCAATCTTATCACGAAAAGATTTGGTACGATGTCTTACCCATGGGGGTGAGCAGTATAATTCTCGGAAGACCTTGGTTGTATGATCATGATGCCACCCTCTTAGGAAAATCCAATACCTGTGTCTTTAGTTTCAATGGGAAGAAGATTACGATCCATTCCGTTCCCCCTAAGGACAAGGTAACTAAAGGAGCTGGTAAGGTTAAGGAGATGAAAACTGGAGTGAACCTAATCAGTGCTAAGGATCTAGAACAAGATATTCATAGTGGTTCACCCATCTGGATGTTGACTGCTAAGGAGCTTAGAACTTCGGAACCCTCAGAGCCTCCTCAAGAAGTTAAACCTGTGTTAAAAGAATTTGAGGATGTCTTTCCCGAGGATTTGCCAGACCACCTTCCACCTCTTAGGGATATCCAGCATGCCATAGATCTAATCCCAGGAGCAACTTTGCCCAACTTGCCCCATTACAGGATGAATCCATCTGAGCATGAAGAACTGCAAAAGCAGGTTGGAGAATTATTGAGGAAGGGGTTTATTAGAGAAAGTCTTAGCCCTTGTGCAGTCCCAGCCTTACTGACCCCAAAGAAAGATGGCACGTGGAGGATGTGTGTTGACAGTCGTGCCATCAATAAAATTACAATCAAGTATAGGTTTCCCATCCCTAGACTAGATGACATGCTTGATATGATGGCTGGTGCAATGGTTTTTTCTAAGATTGATCTCAAAAGCGGCTATCATCAGGTTAGGATTAGACCCGGGGATGAATGGAAAACTGCTTTCAAAACTAAGGATGGTCTTTATGAATGGGTTGTTATGCCTTTTGGGTTGTCCAATGCCCCTAGTACTTTCATGAGAATTATGACCCAGGTACTTAGAGCTTTCATAGGAAAATTTGTGGTGGTCTATTTTGATGACATCCTGATCTATAGTAAGACCCCAACAGATCACCTAGACCACCTTAGAGCAGTCTGCCAAGTTTTGAGGAATGAGAGACTCTACGGTAATCTTAAGAAGTGTGAATTCATGACTAGTAGAGTTATCTTTCTTGGTTTTGTAGTAACCCCTGACGGCGTGGCGGCCGATCCTGAGAAGATTAAGTCCATAGTAGACTGGCCAGAGCCAACCAATGTGCATGAAGTTAGAAGTTTCCATGGCTTGGCTACCTTCTATAGGCGATTCATCAAGGGGTTTAGTACTTTAGCTGCTCCAATCACTGATTGTATTAGGAAGGAGAATTTCATTGGACTAAGTCAGCCCATAAAGCCTTCCTAGATCTTAAGGATAAAATGACCCAGGCACCCATTCTGAGATTACCCGATTTTTCTAAAGTATTTGAGGTTGCCTGTGATGCTTCAGGTGTAGGAATAGGTGGAGTCCTAAGCCAAGAGAATCATCCCATAGCATTCTTTAGTGAAAAACTTAATGATGCTAAGCTTAGGTATTCTACCTATGATAAGGAATTTTATGCGGTGGTGCAAGCTTTGCGTTACTGGAGACATTATTTGCTACCGCAGGAATTTGTACTATTTTCGAACCATGAGGCTCTTAGATTTCTGAACTCCCAAAAGAAGCTTAACCCTAGGCATGCTAAGTGGGTAGAATATATCCAGTCCTATACTTTTGTCCTGAAACATAAGGCTGGAGTTGAGAATAAGGTAGCTGATGCCCTTAGTCGCCGATCTCTGTTATTAACTTCTGTTAGAACTGAGGTCATAGGGTTTGAGCAAATCAAAGAGGAATATGAGTCTTGTCCGGATTTCACAACTGTGTATCAGGATCTAGTTCAAGGACCATCTAGTAATCACCAGGATTATACCCTTGTAGATGGTTTTTTGTTCTTCAAAAATAGGCTTTGCATCCCTAGAACTTCTCTTAGGGAATTTTTGATTTGGGAAATCCATGCTGGAGGTTTAGCTGGCCATTTTGGAAAAGACAAGACCATTCTAGCTATTGAAGACCACTTTTTCTGGCCTAGCTTAAAAAGGGATGTAGCTAATATTGTAGCTAGATGTCGAACCTGCGCTGTTGCCAAACAACGAAAACAAAACACTGGCCTTTATACCCCACTCCCTATCCCAGATCGTCCTTGGCAAGATGTGAGTATGGATTTTGTGTTAGGTTTACCTAAGACCCAGAGGAGACATGATTCTATCTGTGTCGTAGTCGACCGATTCTCTAAAATGGCCCACTTCTTGCCTTGTTCCCAAACTTTTGATGCGTCTAAGGTAGCCACACTTTTCTTCAATGAGATAGTTAGACTCCATGGCCTACCTAAGACAATCGTTTCAGATAGGGATGTCCGGTTCACCAGTTACTTTTGGAAGACCCTTTGGCATAAGTTAGGGACAAAACTTAAGTTTTCAACTGCCTATCATCCCCAAACTGATGGCCAAACTGAAGTAGTGAACCGTAGCCTAGGAAATCTGCTGAGATGTCTTGTTGGTGAAAATACCAGAAATTGGGATTTATACCTACCAAGGGCAGAATTTGCGTACAACAACTCGGTCAATAGGTCTACGGGTAAGAGTCCATTTGAAATTGTACATGGGTACAAACCTCACACACCTCTTGACCTAGTCCCTTTACCTGTCCACACTCGAGTCTCCGAATCTGCTGAGAATTTTGCACAGCATATAAAAGACTTGCATAAAGAAATTCATGCCAAAATAAATTTAAGTAATGAAACTTATAAGAAGTTGGCTGATACTCAAAGGCGAGTCAAATCTTTTGTTGAGGGAGACTATGTGATGATTAGGTTAAGGCCTGAACGGTTTCCTCCTGGAACCGTTAGAAAGTTACATGCTAGGGGAGCTGGACCATTTAGAGTGGTAAAGAGAGTAGGATCCAATGCCTATGTGCTCGAGTTGCCTCCAGAACTAGGCATTAGCTCTACTTTCAACATTACAGACTTAGTAGAGTACAGGGAGCCAGCTGTGATTCCTAGTGAGCCTTTTGAGCCTAACCCTATCATTGAGAGTGATCCCGACCCTGTGTGTCCACCAACAAACTGGCCTGTGAGGAAAGAGCAGATTGAAAAGATCCTGGATGATCAGGTTATCTCTACTCGTAATCGAGGATACCAAAGGTACCTGGTCCGCTGGCAAGGAAGGCCAGATTCTGATGACTCTTGGATCTCCCGAGAAGAATTACAAGAATTGGACCCAGACCTCTTGGAGAGATACCAGAGCCAACTTGAGCCTTACTCGACAGGGTCGAGTTCCTCCCACCCTGGGAGAATTGGTGCGGGCACCAGACTCAGAAGAAGACTTCAGAGCTCCATTTGGATCTCTGATTGACATTGCCCGAGAAATTAGGGTTTGTAATAAAGGTTGACCTGGTCAACCAGTTTATTTATTTTATTTATTTCTTGAGTCACCATTTAAATTTTGTTGAGTCATGTTGACTCGGTGCAAGTCCCAATGTGGTTTCAATTTGGTCCAAAATGGTGCCACATTTCTCTTCCAATCAACTCAAGGTTCAAGCAAGTGGAGGCCACACTCCAAGCCACACGCCCAGCCACACTCCGAGCACACGCCAGAGTCCAGGAGGCGCCATAGAGGCATCCCAGTGTCATGGTCCCCACATCCAAAGAAGAAAAAATCAAATTGGAGGCTAAATTAAAGGAGGCGCCCACACCTGCCTAATTTACCTAAGCAAAGAAGGAAGAAAACTTCTCTTGGAGAAGAAATCAAAGAAGGACATCCAACCTACTCCTAATTGAAGTTCAAATCAAAATCAAAGAGCTTAACTTGGAGTGGAAGAGAAGAAGAAATACCATAAGAAGAAGAGGACTCCAAATCCAAATCCAACTCCAAAGGAGGTGCCATAAAAGTTCCAAAACAATTCCTTTATGGCCGTCCCAATTTTTTTGGACTCTTGGTCGGCCAAGGGAGAGGATTTTCTACCTAATCTAGGGGTTGGAAGAGTTTAGTCCCACATGGGAATTTGTACAAGCTAGGACAAAATTTTAGGTCTATATAATAGACCTCTCTTTGTAACTTTAGAAAATCAATGAAAAAAAATTATTTTTGCTATTCTCTTGTGTTGAGCAACCTAGGTTTCTCTTCTTCCGCACTATTCTAAGTGTTGAGCTCCGTGAGGGGGTAATCCGGGTTCCATTGGAGCCTTGAGGAGGTGAGAGATCTCCATCTTTATCCAAAACCCTAGGTTAGCCACTTGAAATTCCAAAACCCTAGCCACCTTTCATTATTTTCCATCCACCAAACCCTAGATCCATCCATCTCCCACGGCCTCTCTCTCTCTACAAGTCCAGGCCGTCCACCTTCATCCAGATCCAGTCCGGCTACTTCAGATCCAGAGCAAGTTCCAAGGAAAATCACATCAGCATCCAGGAGAATCCAGTTTTCAGCAATTTCGATCTTCAAGTTCATCAACCTGGTAAATCTTTTCCTTGACTCTCTGATTCCATCAATTGTTTTTCTTCTCTTCCAGATCTTGAGTTCAGGAGAAGCCAACCCGCCAAAGGACCAGTATTGGAGGATCCATTACGAAGATATCCGACTCCGAGGATCCAACAATCTGCTCGGGAGAGTTCTTCCACCAAAATCTGTGAAGATCATTGTCTGGTTAGATAAACCTTTCCTTCTCTTTATTTCTGTTTTGTTGAAAGCTCGGAGTGAAACCCTAGGTCTGGGAGTTTCTCAACCCCCAGCGATCCGTTGCTTCTAAACTACTCTGATAATTTAGTTTCCTTAAAATTGTGCTTTCAATTATCATATTAGTATCTTTCAATGTTAGGTTAACTTTTCTTTGATTTGAAGCCAACTTCTACAAACCTATAAAAACAACAAAAAAATTAGTTAATCTTAATTTACTTCCGCATCGCATCCCTTTATTTGTTCTGCATCATCCTCCATGTGCAAAATCTTGCTGGTGTAGTCTCTCGGGAGTTCGACGGGAAGCCGAGCACCAGCAGGGATGGATTCAGCGTAGAAGGGTGAAGCAAATCTCACCCTCTTACCATCGGTGCGATCTCTCAAAGATCTCCGGGGCTTCACAGCGGCGTGAGAGCACTGCGGAGGGACTTCGCTGTCGGCTTCCCTCAGCGACAGGTGGGTGGTCAGTGCAGGAAACAGCAAGCAGCTGCTGCCAGTTGTTAGCTGCCTCTTAGAAATGCTGAACCGCAGTGGTGAGCATTTCGATCGGTTCATCAACATCTGGAACTGCTGCAGTCCCAGAGTGATGGTGGGCTCGGCGACAGTGACAGCGTCTTCCCTGGGAGGGCCTTTGGACCTAAACGAGGAAGGACCTCCTTTGGCAGAAGTATTCTGAGCTCTCCCCTTAGTCATTGCTTGGCTGGGCAGATGGGTTCCTCCTTTTAATGAAGGGTTGAGGGTCCTTCCTTTAGCACCAATCTGTTGCTGCAACTTCTCCTGGACCGGGTCCGGTCAGCTGTGCTGGAGCGCTCCTCTCCCGATCGACCTGCAACAAAGTCCTCAAGGCGCCAGTGGTGTTCCGACGAGGGATACTCCGATGCTTAAGTCAGTAGGAGCTTGAAGGCAACATAACGGAGGAATCTAAAAAGCAGCGTATGGAGAAGGGAAGAGTGAACTTAGCTTAAAATAGGGTCCCCAGGTACCTTATATAGGCGCGGAACAGTCCAAAATCCATTAGGAAGGAGTCTGAAAAAGATCGGTTTGCCCCTTGGAGGATCTTGTGAGTGGCCACATGGCGCCTAGATAGAGCGGCATCGTTGGAGTAATGGAGCAGTATTGCTGATGTGGCAGGAGTTTGTTATAACAGAAGAGGTTTCTGGAATTCTCTAGGCCCTGAAATGGGTCGGTCAGACACCGACCGAGAGGGCCGACCGGTCCTCTGAGGGAGGGTGTCTGTGGAGCAGTGGGCCGGACCTCAGCAGGAGCGGACCGTCGGACCTCTACTCCGGTAGGTCGGTCTTCCGAAGGAAAGTAGTGAGTCGGACCTCAGCAGGAGTGGGCCGTCGGATCTCTACTTTGGTGGGTCGGTCTTTCGAAGGAAAGCAGTGAGCCAGATCTCAGAAGGAGCGGGCCGTCGGATCTCTACTCTAGTGGGTCGGTCTTCGGCCGAGGTGTGGCCATCGGAGCTTAAACAGAGTGGTCCGGCCGGACCGTAAAGAGGGGCCGGTCCAGCTCGATGATGAGTCGGCAGGGTATAACACCTTATATTTTTTGTAATCGACCAATTAAAGGTCTTATCACTTGTAAGTAGCATATTTTTTTATCTTAGAACATGCTTTTCTAATCCTTATTCTTTTTCTTTTCTTTTCTTTTTTTTTTTTTTTTTTTCTTTTGATAAGAAACTCTCCTCTTTCCATTACCATGGTTTTTGATGTGCCATCATGCAAGACCATACTATTAAATAAGTATTTCTAAGTTTGCTGATATTTAGGAATTTCCATTGTATAGAGTAGGAGATCTAAGAAAGCACGACTACAAATCCAAAATTTTTATTATTGTTCATATATCTAATTATCAATTTGTCTCAAAAATATTATCTATCGTAATATATAAAAAAAAAACAACTATTTATCCATCATAGCCATCACTTGTGATATATTTCGTGGGAGAAAAATACTATCGTTTCTATATTTAATAAAAATCATTGCTGGCCATTATGATAGACTATAATAGAGAATTCTATTAAAATAAAAATATTAATTAATTTATTCATAATTTACAAAGTATATCATATTAATTTTCAAGATATGAATTAAAAATATTTTAATTTAATGAATAGTAAAAATATCAAATAAAAAAATTAGATCTATTGTTAAGTGTACAATCAAGTCAAGTCGAGCAAAATAATTAGAGACTCAAGTTTGATCTAATTCAAATTATCTAGATTGTTCAAAACTTAATTCAAGATAAAACGAGCCTTAATATACAAATTGAATTCAATTCCATATAAAAAGAAATCATATTGGAGAATGGCTTGTTTCGAATATCAATTAAATCATACTCAAGTTTAAATTCAAATCTTGATCATAGTTTTAAAAAAATGATTTAAACAAAAAATCATAATATATATATATAATAATAATTAAATTGGATCGGGATTACCTATTCTCTTAGAGCAATGTACCACTATTATTCAAAATTTTAAAATAAAAAATAAAGTTTCATGACCTAATTATTTGCCGTCCGGCTTTCCTCTGCTCCTGATACATAACTAGAAGAGATAAGATAAAAAGAGGAAATAAAACATGATTTTCTAATCTAGCACAAAGCTTCAATCTCCATCGATACTTCTCATGAACAAACTAACTCCTGACTACCATGAGCATCTACTTCAGTTTAGGTTCTGTGTATGACGTTCTACTTCAGTTTGGCTTGTTAACCCATGGTCTCCCGTCACTGGCGCGTGGCATAGCTGGTTGTGAAACTTTTCTCATAATCTGTTGATAGGAGTTCGAGCTCCGTTTTGGACATATTTTGATTGAAAAATTCAGAGATAAAATTAAAAAAAATTAATAAAATAATCCTGGAGTCCCTATTGGCCGATGGTAGTGAAAAAGTCAGGAATATATATAATAAATCCCCTTCACTCGGCTGACACCAGTGGTAATCAGGTTGACTCAAGTTGACGTACTCACATTCGGATAGGGAACAGCTACGGAAAATTAATATGCGCCGTGTATCGAATATTTTCTGGCTGGGATTGGGGGACCGTCTGGGGGTGGCCATGCCCGTGGTCTAACTTCTCTCCCCTTTTTGTTCTATCAAAAAAAAAAAAAAAAAACCATAGTCTCCCCTTCTTTCAAATTACGTTTTATTCTGGACGGTGGGCTTTCTTTTGTTGTTCATACTGTATCGAGTACACTTTGTTCTTACACTTGTTGATAACATTGTTACTACTCCCCTTCTGTGGAAAAAAAAAAAAAAAAAAAAAAAAAAAAAAAAACCACTATGGTGATAGTGTAGTTGGTGGGAGCTTTACTCCCGTTCTCTAGGTCATGGATTCGAGACTTGAATCCATGGATTACTCGATTAAATTCGAAAATTTTTCGAGGCACGTGACTGGGGATGGAGGGTCGAAAATTTTTTCGAGGCATGTGACTGGAGATGGAGGGAGGGAGCTTGGCAGTTTAGTGGGATCAGGCTGAGATATCGAAAATTTTTTCGAGGCACGTGACTGGAGATGGAGGGAGGGAGCTTAGCAATTTAGTGGGATCAGGCTGAGATACTTATTTTGAGTGGAAAAGGCATGTGAAAAAATTGTTGATCGAATCAAACTTGGCCTGATTGGAGGGGGATCCGGTGGAGATAGTTACGACGAAGATTTTTTCTTCTCCCATTCCTTTTGATTCATTAAAAAAAAAAAAAAACAAAAAACAAAAAACTGCAACTTGCATTACCACGCCATGGGAGATATAACGGAGCCGTTATTGTTAAATCTCGTGGCAGTGCCGTTAGATGGGCCCACATCCCGTGCCAAATCTTCTGGAGTGCCGTTAGACGGGAGGATAAGCTGGGCCCACTGCCCGTGCCAACTGCCACGCACTGGGAGCGGACGAAGTGCCACGCGTTGCGCGGATAGCTGGGTTGCCTCGGTCTTCACGCCTACAGCCACACAGCAGTGCCGACTGTAGATTATCTAATCCGGATCCAAATGCAAGCGGTGATGGGAACGGACATACCGGTCACTATTGCCGCCCCAAGTCCATCGCCAGTCGGTGCGTACGTCCTGCGTCACTCGGCCTTTCCTTTCCGCCTCCCGTTCTTTTTCCTCGTTGGTGGTGACCTTTCCACCTCTTTCCTCGCTCCCGAAATAAATGCTCGCCAGATAAATATAGATAAGACTGGGTTGGATAAGGTCACCCGCTCCGGCTCTCCTCCCCTGTTGGCGCCGGTGACCCCCCCTTATCCTCTGCTTTTGCTCCTCCTCCTCCTCCTCTCGACGGCCAGTGCGAAATAGGACCGGCGGAGGAGGGGAGAGAGCGAGCGTCATGTCGTCGTCGGCGGATGGTGGTGGCGGAGAGGCGTGTTGGAACAGGGAGGAGGAGAAAGCCTTCGAGAACTCTCTGGCGATGGTGGTGCGGCCTGTGAAGGTGGAGGAGGGGGAGGACGGGTGGTGGGAGCTTATCGCCGAGAAGGTACCGGGGAAGACGGCGGCTCAGGTGAGGCGGCATTACGAGATCCTCGTGGAGGACGTGAAGGCGATCGAGGCTGGTCGGGTCCCCATTCCCCGCTACGTCGGGGAGGACGCGGCGGCTGCCAAGGTTAAGGACCACCACCACCACCATCACCACCACGGATTCGGCGGAGATAGGAGATTCGAAATGGGAGGGCAGGGTAAGAGCTTGTCGAAGTCGGAACAGGAACGTCGGAAAGGCATCCCCTGGACCGAAGAAGAGCACAGGTTCGTCCAATCCTCCAAATCTATCCTTATTATATATTTTTTTCTTCTTGTCCCTTAATTATTATTGAAAAATGATAGGCATGACGTCTAAAAGACATCAAATTTATATCTCGTTTATTAGGAATGCCAGATCGATTGCACCAAAAGTTTATTGAAAGAAATACTCAGACTCTTATTCTGGCCGAAGAAAACGAGTAATTTTAATGGAATTTGAATACAGCTGATTATTTTGTCATCCGGGGAATGATGGCATTTGGTTGTTTTCCAAAACAGAGGACTGGAGTCATTATGGAAAAAAGATTAGTTAATAGGATCGTTGTTACGAAAACAAGGATAGTAAATAGGATCACTCTTTGTCAATATCCCAAGGACCCTATTTTTAAATGCTTCTATAAGCCATATGCAAGAATTTGGGCAGGCCGTTGCTTGTAAGGAGTTCTCTTAAAAACACTGCAGTAATACTTGTGTGTTAAAACTTACAGGGACATCATAGTGAACTGCTGCAAGAGCTGACAGGCACGCATACAGTTTGTATTCTTTCAGAGGGTTATGTTTAGATGATGAGTCTGCGTTAAACGAGGAAGGCTGTATCGAGGGTTTGCAACAATCGGATGAAATGAGAAGGTTTAATTTGAACCATACATGGCTCATTCACGTCATAGTTCTGGGACGACAAAACTGAAAAAGAATTCCTCCTTGGCAGAAAGAAATACATGCTGAAAGAATATCTTATAGATTTGTCCGAAAGAATATAGGTCAAGACTGCTCACATTTGGCCTTTTTATCGCTCTTATTTCTGTTATCGGTCCATGTTTATAAGCATCCAGACATCTGTAGATAGAAAGATTTAGCAAATAAATAAATAAATAAATAAATAAATAAATAAATATCAGTTAAACCCTTTACTCTTGGTTTTAAGTATGAGTAAAATACCTAGGATTTACAGAGGAAACAGGATGTGGAAACTGAACTGAAAGGATCTACGACTGATCTCAATGAGTGTGGCTTATGTTGTAGGCTATTCCTGCTTGGTCTCAGCAAGTTCGGGAAGGGTGACTGGCGAAGCATATCCAGAAACTTCGTCATTTCAAGGACCCCGACCCAGGTCGCAAGCCATGCGCAGAAATACTTCATCCGCCTAAATTCCATGAACAGAGATCGCCGGAGGTCGAGCATCCATGACATCACGAGCGTGAATGGAGGAGGAGACGTGTCTTCTCCCCGGGGTGCCATCGCCGGTCAGGGCAATGCAAATTCTGCAGCGGGAGGATCATCCACGAAGCATCCTTCGCAGCCAAATATGTCGGCGGCGGGAATGTACGGCCCCTCGGTCGGGCATCCGGTCCCTGCACACACGGTTTCTGCTGCTGGTGCTCGTGTCGTGTTTCCCCCGCACCATGCCCCCTATGTTATGCCAGTTGCTTATCCAGTGCCTTCTCCCACGACGATGCACCAGTAGCCTTGCGTTTTCAAACTCCTACGTAGATGCTTTGTTCGTGAAAGAGATGAATTCAAATAACAGTTCCATGATGTGATGCCAGGATGGGGTAGTTGACACAGTGTCCTGAACTTTGATTGGTGCAATGGTTGGGTCGGCAACTGGTTGAAGGTAAGGTTTCTTAGATACGAATTATGTGTAGTGTAATTGGAAGAAGGATGTGGCAGCTGCCTTCTCTTTCTTTGGTGCGTGCTATCCGGTCCTCTGGCAAGACTTGTAACAAATAATGTAATGCTGTCTTGTAGTATTGCAATGCGAATACTTATGTTCTTTGCATGGTGGCACATGTAATTAATGTATGATGCTGAAGTAAATGGTACATGCATACCGATCTTTCTTTTTTGTTGTCTCGCCTGTCTTTAGATCATGGGGATATGGAATTTTGTCTTCGTCTTTTTTCTTAACTGGAAGGAATAGGAGCTTATCTTGCATTAGCATCTAGATTTTAAATATGAAAAATGCTAGGTCTTCCATGGTATTGGATAGCAGACTGCAGATTGATGAATGTAATTTAAAATTTTAATTGAATTTATGGTAAAATGTTAGATCGTGTTTGTGGTAAAATGATCTCCCTGCCAAAAAAGAAATGGAAAAAAAAAAAAAAAATCAATTCGTGGTAATGATTTTTCACGGTTTCGTGGACTTATATAATGCTCTGGAGGGGGCTTGGTTTGACCGGCTCGCTGCCAGGTAGAGTCGCTTGGAATTTTTTCTCCCTTTTTTCGTTATTATGTTTGCTGTTGTTCGATCCACTTAAAAAAGATTTTAAATATCAAGAAATGGAGTCATCTCGTTTGCCATGAAATGAAATGTACCAATTACCTATCCCATCTCGATATCTAGCATAGGACATGATTCGTAATATATCAATTGGAATGTTGGAATAAAGATAAAATGGTCGACGATTGGTGTGAACGGAAGATCAGGATTTTTATTTTTGTTTTCATTCTATAAATTGGTGTTTTAATGCTATCTCCGATTTTAGATGAAAAAAATATAAAATTTAAATATTTTGAATCGAATATTTTCTGATGAAACAGAATCTATAAAAATAGTTACATCAAAATTCATTTCTTATCTTTTTTTTTTTTTTTTAATAATAATAATAATAATAAAGAAAATGATTCTGTATATAGGAGGGTACTCCGTCTCCGCGCCCCACATGATGCCCCTTGTACTTGGAGCTAAAGTGAAGCCGATGGATGGTGATCGGCAATCAGTTGAAGTGAGAGAGTCGACGGATGCGCACGAAAGCTAGCTCCCTTGTTGCCTGTTGGTCTGGCATTTGGGGCCCGGGTCGGGCCTGGTAGTTTTATCGTAGAATGGGGCGTGGGCATACCGTGTTTCGATCTCTCTAGGCCTCCCTGCTTCTTTCCCAAGGGCAATTTGATCAAAGTTACGTACGTCATATATATATATATATATATATATATATATATATATATTGCTGTTTTGATTTATTATCCTTCCGATGATGTGCGGCTGTACATCAAAGAGGGACAATTACACTCATCTCCTTTTCTGAAATCTTGTTTTCTTTTAAAAGATGCAAATGATAGCAAACTTTTATTTTGCCTTTCATGTATTTAAGCTGTTATGATTATCGTAAATATATATGCCTTTGAGAGACAATTTCATAAACTTCATATACGGAGACCTGTAGAAACAAATTAAATTTAGATTTCCCAGATTTATAATGGTGCATTTTAAAATTTACTTAAAGTAAGTTGGCGGAGATGTAAATTTGAAATTTACTTAAAAGGTGGACAAAGATGACTGAGTTAAGTTACCCAAATAACCTGACTGTAGGTTAAAATAATAAATTATAATCTTGTTAAAATACCATATAGATATGTCATATTCCTTTATTATTTATTAACAATCAAAGACAAAGATGGTGGGTTTGGGAGTTTTTTTTAAAAATAATACTTTTAAAAAAATAATTACAAAAATAGGTTATGTAAAACTTATTTACCGATGTAGGTGGTTGGGGTGACGTCGATGAATTCATCTTTTGGAAGGACGAATTCAATTCAACTGAATTCAATTCAACTGAATTCAATTCAACTGAATTCGTCCTTCCGAAGGACGAATTCATGTAGAAATTCGTAAAAAAAAAAAAATCCGTGAATTTTGTTTTAAAAATATTGATTTTATATTAAAAATTTTGTTATTAAAATGAATTTGTTTTAAAAAAAATTTAAAAAATACCCATGAAATTTATATAAATGTATCAAAATTTTATTATAAAAATAAAAAATTAATAAAAAATTACAGGACCGATATGTGGATCGATGGTCTGACCGATAGGTGGACCGATGGTCACTGGTAGCAGGACTGGCAATCGAGATGGTGACAGGACCGATGATCAGATCCTGGTGGTAGCCGGACTGGCAATCGGGATGGTGACCGGACTCGGCCGAAGCCGGTGGCCCCTTGCTCCCTCGCCAGGTGGCCCCCTGAGACGGTCACTCTCGCCGTTCTCTAACTTGACCGTCGGAGCTCCCTCGCCAGGACCCCCGGCCAGGGCCTCTGACCTTGTCTTACAGGACTGAGAGCCAGGAGACCTCATTACGAGACAGTCTAATCAAATCAGCGGCTCTGAAGCCACATGCGCGGTGGCGAGATCGGCAACACAAATAAATAATGCTTGTCTATTTTAGGCCAGAACACATATAAACACATATGTAAATAAACACTTATATAAATAATTCTTATATAAATTAACAAGAAAACATGAATTACAATAAATTCTAAAATAAATGACTATTCGGTCCCACATGGTGGCCGTCTCCTAGTGCGTGCAGGCTATATACGACGACGGATCGGAAGTGGCTGATGCTGCTCTGTCTCATGCTCTATATCGTGTGATGCCTGATATGCAGCATGCTCTACATCATGTGATGCCTGCTGTGCAGATGTATGATGTGACGACGATGCTCCATGTCCGGAATAATCATGCTGCCAGCCCATGAAATTCGGTGCAGTAGTATAATCAAAATGTGATGCCACATCCAAAGTAGATGTGAACTCGTGCATCGGATGTGGAGAGGTGCTATGTCGTCTCGTACCTCGTCTGTGATGAGCTGACGGAGGTACTCCGGATGAAGATGCAAATGGATAATAAGGCGAAGGAGTCTCGTCCTCCCTGTCTCCCTCCTGATAAAACTCATGGAGTGGAATCCGTGCATGCTCGCCAAGAGTATGGAGGGCAGAGTGACATATATCCTGTATATCCGGGGAGGTCGCACGCTCAAGTATCGTCGCAAAACTACTACCCTGTAAATAAAAAAATTAATTAGTTTGACAAAATTTAAACGTATATTATAATTTAAATAATAAAATTTAAATTACTTACCATGTAATCATATACTGCACCATTGCGACTGATGAATCGACGAGTGATCCTACGATACCATTGCATATAAGGATCGTGATAATCCATGGTACCATCGAATGGATCGCCATGTATAATATAGTCATGACGACTCATCCATAACTGTATATAATCCCGATGAACGGTGGACCAATCCTGATCAGATCGTCCTCTCATATCAATACGATGTAGTACAGACAACGTATCAAACTGATCTGGCACGACCTGTCGCATCCCGAACTGGCGCATCACTCTATCGGGTAAATGCCACTCTACTATATAAAAACATACTAGTGGCACTCTACTACACCAGATCTCCTGACCCTGTAGACAGTAGTCTGGTAACTGTGCAATCATTGCGGCAGTATATGACTGCCATATGACCTGTTTATAAATAATTTAAAGTATAATTTATTAAACAAGAACAAATTAAACAAGACAATCATTATCAAAAATTCAATATTTATTACCTCATCGGGTCGCAGTCGATCAAGTAAATAATGATACGAAGAGACCACATGCATAGGTACCTGTGTGACAGAAAAAAAATCTCTCCATCTACAAAATAAATTAATTAAATTAATTAATTAAAATAATATATATCATACATGGCATAAAAATATTATGTAAATTCTAAACTCACCTCATCCCTAATGGTCCCTGTGGTAAACCGGCTCCATCATCATCAAAATCGATCATCGGATTTGGAGCCTGTCGAAGTAATCTGTGGGATGCAATAATCGGAATTCTATCCCATGCCCATAACTGTAGTAGCAACAGCGGACCAGCAATATCAGTAACATCTCTGTGGCTCGCCCTGCACATCTCTCTATACAACCAAGCGAGTCCAGCGCTACCCCAACTATACTGTCCGGCCATCTCGAAATCCGCTAATAAAGGTAGAAATAATAGATGCATGTTGTTCCCAGATTTATCCATAAAAAGGCACCACCCATCAACTGTAAAATATATGCTCGAGCATAGCACTGAATGGCTGCCTCATCCGCATTGAATGCTAAATCCTGGAAGTGCTCGGTAAGCCAGACCAAGCTCAGTCGAGATCCATGCAATCTATCATCCGGTGGGACGACCCCTAATAACTCAAGACAAAGCTGCCTCCAGTCTACTCGTGTACTACCCGTCACTGGTAGACCATCTACTGGCAAACCTAGCTGAACAGCAACATCCTGTAGGGTGATGGTCGCCTCTCCATGCGGAAAATGAAAAGTATGTGTCTCCGGACGCCACCGCTCGACGAGAGCAGTGATCAAATGCCAGTCCAATCTAATAAATCCAACACGTGCTAGACCGTAGAATCTGGACTGCATCAGCAATGACAAAATACGACGATCGAGCGGTATCGATCTGCGCATAACCATCTCTCGACATCGACAGTGCAAAACAACATCCTGTCCCTCCCAGACCAAAGATGATCTATGTGAAGGCTGACCGTGTAGTACACTACTATCAGAAGGACCAGGATCCATAACTGCGATAACTCAAAGAAAATCAATCACAAAGCCCATTTAATGCATAGTAAGGACATCAATCCATATACAAGCTATAAACATCAGACAATAAAACATAGCCATATATTACAATCCATCAAATAAAATACAAAGCAATCACAAGATTAGCCTAATACATTACAATCCATATATTAAAACATTTGTAAAATATGACTGATATAATTTAACTAATCTGCTTGTAGAAGCCTTGGACATGACCGCCTATCATGTCCTTCTTCTTTACAGATTGTACACTTGCATTTGTTGCCGGCTTCTCTTATATCCATATCATTTCTGATCCTCGTAGATCGTGGCCTACCTTTCTATCGTAGCCTATTTGCATCAGGAATAATGATACCGTGTTCATTTTGCTGGGGCCAATATTCTTCATGAGGAATTGGTTGAAATTGTGGCATATAAGTTTGATGATAATCGTGTAATGTATAGTACCGATCAATGTATATTTTAAAATCAATGGCAACATGTGCACAAGCAGCCATGACGTGAGAACAAGATAAATGAAAACATTGCCACTTCTGACATGTACATGTCTGCTGGGAAAGATGAATAACCTACAGCATCAAAAATCATAATTCAGCATATACACAACGTAATAACATATTTTCAATGATACATAAAGATCGTAAATACCTGTGTATTATCACTCTTGTTCATGTTCGGTCCACGTCTAGCAGTTTGGACTTGGAACAAGCCAGTTGCTCTATCAAATCGGGTAATGGTATGCGATGTCGCTTTGGCTTGGTTGGAGATGACATGTCCCGTAACAAAGGAGTAAACCTTTCATTTCTGTCAATTGCCTCTATTGCTTGGACACGTCGGCCTTCAAAATATGACACAAGGCGAAAGAAAGTCAACTGTACTAATGCTGTTATGGAAGAAATCGAGCATTTTTCAGAACTCCATTGAAACACTCGGATATATTAGTTGTCATCATCCCATACCATCGTCCGTCATCATGTGAACATGTCCATTTTGCTAAAGGAATTTCATTCAACCACTGAACGGCTTCTGGGTTAAATTTCTCAATATTTCTCATGTATTTATGGAATTTCTAGGCTGCGTTTGCATTCCAGCTCTTTTCACCACATCTCTTAGTTTGGGATCACGGAATCTTGAATTGAAGTTACTTGCCACGTGACGCAGGCAATATACATGATAAGCATGCGGTGGCTGCCAACCCAGATACTCATTCTGTACTACAGCAAGTATACCAGCATGTCGATCAGAAATTAGACAAATTTCCTGACGTGTTGTAACAAAATTTCTGATACAAGCTAAAAACCAACCCCAGGTGTCCGCTGACTCTTCATCAACAATACCAAATGCAAGTGGAAAGATCTGATTATTTCCATTAATAGCAGTTGCAATCAACAATTTCTCCTTATACTTTCCATACATGAAAGTAGCATCGATACTTATGACCGGACGACAGTGCTTAAACCCTTCAATCGAGGGTGCAAAGGCCCAAAATACACGATCAAACTGGGCACAATTTGGTATACCAGTTGGAGTGCCGATAAATTTAACCCAGGTACCGGATTAAATGTTTGTACAGCATGCAACCATTTCGGAAGCAATTGATATGACATATCCCAATCTCCGAACAGCATCGCTATCGCCTTCTGTTTGGCATCCCATAATTTTCTATAACTTGGTGTATAGTTGTATTTGTTCTTTATGACTGCACCAAGTCCAGCAATAGCAATGGTAGGAATTTCTTTAACCAGGTCCCGAATTTCATTAGCAATTAAAGTGGAGTCCAAACCAGAATGATCTTGAGACATCATTGCAGATAGGCATGTATGAGGGCTGGTATATCGTGAGATCTCAAAAAAATTATGCCGTTTAATACCTCTCAGCATCCACTGACAACCAGAATCTTTGCTCTTACATTTGACATGCCATAGATTTGGATTTGATTTAATAACTTTGAATTCATGATGTTTTTCAACAGAATATTGTTTTACTGCAGTCTGCAATTCTGCCTTATCTATAAAGCGGAGTCCTTTACGTAACTCCTCATTCCTTTGCCATATAACATGTTGTTCCTGCATTGAATAATACATTGACATATTTGCAGCATTCCAATCAATCTGGGTAAATGTTCTAGATGGAGCTTCAAATGTAGAATAATTTGGAACAGTAGTATCATCCGGACTTCGTACTGGATGTGAAGTACCGGCCTCGTCACCTTTGTCAGCCAAGTCATGTTCACTTTCATCATCATTCTCACTAAAAAGTTGATTATCGACATGCACCCTGTCATCAACAGCTGTATATATTGATGCTTCTCTAATATTACTTTCCGGTACAGTACTGTCCACCGTACGTAACGGATCTACAGTAAAAACTGAGTCAATATTTTCTACTTTATTATCTGTAATATTCGGAGTACTATATGATAGAACCTGTTCAGTTACACTGTGGGGTGCTATATTTCGAACAGCTTCTTCGTAACCATCCTGTTCGCAATCAGGTTCAGGAGCTTCAATTGTTTGGATATCTATATATAACACTGCACCCGATATACATGAATGTGAACCGATAGTTGAAAACATCATCTCCATGTCTTCATCATCGGTTAACGGAACAGGTTCGTACTTTACAAATGTCGGCTGGACAACTTGTGGATATCTATAGATAATCAAAACTTTTTTTCCAGTTTCATCAATACGGAGAACTCTACATATTTTGTTCTCCAACTCTTGAAATGTCATATCAGAACTGATTCTAATTACCTTTTTTGGTCCCTGATTGTACTCAATTCCATTTGATCCATTAATCATAGAACCACCCATATAACATAATGCTGTGATTCTTTCTCCCATTATATCCTACATGTTTAATTAACAAAATATATTTAGAAATAACTTTCTCATATATTGATATCATTAACAAACTAATTAAATTGCATAATTAATATGACAATAAAATTCAAAATATAATTATTTGTCTATCATGATGAATGCATCCTATCATCAACTACTAGGTAAAGGCCCTATCCCATTCAGGAATTGCATTAATTTTACGGGTCAACTTATAGTAATCAAACGGTATGCAATGAAGACCAAATGAAATTTCGGCAGCATTTTCCCTTAGTTCTCCACATACAAATATTTATGTATGCGAAGAACAAAAGGAAAATGATGATCGAAATTTCATTCGACCTTCATTGCATATTGTTTGATTACTATAAATTGACCTGTAAAATTATTTGCAATTCCCAAACTGTCCAAATTAGACAATCAATTGATCAACATGCATAATTCTCAGATCTGTACAAGTATAAAAACATGTACGGATACTACAGAATATGCATATCAAGCAATTGACGGGTCTACGGTTCAATGAAATGCAAATTTTATAAAAATATATATAGAAAATTCATCATAATTAATCATTTAAATACAATTACAATTACATCATAATTACATTACTGATATCAATATGTACACAATACATGCTATAAAAATTCATGCTACACATTTATTTAATAAAAAAAATTACAAATACGTAAACTTCAAATTTTATTCATAACTAAGTATTACTAAATAAAAATTTTATTCAAATTTTTAATAAAATTTTTTTAGTATATCATTATTTTTTTACATTAATTAAACCATTAATTAATTTTTGAAATATAATACTAAATTTTTAAATTTTAATAATTGGAACTACATATTATTTAATTAATCATTATAAATATATATCATTTTTTTAATTCATGAAATAATAAATTTTTTTTTAATTTTAATAAATTTTTTAGACTCACCATCGAAAGGATCCCAGGAGCCAACCGGAGCCATCGACAGGATCCCAGGAGCCGACAGGGGCCGTGAAGAGGGGCAATGCGCGGACGGTGAGGCACCCGCCAGTCCGCGAAGCCCCCAGGTCAGCCACCATGGGGTGGGACTCTACACGGGAGTCGGCCGATCGGGCGCCCGAAGCCGGTCCGACCCGGGACAAGCCAAACGGGCGTAACAGATCTCGATCATCACCTTATAGCCTTTTTAATTTGAATTGAGAATACACAAGAATAGGTGATCTAATAGGTGATAAAGCAATTGTACCTAAACCTTTATAATGGCCTTGTAAATAATCCTAACAAGTTATGTCTAGGAATTAAAATGTAAATTAACTAAACTACCAATTAAAATCAAATTATTATTTATTTGTAGTGAATTACATGTTGAAAATTAAACATGATATAATCTAGTATAAGCAATTATGAGACATAATTGTAACTTGTAATTTAAAAATCCTAATAACAATTATAAAATATAAATTTAACTTGGCAAAAAGATCAAATTACAATACAACAAAGATACTACTCTCTCTCAAGCAAAAATTATATTTTATCATAAAAATAATAATATAAAAATAATAATATAAATTATTAAATAATAAAGTCAAAAAAATTTATCATAAAAATTCAAAACATAACATTTAATTACTCAAATATGTAATAAAAAATTTAATTCAAATTTAAATTAATATATACAAAATTTAATTTAAACAATCAAATATTTATAAATTTTAAAAAAAATTACCTTGAATCCGGATAATGAAATATGGAAGAACAAGATCTAGATCATCCAACAAAAAGCCAATAATCAGATCTACACAAAAAAATAAATATTAATCAAAATAAAATTTAAATACTAAAAAAATAAAAAAAAATAAAAAAAAAATTTACCGGAATGGATGAGCAAGAGTGATCTTCAATGTAAGGACCCCATAAGAAGATAAAACAAAATTTATCCGGAGAGGTGAGGGACCACCGGAAAGGAAAAAAAAAAAAATCGGAGGAAGAACAGTGGAAAAAAAAAAAAAAAGGGAAGATCCGGTGATATAGGTATGTGAGAATTCGTCTTTTCGAACGACGAATTCTCAGGCGAATTCGTCGTTTGGAAAGACGAATTCTTTCCACCGCCCGGGTTTCGAAGCCACGTGTCGATCGGTAAGACCTCCCGATCGACACGTGTCAAAGCAGGACAGGCCAGCAGGCTTAAATTCAGCTTTTGAAAAGACGAATTTGAATTCGTCTTTTCAAAAGCCGAATTCAGATGGAAAATTTCGCTCCGATAAATTCGTCATTAGAAAAGATGAATTCGGCTACGCAGGCCATCAAAGTGCCACGTGTCATTTTTTTTTTCCCCGAAATTTTTGTCACGTGCCACCTAGATCCGTAAATATTTTACGGATTACCTATTTTTATAATTAATTTTTTTTATATTATTTTAAAAAAAAACTCTGGGTTTGGATTGATTCTTGAGCAACGTATTCTCCAAAATGGTTGCACCTTCTCTGTAAAAGAAATAACATTAGTCAGACAAACTTTTGTCAATAGCTTCTTCCATTGAAAGAATGTCAGGAAAAAAAAAAAACAATAATTGAGCAGGCCCACGGACGTATCCACTTGACACGTCACCAAGGGCATCAACCTCACGTAACTCGGTGCAACGAGCACCAGGAACGCAGCACGCTCTCCATATAATCTAGTTGGCGTCCGCCTCTCTCCACCACAGAAAAAAAAAAAAAAAAAAAAAGCAAAAGAAGCAAATTCGAGCAAATTCCCACCCTCCGAGTTACCCCAAAGGCCAGCGGCAGGGATCGAGGCTGGAGAGGCAACGGATAACAGCGAGCATGGAATCTATTCTTGTCAACTGTTGAATAATACCGTCCTGGTAGTCCACTCTCACGGCGAGCAGCGCAATGGCCACCGCGGGAGGAGTGGCCCTGGGCCT
Organism: Areca catechu; assembly: GCA_021397845.1. Lineage (NCBI taxonomy): Eukaryota > Viridiplantae > Streptophyta > Magnoliopsida > Arecales > Arecaceae > Areca > Areca catechu. The sequence continues at coordinate 53,743,838 of CM038039.1, read as the reverse complement.
GGGTCTGTCCTCCTCCTCCTCTTCTTTCCTCTCCGGTTGCTGTCACAAGAGCAGTCTTAAACCAAAGCGCGGCAACAGCGCGTTCGGCGGCCGCTGGCGGAAGCAGTCCGCCGCCGGTTCCACCACCACCACCACCACCAGGGCGGCGTGGCCCGTGCCCGACGATCTCTTCTTGGCGGTTGGCGTGGGGCTCCCTTGCACGGTGATGGAGTGCGGCGACATCATCTACCGCAGCACCCTCCCCCGGTCCGATGGCCTCACCGTCACAGCTCCCGGCCTCGCCCTCGCCCTCGGCACCGTCTCCTACCTCTGGGCTACCCCTGGCGTCGCCCCCGGCTTCTTCGACATGTTCGTCCTCGCCTTCTTCGAACGCCTCTTCCGCCCCACCTTTCGCAAGGTTCTTCTTGCTTTCTGGCGAGCTTTCTCCCCTCGTTCCCTCGTCTCCTCTTCCTTCGATTCAATCCAATGTGATATGTGATGGCAGGATGATTTCGTCCTTGGGAAGAAGCTGGGCGAAGGCGCCTTCGGCGTCGTCTACAAAGCTTCTTTTGCTGATCCCAAGGCCGCGTCCAAGGTCTGTTGATTTTGTGCTCAAAAATTTTGTTCAAGTGTTTTGGCCCCATGTTTCGATCTCGTCTATCATGTGTTCGATTCTTTCTTTGTGAGCTGAGGCTTGTCCGTTTTCTGCTATTGGATGGATGTTGTTGGTTGCCAAAGCAAGGTGATCTGGTGTTGAAGAAGGCGACGGAATATGGTGCGGTGGAGATATGGATGAACGAGCGCTTGCGGAGGGCTTGCGCGAACAGCTGTGCAGAATTTGTCTACGGCTTTCTCGAGGTGTTTCTTCCTCTTTATGGCCATCGATGATCAAATGGGATGAGGGTGCCTTTTAATATCATCGTCGTGTTAAAAGATATGATGCTTAATTTGCCTTGCTTTTCAGAAAAAATCCAAAGGCAAAGGAGGAGGTGAGTATTGGCTCGTATGGCGTTTCGAGGGTGAGGAAACACTGGCTGATCTCATGCTGAGCAAAGAGTTTCCCTACAATGTAAGTAACACTTTGTTCGTGATGCCAACTTCTTTCTGGTTCTTCTACTACCTATTCTGTGTTCGTCTGTGTTGGTGTCAATCTTCAAAAGAGTAGAGCTACTGGTTAAATGCTATGATGCTCGTCAGTGTAGGACTGCTACATAGAACCTAATTGCAATTCGTGATATAATAAAGGCTGTATGGATATTGGTGACTCCAATTAAGCTTAGCGCAATTAAAACTTCAAACACAAAAAAAAAAGGAAAAGAAAATAAATTGGGTGACTTTTAGCAGCCATTCTAATAATGTATAATTACTTTTAACAGGAACACAGTACTGTTATAGATTATTATAAGTTAATCATAAATGTGTGGTAAAAAATGATTATGAATAAATGAATATATTCATTATGAAGAAATTTAGATATGCGCTGGTATTTCCAGTCACGCTAACTTAACAGTCCAAATGCTTATACAATGGCTGTTATTTGCATTCGTGCTTCAATGCTTATATGCATATGGCTGTTATTTGCATTCGTGCTTCACCCTTCATGTTGTTTTGGACCTTCTTTGTTAATTCTTATACATGCAAATAAGTATAGAAATTGAATATGTGTGGTTCCTCTGTTCTGGATCAGTTCTTTTTTTGTGATATAAATGGATTTAGGTAGAGACAAAGATACTTGGAGAGATCCAAGATCAGCCAAAGGGGTTAGAGCGAGAGAACAGGATTATCCAAACAATCATGAGACAACTTTTATTTGCTTTGGATGGTCTGCATTCAACTGGGATAGTTCATAGAGACATGAAGCCCCAAAATGTAATCTTCTCTGAAGGTAAACATACGGGTGCACACACTAATTTTTGAAATTGATACTGTACAAAAATTAACTGATGGCTTTTTAATGTATATGCAAAATGTTTACAGGGTCTCGCACGTTCAAAATCATTGACCTTGGAGCTGCAACAGATCTGCGAGTGGGCATCAATTATATTCCAAAGGAGTTTCTTTTGGACCCAAGGTATCTTAAACCACAAATAGAATCCACTTTATGGACTAGAAAAACTTTGATCAGTTCACAGTTAGTTTATTACTGTTGGAGAAAAAATCTAGCTACTGTGCTTGGATGATTAGCATAGGACAAGTAAATATTGAGAATCTTAGCTTTGGTGGCAGATAATTTGCTTGGCCTTTAACCTTTAGCTAGGAAGGGGTCTCCATTGACTTTTCAAGGTGGCTTTAAAACCCTCCCGGATTGACCAGTCCCATAAAAAGAAGGAAGAAAAAAAGCAGGTTAAACGGTTCAAAGTGCGTTTTATGAAAAATTGTTCTAATTGTTTACCCAAAAAAAAAAAAAAAAAACCCAATTAGGCAATTGGATTGGCTGACGGTCAGTTCAGCATTTCACCAGTCTAAACAGCTCATATGTTCCAATTATGATGATATTATGATATTATCTATAAGCAATAAATGGACAGCTAGGGACTCGGTTGCTAACCTGGTCCAATTCTGATAACATTGACTATAGGCAGTACATGGACATGTAGGTGGTTTCCTGATGCCTGGGCAAAATATGTGCGTTGCCAGACATAAAGGTGGCCCAAAAAATTTCAAAACAAAAAACTGAAAAAGAGAAGTGTTAGGAGAAAACTATGTTGTAGTTGTAAGAATTAAAAAATGAAGGGTGGCATATTATATAAGACTTGGTAAGTCACTGGAAAATTACAAGTTGGCAAATGCCATGCAAATTCATAAGTCGATCATTCTTTGTACTGATTACATAATATTAATCTAGGAGTCTAGGCCTCCACCTCGGCCACCTTCTAAAACAACTAAGACTAGGTGATCTACTAAACCAATCCATTTGCAAGCAGCAATCAAAACGCTAACAAAACTTTATAATTTGTATTGTCAAGTAGCCTTCAGAACATAAGAAAAGGGATGAGAAATGGGCAACATGTGTACCTAATCCTTCATAACAAGCTTTTGTACTTTAATATGTAAAGGTATGGAAGACATGACACATAATACATGTTGATCTCATATGAACATTAGACTAATAATAAAAATGAAAAGAACCTGAATATGATTTATGCTCATATCTCCATGAAGTACATGATAAGGAGGTTATTGAAATGAGATAAGAGGGTGAAAATAGTCAAGCCTCAATAGGGATTCAATAACTTATAATGATATTAGATCATGAGTATCAAATTTAGAGATTGATCCACAGTGCCTGAAAGGGGAAATTTCTGTTATATTCACAATCAACCAGCATCTTCCTTGAAGAATTTAAATTAAAATTTGATAAATAAAAGATAAGAAAAGCGGTAAAAATAGAAGGTGAATAATAGAAGGAAAGGAGGGTGAGGAGGTCGGGCAGGGCTAGGTCACTCAGATGGCATTACTGGTCTATGTGTAACTCCATTCAGTGGAAGACATGAACAAGGATTCAGGTGATGCAATGAACCCCTTGTAAGTTGCTGGCCACATCAATCATTGGTAACCCTTGCTTGCCTTAAACATGGAGCCAGATGCAAAGTAAAGACTAGCATGTTAATTAACCTGTTCACTAATAGCATATAATAATACTCAAAGATTTGCCAGGGAACCACAATGTAACCTTTCCATATGGTTTTTTCCAACCCAAGAAATCTTCTTCATGTACAGAAAATATAATTCGAAATGTCCAACTGTACTCCTCAAACTGCTGCAGCATGACTCTCTCGACTTTTCTCCCTTCCATCTTCTACCACTGCAACCCTCTACCATCCCAGTAGGACTTGAAAATCCTGAAGAGTAAACTCATTCTCCCTTTCTCTCTCTCTCTCTCTCTCTCTCTCTCTCTCTCATATAGGAAAATTGTATAATGGAAGAAATGGCATGGTATGTTGAGTTGGAAAAAAAAGGAGTCTTTAGATCATTGCACAATGTTAGATAAAAAAAGATCATTGTACAATGGTCGGTGGTATAATTTCTCAAAAGACTCATTTGGTTTGTGGAAAGAATTTTACTTTGCTGGAATATTTTTTCTGGAAAGCTAATGCCTAGGTACATGATACTTGGAAAAATATTTTTTGCATGTTTGGTTGACATGAGAAAGTGGTATAAGAAACACACTTTTTACAGTAACATGTTTGGTTAAGCATCTACGTTTCTGAAATAGCTGTACAAAATACCTATTATAACTTTAATAGCTATTTTTAAATCTAAAAATATTTCAAATACTTAAAATTAGCTATTAAAAATTTTTATTGGATTGAGTTTTTAGAATTTAACAATTTTTAATAGTTAGATAACTTCTTTATATTGTGGTGATTTTAATATATTAATATAAAAATATATTAATAACTATTAAAAATTACCACAAATTTTATCTCATGGAAATTTTTAATACTTTAAGATTAACTATTAAAAATAGCTATTAATAAGATCATGTTGGCCTAAGGGTATTTTTGCTTGTGAGTTACTTTTATATGCTTTCCACACAATGTTAATTTAGCCTTTGTTTTTGCAGGTATGCTGCACCTGAACAATACATCATGAGTACACAAACACCTTCTGCACCCTCTGCTCCAGTGGCAACTGCATTGTCTCCAGTCCTATGGCAGGTGTTATTTGTAAATTGAGCCAACCAAGTTTCTTTATTTGTATTCTTTTTGATTTTCCCTGAAGACTGGAGTTCACCTTTTGTGGTGTTTTTCTTCTTTATCAGATGAATTTGCCTGACAGATTTGACATGTACAGTGTGGGCCTTATATTCTTGCAAATGGTAAGCAGTTGGTTCAGATGGAGCTTGCAGTCATTGTTCATTTTCGTTCTTTGTTAGTTTCTTATCGCACTGTTATACTGTTTTTTTCTTTAGGGTGTTATTTCGGATTGTTTACAAGGAACTTAGTAAAAGAGTGATAGCTCCCCTTAAATTTGTTCTGTCATCCTTGGGACATGAGACTTGATCTTTGTTGCCTAATTTCCTTTACTGTTTGTCAAGTGGAAATAAAACATTGTATTACTCTATTTACATGACATTTTGTTTTCTTTAGGCATTTTCATCATTAAGAACCGACAGCAGCCTCATACAATTCAATCGCCAGCTCAAGAGGTGTGGATATGACTTGAATGCATGGAGAGCATCAGTAGAACCTCGTGCTAGCCCAGAACTCAGAAGGGGCTTTGAATTGCTGGATTTAGATGGGGGAATTGGATGGGAGCTTCTCACATCAATGGTCAGATACAAAGCACGGCAAAGAACCAGTGCCAAAGCTGCCTTAGCACATCCATACTTCAAGCGTGAAGGACTTTTAGTTCTCTCGGTCATGCAAAACTTAAGGCTTCAGTTTTTTCGTGCTACTCTAAAGGATTATAGTGAACCTGCCAAGTGGGTCATCAAGCTCATGGCAAGATCTGGGACAAAAACAGATGGTGGCTTCACAGAAGCCCAACTTCAAGAGATGAGGGTAGGTTACTTAGCTATAATCTATCAATATTTTCTATCAACATTTGCCTTCTTGAGCAGTTATTCCAAGTTAGAATATAGGCATGGAAATCCATATGATATTAGGTTCCTTATTCTCCAAACCAAATACCAGAAAGTCAACAATATAAATTTTCTGGAAAAGATATTAGATAATATGTATGCATGGTAACCTCTACGTAGTGCAATTTTTCTGTCATAGCCATTCTAAGCAGCAATCAAATTATACAATTAGCCACTGCATTTAGTGGAAATTGAACCCATAATTTTGGATTTTATTAGATAAGGTATCAGAATACTCACCACTTTCTACAAACTGATCGACAGGAAATTAAGCCAAGAAAGGGGGGTGCTCAAAGGAATGCCCTTGCATCCATTCTTCGTCTCCAAAGGAAAATCGTAAGAACACTCAATGAGAGCATGGATGAGTTAAACAGGCAGAGAAAAAGTTTATGGTGGAGCAGGTGGATTCCCAGGGAAGAGTGAGTAGAAGCATATATTGTCCACCATGAAAGTTTTTTGCAGTAGCATCATAATTTACTGTTTTGATTAATGTTTCATAATGTAATCTTAAGTGGTGAATGTATACATGGTCAAACATGATGGAAATTATAACAAATCATTCGCACTGTTCGTTTTGATATCAAACAAAATGCTAATGCTTAATTAAAAGAGTTTATCAGGTCTGACATGCCGACCTCAACAGAGTATAAGATCTCTGTGAGGCAGATTCCAGTTGGTCTCACATGTGTTCTGGCCATTGGTAGGTATACAACAATATGAGAATTAACTGAAAATGTGGTTAGGTCTTCCTTCGGTAGCTTGTTCAATGAGTGGCTCGTTTCATGCCCATGGATGTATTTATTTGGAACCTCATCAGCCTGAGTCTCCTCTATCAACCCAATCCATCTCTTCTGATGGTAGGGATAGAGCAAAATTGATGTAGGTTGTGCCAACTTCACCAAGGTTCACGCTGGATCTCTCTTTTATAATTGACTCTGGGTCTGGGACAGCGTAATCACCGGTATCAAGAGGCTGCAAAGATCAGCAAGTCCATGACACCAGTTGTATCCGAAACCAGCCGGCTAGTACAGTTTGTCCTTCTTGGGTTGGATTGGTTCTGCTCGTATCGGATCAAATCGAGCCAAAAAAATCCTCAACCTACATGTCGCCCATTTATAATCAGCAACCTAACCCATTTTTTATATGGACCAACATTCAACCCACCAACTCAATTAGCACTTCCCTCATCAATTGAGTAAATAAAAATAAAATATATTAAAACAAAGTGATTGAAGGCTCGCATACAAATAAAATGATAATAAGAAAAGAAACTATAGAGATAAAATGATAAACACACTGTTCCCTCCATTTAGATTTTCAGTATTTTTTGTTATTCTCTCATCATTATTCATGCAACATTTCTAGATATTTGGACGAATCCTGTACAATTACCACTATTTAAAAATTGGGTCCCAAAACCATCCAAAAAACTGTTCCATCCCCCGGACGTTCACTTGGCGTGCTACTACAAGGTTGGCAGAGACGCATCCCTCGTAACTTTAAGGAGAAATTCTAAATTCAAAGCGCCGACCCGTTGATCCATTCGAAGGATATTACCACTCCAGGTATGCATGTCATAAAGAAATTTACTCAGAAGGCCGGACCAGCTAGAGAAAGGCCTGAGACCACTGAGACAGCGAGCCAAGCTACCCTAGCTGATATACATGGACACAAGATTAGGCCTAAAGGACACAACAGGGCAAAAAAAGGGATACCCCTCTGGCCTTACAATGGCCAGACCGAAGCACTGAACATTAATTACCATAACTTCTGTCTATAAAACAGAATTAAGTACAATTTTCCTGTCTTAAACTTTCAATATATCCTCTAACGTAATTGTTGGAGTATAGCAAAAGAATTCGATTGCTTTTCAAGTACATAAGGACACCTGATAAACCAGTTCAAAAATTCCAAATCCATCGATCTCAAAACTTTAGGAGCTTTGACTAATGTTCGGCACAAAACAATGATACATAGATGTAATGCAATGTACCAATACATCTAGAAATACAAAGATACACATACGTTCATCCAGAATTCTTAAACACAAGAAACTACTCTTTAGCATGCCCAGCTTCCAATGTTGAAGGCCGAGCAATTTCTCGTCCAAGGAAAATGAGTTCTCCACCCACCTCATTTGTGTAGATTAAAACATGAGACTTGTCTAGCCCTCTAATCAGAGCTTTTATCTCAGCTGATGATTCCTGCATCAATTGATCGCCGATGGTTTTAAGACTCAAACAAAAGTCTTCAGCCTCAAACTCTAGGTAGACAGGTTTTGGAAACACAAGCTATTCAGTTCCACCAAGGAGCGGTAGGGTCAAGCATTCCTGCAAATTGCCCAGGTAAGCACCAATGGAGAGTTCAGTCTAGTGCCCTGGGATTGCTAGCTCACACAAACTCAGTCTGCATCCCCCAGTCCATCACTGCCATCCCCTCTCTTTGAGATGGGTGCCATATGATTGTGTGAACCATGTTTCTTTGTCTGGGCAGCAATCTCAGCATTCTTTCGCAGCACAGCACCAGGAGAAGGATATGGGCGCTGCTGAAAGAGAGGACCCTGCAATTCATACAAACATACAACATTAACGTCGTGCTGTCATATGATTTATTCAATAAAATTGACAGGTGACAACCAAAAAAATCACCAAAAGAAATGAAACTCTAATTGATAATATCACTAGAAATGGACAATTTTATACTAAAATTTTTAAGTTTCAATTTGAACACCAATTTTAAACTCTCTTGAGATTTGGAATCTCTATTCACATTGCAGTGAACGGCAAATCTCTCTTTGCCATGAAAGCAGCAATATCTCTAGTTGATCTATGAAACTTGAGGACACTGTAGGCATATCTGAATTCAATTGGTCAAGGACATATATGCCAACAATCCATCTGGTCTGCTACTGTTTCCCAGTAACACAACGTTGTTTCAACTAATATTGACAGAAAAAAAAACTGCTACACTGGCAGCGTGGGAATAAGAGTGGCCATGACATCTTTGAGGAATACATTTTGACTTTCCTTTTTCATCCTTACATGTTATAAAATGCAGAAGCACTTCGAAATAGTGAAGTACTCATACATAAAATTCAGTTTTTTTAATTAAAAGAAAAAATGAAATTTAGGCACCCAAATCACTTTTGATAGACTACTAATTTCTAACTACTAAGGTTATACATAATCACGAATTTCTACCATGTGCAATCGCATATATGCAGAAAGTCACTTTGATAGACTGCCTTTCTAATTCATTGAAGAAACATATCTATTTATCAAGGCCTTGACATGCTCCAAACAGAAGTTTCTCCCCAGAATCTTCCACTCTATCATCATTAACCAAGTTTATCATGCAAGAGCATTACAACAAAAGACAGACTAAAGTTCTGTTATCTTTTATAAATAATGCGGTCTTATGCTTCATGTGCATTTGCTGAGACCATCAAAGTCTCACCAGATTAACCGCTAGAGTATATAATAATTGAATGAGGATGCATTCACTTTCCTAGCAAGAATAAAAACATACTAAGGAAAAAGCATGAATGGAAAATACATATGATTCATCATCAATTAAGAGAATACTTACAGTAGCAGTGGTATCTGCTGCTCGTGGTTGTACTCCTTTTAGGCCAACTACCCTGCAACAAAACCAAGGCAAAAATCAGATAAGAGTAAATGATTTGACAAAATGCATAGCAGTTCATTATTTGCACTCTGCACTACAAATGAATGCATAATAATAGAGTGCACAAAATTCAACTCATGAACATGTCAATGTGGGGTGAAATCAAGGTCAAGGTTCAAATTGTATTTATAGATACATAATATTCTCAATTCTCAAATAAGTCAAGAGAAAACTCATCAAACGAAGAGAAACTTTACCATTTATAAGCCACCATAAAATGATGACTCCCAATAGGCTTTCAAGTTTTCATAGTAAAAGAAAATGGAAAAGAATTGTTTGGGAAGATTTCCTAACCACCTGGAGTAGAACATATGTTGTTCAAGATGGTCAAGTACAGGTTTAAAATGTACGAGACTGCCGTGTATTAAACTGTATTGACCCGCATCAAAGAGATAAAGTATGTGCTGATACACATTTTTGGGCAAGCAGCACAGGGTAACACAATATTGTAGCATGCTGATAACATATAGATACCATAGAGATGGCACAATATGGGCAGGCAGCTTAATCCTTAATTAGCGAGTCTATAGACTTTAATAGCAAGTAGCAACCATCAACTGAAATGCTAAAGTATCCCTGTAGCAGATTGACTAGCAGGATCCTCTAAATACTGCATTGTTAAGAAAGTGACCTCTATGAGAATTAAGTGAGATGATCACATGGAACTTTGTCCGATAGTCCAATAAGTACCTAAATAAAGTCATTCCTAGCAGAAACCATATCAGGCACCATAGCACATAATAGGATTATACAACTGTAATAGAAATTATTAGGAATATTATCGAGGATATTATTGCAATGTCATAGCCCATGGCAGGTGTTATAGTGGCTACTTTTAGTTGAAACAAGTACTCTTGTTGCCGATCTCGCCGCCGCGCCCGTGCCTCAGAACCGCCGATCTTACTAGACCGTCTTGCTCCCGAGGCCTCCTGGCTGGACCGAACCTGCAAGGCAAGGTCAGAAGACCCTGGCCGGGGATCCCGGCGAGGGAGCTCCGACGATCAAGTTAGTAGACGGCGAGAGGGAACAGATTCTCTGGGACGGGCCCCCGAAGGAGTCCCAGACTCAGAGAATTTACTAGCAAGAAAGATGCCAGAGAGACCAGAAACCCAGCTGGATTCCTTTGCCGAGCTCACGCCAAGCGATCCCCTCTCGGGACCTTGGATCTTGCTCTGGGAGCGGAGCTTCCAGCCTCTGTTTCTTACTTGTCTTCACTTACCTGGTCGTCTCTTCTCTCATTCCTTTTATCTCCTCCCGCTGCCTGCTCGTTTTCCGCTCTCGGGAGGCTCCCTTTGTCGCTCTCGTCGCCCTCTCTCCGTCCTTTTCTCTTTTCCCTTATGGTTCTGAGGGCCAGACGGCTTTCCGGCCTCGTTTGCCGAGCCTAGCGGGAAAAAGGTAAAGGAGGGGGGCGCCGGCAGGGCGGCCGGCCAGACCTTGGGCCGAGTGTGGGCGCTCTCCTTCCCAGGTGCCGGCGTTGTCCGTTAACGGGCCCTGTTTTGCCAGAACCGCGTCTCTCGACTGCAAAACCTGTCGGGCCGACGTAAGTGATGTTTCGCGTGCCGCCGCCATCCGTACGGGGCGCCTTCTTCGGGGTGCGGCGCACACGGCTCGAGGGCCAACCTCGGAACCTGCGCCTCCGCTCTTTGGGACCTTCTCTGTACGAGCTGCCTGACCTCGGCCGAGGTGGACCCCTCCCGGGTGGACACCTGGCGGGGCGGCAGAAGAACGCTCGGCTTCGGCCGAGGTGGTCCCGTCTCCGGGGGCCACCTGGCGAAGGAGCGAAGGAGCGGCCGACCTTGGCCGAGGTGGACCCCTCCTGGGTGGACACCTGGCGGGGCGTCAGAAGGACGCTCGGCTTCGGCCGAGGTGGTCCCGTCTCTGGGGGCCACCTGGCGAAGGAGCGAAGGAGCCCGGCTCGACCTCGGCTGAGGTGGGACCGTCTCAGGGTGCCACCTGGCGAGGGAGCGGGGGAGCGGCCGACCTTGGCCGAGGTGGACCCCTCCTGGGTGGACACCTGGCGGGTCGGCAGAAGGACGCTCGGCTTTGGCCGAGGTGGTCCCGTCTCTGGGGGCCACCTGGCGAAGAAGCGAAGGAGCCCGGCTCGACCTCGGCCGAGGTGGGACCGTCCCAGGGTGCCACCTGGCGAGGGAGCGGGGGAGCGGCCGACCTTGGCCGAGGTGGACCCCTCCTGGGTGGACACCTGGTGGGTCGGCAAAAGGACGCTCGGCTTCGGCCGAGGTGGTCCTGTCTGTGGGGGCCACCTGGCGAAGGAGCCCGGCTCGACCTCGACCGAGGTGGGACCGTCTCAGGGTGCCACCTGGCGAGGGAGCGGGGGAGCGGCCGACCTTGGCCGAGGTGGACCCCTCCTGGGTGGACACCTGGCGGGTCGGCAGAAGGACGCTCGGCTTCGGCCGAGGTGGTCCCGTCTCCGGGGGCCACCTGGCGAAGGAGTGAAGGGGCCCGGCTCGACCTCGGCCGAGGTGGGACCGTCTCAGGGTGCCACCTGGCGAGGGAGCGGGGGAGCCCGGGCCGAGCTCAACTTCGGACGTGTGGGAGCCGCAGCTGACTCGGCCGAAAACCTCCACGTGGCTCGAATCATGCCCGACGGGATCTGAGACCGACCACGTCATCATTACGGCCGTAACAACTCTCATAGTCCTTTTGTGGATATTGCATAGATAATTTAGGACAAGGAATGCAGAACTGTCCGGTTCGAGGCGTTCCAAGCTATGTTGGTGGTGGATCATGATGGTTTCAGCATTCAAAATGAAAAACCGGTAGAGGAGAGAGGAAGAAGGAAAGGGAGGAAGAGAGAGAGAGAGGGTCATTAAGGGCCGCAAAGGTGTTGCTAACATCACTTAAAAATTATAAAATAAAAAAAAAGGGGCCAATGGACCCCTGTTTTCATCTCCCGTAGGGCAGAGCCCCTCCACTGGCCCTCCACACCCTCTAGCTGCCTCCATAACCCTCCCTCTCCCTCTCTTTTCCTCTCTCCCATTTTCTCGCTCCCCAGCCTTCCTTGCTCTATCGGTATAGGTCTGGCATAAAGCAGCACTGAGGCATACTAAACCATGCTGTTGGCTGACCGGTCTGACCCTTAGTACCAGCATAGAGAACCTTGCTTTAGAACAACTACAGCTAGTACTCTAACAAGCAACTGCAATGCATGATGACAATTGGTGATCTCATCTCAAATCCAAACTCAAATCAGAACTGAAAAGAACTCTGAACAAATTAAACTTGCTACAATGCAATAAGCCAAGCTCATAAAAGAGTAGATGCAGAATAAAGTTAACCACCTGTAATGAGAAGTCAAAGACACCAATTTACCCTCAAAATACACAATGAAAGAGAATAAATTTCATTGTACAAGAAAAATTTCTGATACCCAATTGACATTAGCCATATTAGCTTTGGCTTATATAATAATCAGATCTTGTAGCAGCAAACTGACACACAGGTCTCATCAAAAAAAAAAAAAAAAAAACTGATATACACAGGAACAGGATTGTGGTCGGTATTTTAGTTGCTCGTAAGACAATATGCATGCTTTAATGAATAAGTAAAACATACCAGCCACCACGAGGGGCATCCGAATAAGAACTTGGATCCATAGGGTCCAACTCATCATCCTCACTGTAAGTTCGTTTTCTGTGGTCCCTTCTGTTGCCTTTTCCCAATGGAGGCTTGGGAGTTGACCTGCGGAGTGTAATCAATCTGGTGTAAAACTAAATAATACATACAAGTGACAGTGACCTGCCTCCATATTTGAAGGAAGTGCAATAATGCATGCTGCACCATTTCGCTTGCCGAAAGGCAATGAGTAACCAATTCATACAGCATCCTACTACTCATGCAAGTTAGTCGCAGAAAGGTAATTACTTATGCTTGGGCACCGGTTTTCCTGAATGCTCTTTGGACATAGCCAGATTGTTTTTTTGCAGCTGACCATGTGCATTCAAAGATAAATGTTGTTGAAAAGGAAGATTCTGAACCCTGTATCAGAATTAACTTAATGTCAAACTGCAAACATCAGATAGTATGGCTAAAACTTGATGTTGAAAACATTTGATATTGCAAAAATCAGCAATAACAGATAGAGAGAATGAAAATCAGTAGTAGAATTACGTCTATCATGTATTCAGCTTACCTCAATAATGGAGCTAGAAAACACCCAGAGATAAATTGCTTACTGTTTTGGGCTAAATGAAGAGTGTCAAAACATTTACTAGCAGTACTTCTGCAAACTCATAGACTTGCTAAAAAAATTGCCTCACGATGTCTAAAACTTTTAGCACCGTGATCAATGATTCAATATAGACTGTAACTGCAACATTAACTTCTCAAATGCTAGAAGTGTTGCACTGCAAAGAAGTCCCTTCTTCGAAGACAACAAAATAAGACAAATCCTACTTAAGCTTTAATGTGGTAATAAGCACAATAAGAAATACTAATCTATCTAGCCCTTTATGTCTAATACAGGTTTCGTAGATGGATAGTCATGCATAAGCAGTTTTACTTCATGATAACAAACCTCGCAATGATAGCCTAGTATTGATGAACAGCTATTAAACAACATTGTAATAATTCTTTTCAGACATTCTGATACAGGCTATAAATATCTTGGCCTCAAAAGCTAAGTTCCATACGTTTTGAAGGTTAGTGAAACCTGTACTAATTGTAGGTTACAAATGCATCGATCAGAAAATCACTCTCCCATAAATTCAAATTGTCATGAATAGTCACTCTAAAATGAAGGAAGAAGCAAATAATAATGACCTAACAAATTTGGGTCATAGACTTTATTATTGCTACTGGCAAGAATCATAAATGATAAATCAATCTACTATATATAATGCTAAAAGCTTGCAGTCCAGCCATGCATGGCTGGTCTCTGAAGTCAAGATTCCAGGGGAAAATATCATGGAAGTGCCTAGCATTCCCCAACATTCGTTCTTTCTTGGGATGCTCCATACCAAGAGAAAGAAAAAAAATATGTCAAGACTCAAGAGGCTTCTTGCAGAACTCTGCTTCCTTAATATCTATTATTCATGCACAATATGATGCAGAAGAAGAGGCTCACACATCTAGAAGACCATAACCAAACATGCATCCCCCCACATGCATTGCACAAGCAACATACTAGTCAATCCAGATAAGAAATCCTCTTCTTATATGTATATATCATGTATGCACATAAGTACTTATTTGATTGGGTTTCAGTTGCCACCCTTGTTGCCTTGAGAGTTCATATCACTTCTTATTTTAGAAATTATGAAAGGCCACTCTTTTGGACACTTGGCCTCTAACACTTCTTTGTAGCGACAGCCAAACGATCCCAAACTAGGCAGTTTGGGACATTATTGAACCGGACAAACCAGTTATTGGGAGGGTTCAACTGGACGATCTAGTTCAAATGATTTTTTTAAAAAAATAAATCCCCCTTCCCTCCTGATCTTCTTCCTCTCTCTCAAAATCTTGATGCCTCTCACCTGATCTCCAATCACGATTCTCCTCTTCCTCTCTCCTTCTCTTGATTCTCCTCCTGATCTTCCTCTCTAGGGCACAACAATGTGACAACAAAATGACACCAGCGATTATTCTGCAATGATGACAACCTATATGCCTCTCTCTCCCTCTCTCTCCGTCTCCCTCTGCCCCCTCTCCCTCCCTCCTGATCTCTAAATCTTGATTCTCCTCTATCTCTCCCTCAATGCTCCTCTCAATCTTCCTCTTTAGCATGACAATGGCACAACAATGCAACAATGTCAGTGGTTAGGGTTCCATTCCTCGACGATGACAACCGATTGACCTCTCCCCACTCCCTCCCTCTCCCTCCCTTTAGTTCTAGTATGCCTTGGTTTAGTAGGGTATGTAATCGTACCATGCCGAACTGGTTGCAAGGCATACAACCACCGATACTAGTTCATCAAACCTTACCTCTTGGAAATCTAAAAATGAGTATGTCCTACTCAAATCAATTCAAGGCATCAGATTTGGCACAAAAATTTTAGAATGTTCAGTTAAGCACAAGAAAACTCGAAGGATTTGAGATATAAATCACCATTGGCTACTCAAGGCAGCATTAAATATCTAATCTTGTATAAACATATGTATGTTTGTATTGTTTATATTGCATAGATGCATCCACAAGTTGAAATGTTTGGAGACAGAGAGCGTCCAATGCTCAAGGAAACTAAATGAAACCAATTTAGATAAAACTGGGAATTTACATGAAGGATATGATGCTTAAAGTTTTCATAGAAGATAAAATGGAAGAAAAAGCTCTCATTTTTTTCACCACCAATCACAAGAAAACTTTTAGCTTGTAAGTCATCTTTTAACTATCAAGTACCTAAACTAAACTCTTCCATAGGATAGATTAACACTGCTGAGAATTTTGAAACAACAAAAATAAGTCTAAATTCTAATCATTAAAGAATGAAATAAAGTTAATTGTCTTTAGAAAAATATTAATTGGATGTAAAGGGAAACTATGCAATCTAACATTCACTGTACCACCCTGCATTAAAAAGTGTTTTTTCTGCATGCTCATGATCAACGTGGAGCATCGTACTGAAAAGTACCGTGTGCAGTGATTGCAATAGCCCCACGGCTGAACTAAGCCAAGGCCCCATCCACCACATCCTAAGCATCTCTTCATATGAGTTGGCTCATGATTAGCAGTTTGAGTAGCTTCACGTCCAGCAGCCAAGAATGCAACATGTGGCAAAACAACTTGACTTACTGAATTTGGCCACTCCCATTGTGATACATGTGTCTTTGTATTGTAATAGTATTTTTGCCCTAATACAATTAACAAGTGTTACACATGGCAAAAGAAAAACTAAAAATAGATTTATATGCAAGACAAGTAATATTTTTTGATCATTAGCATGGAAAAAATAGAGAGACATATTGATGACATTTTTTACCTGATAAAAAAATTCAACATATAGGGAAGTCTAATAGATAGAGAAGAATTGCAACAAGGAAATAAAGAAGAATTGTGATAAGAAGAGAACTAGCTAGACAAGAAGATCAAGTCAGACATCAAAAATTATGTAACATAAACTTTAGCAAATTGACATGCTTTGTAAAATTCTTGGAAGTGGTGTCAAAAAAAAAACCCATAATTTTTTATATTAAACTCAAAATGAGCACTGATAAGTTTGAAGTATCTTTCATCTTAGCCAACAAAGAATATAATACGAAGTATCCTTCATCTTAGCCAACAAGGTATAAAATACCAAAGCTCCATAAGGACATTTTTGGAAACTTGGTTGCCTTGGGCATTTGAGAGAATACCGCTGTTCTAACTCCTTATTCCTTAAACATGTTGCAGCTGCAGACATAGTAAGGAGACCCAAATCATATGGCCGTCAATTATGGATGATAATCATAAGATAGCAGCAACCTTTCTCAGTTGCCAAAACTAACAACTCCATAACAATACTTGGATATGTCATGAAACACTAACAAGGTGACCTGAGAACAAAAATGATTGCAACTATGCTGTTGGTGTTAGGACTTAAGATAGACTGCTTGTTCTGCATGTGATAATCTTTGTACGTCCGGGCACCAAGGGATCCATATAGACTACTTCTGAGTTATTGTCACTTAGATAGCAGAGTGAAGCAGACCCAATTAAAGTTAACTTATGTTTAGTAGCTAACTGGGTGTACATCCTTCATACTGAGGACATGTGATATGCTTTATAAGGAGTAAATTTCCCAACATGGGAGAATAACTTATTTGGTGACAAGTATCAATTAAAAATTGCATTTTGCTATCAGAGTTTTGATGAATTTATTTTCAAAAAAATAAAATATATTGATGCAAAATATATTTATTGGTTTTCAAAACCTTTTTTCAAGAAAGAGTTTCTTCCATGTCTAGTCAAACCTTGGAAGCCATGATGTGTGATTTGGTTACTGGTTTGGTGGTGTTAATATTTTATCCCAAAGATTGATACACGTTTTTGGTTATAGTGAAGGGATGTTAGTGCAAAGGATTGCACTATCACATAGAGAGACTGATGCATCATGATATTCCAAATCATGGGGAGTTCATTCAAATACTAATTTCTAGGTCATTTGCAACTTAGATGTTAGGTTGCAGAAGATGTAAAACCAAAAGAATATGTAAACTACCACCTAGAGTTAAAAAGCATACAAATACTGACCTATCCTTAAGTTGTTTTGGACCAAATAAGCTAGGATACATGATTTACCCACTAAATACACAATTCAGAATAATCTGGCAATACGGTGGCAATGTGACAAAGTTGATCCAACCCAGGCTAGGAGGCACCGAGAAATCAAAGCAAATCCCAATGGTTCGTTCAACTCCCATGAATTTTCAAAAGCTGAACAAATGCTAGATTTTGAAGACAGACTAGCAGATCTATAACAAATCAAATCTGGACAAGATTGGTTGATCCCAATCCTATCTCTTATCTGCAAACACTAACTGAACTGCAATCATGTAACAGTAGACCCAAGTCCATTTCAGTTTTTCACTGAATATCCAATCTGCTCCTTCATTGATGTTAGGATTAGGGTTACATGCAGAGAGGGAATCATACAAGAAAACAGAATAGTGGGAAATGAAGCAAGAGAAGGGACTAAGGGATACTAGTTGAGATAAAGGGATTAAGGGACATAAGTTGGGAATGACGAGAAACGGGTTATTTTTAACACTAACTGAACTGCAATCATGTAACAGTAGACCGAAGTCCATTTCAGTTTTTCACTGCATATCCAATCTGCTCCTTCATTGATGTTAGGATTAGGGTTACATGCAGAGAGGGAATCATACAAGAAAACAGAATAGTGGGAAATGAAGCAAGAGAAGGGACTAAGGGACACTAGTTGAGATAAAGGGATTAAGGGACACAAGTTGGGAATGACGAGAAACGGGTTATTTTTGTAAAATAATAATATTATGCAACTCACTTTACATTTTATTATGAATTTACACAGCAGCCTGGTGCATTCACCTCTCTGCCATTGCAGCATCTAGAGAGGGTCAAATGTACACAGCCTTACCCAATGCGTGGAGTGGTTGTTTCCAAGTTTCGAACCCACAACTGCCAGGTCGTAATGGAATGACCTTACCATTGCACCAAGGCTCAACCTCTTTATTGTGAATTGATATTATACATATTAATTCGGTAGGATTGTGTCTCTATTAGATTCAATTGACCCCTTGCAAATCTGGTCCTTTGGTTATCAGGACAATTGGACCCAAAAATTTATTCTGTTGTCAGTTTAAAAACCCTCTACCAGATCCAGACTTCATAATTCAATTCAAACTAGTTTGTCAACAGGATTACAAATTAGTGGACCTTTTCAGCAAAAACAACATTGCAAGCGATAGTTAAGGTCACATACATCCATTGATGAAGCCAGTATCTTATGATGAATCTCCAATGCTAAGATTAGTGCTGTCTCAGTCTTGCAATGAGTTGAGATACTAACCCATTATAGATAAAGTCGATAAAAGCCCCAACTCCTGAACTTAACCCTTCTTTTTTGTGAGAGAGAGAGAGAGAGTTGTTAACATGATGTTTGGAACGACAATGCATTTCTGCATAGGCAGACTATACACGATATATAAAATACAACATAAATAACATAACATTACTAACTAGTATTATTAACCATCATCAAGGAATGATTTATGATAGTGCTTTCACTTCACCTCTTTGGCACTCGAGAATGAACATGAATCAATTTTTCGCATCTACAACATACAACTTCATATGAGAATTATCATAAGCAGCAATGTCTAAAGGCCCTGACAATCATTAATCAACAAAGTCTTGGTATCCAAGTATGGTCAGTCCATTGATAAAGACATGCTATCTCAAGTCCCAGAAGATACAAGAAAAGCCAACAGGGACCATCTCTGTAAACTTTAACCCACCAGTTTCTACGAAGTGCAAGCTTATGCATGTACATCATTGATGATTACATGATCATAGTTTCTTATGTGGAATCAGATAGGCACAAAATGCATTTAAATTAATGTGGAGCATGAACTTGTGATTCACTGATTATCCTCCAGCAATTGTTGTATAGTTGAGCAAGAATATGAATAGCATCAATAGAATACTAGTTATTCTGAAGTCTAATTTCCAATACAACCACACAGGAAATTGTTTGCAAACCTGTTGAATCATCAATTGCCTCTTCCCAATCTGCTGGCAAAGGTGATGAGGTTGGAGTCGGCGTAGAACTAGCATTCTTAGTAGGACACTGCCACTGGCTTTCTCCAGTATTCTCATTATAAAAATATGAGTATCCACTGGCTGGGTCCTTTGCCTCAACCTAGAAAATGAAAATCCAGTGATCGGTGGTACTTATGTGGCAACAACAACCTCTGCAATTCAAATGCTTTCTTTCTAACCCAAACTACATAAATCATGCAGACGTGTATTAATTATAACAATAGATTTTTACAGAAATGTTGAAGACATGCAGCACAGTGAAAATGGAAGGTTAGAAGATTTTATACAAGTACATAGACTTTGTCAGTAGAGTGCATGCCATAGAGACATATGTCTAAGGGAAAAAAAGGCCATTATATGCAAGCAACAAAGTGGATCAAGCATTATCAGAAACAAGATCAAGATTCTGACCTGTAAATAAGATGATATTTTTCAGGATGCACCAAGACTAACAGTAAAACAACAGACTACAGGGAGACTCTTGCACAAAAACATAGAATTTAGTTAACCAAAATATCTTAATCACTCCTATAGGGCAAATCTAATCCCGTTTATATCAGATTTCCTGTTGATAATCACAATGAAACTTGACAACATCCATCTTACATGCCAAAATGTTCAATATTATACATACATACATCATACATGCATACATACATACATATATATATATATATATATATATATGATGAAAAAAAAACAATAACTTGTTCTCATGCTAATAATAAAGTATAAATGGCTAATTTCATTTACATCTCCTTTTCACACAGTTCATGTGTGTATTCTGTGCTCAAATATGATTTAAATAAACAAAAAGACAAGCACTAATTTGCTGAGTGGGTCCTATCTTTGTGGTTTGATAAAATCTTGCTTCACAAAGTGTATCACATTTTCCATGCAATTTATTAATTTAACAGAGGTTATTGATTAGGTTCGCCATTCAATGGTCAGAACAACAGGTGAAGGTTAGGACTCTGAGAAGAAACATTAGTTCAAGTGTTCAACTATAGGGCCAATCATGATACACAACACTCTTCCAAGTTTGTGTGATTACTATTTGTTTGTTCGCCAGTTAAATAATAAGAAAATAATGGATATTATTAGCTGCTATAGCAAGAAATAACAGAGAAAATAGTAAACAAATAATTATATCACTGCTCACAGGCTGATTTCTTTTTAAACATGCAGGCACTGTTCATAAATTAATTTCTTTTTAAAGGTGCGGGAATCTGAAAAATAATAACAATAAATGAATGGAATGAACATTTAAAAAGGTCAAAAACAGGTCAAGGACAATGCTACTCCAAATGTATAGCAGTCATCATGACAGGATAATGGCTGAATAACAATCATACCTGTTCTGTGTACATACAAAGCTCAATGGGACGCTAGACCACTATATGGAATATAAAGTAAATAAGATTGGATGGTCCATCAAAACCATATAATGTATATATGACCAAAAAAAAAAACTCAGTTTAGTCATGTTTTGCGCACCAAGAAGGAGACTCTATTTTTTTGAGTCTTCCCAATTCTTTCCAGCAACATAAGACCTTGTTCTACTTTTATAATAGTCATACTGCATTTAGGTTTCCTATATTTTCCCCTATGTATTGTGGTTTCTGAGTCTACCACCTTTATAATTTAATGCCTGTGGAGAACCCTTGGTGTCAAATCTTAGATACATGACATGCTTCTAATCATGTGTGAATTTCTTCAGCTCCCTTCCAACATTACCCTCCTACAGTTACCAAGGTTTTTGGCTTAGTTGTCCAAATTCTTATATTTCCACAAATATTTTACTCACCAGGATGACAAATAAGTCAAGAAGAAAATTGAGGTTCTGTTTCAACATTGCCACAAAGTCACTGAGATATTTTGCAACAACATAAGGTATCCTAAAATTTATTAAAAAGGATAACGAGTACTTGATATCTCTTATTTATAGATTTATGTTCTAGGCAAACCATTTATTATTCTTAAGTTTTTAAGAAAAGAGTTTCATTATTCTTTTTCATCACATATGGTGATCATGTATTATATCCAATTCCAGTGTACATTGACAACACCTCAACAGCCAAAACTATAAAATACTAGTAAAATGCAACTCATTTGTCTTTACTTATTTCAGTCTATCTTCTACCTTTTGAGTCTCATTGAACTTAGGATTTCTCATTTCCTGGTGAATATCTCAATAAGATATAAATCATATTAAAAATTTGTCTCGTTGAATAAAGAAGACTGATAGGAATAGACCACATTAATTATTTGACACTGGCCGAAAAGTACAATGTACCCCTGTCAACACTTAAGCAATACCTCCATTGAAGATAAAGCTTATTATACAAATGTCTAGTGGTAGAATTACATATCAATAGTTCATGTTCTGTGAAAGCCTGGATTAAATATGTGAATCTAAATACTCACCCAACCAGGAGGCAACTTTAGGACATTTGCCGTCTGATCATGTCGAGCTTCCAATTTCTGCAATTCAATCTAATTTAGGTCAATATCATAAACAGCAAGATAATATAAGAAGATAAATCATGACAGGAATTATAAAAGAACTAAGTATGGGAAACGAGAAATGGACTTGCATTCTCAGTTGTCATAGGGGAACCATTTGTTTTATCGTCTTTAAGAATTCCCCTAGATTTTAGCTTCTGCATGAGATATTCTGGTAGCTCTTTCTGAGCAGCCTTTGGTTCTGACTCCTTTTCAGATGTGGAGATCACTTGTTGAGTTTCATCCTTTGGTTTCCCTATAACAGGATGACTTTAGCTGGCCAGCCACTTTAAAAAAGCTTTAATGGTAGCAAAATACCCATGCAAAGGAAAGCAATCTTACTAGATTGGACATTTAATGGTGTTGTAGTATAATAAGCACCCCCACCTGGTACGCCATAGCCATTACCAATTTCCATGTTGCCTGATATGACAACTAAAGAATTAGGTCAGAAAATCTAAGCACATTGATAGCATGAATACTTTTAAGGAAGAAGTTTCAGTCACGCAAACAAATTAAATTACATCAGACATTTAAACATACACATTATTAAAGAATTGAAAGGGTGATAAGATTATACTAACATGACAATTCTGACAAAAGGCCTCTTTCTTAAGTGATTAGTTAGGGAGACAAAAAGAAAAAAATTAATTCGGGAGCATATGATGTAGATCACTTTGTTGCCAATTATTATAGTA
Organism: Areca catechu; assembly: GCA_021397845.1. Lineage (NCBI taxonomy): Eukaryota > Viridiplantae > Streptophyta > Magnoliopsida > Arecales > Arecaceae > Areca > Areca catechu. Next base: position 53,721,148 of record CM038039.1, on the reverse strand, counting down.
ATCCATGAAGCAAACCCAATGTCTAATGATAACAATCAATAGGTTATTCATAAAATTTCATCTATCCTGAGTGATGTAGAGCAAAAGGGTAACCATAAGATGATGATTATTTGTAATGAACACAATAATGTTCTGGTTCTTTCTTCTCCCATCTCCTCTGCTCTTTTTTCCCCCCCCTTTTTTCCCTGGCTTAAGGATTTGCCTCCTGGATGATACTTCTACATCCAGTGGAGGTCTTTACACCATCTGAAGTATCTAATCGCTTCAGTCACCATCTGACAAACCCAAAGCTGATCCCTATTTGGACTCTATTACAGCTGGATCTGATGGCAGATTTTTCACCCTCAGATCACATCTGAAGGCAAACTAACCACCTTTCGAAACTTTCTGATAGTCCATAGTTCACTGTCAGGTTATATTTCCTTAGAAGCACTCTCACAATGAGTTTACTTGTTCTAGTAGATTTAGGACTTAGTTTTCGAGTTCTTCTTGGACTCCTAAAGAAAATAACTCAACCTTATCAGTTGTAAGGGATCCCAGAGCCTATAAATACCTCCTGTGTATACCCCGTTTTCATTAGTTTGCTTTCTCTTGAGTGCATGTTAACCTGTGTTTGCTCCATTTTTCTCGCATGGTTGACTTTGCACAATCCCTATGATGAGCTTCGAGGCATCAGTTGACAGGGTCCTTGGTGTCGAGAAGCCCTTTTAGCTACCAAGACAATAAAGCAACTAGTTATCCCTTGGATTAGTTTAGTTTCCTTGCCCTTGGATCTTTAATTAATTTGTTTTCTTACTTCTAGCCTTAAGTTATTGTCTAATTAATTAAATCTTTGCATAGTTGATTTGTTCATCCATGTTTTGCTCCAAAGCTAACATCGGGCCTTCCCTGCCTGCATTATATATGCGAAGATGAACATGCACATGCTTATTTCATCCGATAAGGGACAACTTTATGACTTTTTCTTTCCCAATAGGTTATATAAAATGAATACAAAATCAAATTAACCTTTTTGGAACTCTCTTTAGAGATTCAATTCATTTTGTCAGAGGCCTTCCCCACATATCTAATCTCTCCATGAAGATGTAAGCCTCATCTTAATAGAGACCCTTAATTCTCCAGTAGAACTGATATTAACAAAATAATCAGTTTTCCAGCACTTCAAACATTTTTTACATGACTTAGTTACCTCTTATCTTTCTATTAAAAAGATTTTGAAGTCTACCCCACATAATTTTACCAAGGACTATCAAATGTGTTTGTGCCTCTCTTTAGACCACATTCTAGATAAAAATGCAGCCCTCGTTATCGTATAGTAATTATCTTACATATGGAGCATGCAATGATAACATGATTCTCTTTGGAGCAAATTCCCATGTCATTTTTCCTAATAACATTGGGTATAACTTCTTTCACTTGTAATTATTACATGCAACCAAAGATCACGTAAACAATCACACTAGAGTAGAATTCAAGGCAGTATTTTTTATGAAAATTTGTTTCTTATTTCACTTATATTGCATTACATTTGTTGGACTTTGGACCATTATCCTCCAAACATTTTTTCATGCTCCAAAGAACATAGTGACAAATTGTCAAATTATCATTACAAGTGTCAGCCCAAAGCTAAACCTTTGAGTAGGTCTACCTGAAATAAGATTCATATACTACAAAAGTAGACCCCACTTGCGGCTGCTTCTAATAGAATATCATTTTGCCAACTACATACTTGAAAAAGACCTTTCTTCCCTGAAGCCCACCAAAATTACCAGTCACTGAATTTTATCATATTTATACCTCTTAATGCAATAAAAAAGTACAAGCACATTCATTCTCTTCCATATATTTACATATCCTCAACTGCCATAGAAATCCCAATGGATGACCTTTTTTATGAAACTAAGCTAAATGTGTTCTTGCAGAATACTATCACTTGGCTTAACATCTATTTCAGCTACATGAAATGGCCTAACATGTTATCCAATATATTAGTAGATCACCTTAACTAAAAAATATTTGGCACATAAACTATAATCATCTAATAGTTATCAAACTTCACAATACACGGAATGGAACTACACGTTCTAATGTCATTCATATGTTCCAAATGCCATGCCCTTCTAATCAAATTTGAAGTTCATGTCTCTCATTTAAATTGCTCATCTATTTAAATGCAATCATCCTTAGCATAACGCTAACTTCTATAAAGTCCTTTCTTCACAAATTACCGCATTTTTCCTCCATCCTTAATATCTTAAACCTAATATGAATCTTCAGACTTAATATCTTTAGGTCACCTTTGCTAGCAAACATCTTGTTTAGAAAATCATAAACCTCATTTTTTGTGGCTCACATATACAAGGCTTCTTTCCCCCTTTCTCATCTATGAATTCTAGAATTGAGGAAATAGCATGCGACATTGGTCAACATCTTTTATTCACGACTAATAAGAACAAAAATTAAGGATGAAAATTAAGAGCTCAACTAGTAAGAGAATTGAATACTAGGGTCAATAAAAAAGGTTGTAAGGTTGTTGGGTACTTGACTGAGAGTAATAAGTAGCCCCAAAATGTGTACTGATTTCAGCTTATCACAATATAAAAGAAAAGTCTCTTAAACCATTCTTTACAGATCCCAAGATCCCCATCTAGAACATGTGCACCCAGCTAAGCCCTGGCCTATTTGTGCCTAACAAGCTCGAGTTATTTCCCCTAAAGAACCAGGAACACAAGCTTTTGATGCCAGTTACTCAATAACAGGTTTTCCAATGCAATTAAGCAGCTCACAGAGCAGAGATATCAACTTACAGTTTCCTCAAAACTAGAAAATACCAGAAAACTATGAAGGAGACGACAAATAAATGGGTTTCCATGCCTTGTTTCCATGATTTTCTCATGAACTTTTGCATGCTTTCCATTTTCTATCTTCCACATCACAGAGCAGCTCTTTTAATCCAATACTGGTTCCTTCATTTGTTCTTAATTTGCAGGTTGCAATTTCAGTTTGAACAACTGTTTAACTGATAGTAGCATTACAGAACTCAGCACTTAGTAGTTTACAGAGGACATAACACGACTGGAAAGGCAGCACTACAGTAGTCAATATTAATGCATGTGCTTGATCTGGATGCATAGAAACAAATTTTTAAGCAGCTAAGATAAGCTCCGACAAAGAACTAAACTTTTGTAGACTGAACTTAAAGCAAACTGACAAAAGTTAGGAACTGCAGACAATTGAAAGGAGAGAAACATGGTTTATAATGAAGAACCAACCGTTATCCTGGTGGATCAACTTCCCTCGTTTGTTGGCCATTTCAGCACGATGATCGGTGGTTATCTTCAGCAGATGCTCCTAAAAGAAGCAATGGCAATAAAAAGATGCATAGTAATTTGACTGAGAAAAGAAGAAACATAGAATTCATACAGTGGGGAACTCAAAATTAAATTATTTAAAAGCACTGAACAAAGCATTCAAAATATTCACCTTTAAAGCATTGGGATCATAACGTCCAGAGAGAATGTCTTTACCATCTTCTACAGGTCCACTTGTGCCTCTTGCTTGTCTAAGGTCAAAAAAGGATAAGAACAACATCACAAGACAGTTGGAGCACTTATTGTTCAATGCATGCGATCTGGCATGAAATAAGAAGAAATGAAAACAGACAGACCTTTGCTTTTGTATGATTTGTTGCGTTGCAATGTCCTGGTTATCACAAATTAAGACCACTTAACATCACAAAGAATATATGCATGACAGAGATCCCATTTTCTTTAAAAATCATACCTGCTCATGCAGAACAGCAAGTTGGGCAGCAGATTCAATAACTTCAACATCAGAAGAAAACTTGTGCTGTCTAATGTCTGAAACAGGAACAACTTTGGATTCAATATTTTTTAGAATGAGAATTCTGTATATCTGATAGTGTAATAAGTAGATTTATCATTACCAGTTGCATTCTCTTTTTCTTTGTTTGCTTCCTCACTCACTTCAGTTTTTACAGCTGACTGTCGATCCACTATGTTGTCATCACAATGGGTTGAACATCTCAAATCATCTCGAGATGCACTTGAGGGCTTAGAAGTATTGCTTTCTGCTTCTGCCACTTTTATTTCTGCACCAGGGTTAGATGTAGACAAACAGGATGAGGTTGTACAGCCTTTAGAAATATTCTGCAATAATTGGAATCCAGTACTTCCTACAGCAGGGTTTCCTGTGCCATGAGAAGAACTATAGGATGCTTGTGCAGGTACACTTTGAGCAGCTGGTGCAGGAAGTCTACCAGGAGAACATACAAAGTGGGAAGGTGGTTGTAAGTGAGGAAACTGGCTTTGAGCTTTAGAAAAGGATGGATTAGATGGATTAACAGGGAAGAGGCTTCCAGAGTTGTTAGGATGTCCGTCATGCTGCATGTTCACAGACGGTGGAGGAACATAAAAAACAGAGGGATTCATTGAAACAGAATCTGAAGATGTATTTGGCAGTGGATAAACTCCTGGAGGCAATGGCTGTCCATGAAAGTTGGCCATAAGTTCTCAGCAAGAAAACTAATGCTAAATAGATGGTCAGCCACACATATGACCTGAAAGATATTAGTTTAAGAAATAACAAAGAAACTCGGTGGAATTCTCTAAAATAGTCCAAGCAAGATCCATGATGTGCCAACAGTCTAAGGCTCTATGCTAAAGGTTCAGCCTGCAACACATTTAACAAGCATAATACCAACATTAGTAGCAGAACAATTTAAGTTTAGAGGTTTTAACATGCAAGGACAGAAACTTCTAAAAGAAAACGATGAACAGCTAAATTGCATCTGCAGAGCACTCAACAATTTGAGAATGTGTAGCATGGCACAAACAACCAATACATCATACATTAAAACTAATGAAACAATTTATGTATATGGCTGAGTGTATGCACCCCAACCAACTGATCTGCTTCCAATAATGGATCAATTAGACATATTGAACCACTATCAGACTTACTTTAGGCTCCAGGAAACAGAAAATTCTTATTTAATTAATAGAAATCAGACATATCACTTGTTACAGCTTAATCCTCTTAATCATAACTACACTTCGGGTTCATTCTATGACTGACATATATTTTCAGTGCATGTAGGACTAACAATTTAACACAACTGCGAAGAAAATTTTGCATCGCAAGGATTTATGGTAACTAGGAATCCTGAGGATGAAAATTCCTAACTTCCAAAATAGATTCTTTTCAACTTGACTTGCCATCAAATCATGCATATGATGAAGCACAAAATTCAAAAATCATTAATCCATACCAAATTTTTTAATCATGAAAAGCAGGAAGTTTTCATGGCTGACCATGACTTGTGCTATGCTCTCAACAGAAACCATGCTTCAGTAACAATCTTAATTATATTTGCAATAATCAAAAAAAAAAAAAAACTGAAATTGGTTTCTTTTGCAGGCAATAACTCCCCCCAACTTTGATCTCTTTTATAGAAAACAAATAGAATATTATAGATAAATGACTGGAACAAGAAAAAAAATCAACCAGGTATTTATAATGCAAGTTGAGCCGAGAACTTTCACTACATTTTTATATTTCTTTCTTTTTCAATTGTATAGGATTCCCAATTCTCCTTTTTAAGTTTGACACACCGTCCTAGAAATTGGAGTTGGATTTTTCCTAAATGTTCAGTGATTGACAAATTGTATAGCTACAAAGTTATAAGCCTTGAATTTAAAATGGGAAAGGAGAGCAATTTTTTTTTGATGAGCTTGGCATGGAGGGGTTCAACTGGGAAGATGTCATGGTCAAGAATCAAAAGATGAACCAAAGGGACAGAATTCAGCAAGTGCAAAAAATTGTGAAGCAACAAGGGACTTGCTTCTCTGAATGTAAAAGAAATTATCAATTTAAGCTCTAAAGAAATCCAGCACTAAACAAACAGTCCCTCTAACATAACAATCAAACAACATGAATTCTTGCTAAATTAATGCACATTTCATATCACAATTGATTATAGGGTTGACCATATGTTAATTAACCAAAAATTAAAAAAAAAACTTCCATTATCTCCGTATGCTTCATCCCTTCCCAAGTTCAGGGTAATTTTGGAGGGTTGGGGCCTAGTTGCATTAAATCAAACTATGACCAAAAATGTATATCTGACAAGTGCCTGGTCACCAATTGGCCATATAGTCTTAATTGCAGGCCTATATTTACCTTCTTCAAGTATCTGGCAATTGGCACCCATTCCTACAAAGCTATAAGTTGATCCGAGTCTAACAGCTATCCATAAAATCTAATCAATCCTTCAAGGGAACCATCTCAAATTAGAGGCATGCTCTATAGCCAAGACCATATTTAACCAACAATAGGCTTGGATGATAATGATGATAATGATGACAATGACCAATCATTGTTCCAAATCTTGAGACAAGCGCCTCAAATCTCCACCATAAAAGTGAATCTCACTAGAAAAGAGGATGCAGGACAACCCCCGATCAGATTTTAATTCTAGGAGATAGGATCGTTGATCATTAAGAAACGACCACACTAGGCTAGGTCAAACAATCCCAAAATTATTTAAACACATTTTTGCCATACTTTTTTCCCTCTTATATATATATATATATATATATTTTTTTTTTTTTTTTTTTTCTGATTTTTTTTTTTCTATTTTTTTTATTTTTTTTTATTTCCTACCTTATTCCAAAGTCGGCAAGGGGAAGCGGGCTATGCCTTCACGATCGTACAAGCCACATGTGCTTTCACGATCGTGCCGAAAATAGGGGAAAGAGGCTTCTTCGGAAGGGAGGGATCGGTCGGTGGTTGTTCCGGTTGATTGGCAGCAGCAGATGGGTTGAGCTGCCATGGTCGGTGGAAGGTGGGGCATCCTCGGAGGAACCGTCGCCGGAGTGGAAGGCAACGATGGGTTTCCGGGGCCTTATTCCAGCGGTCGGCGGCTTTCTGAGGCTTCACAGATGGATGACAGCGATGGGAAGTTGGAGGAATCCGACGATCGGACCAGTCAGAGATGGCGGTGAGATGAGTCATGGATGCGGGTGGGGCATGTGGGCGACCGGTACCCATCAGGGCTGGTCGTCGTCGGCTTGGTCGTGGGTCTCACCAGACGAGAGGGAGGCGATGGACTGGTGTTCGCGAGGGGGCGTTGGACGGATGGGAGGTGGAGGCCGGCGGCTGGGGAGGTGGCACGCTCGAAGGTAGGATGGGTCCAATTGTGTAGCATCATGCGGATCTAAGACAATGGTGGTTCCGGGAAGGATTGATCGCTGGAGACGAGGAAGCCATGGGAAGCAGCGGGCGGGGAAGTTGGTTCGAACGGCATGGGAAGCAGGGGCGAGGGCTGGAGGGGGAACGGTGGTGGGTGACTGGCTGGAGGGAGGGTGGTCCGGTGTCGATGTTGGCGGAAGGGCATGGTGGATGTTGATGTTAACGAGTGGAATCAGAGAATTCGAGGAACAAGAAGAGAATAATGTTGGGAATTGGGGATTCCGAAGAATAGGAAGGGAATAAGGAAGAGGATAGACACAGAACGGGGAGAAGAGGAAGAAACAGGAGGAGGAAGAGGTTAGGAGAAGAGAGAGAAGGAAGAGAAGTAGCAGGAAGATACCGAGAGAAGGAGAGCAGGGAGGAGAGTACCGGAGGAAGAGAATAAGAGGAAGAGAGAGAAGGGGAGAAGGAAGAACCAGAAGAGAGAAGAGGAGAAGGGGGAAGAAGAAGGAGAAGGGGGGAGGAGTCGGGACACACCCTGACTTTTCTCAAATAAACTCTTCGCTAATTTTATTCATGACAAAACACCTTAAATAAAGTAACCTAGGACTCTAACAAACACCAAACAACCGATCAAGATAAAAATAAATCCCAAACAAACCGATAAGATAAATCCTAAAACATCGGAACCAATAAGGAGGAATTCCAATAAGATAAATCAGAACCGAAATAGATAAAAAATGATCTCTGATCCTAAATCAACTAATCCTAAAAACTCCGATAAAACTTTCGATAATATTCTGGCAGTGCTGAGCAGGATCTGTGCTGGGCTGGCATCAGGATCTAGGATGTCCATCAAGATTCGTGCCGGGATGTCCGCATCAAAAGAAAATCATAATAGAACATAATATGATTGCAAAATGGTCTCTTGTGGCCTCTGGTTTGAAAAATTGTGATACAAATGCAATGCAATAAAGGCCACTGATAGAAAAGGACCAAAATAAAGAGAATCAAGCAAAGAGGCATGAGTATTGCCTGACAGAATTACGATCTGGATTAGCATTAAATCCATATGAAAAATATTCTAAGGTCATGCCACCAAAACTAGGCAAATGGGATTGATTAAATTAGATGGATTCCAACGAACTATCCATATGCCAGGAATTGCTAAGTAATAAGGGTCAGAAATGCTCATGTTGCCTAGCAGTTCTAGCTACAAAACATTATGTCCACTAACAAGATGTAATGCATTAGTCTGCAATGCCCAGTCCTACCATTCCATTATGCAAATGCTTCCTAGCCTGTAAGAAGCATATGTATCGTATGCAATTGCATATAAAAAAAATTCTTTGACCCCTTGTCTTAGCAAGAAAATACCACGCATCACATGTTAGGCCCCTTGCTCGTCATCTTCCAATAAGTAGACTACGTACAATATGGAATTTGGAAAATAAGGACCCCAGGAGCTCCTTCCCCTGAATGATATCAAAAATGAAAGAATCAGTGCCCAAAATGATAGAGACTTTCCTTCTTTAGCCTGCAAAAGAACTCCGCTTTGCCAGGAATAACATTTCAGCAAACAATTCATCGACATCTAACGTATTTTGATTTCGAGTTTGGCATGCTGAAACAGGCATCCATGAATAGGCAATAAATTTTCTAACTATAACGAAGGTGAAGATGGCCGTAGCCCATGCCATCGAACATCAAATTAAAGAGAAAATTATTCAAATGGAACAAGCATACTGGTTGGAAATTTTAATTCAAAAAAAAAAAAAAGCAAATTGTTTCGACTTACTTTGGTGATGGCCGACGGAAGAGGGGGAGAGGAGAGAAGGGGAAGAGTTACGAGATGGGGAGTACGGTGTTTGGCTTCTCTCGCCAGCCCGACAAAGGCTTGGGGTTCTTCTTTTCGGGACGGCCCGAGTGGTGTCACCCCCCGGTGTTCGCCTTTTCTAGCGGCGCGCGAGGGAACACAGCTGGGACGGTGAGGTGGAGGGCAGAATACCGACTCGACCGGGTCCGCGGAACCGGGCCCGGGAAAAGACTCCGCCTGGGCTAGCCCTTTCACTTCCCATGGTTTCGAGAGATGCACGTGGGAAAACGGTTGCTTTTACCATTTACGTGTGGCATGGTCTCATCGGTTCGTATTGGCTAAGGGAGACTCATTTAGGGCCAGGATTGGATGGATTTTCTACCGGTTCATGGATTTGTGTTGCCGCCTTCGCCTCCCTCCTCTTTCTGCTTCCCTAGTAGCCTCCTCTTCTCCTCCGATTCCCTGCGGCGAGAGGCGGCGCCGCCATCTCCAGCTGCCGTCCGGCTTAGTGCAAAAGCGCACCAGTCAGTCAGAACCGCCGCTATGACGGAACGCAGGAGGACGCTGTCGGAGGGTGTGGGATCTGTCGTGTACGGTGGCCGGACTTCTTGGATGCCGAGGTTCGAGGAACTCGACACCACTAACATGCTTCTCCGCCAGGGGATCGTGTTCTTGGTCTCCCAGGTTCCCGCAAACACCCATATTTATCTCATATTCTAGCTTAGGTGGTTAATTGGTTGAATTTTCTATTTGATTTGCTCATTGCTCTGAAGTGGCTTCATATGTATTCATCGAAATAAATTCATGAAATATGGCCAATTGATGGTAGCATGGGATTTTTTTCCTGGTAATTAATAACTTCGTCGAATAGATGGATGGATCATCCATTAAGCAGCTCGTGTTATAATAATTGAAAAATCAAAACTGGAATCTTTGTTAAATAGATGCGATTCTATCAAATTAGTCTATAGTTTACTAATAGGGATTGTTTGGTCCAGATTGCCAAAAATCAGGTGCTCCCCTATTTGGATCGGATTGGAGAAAATGGCCTAACACGTCAAATCCTCTAAGACGTGACACCAGGGGTTCTCAGCAAGCATTAAATCATAAAAGTGTTAGACTAATGTACCTATTAGTATCTTATACTATCTTCATCTCTAGGTTAGCTTGTGATTTTAGTTCCATACAAGTAGCTTAGTATATCTGCATTGGTATTGTTTTATATTTATGGTTTATTGTACAGTTTAATGTGGATGAGTAAGCCTGTTGACATTGAATGCTGTAAGCTGGGGATGAAAGTCTGGTTATTGGAAAACCTATTTCTTGATAAACATGCCCTTGTTTTGGTTATTTTATGGTTTTATAGTTCTGTAACCCGATATGAACCATTCCTCTTTTCTTGATATATCAGGCAATTATATTATACATGAGGCATGCTAGTTGCACTCATGTTCACATAGAGGTTCTTCCACCAATGCATTTGAACAAAGGTTGCTGTTTCTCTCTTCTTTTTTTTTGGTTAGGCTAGGCAACTGAAATAGGGTTACAACCTACCATGTCTATCGGGAGACAAACTATGCTACAGACGGGTTGTCTCATATGTTGCTCAGCATTCTACCGATTGGTCATGATTTCAGGACGATAGTATTTTTATTTTTTTCAAAAATTTTTTTATCTTGTTCTTTTGGACTGCTCTCATACCAGAGCTACGTGACCGCCCGTACCAAAAAAAAGGGGGGAGGGAGTTTACAGATTAGAGAAATGATGTAGCATAGGGTGAAAATGAACAAAATTTTGTCAAAGAGTTGCAGGAAAATCTGAGCAACGGGTAGCAGTTGGGATCATAATTAAATTGCTTGCAATTATCAATCATTTTTTTCCAGAATTGTTCTTCTCATCAACTATCATCATTGTCAACTGTACTTATATTGTTTGCAGATTGTAGTGGATACAGACAGTGACAGTTTCATGATTAACTTGTGGGAGGCCAAGGAATATGGATTGTTTGATGCTGTTATAGATGAGGGGTGTTGCCGATCTCACCGCGGTGGCCTGTAGCATGTGAGTTGGCGCCGGTTTTCGGACTCTCTCATTCGAGATCTCCAAACTTCGGACCTGCAACAATGTCAGAGACCCGGGCCAGGGTTCCGGCGGGGGCACTCCGACGATCAGTCAGAGAGCGGCAAGATGGAACAGGACCTCTAAGGCGGGCTCCCGAAGGATCCCGTGCTTAGAGGAGATGTAAAATGAAAGAAGTATGAGGAAGAGAGGAGTTAAGGCCGGCCTCCCGTGCTAGGGCCACTGAGCTCTCGCCTGAGGACTTCCCGAGATCCTCCCGGATCGTTCTTTTGGTGTTCTTCCCCTTTTTTCCACTTACCTTTCCGTTCGTTTTTACCGTCCCTTTTATATCACCGAATTGCCTTCAGCCCACGTCCCCACCAGGGGACTCTCTGAGACCTCTGGACCTTCTCCTTCCCCTTCTTCTTCTTCGAGTCTGGAAGTTAAGTGGCCGACTCACCTCATCCGCAGTGTGTCACGAAAGGGGGAAGACTGGGGAGCCTTGGGCCGAGCACGGGAGCTCTCCTTTCGGGGCGTTGACGGTGGGCTTCCAGCCGTTTCAGGCTCCTGCCCGCTAGGATTTCATTCCTTGATTGCGGGGCCCTGATTAACTGGTGTAAACGAGGTTTCGCGTATCATACAGGCCGTACCGGCGTCTTGTACGGAGCGTGGCGTGCGCTGGCTCTAGTGACGACCTCGCGACCCGTGTCTCTGCCTCCCCGAGCTTTGCAGAGTAGGGCTGACCTCGGCCGAGGTGGACCTATCAGGGGGCGCCACCTGGCGGTGGAGCAGGGGCTGCCAGCTTCGGCCGAGGTGGAACCCTCTGAGTAGACACCTGGCGGAGTGGCAGAGAGAGGCTCAACTTCGGCCGAGATGGACTTGTCTTGGGATGCCACCTGGCGAAGGAGTAGGAGGCCCGGCTCGACCTCGGCAGAGGTGGACCCGTCTTGGGGTGCCACTGGCGAGGGAGCGAGGGGCCGCCAGCTTCGGTCGAGGTGGACCCCTCCTGGGTGGATACTGGAGGGAGTGGCAGAGAGAGGCTCGACTTCGGCCGAGGTGGACCCGTCTTGGGGTGCCACCTGGTGAAGGAGCAGGAGCGCTTCTTCCGAACGGGGGATCTTTGAAAGAAAAAATTCACGTGGTACTGACCGTGTCCAGCTGGACCTGACACGCGCTCCACGTTAGCGATGCCATATCAAGAGGAAAACAAGCTTAATTGCACCAATAACTGATTCAACTTCTCCTCCAAAAGCCCATGTGTGGGATTTATGGACGATCGAGGGAAGTAAAAAAGTAAGGCTGAATCTGCCTTCAGAACAGAAGCTGTCTTGAAACGGATATAAAGCTGGCAGTGGAAGTGATGAGAAGAAGGGAACAGAGATGAAAGAGGTTTCAACTGCAGTACGAAGCACAGAAATGAATTAAGCCCAATTTTTGAAAATCTAAATAAAGGAATGAAGAATATCTTTGAGGCCTTGATGCTGGTTTTACCGGGCACTCCAAAAAAAAAAAGAAAGTGCAGATAGGAAATTAGAAGATATGCTAATTCCTAATGTAAAAATTTCAATGAAATTGCTCTCCTACTTTCAGGGATCCTTGCTTAAAGACTTGAAGGAAAGCGAGGTGGTTTTGAATGTCTTGTACTGTTGTGTCTTTTGTTATCAACTTTCATTGCTCTTAATATCTTGCTGTAGAAGGGCAGGGCAGGTATAAAATCCTAGCATTCCTTATGGACATGGCAATAACTAAACTCAATTTGGCAGTTTCATGGCCACATCAAACAACAAATTCTTTGGCTGGTGGTCCTTCAGTTTTCTTTGCTGTCAGCAGTCATGCTATGACAAAATGATTTCTGTACTGTAATATAAATATCACCGGGTACTGCCCTCCTTGAAGCTAATATACTGATCTCATGTTAACCTTTGACCATTTTCTACTTTTTAAGGATATGATTGATTTCTTCAAGTTGATGAAGCCTTTGATTGATGCTTGAGGATGCGAACTTTGGATGCTTTCTTTGAAACTTGGAAGCTTGAAGGCTTGAACCACTCAACTCTTGAATCCTTGAAGAATATTCAAAAATCTCACCAAAGGATTACTTTTCCCAATTGATTTTTGATTTTTATAGCCTTCCACACTTAAGACCGTTTTATAGCCGTTGGGAGAAAATATGACCGTTTGGAAGCAAGTTGAGAAAGTTCTGTAGCCCAGAAAACTAGCCGTTACTGTTCAAGTGTCGACACTTCACCTTCAGGTGTCGACACTTCAGTTCCAGGTGTCGACACTTCAGTTTCCAGGTGTCGACACTTCACTTCCAAGTATCGACTTCAGCTCCAGGTGTCGACACTTCACTGAAACAGCTTTCTGAAGTTTTCTGTTTGTCTCAGGCCTTGAGTCGACACTTCACTCTTCAAGTGTCGACACTTGTTCCTCAGGTATCGACACTTCATTTCCAAGTGTCGACACTTGCCTGTGCCATTGCTGAAACATCTTCAAATTGAAACTTTAACCTCTTCAAGTCCTTCCATATTAATTTCAAAGTCCATATACTTGATTTTCCATTATTTAAGGACTTTTTCAACTGAATAAAAGCATTTCTTCATTCAACATTGTTGAGTACTAAGATATGAAAAATATACTTAAAATACAATCAGTACTCATATATACTTAAACATTTTGTCAATCATCAAAATCAAAACCAAGTCAACATCCTACATGATGCCGGGTAGTGCCTCCTTCACCTAGTATCCGTCGTGTGCGCCCGGTCCTGCAAAGAAAGGATATCCGGGCAGGGATCCCGACGAGGGCACTCTACGGTCAAGTCAGTGAGACGATCTAGGGAACAAATCCTCCGAGGTGGATCCCGAGCTGGTCTCCACACTTAGAGATTTAGAAATGAAAGAACGGGGTGAGAATTTTGGTGGAGGAAGAGAGCTCGAGCAATGGTGGCTGTGTCCATGGAGACTCTTCCGATGAGTTCTCTAGTAGCTTCAGAGTGCTCTTCTTGGTCTCTCCCCCAGTCCTTGCTTACCTCCTCTGGAAGCCCTCTCTTTTCTTATAGATGGAAGGTACTTTCGTTGCCAGTCTCAGGTCCGCCCTCTCCCTCCTTCCCTCCTTCGAGGATGCTGTGAGGTCAACGTGGGGGGCGGTCTTTTAGGGTCGCGCGCGAGCCCTTTCCTTCTTCATAGCCGGAAGTTATACCACGAGCTCTGACATCCTGGTAGGACGCTCTGTTTGGAAAAATTTGGCAGGACCTCGATCCGGGGGCAGACGCTCTAGGACTCGAGCCCTTCGGTACAACCCCCTTCTTCGAGGTGGTGAAGATGGTCGGTGGAGGGGCATGGCATCTTGAGTGGCGCGTCCTTCCCCTACTGGTGTAAACGGTGGCCTAAAGGGACCTAGGCATTCCGGCGAGATGGCTCCCCTAGGTTAGCGCGCTCTCCCCTCATAGGCTTTGGGGTGGCGTGCCGCTTCCCACCTGGCGCACCGGCTTCATGCTGACTTTTTTTTATGGGTCGACCTCGAGCCGGGTGCCCCCTCTAAGCCAAGGGCGTACAGCTCGAGGGAGTTCGACTTTGGTCGGGGGCTCGATCCTGAGGGAGCCACCTCGATGGAAGGGCTCAAGGCTCGAGGAGAGGGAGCTCGACTTCGGCCGAGTGCTCTACCCTGAGGAAGCCACCCCGACGGAAGGGCTCAAGGCTCGAGAAGAGGGAGCTCGACTTCGGTCGGGGGCTCTACCTTGAGGGAGCCACCCGGTGGAAGGGCTCAAGGTTCGAGGAGAGGGAGCTCGACTTCGGCTGAGGCTCAACCTTGGGGAGCAACCCCGGTGGAAGGACTCAAGGCTCAAGGAGCGGGAGCTCGACTTCGGTCGGGGGCTCAACCCTGGAGAGCAACCCCGGTGGAAGGGCTCAAGGCTCAAGGAGCGGGAGCTCAACTTCGACCGGGGGCTCAACCTCGAGGGAGCCACCCGCGGAAGGGCTTAAGGCTTGAGGAGAGGAGTTCGACTTCGACCGGGGGCTTAACCTTGAGGGAGCCACCCCGGCGGAAGGGCTTAAGGCTCGAGGGAGGGAGCTTGACTTTGACCGGGGGCTCAACCTTGAGGGAGCCACCCCGGTGGAAGGGCTCAAGGCTCAAGGAGCGGAGCTCGACTTTGGCCGGAGGCTCTACCTGAGGGAGCCACCCTAAGGAAGGGCTCAAGGCTTAATGAGAGGGAGCTCGACTTCGGCTGGGGGCTTAATCCTGAGGGAGCCATCTCGGTGGAAGGGCTCGTGGCTCGAGGAGCGAAGTTGGCATGGCGATCCTTGCCAGCACGACTTTCTCCCGGGTCTGTGGAGGACTCCACGTCAGCGGTCTTGCTATATCATTTGCCCCCCACTCCAAGTTCCGACGGAATGTGGCGCTCGGTACGAGGGGAGTTATTGCAGAGCTGACATGGAAGAGTGGGATTCTGGTGCCATTAAGTACCACGATCGCCGTCGCTTCATGAATCGCTTCTTGGAGTCAATGCAGGGGTGCCACCTCAGCAAGTCCGAGGAAGCATGATGGCCGTTGTTGGGCCTGAGATGGTTTCCAGTGCATCGAGGCATCGTCTTTCGGCCATCCACACGTGGCACCTATCTGATGGTGGAAGTTTTGAAAAGGCATACGTTGTTTTTTGGCCATTTTGAAAAATGGAGGAGATTTTTCTCAAACTATCTTTTTTGATTTCTTCGTGCTTGCAGACGGCTAAAGTCCTTTCCCTTCTCAAGCTGTCCTTTCAAGGTAACCAGGTTAGTCTTCCCTCTTCATCTTCTTCTTTTTCTCCGGCTGGGTCAAGTCCCTCCTTAGGTTCCTCAGCCCTTTAGCCTTCATTTTCTCCCTTCTCTTCTATCTTAGATGGCTTCGTCGGGTCGGATCCATCATCTTTCTAGTAACCTTGATGAGGCAGGGCCCTCTCGGGTGAGGACTCCATCTCCATCTTCCGATGAGGAGGATGAAGTTCCTCTCCAAATCCATAGGGGTTCCCATCTAACTGGAATAGTTATAGAAGGACCCAGGGTACTCCCTTCTGTTCCTTCTGCTCCTGCAGCTACACCTCCTACCCCTCGCACTTTCTTCCGTAACTCCTGGTTTGACTGGTCCCTCCGGCATTGCCTCGATGATGATCAGGAATGACCTTTCCTTGATTCGAGATACTTATGGGGTTCCGACATCCATCCAGCTCTCGATCTCGGGGTCAGGGGAATGGGTTACTTCTGGTGGCCCGGGTCGAATCGCTCTTTATGAAGACTTCTTCCTTAGGGGCTTCGTTTGTCCCTACACCCTTTCTTCCTTTCATTCCTCGTAATTACCGGCTCATCCCTGTTCAATTAGCTCCGGACGCCATCAAGGTCATTGTCAGCTTCATTGTTTTTTATCACTTTCATGGAATTGTCGCCCGTTTCTTTTTGTTCAAGGCTTTTTTCATCCTGAAATGCCACCCAACCGACGAAGGGTGGTGGTTCCTTTCTCCCCGCCCGAGGGCATATAATTTGTCCTCCCCTCTTCCATCAAAGAGTAGAAGAGCAGATACTTCTTTGCCTCGATGGAAGGAGTAGATTGGATCTGGAGTGATCCGGACCTGGCCCCAAATCACAACTCCCAGGTGGAGGCCTCAGACAGGGAAGTGTACGATCAGCTCGTCTCCGACGAGATCCCTTCCCTCGAGGTTCTGTTATCAGAGCGAAACTTATTCGATGCCGGGGTCATCTCTATCTGGGAGTTAAGTGAGCCTTTTAGTTGCACCTTTTCTTCTCCCGTGAGTCTTTTCAGATCCGAGGTTGACCCATATTCTTTTCTTATCCACAGGCATGAAGTTCTCCATAGACCAGCTCCTATAGTCCACTCATAAGAGGAGTGCCTCATCTGGACCCAGGGAGGCCCCACCGAAGAGGGCCAGGGCGGAGCCCGGCCAGGGTCTGGGCCCGCCACGCCTTCCAAGTCAGAGGGGAGAGCGGTCGGATCAACCTCCGAGTCTCCCCGGTAGTAGGTCCACCTTCTGGCCTGAAGACCTGGTGGGACCGCGCGGGCTGGTCTGCCGTCTTCGTCGATGTCAATATCCCGAATGTCATCGAGGTGGACGCAGAGAGAGAAACGGGGAGGGAGCATCCTCCACCACCACCACGGCATCTCTGGCCGTCGCAGCGAGTCCCCCTTCGACGACCGAGGCACCCCCGGTGACGTTGCCTCCGGCGCGTCGACAGCTTCGGCACCATCGAGATCCGGGACCCCCGCGTGCACCGATCGAGCTACCGCTAAATGCGTCGATCATCCAAGACTGCACACTGGCGAAATGAATGATGGACTTCGTTGTCCAGTCACACGACTACCGCGAGAGGGGAGGCAGGCAGCTGGTGGAGGCCATTCTCAATGTCCTTCCCCACTTCTTCACGCTGAGTTCTTCTTCTCATTATTTGTTTTCGGTTGGAATGCCATGGTTGACGCTCTCATTGGTGCAGGTCGGGACCGACATTCTTCTGATCTGAGATTACTGCACTCAGTGGGCGAAGAGGGAGGCCCAGCAGGAGCGGCAGATCCAATCCCTGGGGGTCGAGACCAAGACACAGATCGAGAGGGCTCGATCAACGGAAGAGAAGAACAAGGCCCTCCAAACGAAGGTGCTTAGGGCAGAGAAGCGGGCCAGGGACTGCGAGATGTCCCTGGCTGCAGAGAAAGATCGATCCATTCATCGGGCGGAGGAGTCCACTACGGAAGTCGCTCAATTGGAGGGGCGGGCTTTAAACCCTCCAAACCCGCCTAGAAGCGGCGCTAGCACGGGCGTCGACGATCGAGGAGAAAATGGCCAGGGCAGTGGTGCTGATGGAGGCTGCCAAGAAGGAGGCCATCGAAGCAGTGCCGAAGTTCAAGGCCTCGGTAGAGTTCACCGACGAGGTCCAGGAGGCAACCGTGGACTCCTTCATCAAGGGGTTCGAGGTCTGCAAATCTCAAGTGGTGCAGGCCTTTCCAAAGTTAAGTTGGATGAGATCGTCATCCCCGAAGCTTCAAGCGGAAGCCCGATGGAGGCAGGGACTCCAGCAGAGGTAGCCGAGGCAAAGCCTGCAACCACCGAGCAGACAGTTTCGCCCATAGAGGTGCAGGCAAAGATCCAGGCGGAGGTCCAGGAGGATGTCGGCGTACCCACTCGCCATCCCGAGAAGGAGCCAGTGGAGCAGTAACTCCAGTGCTAAGGACCTTTTCTTAGTGTATTTTTCTAGCTCCTTGTACTTAGGAATTTCCCTTTCCTTTCGGCACCACCTATCCTGTCAGGGGGCCTTTACTGATGTAACTACTCCATTCCACTTTAATGAAGTTCCTTTCTTTCCTTTGAATCCTTTGCACTTTGAGTTTCTTTCCATTGAATCTGTGTTACTTGTATTTCGGAATCTCCCTCCTTTCAGGACTACCTGTCCTGAGGGCCAAACCTTGTCGCGGCCACTTATCTGGGGGTCCCCAAGCTCTGGCACTTCTCTGGGAGACTTTCAAAGTAGCAAATATTTTAGAAAGAACTTAGAAGTTCTGTAGGATACCTTCACCGTGCCGGGATCCCTGCGGGGAGCCCCAGTCATTTGCTAGGGCTGGGTGCCCATCTTTGGGACTTCTTGGCCATATCGCAAGTTGATGGGTAAGTAGAGGGGGCCTAAAAGGCCTAAGAGATTGTCCCTGCTGGTCCAGGATACCATCGAGTTGGCTGATTTAACCTGAGAAGCCTTAGAATTCCCATCATCGATTCGGGATCCAGCTGGCGAGATTCAAAGCTTTTGGAATGCCTTGGCTTGCCTTCGCTAGACTGGGGTCTGGTTGGTAAAGTGTGGGGCCTCTGAAGTTTCTCGGCTTGTCGTTGCCGAATTGGGAGTTCGACAGATAGAGTGCGGGGCCTCTGGAGTTTCCTGACTTGCCGTCGCTGAATTGGGAGTTCGACTGATAGAGTGCGGGGCTTCTGGAGTTTCCCAGCTTGCCGTCGCTGAATTGGAAGTTCGGTGGATAGAGTGCGGGCTTCTTGAGTTTCCCGGCTTGTGTCGCAAGACTTGGAGTCTGATGGATAGAGTGCGGGGCTTTGGAGTTTTCCAGCTTGTCATCGTAGGACTTGGAGTCCAGCGGATAGAGTGCGGGGCTTCTGGATTTCTTGGCTTGCTGTCGCAGGATTTGGAGTCCGATGGATATAGTGTGGGGCTTCTGGAATTTCCCGGCTTGCCATCGTCGAACTGGAAGTTCGGTAGATAGAATGCGGGATTTCTGGAATTTCCTGGCTTGCCATTGTCGAACTGGGAGTTCGACGGATAGAGTGCGGCACCCAGGTTGGGCAGTAGCATTCCTGCACTGGCTAAGACAATGTTGTGTCAAAAGGAATTTTTTATTGATAGGAAAAGAGTTTACATCATTGGTAGTACATCCTTAGATTATTGGCATTCCAAGTTTGCGGGAATTGGGCACCACCAAGTTCAGCAAGGTAATAGGCCCCATGGGGAAGGGCCTCGATCACCCTGTAAGGGCCCTCCTAGTTTGGGGAGAGCTTTCCCGCATTCTCCCGGCTATAAGACTTCAGTCCGCCGCAGTACCAGATTTCCCGAATATAAGGTCTTCGGTTTCACTCGAGAGTTGTAGTACCGGGCCACCCGCTATCGGTAGGCCGCCATATGAAGACGAGCCTTATCCCTTGTCTCTTCAAGAAGGTCCAGATTGAGCAGGAGACGGGCTGGGTTCTTGGCCTCGTCATATTGCTCTATCCGCAACGTTGGCAGGCCCAGTTCCACCAGAATCACTGCTTCAATGCCAAAGACAAGGTTGAAGGGCATCTCGTCGGTGGCTGTCTAGGATGTAGTGTGGTATCCCCAGAGAATGCTGGGGAGTTCTTCAATCAATCTGCCTTTGGCCCGGTCTAGCCTAGCTCGAAGCCCCTCGAGGATGGTTTGGTTGGTCATCTCGGCCTCCCCATTGGTCTGGAGGTGAGCTACCAAGATGAAGCGATGACGGATATTAAGGTCGGTGCAGAATTCTTCGAACATCTGATTGTCGAACTACCGTCCGTTGTCAGTGATTATAGTGTGTGAGCCCGAACCGGCAGATGATTGATTTTCAGAAGAAAGACCTGACCTTGGCTTTGATAATCCGTGCTAGCAGTTCGGCCTCGATCTACTTGGTGAAGTAGTCGATGGCCACTATTAAAAATATGCATTGCCCATACACGGGGGGAAGGGATCTAAGATATCCATTCCCCATTAAGTGAACGGCTAAGGAGCGGAGAGTTGGGAAAGTGGTGCAGCTGGCTGACGTTGGATGAAGGCATGTCGCTGGCAGTGATCACATCTCTTTACCAGGTTAGCTGCATCTTCCCTCATAGCCTCACAGTAGTATCCTTGGCAGAGGGCTTTGTATGCTAATGCCGGCCCCCCACATGGTTCTCGCAGAGGCCTTCATATATCTCCTGGAGCACGAAGGCTGTCTTTGAGGGCCTTAAACATTTCAGAAGTGGATAGGAATGGGACCTGTGGTAGAGCTGTCTGTCTATCAACACAAAGCGCGCAGCTTTCTTCTTGACGAGGCTAGCTTCGAGGCGATTCTCAGGCAAGGTTCCGTCGGTGATATATTTGATGTATCGATCCATCCCTAGGCTCTCGGGGTGACTTGCTGGACCTCCCTAGGGGTCTCATAACTGGGAGCCTGGAGGTACTCGATGTAGGCACGCCCAAGCAACAGTCTGGCTGAGTTGCGAGCCTGGAGAGGGCATCCGCGCGTGCATTCTCTCCATGGGAGATATGGGAGATGCTGAAGTGCTGGAAACTCACCCGTTCGAGCATACCTGTCCTAAGTACTCTGACATTTGAGGGTCTCGGGCCTCGAATTCTCTTGAGACCTGCCTAGCCACCAACTGAGAGTCGATGAAGACCCTTAAGTTGGGTGCACCCTGCTCGCAGGAGACTCTCAGTCCTGCGAGGAGTGCCTCATACTCTGCCTGGTTATTGGTGACTTTGAACTGGAAATGAAGCGCGCACTTGGCTATGACCCTATCACGATTGGCGAGGATGAGACCTGCTCCACTCCCTCCTGCATTGGATGCACCGTCCATGTGGAGGACCTAGACATCTTCCTCCTCGACCGAGGGCTCCGCCTGATTCCCCGGCAAGAGTGTCTCCGTTTCTTCACCCATGTCGGTACACTCGATCAGGAAATCAGCCAGCACTTGCACCTTCAGAGATGGCCTAGGGCGGTAGGTGATGTCGAACTCATTTAGCTTCAGCGCCCACTTGGCCAAGCACCCGGACATATCCGGACGGTTAAGTATGGCTCTCAGCGGTTAATCCGTCAAGACCCCGATCGGGTGAGCTTGGAAGTATGGCCTGAGATGTTGAGAAGACATAATGAGCACAAAAATCAATTTTTCGGAGCAAGCATACCTGACCTCGGCATCTCGAAGGAGCTTGCTAGCATAGTATACTGGCTTTTGAACTCCATCTCTATCTATGCAGACAAGGACCGAGCTGATGGCCCCTGGGGTGACTGTCAGGTACAGGAGGAGTTCCTCTCCATCTTCCGACCTAGAGCAGGCCGGTGATGTCAAAAACTTTTTCAGTTTCTTGAAGGCTTCTCGGCATTCCTCCATCTAGGCGAAGTTGTGTACCTTGTACAGCGCCTTGAAGAATGGCAAGCAGCGATCAGCGGAGCGAGAGATGAACCGACTCAAGGCCATAATCCGGCCGGTGATGCATTGGACTTGCTTCTTCGAGGTGGGGTGCTCCATGTCGATAATCGCTTGGACCTTCTCGAGGCTGGCTTCGATTCCTCTCTGAGTGACAATGAAACCCAGGAACTTTCCAGCCGCCACATCAAAGGTGCACTTGACTGGGTTCAGCTTCATCTGGTGAAGGCGAAGGTTATAGAAAGCCTCTGCCAGGTCTACAACATGGTCCGACTCTGGCTTACTCATAATGAGCATGTCGTCCACGTACACTTGTATGTTGTGGTCGATTTGGTCTTGAAAGACCTTGTTGACCAGCCGCTGGTATGTGGCTCCGGCATTCTTCAGACCGAATGGTATCATCTTGTAGCAATACATATCATGGTTTGTGATGAAGGTAGTGTGCTCTTTGTCCTCTGGGTGCATCCGGATTTGATTATACCCAAAGAATGCATCTATGAAGGAGAGTAAGCGGTTCCCCGAGGTGGCGTCCACCAGCTGGTCGATCTTCAGAAGTGGGAAGCCATCCTTTGGGCAAGCCCTGTTGAGATCGGTGTAGTTTACACAGATCCTCCACTTTCCATTAGCTTTCTTGACCATGACTACGTTTGCCAACCAGCTAGGATATTGTACTTCACAGACAAAGTCGACTGCGAGGAGCTTCTTCACTCTCTCGTTGACTGCCCTCTCTCTCCGGAGCAAAACTTTTCTTCTTCTGTCGGACTGGACGACACTTTGAGTCGATGTTCAATTTATGAGTGATGATGTTAGAGGGGATACCTAGCATGTCTGCCGTAGTCCAGGCGAATACGTTCACGTTCGCCCGGAGGAAATTCAGTAGGCGAGCCCACTCTCCTTCTCGTAGCTGGGCCCTAATCTGTATCGTCTTTGATGGATCCGCACCGAGGGGGCACGATAACAGGCGCTCAACTAGACTGCCCTTGGGGTCTTGCATTCTTTGGTCGAGGTCGCCGATGTCAGGGTCCTCCTCAGCACTCATGGTTCCGAGGATGGCTTGCAAGCAATGTTGGATCGGCTGAGGTGCCCCCCTCATCTCCCTATGCCATAGAGGGTCGGGAATTATACCAATAATCATTTTGTAGATATGACTGCGTCGAGCAGGTTGAGCCCGGGGCGGCCAAGAATTATGTTGTAGGCCGAAGGGAGCTTGACAACCGTAAAGATCATCATGACCGTACTCTACCGAGGTGGTAACCCGGCCGTAACAGGGAGAGTAATCTCTCCTTCAACCCTCACTGAGTCTCCGGTAAAACCAACAAGGGGGGTGTGCACCGGCTTCAGTTGAGCAGCAAACAATTCATCCTGGAGAAGGCATCGTAAAAAAGGACATCCGTCGAACTTCCACTGTCGACCATAATCCGCTTTACAAGATGCCTTGCTATTGTCATTTCAACAACAACGGCATCATTATTTACATTTTCATCCCCAGGTCCCTTATTCTCCATAAAGGGAAGTATATTTTCCGACCCCTCCCTCGCTCGAGTTCTCTTGGAGGCGCGCTCTATTCCCCATGATGTCATACTCATAGGTTTTTCGGTGGGTCGGTTATCAACCGGAGGGACAGGAGGAAGAGCTGCGAGTGCTTGAGATTCTGCAGGGACCTTGCCCCCCATGAACTTTCCAAGGTAGCCTTTCTTTATCAGATCTTCAATTTCTCTCTTGAGGTGGCGACATTCCTCGGTGTCGTGACCATGGTCGCGGTGAAACTGGCAGTTCTTTGACTTGTCGTGACCGTTGGATGGCCTCAGCAGGGGAGGGCGGCGTAAGTAGTGCTCGTCCTCAATCTCCATCATGATCTTGGACCTCAGGGCAAGGAGAGGAGTATATCTTTCCTTCGGGATGGGGTCGCTCTTCAACTTCGGATCAATTCGGATGTTCGGGGTCAGCCCGGGCCTCAGTATTCTGGAGATCTCTCTTAGAGGCTGCTTCTTCGTTGACTTCCCGTCCAACTCCTTCCTAGTACAGTCCACCTCCTTCGCGCGAATATACTTGTGGACCCGGAGGAGTAGGTCGGAATAAGTCTTCGATGGCTTTTTGTCCAGGGAGTAGATCAGGTGGGATGTTCTGAGCCCCCTCTTCAATGCCAGCATGGCGACGGGCTCATCCATATTGTAGATTTCTAGGACGGCAACCTTGAAACGGGCCATGTAGTCCAGCAAGGGCTCATGGTCCTGTTGCCAAATAGAGAAAAGGCTGTCAGCTTCTTGTGGCACCTTCCGGCAGGCATCAAAGTGTGCCATGAACTTTCTTTCTAGCTGTGTAAAGGAGCTGATCTTTCGGGCTCGAGACGGGTGAACCAGACTCGAGCTGCCTTCCGGAGCGTGGCTGGGAAGGTGATACAGAAGAGGGCGTTCGTCGCCCCCTGGACTCTCATGAGAGCCTTATAGCTCTCCAGGTCATCCAAGGGTCATTGGTCCCATCGTAGGGGTCCACTTGAGGCATACGGAACAGGCTGGGAATCAGTTCCTCTCAGATCTCTCGGGAGAAGGGGGTTGGGCATCATGGCCTATTGGCTCACGGGGGGAGCCCTGCATGTTGGCAAACTGGCGGGAAAGTTTTACCAGCATACGCTCTTGTTCCTCCAGGCGCTTTTTAGCTAAGTGCCTAATAGCCTCATCGGTGGAACCTTCTATCGAGGCTATCGGAGGAGATGGGGATGTCGGCTGAGGGGGGTCGCGACGGGAGGCCTTGCCTCGATGGCGCTTGCGATGCTTAGCGACATCATGGCCGAAGACCGGGGACCGGCTTTCTCGGTCAGCCAATCCACTCCACTGTTACTTCGTCGGGGTCCGGTGGCTTTCCTGAGGATCTGTAGTGGCCTGCGGTGTAACGGCCTCCCTTGGAAGGAGCGCAAGCTACTACAGGGCCCAGCCGCTAGGGCTGCGGGTGTCCCCAGCTGTTGCTGGGTAGCCAGGGATCGATGCTGATGCTGTAGCTGCCGCACTGCCGCGGTCAGACTCTGGATCTGCTGGGCGAGCGCGGCTAGCTGGGAGTCCACCGGAGATGGCTGCGGCAAAGGCGGGAGTTACCTCTCTGGGTTGTGTAGGGCCCCGTGAGAAAGAGGGTCCCTCGCATGGCTGGTGGAGGTTTTCCATGCGCATGTCACCACCATGTTGCGGGCGGAGCTGTTTTGAGGGAACGATCTGCCTCCTACCTGGGCGCCAATCTGTTGCTGCCTGGATCGTCATGGCCCGCAGCTCCTACGTGGTGTCGGGCAGTGCCTCCTTCACTTGGTATCCATCGCGTGCGCCCGGTCTTGTAAAAGAAAGGAGACACGGGTCGGGGATCTCGGCGAGAGCACTACGACGGTTAAGTCAGTGGGACGATCTAAGGAAATAAATCCTCTGAGATGGATCCCGAGCTGGTCTCCACGCTTAGAGGTTTAGAAAGGAAAAAATGGGATGAGAATTTTGGTGGAGGAAGAAAGCTCGAGCAATGGTGGCTGTGTCCGTGGAGACCCTTCCGATGAGTTCTCTAGTAGCCTCAGAGCGCTCTTCTTGGTCTCTCCCCCAGTCCTTGCTTACATCCTCCGGAGTCCCTCTCTTTTCTTATAGATGGAAGGTACTTTCCATTGCTAGTCTCAGGTTCATCCTCTCCCTCCTCCCCTCCCTCGGGGACGCTGCAAGGTCAACGATGGGCGGTCTTTAGGGGTCGCGCACGAGCCCCTTCCTTCGTCACGACCGAAAGTTATACCGCGAGCTCTAACACCCTGATAGGATGCTTTGTTTGGAGAAATTTGACAGGGCCTCGATCCGGGGGTAGACGCTCTAGGACTCGAGCCCTCTGGCACAACCCCCTTCTTCGAGGTGGTGTAGATGGTCGGTGGAGGGGCGCGGCATCTTGAGTGGCGCGTCCTTCCCCAACTAGTGTAAACGGTGGCCTGAAGGGACCTAGGCGTTCCGATGAGACGGCTCCCCGTAGGTCGGTGCGTTCTCCCCTCATAGGCTTCGGGTGGCATGTCGCTTCCCACCTGGCGCACCGGCTTCATGGCTGACTTTGACCATGGGTTGATCTCGAGCCAGGCGCCCCCTCTTAGCTAAGGGGCGCGCAGCTCGGGAGAGTTCGACTTCGGCCGGGGGATCTATCCTGAGGGAGCCACCCCGGCGGAAGGGCTCAAGGCTCGAGAATAGGGAGCTTGACTTCGGCTCAAGGCTCTACCTTGAGGGAGCCATCCTGGCGGAAGGGCTCAAGGCTCAAGGAAAGGGAGCTCGACTTCGGCCGGGGACTCAACTCTAAGGGAGCCATCCCGGCGGAAGGGCTCAAGGCTCGAGGAGCGAGAACTCGACTTCGGTCGGGGGCTCAACCCTGAGGGAGCCATCCTGGCAAAAGGGCTCAAGGCTCGAGAAGAGGGAGCTCGACTTCGACCGGGGGTTCTACCCTGAGGGAGCCACCCGGCGGAAGGGCTCAAAGCTTGAGGAGAGGGTGATCGACTTCGACCGGGGCTTAACCCTGAGGGAGCCACCCCAGTGGAAGGGCTCAAGACTCGAAGAGCGAGAGCTCGACTTCGACCGAGGGATCAACCCTGAGGGAGCCACCCGATGGAAGAACTCAAGGCTCGAGGAGAGGAAGCTCAACTTCGACCGGGGGCTCAATCCTGAGGGAGCCACCCCGGCGCAAGGGCTCAAGGCTCGAGGAGCGGGAGCTCGACTTTTGCCGGGAGCTCAACCCTGAGGGAGCCACCCTGCGAAAGGGCTCAAGGCTCGAGGAGAGGGAGCTCGACTTCGACCGGAGGCTCAACCTTGAAGGTGCCACCCCGGCAAAAGGGCTCGTGGCTCGAGGAGCGAAGCTGGCATGGCGATCCTTGCCAGCGTGACTTTCTCCCGGGTCTGAGGACTCCATATCAGCGATCTTGCCACATCAACAAGATATCATGAGATTGAGGAATATTTTCATCATTGAAAAAAATTCAAAATTTTTTAATGATAAAAATATTCTTTAATCTTATGACATCATCTGAACAGGATTATGATATCTTGTTCACAAACATGTCGTAAGGAAAGAATATTTTTTTATTCAAAATTTCTAAGAAAAAAACTGCAAGCATTAAATATATTTTTAAATAATAAAAATATCTTTTTTTTGTGATACTTGTTTGTAAACAGGATATTATAACCTATTCATATGATATCAGAAAGTCGAGGATATTTTCATTATTAAAAAATTAAACTTTTTTAGTGATGAAAATACCTTCAATCTTATGACGTCCTATAAATATGTTATGACATCCTGTTCACTAACAGGTGTCATAAGAAAAAGATATTTTCATCATTTAAAATTTTTAATAAAAATAAATTACAAGCATTAAATACATATTTAAATGATGAAAATGTTCTTTCTGTATGACATCTTTTTGTGAACAGGGTGTCATAATCCTATTCACAATATATCATAAAATTAGAGATATTTTTATCATTAAAAATTTTTAAACTTTTTCAATAATAAAAATATCCCTCGATCCTATAACATCCAGTGAACATAGGGATATCATAAAACGATCATTGGATATCATAATCCAAGCCAACGTATGTTAAATTTTTTAATAAGGATGGAGTATTTTCATCATTCAATTTTTTTAAGAAAAAATAAAATTGTAATATTAACTGTGCATTGAAAAGTCAAACTTACATGGCCCAATCAAATTATGCGGTGTATTTTTTTTTCTATTGGGAGTGGTGTACAAAGATTTTCTCTTAGAAGTTAACAATTTTAGGACCTTGTTGGATGTCTGGGCTTAGAAGTTTATAAGATTCATGGGTTGGTTTGATACAACTAGAAAAAATTAATCTGGACTAAGCTTATATTTCCAATACCCTGAGGGAGAAAAAAAAAAAAATCTGTTGAGAAATTTTTTGCTCCTTAAAGAATCTTGGCCGTCTCACTCTTCAAGCCTCTAGGTATTGGAAATATAAGTCTAACTCAAGTTGCTTTTTTCTAGCTCAACTAGCACAATTTATGAATTCCATGGGATTGGATCTACACATCCAAAGAGGCTCTTAAAAGAATTGTGCAAGAAAATACGTACTCTTTTTCATGGTGAAAATCACTATTTTGGTATTAGACTTCTAATAAGGGATTGATGGATCAAAATTCCTGATCAAAGAAATGAACTTCATTGGAGTATCCTCGAACACCACAGAGAGTTCTGACAACCAATTCAATTCCTTTTCCAACACTACAATCTGAAAACCAACTTTAAACTACTAGCTTATGGGAAAAATGAAAACTTACTTGCAATTATTGTGTCCTTGGTATAAAGGAATCAATATGGCAAAATGGAATATCAAGAAATAAGTGTGGTACCCTCAGTCTTCTTTCAACATTTCAAATTTTGAAGCTCAGACCAATGCATCATCCTAAACCAAAAGAGTTATACCCAATAGCCTGTTGATAAAAGAACGCCTTGATTCAGTCACAAAAAAGCCCAAAATAAGAAATCCAACCAGAAGCATGAAAGGGGCCCAACCTAGCACACACGGCCTGTAGCAGGCACGGCCCAACATGCACAATTCATGCATCGCACGATTTGCACAGTCCATGAACTACATTTCTCATGGTCCGCAGCATTTCCGGGATGTTTTTCATATGATCTGCTCGATCGGACGGTCTCTTGCTTTCTCAATCGAGATTGAATGTTGATGGAGTGATATTGACTCTAATTTCACATGTTCGATGATGATCGAGTAATCAAAGATCTTCTATGGATCAACATGAGTTGGACAAAAAATTGATATCCTTTTTCAACATGATTTAAAGCCTTAAACTTTTGTTGAAGCACTCTTCAATACAAAGGCTATAAAAGAAGGACAGAAAGCCAAAGAGAGTGGTAAGAGAATCCAGAAAGCTTTTAGAAGGGGTGACAGAGATAGAAAAAGTATGTAAGAATTAGAAGATCTTCTTAAGAGTTGAAAGCTTGTAAAAGATTTGAAACTTCTTGTTGAAAATAATTGTATGAAATTGAGAATACGAATTTTTAACTTATAAATAATTATTTTTCTCGTGATGAAATTTTGAATATCTTATTAAATTATATTTTCTATTTTACTTTCTTTTTTCCTTCTCTTATGGCATAGATATATAGATCCGTATTCTACACGAAAGATTTTTTTAATAAATGGTATCAATGCAAGTGGTATCACAACATTGCCATGTTGTCAATTCTACAACCAGTTGAGATTCTCTAGATTTGGCAGATGGATACTTACCAGACTTATATGACAATATTTGCCACTTGAAGCACAAGCTTCATTCAGTTTAGAGACACTGATTTACATTAAAACATACTTACCCTAAACCTACTCTCAGCAGAGCAGCTTTGACTGACTCTCCCTAGTAATGATGTACCTTGTTAGGCTGCTTGACAGTATAGTAGCTTTAAAAAAAAAAAAGAATCAGTAGCTTCAGAAACCTTTTGATATATCCTGCTGTTCCACATATTTCGCAAATATTGGTAACAATACTGAACAAATTGTGATGTTTTCACCCACCTGGGTAGCATAGCTTTGTCTTTTTTTCCTAGGTAACCAAATGCACAGGTCGAAAAACATTTGGAAGGATAACATGTCAACAGTGAAAAAACTTGTGCAGCACTGTTAACCATTATCCTTAACCCGTATTGAGCTCTTCCTCAGTCTCTCCAGCTGTAGACCCATATCAAAAGCCAAATCCTTCCTTCCACCATCAAAAAGAGCTTCTTTTAATTTACTATATAACTGGCCTGAAGGTCTAATCCCTTTATCCAGCATCCCTTGGAAGTATTTGCAAGCATCATCCAGCCTGTTCTCATAGCATAGTCCATTGATCAATGATGAGAACATGTGCATACAAGGAAGAACTCCCCTCTCAGTCATCTGCTTCCATACTTTCAAAGCCATATCTACTCTTTCCTCAGTACAGAACATGCTCACCACCATAGTATATGTATTAAGCTGGGGATGGCAACCAGCCTCCCTGCCCATCCTCTGGAAAACCCGATATGCATCTTCTGTCTTGCCGGCTTTTATAAGATGATGCAGGATTATGTCATAAGTACGGGTGTTTGGACCAATTCCACATCTCTTCATTTCATCGACCACTCTAAAAGCATCCTCAAATCGCATGACCCAACAGTAAGAACCCACTACAGCATTATATGTAGGTATTTCGGGGGCAAAACCACCAGCTTTAGATAGCTCAAAGTAGTTCAAAGCTTCACTCAATCTTTTCTCGGAACCCAAGCCATTGATCAGAGTACAATATATGTGAGGACTTGGCTTGCAATTCTTTGCCTCCATCTCATGGAAGATCTCTATGGCCTCATCGCATCTTCTGGACCTACAGAAAGAATTTATAAGTATCCCATACGTCACAACATCTGGTTCGAAGCCTTCATCGATCATTTCTTGATAAACTACCTTCAACCTCTTCAAGTCCAGTTCATGCCCCCAACCTTCCAAAAGAATGGTGTATGTCTTCAGGTCAGGAGTGAATCTTCTCCTCCTCTTCATGTCGTTGAAGATCTCCTGGGCCTTCTTAACATGCTTGGATTTGCTCATAATATCAATCAACCAGTTATAGTCCGATAATTCCGGACTCAAACCATACATACCCATCTTCTCAAAAGTTTCAATGGCTTCTCTGATTTTCCTAGCTCTAGCATACCTCCGAGTGATCAGTGCAAAGGTATCTTTGGTCAACAGACCCCTCTGCTTCATAGACTCCACCAAGCTCCAGATTAATCTAAACTGTTTGATCTTGCCAAGTGCTTCGATGAGATGATGGAAGCTCTCAGTGCTATACTTGAAACCTTGCTGCTTCTCGGCCCAACGAAAAAATGCAAGTGCAAGTGTTCCTGCATTGCTTAGCTTCTTAAGGATTTCTGCCACAAGGACTGGTGAAACTGATACTCCAGCTTCATCTAGGGAAGATGAGATGCTAGAATTGGACTGGTTGGAGAGAATCTTACAAATCTTTTCAGCATTTTCTGAGATTTGCCTGCTATCTGAAGTTGGGGTTTCCTCGGCAGATGCAGGCTCGACAAAAAATTGGGTTTTTGACAGATTGTGAATGGATTTCTGAAAACCAAAATGAAAGCTCATTCCACGAAACTCAAATTGACTGCCGTTGTGTTGGTGCATTTGCTTGCTCATCGAACACTCACTAGAAATTCCATCATATAATCTAGGGAGAGGATTGATAAATCTAACCACAAGAACAGAGCTATGAGGAATGGTGCGCCAAGAAACGAACTGTGTGAATTTATCAGAGGAATTAACGGCATTTCTTGCTGTCTTTTTTAGTCGATGGAGGTGACGGAGAAGACCCATCTCTAACCCAAATGCATAAAATCAAATAAGAGTGTAAAAGGAACCACTCTACGCATCAAGATCCCCTTTTTATGGGAAATTCCATTTTTTTATGTTGATTCCGGAGATCAGTAGAAATCACAGAGTGATCCCACTATAAATTCTCAGACAACTGGGAACTAGTGAAAAGGATTCTTCGATCAAAGGTTGTGGCCTTCTCGACCGTTTTAGGCGATCAATTGAAGAAATTGAGGAGAATCTAATTCAATTCCGATAAGGCAAAGCCAGGATTAAACCTCAAAAAGTTTTTTTGAATCGAAATTTTTGTCTATTCTTTAATTTCTTTGTCTATCAGGTCAGAGAAGGGAATTAAAACCCTAGAAAAGCCTAGGAACCACAAAGAGGTACGTCAATAGAAAGAGAAGATAAGGAACTCGGAAGATAAAGAGCAGAGAAGAGATTATCGGATCCGTACCGTTGGGATCCATGGATCATGGAAGAGTTGGAGAGGAGTCGAGCATCCAATTCGTGGTTTCGTATAAACCCTAACCCTACTTCTCACTTTCTGGTCTCCGCCTCACTCCGGTTCCAATTCCCAGTCGGGGCCGGGTTGATCTTATTGATGCTTGTTCCAGACCGGCCCGGTCACACCGCACGGTTTGTGTTTAAAAATTAAAGAAAGGGCGAAAAGGAGAGGAACGGTTACCGTCGACCTAATCCTTTTCAGCGCAGATACGAACTAGTCTCGGCGAGGGACTTGCCGGCACTAGCTGAAAACTTTACCATGAACTCTTTTTTCGCCTCTCAAGTTCTTAAATTCGATCTTTCTCCAAACCTAATCCGTGATCAAGGATGGCATTACTTTTTTGCATCTACTTTTACAATATGTTTAGTCAATTGTCCCAAGGCTAATTTTGTTCTGAAAGATAAATGCTTTTTGAGAAGCTAATAGCCTAAAGGACTAGAAGACATCGCAATTGTGACTTCTTTAATCTTCCTACTCTTCCATCTGAGCTAGCCATCCTAATCTAATCAGATATTTTAGACACTGTTTGGCATTGTTTTTTGTTTTTTTTTACCTTCTAGTTTTATTTCACCTACAAAAGTTCCGCCAGTCAACTCTTATTACATACTTCTATTTCTACCTGTTTCTGAAAGTAACTAACCTTTTTTTTTAATCATCAAAAGCAATGAATCTTTAGTTCTGAAATCTGAGGTCCCCGCACCCCCCCCCCCCGGGCCCCGGTAATGGAAGTCTTTCTAGTTGGGTCTTCTTTTTTTTTTTTAATAAACCGGATAGATATATTAGAAAATTATATTGGAACGGGTATAACCGAAACTATCCACTAGCATAACATCTCTAAACTGTACAGTTATATCATAAAGAAAAGAGCAGATAAAATGTCCTAAGTTGTGCGCCACGAAGGAAGCCACCCAATCCGCAGCCAAGTTGGCTTCCCGATAAACATGACGAACAATAAGTCCAGAGCAGTCCCGAAGCAACTGAGCAATGTCCCGTAAGAGAGGCAGGGCGGGAGTCCCTCTGAGAGCACTTGGATCCAGGATATGACCGCGAGGAGTCGCCTTCTATAATAGGCGATCCAAGTGTAGGGTCGTCCTGGCATATCTGATACCTGCCCACGCTCCATAAAGCTTCACTGATGGGACAGTCTGTTCTAGGAGATGGCTACCTCCCGCGGCAAGAAAGCTGATCCCGAGGCCCGAATGACAAATCCAACCCTAGCATTGGGCCTTGTGACACTCCTATCAAAGTTAATAGTATCATAAGTCGGAGGTGGGGGCTCCCAGGAGATAAGAACTCGGCGAGGTGCTCGAAGAGCAAAATCGGAATCCCAGGTCTCCGACGAATCTACCATCATACCCTGATACTCCGCATCTTGGGCCCTAGCCCTCTCCACAATAAATCTGGTCGAACAAGTATCAGGCCTGAAGACCATTGTATTCCGGGTGATCCATAGGTGGTAAGCCATATAAGCCATGAACACTCGCGATGCAGTAGCAGGAGGAGAGCAAAGGGTGTGAAGGAAAGTGTCAACCACATCCTCACATGTATAGATGAGGGATCTATACCCTGCCATGGATTAAACATGCCAAGCTCTCAAACAGAGAAAAAGAGTGTGGGCCACGGACTCCTCGGGAGCAGCACAAACCGGGCAAGAGGGAGGAAGGTGCAAGCCACGAGTGCTCAAAAGGGATCTCGTAGGTAATCACTGCAAAGCCACCTTCCAGATAAATAGACGCACTCGAGGGTAAATTGGAAGAGTCCAAATCCACCCCGCCTGTACTCCCCTCTGCTGCACCGGACAGTAGATGGAGTAGAGATCCCACAGAGGAGCAGAGGGGGAAGACGAAGACCCCCAAATTCTCGTGTCCTGGCAAGGCGACATCGGAAGAGCGATAGAGAGAATCCTTTCCATCAGGAATTTGCTAAAGTAAGTAGATAGCAGAGTATGATCCCAGGTCTGGACCCTAGAGATAATGAAATCGCTGACCAATGTGGAAGGTGGCAGGTCGGGGATAAAAAGGTGAGCCATCTGTCAAGAGATATATCTGCGATCCACACATCTGACAAGGCTATGATCGATTTTCCATCCCCAACCATCCATCTGATATGGTCAATGACATCCGGAGTCCTCCTGATCTCCCTCCATATAGCAGACCCTCGAGAGGGCATAGAGAAGTCGCCCCCCAGAGAATGGACATCATATCTGGCTCGCATAAAGGAAGCCCACAGGCTATCAGGATCTAATAATAGTCTGGTAGCATGACGAGCCAACAACGCCTCCCTCGTAACGGCAAGTGAATGGATACCCAGTCCACCATCCCGCACAGGCTGGCACACCGACTGCCATCCCACCAGGTTGATACCCCTGGGAGCAGCACTGGACAGCCAAAGGAATGCCCGGAGGATCTGTTCTACCTTGTCCACCATCATCCTGAGAATAACAGCATTGGCTAAAAGGTAGATAAGTAAGGAGGTGAGCACCGATCTGATCAGAGTAAGTCTATCCATAGCCGATGGAACCCTGCCCTGCCAACCTTCCAACCTATCCTGCATAGCCTGCACCAAAACATGTGAGTCCGCCCTACTGAGCCAACCACCACAAAAAGGGACTCCCAGATAGCGGATGGGGCCATCCCTCTCCCCAATCCCCAAGAGAGAAATAATCTGACTACGCGTGCGAGCCGTAGTCTTTGAAGAAAAATGTACCTCAGACTTCGCCAAATTGACCATCTGACTAGAAGCAAGACAGTATGCCATAATGACACTCCTGAATCCCCAAGTCGAGGTCTCAGATGTCCTGTCTAGAAGTAAGCAGTCATCTGTAAAAAGAATGTACGAGATCGGGAATACTGTAGGGGCTGCAACGAAGGAATGTATAGTTGATTTCCGAATAGCATCCCTCAGAGACCGCGAGAGGGAGTCAGTTATATTAATAAACAAGGGGAGAGCGGACAACTTTGCCGAAGGCCGATCGTAGAATGAAAATACTTCGAGGGAGATCCATTAATAATAATAGAGAAGGATGGGCTCATGATGCACGCCATGACCCGAGAAATCCACTGGGGA
This sequence comes from Areca catechu, assembly GCA_021397845.1. Classification (NCBI taxonomy): domain Eukaryota; kingdom Viridiplantae; phylum Streptophyta; class Magnoliopsida; order Arecales; family Arecaceae; genus Areca; species Areca catechu. Next base: position 53,686,478 of record CM038039.1, on the reverse strand, counting down.
TGGAATCCAAAATCATGCAGAGACCGGTCGACGAAGCTCAACCGCACTCGGTCATACATCCTTTCCATATCCAACTTGATGGCCATCAGAGCAAACCTGGCAGATGCCCGGCGCATATCATGCATAAACTCCTGAGCAAGCAGGACATTGTCAGAAATGCCCCTCCCCCCAACAAAAGCCCCCTGCTCCGGAGAGATGATACCCGGAAGAATATCCTCATCCTCCTAGCCAACAATTTAGCACAAAGTTTATACAAAGTACTACACAGGCTGATAGGTCTGAAGTGGGATGGATGAGAAGGCTGAAGATGCTTAGGGATGAGAGTGACATGAGTCTGCTTCCATCTATCCAGCATCTAACCAATAGAGAAAAAGGCTTGCACAACCGAGGTAACCTCCAATCTAACAATCCCCAATATCTTCGAAAAATAGGGGAGGAAACCCATCAGGACCCGGAGCTTTGTCCTCAGCCAAGGACCAGAGCACCTCTCTAACCTCAGCCTCGGACACAGGGGCAAGAAGCCCATTATTCTGGTGCTTAGAAACACATCTCTAAGGAGCAAACACCTGGACATAAGGAGGATCACCATCCTTCGACCTCCATCTAGACCTGAAAAAAGAATGAATCTCCTGCATGATGCTTTGCTCATCATCAATCCAGTGGCCCTCATCGGACTTGAGTTTCACAATCCGGTTCCTGTGTCTCCTGATAAGGGTAGCTTGATGAAAGAAATGAGAATTTCTGTCTCCTTGAGCCAGCTACTGGATCCTGGATTTTTGCCTCCACATAGTCTCCTGCTGAGCCAGTAGAGAATTATAGGAAGCCATACTAGCCCGCAAGGAAAAAAGATCTTCATCATTCAGACCCCCCTCCCTATCATCCTTCACCTGGAAGTCATGGATGATCTTCTCCATCTCCCCAGTCTAGAAAAAATATTGCCCACCTCTTCTTTATTATATCTCCTCAAGCGACGTTTGAGAAGTTCCAGTGTCTGGTTGATCCGGTACTGAGCATTATCCCTGATAGGAATTCTCCAAACCTTCCTTACCACCTTCCAAGAACTTGGATAAAACAGTCAAATTCTTTCAAACCTGAAAGGCACCTGGATGGGAGAGAGAGGAGAGGTAGTCAATAGAATGGGACAATGATCAGAAGCCACCCTATCAAGATAGCGCACCATGAATTTGGGATGCAGGTGAAGCCAGCCCGTTGTTGCCACAGCTCTATCCAGCCTCTCCCAAAGCCTGGCCCTTCTCGCTCTATTGTTACACCAGGTAAACTTGGATCCCACAAACCCTAGGTCCACCAGGCCGTTGGAGTCCAGAAATTGGCTGAATTCCCTGGTAGCTACATTCTGAGAAAAGGGCTTGCCCCCTCTCTTCTCCTCCCCCTTAGAATATAGTTGAAATTCCCAACAACAACCATCGGGAATCCCTGATTGATCGACCTTGACACTTCATTCCACAGATACCTTCTCTCCTTGTAGCAGGTACTGGCATAGACACCGGAGAGGATCCAGGAAGGACCATTATCTTCAGTGATTACCATAATCATATTCTGAGCACACCGATGAAATACATCAATTCTGGTGACAGTTATGTCCCATGCAATCACAATACCTCCTGATAAAACCCCCTGTAATCACTGAGCCCCCTGCCAGCCTCACATGAGACCCCAGAGAACCCCCTGAAAGCCCACCACCCATCTCCACCCCCTCTGCCACAACCCCTGAGAACACCATTCCTTGGGAACCCCCTGCCAGCCCACCTCCGTGCTCCCCACCCCCCGCCACACCCCGAAGCAACCCTTTGCCCTTAACCCACCACCAGCCTTCTCGCCGACCTTAGTCCCACCCCAAACACCCGAGAAGAGGCAGCTACAGACACTCCAACCAGATCCTGACCAGAACTCTGAGCAATAGCAACGCCCACAGACCCTTCTTAACCACCTTCGCCCAACCCAGCAAGCCCTACAACTTCTTCCCCTTGACCAACCATTACGCCCTCGTCCACAATCAAAGCTACCTCTCCCCGGTGCCCCAATCTATACCCTACAACTCAGACAATCTCTACCCTCGGGCAAGCGAAACTCGAGAGAGTCATCAGACCCAGCCATCACGGGCAAGGAAACTGAGAGAGAGCCCTTACCCCCCAGCCTGTCCATGCAAGGATCAGAAGAAGTTCCCCTAAGAAGAGAATAAAAGGAGTCGTCTCTGTGATCCACCTATGAGGATAGGTCATGAAAACCCGCCAATCTCCAGATTGTCACCGCACGAGTACACAAAAAAATGGCATGCAGCTGCGACTCACCCGGGGTCCGACAAAAAGGACGGTCAGAAGTAATGTGCATACCTCTAGATATAAGAAACTCGCGAGAAGGGAGCCGATGCCAAGCGAGTTTCCAAATAAAGAAAGAGACCCTGGGGTGAACTGGTAAAGTCCAAATCCACTGATAGCTCCAAGATATATCAGGCTCCGGGAAGGGACGTCCAATAAGATTCGAGATCGGCACCCGGGAGGATGTCATTTTATGCCAAACTCTGGTGTCCGAGCATGAATGGCCAGGCAGGGTGATGGAGAGGTCCCTGGATCCGAGAATATCCTCGAAGATGTAAATAACTACATCCCGGTCCCAGGTGGCCTGACCAGGCAATAGAAGCTGAGCAATAGTAATAGAGGGAGTCGTAAGCACTGAGATGAAAGTGGGCCACCGAATCAATGGAATGTCCGATATCCAGGAATCATGCAGTAATCTTATCGATCGGCCATCCCCAATGACCATGATAGATGAGGGATAATGAGCGATGCCCTCGAAAGCATCTCACGCCAAAGAACCGATGACCTCCTAGGAGGAGAAGGGGGTCACCAGTATCCATCGGGATATCTCCATATTTGGCCCTCATAAAAGAAGACCACATACCGTCTGGACACAAGAAAAACCTGACAGCATGTCTAGCCATAAAAGCCTCTCTCCTATCTATGAGAGAGGGAATACCCAAGCCACCAAACTCAGTCGGTCGGCAAACAATCTCCCATCTCATCAGATGAATCCTCCTACGAGCAGAAGAGGAATTTTATAAAAAAGAACGAATCATCTGCTCGATCTTAATAATAACACACTTGGGAGATAAAAGCATTAGAGAGTATATAAATAGGAAGAGAGGTAAGAACCGAACGAATGAGAGTAAGTCTGCCATCGTAGAAAGAGATCTGGCCTGCCATCCAGCAATCCTATCCGTCACTGCTGCCAGTAATGGAGCACACTCATTTCTGGATAGCCTGGTTCCATAAATGAAAATACCCAAATAGTGGAGAGGACCCTGGCACTCCTGGATCCCCAGAATATGAAGGATCCTACACGGAGAGTAGAAGACATTTTTGAACTAAAGTAAACTCCAGATTTGTTGAAGTTCACCCTCTGGCCAGAAGCATAACAATAATGCTCGACAACTCTCCTGAATCCCCCGGCCTTAGCCAGGGATGCTCGACCAAGAAGCAGACAATTATCCGCAAAAAGGAGATGCGAGATCGATGGTGCACCCAGCACAGGGATGTAAGGATAGATATCCGAATCCCGCACAGTCTTAGAAAGTGATCTGGGAAGGAAGTCAGCACAAATTATGAATAAATAAGGGAGAGGGGACAACCTTGCCGAAGACCATGAGTGGATTGAAAGAAATCCGTAGGAGAGCCATTAAGAATAGAAAAAGATGTAGTAATGCACGCCATAATTTTAGAGATCCAGATATGGTGAAAACCGAAGTCCTCCATTGTCTTGAATAGAAAGGTCCAATCAACACAGCCGTATGCCCTCTCCATACCAAGCTTTATAGCCATAAGACTATGTCGCTGAGAAGCTCGGTGGAGATCATGCATAAATTCCTGAGCCATAAGGATATTATCAGTGATACTGTGACCCCCAATAAAGGCACCCTGCTCCGGGCTAATCAGCTGAGGGAGAACAGTTTTCATTCTATTAGCCAACAGCTTAGCGCAAACTTTATAAAGTGTACTACAGAGGCTGATCGATCGAAAATGTGATGGCTGGGATGGGTCAGCATGCTTGGGAATAAGGGCGATATAAGTTTGCTTCCAATTAGATGGCATTATAGTAGTATTAAAGAAAAGTTCAATAGTAGCAACCTTATCCACCCGAAGAATATCCCAGAAGGCTTGAAAGAAAAATGGAGGGTATCCGTCAAGCCCGGAGTTTTATCCTCTGTTAGGGACCAGAGTGCTGATTTTACTTCCTCCTCAAGTACCTGAGTCAGAAGTAAAGAATTCTAGATAGCAGAAACTGAATTCTGGAAAGGAATGTAAGAGATAAAAGAATAGATAGTAGAAGGAATAGTCCACCTGGCAGCGAAATACTGGAGCAGTTCTCTCCTAATATCAGCTTCATCCTCGGTCCAGCCTGCCTGATCAGAATAAAGAGCACGAATCCTATTAGTATGTCTCCTGATGATGGTGGCATGGTGGAAATACCGGGTGTTCTTGTCACCCTCTCGTAACCATTGAATCCTGGATTTTTGTCTCTAGAGAACCTCCGGTTTCTGTAATAGAGAATGATGATGAGCAAGAAGACTCCTCAGGGCTTCCAAATTCGTATCGGATAATAATCCATCGGTATCCTCCTTGACCTGCAAAGAAAGAATAGAGGCCTCTATAGATTTGAGGTGGTTCATAAGGTTGCCCACCTCCATCCTATTCCACCAAAGCAACCGTCTCTTAAGAAGATCCAGTCTCCTAGATATCATGTATGCAGCATCACCCCGAACTGGCATTCTCCACACATCTCTAGTAATATCTTTCATCTTAGGATAGGAAAGCCATAACTTCTCAAATATGAAAATCACTGATCTTCTGGGAGAGATATTCAATGATAGAAGAATAGGAGCATGATCCAAAGTGATCCGACTAAGATAGCGAACAGTGTATTCTGGAAACAGGGAGATCCAAGAGGGAGTAGCATAGTATCTATCCAACCTCTCCCACACTCTGGCCTGACTAGAGCGATTATTATACCAGGTATGGCGAGGACTCGGGAAACCTAAATCCATCAGACCATTGTCCTGAATGAAGTTGAAAAACTTCCTAGTACCCACATCCTGGGCAAAAGGTTTACCTCTCCTCTTATCCTCCGGCCTGTCAATAGAATTGAAATCCCCAGCAACCACTATCGGGATCCCTTGATCAATCAATACAGATGCTTCCTCCCAGACCATTCTTCTCTCTCGGTACGACATGCTTGCATAGACGCCACAGAGGAGCCAAGAGGGACGGTTTGGCTCAGAGAAACATAATAGCAACAAGTTAAGTGGATCAGTGGAAGACATCGACCCTGACTGCATTCATGTCCCAACTAACTATTATACCACCAGCAAAGTCCTGAGAAGGGACTGAGTAAAATCTCCAGTCCTTGGGGAAGCGATGCCTGAGGCCATTAAGACTCGGACCAGAAATCCTCGTCTCCAACAAAATACAAATCCGAGGATTATACAACTGAAGGTACCTATGATAAGTAGATAAAAAGGAGGATTTTTTGGCCTCCCTAACATTCCATACAAAAGTTTTCATAATATAAAGTCAAACATGAGGGTCAGATCCCTTTCCGGCCTCCATCCCTTGCACAGCAACCGAAGACTTCTTTGTCCCAGGAATCTTTCCCTTGTCTTTCACTACATCGTTGATGTGACCCTTCCCTCCTGTGTTGCTCCCTATTGAGTCTAGAGCATGTTTGACCCTATCACAGATCATGCCATGATCACCCTAAGAACTGTCCCCCAATCTAGAAGGACCCTCGAGGCTCTTAGTTTCATAGTTCTTAGGATCAGTGGTACTCTTCTCAGAGACATCATCACCCCCAGCTAACATGGCCTCAGTCTTCCAGGGTCCCCCCTTCCCCCCTCTAGTCTTCGTTGGCCCCCCATTGCCCCTTTAGGTTTCAGCTCTCCTCACTGACTCCTCGACACACCTGGCCTATCCCAGCAGAAGGCAACTTCGGCTGGACAGTAGGCTGGCCAAGAACGACAATGGTCCAACCTCCTTCCCAGATCCCTATAAAAATCCAAACCCGAAGACCAGAAAGAAGACCCACCTTTTTCCCAGCCCCCTTGACAGTTGATACCCCTGCAGACCCAGAACACCCAGCTCCCTCCCCTGTTCCCAGCTTAACCCCAGAGGACCCAACACCGATCAGCTACCGGTCACCCCCCATAGTCCCTAGTTCCCCTGAGCACCCTGCCCCCAGGATAGCCTGCGGGGCCATAGCCACATGCCTAACCCCCTTCCCCTCCTCCAATGCTCCTGACTCTGAATAAGACCCGAGCCCAGGATGGTCCCCCAGCACAACACCCTTAGTAGACAACCTCGAACCCTCTGGTTTGTGCACAACCACCTCCCTGTCCACCCCTAGTTTCCCCTCAACCCTCCGCCATTCCTTTTTTACCTCCCTCTTCTTACCCTCAGGGGATCCGGTAAGAGCAAGCATTGGCACACTGCTTAGATCTCCCTGTTTTCCACCATCGATCACATTCACAGGAAGAGTAGGGATGCTAACTTGGTTAGATGGGGCCGAGGTGGACTTGAGAGAGGAGGTAGAAGAAGACGTTGAGGGACTCCTGCTTCGCTTGAGGGAGACAGTGCCATATTCAACCATGTGTTGATCTTTGTGGCCCTCTTCGGGATGAATGAGTTGTATTGCATCAGCCAAAACAGCAAAGAAGCCTCCTGCTTCATTTTGAGAACCCCCACCCTCGGATAGGTCAGAAGCATAGGCTTCCGGCGACCTCCTTCGAGCAACTTTAGACGGCTTTTGCCACCCTCAGCATCAGGTGGCGAACTAGGTGTAGAGGATAGGCAAGTGGGCGAAGACCGAGTGGGGGAGGAAGACGGTGGATCAGATGAAGACTCTGGAGCCTTACCTCTGTATGCTGCCACTACAGTCTTCCCTGAGAAGCCCTCCGACGAGGTGGTGCATCCTCGCCATCACTAGCCACGGTTCGAAGGGAAGATCCTCCTTTTCAGCAGTGATGTTGGACCCCTGAGCACCAGGGTCCCGAGCCAGGCCAACTGCCACCCCTGCTTCTCCACAAGACTGTCAAGACACAGGCCTATGCTCCGAGCTGCATTCCTCGTGTGTTCATCCCTAAATTGCATACATCGAGCAGATGCCCCATCCTCCCATAGAGGAAGCACACCGGAGGCAGTTTTCGTGAATTGCTCACTGAACCCCTTGGAGCAGCGACTTCGAAGCATCAATCTCCATACGAACCCTCGTGAAGCCTGTTTTCCTCTTCAAGTCAGTGAAGTTGTCCAAGGAGAGTGGAGTGCCCGCCTCCCCTGCCACTGCCATGATTGCTGAAGTCTCTCAATACTCCATAGGCAAGTCTGGCAATCTCATCCAAACCACTATTTTGTTAACCGAGCTTCTCCCAGGTAGGAAATATGTCTGCCATGGCACCAGCGCCATCAACTGTCCACCCACATACCACGGCCCAGCTTGCAAGACCCTGGCACAATCCCCCTTCGATCCCAACCGAACCACTAGGTGATCCTCCCCCTACAGGGAAGACCTCTGGTTCGGTGGTCAACAGAAGCCTAAGCCAGACCTCCTTCGCCACTCGAGCCGCCAGAACTCGACATCCTAGACTTCGGAAGATAATGACCAAACCCTCCCACTTGCGTCGAGACTCGTCGAGCAGCGAATCCGGCAGAACCAGCACCTTGGAGAAACTGTGCTAGAGGCACTCGTCGTCCTCCTCTGACAACTTGTACGAAGACCATTGCTGCAGTCGTGGCAGGCCATGCACTATCTCCGCCCACGACCACTCATTCCCTTCCTTCCCTTCAGATCGGAAGCTCCGGATCTCCGATCCTCACTCTTTTCAGCTATCAGTTGATCAAGCTTTAGCGATTCCGAAGTCCTAACCCGCGAAACCCTCTTTCCTTTATCAAACTCAGGGAAGATAATGGCACAGAAATCAAGAGACTTCGATTGCTAGAAAGCGAAATTATTCCCTCTTTGCATTTTATATATACCGTCTAAAATGTCTAAAAATATATTTAATTTTTTTAAAAAAAATTAAAGATCTTTTATTAATTATAGTGAATGTATCGACTGCATCCCAAAAGCGAAGAATACGGGAAATTTTTTATTTACAAAAATACATTTTTTTATACCTCCACCCAGAAGGTTTACGACCTCTGCTCAGTCCTATGCCATCCGCTCCCCACTCCCTCGCCCCTTTCCCTCTATACCACCCGCTCGCCGCTCTTCCTCTTCTCTTCTCTTCGCTCTCATCTCCCCCACTGGCCGCCATCCCCTCCTCAAGTTCGAGCACAACGCACCATGATGACTTCCTCTCCAGGTGCCGCCGTGTGCTTGTCCACTCTCCACTGTGATGTCCCATGGATTCCACCCTCCGGCTGCTGCCATGACCTCGTCCCATCTTACGCCGAGGGAGGCCGCGCGGGAATATGTATAGTTTCCTCTGGGCTCATCCATAGAAGATGGAAGTCCTTCGTCGAAGATTCCTTTGCCGGAGCGCAGGCCGTCGACGGTCACAGGTAAACCAGCCCTTTTTTTTTTATGCATAATTTTTTCTTATTTTGCTTTTCCTCTGTTTCTTCCCCCTTTTTTTTTTTTTTTTTCCCCTAAATCATTGTCGGCATTTTTCCCTTCTCTCCTTCCAAGCCCCCGCTCCTTCTCTCAACACCGGCACCTTGCCCCTTTTTTCTTAGCCTAATTTTCTCATCTTAGTCTAATTTTCTTAGCCTCATTTTTCTTCCCTCCTCTCGACACTCGTTCTTCCACCGCCATCGACGGTAGTTAGGATTAGGGTTAGGGTTTCCGACTCGGTTAAAGTTGGGGTTGGAGTTTAACCGAGAAGTCCAGTACCCAAACCCGGTCATTGATAGGCCTAAGCCCAGGCCCAAAATAAGGTAATACCTGACCCATAATCTGTAATCCAAAGCGCGAACCTAACTAGGCTTAACCATGCCTAGGCCCAAGCCCAAGCTCAATACCATACCATGGGCTGTTATTTAAGGCTTAAACCCAGATCCAAAATAATACATAGACTTGGATCAACCCATATACCAAACCTGAACCAACCCATCTATCCTATGCTAGGCCCAACCCAATACCATGGGCTGCGACTTAAAGGCCCAAGCCCATATCCAAAACAATACTGAACCCATGCCCAATCCATAATTTTGGCCCAAACCATGTAACAAACCTTGCCCACAAAAATCTGGATGCATACTCATGGACCCGAACCCGACGAGAAACGCGACCCGAATACCTTTACGAATTTGGATCCTTTACCACCCGTTCGGTGATTTCCCCTTGATCTATCGCAGCTCTTTGCATTCCTTCATTCCATTCAGTACTCCTTTCATAACCCGTTTCTTTTTCTTTTTTCTTCTTTTTTTCTCTGGCACGGGGAGGATGCTGCACCACAGCAACAACCGCGCCCGGATACTTCCATTCGACTTTTTTTTTCATGGACATGATGGACGGTCGCTAAATTGTAACGGCAACCTCTGTCCAACTGCAAGAGCACTCGGCCGAGTATAACTCGGATTAGGAGACTTACCGTGCTACTGTCCGAGTATAACTCGGATTAGGGACAGAGATTTAAATAAAGGTGGAAGAACATAAAATAACAGAGACGTACAACAATTCGGAGGGAGAGAAAGATATGGCTTCAGTTTCCGTTCCAGTTGGCTACCACTTTATCCCTGATCCCAGGGAGCTGGTAAAATTTTACCTTCGTCCAAGGTTGTTGAACCAATCTCTACCGTGCCAGGTTATCAAAGAGTTGAACATCTATGATTTCCACCCTAAAGATATCCTAGGTTCGATCTATACTTTTTTTTTTTCTTAAAGTTTTCTTTTAAAATAAATAATTATAGTTATGATTATAATTAATTGTTCTTGATAGAATCTTGATTAACTAGTTTGGTTTAAATTTATTGCTTAATGTAGAGCAAGAAAAGATTTTTTTTTTTTATTCAATTCTTAAAAGCGATTGATCATTTTCCTTTTGAAATAAACACTTATTTCTTGCCGTGTTGAATATCCGAGACTTTGTTTCTGAATTGTGATCTTGACAAAGGAATAATTTAGCATCCGTTGCGAGGACCGTGATGGTTTCAATACAGTAGTAAAAAGTATACGGGAAAAAAGTTACAGATTTTTTTTAATAACACTACAATAACACCATCTGGTTATGTTAATCAAGAAAAAAAACTCCATGCACAGCATAAAAGAATTTTTTGTTTTAGAAGACTTTTTTTGAAAAGTTTTAGGAAAATTTTTATGCACCTGATTTCTCCGAACCTTATTTCTAAATTTTATTTTGGTTAGAAAGGGACGTTGTGTTGTTACGGAACCATCACATCCTTGTCTGGATGATTGGACCAAAAAATAAAAAATATGTTGGACTAAATCTACATTTATAAATTCCTATATTTAAAATGGGCCGGCCTGAATCTTGTAGGAAGAAAAAAAATACACCTCAAGGCCATTTTATCTCCTAATGGGATATGGGCCGACTCATTCCGAAGTATTTTGGATATTAATGAATATAGATATAGCTCAATCAAATTTTATTAATTGTACGGGCCTAACCCACAAATTTAATAAAATTTTGGATCCAATCATCCAAATGAATCCTTAAGATTAAAATTACACCTCTTTCATGACTTATTCTTTGCCGGTAGGAAAATAATCTTTATTTATGCCACCTATTAGTTTAGTAATTAACAAGTTCTTTTGCTTAAAAATTTTTTAAAAAAGTAAATAGCTTGCTAAAAGACCTTTTTGAAAAGATAAATATTAAAATCTTTCTTTATTTTAATTTTTCTAAATTATTTTTTATATCTAAATTTTATTCAATCATGATTTTTTTAAAATAATGATAACATCCATCTTTTTGGTATGTTGCAACATAAAATTATATAATTGACACATATATACGATTCATTGAGTTTATATGGCATGACAATTTTTTTTATTCAAATAGGAAAAAATTTAAACATTTGATAGATGGCTTGAGCATGAACATTTAGTTTAGCCGGGGCAACAAGGAAATTTTTTAGTTAACAATCATTTACTAAACATACTCTTTATAATTTTGTTAATAAAAATTAAAATTGATAATTTTTGATAAATAATACTGCTAGAGAATGGACTAAAATATTTGATTGTATTTAAGAGATAAAAGAGAACCTTAATATGGTGTCAGCTCAGCCGCATCTCAATATTGATATATATTTGTTAGAGTTAGAGTACATTAGAGACTTTAGCTACAAAAAATTACAACTCTCACATAGCTCAATATGTCCAAATCTAGTTTTCTTTTATAAATTAAGCAATTTAAATGAATTATAGATTTAGCATGCATGACTATATTTTGGTTGAAAAAGTAAAAAAACTATCTTATAATTTTTTTCGACCTAGATAAATAAAAACATTCATCCTATATATGGTCGATTGCAAAGCTAGCTATTTTGAATTATTTTATCTACCACTTTTATTGCATGTTGGTGTTTTGATTGCAATAACAATTTTGTATTTTTCACAGGCAATACACCTGCAGGTAAACATTTATATTTCTTCACTCCAAGAAAAATGAAATATCCCAATGGAACAAGACCTGCACGTGGAACAAATGGGGGATATTGGAAGGCCTCTGGAAAAGATATAATCATCGGAGATGAAAATAAGAAGGAGATTGGCCACAAGAAGTTTCTCGTCTTTCATGAAGGGCACCAATCAAGTGGAAGAAGAACGAACTGGCTGATGCAAGAGTACACTATTAATGAATTCTGGTTTCCTACGGACCAAAATAAAGATAAGGTACATCAATTGAAAGCCTTCATGCAACACTTTCTACGAAGATTAGATGGTGTTTATTTAAAAAAATTTAAAGGTGTATCTATGTTCAGGAAATGTTTATGTTTATATGAATGCACCAGGATTCATGTCATTATGATAAAATATTTCTATTCTAAGATCATGAATCAGTAGAACTTCTGGAATAATGCTTTGCATATGAATGAGAAAATAATATTTTTTATTTTGTTAATTAAAATAATCGAAGAAGAAAAGATAATGAGAAATTTTTGGTTCAAAATTTTATTCGTTTTAATCCTTAGTATTGCTTCTCTCTTTACCTCTGTTTGCATGTTCCGGTAGTAGCTGTTCGGCGTAGCTTATATACTGTGCGGTGCTTTGGAATTTCATATTCTTTACAGAACTCTATGTTTGCCTTATCCGGCCTCTCCTACAACCGCCGCCGTCTTCTTATTGCCGATTATCTTATGCTCCTAATTGCTTCTCCAACATGCCGTGCTTTATTGCTCTTACCATTGCATAATGGGACATTCATCATGCTAATATTTTGCTGTGGTTCAACTTTATCATTCTCTAGCCAATACTAATAATGCTGCATGGGCATAGAATAGATATGTCATTCTATGCTACAGGATTAACTACTCTATATCATTGTGCTATGCGCTGTAAGCTGGGGTCTTGTATACTGATCGACTTTTCTTCCCTCTCGTCTTACTTATCTTGTTGGTGTATTGCTTCTATGTTTTGCTATTCAAGATATATGATCTCGTCCTTCTTCATATTTGTTGGATGTTCTCTCATGTTGTGATCGACATGCTGCTGTGCTTATGGACTGTCATTTTAAATACTATGCAGGAGGGAATATCAGGGGATGGATGTGGTTCTGGTTCGCTATCTTTTTTTCATGCTTTATATATATTTCTTAATACTTGAGGTTTCCACTGTATTGTATGAGTTCTGCAAGACTCTGCATCGTACCTTATGATATACTTTGTTGATTAAAAAAAAAAAAATCAATAACTTAATATTTTAAACACCCTGGCTAGCCTCTTTAATCAGTAAAACTAAATTAGTTGCATGCTTTATGTTTATGATAAATGATTTATTTTAAACACCATTTTAGACATCATAGTTTATTTTAAGAAAAAAATTAACATGAAATCATAAATTTTTTCTTTTGTTGCAGCTTGGTGCTCTAGCTTTGTGTGAAATATATTTAAAACCGACCTCAAATAAGTCCAGGGATGGCGAGCTTCGAGTAGATGAAGAGGAAGGAGGATCGACATCTCATTCTCCAAATAACGAGGATAACATATTTGCTGATCATCCAGTCCAACCTCGTCCAGATAACATATTTGCCGATCATCCAGTCCAACCTCCATATTTGCTGATCATCCAGTCCAACCTCGTCCGGATAACATATTTGCTGATCATCCAGTCCAACCTCGTCCGGATAACATATTTGCCGATCATCCAGTCCAACCTCGTCCGGACAACATATTTGCTGATCATCCAGTCCAACCTCGTCCGGATAACATATTTGCTGATCATCCAGTCCAACCTCGTCCGGATAACATATTTGCTGATCATCCAGTCCAACCTCGTCCGGATAACATATTTGCTGATCATCCCATTACGGCAAGGCCCGGGCCTCCCATGCCATCATTCATGGGCTACGATGATCTCCCGAGCGACTGCATGGAGCTAATTCCCCAGGCCAGCCTCGAGCCGAGCGGTCTTCTCCAACCGGAACCGTTGGCCTCGTACCGGCTTTATAGGACTACGTCGACGCCGATGTTTGATTCGGAGCAGCGCGGCTCCTTGGTTCATCCATTCTACTGTCATTGGATGGCGTCGGCATCTACATCATCGAAGTCTGGGAATTCAGATGGTTCATCCTTCAGAAACCAGATGATGATACCACCACCACAGCATATGATATCATCACCAGATATCAGCACCGCAGCTGCTTCGTCCTCGCAGTATCGAGTGCCACCACTACAATCCAATTGTGAAGCTAGCGAGTTCGTGCCATCGATGCCATCAACCTTCGAAGCATCTCCACGAACGACTCTGTGGCCATTACCACGCCACTTGAGTACGTTGATGGAGGAGAATCGGAACATCTAGATTCCAGGTTCGGTAAAATAGATAGGAATCAAGGGTTCTTTTTTTTAGCCAGGAGGAATCGATGTTTAAATGAGGTCAAGTTTACGTTCAGTTTTCTTAGAAGTTTTGTTAGTCTTGGTTTGCTTACCGGGTAGCATGGGAGTCACTTATTCGCATCGAGCATTTGTCCTATTCGAGATTCAGAAATATTCTTTAATTAAGGAACCGATGGATGGCTTTCGTTGATTAAATTTGTCTCTTATAAGAAACCATGTCACTTTCCCATCTCCTGAAGCCGTCTTTAACTTTTTTGCGACTCCGACTGGTTGTTTGATAGAATGCCCCAGTGAAGGGCTGCCGACCAAATGAGTTCCGTCCAGGGATTTTAATCTGCGAGGACGATGAGCTCGGGTCGTCAACGCCTGACACATTCTTTACCAGTTTCTTGTCCAACCAATATTCCTGCTAGCTTACCCTTCTTAAGATGGAGACAACTAATCCTCTAGCAATGCAAATGGATATCACCCTCGTCATTCGGGACAAAGAATTATAAGCCTACGGAAGCACTTGGTCCCGAACTACGAGAGTGACGCACCAGTGATAGGATCGATTCTCGCTCCAGCAGTGCATGCATAGACGAAGAAAGAAAGAAAGAAAGAAAGAAAAAAAAAAAGACAGCCACCAAATCATTCATTTTATGTACTTATTTATCTTTTACCGCTGCAAATGGAAACTATAGAACAAAATTGATCTAAAAACACCGTAGACGTTCAAAAATTGATCTAAAAAACCAGTTTTAGAGTAGTCGAAATCAAATGCTGTTCTCCGTGTGCGGAAAAAAATCAAAAATCACTAAACCACGGTATTAAAACTATCCAATTCACTAATTCCAGCACGCCTCGTACATTACTAGAATCGCCCTCGAGCACATCGTATGAGTAAATCCAAGTTTCCTGCAGACCGCCTTGCTGCTGATCCTCCTCCTTCCGGTTTGTCTTTGCCACCGTGAAAAACTCCTCTCTCTCTCTCTCGGTACTCCGCCGGGATTCGATGCCATGTCTCTCCCCGACCGAAGACTTCTCTCCGGTTCGACGTAATGACCAGAGACCCCGCTCCCAATTCTGGGGCCCGGCCCTTGAATCCACCCAACTCCTCTCCGGCCACTGCCATCCTATTCCTAGCCAGTTGAACCCTCCGGCCCCGATGGTGGACTCCAATTTGGAGACGAATCCGCCACTTGGTTCTTTTTTATATCATCGGACTGCGACGTTACAACGGTTGCATTCTCGAGTGACAGGCTTACGCATGGGCCTGTTTGATTCCAGGCCTTAGAAATTGTACTTTGCACACCGCGTGTGGTGTCGGAAATTTGACCGGCCTGCACCACCTCTTCTCAAGTTCTCATTGATCCATACAAATCTGAGCTAGCATGATGGGGCAGAACGTAATTGTATTAAATGCCAGATAAAGGGCATCAAAAAAACATCTCCACTAAGTGCTTTCATTTATTTTCGAATAAGTAAAATGTTATCGTTATTACCCTCGTCTCTTCAGCAAAACTAAAAAAAATATAAATAAAAATAATTCAGAATATTTCCAAGTTTCATCTCCAAACAAAAAAATCTTCTCCTCAAAGTTTTCGATGTTGTTGGGACAGAATTTTAGATAATTGAGGCTAAAATCTTATAAAATTAGCGGACAGTCCCGATTTTTTTATGAAACGGGATACACCAATATTCTGTTCCCTCTCGATACTTGGGGACAAGAAATGTTCCAAAATATCCCGATTGGAATGCCAGGATACTGGCGAGATATCATGCCCCAAATATTGAATGGTATCCCATCCTGATGTCTCACGGGATATCCCGCTGGAACTTGAATTCTTGATTAATGTGTTGGGTCAGTACAGCCTGCAAAACCAGGCTGAACTAAATCTGTATTTATAATACCTCTCTTTGGAGTGGGTGGCATGAATGTCAAAAAAAAATAAACCCGCCGACACCTATTTTTTCTCCAAATGAGATTTGAGGCGACCAACACCAAAGGTATTATATGCTTTCATAAATATAGATCTATTCCAATCAAATTTTGCTAGTTGTACGGGTCTAATTTACAAATCTCACATAATTTTGGATCCAATCATTCAAACAGCTCTTTAAGGTTACCCTTGCATCGCCTTGCTCTCTCCTGGGAGTTATTTTTTTCAAATAGGAAAATAATCCCTATTTATGTTGTCTAGTACTTTAGTCATCGACATGTATTTACACTTTAAAAAAATATAAAATGTAAATAACTTGATATAAAGATTGTCTTCAAAATGATAAAAAGTAAAAACTTTCTTTGTTTAATTCTTCTATGTGTTTATTTCCAATTTTTTTATATCTGAATTTTATTCAACTATGATTTTTTTTTTTTTTTATGGAAACGATCATGACCTCTAAGTGTTTGGTATGTTGTAATATAAAATTATATAATTGACATATATATGTATGTACATATATATATATGTATGTACATATATGTCATATATATGTTATTTACTATACATGTTTCATTGAGTTTATATGGCATGATATTTTGTTGTTTAAATAGGAAAAAACATAAATTTCATTTGTCCGACATAACTTTTTTAAAAAATATAAAAATATTTTTTTTTGGATAAATAATAATCCTGGATGAAGAATTTAAATATTTAATTATGTTTAAGAGATAGAAAAGAACCTTAATATGCATCAACTTAGTTTCATCTTAATATTAATATATATTTGTTAGAGTTAAAGTAGCGGTGAGATTCTAGTTAGAGTACATTACAATTGTCATGTAGCTCAATATGCCCAAATCTAGTTTTCCTTTACAAATAAAATAATTTTAAAAAATTATAAATTTTGTATACATTACCACCGTTGAGTAAATGGGAAAAAAAAAAAAAAAAAACTATCCTACAGTTTCTTTTCCACCTAGATAAATAAAAATATTTACCGCTAAGGCGGTAGCCTGGTTGGTAGAGGCCTTGCCTCATTATCAACAGGTCAGCGGTTCGAGGCATGATCTCGCGGGTGACTCGATTAAATTCAGAATTTGCCTGGAGCCTTCGACAGTTGGCATACTCACCATTCCTCGAATTTGAGCATCTTGTATCGAACATTATCTCGACAGTTGGCATACTCATCATTAGGTGGGAAGAGACTACGTGAATTTGAGCATCTCGTATCGAACATTATCTCGACAGTTGGCATACTCATCATTAGGTGGGAAGAGGCTACGTGAATTTGAGCATCTCGTATCGAACATTATCTCGACAGTTGGCATACTCATCATTAGGTGGGAAGAGGCTACGTGAATTTGAGCATCTCATATCGAACATTACCTGGCGGGGACCTGCGAGGATAGCTACACCGGAATTTATCTCCTCCTATCCCTTTTTTCTATCAAAATAAAAATAAAAATATTTATCCTATATAGTCAATTACAAAGCTAGCTATTTTGAATAATTCTGTCTACCCATTCTATTGCATGCTGGAGCAACAGTATTTTAATTGCCAGAAGAAATTTAAATTTTCCATAAATAGTACACTTCCAAACGAGCATCTGTTTTTCTTTAGTCTAAGAAAAATGAAATATCCTAATCGAACAAAGCCTGCTTTTGTAGCAAACGGGGGATATTAAAAGTGTTAGAATTTTGAAGGAAAACTCAAAATTCTTTCTAAATTTTTCACTTTATATCCCTCTTCTTTTAGTTTAATTTCACATGGAAAAGAAAACAAAACTGATGATTATCTATATTGAACTCTTCTACCTTGGGCCTAGCATTATTTTAGCCTCCCTCCATATGTGCATGCGGCCCAGCCCGCATGTGCACGATCGTGCCCACGATCCAATCAATTAGCCATTAATTAACCCTTCATATTAAACCAATTAGTCATTAATTAACCCATCGCATTAAACCAATTAGCTGTTAATTAATATTAACCTGTTTTATGTCCATGGTTACAAGCTAATTACTTACCTAATTAAGCCACTAGCTGTTGGGTGAGCCCAAATGGCTAGTATTTGGGACCTTTAAAAGGGCCGGTAAAGATGGAGCAGAGGTAAGAAATTTTCAGTGTTCTCTTGCTCCTCTCCTCTTTTCTGGTCTAATTAAGTCAGTAGTCATTGGGCCAATCTAAATAGCTAGTATTTTAGGACTTTAAAAGGCTGGTAAAGATGGAGAAGGGATAAGAAATTCCAGTGTTCTCTTGCTCTTCTCTTCCTCTATCCTGCTCTCCAAAATTCCTTTTCTCCGAGAAAAAACTAACTCTGTACTATTCAAGATTTTTTACTCAATTTTTTAGTAATCCCTTTGATACTATTTTCTACTGCTAGGTGAATCTCTGTCATCCTCTTCACAGTCGTGCTTACAAGAGGGATATCCAGTTATATCTTAGGATGGAGTTTTCAAGACTATACCTGCACGAAGGTCGGGAATCATCTTAAGACAATGCACTGCACGCTTCTAATCAACTACCTTTTTCCCTTTCGTAAGTTTTATAAATTGATTTTATAACCTATTATTATTGTTAGATTGTTTGATTCACAATCGAATTCCTAGTGGAATAAGGTTTTACAATAAACTTATTCCTCACAATCTAAGGTGAATTCTCCTGTCCGGTTATGATTATAATACTAACAATAATAATAACTATGACATCATAGTTTAACATAAAAAAAAAAATTATATTTAGTTTATATGTAATTATTTCTTTAGAACATTTATCTTTGCATATCAGTATACTTAAATTTAAAATTTTATTTAATTATTAGTTCTTGAGTTAAATTATTAAATTCCTGCTATATATATATATATATATATATATATATATATATATATATATATATATATCAATCAGCAAGATTAAGTTAAAAAACTCATAAAAGATTTGTTAGTCATAAAATTTTTAAAAGAAATCAATATGTATTTTGTGCAGCTCTTATCTCTCTTATTTTTATTCCTTAGTTTTTCCATAAACTATCTTTCTATGGGTTTCGAAGATTCTTCAATCCTTAAACTTGATCGATTCAATGAAAAAAAATTTCTTAAATGGTAAGAACAATTAGAAGCCTGGTTAATCTCTCTAGGTTTGATATCTATCCTAGAAAAATCTCTTCCTTTTAAACCTACTTCCTCATACACAGAATCAACTTCTAAATCTCCTGAAAAAATTGATTATCACTATAAATTGATAATACTAAGTTATCTTTCAGACAAATTATATGAAACCTATAAAAAATGATAAATTTCTAAAGAACTCTAGCAAGTCTTAGAAGAAACTGATACCAGAGATATTGAGGGGGCTATGAGGTTTATCATCTCAGACTTTCACAACTTTAGAATGATAGATAACTTACTTATAAATGCTTAGATCCATTAGTTCTAAAATCTAGTTCAAGAGGTTCATAGAGGAGGGTCTACACTTGATAAAATCTATCAAGTATCAAGCTTGATAGACAAATTTCCACTCTCTTTATCCTAATTTACCTGAGATCTTAGGAAAACCCAATCCTCTCTAACTATCAGGTCTGTTCTTCAATCTATTAGGATAGAAGACTAATTCAGACTTAGAGAGATTCAAGAAAATCAATTTAAAGTCAAGATCAATCTTACTAAAGCTTAAAATCCAAATCCAAATCCTAAGGGTCAACTTTAGAGGTTATAATTCTAATTTTAAATCTAAAGGACAAAATTGCAAAAAAAAAAAAAAAAAAAAAAGGTAAGCCCAAGTATCAAAACCAAAAATATAGGCCAAACAATCAAGTCCAAATATCTAAGGAATAAGGTAGTGAGAGATTATACTTTGTCTATCATAGGGACAATTACCTAGAACCTAAGTGCTATAAAAAAAAGTAAAAAGTTATTTACAAGAAAAGAAATTATACAAAGAACCAGCACCAACCTAAATCTTAGGTTCACATAGTCGAAGGAGAACCTTCTTCCTTTAGGTTAGTTTCTTTTATCCCTTCAATCAATTTAACCTATTTAAATTTGAAATGGTAGTTAGATACCGGTGCCAACATCCATGTTTGTACTAATAGATCTTGGTATTCCTCATATCAAGAATCAAGTAGAAGAAGTATGATCATGGATGATGGAACAATTATTGAAATACTAGGATCAGGATCTGTCAATCTAAGTTTTGTCTAAGGAAAATCACTAATTTTTCATGATGTACAGCATGTTCCAACCATAAGAAGAATTTTTTTAAGTGGTTCATTACTTGTTCAGTTAGAATTCAAAGTTATTTCAAAGTCTAATAAAGTTGTATTTTCCAAAGGAGATGTATTTATTAATAAAGGCTTTTTATTCGAGGGACTTTTTAAATTAAATATAATTACTCCTATCGATATTAATAAAAATTCAGTTACATCCTCTAAACCTTTTATATTAAATTCTGAATCTAGTAGAACTTGGCATAGAAGATTGGGTTATGTTAACTTATATCGATCAAGAAGATGTCTGACCTTAATTTAATCCCCAAAATCAACATCAATCATTATTCCAAATGTAGAGTTTTTGTTCAATCAAAATAACCTAGGAAACCTTTCAAGCTTGTAGACTTTAGAGACTCTTAAATTTTAGAACTCATCCATAGCTATGTCTGTGATTCTAATAGAATTCAATCCATAGAGGTTGTCATTATTTTATGACTTTTATTGACGACTTCTCCAAGTTTTGCTACACCTATTTCTTAAAGATTAAGGATGAAGTACTTAACAAGTTTAAGGTCTATAAGGCAAAAATTGAAAACTAACTTAAAAAAAAGATTAAAATATTTAGCTCTGATCAAGGAGGAGAGTATATTTCGAATGAAATGACCATATTCTGTGAAAAAAATGGGATAATTCATGAAGTCGCAGCTCCTTATTCACCTCAATCTAATGGTGTGGCTAAACGAAAGAACCGAACTTTATTAGATATGATAAATACTATCATCATAAGTTCAAGTATTCCAGAAAATCTCTGAGAAAAGACTCTTTTATATGCTAATTATTTTCTTAATTGAATACCTGCCAAAGATAGAAATAAAATTCCCTATGAACTTTGGAAAGGGCATCCATAGAAGCTTAATTATTTTCGCGTTTGGCGATATTTGGCTAAAGTCAGAATTCTTGAATCAAAGAGATCTAAAATAGGACTAAGACTATGGATGCTATCTTTTTTGACTACTGTCTTGATAGTAACACCTATAGATTCCTAGTTATTAATTTTAATTTTTTTTTTCAATATCAAATAATATAATTATCGAATCTAAAGATACAACGTTCTTTGAAAATATATTTTTTAAAAAAATATAATTTCTAGATCAACCATCGACCTTCCATTATTATTTATTTTGCCATCATCTTCTTCTACACCTTCATTAGCATATCCAACCCTTGAATCCAAACTTAGGAGTAAAAAAATTAAAATTGAAAAGAACTTTGATGAAAATTTATTTACTATCTAATAGAAGATACTCCAATCTCTTATCAAGAAGTCTTGATCTCACTTGATACATCTTTTTGGAAAGAGATAATAAATAGTAAAATTGAATCCATTATTGAAAATAATACTTATATTCTCACTAACCTACCTCCTGGAAACAAACCATTTTCAAAAAGAAGATGAGAACTAATGGAACTATAAAAAAATATAAGACTAGGCTTGTTGTTCAAGGTTTTGGTTAAAAGGCTGATATTGATTTCTTTGATACATACTCACTTGTAGCACATATTACTACTTTCCAAATTCTTTTAGCCTTAGCTTTCATTCATAAACTCTTTATTCATCAAATGGATATTAAGACTGCATTCTTACATGGAGATCTTGAAAATAAAATCTACATGCATCAACCCGAAGATTTTTTTGAGCCAGGATAAGAAAACAAAGTATGTAAACTTGTTAGATTCCTCTATCGATTGAAGCAAACACCTAAGCAATGACACGAAAAATTTGACCAAGTAATTTTATCCTACAGATTTCAAATCAATGAATCAGTCTTTATCAAAAACGAGTCGATGATCGATTTATTCTTCTGTCTTTATGTTGATGACATTTTGATTCTTGCTTCTAATTTGGACTTAGTCAATGATATCAAGAATTTTCTATTTTATTACTTTGACATAAAAGACTTAGGTAATGCCTGTATAATTTTTGGAATGAAAACAATTCGAACTTCTGACTTAGTTTGTTCATCCCAAACTTCTGACTTATTCTGTTTGTTCATCCCAATCTCATATGACTAAAAATTATGGATACAAATCTGATATTCTGAGTCTATATCCCTATGATCTCTCTGTTTATCTTATGAAAAATACTAGAAAATCTATGAATCAAGAAAAATATGCTCAAATCATTAGTTATTTAATGTATTTATCTAACTAAACCAGACCGGATATTGTCTATATCATTTCCAGACTTAGTAGATATACTAGTAATCCTAATATAATTCACTAAATAGCTATAAAGGGTATTCAGGTATTTAAAAGGAACTATTAATTTCTTCCTTCATTATATAGGTTATCCAAATATCCTTGAAGGTTATTGTGACTCAAACTAGATCTCAGATATATTAGACATCAAATTTACTTCTAGTTATGTTTTTCTTTTGGAAGGTAGCGCTATATCTTAGCAATCTTCTAAACAAACTATTCTAGTTAGAAGCACTATGAAAGCCAAATTTGTTGTTCTTGACTCTGCTTGTTCTAAACTTCTTACTGAAATCTTTCTAATATCTTCTCCCATTCCTTCTATATCTATTTACTATGACTCAAGAGCTGCTATAGATTTTTGTAAAAAAAATTAATAAATACTAAAATGAGCAGACATATTAAACTAAGACAAAAGTCCATAAAAAGAAAAGAAAAACTTTAAATTGTTTCAATAAATCACATTGCTATAAATCTTAATCTTACTGACAACCTTACAAAAGGTTTAAACAAAACTAAAATCCTAAAGTTCTCGAGGGAGATGGGGCTTAGCCTATAAAGAACCTTCCATAAGTGGGAACCTAATCTTTGTGATAGGAGATTCCTTGAAGGATATTTAATGTGGTAATAACAAGCTGATTAATTGGTTAGGGAGCACATATGATTTATTTGATATAGGAGTCATAAACTCTATCCCATCCCTATGATGATTAGTGCTCCTATGTAGTGGTAAAGAAGAGTTATTTCTGAATGAGATCTAAGAGATATTCCTCGAGATATGACATTATACACATCCATAAAGGGGCTCACCTATATGAGAGTATCTGTATACGACCGCGGCCAAAGACATAGGCAATCTCTAGAAACTCATGAAAAAAATCAAGATACTTGCACATGGCTACTAATATGCAAATCCGCGACATGAGCTTCTATACTGTATATATTGTTACGATGGTCACCAGCCCATTCGGCCCCGGCATGGCACCCTCCTTGGTGGCTAACGCAGCCACATACTTTTCCACCATGGCCCCATCTCGGTCGTGAGCGGAGTCCTGTTTCTTTGCTGCCCGGTCTGCGCTGAGGTCAGACCCAGGTTGGCTCCAGCCACGCCCAGCTCGGCACCACGTCTGTGCCTCGATCCGCGCGCACGAGAGGTGCGCGCACCCAAATTATTCCGCCAGACTCATGCCCGCGCGCATGTCCGTGCCAGGGCAAACCTGTGCCCCAGGCTCACGCTCGCAGCATGCCTCCGCCCTCTCCGGTGCCCGGTCTGCTCGCGCGAGGCCATCGCCCGCTCCGATGTCCAGCCCACGTGAGGCCATCGCCCGCTCCGACGTCCAGCCCACCTCGGCTCCGCCACCCCGGCGCCGGTCCACCTCGACTCGGCCCTCTCCGGCACCCCGTTCGCCCATAGGAGGCCTACGGGAGGCCTCTGCCCGCTCCGTCCGGTCCACTTGCGGGAGGCCAAGGCCACGCCTCCGAGCTCTGCCTCCTCCGGCTCCGCCCGACCTCGCCCACGGTGCGAAGGCCGGCCCCAGCTCGCCTCCGCCCGCTCCGGCTCCCTCGGCAACGGCGCTCAGCACGACCACGGCACGCCCCCGGCGCACCCGCGTTGGCCCCAGCTCCTTCAGCGCCAGCTCCGGCGTCCAGCCGACCTTGGCACGGCGACCCCACGCCGGCAAGCTTGCGCGCCCACCTCGGCAACGGCGCCCAGCTCGCCCGCTGGAGGCCTCCGCCTCACCTCCATCCGGTCCGATGCTCAGCATGCCCGCGGTGGCCCCAGCTCCTCCCGCGCCCGCTCTAGCATCCAGCCAACCTTGGCACGGTGACCCCGCGCCGGCTCCCAGCTCAGCACGCCCGCTCGGCGCTCCCGCGTCCAGAGCAGCAGGGCCCCGCTCCGGCTCCTCCGGTTCAACCTAGCGGGACCCCAGCTCAACACCCCCGCATCCAGGGCAGCAAGGCCTCGCTCCAGCTCCGATCTGGTGCCCCGGTTTGGCCCTTCCGCCCATCGCAACCCGTGCTGGTCCAGGCCCGCGCCTCAACCTGGCACGGACCCAGTTTCGCACCACGGACCCAACTCGACATCGCGGCACGCCCGCCTGGCACGCTCGCACCTCAACCCGGCAAGACCCTGGCTCGGCGACGTTGTGCCCATGACTGGCTCCTCCGGCTCCGGCCCGCACGCCCGCCTGGCACGCCCGCAGCATGCCCGGCTTCTCTGGCTCCGACTGGTGCGGGGTGCAGCAAGGCTCCACCCGCGCAACGGCTCCGGCTCTGACCCGCACGCCCGCCAGGCAAGCCCGCGGCACGCTCGGCTCCGGTTCGGTGGGTTCCACTTGGTTCGGCACTCCTACGCCCCAGGACCGCGACCACGGCGTGCCCCAGTGCTTCTACCCCCTCCGACTCAGCCCGGTGGGACCCCGGCTCGATGACGTCGCACCCCGGGACCGGCTCCTCCGGCTCCGGCCCGCATGACTCTGGTTCCATGCTCGCCACCGGCGCCCAGTTCAGCCACTGCACACTCGTCCATGCATGGGTTTGTGCACAGAGCCCTGTGCCATGCACACGTCGGTCCACGTGCATGGGAAGGTTCTGGAGGCCTTCTCTCGATCTGCATGCCCGCATGGCGATCTGGAGTAGTGTCCTAGCCAACTCGGCACTTCGGTGTCCCACCCAGCTCAGCCACCTAGAGCATCGTACGGTCCTGCCTCATCCACGTGGGCCCGGCACTCTTTCCAAGGACCCCCATCCACGTGGGTCCTATGGCACGCCGCCTGACACGCCACCTGTAAAGAAGGTTTGCATTTAAGCTTCCCAAGCCATAGTTTACACTAACTAGTGAATAGTGCACTGTCCAAGGTACTATACCCCTGCACCAATTTCCTGAACCATCCAGAAGAAGAAGGTTCACCAGCCCGTCATGGCCTCACAGGCTATCCTAGCCTGACAAGTCTACATCAAGACCAGCACGCCTCTCCCGCTAATGACAGGAGCCATTTGTCTACATAAAGATCGGCAGGCCATAGGTAAACAAAGGTAAGAAAGAGACAACACGCTCTCTTCATTCTTACATTATAGTCCATTTTCTATCACCCTCTGGAAGCGGAGAGTCCCCCAAGCTCTCCGCCTCAGAGGTCGTCTATTTTCCTCGATCGTTCACTGACTTGATCGTGGAGTGTCTTTGCCGGAATCCTC
The DNA here is from genome assembly GCA_021397845.1 of Areca catechu. NCBI lineage: Eukaryota > Viridiplantae > Streptophyta > Magnoliopsida > Arecales > Arecaceae > Areca > Areca catechu. The sequence goes on along the minus strand of CM038039.1, from coordinate 53,660,870 downwards.
GGTGCAGGTCTCCCCTGTTTTGTAGGTCCGCCCGACGGAGGGACGATATAGAGAAGATCTCTCTCACCAGAAAGGCCCACAGGAGGACCACAACACAGTATCGAGCCCCTTCATCCCTACAACGACCCCTCCGAGCATGGCAACTCTTCCGAGCCCCATGACGAAGGACATGTTCCCCTTGATCGTTCCGACCGACGAGCCCGATGACGCTGGCAGGGAGTCCACTCACCTGGGCCATGTAAGAAGCTGCAGGCCATGGCAATCTAGGCGACAACATATATTATAGTAAAAAGTTAAATAAATGAGCATAATTCAATACCTGATTCACTTCATTTCCTTCATATTAATACTATAGATACTAAGTGAAGTTAAGTTATGAAAGACACTTCACCCACTACACAGTACATATACCCAGTAAAAATTCTTTTTTTATAATATTTATCTATTTATTTTACTTCATAAATTTTGAGTTTTAAGAAAGATTATTAAAGTTTTTGAGAGAAACTCAAAATTCTCTCCAAATCTTCCACTCTATATCCATCTTCTTTTGGTTTAGTCCCACATGGGAAAAAGAAAAAAACTGATGATTGTTTATATTGAACTCTTCTATCTTAAACCTTGTATTGTTTTGGCCTCCCTCCATGAGCGCACGTGTAGCCCAGCCCCGCTCATATGCATGCAATTGCACTCGCTAAACCAATTAGCCATGAATTAACATTAATCCATTACATTAAACCAATTAGCCTTTAATTAATGTTAACCTATTTTATATCCATGATTACCAGCTAATTACTCACCTAATTAAGCCACTAGCTATTGGGCCAGTCCTTTTAATTAATCCTTAAAAGGACCGGTAAAGGTAAAGAAGAGATAAGAAGTTTTCGGTATTCTCTTGCTCTTCTCTTTTTCTATCCTACTCTCCAAAATTCCTTTTCTCCAAGAAAAAACTAACTCTCTACTATTCAAAATTTTCTACTCAATTTTTTATAATCCCTTTATACTATTTTTCTTTTGTTGGATGAAGCTCTGTCATCTTCTTCACAGACGTGCCTGTAGAAAGGATATCCAGTTGTATTTCGGAATGAAATTCTCGAGACTAAACCGGCATGAAGATCGAAAATCACCTTATGACAGTGCATTGTGCACCTTCAGTCAACTATCCTTTCTCCTTTTATAAGTTTTGTAAATTAATTTTATAACATATTATTATTGTTAGATTGTTTGGTTCATAACCGAATTCCTAATGAAATAAGATTTTACAATAAACATATTCCTCCCAGAAAGGCCCATGATTAATAAAGATAAAGATAAAAAGGAAATTAGCTACAAGAAGTCTTTCATCTTTCATGAAAGGCACCAATCTAATGGAACATGAATAAGCTAACTTATGCAAGAGTACATGATCAAGGAATTCTGGTTTTTTACCAACCAAAAGAAGGATAGGGTAAATTTGTTGAAAGCCTTCATGCAATACTTTCCATGAATAATAGATGATGTCCGGTTAATAAAATTTCAAGATGTATCCATGTTTAAGGAATGCTAATGTTTATTAATTTGGATGCATGTAGAGTCCATGTTATTATATTGACAAAATATTTCAATTCTAATATCTTGAATTAGTTTATAGTAAAATTTATGGAATAATGCTTAACATAACAATAAGAAAACAGTATTTTCATATTGTTAAAATAATAGTAGAAGATAAGATAATGAGAGATTATTGGTTCAGAATTTTATTTCTTTTAATCCTCAATTTTCTTTTTTTTTTTTTGGTAAAGCAATCCCTGGTTTTCTTTTTTCAAGGAAAATCATTTAGGGTTTTAAAAAAAAAAAAAATTTCTTTGCTTTTAATCCTTTGGGGTTTTTTTTTTTTTTTTAATTGTGCTTTTATTTCTGGGGTTTTATTTCACTTATCAAAATCAACAATGTAGTATTTTAAACACCCTAACCAGATGCTTTAGCAAAACTAAATTAGTTGCATACTTCATGTTATGTTATGATGAATGGCCAGTATAGGCAATAAACTAAGATGACCATTTGATATGTGGCATGTGTATGAAATAAGTTATATGACAATTATTTCTATAGATGCTAAAGCTAAAAGTCAAAAAGGAAAAAAAATCTAAAGACCGTAAGATAAATATTTTGAAGATCAAGAATGCATTCGATAAAATTTCAACATTCCCATTAATTAAAATGGAAGTGCCATTTTTTTTTGGAGTATCAAGTTTTTGAATAACATATAATCATCTAGGGTAAAACTACATCAGTTGTCGCCTAGTCCTTTTCTTGGTGAGCATGTTGAAACAAGCAATCTGTAATGATAGAGAAGATGATAAATCCATTATCTATAGCTAGTTCCACTCTACTGACATACCTCTGCACGTTCATGGATGGAAAGCCAAAAGGTACAAATCAAACATAACAAAATCCAGAGAACAAGAGGAAATAGAAAGCCAGAATCCCTGTAGCAAAACAGAAGGCATACAAACAGCATCAGAGACAGCCTTACAAGCTCCTGGAAAAAGTCGCAACCCATTAAAAAGACTAAAACACAACCAGAGTTTTTGAAGTACAAACAACAGCAGATTAAGCATCTAAAAGGCATGAGCAGAAGAGGACTCGCCAAAGTACCCAGGTACATCAAGAGAGGGCAGTCACAAACTCCAATTCAAACATCCAAAAAAAGCCTTGACCACCATGAGAACCTGATACCTACAAAACAGCTCATTTCAACAACAATTACTGACCTTGTCGTGAAAGCCTTCTCCATTTAAGAGAAGGCGGCATCTAGAGGTGACTTGAACCGAGCACCATCCACGCTCCTGAACTTCATAAAGATCATAGCTCTTGAACCACCTCTTGGAACCTCAGCTGAAAACACGTTCTGCAGTAACTTCCAGGTGAAGAGGAACCCAAAAACAGCAACTTCTAAGTCATTTCCCCTGCAGCAACATATTTTGGAAACAGTACAATCAAGTCATTCTACTGATTTCTTTCCAGCTCCTCCACTTTCAGACCCTGAATCGCTAGACTGTCTTCTTTTTTCTGTAACATCAACTCAATGAAAGACCATATTAGTGAAAACATTTCTTCATCTGTATTAGAGCCAGTTTGGAAAATCCAGCAGGATTGGGCTGGATTTGCCATTGCATCATGGATTACAGTCTATTTAAGCAAGGTCCAAATCAACCCGATCCCTCTCGAACCCAAATTCTGTGGGAGAAAAATGAACTCCATATGTCCTTTTTTTTTCCATCCTGCAGTCCAACAGGCCAATAGATAGGATTTAGGCCTGGACTAGGATGGGCCTTTAGGAAAAAAGGAGGCTTGGCAGACTAACAGGCTCAATTCCTATGGAAAATCTAACTCAATCCTAATGAATTTCCCAAACAGGCCTCTAGTAGTTCAGAATTTCCGCCGACAGCTTATCCATATTAAAGATGTAGTGACCACCAACAAGCATGGTATCTCTCAAAACAAAGTACCAATAATTGAAAGAATGTTAATGATGTGAAATAAATTGGGCCAAAATTTATGCGACATTTTGCATTCTATGGGCAACTAAACACAACTTTATCTGCTTCAGCAATGAAGCAACTATAATTACTTCAGACAGAGATTTTGTCTATTGACAGAAATAGTTAAGACATTGACAATACAAACAAATTTATGTTCAGAAAATATGCAACACAAAAAGATAACCTTAGATGAGAAAACACTCTACATCAGATTATATAGCTGCGGTACTTCCACGAACGGAGCTCCCCAAAAGCAGAAAAGTCAACATTGAGTTCCCATTAATAAGCAATCCAGATCCAGGCGGAATCTTCGATGTCTTGTGAATGAAGTCCCAGTCAGTTACCTGACAGTTAATGGTATTTTGTTAGTTCATATAGGAACATTTAAGGTCAATATAAATAAGTACTGTTGTTTTCCTACCTTTGTTTATATCAAAGTTAAGCTTGCGGGACAATGGCTGATGTTGACTTGGAAGAGCAGAATGCTGCACAAAAATAAAATGACATTTTAACTAGAACAAGAAAAAAGAACAATAGCATTCTATTTGTCTATTCTCGTACCATTGGTTCATCAAGATGATGTGGGGACAGGGAAACATTTGGAACACTACGAGGTTGAACCATCCAACTAACAAAATTGTTGGATTGTCCCTGCATGATCGTATAGGAACACCAACAGAGCCCCTAGCAGTGCACCATGCTATGCTAGGATTTCTTACTGCTTGGGTTGCCATTGTATGGTCAAATATACCTTGTGAGGGTGTAAATGATTCCTGTAGCAGAATAACACTCAATAAGTGAACTAGAGAGGTCGTCAACATGATTCACTATGACATTCAATAAGTAACTGGACAAAACCTGAACAGGCATGACCACCTCTTGACTAAAAGATGTACATCCTGAGGGTTGCATTTGCGATGGAGTACAGTATGATGCTGTACCATCCGGAGGATAGGAAGAAACATTCGAGGACTCATTCACCATTGCTTGACCCAACACATCAGCTTGTCCTACTTTTCCAATGAAAATTGAAATGCATGAAAAAAAAAAAATTATGGAAAATATTACTTGGATTTTTTTTATTGGATGTACATACTTGTCTTTGTCTTATTCAGTGATTGCTGGTTTTGGGTAATGATGTCAAGCGAAATGGAAGTGGGTTGAGTTTCTTGTTTCGTTTCTGCTCAAGTCCTCCCTTGGGGCGACCTTTGCGGCCCCGTCTTTTCTTACTTCCTTCGAATGCATTCTCCTGCATATCATCAATGACAGTCACATCTACATCATCTGTCTGTCTACTCAATGGAGCAATATGTAACACATTTTCTACTTCCAACATCAGTTTATCAAGTTCACTTTCAAATATTTGTAAGGCATCCTCAGAAAATGCACTTTTTACTGCAATGGTAATTGCCTTATGGCAAACCCGGGTATATTGCGATGTCAAAGGTTCTTGACCATCAGTGTCAGCAAGTGGTTGATGTCTATCAGACATGGCCTCAACATTCGCATATTTTGTCCATCTCTTTAGTATATACCGAGATGGGAGGCTAAGAATGCTCCTAAAGAGAAGAACCTTTAATGCATGCATGCATAAGATGCCTGTAGTCTCGAACTTTCTGCAGCTACAGGTGACCATGAAATTGGATGGGTTATATTCAACAATCCCATAACTAAGTTTTTCAGGAAGGGAAACTTTATAAACATCTACTGTCCCACCAAAACCAACTTGTTCACAAAGACAAGAAAGCTGACTCTTGATCTCATCCTCAAATTCATTATATACCAGCCTTGTATATGATTCTGCTGCTTCATTCAACATGGGCATATCAACCAGCAAAACTGGTTTAGTTTGCCTTGATTTGTAATCTTCGTAGAGTTCCTTCTCACGAAACAGAATCAATGACTTTTGATACTGCTCTAAAAATTTGGAAAGTGGCAACTTCCTGTTGAAATGCTTTTTAAAGTGATTCTTCATGCTCTCACTCCATTTCACTGTTGTCATGGAAGCACAAAATGAATTTTTGTGGTAAACCAGAGCCCATTTCTCCCGTACTGCATATAGATCTTCCAACCATGCATTTCCCACAAGGCCATACATATTAACCAAATCGACCCATCGAGTATGAAAATCCTTTCAGAGCCAACTCCATATATGCAATTTTTGAAATCCTTTTGAAAATTGGGCTCGCTGCTATATACATGGGAAATATGTATCGCTGAATTTTGCAAAATATGCCACAAACAAAGACGGTGACATGTCTCGGGCAATGTCAAACTTACTGCCCTTGACAATGCAGGGAAATGATCGGTAAAGATTGTCTTTGGTTGTTGTCCAGACATTGCTACCATAAAGGTTTTAAATAACCAAACAAATGATTCTGTTGTTTCATCCAACAACAAAGCAGCACCAAATACCACAATTTGCTTATGATGGTTTATGCCAATGAATGGTGCAAATGGTATCTCACCCTTGTTCATCCTATAAGTTGTGTCAAATAAGACCACATCACCAAAGTAGGAGAAATCAAGTATAGAACGTGCATCTGCCCAAAAGAAGTTGGTCACTTGTTCTCTATCATCAAGTTGTACAGCATAAAAAAAGGAAGGATCCTCTAACTGCTTGGCTTTCAAAAATTCTAGAAGAACCTGGGCGTCTCCCTTTTCAAGTTCTCTCATCCTGTTGGTGTGCAGATAGCTGCTTTGATCCTTCAACAGAAACCCAACAGTTTCAGCATCACAAGCCTCTTCCACCAGAAATTCCAAAGCTTGAGCAGGTTTATCTGCATCATTACCCATTTCTGCAACATTTTGTATTCCATCGTGCTGAGCCAACAACTTCCTATGGGACCTTAACAGGTGTGCTTTATGCGAGCGTACGAGTGGATGGTTGTGTTCGTAGATGATTTTACTCACAACCCATACATTATCACGACTCACTTTATACTCAATACGAGCCATGCAATTTGTTCTCACAGCTTCACGTGGTTTCTTTGTCATGTGTGTACTATGCTTCTGACGAGAGCCTTCATTGCTGCACAAGAAAACTCTATTCCGTATGGTCCCATCTTTTCTTCGGCCAAGATGACCCTTCCGGACACTAAAACCCTTTTGATGAGCATATCTATTATAAAATACATATGCTTGATCTTCTGAATGAAATACCATACCAACTTCTGGCTCCAACTGTGAGTTCCCATAGGTCTTTGATTTATCAATATTATTGGTATATGTTACAACTGCAGAACCAGAGTCACCTTCCTTTGAAGCTTGGGATATCTTCTGCACAACATTCTCTCCAGTAGATGGCCCCTGTGACAGATTATCTAGCTCTGCATCATTTTTCTCTTTATCACTTAAAGAATCTTCAACAGTTTCCACAGATTCATTATCTGAAGAAGAACCAGGTGGGTCCATTTCTGATATGAAAATGAAAAACTTAGCCACTAGCTAAAAGTAATTTACAACAGCCAATGCGAAAAACATCTATTGCAAACTAAGTATTAAATCTCAGATGGAAGCAAATAAGCAAACAAAGCATTCCAAGCAGGTGAAGAAAGCAGGTTCAAGTATTTGTTTTGGGCACAGGTTCAAGCATTAGTTTTGGGCACAGGTTCAAGTATTTGTTTCCGGCACTTCTCACATGAGTCACATACAGTGCTGATGCAGGACCGTATCAGTTTAAGATGAATTGATAATTGATGAAAAACTAGATCCAAAAGATAGATCAACACACCCTATTGGAATTAAATCATCAATTAGAATCAACAACACAGTAGACACTAACTTGCAACTCCAACAATTCTGACACTCTACTCAGATAATGAACAAGCAAATGAAAGCTACTGATTTCAGTGGTTTGAATAAGATAATTGCATCGCATTTCCAAAGCCAATTGCCTATAAGAAAACTGATTAAACTATAACTGTGGTGCTTTCTTTTACTTATAACCACGATATATTTGAAGAAAGAACAATGAAATCCCATCTGTTGCAAGCTAAGCAAAAGACTTGATAGAAAATTCCGGTTCAGCGCCCCCGACGCCATTTGTATAATTTCATACGAGGTGAACAAGTAGAAGCAGCTTCTCCCAAAATCCTTGAAAAGTTCCGAAAATTGCAAACTAGCGTATAAACAATTTTCGAACAAACAGTATGAGAAAAATATAATAGCCGACCTTGTCTATAGCTTAGAAGATGAAATTAAAGGGTGGATATTCCAAAGCTCCGTATCATGCGATCACTGTTCAAAAAATTAAAATTTAATAGATGCTGATTATTACAAAAAAAAAAAAACTTAAACCCATGAAAAAAGGGGGCTTTCTGAAATGGGGTTTAAGTATTCGGAACTTCAAAAACCAATATAGAACCTTTCGAAGAAGAATCGCATGAAGTAATGTTAATCTTCGATTTAAGGACTAAAAACAGAAAACTTGATACCCCAAGCTTCAAATTTGTCCCTAAAGTGAGGAAAGTTATCCCAAAAATCAAGAAAAAAACAATACCTGGATCGAAATGGAGAGAAGAAGATAGAGAGCGGATTTTTTTGGATCTCCTAGGGATCTTGGTCGCCGGCGGATTGATGGAGAGTGGATTAGGGTTAGGATTGGGCGGTTTCCGCCTCCCAGCGAGGAGGAGGGGGCAAGAACGGAACGAAGTCCTACGCGAGAGTCCGTATAGAATTCGCGTGAGGGTACTGTGGAAAAGCCAAGGTCCTATCCGGACTTGCGCGTAAATACTTACATGCGATCTCCTGGATCTGCCGTTCATTTTATCTCGAACAGATCTGATCCGTTATTTTGTGTTATGGTTACTTTTAACGAGTTGCGGTGCCCCGTGGAATGGTCGGGATTCATGACCGGTTTCCTCGAACTCCTGTATAACTTCAATACCATTGGAAGGCTCTTCGATCACCTCTCGGTCTATAAGGTTTTATATATATACGAAGCTTCCATACAAATCTTATGTGAATATAACCTATAAAATTAAAATATAAAATATTTTTAAATAGACCAGGGCAGATTCTTTGCAAGTCCAGATAACAAGCCTATGAGATTAAACTTGGAATATTTGGACGTGGTGAGTTACATGTATGTTTGAAAAAGTTGGCAGCCAATTGATCACCATATGCTACTTCATGCATCCTATGCACTTTTAGTTCAAATCTCACAAACATAAGTTGGATAATAATATGGTTATAAGATATTCACGAAATATATATTTAGTTTTATATTGACTATTAACTAAATTTTTTTTGAATATTTATATAAAATCAAAAAATTTAACTAATACTTTCCAATCATGGATTATTACAAATAATATTGAAATTGATTAAGGCCATAATCCGTATAAGTATGTGGATTTGCACAAATTTATCGTGACTTGACCATGAACCGATCATAGTATATATAAATAGATATATATGGATTTGAATCGTGCACCTTAGGGTAATGTCATGATTTAAATGGAAGGAGTACATGGAGATTCGCATGGATGTGTTTTCTTGAGTTATTATACTGATGTTGTTTATCTTGGCTATATCCAAATCTCATTTGAAATTCATATAAGGTATGTGATATTTTAGCTTATTACTAGAGACAAATTTTGCCAATCTTTTACCTATCTCAATTTGAAAGTCTCTCTCCTTTATTAGAGGAGTAACCTGCATATCCAAAATTTTGGCAAAAAATTCATGTGGATGTTTTTAATTTTTATTTAATTTTTATGCTCGGAATGTATTGTACTCGATTCATCTTATAGCACCATGTCAATTGTATTTGATGGAGTGAAAATTTTGATACACAAATAATGATTGAATGTAGAAAGATATAAATGCCTTCCTTGGAACCATGTAGACATAATAAATTTTCCTCCAAGATAAATCTTAGATTTGATTCTCACAAAAAGTATTATCAAATATCTCTAATTTGGATTAGAGGCTACCAATCAAGATTTTGAAGGGGTTATAAGGTAGGAGATGTGGAACAACAATCGGAGAGCTGCAAGCCAACGTGCATTTTGCTCCCATAATGGGAAATGTGCACAAGTTTGAGAGGAAAAAAAAAGTTTACATAATAAGGATGTGAGATTGGCGACCTATGACTTTCCTACGTAATAGAATATGTAAATGGGCTATCTATATCGATTGTCTAATAATACTCACTTGAAAACAATATTAGAATTGCTAATAAATTTTAAACATATATTATAAGATAAATTTGTAAAATTTAAGTTGATTGTATTTAGAAACTAAGCCTTGCATTGCCTTTATTCCTAGTCTAGCATGTTTCAAGTTGACCATGATTGATTCATGCTAACTAAATTAAGACTAATCCAAGATGACTTGGTTGATTGGATATAGCCCTACAATCATTGGAAGAAAGAGAAGAGCCTTTTTCTTTTCTTTCAGAGAATTTAATCTATGGGCCAACAACTTGTTCTATGGGTATTAAATTTAGTTTCAAAAAATTAGTCCCATAGTTCTCGATATCATTTGTAATGCACCATCATAGTCTTCAACATCACACCAACCATAATTTTAAACCCCAGAGCAGAGGGATACCGCCGGGGAGGGGGGCGGGGAGGGCCTGGCCCTCCTAATTTTTTCGTTAACCATTTATATGTTAGATTTATTTAAAGTAAATTCTTATATAATAGGTATTTGGTCCTTTCTCAAATTTTTCAAAACCAATTCCAAAAAAAATGATAAACAAATTTCTAAAAATATCCGAAATTGAGTCTTAGTGAAAAAAATTTTCTAAAAAATTTTGTTAAAAAAAAAAAATAGTGAACAACTTATCTAAGAGATGCCACCACCTCCTTCTCCTCTAAAATCCCGAATTCCAAACTTAGCGAACCTCACCCGATACCCGCCGTCCCTGATAAGGCACCCGTTGCCGGTAGTCATTGCCCCCATAGCCCCACCCATCGTAGTACCATCCCATCCATGACCCGTCGTCTTCTTCGTTGCTTTGCCGACAGCCAGGCCGCCGCTCGATCGGAGAAGATCTGGACCATCATTGATCCGAAAGAAAAGCTCTCTGTTCGTCAATCATCTTTGAATTCGAGTCAAGATCGTCTCCAGAGTATAGAGCGAGCCCCAGAAGGTATAATCAATTTTTATAATTTCTTTTTTCTCTATTTTTTTAAAAAAATTAAATTTATGAATGTAATTTGCTTTTATATTTTCTAATCTCAGAGCATCTCGGTATAATTTGATATCCTTTTCTCTTTTTTAACAAGGCATCATGACTTACAAAGATCTGAGTATATATGGTATGTCATTAACCACTAATTATTATCCCAAGAAATGTATTACAATCATTGCCTCGGAAGAGATGGTCACTTTCCATGTGTAGTGCACCGATTTATGTCAAAAATATAATAATAATAATAATAATAAAGTGCACCAAATGGTAAAATGGTATATAACTGATGTATTGTATGTAGGCAATTTAAGAGAAAGAAATATCTAATATAAGTGGTATAAATAGAGATGGAGTTGGCTCCTTTCGAATGGATTTGGAACCAAATCCAGTCATGTTAAAATTTTATAATGGAAATCCTACATCAATGATATAAATCGTTGAATATAATCTACTATATCAAATTATTTATTGTTGCCGATCTCGTCGCTGCGGCCTGTAACTTCAGAGCTGGTACCGGACTCGGACCGTCTCGTCTCGAGGTCTCCGAGCTCCCGATCCTGCAAAACAAGGTTAGAAATCCTGGCCGGGGATCCCGGCGAGGAAGCTCCGACGGTCAAGTTAGAAAACGGTGAGATGGAACAGAATCCCTAAGGTGGGCCCCCGAAGGAGTCCCGGGCTTAGAGAAGATCTTAGCAAAAGAGGTCTTTGGAAGAGTGGAAATTGGGCCGAGCTCCTTCACCGAGCTTGCGCCGAGGGACCCCTCTCGGGATCTTGGATCCTACTCTTGGTGCCTTTCTTTTTTCCAGCCTTTTTTCCCTTACCTGGTTATCCGCTCTTCCCATCCTTTTATCCCATCACACTGCCTCCGGCCTCCCGCCCTTGGGAGGCTCCCTCTCCGCTTTCACCTTTTTCTCTCTCTCTCCCCCTCTCTTTTCCCTTTCCCCTTTGGGTCCAGGAACCCGGTGGCCTCCTTGTCTTGCTTGCTGAGCCCAGCGAGAAAAGGGGAGAGGGAGGACACCGGCCAGGCCTTGGGCCGAGCGCGAGCGCTCTCCTACCCAGGCGTTGACAACGTCCGTTGCTGGATCCTGTCTGCCAGGACTCCGCTTCTCGGTTGCAGAACCCGTCGGGCCGATGTAAACAAGGTTTTGCGCATCACTGACGACCGTACCGGCTCTCCTCGCGAGGTACGGCACGTGCTGCCCGAGTGGCGATCTCGAAACTCGTGCCCCTGCTTCCCGGCGGCCTCACCATGCAGGGCCGGCTTCGGCCGAGGTGGACCCCTCCTGGGCGGACACCTGGCGAAGCGGCAGAGGAGCGCTCGACTTCGACCGAGGTGGACCCGTGTCCGGGCGCCATCTAGAGAAGGAGCAGGAGGCGCTCGACTCAGCCGAGGTGGACCGTCCGGGCGCCATCTAGAGAAGGAGCCGAGCCGAGGCCCGGCTCGACGCTCGACTTCGCCGAGTGGAACCGTCTCTGGGCGCCACCGGCGAGGGAGCAAGGGGCAGCCGACTTCGGCCGAGGTGGACCCCTCCTGGGCGGACACCTGGCGGAGCGGCAAAGGAGCGCTCGACTTCGACCGAGATGGACCCGTGTCCGGGCGCCATCTGGCGAAGGAGCAGGAAGGCCCCGCTCGACCTCGGCCGAGGTGGAACCGTCTCTGGGTGCCACCCGGCGAGGGAGCAAGGGGCAGCCGACTTCGGCCGAGGTGGACCCCTCTTGGGTGGACACTTGGCGGAGCGGCAGAGGAGCGCTTGACTTCGGCCAAGGTGGACCCGTGTCCAGGCGCCACCTGGCGAAGGAGCAGGAAGGCCCGGCTCGACCTCGACCGAGGTGGAACCGTCTCTGGGCGCCACCCGGCGAGGGAGCAAGGGACAGCCGACTTCGGTCGAGGTGGACCCCTCCTGGGCGGACACCTGGCGGAGCGGCAGAGAAGCGCTCGACTTCGACCGAGGTGGACCCGTGTCCGGGCGCCACCTGGCGAAGGAACAGGAAGGCCCGGCTCGACCTCGACCGAGGTGGAACCGTCTCTGGGCGCCACCCGGCGAGGGAGCAAGGGACAACCGACTTCGGTCGAGGTGGACCCCTCCTGGGCGGACACCTGGCGGAGCGGCAGAGAAGCGCTCGACTTCGACCGAGGTGGACCCGTGTCTGGGCGCCACCTGGTGAAAGAGCAGGAAGGCCCAGCTCGACCTCGGCCGAGGTGGAACCGTCTCTGGGCGCCACCCGGCGAGGGAGCAAGGGGCAGCCGACTTCGGCCGAGGTGGACCCCTCGTGGGCGGACACCTGGCGGAGCGGCAGAGGAGCGCTCGACTTCGGCCGAGGTGGACCCGTGTCCGGGCGCCATCTGGCGAAGGAGCAGGAAGGCCTGGCTCGACCTCGACCGAGGTGGAACCGTCTCTGGGCGCCACCCGGTGAGGGAGCAAGGGACAGCCGACTTCGGTCGAGGTGGACCCCTCCTGGGCGGACACCTGGCGGAGCGGCAGAGAAGCGCTCGACTTCGGCCGAGGTGGACCCGTGTCCGGGCGCCACCTGGCGAAGGAGCAGGAAGGCCCGGCTCGACCTCGACCGAGGTGGAACCGTCTCTGGGCGCCACCCGGCGAGGGAGCAAGGGACAGCCGACTTCGGTCGAGGTGGAGCCCTCCTGGGCGGACACCTGGCGGAGCGGCAGAAAAGCGCTCGACTTCGGCCGAGGTGGACCCGTGTCTGGGCGCCACCTGGTGAAAGAGCAGGAAGGCCCAGCTCGACCTCGACCGAGGTGGAACCGTCTCTGGGCGCCACCCGGCGAGGGAGCAAGGGGCAGCCGACTTCGGCCGAGGTGGACCCCTCATGGGCGGACACCTGGCGGAGCGGCAGAGGAGCGCTCGACTTCGGCCGAGGTGGACCCGTGTCCGGGCGCCATCTGGTGAAGGAGCAGGAAGGCCCGGCTCGACCTTGGCCGAGGTGGAACCGTCTCCGGGCGCCACCTGGCGAGGGAGAAAGGGACCGCCAGCTTCGGTCGAGGTGGACCCCTCCTGGGTGGACACCTGGCTGAGCGGCAGATGAGCGCTCGACTTCGGCCGAGGTGGACCCGTGTCCGGGCGCCATCTGGCGAAGGAGCAGTAAGGCCCGGCTCGACCTCGGCCAAGGTGGAACCATCTCCGGGCACCACCTGGCGAGGGAGCAAGGGACCGCCAGCTTCGGCCGAGGTGGACCCCTCCTGGGTGGACACCTGGCTAAGCGGCAGAGGAGCGCTCGACTTCGGCCGAGGTGGACCCGTGTCCGGGCGCCATCTGGCGAAGGAGCAGGAAGGCCGGCTCGAGCTCGGCCGAGGTGGAACCGTCTCTGGGCGCCACCCGGCGAGGGAGCAAGGGGCCACCGGCTTCGGTCGAGGTGGACCCCTCCTGGGCAGACATCTGGCGGAGCGGCAGAGGAGCGCTCGACTTCGGTCGAGGTGGACCCGTGTCTGGACGACATCTGGTCAAGGAGCAGGAAGGCCCGACTCGACCTCGACTTTGACCGCGATGGACCGACATCCGACTTTGCCGGACCGTTCCCGTTCTGCCGAAAGAATCCACGTGGTTCGGATCACGCCCGGCGGAACCTGAGACACGCCACGTCATCGTAACGGCCGTATCATTTATATATCAAAAATTATATGATTTGCAAATTCCTAGTCTATATATCAAGTAGTTAAAAATTGAGTATTATAAATAAAATTAAGTTAGATATATTTTTCGATCGTTTGATGAATTCTTGAATTATATGATTTTTTATATATAAATAATTTTGATATAGCAGACCTTATTCAATTACCTGGATTATCAATATAGGATCTTTTATAGAGTTTTGATCTATATCGACATAGATGATGATATTTTATCTGGCATATAAAATTTTTATGATTAATTCAAGAAAAGGATGCATGATGGATGACTCGTTAATTTGTTATGTAATTTAATCGAAGTGATAAAAGTCTATCCTAATTGAGCATTCCGCTTCCCATGTTTATCAACATGAAAAATAGTAAAATGCAACCCTCTTTTCCACCTGGGCAGCGCCTGGCTTCCGGGTAGAGAGGGAGAGAGACTCGCTCTCGCACATTGTATCGTGATAATTGATGGCAAGCAATCTTGTCACGCTACATTCAGAACCTCAATTGGTGGCACGTGCATTGCACATGTCTAATGCTTCCTTAGCGCGGCTCGCGGCTGGCGGTCTAATCTCATCCGATCTTGTCCCTCTGCATTCAGAATGGCGTTGGGGCTCCTCGCAAGGAGACCGGTCCACGGTCCACTCCTACGCGCCGGTCGCTTCGGCGCGTCCCGAGGCTCGCCGGCGAACCCGCCGGTCGGGCTCTTCGTTCTGCCGCTGACCGGACCCCCTGGGCGCACCTACAAACGGCGATCCGCTGCCGCCACTCTTCGGCCCGGGGAGAACCCCGGGCGGGTGCTGAAGACGTGCAAGAATTGCAAGACTCGGTTCGATCCCTCCCTCAACCATCCCACGGCCTGCCGCTTCCACACCGCGCATTTCGGTGGTCAGTCTCAATTCCTCGAAGCTTTTTTTTTTTTTCTCCCCCTTTTCCTTACCCTCTATTCAATTTATCTGGATTTAGATTAAATCATCTGTTTGTTTTCTTGTTAGCGAGTGTAGAATATGGGAATTGATGTTTGAGTCGTGATGGTTTTCTTTTTATCGTTATTGGCATTGTTGAGTAAGAAATGAATTATAGTCTTTAAGGCGATAAAATGTTTGAAATGGTGAAACAAGAGAGTTTGATTTCTTAGGATGGAGTAATCCTCGCAATTCAATTACTACATGGTCGTCGAATTTTTTCAGTGTTCATATTTGTTCTGTGGAGGTGGTGCTTCAACCAGTGATTTTTATCAATGATGCACATCGTGATACCTTGGAGGATGGACATAAATTTGCCTCAAAAGTCCATAAACTTGTATTATATTACCCACACAACACCAAGAACACGATCAAGATTATGGTGTCAGAAACCGATGTTAATCCAACACGAAAGGGAAAAGGATTGCATTAAGGCACGACGCCATGATATATCTTGTTTCTACCTGGACCTCAAAATCCACCCAATAGGAATCATATCTTCATCATGGATGACAGTTGATGCGCTCATACACCTCTACCGGACAAGAGTGGAACCAGGTGCCCTAGATTTATTTATGCTTACCATTCCTCTTCTACAGTGTGGAGAGGGGCAGAATGGAAAAGTCGCTTGTAACTGAACACCTCAGTGTCTTTGGTTGTTGCATGTAAATGTGGTGGAGAGAACTGAAACCATGTTCTTGACCACCACAGTATGGGGCAGGTATGTACTGATCTGGAGTGGTGGCACGCGTTGCCCTGGGCCTTGATGTGGCAGAATCATGGAGTTTAACAAGAAAGAGATAGCATAATTATTTTTAATAATAACTTTTAAACTTTTACTATTTTTTTCCTTGTTTTTGTTAGGAGTTATCATCATAGGCAACGTGCTATGAGGTCATTTACCTGTCATGGGCAGATACCTATAGGAGCTGGATGTTTTTCATTGGTTTATTTTCCAATAGTCATGGAACACAAGAACCATCCCTGAGAGCAATTGGATTCAGTTGTTTGGAAATCGATTAGTTGAAATGTTTGCTAAATTTTTATTTTCTCTTCCAGAAACTTGGTTTATCATAGGATGGAACAAATTATAAATTGAATTGAGCTACAAAACAATTAAGCGTGTCACGGAGTTTAAATCTTGTCATATTTTTTGGTTTGTGAGAACATAGGTTCAACTATATCCACCACATCGTACATGCAATAACAATTTGAGATGTTTATTTACAAGAGAGTTCCCATTCATTACTCTCCACTTTTCCATTATGAAAACAAGTATGAGTGACTCTGGGACTCTCAGTCCACTTCTCGTGCAGTAGAAGCCTATAGATCCTTCAAGTGCTATCCTCAATAAAGTAGGAAAATAGTAAGCACTTTCTGTTGGAAAAGGAAATCAAATCCCAATTTTGTCTGAGATTGAAATGCAAACAAGATCAAGGCATCGTGTCTTCAAGTAATTTGTTTCTTTCCTTATTGGATTAGGGATGTTTTGCCAACATTTAGTGTCTAAGTGATATTATATGATGGCATTCCATTCAAAAGGCTTCTATATCATGCAAATATGCGAGGACCATGGCCAAACTTTTTGTTAGATTTACAGCTAGCCTGACTAGCCTGGTATCTATGCTGTGCTAATCGAAAACATCGTTATCTTGTTATCAAGGGAATGATACCTGGGTGTATATGCATTATTTAATGGAAAAAATATATTATGATAGTTTGATTTTGATCCCTCTAAATTGCTTTTAAATATTTTAATTCACTGTCATTTGAGAAAAGTATTTTCAGTTTAGTTAGGAGAGTTTTGTGCTACTTGCTTAAGGGCTGGGAGGAAATGGTTGATGAGAACCTATGAATTTCTGAAACATATTATGTTGATTATGCCATTCATTTCTTCTGAGGATGATTTTAATAAAGTTTGAGTGTTAGCTTCCTTTTGATGTACCTGCATGAGTAACAGAATTGACGGTTAATTATGACTTAAATTCATTCATTGGTTTCAATGGATCTAGAACAAAGTAATTCTATATTGCAAATATAAATTGCCTCATCTTGAGATATAAAAGAATAAATTGCATGATTGTGCTAAAAATTTGGATGTTTGACTTGATGTTTTGAAGGTCAGGTAAGGTTGGCATTTGTGTTGTTCTTATTCGATGTGTGGTTTTCTTTCTCCATATTTTTTATGAGATCATATCTGAAAAATAATTTATGTTCATCGACAAATTGGGGGGCGATGCAGGGGGTGATTCAATATACAAGTGGTATGGATATATAGTGATCAGGTTGTAATAATTATTCTTCTTGTGATTGATCTATAATGAGAAACTAATCTTAAATAGTCACATTACCCATCCTGAAAAGTTTAGTATATTCATCCTTTCTGCATCCAAACACCAGACAGAATTTCTGACCTTTAGGATTTTCCACTCTTGGGATATCAGGTTTCATCCCATGGTACAAAAACCTAGATCCAATCCCATGGGGCATGCAGGCCAGGTATCCAACCAGTCCCATGGAAGGAAAGTGGAGCTAGCAGGGTTTTAATGACTCCAGCAAGCCTAAGCCCAGTTTCAGCTACTGGTTTAGAACTTAGGCCAAGCTTGATCCTGGCCTGAATGAGGCCCTAGGTTGACCTATGATAGGCATTTTGTCAGGCCACCTAGGTTGAATTGGAGCCCTACTCTTCTTTCTCAAAATGTAAATCCAAGTTTAGCTTGAAAGAAATTTGGGCTTCCTATGTTCAGGCCTTGTCAAGTTTTAATAGGAGTATATCATATGCAGTCAGTTTTCATCCTTTGTATTCATTGCCTTGATATGCCTATATTTTTTTATTCTTCTCTTTGTTTGTCTTGATAAATTAGAGAAAGCCTGTTTTCAAGGTTGTTACATATTCTGAGGGCATGGATTGCTGGGTTGGATCTATAACAACCATTTCAGGATTTGCATGTTATCAGGAATTCTTACCTCATAGAGTTTCCTTGGAACAAACTTATGTCTACATTAAAGGATTAAACATCTAAATAAGAATCTAATATATGCTTTTCTCTCTCTTTTTCTGTGCATATCATTGCAATGAGACCATTTTTATGTAATTTATTTTGGATGGAATCGGTAGACATCTCTGTTACTGAATCCTCAGTATTTTTTTTTTGCATGGTATTGAATCTAAAAACATATCCATGTCACGTTATGGTCCTATCTAACATGTCCTTACCTATGCAACAATGGCAAAATTCATTCCTGATACAGATATTGTAATTTCTGTTATCTAATCCATGATCAGACTTATAACCTCATGACTGTGGTATATTGTTACCTATTTCCTTTCTGCTTTCTGAAAAGGTCTCATGCTGTTTGTGTGAATTGGCATTGCTCTTACTAGCTGACACTTGGTTTTGCTACTACTGAACCATGTAGGTTACCTACCCAACACTTAAATTATGTTATTTTTTTGACACTAGGTGAAACGAAGAGAAAATTTGAAAGTGTCTACACCGGGGGAACCATGAACACTCTGGACTCGGGAAAAATTTTCAGTACTGGCATTGTTGTGGATCTGAAGATCCATTTGATGCTGGTTGCACTGCTGCACCTCACTGTTCATATGATGACTGATCACCATGGTAAACTCCTAGGTTTTCACAGCAACTCTACCTGCAAAGAGGTTCATGTTTTCATTTTGAGTAATAATTGTAGGATATTGGTGTCTGTCTCTGCATCCAGAAAGCAGAATTAAGAAATGAAGCCAACGAGGCTCCCATGCAAATGGTATGGTAATGAACCATTTTTTTGCTCCGTTTCTTGCACATTTCTTCTAATATCTTGTATTTTATAGGGTAACTACGTAATGTTTCAGCTCTAGAATAAGATCTTAATAAATCAATTTGTTGGTTTGGATTCCATTATGTACCAAATGTAGATTTATTTATTACTCTTTTCTTAACTCCGTAATATATCTATTATCTATTTATTCAACAAACCTTTAGGGCAGCTAAATTCCTGCTATCATCAATTTGCTGCTTCGACAATACTCTTAAATTGATATGTTATACCTTTACCGGTTCTGAATAAGCATATGATATCATGTTTATTATATTACTTCAGTGATTGAGAAATCGAATACTTGGATCGGCCACTCTATTTTCATTGTAAGAAGGTAGACTGGAAGAGATCGTGACTTTATAAAACTGAAATTTTAGATCAAAGATGATTATTGCCTCACCAGCATTATTTTGTACATTAAATATTTGACGAACAGCGAAGGGAGTGTGAACTTGCTGCTATAAACTCATCGTTGAGAAGAAAGAAAAGATTTGAGGATTACAAGAAATAAAATGAATGACAAAGAAAAATTCACTGGTTTGAACAGCTCGATAAAACAACTAAGATATCAGATTCCAAAAAAAGCAAAAAAATAAAAGCTCTGTCAGCACATTATGAATACTTTAGTTAGCTATATATTATATAGTATAAGATAAAAGTAGAAAGCAATTCTTAACATTTTACTTTGGATAACTCTATGAACCAGTCCTTGACTCATCCTTGAGCATTATCTCTATTAGATAATATTTTAGCTGGAGTTGCATTTCTACGGGTGACCACTAATTGTTATCAAATACAGTTTAGAACTTCTCGTATTTAGTTCCATTATTAACTCCGCAAATAACATCCCTACACTTTAATGATCTGCCCATCCCGAGCAGTTATCAAATACTGTTGTTTGTACTTTCTACCTCTTGGTTTATAAGAATTTTAATACCACATGTCAAAAATGTAATCTCTGAACTTTGTTTATTCTGCAATTGAAGATTATTGAAGAAAAAACAACCTATTTGTGAAAAGATCCTAGTTATTTGCCATCCACATTTCCCATAACCAATCTAACGAGCAACGAATGCAGAAAATGATGGCTAAACTTGTCAAAGTGATCGGCCAGTTAATATTGCATAAGAGCGATTTGTCCTCCAGAGATCTTTCCCCATGCATGGCATCAGTCCGTGTACCATGATGCTCCGGTACGAAGGTTTTCCCTTGCAACGTTAGCATCGGGCCATTGTTAGGTTCCGGTAATACATGGACGATTCCGAAACAGCAACACTTGGACATCAAAGATGAGAAAATCCTTCCATTCAAAGGTTAACAAAGAAAAGCTGTGGAATAACCTTTAAATCCAATAGCAAAATATTTGATCGCCAAACATGCGCCTTGCAAATTCAAAACTAGAAGGAAAATAGATACCACAAGTTTGTTTGGAAAGATTAACAGACTGGTTCGAAAGAGAGACTTGTAGCTAGGTTCTTGGCTCTAATAGCGACTAACTTCCCAGACTCTGATGGTACCATCAGTGTAACCGGTAAACAAGGTGCTTCCATCAGCGCTCCAACTCAAGCTTGTGCAGTACAGCATCTGCAATGGTAGTCACGCAGGGAAAAAATTTAGCAATCATTCTTAGACCCATTCAACAGATGCCAATAACAGGGATATGTACTTAATATAAAATAGATACTTCCATCAAAGAGAAATCATATATTCAACAACTAATTAATGAGCTTTTCGCATTACAGGCACCGAACAGGAGAGATTGGTGTAGCGGAAAGTGGAAACCTGGATAATTATCATGAAACATCAAAGTTTATTGACAGGATGCTTGACTTCAAATTAAAGAACGTGTTTAACTTTTTACTATTTGTAAGGTAAATAGTGACCAATTCCCCCCACCCTCCACACACACACCCCAACCCCACGAAAAAAAAAAAAAAAAAGGAAAAAAATCTAAGTCATGAAAAAAAGAGAGTTTCGGACCCACTCACCATGCCTGACCACGAGAACATGTACGTACATGTATATATGTGAATTGCAAAATATGCAGAAAAGAATTGTCAGAAAACACAAATACATGCGGTACAGTATAATTTTATATCAGAAAAATCAACCACTACTATTATAGGATGGAATACATAATAGAGACACCAAATATACATTACAAGAGATCGCTTGCAAAACAACATATTTCTCGGTAAAAATTTTTGCAATAGGCATATTAAATTTGGATCTCACATGTCCCAAGTAAACAGCAGCAACAACTTACAAAACTATAGAGACACATTGCGTTCAACAAGCATAAAATATGCACTCCATTAATTTCTATTTACTGCAGATAGCGCTGAGAGGCTCTCAATAACCGAGGTCCCCAGGTTTCTACAGAAAATACTCAAAAAGTGCAACAACAGGAATGCAGACAAAGTTTAAATGGTCATTCAAAACAGAACAAAAATTATAAGAAACTCATTCACAAACATGTGCACACACGTGTAGATATTGCCATGGAAGAAGGGGTAACAATTAAGCAAATGCTGACAATCAAGCAAAATAATTTAGAGAAGAATGTTCTAGTAGTCTCACATTCGAAAAAACTGGGGCTGTTATGAAATCAGCTAGGACTCAAAAGAAACTTAAGCCAAACACTAGCATTATACTAGCTTATTTCTCAGCAAGATACGGGAACTGACAATGATAGGACACAGAGTTATAATCTTTAGAGAGTTAAGCAATTATGTTTAACAACTGTTAAGAAATGTCCAAAGATCTTAAGTATGCAAATTCATGAAAAGCTATTACACAATTCAGCTGCAATCACATCTCTGTGATGGATAAGAAAACCTTTTGTTCCTGGAACTTTATTTTACAAATGGACTGCCCTCCTACCAGACTTTTAAGTGCCAATACCAGACGTATATATGTTGGAGAGGAGAGAAGAGGATTTGTGGTGACTGGCATTATTTTGGAGTCTGGACTGAAGCATCCTTCCATAAGAATAAGATTTTTATTATTATTATTTTTTTTTTTGGGGGGGGGGGGTGTGGGGGTGTGATGGGCTGAGTGGCAAAGATGAATAAACTTCAAGATAATAAAAGTACATCTTTAAATGAAGGTTTGTCAAATAATTTCTGATAAAATAGACTAGTCATGATGGCTTTTCAAGAATTGTGATAAAGTTAATCTAGAGAAAAGGAACAAGTTGAATCTTGAATAGTAAAAGCTTGAGCATAATTTTGTTAGCAATGATCCTTCTCCTGGAAAGCAATTGATCAATAGATGCATGTCCATAATAAAGTTTACTAACATTTTCTTAGACCATCTTAGACCATGACCATAAATCAGCGACATCTTGCTCAAAATGTAGAATTGTTGAAGAACTTTGTTGCATGTCAATGCTAATTCAGAATTAAATTACTCAGTGAAGACAAATGCTTACAAAATGTACTTTATATGCATACAATCAATAGCATGAAAATGAACTTCTAATTCCAATTTCTAGGGTGTTGATTTTACTAATTTAACTTCACAATTGGTTCCTATATAAGGCCAAAACCTCCAGATAAAAAAGCTCCTTCAGATGCTTCTATTGGTGCCAACATCAAATTGTATTTCATCTCTAGGCTCTAGCTTGCCTCTTTTTCATTACTCCAGCCCACATATGAAATCCCTTAGACACCAAACCCTAACTTGCTCTACATGATTGAACATGACAAATCATTTGCCATTAACTGGCAGGAGGGAGGGAGGGTGGGGAGAGAGAGAGAGAGATTCCATCATACACTCTTGGTGCCGGGAAGCCTAATCAGCAATAATCAAATTTATCAATTCTTCCATGTTCCATAACCAAAAAAAAAAAAAACCTTGATCTCATGTAATTCTCTCAATCCCTTCTCACAACCCGAAACTCTACCCAACCTAACAACTGTTAATTAAAATGCTTATTTGGCTTCAAAGTTTTCGATAATAAATGAACGTCTCAACCACACCTACACAATTGTAGTGCTCTTGGGGTCATAATCTATTACTCTATCCAATGCATAGAATAAATTCAAAACAGCACAAGAAATTTCTTTAAATTCTCTTATCCCTCACCTAAAGTCATAATCCATGTGCTCAATTGTGGCTCAACTGTCCAATTAATTTTCAAACAACTTTTCTCCAATGTTTGGTTTTACCATTGCAATTTTGAGTTCTTCCCTCTCCTCAACATTATAAACCATTAAACAGTGACATACAACAAGGGATGAAAGAAGCATAAGAAAACATCATACCCCTAATGTTGTACTAAAGTAGCATACTTCTACAAAATAGACAACAAAAAATAGGAACTTGAACTTTAAGAACGATCATGTATTTATGCATGTGATTGCATGCATGTTGTCATCAAGCCATGCTCAAAATAAATACAACACAAATATCAGGGTCAAGTGATTATGATATCTAAACCTTCACTTGAAAGGACTCTGGGAATATAAATGGCATTCATAAATCTAGCAAACATTTTTGGTAAAAGCACCACAAGGACTGATACCTTCTTCTACAATTTTATATATCATGATCCATGAAAGTCAACAAAGCATGTTTGGTGGGCAGTGATAAGCAATCATCCATTAAATATTACTTGATATTGGAAACACTCTTCAGCTCCAAAACAAATAGTTTAAAACAGAACAATGCAAGATAAAGTACATCAAGATCTATAATCCAACTTTTACTTGATAATATTAGGCACCAGATGACAGAAAAACAATACGAAAAACCTAAGTACGACCCCAATTAAAAGATAAAGCAGATGATCATACAAGCAATTAAACTAAAATAATGAGCTAAAAAAATGGAGATGTTTCATATAAAATGCTCAGTTTCAGATATTTTCTCATGATTACGAAACTTTAAAATCATCAGTCCAATCAATAGTGCAATTTAGACAACTGAGGGGGAAAATGGTGGAGTAACCTTACAAGCACCAAGAACACCATGCCTCTAATGACAAGTAAAGCAACAAAAGGCATTGAACAATCCAAGTCCACAAATCCTACCTTCTATATCCAAAATTGGAGGGAAAAAACATGATACTGATTGTAAAACACCCTCTCGTCTAACATGCATGCAATCACAGAGTTTGCAAATTCACAACAGACCTTCCAGAAGCTTAAGATCTCTCAACGTAACAAATCAAGAAGGCAAACAGCAAACATTATCAAATAGACTGCATCCTACTATTTAAGGCGCATGCTTTATATGGTTGACTGCTCAACTTGATATGATGTAATCAAACAGCTCTGTTTTTATAAATATGCGAGGGAAAATCCATTCCATCTTCACAGTGATCCACCACTCTAGACTACTGGATTCAACTTGACAGTTCTCTCTCACGTATGATTAGAGTCATCAACTCACCAGAACACGCATTGGTTATGCCCTGTACAACTACTACATTTACTCACGGCCCTAGCTTCAGATCCACAGACTCCTTCCACACAAATCTACTAGATCATACCATTCAAAGAAATGCAAAAAAAAAAAAAAAACTTCTTATTCAAGAGAATCAAAGGTCCTGATCAGGAAAAACCGGCAATGTGTAAATAGATAGTATAAACGCCTAGATAGGTCACACAGAGAGATTCCCAAAGCGATTTCATTTCAGATTATACTAATCAACATGCAAGGCAGAAAAATCTAATCTTTTTTCGACCTATGAATCTAAAAACATGTCAGAGAAGACCCAAAAGCAACATTTTCCTCGTAAAGGAAAAAAATCTAGAAAAGCGGTCATATACCTGGTTCTTGCTGGTGGGCGTTTCGGGCTTGAGATCCTGCACAATGGACTTGCTCTCAAGATCCCAGATCTTGACGCTGTCCTGCGTGGCGGCGCAGAGCCAGTATCTGTTGGGGCTGAAGCACAGCGAGTGAATGATCGCCCCGGCGTCGAGCGAGTAGAGCCGCTTCCCCTCAGCGAGGTCCCAGAGCAGGGTGATCCCGTCTTTCCCACCGCTGGCGCAGAGGGACCCGTCGGGGCTCACAGCGACGGCGTTGACGTAGCCACCGTGGCCGCTGAGGGTGCTGCGGAGCTTGCAGTTGGTGAGGTTCCAGACCTTGACGGTGCGGTCCCAGGAGCCGGAGACGATGGTGGTTGGTAGGCGTTGGGGCTGAAGCGGACGCAGCTGACCCAGTTAGTGTGGGCGTCGGCGTCCTGAATGGTGTACTTGCACTCGCCGAGGGTGTTCCAGAGCTTGATGGTGCGGTCGCGGGAGGCAGAGACGATCTGGCGGTTGTCGACGGAGAAGGCGACGGAGAGAACGTCCTTGGTGTGGCCGACAAAGCGGCGGGTGGTGGCGCCGGTGTTGAGGTCCCAGAGGCGGAGCTCGCCATCCCAGGAACCGGATAGCGCAAACTGGCCGTCGGAGGAGAGGACCACGTCCTCCACGAAGTGGGAGTGGCCAGTGAGGCGGCGGCGGGGGACGCCGTAGGAGGAGGCCCCCGCACCCTCGGAGGAGAGGTGGGCGTCCTTGGTGAGGTGCCACACGAGGATGGACTTGTCCCGGGACGAGGAAACGATCATGTCCGGGTTGTCGATCGGGGTGGCGATCCCCGTCACCACGTCGGTGTGGCCACGCATCGTGCCGCGGAGGATAAGGGTGTCCGCCATCGCCGCCGGTGGAGGTGGTGGTGGTCGTTCGCTCGTTCGCGCGCGGCGGCTACTATAGGGTTTCGGCGAAACGATGGAAATGGGATTCAGACGGCTTATATAGGGGAGGCAGTGGAGAGGCTTGTCCGCTAGGGTTTGGAGTGGGATCGTAGCGGGCTTAATTATGGGTTTAAAATGACCTGGTGGACATAAGTTGAGGGGCCTTGCGAGGCAGCAGCCCAACATTCTCTGTCACTTTAGCTACCGGCCCAAACTATTAATCCAAGCTCCAAGTCCAACTCCACTTGTTCTAATGTGTATCTGGATAGAATTGGATCTCTTGCAGCTCGAATTATATTAGATTTGTTGAGGGTTTTTAACCATGGAGTCTTATAAATTATAATTGTAAACGCTTCTTGTAGAATGTTATTTTTTTATTTTTATTTTGTTAGATATTTGCAACTTAAATATGATCTAATTGTGTCATAATAATGTTCTATTAGGTGGACCCTCATTAGACCCAATTTTCCCTTATAGAGCGTTTTTCTAACAAACCATGCCCATAACATATGTATATGGAACATGCTTATAATATACATAAAGCCAAATGTTCGAGGGCTTAAAATTAAAATTAAAATAATAAAAATAGAAAATTAAAAACTTGCGCTAAGTTTGAAGTGTGGCTCTTATCATAAGTACAGTAGGTAAATATAAAAGCAGAAAATGATGTAAAAAATAAATCAAATGAGATAGCAAGGAAATAGTTTTTCGAGTTAGTGGACTAGGAGATGAAATTGCTTCAAAATAGAACAAAAATACATTAGCAAGAGAAAGGTCCAGGATTATACAATAATGAAATTTTAAATTCTTGAGCATATAAGATTTGACATTTTGTTATAATTATACCTGTTGCTGCAACTTCTCCCGAACCGGGTTCGATCGGCTTGGCTGGAGTGCTCCTCTCCCAGTTCCTGCAAAAAAGTCTCATGGGCCGGTGGCGTTTCGGCGGGGGACACTCCAATGCTTAAATTAGCGGGAGCTTGAGGGCAACGGAATGGAGGAATCAAAGAAGTTGGGCTCGCAAAAAGGGAAATAGTCCTTACTGTCCAGAGTCCTCCGTTTTACCTTATATAGGTGCGAAATGTTACCAGAATCTGCTAGGGGCCAGGCACGGAATGACCGATCTGCCTCTAGGAGAATCCGGGAGTGGCCACGTGGTGCTAGGATGAGGCAGCATCGTGGAACTAGTGGAGTAATGGAGCTGATGTGTCATGATTCTGTTGTAACAGAATTCTGGTACCAGCAGGGAGGGGCTTCTGGAGTCTTCAGATCGATAGAGACCTGACTGAGTAGGGGGGAGTCGGACCTCTGCTGAATTGGGTCGGTCGGACCTCCGCTGAAGCGGGTCACCAGACCTCCACTGAACTAGGTCGATCGGACCTCTACTAAAGCGGGTCATCGGACCTCCACTGGACTGGGTCGGTCAGACCTCTGCTGAAGCAGGTCGCTCGGACCTCTGTTGAAGCGGGTTGCTCGGACCTCTGTTGAAGCGGGTCGCTCGGACCT
The DNA here is from genome assembly GCA_021397845.1 of Areca catechu. Lineage (NCBI taxonomy): Eukaryota > Viridiplantae > Streptophyta > Magnoliopsida > Arecales > Arecaceae > Areca > Areca catechu. The sequence continues at coordinate 53,633,596 of CM038039.1, read as the reverse complement.
CAGAAGAATGGGTCGCTCGGACCTCAGCTGGAGTGGGTATCTTGGACCCAGCTGGAGTAGACCGGTCGGACCTCAACATAAGTGGGCCAGTCGAACATCAGCTGGAGTGGGTCGCTCGGACCTCTGCACCGGTCCGGCTCGAAGGTGAGCCGATTGGGTATAACAGTTGCCCCCTTCTCTTGGCCTTCGAGGGGACCTACGACTTCGAAGGATGAGAGCATCATTTAGCCTTTAATGCATCTGTCCTTGGGCTTTGGACTGCGGCATCAGGCCAAGTTGTTGCCATCGCTGGGAGGTCGGACTTCAAGAGCCTTGTTGCTCCACTTCTTGGGAGCCGACCTCCCTTCAGCCTGGCATCGGCTCGTCGCTTGCTCTTCTGCCAGGGCATATTTTTGCCCGGGCCAGTAGCTCGAAGTAACTTGTCTGGAACTTCTTGTCCAGGGAGAATGTGAGCCTGGACAAGCACAGCCCTTTCTTGAAGACCGACATAGCTATGTCTTCATTGAGATCTGGGATCTCCATGGCCGCTGAGTTAAATCGGACCATTTAGTCCCGAAGAGTCTCTCCTTTTTTTTGCAGTAAGAGAAAGAGGCAGTCTGTATTCCTCGGCGTCCGACTGCAAGTCCTAAAATGGGAGAGAAAAAATTTTTCCAACTGGAGAAAGGAATGAATGGTACCTGGTCGGATAGCAGAGAACCACATCCGAGCTACCTTCTTAAGCGTCGTGGGGAAGGCAATGCAGTGGAGGGCGTCAGAGGCGCCCTGCACCATCATGTGGGCCTTGTAGGTGCTCAAATGGTCCAGTGGATAGGTGGTGCCGTCGTAGGCGTCCACCAGAGGAATCTTGAAGTGGCGGGGGATAGGCTCCCCCATGATTTCGGCAGAAAATGGCGGGCGGGAGTCGTACGCCTGCCCTCCATCGGCTTTTTATCGATCGACCGGCACACCGATCTACTCCTCCATGCGTTGGAGTTTGCTGGTGTAGTCTCTCGGAACCTCGCTGCAGTACTGGTCATTGTCAGGGAATGAGTTAGTAGAGGAAGGTGAAGCGGACCTCACTCTCTTTCCATCAGCATGAGCCCCCTGGGACCTTCGGGGCTCCGGAGCAACATAGAAGCAGGGCTGAGGGGCTCCTTGTCGTCGGCTTCCCTCAGCAGCAAGTGGATGGTTGGTGCGAGATGCTGCGAGCGGCTGCTGCCGGTTGTTAGCCATGTCTTGGAGGTTCTGAACCGTGGCGACGAGTGCATCAATGCGGTTCTGCAGGGTCTGGAACAGCTGTTGTCCAGAGTGATGGTGGGCTCGGCGACGTCATTCTCTTTGAGAGATCCTTCCGACCTGGATGGGGAGTGACCTATCCTAGCTGAGGTGTTTTGGGCTCTTCCCCTTGCCATTGCTCTGCTTAGTGGTGGATTCCTCCTTTTAGAGAAGGGAAAACAGGAGCGCCCTTCCTCTAGCGCCAATCTGTTGCTGCAACTTCTCCCGGACCGGGTTCGGTCGGCTTGGCTGGAGTGCTCCTCTCCCGATTCCTGCAAAAAAGTTCCACGAGCCGGTGGCATTCCGGCGGGGGACACTCCGATGCTTAAGTTAGCGGGAGCTTGAGGGCAACAGAATAAAGGAATCAAAGAAGATGGGCTCGCGGAGAGGGTAAGAGTCCTTACCACACATAATCCACCGTTTTACCTTATATATGTGCGGAACATTACCAGAATCTGTTAGGAGCTAGGCATGGAATGATCGATCTACCCCTAGAAGAATCCGAGAATGGCCACGTGGTGCTAGGATGAGGCATCATCGTGGAACTAGTAGAGTAGTGGAACTGATGTGTCAGGATTCTATTATAACAGAATTCTGGTACCAGCGGGGAGGGGCTTCTGGAGCCTTCAGATCGATAAGGATCTGACTGAGCAGGGGGGAGTCGGACCTCTGCTGAACTGGATCGGTCGGACCTCCGCTGAAGCGGGTCGCTCGGACCTCCGCTGAAGCGGGTTGTCGGACCTCTACTGGACCGGGTCAGTCGGACCTCTGCTGAAGCGGATCGCTCGAACCTCAGCTGGAGTGGGCCTCTCGGACCTCAGCTAGAGTAGGCCGGTCGGACCTCAACAGGAGTGGACCGATTGGATCTCAGCTGGAGTAGGTCGCTCGGACCTCTGTGCCGGTCCGGCTCGAAGGTGAGCCGATTGGGTATAACAATATCCAAGCCCAAGGTATGTTAATTTGATAGATAAAGAAAATAATATTATAGCTCTATAAACAAAGTACATATATTATTTATTATATCTGAAGTATGTGAGTCAAAACAATATTATAACTTATAAAAAACAAACCGAAGATAATAGACGATGAAATAAAAAACAAGCAAATAAGAATTTTAAAATGATTTATTTATGTGAGCTTATTATGACTGAACATTGAGCATATAGTCAATTGGCCTATTTTCATAGGGTATTCTATCGATGCAAATGTGATAAATGAAAAGAAAAAGGTGCATACATTTGTCGGCTAACATAAATTTTATATTATCAAATCCACCCTATTAAATGCATGTGCCAATATAGCCCATTTTCTATTTTTTAAAAGAAATATAATACTTTTTAAATTGAAGTACATTGTTCATATAAATTAAATATAAGTATATCTAAAAAAATAAAAAAATAAAATATCTTAAAAAACTCTCGAACGACCGTCATATTAGTCCAAATGATGTTATGTTAGTGGTATATCGCATAAAAGCAATCCAATCAATCGTAATATTTGCCTCACAATAGATATATTGAATGACCAGTAAGACACATATTCTTAGTGCTCTTTGAATACATCTACCAACCAAGCTCTTATCGAAGTTGATTTTAAAAAAGTCAGGAGTGGAAGATTCTAAGAAGTAACAACTATATGTCTCACTCCATGAATAGGTGGGGAGTCTCAAGTATCCCAATCTAACAATATTATATCCTCGAAGAAGAGATCAGTGATACCGTCTATCTAAATCAAAGCTTTCTCCATAATGAATCTCATCAACCATCGTCTGCCCTCAAATATCCGGCTTTTCATGATCAATTAGATCTAGTATGTTGCATAAGCTGTCCTAATATTTCAAGAAAAATAGTTGCAATGCGTAGTCTTTTGAAGATAATGAAAGAAAGAAGTTTCCTGTAGGCTCATAATTTATTTTTCAAAAAATAGCATTTTTGTTTTTCTTTTTGGCAACAAACCCATATAACTAGTGTCAATGTAGGAAAAAGTTGATCTAATTGCACTAGACCTTATCGGACAAGATCTTTAAAAAAAGCATGTCCACGTTCATGCCGATTAGGTGGTAGAAAATGGAGAGTTATTTTCTTAACCAACCCGATGCTATCCAAAAAATGATGAGTGATTATGTCGAAGTGGTGCCAATCCCTACTGCCATACCATAGCCTTATGTTCTTATTTCGGCCTGCATTGTATTCGTGCAAGGGCATGGCCATGGTTATGATTGTTGTTTGTTGTCTAGCTGCTATGATATTTAACTTTTTTATGCAACTATCTTCCTGTTTAAATTTTTTTCTCTTGTATTTACTATATAAATATTAAAATAATTTTAACCTAGCTAATTTATTTCAAGGAAAAGGGCATCTGGAATAAAATTAACCTTTCAAAAAATTCTTGCTTTTCATTTTTTTTATTTTTCATGCAACTTTATTATATTAATGATGGAAGCATCAACTTCTACAGAATATGTGGATGCTATTATTGTTTATTTCTACAATTGTTGCTATTATCTCTTTAAAACTTTTCTACTGCTAATTCTTTAAGGATTTGATTGGAAGTTTAGAAAAGAAAAAAAAAGAAAAGATTCACGAGAAGAAAAAATAAAAGAAAAAAAGAAAGGAGTTTTATTTCCCTTCTCTTAGAAGTTTAACGGAAGAAAAGAAATAATTAATTATATTTTTGGTTGGAAGTACAAAAGAAAAGGAAAGAAAATAAATAATATAATTTTTTTTTACTTTTAGAAGGGTAAAATAGGGATTAAAAAAAATTCACTTACTTCCAATTTTTTTTCTCTCCAATTCTACTTATTTTAGGAGAGAAAATTTCTTTCCTCCATTTTTCTCATTTTCTTTTATTTTATTCTCTAAAAAAATTACTAACTAAGAAAAAGGATTAACTTTCTTTCATATATATATATATATATATATATATATATATATTTCTCTCCTATTCCTCTCTTCCGACCAGGTCCTTAGGATGTCAATTATTTACTGCTACAGGATTCCTACTTCTTGGTTCATCTCTGACATGACTGCATTTCTACATGCTACGACTTTATATCTCATCCGTGTGATACTTTTTGGTTATCTCCAATTTCATCTTCTGCTAGTTAATCTCAACCTAGGAGTTCTTGGATTTCTTTATATCTTCCACGAGCTATGGGCACTGCATTTCTTTTTGCTCCTGAAAACTATACTACACGGTGTTTCATTATCCATTCCACCGAACTATTCCAGACTGCTGGGTTTGTTGTTCCCCAAGACTGCAATATTATTTATAGTGTTGTTTCTTCGACTATGATTTTGGATGATTTACACCATTATTTCCATCCTTTCGTATATTACAGTGTTTGTTTTATATGGGCATATTCTCTGCACACATCCATAATTTTGATTATTCTCGGCATTATGTACCTGCCATATGCAATAATTTTGAGACTTTTTAAAGTCAATTTATTATGGACCCTTCTTTCTTTTGTACATTTATTTTTCTGAGAAATTTTTTATATATCATCCCAATGGAAAAAAAATATACTATATAACTTGATTGGGCTATGTAAGTCCAACTTTTCAACATGCATTTAATATCTATAGTTTTATCTTTTCATTAAAATTTTTAAATAATAAAAATATCACTTCCTTATAAAAAAATTATAATACTCGTTGACTTAGATTATGATATTTCGTGACTTAGATTATGACACTCCCGTGACCAAGGTTATGAATGTCATAAGGTTGCAGTGCATTTCATCATTAAAAAATTTAAAAAATTTTCAATAATGCAAATATTTCTTAGTCATGTAACATCCTACGAATAAAATTATGAAATCCTATTCATAAATTTGGCAACGAATATCATAAAAGGAAGAGACATTTTTATCATTTAAATATGCATTTAATATATATAGTTTATTTTTTTAATTAAAAATTTTGAATGATAAAAATATCTATCCTTCATGACACTTCGTGATCAAGTTTGTGAATAAGGTGTCATAATTCAATTCATAAAATATCATAAAATTAAGAAATATTTTTATTATTAAAAAAAAATTAAATTCCTTTTGATGATTGTTGTGTCCAAACAAATTACAACAAGCCTGGTTCAAAAGAAAAATGGATCGAGCTAATTTGATCAAGCTCCCCATCATCTTCTTGGAAGATCTGGGTGTTGAGGTAGCTCTCAAGCTCGTTGATGAAGTCTGGACAGGAGCAGATGAGATCTGAAGAAAGACCAAGTATGGAATGGCATGGGAAGAAGAAGTAGCAGAAGAAGTACCATCACCATCGCACTTGAAGGTATTTATAGGCCGAAGGTATTTATAGGCCACGAACTTACCCACTTATAGCTGGCATCTAGCTGTTAAACGATTAATCCAGGACCATGAGCACGTGCAGTGAAGGTTATCCATAATTGATTAGCCCTGAAAGTTAGTCATCCATAGTTGATCAGCCCTAAAAGTTAGTCATCCATAGTTGATCAGTCCTGAAAGTTAGTCATCCATTGTTGATCAGCCCTGAAAGTTATCATCCATAGTTGATCAACCCTGAAAGTTAGTCATCCATAGTTGATCAGCCCCTTGCCTCTTGGGTATTGATTAACTTCATGCCTCTTTTGATATCGATGAGCCTCATGACTTATTGGTCGGCCTTAAGTATTTCTTATCGACCCAACACAAATAGTTCAAATTTGTCATATCACAACACTAGTCCCCCAGCTTCTGCATTCATTAAATGAATGTCAGAAACTGTCAGAAGCCTTTTTTTTTTTTATCAAGATCAGATGAGAGGGATACAACACAGTCCCCCACTCCCAATGAGTCAGTGGGTCAGACCAACTTGATTTGTCAAATTATAGTCAGCTTATCAGGCCAAAATTTCAATTAATCAGTAAATTATCCTGACCATTAAATACCAATGAATTAGTGGATTAGACCAACTCGATTTGTCGGATTATGATCAGCTTATCAGGCCAACATTTCAATTGATCGATAAATTATCCTAATCATTAAACACTGATGAGTTGGTGGATTAGACCAGCTCGATTTGTCGGATTATGGTCAGCTTATCAGGCCAACCTTTTGATCAGTTATTCTGATCGTTGAACATCAATGAGTCAGTAGATCAGACCAACTCGATTTATCGGATTAGCACTTTTTGGGCATTGATCGGTCTCGCGCCTTTTGGGCATTTGAACGGCCTTGCACCTCTTGAGCGTTTGATCGGCTTCTTGCCTCTCGGGCATTGATCAGCTTCATGCCTCTCGGGCATTGATCGTATTTGTGCCTATTGGGCATTGATCACATTTATGCCTATGAGGCATTGATCAGCTTCATGCCTCTTGGGCATTGATCAGCTTCATGCCTCTTGGGCATTGATTAACTTCTTGCCTCTTGGGCATTGATCATATTCTTGTCCCTTGGGCATTGATCATATTTGTGCCTATTAGGCATTGATCATATTTATGCCTATTGGGCATTGATTAGCTTCATGCCTCTGGGGCATTGATTAACTTCTTGCCCCTTGGGCATTGATCATATTTGTGCCTATTGGGCATTGATCATATTTGTGCCTATTGGGCATTGATCAGCTTCATGCCTCTTAGGTATTGATCAGCTTCATGCCTCTTGGGCATTGATCAACTTTTTGCCCCTTGGGCATTGATCATATTTGTGCCTATTGGGCATTGATCAGCTTCATGCCTCTTGGGCATTGATTAACTTCTCGTCCCTTGGACATTGATCATATTCTTGTCCCTTGGGCATTGATCATATTTGTGCCTATTGGGCATTGATCATATTTGTGCCTATTGGACATTGATCAGCTTGATGCCTCTTGGGCATTGATTAACTTCTTGTCCCTTGGGCATTGATCATATTCTTGCCCCTTGGGCATTGGTCGTATTTATGCCTATTGGGCATTGATCATATTTGAGCATATTAGGCATTGATCATATTTGTGCCTATTGGGCATTGATCAGCTTCATGTCTCTTAGGTATTGATCAACTTCTTGCCCCTTGGGCATTGATCAACTTCTTGCCTCTTGGGCATTGATCAGTTTCTTGCCCCTTGGGCATTGATCATATTTGTGCATATTGGGCATTGATCAGCTTCATGCCTCTTGGGCATTGATCAGCTTCATACCTCTTAGGCATTGATCAACTTCTTGCCTCTTGGGCATTGATCAACTTCTTGCCCCTTGGGCATTGATCATATTTATGCCTATTGGGCATTGATCGGTCTTATACCTTTCAGAAGAGATATTGAGTAGAATATATCAAGTCTTCAGATTTTAAATAATACTAAGTCTTCGGACTTATGATAACTCTGAACAATTCTAAGATCAATTCTTCAGATTTAATATAACATCAAGTCTTCGGATTTGAAAATAATACTAAGTCTTCGGACTCAGGATAAATGAATAATCTTGATTTTGGAAAATCAAATTTCTAGATAATAACATCAAGTCTTCGGACTTGAAAATAATATTAAGTCTTCAGAATTAGGATAAATAAGCAATCTTGATCTTGAGAAATCAGGTTTCCAAATAATAATAGCAAGTCTTTGAACTTGGAAATACACTAAGTCTTCGGACTTAGGACAGCTGAGAATAACTAAGACTGAAGAAATACCAAGTCTTCAGATAATAATATCAAGCTTTCGGACTTGAAAATATACTAAGTCTTCGAACTTAAGATTGCTGAATAACTCTGAAGAGATAATTCCAAGTCTTCAAATAATAATACCAAGTCTTCGGACTTAAAAATATACTAAGACTTCGGACTTAAGATAATTCATATCTAAAATAAAATAGCCTTTGATAATAAGATAGGAGGTAAAATACTGCAGCTGGGTGCTGTATCCTCTGCTTTTCTCTGTTCAAGAACTTTGACAATCTACAACTCCAACTTCTCAAATTTTTTATCAAAATCACTTGCTCTTATAGGATGCTGAACTTTGATGCTGTCAGGGGTCGACTCTGTTGGAAAATGTGTTCCAAAGCCAATTGTCTACTGTAGACAGTTGTACATTTGATGTAATTGTATATGAATTATATTATTGAATAAAATATTTATTCTGGCAGTTCATCACTATTTCATCTTTCTGTAATGAGTTCTTGAGTGACGAAGTCCTTAGGACTATTTGTATATGATATAGAGAGGATATATCATATAGTCCTAAAATTGTTCGCGACCAAATGATACACTTATTTCAGGACGATAGTATATCAAGTATAGGTCGTTGTGTGCCATAGTCGTTGGTTGTCCTCTTAACCAAGGAGTGTGGAGACACTGGTATGGCATGCAGATATTCTGTTTGACATTTTATCGAACATGACCCGCATGTACTCTTTGTGCTTAGAGTTTTTGATATGGAAGTAGTTATCCCTCGGACATGAGATCGTCATGATAGCTTGCGAGCAACTCACTGTACTTTGATGCTGGACTATTTGGATTTCTAATCCAGGGATGGAAGGTTTCTGGGTGCAGTCAAGTACTCGTGTAGCAGTGGTCGGATCAAGATGGGATTGACCCCTCCAAAGTGTTTGGAGCAGATATCTCACTGTGTTTCAATTTAGCAAAATCTTGGCCAGGGTAGTCTCTGTAAAGTATTACAGGACTTGTGAGGTTGAGGCACATTATTGATGGACTTTATAGGTTGGGCAGTTTAACTCTAAGTCTTCCTGAGCATTGAGGTCAAAGGGATTAATTACAGAATTTTCGTATCTCCTGGTTCTTGATTGTTGCTCTGCAACTTCGACCTATCTGGACGTCGGGTATCATTGCTAGATGGCGACTTTGACTGGTACTGGAAATGTTCCAGTGCTACCGACTTAGTGTTCGAACCTATAGGGTCACACACCATAGGGGTTTCTACTTGATCTAGTGATCGGGGAATGATTGGGAATCGTTCGTGGACTCACAAAAAAAAAGTATTTTTCTTTAGCCTAGTATCGACACTTGATATTCTTGAAAGTGTCGACACTTGTTAATTTCGCAAGTGTAGACACTTGATGTCACAAAAGTTGTGACATAAATTTTTTCACTAAAAGTTGGTGATGCATGGAGGTGAATTAAGTAATATGATTACTTGATAGCCCAATTTGATTGACCTATAAAAATCTGGAAATAATCAAATAGGATTTGGTTCAAAATCGGTTTGGGTCTAATTATGTTGAACCCAATATATGCACACTTGATCCAATTGATTTTAGTTATAAACTGAAATTAATTGAGACATTAATCTGAATTTAAATAGGTATAAATTCAGTTTTGGGAGTTATGTAACCTCCCATGATCATAACTTCCCATAACCACCCATAGCCACCCATAACTCCCCACTCTCCCTCTCCCTCTCTACCTATATAATGGGCTGAAATGGGAGAACGAAAATAACTGATAATTTAGTAAAGAAATGCTGGAAAAATCAAAAGGGAGGAAAGGGAAGAAACTAAGAAAGGTTTTAGGTTTTGTATGGGTGTGAGGACTTTGAAAAAGAGTGTGCATGTTTGTACCTAGTGATCTAGGTATTGGGATTGAGTGTTTGGGAAGGGTTTCAACATCTCATCCTCCACCTCTTGAGTTTTTTCATTTATTCAGAGAGTCCGGCATCGAAAGAAGAAAAGGAGTCCCGATCAAATCATTCCACAACAAGTTAGCACTTGGAGTAGAAGTGGATCTTGAAAGTGCCCCGGTGTGAACCACCCGTAAAGGCCGGACACGTGTGCGGCTAAGCAGAGTTCTTCTGCCTCCTGAATCTTCTGCAGCGAAGAGCGTCTCCACTACATACGAGGTATGGTTTTACATATAGAGATATGTTGCTTTGAAATGTTCATAGCATGAGTTCATGATTTTATAGTTTATATTACTCATTCATGCAAGATCTTGGGCTAAGCAGCATAGAAAAGTTCTAAAAGCATGCTTAGATTAAATGTTAATCTTCTTTATTATGCTTCCGCTGTATATTATTTTGAAAAAGTTTTAAAATAGAAAGCATGCTCGCTACATACGAGTTTTCTTTTCAGACTCTCCAGATGATGTCGAACAAGATCGTGGACGCTTTTCCTTATTTCACTTCTTGGCATGATGACGAGATCGATGATGAAACCTTGACAGGGACTGCTGACTTGAAGAACATTGATAAGGTGAATGTCTTCTGGGGCTAGGATGCTTACTTACTTGAAGGGAAGGTTGCCGGCTGGTTCTTGATGCAGCAGGTTGCATCAATTCTCTTACAGCGATTTCTTGAAAATTCTGTATCGCGGTGGTAAGCACCTCTACTTTGTCAAACAGAGCATCCAACTTTTCTTGATCAAAACATCTCACGGGAAGAGATTCCACCCTCCTGCCAAGAACAGGATCATTCCCTTTTTCACAAAGAGCAGAATCTGTCTTCTTGTTGCCCAGAATAGAATCGTTCCCTTTTTCACTAAGAACAGGATCTGTCTTCTTGTTGCCAAGAACAGAATCGTTCCCTTTTTCACAAAGAACATGATCTGTCTTCTTGTTGCCAAGAACAGGATTCCCTTTTGAAGAACGAGAAATGTCTTCTGCTGGCAGATTCTTCTTCCTACCTTTCACCATGCTTCCTTCCAGAATGTTTGAAACTCCTTCACTGAGTTTCCCCTACCTGACGTGCCAATTTGTTGCATCCAAACAAATTACAACAAGCCCGGATCAAAATAAAAATAGATCGAGCTGATTTGATCTAGCTCCCCATCATCTTCTTGGAAGATCTGGGTGTTGAGGTAGCTCTCAAGCTCATTGATGAAGTCTGGATAGGAACAAATGAGATCTGAAGAAAGACCAAGTGTGGAATGGCACGGGAAGAAGAAGTAGCAGAAGAAGTACCATCACCATCGTACTTGAAGGTATTTATAAGCCACGAACTTATCCACTTACAGCTGCCATCTAGCTGTTAAACGATTAATCCAGGACTGTGAGCACGTGCAGTAAAGGTCATCCATAATTGATCAGCCCTGAAAGTTAGTCATCCATAGTTGATCAGCCCTGAAAGTTAGTCATCCATAGTTGATCAGCCCCTTGCCTCTTGGGCATTGATCAACTTCATGCCTCTTTTTGGTATCGATGAGCCTCATGACTTATTGGTCGGCCTTAAGTATTTCTTATCGACCCAACACAAATAGATCAAATTTGTCATATCACAACAATGATAAAAATGTTCTTAATTTTATAATATCATGTAAACAGGATTATGATACCAGGATATTATACTATAGTAATGGATATCATAATCCAAATCAATAGATGTTATATTTTTTTAATAAAAAATATTAAATATGTACTAAAAAATGAAACTAATATGATCCCATCATATTTCACGGTATATTTCTTTCTGTACTAGCTTTTTTTTTGTGATAAAATGGATGATTCAACCAACAGTCCTGGTATGAATGCATCAAAAAAAATCCAAAAAAATACAGTCCCTAAGGTTGCATTTGGTGGATCATCAGGAAATCCTAAATAGTAATCTGAATTACTTGCAAAATAGATTACCACTGGATAGATTACCAGTAATGCTGATTACTGTGTTTGGTATACACATGTAATTTATCAGTAAGATTGATTACTGTGTTTGGTATGATAAATAGATTATCAGTTATCTAAGCTCAAATTTCCAAAATATACCTAAATCAAATTTATTAAAAATACAATATAATATAATATAGTAATGTAATATAATATTGCATTAATATAATGTATTATTTGATATTTTGTAATGTAATATAGTATTATATTATTTGATATTTTATAATTTAACTATTTATAAAATTATATAGTTAATAATGTATTATATAATATTATTATATATTATATTATATTAAATATATTATACTATATGTTATGTTATGTTATAAAATGTAATATATAATTTAAATTATATTATATTTCACTCTATTATTATATAATATATATTTTAAAATATTCTATTTTCTAATATTATAAATAAATAAAAATATATTAATGTAATTTAGAATAATGTCATTATATATATTATAATATTGTAGTACATTTTATTTTATATTTTATGATATAAAACATTAATTATTATATTATATTATACTACAAAATATAATATTATATAGTATATTATATAATATTACAATATTAATATAATATAACATATTATATTGTATATTTTATATTTTATTATAAAAATATATTAGATTATATCATATTTAAAATAATATAATATATTTATATAACATAGTATATTTATTTGAAATATATTTATATATTTATATATAATATAATATATATTTAAATTATGTATTTATGTAGAATATAAATATATTATTTTAAATTTAATAATATAATATATATAAATTTAATATATTACTTAGTATATTTAAAAAAATATATATAATTTTTTACATGTATTTAGTATAAAAAATAATTTTAAATTTTTTAATTTTAATATAAAAATATTAAATATTTTATATTTAATAATATAAAATATTTAAAATTAATATTTTAAATAAATAGCTAAAATATAAAAATTATATTTTTATAAATAAAATATAGATTCAAGAAGAGTTCACAACCAACACCTAAAGGACCTAGATGAGAGGGAGAAGAAAAATGTTTCGTTCTCACCACCAAAGTGAAAGGGGCGGGACAATTTTGTAAAAAAAAAAAATACCAGATTATCACATCTCTGATAATCTGGATAACCATATCTCCATGAGCTAATCTGCATTGCCACATGAGGTAATCCAGATTACCACTACAACATAGTTTTTCGGTTTTAAAAAATACCAAACAATGTTATCTGGTGGGTCCAGTACAAAATTACCGATAATCTAGATAGATTACCGTCTACCAAATGTAATTTAAAGGATAAAGGTGTCTCACTGAGATGGATCCACGATACCTGACCAGAATGGTAGGCGACAAATGAAGTGACCCAGCTTTTTTTTTTTTGATGAACCAAAAAGAAGAGGGGGAATAAATAAATCCCGGTGTAGCTTTTTTTTTTTTTTTTTTTTGATGAACCAAAAAGGAGAGGGGGATAAATAAATCTCGCTTTTTTTTTTTTGATGAACCAAAAAGAAAAGGGGATAAATAAATCTCAGTGTAGCTATCTTTACTGAGCCTGTCACGCCTCGAATCCAGCACCGGAATCGGCACGCGACCGGCCGCACAAACCCTAGGTTTTACCCTAGAGATCATGCAAGGCCTGGGTACACAAGAGTCACTTACTTCAAGAAAATCTCACTCATCACCAAGCCAAGTATCTGCACGACTCTGTAAAAGAAGAAAGTAGGTTGTGAGCTCTACAGCCCAGTAAGGTTTTCATATGATCACACCAGTAATAATATACATTTCTAAAATAGCAAAATACCAGTATATAATTAAATGATCTAAGCCTCATGTATTATAAAACTTTGATAACTTTGCATTTTTCCTTTAATATTCTCATTATTGCACCTTTATCTTTAGGATTCTGGTCTAACCACGGTCATGTACCAGCCCATGACTGGCAACCTCAAAGCGACCATGCATACTATGGTCGGTCCTGCTCACGTACTAAGCCCGTGGCTCGGCTGTCCCACGTACTATCCGCCCGTGGCCGGCTCCCACGTACAAAGCCCGTGGCTCAGGCTGTATAACCACGGTGCAACCGTAGCATGGCTAGACCAAATACCGTATTTACTTCATTAACACTTGTCAAAACATATTTTTTGTGATCTCTCGATAACCGGTATCGTGGTCCAACCCACTCGATAACCGATATCGTGGTCCAACCCATTTTAATAACTGATATCGTGGTCCAACCCACTCGATATCCAGTTTCATGGTTCAACCTATTTAGCAATCCGGTATCATGGTCCAACCCATCCGGATATCAATCTTCTTTATAACATCACGTATGAGATATCGACAATAATAATGATAAAACCACTATATCAAACATGAAATCTCAACTCTTCCACTGACCGACATCACGGTCCAAATCATCAAAATAGAACTTTTATCCGATAAACACGATATCCGGAATATAAAATAATAACAATCATAATCATATTGTTCTTCATTAAACTTAACTACACCATATAACAATAATTCATGCATGCCAATGATCATGCACTCGGATCAAAATCATGCATATAAAATAATATATAAACTGGTGATCACGTCCAGAATCCTTACCTTCAACCGCTAATCCAAAATATCTGGTATCAATCTATACCCGAAATTCGTCCAAATCCTCCCTGCTCAAAAGATTGATCTCCTACAATAATAAATAAATTCATCAAATCAGTTTCCCCCCGATTTTCTCTTCCCTCATCTTTCAAACCAAAATCCCTTCCCTCTCCCTTTCTCTCTCTTCTCCTCTTTCTCTTTCTTCCTTCTTCTCTTCTCTTTTCCCTTCTCTTTCTCTCTCTTCTCCTCTCATTTATGGCTCTCAGCAGGCTCTTCCCTGCTTTCCATCGACGTCCTGTTTAAAAAGAGGAGAAAAACCCATCTAAAATCACCTCAAACGCAACCTAGGAAGTTCAAAACCATTAAAATATCTCCCCAGCCGTCAGATCTGAGATCGACGTCTCAAACCACGTCCAAATCCGAATCCAAAAGCACCTAATCAAGCCTAAACTCCTTCGGACCAATCTCAGCCGTTCGATCGGACGATCCAGATCACTCAGAAACCCCATGGACCGCCATACACCGCGAGAAACGGTTGGGAAACACCTGGAAACGCGTGGGAAACGTCCACGCGACAGCCGGCACGGGCTGGGCCGAGCCCACGCGCCCGCGCGCGTCGCGCGCATGGGCCTGGGCCGCGCCACGCGCACCCGCCGCGATGGGCCGGGCCGCGCACCGCGTGCCCGCGCGCTCGCGCGTCGCCCGCCCGCGCGTCGCGCGCTCGCTCCCCGCGCTCCTCGTGCCCGTCTTTTTTTTTTTTTTCTGGGTGTTACATTCTCCTCCCGTTAAAATAATTTCGTCCTCGAAATTAGCTTGATTGAGATCTAAATCAATGCTCCCATCATAACACTTTAAAAATTACTACGCTTCCACTGCGCGCTCTGATATAATTTACTAAACCATCTAGATTCACTAATAAATCCTTCTAAAAATTTCTGTCATGTCTTACTAATCATCATGTTAATTCCATAATCTCTTATATCACGATTTCAAACAATCATGACTTGAATTCAATATCACTTTGCCACGGTCCTCAAATCATCATAACTAAGATCTGTCACAATTCTTATCATATCCTAATAACCATCATGTCATTATTATTATTATCCACTTGTATCACCATCCCAAGTGATCATAACCTAAGCTCTGATACCATTCTGTCACGCCCCGAATCCAGCACCAGAATCGGCACGCGACCGGCCGCACAAACCCTAGGTTTTACCCTAGAGATCATGCAAGGCCTGGGTACACAAGAGTCACTTACTTCAAGAAAATCTCACTCATCACCAAGCCAAGTATCTGCACGACTCTGTAAAAGAAGAAAGTAGGTTGTGAGCTCTACAGCCCAGTAAGGTTTTCATATGATCACACCAGTAATAATATACATTTCTAAAATAGCAAAATACCAGTATATAATTAAATGATCTAAGCCTCATGTATTATAAAACTTTGATAACTTTGCATTTTTTCTTTAATATTCTCATTATTGCACCTTTATCTTTAGGGTTCTGGTCTAACCACGGTCATGTACCAGCCCATGACTGGCAACCTCAAAGCGACCATGCATACTATGGTCGGTCCTGCTCACGTACTAAGCCCGTGGCTCGGCTGTCCCACGTACTATCCGCCCGTGGCCAGCTCCCACGTACAAAGCCCGTGGCTCAGGCTGTATAACCACGGTGCAACCGTAGCATGGCTAGACCAAATACCGTATTTACTTCATTAACACTTGTCAAAACATATTTTTTGTGATCTCTCGATAACCGGTATCGTGGTCCAACCCACTCGATAACCGATATCGTGGTCCAACCCATTTTAATAACTGATATCGTGGTCCAACCCACTCGATATCCAGTTTTATGGTTCAACCTATTTAGCAATCCGGTATCATGGTCCAACCCATCCGGATATCAATCTTCTTTATAACATCACGTATGAGATATCGACAATAATAATGATAAAACCACTATATCAAACATGAAATCTCAACTCTTCCATTGACCGACATCACGGTCCAAATCATCAAAATAGAACTTTTATCGATAAACACGATATCCGGAATATAAAATAATAACAATCATAATCATATTGTTCTTCATTAAACTCAACTACACCATATAACAATAATTCATGCATGCCAATGATCGTGCACTCGGATCAAAATCATGCATATAAAATAATATATAAACTGGTGATCACGTCCAGAATCCTTACCTTCAACCGCTAATCCAAAATATCCGGTATCAATCTATACCCGAAATTCGTCCAAATCCTCCCTGCTCAAAAGATTGATCTCCTACAATAATAAATAAATTCATCAAATCAGTTCCCCCCCGATTTTCTCTTCCCTCATCTTTCAAACCAAAATCCCTTCCCTCTCCCTTTCTCTCTCTTCTCCTCTTTCTCTTTCTTCCTTCTTCTCTTCTCTTTTCCCTTCTCTTTCTCTCTCTTCTCCTCTCATTTATGGCTCTCAGCAGGCTCTTCCCTGCTTTCCATCGACGTCCTGTTTAAAAAGAAAGAAAAACCATCTAAAATCACCTCAAACGCAACCTAGGAAGTTCAAAACCATTAAAATATCTCCCCAGCCGTCAGATCTGAGATCGACGTCTCAAACCACGTCCAAATCCGAATCCAAAAGCACCTAATCAAGCCTAAACTCCTTCGGACCAATCTCAGCCGTTCGATCGGACGATCGGACGGTCCAGATCACTCAGAAACCCCATGGACCGCCATACACCGCGAGAAACGGTTGGGAAACACCTGGGAAACGCGTGGGAAACGTCCACGCGACAGCCGGCACGGGCTGGGCCGAGCCCACGCGCGTCGCGCGCATGGGCCTGGGCCGCGCCACGCGCACCCGCCGCGATGGGCCGGGCCGCGCACCGCGTGCCCGCGCGCTCGCGCGTCGCCCGCCCGCGCGTCGCGCGCTCGCTCCCCGCGCTCCTCGCGCCCGTCTTTTTTTTTTTTTTCTGGATGTTAAAGAGCCCTAGTCCCATCAAGCTATGTTTTCATCTTCGATTATGTGTTTCATAAAAAAATTTGGATTAATTGGATCACTCACGAGGGTCATATTTCAAACCATTGAAGAAGATGCCAAGCCTTTACTAAAAAAGCTGTAGTTTCTGCACCAACTTTTGATGTATAAATAATTACTCTTATGGTACTTAATAAGTACCATAATTGAAGGTTTCGGTTTTTATTTTTTAAAAAAATAATAGATGGGAGCACCAACCGAATATCTCGATTAATTAGACCGAATCCATGTGGTGAAATCCACCGGAGGGATCCTGAATCAACCTGAGATCAGCTTGGTTTTGGTCGGAGGCCGGTCACGAAACTCGACCCACGGTTTCTATCTCGTCGCCTCCTTGGTCGCCAAGGACGGGGGTTGTCTCTTTCGCACGAAAGAAAGATTCGCCTTGCTTCGCGCAAATAACCACTGGACTGCACAAGATCGCTTCAAGAGGCGAGGTTCGTGGTGCTTCGAGAGCGATGCGTTGGGCGATCCAACGGTGTCTATCTGGAAAGAACATCAATCATTGTTTCGCCCCAAGATACAACCTGAACCCTCGGTTGAACCCCACTTTGTAATCCGAGGGCTCGGGCCCGGGGCTTCGAACGTCAGAATGGAAAGTCCCCCGTTTCATAAACTTGTTAAGTTATCATCCTCAAACCTTTCCCTTTCTACTCGCTATCCGAAGCCGCCCAAAGGTTCGGAATCGAGGAAAGAATTCCCCCTCCTCTCCTCCTTCGAACCCCTCCGCTTCTATCCTCCAATCCCCTAAAAATCGTTTCTTTAGCGTTGGACGAATTCCATTCAATTCCAGAGTTTTGCAGTCCGCTGGATTTGCTTTGATTGGTTTTCGATTATGTTTACTGGAAGTTTGGATTTAGCGATGGTTTTCTTGGTTTCTTGATAACCAGCCATGCTTTCTTTAAGGTGATTCTTCTTTCCCCTTCTCCATATCTCTTTATCTTTTGGGTTTTAATCATTGATGGCCACTGGACTGGCTTCTTCTCTCGTTGTTTAATATATTTTTTCGATTTCTGAAGCAGGGGTTTTTGGAGTAGGCATAGGAGGAAAGTGTTTGTTGCTCTTGGAGTGTTTGGTAGTGGTTTCGTCATTTATAAGCTCTATGATGATCATAGAAGAAGAATCTCTCATCTGGAGAAGCAGCTGGAAGGCGAACGACGAGTTGATGAACTCATTAAAGCCCAGTATGGCTTCTTTTTGTACCAAAAATTTCATAGTTCAATTATTATTAAAGTACCCAAATCGCAAAATCTAATATCTATTCCATTCGATTGGTAGATTGCAGACGCATTTTGAAAACATACAAAGAATTTCAGATGCGACGACACTGCCATTTGCTATGCACTATCTGCGGTCTCGGATATCGGAGGTGTTGGATCTTTCTCATTTGACTGATAAACTAATGCAGGGGAAGGGACAATCCAATGCTCTAACATCTAAGGAGAAGCTTGAGCTGTGGGAAAGGCTTAAAATTCTAAGTATGCCATCATTTTATTCTTTCATATACTAGTGATATTATTTTTTTTAATGTTTCGTTAAATTCTTTGTAAAGTTTTTTTTTTCCCCTGTAACTGAGCATGTAGCATTCAGTTGGGATCTGATTTCCTTGTTTTATTTGCATCTTCGATCTCATTTTGAGGGATAAAGTAGGATGTTGGTGCTTCTGTTTTCAAAGAATGATATTTTCTGCTGATTTTGTTGGTCATGAACTTTGCTTTTTCAGGTTTCACGAGAATAGCTTCCTCGTTGTGGTCAATGACAATGCTTTACCTGTATGTTAGGGCTCAGGTCAATATCTTAGGGAGGCATCTCTATGTAGAAATTGCAAGTGGTTCGGAAAGCTCTCAGTTGCTGGTTACTGTCTCACCTTTTGCAAACTAGTTGCTTGTGTAGCTTCTAATGTGCTTATATTGTATTCTTCTATGTGCATGTTTCTACATTTGTTCATGTGTTCTTTGCATATGTATTCACTCATGCTGACATGATTGTAGCAAGGAAAGATGCCTAAAATTATTTTTGTTATTGGTGTTGTCGTCGTTGTTATTATCATCATCATGTGCAAGTCACATTAATTCTCACTGCCTCAACATTGTAAACATCCTTTTCAATCTACTGAGCTTTCAATCCTTAATTGGGAGATGTAAGATTTCAAACCCTCAAAGTTCGACCATGAAAAGTTTCCCTATACGAACAAGCATCTCTCTTCCTGATGCACTTTTATCGTGATATATTAAAAATGTTTGGTTGTTCTTAATTAATATTTCATGGTAATTGGTGTTTCTTGGAAGGACCTACTAATTAGTTCATTCATTGAGCTTTGGCTTTTTCTTTTTGTTTTTCTAAATGTTTTGGAATTTTAGATGGTCTGTCATGTAGGCATTGGAATAATCTCAACAGTTACCTATTTGAGCCTTTATGTAGTTTCTTCTTCTTTTCGCTTTTACTTGAGTTTGCAGTTGCGGGCTGAATGCTGCAGAAATGTGAGATGTCGTGATTTAACATGGCAGGAAGATGTGGTATGGTGTGCATTGTTTGTGTGTATGGTGTGCGTGTTTTGTGTGTGGTAATGGTTTGTTATGGCATGGTGTATGTGTGCATGCATAAGTGTGCTATGTGCTTGAGGAGGTAGAGGAGCTGGAAAGAAGAAGATGTCGCTTGTTGAAACCCTCCAGTTTGCGCGCCTCCCCCACCCCCTCTCTCTCTCTCACCCAGCACACCCCCTCAACAAAAAAAACTCTGTTCTCAATGACATGATTTCATATTATTTTGTTGGTCCAACATTAAAGGCCTCATCAAGTTTGTTTCAAGTCTCTTAGGGCTTGATGAAATGGCAATTCCTGTTATCTAAAGGCATGCTTCTTGTGCACCATGGCTTTTTTTGTATTACTTAGGGGTTTTTGGCTGCCTATCACAGAAACCTTGCCTTGACATTGGCAAGGCACTAGGGCGGATCTTTGCACCTTGTGCCAGAGCTACACCTTCAGCTAGATGGATTATACCTAAATTTAGCCAATGAAAACACTTCTAGTACCTGTTTGATAACTAGGACAGGGTTGCATGATTCATTACATGATTAAACGTTCTTATACTTCATCTATAACTTGTAACAGTCAGAGATGGGACAGTTAGCTGCAATTTTTCAAATGTTTTCTGGTGTGATGAGCTAATTGGAGCCCATTCTCGTGTTATTTGTGATTGATTTATTGTTGTTTGGTGGTAGTAAAGTTTTGCTCTAAATGATAGATGACAGAAGTCCTTTATAGTGATATTGACTAAGACAATGTTTTAGTCAATGATAGAAAATTTCAAACAAATTATCCATCATTAATAGCTGATAATAGCAAATTTCAAACAAAGGTCCTTTATAGTGATACTGACAAAGAAAATGTTTTGGTCAACAATGTTTTGCTATTTCTTGGAGCAAGCAACATTGGCCAAAGAAATATAATAGCTGACCTAGCTCCTTTGTTTGAAACACCTTTTTCGGAAGTCCATAATCATAATCCTTCATTAGTTGTTGTTGGCAAATATAGCATTTCCATTTGTAGACTAAGATCAGCAGCACTGAATTCTCTCATTTGAATGAAGAAACAGTGATTGGTATGATTTCCTGAAAACTGTATAGTATAATACCATGGTTCGTCAAACCACCTCAAATTGGGCAGTTCAGGGCATTCTGAACTGTACCGGTAGGGGTCTAATTGAAGATTTAAAAGAATGACAACTTTGATAGAAGGTCAATCCATGAATATCAGATATTTCTTCTTTATTTATGTTTCATGAGGGGATTAAATGTGTTGGAGGATCAATTAGAGGAGAATAAACAAAGTTGGGACTTCAGCTTATGGCTATATCCATATAGTTTAGGAATATGCCTATGAAACTTGGGCTCAGTTTTGTTTTTGAATTAGGTATCTGTGGGATAAGGCTATCTTGTTTTTATTCCTCTAGAATGATCAATTTTGTTAAGGTATATGTTCCTTATTGCTCTGTCTACAAATCAGCATTCTTTGCTATAGTTGGATAATTTATGTTTCACCATCCATAACATGTATCGATGATTTTAAAAACTTGATGTTACATAGACCAGAAGGGTGATGCATGATGGTGAGTGAAATGATTGCATTTGTAAACATGCTGTTCTAGTTAATTACTGACAGATGGTGGGCTGTAGTTGATTCAATATATCTTTTGTAAAATTCACTTCTATCATTTATAGTTCTCTTACAAACAATTACCGATTAAGATGTCCTCCATGGGAAAAGTATATTTTAATGCAGTTCTAGGTGAATTATGTAGTTGATAGTCTAAAACTGTGCAAGAATTCTTTTCCAGTGCTATAAATCTTTATTCTTCAATCTTCTAGAGTTCGAGTTCATGTTTTGAAAATTGGAGGTTGCCCTTGTTGCTTGTTTGCAGGATGAATCTGACTCATTTAGCAGGCATGGGCAACAGGACTTTTTAGCAACTGCTGATTATCTTTCTGCCCATGGCATCAAGACATTGATTAGGAACATGCAGATTGCTGCTATGGAAGTTCTAAAAGAGTAAGAGTTAATTAATACTGTTAACATGCTGTTCTTATGCATACTTAATTATTATCTCGCCCTCTTTAATTTGGCTATATTGCTCTCTCTCTCTCTCTCTCTCTATATATATATATATATATATATATAGAGAGAGAGAGAGAGAGAGAGAGAGAGCATCTTGTCTATGATTGCTTCTCTTTCCTCCAATTTTGAAGAACTAAATAGTTTTCCAATATGCCCCCAAAAGATTTAGAATTTCATTGCACATGCTTCCATATTCGTACATGCATCTAATACATTTTTTATCAGTTTATTTGAGTTTTGTTATCTCATCCTGTTAAACAGCATAGTGTGGTAGCATAGTTGGTTTCTGTATATTATTGTTATCAATTTATATTTTGACTAAAAGTTGGCATCTTTGTTGACGTGAATTTGTATATTTTTTTTCATAACCACAGCCATCAGGCCTTGATGATGGATTTGATGCATTTGTTTTGTGGTTTTAATCACAATGTGCAGAAAGCAGCTCAGGGATCTTTTCAGCATGGTTCAACTGCGTGAAACGATCATACAGATACTGGAGTCATTCATGAGCATTGGTGGACCTAATTACTGGATAAGTTACTTGGTTCCTGAGAATGCCATTGCATACAGGCAGCTGATGGCCATGTCTGCCAAAGGTTTTGATGATTCCTCCATTCTTATGGATGTCGGCAAACTTGAGCAGCTAATGTCAGAGACACGTATGGTGCTATCAAGGTATGCAAAAAGTGTTTATTCTTATAGAAAATACTGCATCATATGGGATCCAATGGGTGATGTAAGGCTAGTCTGTCATCTGATTTTCTTTTGTATAAATAACCTTAACCTATTGCATATGCCACCCATTGTAATGTAACACAAAGTGGAAGACATGCATCACTGGAGTCTCTCGGTGTCTCTCGGTGGCCCTTTTTGGATACTGGGCGATCTTTTTGGACAGATAAGATCTTCCTGGCAGGATTCCTTTTTTAGAAAATATGTCAGCAACGGAAACAGTTGAAAGAGATCAGCATCTCTGTTGGACAAATGAAGCCTGGTGTTTAGGGATAAGGAATCCCTTTTCCAGGGTGATTTACCTTATCCCAAAAATCCAGGGATTAGATTTTATCAGAGAAGGCGGTCTGCATCTTATCTAAGCATTACCCACGAGAGACAAGGTGGTGCAGCCTGCTGGATGAGCCTTATCTCAAGGTTGAAGCAACATTAGCCTGAGGCTTTTTTTTTTGTTTCAAAAGCAAAAGATAAAAAGGTGGCAAGGCTCATTGATCATTCCCTAATTGAACACATCCCGAACAGCCAGTATTCGATAAATGACAGATGATGGAAAAGCAGCAGACTAATGAAAAAAAGTCATGAGAAGCCTCAGAGCCAGGCAAGTCAATCGGGATCACTTGGAAAAGCTGTATGGAGTCCATTTACCAGATAACAAGCAGATATGGTTTATAGATGGTAGTAGCCCTCCTATTCCCATTAACCCAATCAACATTGGTTTTAAAATCCCCTTTAACCCACACCTGTTTAGGTTTATTAACATCAAGGAACAAGTCTATCCACTTATTTGGAATTAGCATTTTTAGTTCGTTTTGTCATTCATTCCTGGTATGGTTATGGCTACTCTTAGTGCATGCTTCCCTAGCCTAATGGAAGCTATGTGATCCTTATATACAGGCCATAGGGAGAAAACTGAACCGTTTTCTACCGGTGTTTCCTTAAGCTTGAATGATGGCGATCTAAAATTATCAGAGCCTAGGATCATAGGCCATGTAAGTCTTTCAAGAATAAATAGAACTGTTGAAGGCAAGGTTTAAAATCCCATGGGGCGAAGGTGTCATGGTTTCTTCATTGAATGGGATGCCCCACTGTTCCATCCTGTGCTGGCAACGGTTCTGATCATACATCCTGGTAGATATCTTCCGTTTTTCTTTCCTTCTTCTTTCTTTCCTTTCTTTCTTTTATTTTTGTTCTTCCACCTTCTTTTCTTTCCTTTCCTTTTTTTTCTTTCTTTTCTGATCCCTTACTTTCTTTTTTTATTTTTTCTTTTCCTTCTTATTTCTGTTTTCTTCCTTTCTTTTCTTCGTCATTTTTTAAAAAAAATTTCTTCTTCTTCTTTCCTTTTCTTCATCTTTCCTTCCTTTCTTTCATTCATCTTTTTTCTTCTCTCTCCATGTGAATCGGTTTAGAGTCTTGACCTTGTCCTAATCTCATTTTCTCATAGGAACGGGACGGGATGGCCAGAATGCCCCCTATCCCACCAAAACCTTGGTTAAAGGTAACCATTCAATGTTAAATTAAGATTTAGGAAGGAGATACAGTTGGCAGTGGAATTAAATCTTGAGTGGTGACCTGTTAACTAAGTTCTTTATGGAGGCTATAATTTGAGTTCTTAATTGATGTTAGTGAAAATTCACACTTTTGAGTTGGAAAGGTGGCATGATTCCTCCATTTGCAATAAAATTTTGTTCAGAAATCAATTGTTTCTACATATAAAGATCCACCCACCACAAAGATGCATATAATCTAAATTATAAGAACCACAGCCTACCTACCGTTCCTAATTCAAAGGATAAGATGAGGGATATAATTTGTTGCATTCACAAAATAACTTGTTACATTCACAGACTGTTGTCACATGCAATATGACAATGAAACCATAATACAACCATCTTTCACAGTAGGGTTGACAGTTTGAGGTGTGCGCCATCCATCTTTAATAGGCATAGCAGAAGCATCACCAATGTAGTGTAAGGGCCTTTCAGCTAGCTTGGGGTTGATCTGCATAACCATCCAAAGGCTATGCCACATTGCATGTGTAATCGATGCATCAGCATTAGTAAACTACAATCTATGGCAGAAAAGACAATTAGAAGTCGGGTGTTCGCATGTTCATGTACCAATATCAGTGATATGTTGCTTAGGAGACCATGACTATGTACATGGTTTGGAGTGCTGCAGCATACAATATCGAATCATGCAATAATGTATAATAGCATACCCTTATTAAGTGTCGGGGAATAAAAATGTGCTCTTGGTAATTTTTTATTTATTTTGTAAACTTTGGATTTTTAATGGTTGAATTTGAATCTTAGAAGCAAAATTTGTGGTCTAGTGCATCGCGGCATCCCGCTGGTGTTATATTTGTATCATTTTCAATAGAAGAACAGTACCTAGGATGCATTTGGGGCTCTGGTTCTCTCATGGGCTGGGACATCTCGGTTGTCCTAGTTGGTACTCGCCGGGATGGTTGTCCTAACACTTGGGATGGCTTGGTATCTAGGGGCACAGTTTCTATTTAATTTTTTTTCCTCTATATTCTTGTTGTTAATGACCATCGATCTGTCCTGGTACCATATTAACCTGGGACCAAACTGAGATGCGTTCCAGTACCACCAGTACTTTAATCCTTGCTTGGAAGTCTCTAGATTAGTAATGTGCTGCCTAAGTTTTGAGTCCAAAGTCATATCTGTACAGGGAAGCCCATAATAGTTGTGGATGACAACTTCGCATCATTTTATAATTTAATTTGTATAAAACCTTTCTATAACTTTCGTGGTGGATTCCGCATCTCCTCTCTTCCACCTCTTCATTACATTCTTTTTCTTATTATCTTTAACTTTACCATGTATGAAATTCAGAGCTCTGCCTAGTTATTTGAGTCAAGTTAATATAAAAGTCCTTCAAAATTTTTTAGTACTTCTATGTGAAGTATAAAAGGTTTGTGGTGTTGTGTCGCCCGAGGATCTTGGATATGCAATACAGGCCAATGAATCAGCGATATCTATACGGAAGTAGAAGTGGATATGAAGACGATGAACATGGGTGTTGCTTATCTTAGTGATTTAGTTGAGAAAATGAGTGTCATATTAGAGTTTGACATATTAAACTTTGTCTTGCTAGCATAAGCTTCATCAAAGCCAGTGCCATCGTTTAGGTTTTCTGTGAGAGAAGCACATGCATGGTTGTAATATTTCTCAAGGCATGGTGACTTGCCTGCTCCATCTATCAATCTTTTACTCATTCCTTTGAAGTTCTGATGAAAATTTACAGTTGAGAGTACCATGCTTTCTACTATACTATTTTAAAAGCAGACTTGAAGTAAATCTTTTCCCTCTTTTTCCCACGATTTATTTTCTTCCGGCCAAGAGTTCGTTGGCGACATTCGTGTCCAAAGTCTATCAAATTCCACTCAAACCATGTTTCTGCTCGAGACAAGGAGACATAATTTGAATATCAAAGAATTTGGTAATGGATATGCTTTCTGAGTACATCAATTTTTCTTTCTTAATATTTATCAGGCTGAAACAGGGACCACCAAGAAACATCGGTACGGTGAAAATTCTTCATGCTCTTAGAAGGGAAAGCTTTTAATCTTTTACTTTATTGAATTCTTGATCGAACTTATATTTAATTTAATGGAGTAGCCTTCTCGATTCTTATGTCTGCAATATTTGTTTGTAGCCCTGATTTCGGAAATATCGTGGAAATATCATTGAAGAAGGTAGTTGATTTGCTAGTGGACGACGTTAGCATGCAGCTTGAAGGGATTTGTCCACCCTCCGGAGTTCCCTTGGCTAAGCTATTGCCTCGAATAACACAACTTAGCCTGCCACTTCTCGGGGAACCCAGCGACAACAAGTTCGTCCAGACCATTGGAGGACTGACAGATGTTGAGCTGTTTTACACCCTTCTATACGCAAACATGCCCATACCATCGCCAGTTTCTCCAAGAGAAATGTAACCAGTACACACATTGCCATCCGTTGAATGCCGGTTCCTCATGTGCAAAGCTTGGTTTATTGCATGGGGGGTGGTGGCCATCCCAGCAGCGAAGAAAAAAAACAAAGTTAGCGAGGAGGTTGTTGATGAGAGAAGCTTCCTTATATTAAACCGTGCAATAGTTTAATTCTTTTGGCTGTGGCTTCCACTATTGATGACTTAGATGTTAGTTTGTAACATTATAAAGGGTTATTTCTGAATGCTTTTTTTGGTTGCATGCGTGAATGCTATATCTTGATCCTGAATCTGTGTCTGATTGATTGTTCACACTCTCAGAAAGCTGCAGACTCCAAAATATGGTATCGTCTCGGTGCATCCTCGACGACCATGTAATTTTTGTTCTGGTTCATTCTTTCCCTTGGCTCATGCTTGCTGTTTTATTTAATTCCCCCTTCCTCTTATGGTTGAATCGTGGTTGCCCGTCTGAACTGTGGCTCATCTGACAGGCCTTCCGTCTTCCTTTACTACCTCAAATTTCTTGAGCCCTGTGGCTCTGAAGTTATAACTTTTTATTCTTTCATTTGAGATAGGGTTGCATGATTCTGGAATAATATATTTTTAGATAATGTTTTACTAAAATAATATTTTGTATATTGACAGAAAATATATTCATTCAAGTCAATAGTTTTTTTTTTTTTAATCAAATGCTAGGTGCAAGTCAAATCAGGCTTCGATGAGTCCTGCCCAAAGGCTGCACCAGACCTGGACCAGGCGGATCGGGCAAAAGGTGGGACGGGTCTGATCTACCTGGTCAAAGGAAATCTACCATACGAAATGATAGATGGCGAAGGTATCAGCTATTATAACCTTATCGGCAACAACTCTCGGTGATTGGCCGGGTTCGAGCATCGCCTTTCACGGGATGATCCGGTGCTTCGGGTTGTTTGTGAGCTGAGCTCGAACTAAGTCATGATTCAACCTTGACGAAGTCGAGCTCATTTTAGTTAAACTTTGGGTTGAGGACGATCCGCCCCGCTAGAGGCTCGATGGAATGCCTAAGATTTCCTGGACATTTTTAGTTTACGTAGTGGGATTTCCTGGTATTCGGTAGATACCAATTTAATATCTCAGGGCATGTTTGAATATTTCTGTAGAATTAGACTAAAAATTTTTTAGAAATCGAATCCGTTGGTCCATTTAACTTGCCCTGTCCAAGAGTTTGTCTAGGCTCATTTTCTGAATTGTTTTTTTTTTTAAAAATAATCTTTTATAGAATTTGGATCAAGTAAAATTTGGTTGATTTATGATCATATTAAGATAGACGGTCATCTCGTAGAAATACCCAAACATTTCCTAAATATTAATAAAATATCGAGTATTCCATTCAATACCAATAGCGATATTCAATAAATCTTTTAATCATAAAGTTTTTTTTAATAATAATCGAATTTTTTCATCTTTTCGGAAACAGCATGCAACAGGATTATTTGATTGTTCCAACGCGTCTTTTAATAATAAATCGTCAAGCTCGACCGTAGACAGCCTCGTTCAGGCCAATCCACGACTTAGTCCTGATCTGGTTAGGCCCGGCTTGATCCGGTTCTGAGACTCATGGTCGGGTTTGGGTCCTAAAACGGATCCTATCATCATACATTTTTGTACCCATTCCACTTATGTATTGCTGAGATAACCGAAAGCTCTTTTGGTTTTTTTTTTGATTGAATGGAGCAATCAAGAAACAATCCTTGAATGGTACAATCAAACGAATCCAAAATAAAATATCTCTAAAGGGTCTAGGCGTGTCTCTAAGATAAGACCATGATATTTTACCAGAGTGATCAACGACCAAGAAAGCTACCCAGTCTACCACCGAATTAGCCTCCCGATAAACATGCCTGAAGAAGCCCTGAACACCCCTGCAATATCCTAATAATATCTTTGATAAGAGGATGGGCAGGAGTAGACCGAAGACCCTACCAAATCCAATAGATGACCGTGAGGGAATCATCCTGAATAATAAGACGGTCTAAGTGAAGGATCTTCCTAGCATATTGGATCCCGGACTAGGCATCTGAAGCTCCACCATCGAGACGGTGGGATCGATGAGATAAGACTCTCCGTAGCCAGGAATCTCAATCCAGATGCCTGGATTGTAAGAGTTTTTTTAATTTGGACTAACATTAATTAGAATTTTGTTTTATTAAAACTGGATTGATTTTATTGTCCATGTTGATAGACGTAGGTTGAGCTCATTTTTTATGTGATCATTGTTTGGACTAGAAACACCTCATATGGGTTGGTGTGGTTGAGACGGCATAGTGTAGGTCTTGGTCCAACTGGCCCATGATGGGAAGGCTTGTTAGGGTTTGCTTATAAATAATAGACATGTCCCCTCTCCACTCCTCCATATAATATGATTATTGTACATGAGATTGATTCTCACGGCTTGCCCCATCAATGAGCCGCCTGTTACGTGAGGATGCTGGAGAGAAGGATTCTGCCTTCGATGTTTATATGAGCATCACTTTCAGATTTTGAGATTCATGATGAACATATACATTGTAATACTTTTTCTCGTATCTATTTTTAAAATTTTAATCTTCTTTATTGATATTAAGGAAATCTTTGTTTTCTTGCATTTGGTATTAAAGCCGTGATATCCATAAAAGATTGGAATCATAGAACCTGTTTTTCATACTTCAGATCTGATAAAATATAAAATCTTTTTTATTGTTGTTCCCTTCCTTCCCATTGATTGCCTGACCATCATCGGCTTGATGGGTGGCCGCCGGCGGTGTCGGTGGTCTTCGTTTTTTTGACACCCTGAAAGCCGGTGGGTGTAGTTGACCGTCGTCTCCGCTTCTCTGGCACCACGGAAGATAAAAAAAAACTCTTTTCCCTTTTCTTCCCCCTGCGACTATCATCGATCTCCCTATGCCCGTACTCATCGGTGCTGCGCGGTGACCGATGATGGCGAGATGAAGTCGGCGGCAGCGAGGAGGAGCCGCGGTGACTGGCGGTGGTCGTGAGAAGCCATGGAAACCGGCAGGAAGAAGAAAACCACAGAAAAAAAAATCTCTTCCGGAAGCGGCGATCGACCGTCCAGAATCGATCTCCGTGATCGGTCACCCCCCCCTCGGCGACGACGATCCTGGCCGACCGTCGTGCAGTGGTGATCATTTGGTCACCGGCTGCGATCAAAAAAAATTATGAACCTGTTGTCGGGCGCATCTCGATTCCGGCGACACTACTAGAGGCGGCGCCAGTCATCTCCAATCGGTCCTAGTGGCCCTCCCACCGGTCTTTATGCCGGCGATGAGTGGTTTTGGGTAAGCGACGGTGGTCGGGTGGTTTTATGAGCCACCATTAAAGTGGTTTTGGAAGCTTGGGAGGAGGAGCACCGGTGTCGCTCCTTCGTGCCTGTTCCTTGGCTGTCGACAATCTTTCGATGACAGCCGGACGTCGAGAATGGCTGGTGACCAATCGGCGGTGGCGGAGCAGACCTTGGACGTGACAGCCATGGCGGATTTTGGGAGTCAATAGGTGATTATTGAAAGGAAGGGAGAAAGATGACGAGTTAATTGGATTTTTGGGTTATCGGGTTTTAACCTGTTTAAATTCGAATTCATTAATGAATTTAACCAAATTGTGAAATTGGCTGAACCCGGTCATATTGGGTCAGTTTTAATTTTGGGTTAAAGGGAGATTTTGTAATTTAGGCCCCTACTCTTTTCTGATGTTATAAATTAGCATTTTATAGTTGAGATCCTGAAAATTTATATTTATATATTGGTTAAAAAAAAGAGTAGGCTGGCAGTGGTAGGAACCGCCGTGCCCTTCTCCTCCTCTCATACCTCGTTAAAAGCATTCGGTGGCTATTGACCGGCGATCATTTAGACGGTGGTGACTAAGGGTCGTCCATCGGTGCTAGTGTCGACCGGTGCTGGGCCCTTGGGATGCTGCTCCTGACAATATTTTCCTGAAGACCTTTAAGGGGTCCTCCATTGTACTACTATCGGATGGATCCTGTTGGATTTTGGAGATTTGTGGTATTCCATCGCAGGGACCTCATCATTTTCCAGAAGGAGATAGCGGAGGCTGTTGCCAGATTATTGGACCCCGCCCGACTTGTGGTGAATGCCATAGCAAACTTCTTGGACAACTAGATGAGTGGCCGATGACTCTCCTATGTTGCTCCGTTCTTATCTCTTCTTGAACTTTGAATTGCCGGTGGCTAGGGAATGGCCACCAGTGGTCGGTTTGGCCAATGGCTCTATGTGGAGGAAGATTCCAAGCTCGGAAAAATAATCAATGGAGTTTTAGAAAGTCTCAGTTGGGATAAAAAGGGGAGGAAGAAGATAATATTTTAAGTTTTTTTTAGATTGATGGGTTATCGAGTTACAACCCACTTTGAACAAAATTTATTAATTATAAATTTAGTCCAAATTAAAAGACTGGCTGAATCCAATTACATTGGAGCATGTTTTAACTTTGGGATTAAAGGATTTTTTGCACTTAAGCCCCTATAAATTAAATATGAGTTCATATGGATTTATGATAGATCTTGTTATTTTTGAAATTATATTTTACATGAAAGTTTCTATATTTTTAAAATTTACGATTTGGTCCTCTATTATTGTTTTTGATAAAAATTGCTGTAACTTGTTCATTTTATATTCAATTTGAGCAATTTTTGGACCATTGAACTCGTAATAATTTGAAAAACATTTTGGTAGGATTCTTCATATTTGATAAAATATTTAAATAATTTAAAATTATTTATGTATAATTTTACTCACTATTATATAATTCGAGTATATTTTTTCGTAGTCCCAAAGAATTTGGAGCACTCTAAATATTTTAAATAGTCAAGTTATTAAAAATGAATTATTTATCTTTTATTTAGAATTGCATATTGATGTCTCTATTGCCGTTGATCCAAAATTGACTGTAATTGGTTGTATCATTTATTATATACTATAATTCTTGTCCAAAGATATTTTATAGTTATATAGTAAGTGTTATTGATAGAAGTAGCAATTAGAATATATTATTATATTATGATATGATCAGTGAGGTGCATATTGTATAGTATCTCATTTTGAACTTATTTTTATAAAATGCATATTGTTAAAGTATGTCATTTTATTTTTATTTGGATATTTATCTTCTCTGTATGAATAATTCGTAGATTGGCATAAGTATTTATCATCAAAGTAGTTTATTTATGTTGTCCATAAGTTTTTTCATTATGTGAGGATTTCTGGTTATTGCATACAACCGCCTGCCTAAAGGGGATTGTTGTATATTTTAATTGAGAAAGGTTGCATGAGGCATTATGTTGCAATGGTACTCTAGCTTTCATGGGCTTGTCTACCCAAAGAGGATAGGTTCATGACTGTTATGTTATTGTATTTGCTTGTAGCTTCATGTGAAGAGTACTTATGCATATTACATATTCTGCCCAAAGAAAAATATGTGATATTGTATTTGGACTCTTGTGTATCTTTTATGGTATATATGCATTGACTAGTATTAAGTATTCCTGTCATTTTTGATTATACAATCAACTATGTTAATAATAATGATATTCAATTTTGACTTGGTCAAAATATCAAAGGTAAAGGTATATTGGGCTTAGAAATTTTTTCTGTCCAAAGGGGATAGATTTTTGAATATCTTGTATCCTCATTATGTTAACCTTTATTTTCTTAAAAAAAATATATATATTGGGTCTAAGAAATTTGTTTACCCAAATGGAGATATATTTTCAAAATTTGTATTTTCATTAAATTGACCTCTTTTTTGGAGCTCAAAAGTATATCACATCCTCTGCCTATAGAAAAGTTTTATGATGATGCACATGGTACATTTATTAAAAATGGCTTATTATATTCAAAGCCTTTATTGATTTATTGTTTGTACCTCAAATATATTGCATCGTATATGAGCTTGATTGATATTTTATATATCTTAAGGTACTTTAAATGTCATGTCTTGATAATCCCTAATTTGAAGGTTTGTGAATTTTGATGGATGGTGACCACCAAAGTGACCTATTTATTGAGATTTACAAGATCCTTCTCTGAGTGATTTAGAAAAAATTGTATAGCATTATATGTTGGAGAGAGACTCCTTATTTGGATTATTTTCTTTTAAAGAAAGTTTTGTTACTTTTGACCAAGGGCTCTTATTAAAATAATGCTTATAAATATTTTTGGAGATATATTGTTATATGTTTCTCTATTGATTAACTGCATGAAGATTATTTAGCAGTTAGTATATTTGTATTTAATAGAGTTAATGCTTCTATTATAATGACTCTGATTGAAATGTAGATATGAAAACTAAAATTATGCTAGCACTAAGTATGATGGAATATAGATATTACATTATCTAATGATCTTCCATCTTGATTGTCTTATTAGAGTACTCTAGAATAAAGCTACTTATAAAAGTGTAAAGAGTGATTTTTTAAAAATATATTTATATAATTGATTCCATTCTTATTATTATATTGGAGAATGGTGATGTAATTTTGATCTCATTTATGAAAGATATGTAGAATCTGATAAAAAAAAATCTGGATAACTGATGGATAAATAAATTAATGTACGAGATAGAAAGCATGATGGTGTTAGAGTTTATATCTTGAAACTAGAGAGAATTATACCTAAAATTAGTATTATGAGATTTCTATCTCTAATACATAGGCTACTCATCATATTTAGTTTTCTTGCTATACAGTTTAATGAATTTAAAATCATATATATTAAATAATTAATAGATTATATCTTATTTATTTTAGAAGTTTTTGATACTTTTGAGAAAAGGATAAGGATATTGATATGGTGTATAGCCACATTATAAGATCTCTTATATAATAAATAAATAGTTAATGTGGCAAGATCACTAATGTGGAGTCCCTTTCAGATCCAGCCGGATGTCACGTTGATAGAAGTTGCCATGTTAGACCTTCTCTTCAAGCTCCTTCGCCGGGCGAC
The DNA here is from genome assembly GCA_021397845.1 of Areca catechu. Lineage (NCBI taxonomy): Eukaryota > Viridiplantae > Streptophyta > Magnoliopsida > Arecales > Arecaceae > Areca > Areca catechu. The sequence continues at coordinate 53,599,861 of CM038039.1, read as the reverse complement.
TCCCTCGAGGTCTAGCCCGCCTTGATCGAAGTCGAGTTTCTGCTCATCGAGCTCCTTCACTGAGCAGCTCCCTCGAGGTCGAGCCTGCCCAGCAGAAGTGGAGCTCCCGCTCTTCGAGCTCCTTCGCCGAGCGATTCCCTCGAGGTCAAGCCCGCCCTGGTCGAAGTGGAGCTCCCACTCTTCTAGGCCCTTCGTCGGGGGCTCCCTCGATGTCGAGCCCATCCTGGCCGAAGTGGAGCTCCCGCTCTTCGAGCTCCTTCGTTGGGCAGCTCCCTCGAGGTCGAGACCGCCCTGGCCAAAGTAGAGCTCCCGCTCTTTGAGCTCCTTCACTGAGCGGCTCCCTCGAGGTCGAGCCCACCCCGACCGAAGTGGAGCTCCCGCTCTTCAAGCACCTTTGCCTGGCGGCTCCCTCGAGGTCGAGCCCACCTCGGCCGAACTCGAGCTCCCGCTCCTCAAATTCCTTCGCTGGGTGGCTCCCTCGAGATCGAGCCCACTATGGCTGAAGTCGAGCTCCCTCTCCTCGAGCCCGGCGCTCTTCGGTTGAGAGGCCCGGCGGTCGGAGACCGTCCGCATGGCCAAAGTCCATAGCGCTTCAAGGGATTCGGAAGCAGAAATAAAGGGGTGTTGCCATCGCCCTTGGGCGGCAGCGCACCACCCAAGGACCATGGGAGACACCCCCTAGGGTGCCATGATCTCTCCCACCATTATTTATGCCATATAGGAAAAGACGCCCCGATCAAGGCACTGCACTTTCCAGCCAACTGTTTGCACCACCCAGAAGAAGAAACCCGTGCCAGGGGATTCAAATCAGGGGGCGGCTGCCCCTAGATCGAGGTCCTACCAAATTTTTTAAAGTATAGCGACCAACTGGAAAGTCAAAACCCATGACATAACTCCCTATCATAAAGGGGGAAAGGTACTGGGGCACTCCGCACGACACATTGCTGATCATTGACTTTCCGTCACCTGCAGAAAGGGAGGAACCTGAGGTGGGTAGCTGGAGGGATCCATGGTCTAAAAGGAAGTTCCAAGGACCTTCGAATGAGGTAAGCGAGTAAAGGCAAGCGAAAGGAGAGCTAGCAAGAGGCAGAGTGCTCTGAGGCTACCGGAGAACTCACCGCAAGAGTCTCGATGGATACAGCCACCATAGCTCGAGCTCTTCTCCATCGCTGCCGTTCTCACCCTACTCTTTCCTTAGAAAGTAAAACCTCCTCCTCCTAGCGTGGAGTCCGACCAGGGGCTCATTGAGGAGGATCTGTTCTCCTAGATCATCCACTGACTTGATCATCGAAGTGCCCCCACCAGGATCCCCGACCCGAGTCTCCTCTTTTTTGCATGTCCGGCACGTGAATTGGGTTCCGGGAGACAAGGTCGGCGTCCGGTGCCATCCCCGAGCTGCAGGCCACAGTGGTGTAGGCGACAACATATTGGTGCACTAGGTGGGGGGCAGGGCACAGTCTAGTTCAAGCCAATCCCCTCGTGTACAACTCCACCAGAAGCATGGTGATGACGCGCGCGCGGGAGACCCTCCTTCTCACGGGGGTCCGCACAATCCAGAGAGGGAGCCCCCTGCTCCACCGCAACCGCCTCCAGTGGACATCGAGTTAGCCATGCTCGTACAGCAGATGCAGGTTCTGACTGCAGCGGTGCAATAATTACAGCATCAGCACAGGTCCCTGGCCACCCACCAGCAGCCAGGGACCCCTGTGGCCCAAGCCACCATATCCCATGATAGTCTACGTTCCTTCCAAGGAAGGCCATCGCTATCGCGGGCTGCGACTGATCTTCGGGAAAGCTATCGGATCCCAGCAAAGAGATAGTGGACCGGGTCGGTCGACCGGGAGAGCTGGTCTCCGGCATTCGAGCACATCGCTGCTAAACATCACCGAAGCCATCGAGGCAAGGCTCTTCACCGTGACCCCCCTCAGTTGTCATCTTCATCTCCTCCGACGACCTCGACGGAAGGCTCCACCTATGAGGCCATCAGGTGCATGACCGAAAAATGCCTGGAGGAACATGAGCATAAGCTGGCAGAACTATCCTGCCAGTTTGCAAACTTGCAAGGCTCCTTCTGTGAGCTAGCAGACCATGACGCCCAACCCCCTTTCTCCCGAGAAACTCAAGAGCCGATCCCGAGTCGGTTCTGCATACTGCAGGTGGATCCCTATGATGGGACCACCGACCCTCTGGACCACCTCGAGAGCTACAAGGCTCTCATGAAAGTCCAAGGGATGATCGATGCCCTTCTCTGCATCGCCTTCCCAGCCACTCTTAAGAAGGCCGTCGGGTCTGGTTTACCCATCTCGAGCCTGAAAGCATCAACTCCTTTGCATAGCTAGAAAGGAGATTTGTGGCTCATTTTGATGCCTTTTGGAAGGTGCCACGAGAAGTAGACAGTCTTTTCTCCATCAGGCAACATGACCACGAACCCTTGCAGGATTATGTGACCCGCTTCAAGGTTGCCGCACTGGAGATCTACAACTTGGACGAGTCAGTCACCATGTTGGTGCTAAAGAGATGGCTCAAGACCTCCCGTCCAACCTACTCCCTGGACAAGAAGCCATCGAAGATGTACTCCGACCTCCTCCGCATTCACAAGTACATCCGTATTGAGGAGGCGGACCGCATTAGGAGAGAGTTGCACAGGAAGCCGCTGAAGAAGCAGCCTTCGGGGGAGATGTCCGGGATGCAGAAGCTTGGACCAACCCCAAACTTTTGACCAGGGCCGAAGTCGAAGAGCGGCCCCATCCCAGAAGAAAGATACACACCTCTCCTTGCCTCGAGGTCGAAGATCCTCATGGAAATTGAGGACGAGCGTTACTTATGCCGCCCTCCCCCGCTGAGGCAATCCAACGGTCACGACAAAACAAAGTACTGCTAGTTTCACTGCGATCATGGCCATGACACCGAGGAATGACGCCACATCAAAATAGAGATTGAAGATCTGATAAGGAGGGGCTACCTTAGAAAGTTCGTGGGGGGCAAGACCCCGACGGAACCTCAAGCACTTGCTGCTCTTCCTCCTGCCCCTCCGGTCGACAACCGACCCATCGAAAAGCCTATGGGTATAACATGTTGGGGAATAGAGCACGCTTCTAAGAGGGCCCGGGAGGGGGAGAGGTTGGAAAGTGTACTCCACTTTATGAGGGAGGAGGGATCTGGGAACCAAAATGTAAAAGATGATGCCATGGTTGTTGAGATGATGATTGCCAAGCATCCTGTAAAATGGATTATGGTCGATAGTGGAAGTTCGATTGATGTCATTTTTTATGATGCTTTCTCCAGGATGAATCTATCATCTGCTCAATTGAAGCCTGTGCACACCCCCTTGTCAGTTTTACCAAGGACTGTGGGAATTGAAAGAGAGATCACTCTTCCTGTTACCGCCAGATCACCATATCGGCAGAGTACTGTCATGATGACCTTCACGATCGTTAGGCTTCCTTCGACCTACAACATGACCCTTGGCCGCCCTGAGCTGAACCTGCTCGACACGGTCATCTCTTCCAAGTGGCTGTTGGTGTAGTTTTCCATTCCTTATGGCGTAGGGGAGATGAGGGGGGCATCTCAGCCGATCCAACACTTCTTGCAAGCCATCCCAAGGGCCAGAAGTGCCGAGGAGGACCCCAGCATCGATGACCTCGACCAAAGGGCATAGGATCCCAGGGGCAGCCAGTTGAGCGTCTGTTGACGTGTCCACTCGGAACGGACCCAATAAAGATGGTACAGATCGGGGCCCAGCTACAAGAAGAAGCGCAAGCCCGCCTGTTAAGCTTCCTCTGGGTGAACGCGGATGTGTTTGCTTGGACATCAGTAGACATGCCTGGGATTCTCCCCGACATCATCACTCACAGGTTAAGCATCGACCCGAAGTGCCGCCTATCCGGCAGAAGAAGAGATGCTTCGCCCCAGAAAGGCAATGAGCGATTAACGAGGAGGTGGAGAAGCTCCTCGCAGCTGGTTTTGTTCACGAAGTGCAATATCCTAGCTGGCTGGCGAACGTGGTCATGGTCAAGAAAAACAACAGGAAATGAAGGATCTGCGTGGACTACAGCGACCTCAATCGAGCTTGCCCGAAGGACAGCTTCCCTCTTTCGAAGATTGACCAACTGGTGGACGCCACCTCAGGGCACCGCTTGCTCTTCTTTATGGATGCATTCTCCAGGTACAATAAGATCCGGATGCACCCAGAGGACGAGGAGCACACTGCCTTCATCATGGATCGAGGGATGTACTACTACCGGATGATGTCGTTCGGCATGAAGAACGCTGGCGCCACATACCAACGGCTGGTCAATAGAGTCTTCAAGGACCATATTGGACAAAATATGTAAGTCTACGTGGATGACATGCTCGTCAAGAGCAAGCCAAGGTCAGACCATATCATCGACTTGGTAGAGGCTTTCCAAAACCTTCGCCTGCACCAGATGAAGCTAAACCCGACGAAGTGTACTTTCGGCATGGTAGCAGGGAAGTTTCTAGGTTTCATGGTCATCCAAAGGGGGATAGAAGCCAACCCCGAGAAGGTTCAAGTGATTGTCGACATCAGGGGCGGCTCAACACACATAGAGGCCTAAAGCTAAATGCTAAAATGAATCATTTTTTAATTAAAATTTATGTAAATTTTTTATTAAAATTTTATTTTTCTAGCTCTTTGAGATGCAAAATTTTTAATTAAACTTTTATAATCAAGTTCTTCTAACATTTCTTTTTCAATTGATAACATAGCCAATCCATTTAATCTTTCTTGAGACATTGTTGATCTTAAATAATTTTTATTAATTTTAATTTTGAAAAACTTCTTTCTGCCGAAGCAACACTTATTGGAATTGTTAACATTATTCTAAAAGCAATATAAGCATTTGGAAAAGAATCAAGTCTTTTTATATGATTAAGTATATCGATTGAACTATTATCTTCCATTTGTACAATTTCTTTTAAAATTTTTAGCTCTGAAAATAAATCTAAACCATCAATATCAGAGTAATTATTATATTTTAAGGAACATTCAAGATTAAGGCAATATTCTTTCAAACTATTATTATCTAACAACTTCAACTTTCTACTGCTAAATAGAAAATCAAAAATATTTTCATATATCTTAAATTGTTCAAATCTACTTTGGAGTGAAAAAATTGCTTGATCTACTATATATAAGAAATAATCAATTCTAAATGATTCTTCAAGAGATCTTATTATTTCATTTTCAACATTCTCATCAAATTGCTTTCTTTTATGAATAATACGTTTATCATGAAATTTAGGTTCTATATCCATTTGAGATGCAATTTCTTTAGAAGAAATCATAGCAGATGTAAATCAATTTTCTCTATATTTTTTAAAAAAAGAAAGAAGACCTTTTAATTGTTCTATAGCAATATCAATACACATATCTTTCGATTGTAAATTTTTGCTAACTGAGTTAATAGCAAATAATATATCATACCAAATAGTCATGCCCAACAAAAATTCAAAATTTTCAAGCTCATATGTTGCTAAGCAATTAGCTTCACTTTTAGTTTTAGGATCTTCACTAACTTCTGCTAATTTTAATAAAGCATCTCTTATTTGTGGAGCTTGAAATCTTATTGCTTTAATACTTTCAATACGGCTTTCCCAACGTGTTTGTGATAATGATTTAAGAGTTAGGCCAGGTATATTATCTTGTAAAATTTTCCATCGTTTAGTAGAAGAAGAAAATAGTGAATATATACGTTGTACCACTCCAAAAAATGATATAGCTTTAGTACAAGAATTAGCCATGTCACAAAGTACTAAATTTAGATTGTGACAACCACATGGTGTATAAAAAGATCTAGGATTTATATCTAAAAGACTTTTTTGCACTCCTTGTTGCTTGCCCTTCATATTAGATCCGTTATCATATCCTTGCCATCTTAAATTATTAATATCAAGTCCAATATTTTTTATTTCATCCACAATGGCATCAAAAAGTCCTTTTCTAGTTGTATCATCTACTTTTAAGAATTCAACAAAATATTCTATAACTTTAATTGGACTTGATGAAATATCCACACATCATAATATAAAAGACATTTGCTCTTGATGACTTACATCTGGAGTACAATCAAGTATTATTGAAAAATATTTTGCCTCTATAATTTTTTTAATAATTTTATTTCTAATTTCACTTGCTAACAAATTTATCAATTCATTTTGTATATTATGTCCAAGGTAATGAGTATGAATTTTATTATCTTTAATACGTCGAACATGTTCTTGCATCACCGGATCAAATTCTGCAATCATTTCAATTAAACTTAAAAAATTTTCACTATTTTTTTGATAAATCTTTTCATTTTTTCCACGAAAAGCCAAATTATTTTTACCAAGAGTTTTTACTACAGCAAGAATTCTTGTTAATACTTTTTTCCAATGTTCTTCATCTCTTTTTATTTGTTCTTGAATACTTTTATCAATTGTTTTATTTTTCAATAATCTCAGTTCTAAATCAATCCATGAACTCATATTAATAATATGCTCTCATTACTCATCTCATGACTTTTAAGTTTAGCACTAAGGTTTCTCCAATCTCTAGTACCTACATTAGCTAGTTTATTTGTACTAAAAGCTGAATTAAATAATTTACAACAAAAACAAAATACTTTATCCAAGTCTTTTGAATAAACTAGCCATCTTCTTTCATGCTTCTCTCCATTTGCCAACTTTTGAATATAATATGTAGTAGAAAAATGTCTTGAGAATTCATCTTTAGGAAACTCTATATCATTAATTCTAATTGGACCTTTTTCTACTAATAAATCTCTTAAATTTGTATCAATATTTATCCATTGACTTGGATCATAAATATTTTTAGGAATACAATCATTTAAATCAACAGTTGGTTCTCTTCTTTATGATTTTGAGTATCAATTTGAATCACTTAATTAACTTCTTCTTGTTCTAGTATTTCATTATCATCTAATTCTAAATGATTATTAACTTGTTTATTTAAGGAACATTCACCAATATTTTCTTATGTACTATTTTTATTGCTTGTAAAAAATTTATCAAGAGCCGCTTTTTGAGATAGAGTTAAACTTTCAATTCTTCTTTTTTTTTGAAGTTTAGAATAACCAGATTCATATTTTCGAGTTGACATATTTAAATTCTTATTATAAAGTACCAAAAAAATTAGATATTATAATTATCTTATATTTTTTAAATGGCTAATATAAGATCAACAATCAAAATTTCTAACTCAATGAATTAACTATTATATAAAATAGAGATAATATAATAATATAATATAAATTTTAAATTTTAAATAAAAAGTTTGTAAAGTTTAGAACAATAGTACCTGATTGTTGAATGCTTATTGTAAATCTGATGAATAATCAAGCAAGCCTTATGTAGGAGTGCGGAGAATGTGAGTTGAGAGCCTTGAAAGTACTACTAAGAAAAAAAGTTAAGAGAATGAGAAAAGAAGAATTAAGAAGTAGATATTATAAATTGAAAACAACTTGGTTTTATAGAAAAAAAAAGTATCCGTTTGTACTTCATAAATTCTGTTTACCATTTGTTAATTGGAAATGAGAGAAACAACTTCGCAGTTGAGAAAGAGAATTTGAAAATGATATAAATGTTGTTTGCTAATATCTAAGTTGCCTTAAATGTGAATACAACTACCTATCATAAATGCTATAAATATTTTTTTTTACTAATGGTGCCTATTAAATGCTATAAATACTTTTTTGCTAATGGTGCCTATTAAATGCTATGTAATGGGGGCCTAAAGCAAGGGCTTTAGTGGCTTTACCCTATAGCCGGCACTGGTCGACATGGAGCACCCCACCTCGAAGAAGCAAGTCCAGCACTTCATGGGCCGGATAGCTACCCTAAGTCGGTTCATCTCATGATCTGTTGACCGTTGCCTGCCTTTCTTCAAGGCGCTGCGCAAGGTGCATGACTTCACCTGGACAGAGAAGTATAGGGAAGCCTTCGATGAGCTGAAGAAGTTCTTGTCATCACCGTCACTGCTCTCCAGGTCGGAGGATTGAGAGGAGCTCTTGTTGTACTTGGCGGTTACCCTAGGGGCCGTTAGTTTAGTCCTTGTTCGCACATACAAAGATGGAGCTCAGGGACCGGTGTATTATGCCAGCAAACTCCTTTAAGATGCGGAGATCAAGTACACCCGCTCTGAGAAACTAATTTTTGCCCTCATGATGTCTGCTCATCAGCAACTCAGGCTGTATTTTCAAGCACACTCGATCGTGATCCTGATGGACCAACCATTGAGGACCGTACTCAACCGCCCTGATACTTCCGGGCATTTAGCTAAGTGGTCTTTGAAACTCTGCAAGTTCGATATCGCGTATCGACCGAGACCATCTCAAAAGGCCTAAGTGTTAGTCGATTTCCTAGTCGAGTGCACAGGCATGGGCGAGGAGCCGAAGGAGACCCTCCCAGAGTGCCAAACGGAGCTCAGAACCGAGGAGGAGGTCTAGGTGCTCCACGTGGATGGCGCATCCAACTCGGGAGGGAGCGGAGTAGGCCTTATCCTCGCTAATGGTGATGGGGTTGTAGCTGAGTGCGCATTCTGTTTCCAGTTTACGGCAACCAACAACCAGGTGGAGTATGAAGCACTCATTGTGGAACTGAGAGTCTTCCACAAACTGGATGTACCCAACCTGAAGGTCTTCACCGACTCTCAGCTGGTGGCTGGACAGGTCTCAAGAGAATTCGAGGCCCGAGATTCCAAAATGTTGAAGTACTTGGAGCACGTACACCCGAACATGGCAAGCTTTCGGCGCTTCAGCATCTTCTACATTCCTCGTGGAGAGAATACCCGCACCGATGCCCTCTCAAGGCTCGCAACCTTGCCAGACTCATCGCTGGGGTGCGCCTATGTCGAGTACCTCGAAACCCCAAGCTATGAGGCTTTCGGCAAAGTCCAGCAGGTCACCCCAAAACCTAGTTGGATGGATCGGTATATCACCAATAGCACCCTGCCAGAAGATCACGCGGAGGTCGGCCTTGTCAAGAAGAAGGCCATGCTTCATGTTGATGGACGGGCAACTTTATCGCAGGTCCTACTCTTATCCACTTCTGAAGTGCCTGAGGCTCACGGAGGCAGCCTTCATGCTCCAAGAGATACACGAGGGCCTCTGTGGGAATCATGTGGGGGGCAGGACATTAGCATACAAGGCTCTCTGCCAAGGATATTACTGGGAGACTATGAGGGAGGACGCTACGACTTCATGAAGAAGTATGGCTGCTGCCAACACCATGGCTACATACAGCATCAACTGGCGGTGCCACTCTCCCGTCTCTCTGTCCCCTGGCCGTTTGCTCAATGGAGGATGGATATTCTTGGTCCCTTTCCTCCCGTATCCGAGCAGCGCAGGTTCCTAATAGTATCCATTGACTACTTCACCAAATGGATAGAGGTAGAGCTGCTAGCATGGATTACCGAAGCCAAGGTCAACCAATTCTTCCGAAAGTCAATCATCTATCGCTTCGGGCTCCCTCACACCATCATCACCGACAATGGATAACAGTTTGACAATCAGGAGTTCGAGGAATTCTGTACCGGTTTCAATATTCATCATCGCTTCACCTCCGTGGCTCACCCTCAAACCAACGAAGAAGCCGAGGTGACCAACCAAACAATCATACAAGGGCTCAGAACCAAGCTGGACCAGGCCAAGGGCTGGTGGACTGAAGAACTCCCTAGTGTCCTTCGGAGCCGAAGCCGTAGTCCTAGTGGAACTTGGTGTGCCCGTGCTACGGGTAGAGCAATATGATAAAGTTGAAAACCCAGCTTGCCTTCTACTCAACTTGGACCTCCTTGAGGAGATGAGAGACAATGCTCGACTCCGGATGGCGGCCTACCGATAGTGGGTGGCTTGGTACTACAACACGCGGGTATGGCCAAAGACCTTTTGCTTGGGTGATTTGGTACTGCAACGGGTTGAAGCTTCTCAACCTCCAGAATGCAGCAGAATCTTCCCAAACTGGGAAGACCCTTTCAAGCTAGTCGAAGCCCTCCCCGATGGAGCCTACTATCTTGCCGAGCTTGAGGGTACCTGGTTTCCATGAACTTGGAATACCAACAATTTGAGGATGTTCTACCAATGATGTAAGGCCTCTTCTCATTAATAAAAGAATTCCTTTTGGTGCAAATTGCCTTTGCCTTGCAGGAACGTTGCTGCCCGACCTCAAGTCTAGCAAATAAAGCCGAAAAACTCTAGAAGTCCCACATCTCGAAGCTGGGAAACTTTAGAAGCCCCGCACCTCATAGCCAAAAAACTCCAGAAGCCTTATATCTCGAAGCCGGGAAACTCTAGAAGCCCTGCACCTCGAAGTCGGGAAACTCCAAAAGCCTCGCTCTTTATTCATCCAAGTCTTAGCCTGGTGGGGCACCTTCCAGACTCTTTGAGTTCAACTCCCCAGCTCGGTAGTGTTCCAGGTGCTCGGAGATGGTCTCACTTAGGGTCACTCAGGCCTCCTCAAGGTGCTCATCGGCCCCCGGCTCACCTAGGAAGGACCCGGAATACACAACTGACTTCGGGGAGATGCATGAAGCCCCGCTACCGCACTTCCAACATGGTAGAAATAACTTAAAAATTCATGACTTTTCTTCCTAACTGCCCGCTGTACCCGTGACTCTGCCAGGGAGGACTAAGAGTCTGATACCCCATGACAAAGCATTACAATAGAAGTAGGTAAGTGGGCAATTGCAATCATTAAAAGAAAGGAAGAAGGGTTGTCGAGATAATCAAGAGCATAAGAACAGGAGAATTTGGTGAACAGAAAAAAGATTTCATTGAAATTAAAGGCAAAAAGTTACACCATCCAAAGACCCCCGACAGAAATAAAAGAAAAATACAAAGGGCGAAAAGAAAATAAAAGGAATGTCCCTATCCTACTACTCCACCGGCTCCTTCCTGGGATGACGTTGGGGTGCGCCGACATCCTCCCGGACTTCCATTGGAGGGGCTACTTCAGCGGTGACTGCAGGCTCTGCCTCCTCCGCCTCGACTGCGGCCTCACCTGGGTCCTCGCTCGGAGCTGCTAGGAAGATGAGCTCATCCAGATTCAGCTCCAGAAAAAGTTAGGCTACTCGGGACTGGCAGAACACGTAGCCCTTAAGGAATGAGTCCGTGGCCGCCTCTCAGACTTCATCAGTATATTCCATCGAGGCCTTAAAATTAGACACTGCCTTAGTGGCCTCTTTTTTAGCGGCCTCCATCAAGGCCACCGCCCCAGCGGCCTTCTATTCAGTCGCTGACGCCCGTGCTTGCACCGCCTCCAGCCGAGCTCGGAGGGCCTGAGACCGTTCCTCCGCTTGGGCTGCCTCGACCTTGAGCTCCTCCGCCTGAGCCACCTTGGCTTTGAGCTCCTTAGCCCAACGCTTGACCCGATCTTTCTCCCGGGCCAGGGATGCTTCGAGGTCCTTGATGCGCCTATCGGCATTGGCCATCTCAACTTTGAGGACTTTGTTCTTCTCCTCTATGGCTTGGGCCCTGTCGTTCTTTTCTTTGGCCTCAGTCGCCAGCGCCGCGATCTCCTGCTTCTTCAGGTTTTCCCTCCTAGCCCACTAGGTGTAGTAGTCATGGATGAGGAGATGATCCATTCCGACCTGCACTAACGAAGGTGTCGGCCATGCCACAAAAAAAATAGAGAGAGAAAAAAGAAAAAAAAAGAAAAGATAAAGGATCTAACTATGAAGAGGTGGGGAAAGGTGCCGAGGATGGCTTCCGGCAAGGATCTGCCTCTCCTTTCCCATCGATCATGCGATTGGACGGCGAAGTCCATCATGCACTTGGCCAGAGAGTGAACCAGGGTGATGGATGAGTTCGGTGCCACCTTGATGGACGCCCTTCGAATGCTAGTCCTTGACTTTGCCAGGATCGCCGCCATGCCCTTGGGAGGAGTAGCCAAGGATGTTTGAGCCCCTAGTGGAGCTCACTGCCACGCCCGACGACGCCGTCGATGGTCGCTCCCTCCTCTCTTCTTCCCCAATTTCCACCTCGATGACTTCTGGAGGCGGGGCAGTGGTGGCAGCAATAGGCCGAGCCCGCGCGCCCGTGTCGGACTCCCAGGCCGAGGGCAAAGTCTGCTGCCTTGATGAGTCGGGGGCCTGTTTGGCTGCCCTTCCCCCTGGGCCGAAGGCTACAACGAGCCCAGGCCTCTGGCTGGGCTCATTCCGGGCCCTCTTTGACAAGGTCTCCCTAGGTCCCGCTGGTGCACTTTTCTTTTGGGAGGACTCAAGGAGCTGATCCATTGAGAACTTCATGCATGCAAGAAGAGAAAAGCAAAGATCAGCCTCAGACCCGAAAAGACCCGCAGAAGGAGAAAATAAGGGTTATACCGAACTCACCCAACTCCTAGGTTGGGCTGACCCTGGTGTCAAATAGGTTATGCTCTAATAACAAAACCTCGAGAGAAGGGTTCTGATCGAAAATAAGCTGGTCATAAACTTCTCGATCAGTCGCTTCGACCTTGGAATTTTGATTTGGAGTCCAGTCCGGATCACCCCAGACCCAGTCAATTCCTTCGATGGAAGTAAAAAGGTACTACTCTTCCATCTTTTGATGAAAGAGGAGAGTACGAATTTGATGCCCTTCGGGCAAGGAGACATGAACCACCACCCATCCTCGGTCGAGTGGCGCTTCAAGGTGAAAAAGGCCCTGAATAGAGAAAAATGGATGACAATCCCATGAAAATAACAGAAGACGATCAAGCAGTTAATAGTTTTAACTGCATTCGGAGCTAGTTGAGCAGGGACGAGGTGATAGTTGCTGAGTACAAAAAGAAAAAATGGATGGAAGGGTAAACAAAGACCTCCTATGAGGAATTTCTCATAGAGGGCAATCCGACCCGGGCCATCGGAGGTGACCCATTCCCCTGGTCCTGGGATCGAGAGCCGGATGGAGTATGGGATCCTGAAAGCATTTCGGATTATGGAGAGATCCTCCTTGGTCATCACCGAAGCAACGCCGGAAGGCCTAGTCGGATGAGAAGGCATGGAAGGGTTTTCGGGAGCAGAGGGGATGGGAAGGCGAGCCCTGGGTTCTCCTATTACTATCCCGGTTGGGCGAAGGCCTCTACGGACATGAAGAAGAACTTCCTCCTTCTCATCGGATGATGGAGTCCTCGGTCGAGAGGGCCCTACCTCGTCGAGGTTGCTGGAAGGTCGATGGCTCTGACCCGAGGGGGCCATCCTAGGACAGAACGAAGGAGGAAGAAAAGAAAGAAGAAGGAAAATGGGGTCTAGGGAGGCCCTAAAGATGAACTCAACCTAGCCAAGGAGAAGAAAAGACTAAGGAAGACGAACCTGAAGGCCTCAAAGGTAAAGGACAGTCAAGGGAGAGGAGGAAGAAGACTCTGGTCCGCCGGCGGGCACGAAGAATTCAAAAAAAGTGATTTTTCAGGAAAGCTTTCTTTCTTTTCGAAATGGCCAGACAGCAACCGTACACCCTCTCAAGACTTCCTCCATCGGATTGGCGCCACGTGTCGAGATCAGCCGGGAGCGACACTTCGATTCACCAAAAATCGCCTCGGGTTCTGCATCGGTCATTATGTTTCCTTGGACTCACTGACATGTCATCCCCACATTGGTCTCAAGGCCCATTTTGCGAAGTGGCGACGATTGTGGTATTAATGGCACCAAATTTTCACATTTCCATGTCAGCTATGCATTTACTCCCATCGCCCCGAACAAAGTGCCCCACCGGGACTTGGAAGTGGGGGCAAATGATGTGGCAAGATCGCTGACATGGAGTCCCTTTCGGATCCAACCGGATACCACACTGGCGGAAGATGCCATGTTAGACCCTCTCTTCGAGCTCCTCCATCGAATGGCTCTCTTAAGGTTGAGCCCATCTCGACCGAAGTCGAGTTTCCGCTCTTCGTGCTCCTTCGCTGGGCGGCTCCCTTGAGGTCAAGCCTGCCCCGGCCGAAGTGGAGCTCCCGCTCTTCGAGCTCCTTCGCCAAGCAGCTCCCTCAAGGTCGAGCCCGCCCTGGCCAAAGTGAAGCTCCCGCACTTCGAGCTCCTTCTCTAGGCGACTCCCTCGATGTCGAGCCTGCCTCAGTCGAAGTAGAGATCCCACTTTTCGAGCTCCTTTGTAGGGCGGCTCCCTCAATGTCGAGCCTACCCTGACCGAAGTGGAGCTCCCGCTCTTCGATCTCCTTCACTGGGTGGCTCCCTCGAGGTCGAGCCCGCCCTGACTGAAGTGGAGCTCCCACTCTTCGAGCTCATTCACCTGGCGGCTTTCTCGAGGTCAAGCCCGCCTCGGCCGAACTCGAGCTCCCACTCCTTGAACTCCTTCGCTGGGCGGCTCTCTCGAGGTTGAGCCCGTCGCAACCGAAGTCAAGCTCCCTCTCCTTAAGCAAGGCGCTCTTCGGTCGAGAGGTCCGTCGACCAGAGGCCATCCCATGGCAAAAGTCCACAGCACTTCAAGGGATTCAAAAGTAGAAAGAAAGGGGCGTCGCCATCTTCCTTGGACAGCAGCACGCCACCCAAGGACCACGGAGAGACACCCCCTAGGGTGCCATGATCTCTTGCACCATTATTTACACCAGATAGGAAAAGGTGCCCCGATCAAGGCACTGCACTTCCCAGCCGACCGTTTGCACCACCCTGAAGAAGAAACCCGTGCCAGGGGATTCAAATCAGGGGACGGCTGCCCCCAGATCAAGGTCATGCCAAATTTTTCAAAGTGTAACGATCAACTGGGAAGTTAGAACCTGCGACATAACTCCCTATCATGAAGGGGGAAAGGCACTGGGGCGCTCCACACGGCACACTACTGATCGTTGACCTTCTAACACCTATAGAGAGGGAGGAACCCGAGATGGGTAGCTCAAGGGATCCATGGCCTAAAAAGAAGTTCCAAGGACCTTCGAACGAGGTAAGTGAGTAAAGGCAAGCGAAGGGAGAGCTAGCAAGAGGCAGAGTGCTCTGAGGCTACCGGAGAACTCACCAAAAGAGTCTCGATGGATACAGCCACCATAGTTCGAGCTCTCCTCCGCCGTTGCCGTTCTCACCCTACTCTTTCTTTAAAAAGTAAAACCTCCTCCTCCTAGCATGGAGTCCGGCAAGGGGCCCACCGAGGAGGATCTATTCTTTTAGATCGCTTACTGACTTGATCATCGGAGTGCCCCCTTCGGGATCCCTAGCCCGGGTCTCCTCTTTTTTGCAGGTCTGGGCACTGTTGGAAATTGTCCCAAAGCCAATCATCTAGGCTGTAGATGGTTGTGCTATTTGTATTTGAATTTTGATATAAATAAAAGTTATCTTTTGGCTGTTCATCACAGGTGCATCTTTCTTAATTTAAACTCTTTTATGATGATATCCTTTGAGCTACCTTGTATGCGATGTAGAGAGGATGCATCATGTAGTTCATAAATTAGTTTTTAACCAAATGATACACTATTTCGGGATGATGGTGCATCAAGAGTAGGTCGTTGACGTCATATCTGTTGGTTGTCCTCTTAACCAAGTAGCATGGAGATGCTGGTATGACATCGGGTGTTGTGTTTGATACTTCACTGAATGTGACTCTCATGCGAGATTCTCTTGCTACCGAAGAAGAATCTTGCATTAGAATGTGGACTAGAATTATTCTTTTGACTTGAGATCACTATGGCAGCTTGCAAGCAACTCACTATGCTTTGGTGCCGGACTATCCGAATTTCTAATCCGGTGATGGAAGGTTGCTGAGTACAGTCAAGTACTTGTATAGCGATAGTAGGATCGAGATAGGATTGACCTCTCCAAATTATTTGGATTGAATGCTTTATATGTCTCAATTGAGAAAGACCTTGGCCAGGACATTCCTTGTAAGGGGTTGCAGGGATTCTTTGAAACATTTTTGATGGACTGCTTAGGGTTGGGTAGTTTAACCCTTTGCCATCTGGAGCATTAGGAGGTTCAAGGAATAAGTTCAATGCTTTTCCATATTCGACAGGTTCATGTTGCTCTGTAACATTCAACCTATCCGGATGCCGGGTGTCATTGCTAGATGGTACTTTGGCTAGTACTGGAAATATTCCCGTGCTACCGTTTAGTGTTTGAATCTATGGGGTTGCACACCAAAAATCTCTTCTTACTTTGTTGGCATGCGAATGATTGAGAATTGTTCCGGACTCGTTTGACAAAGTGTTGTCAAATTTCTGTTCGAGCCGACTCTTCTTGAACGAGTCGACTCGATTCGTTTGACAAGGTATTGTCAAACTTCTAATCGAGCTGACTCTCCTTGAACGAGTCGACTTGAGCCGAGTCGACTCGAATAATGGTATCCAGCAAAAACTGAAATTGCATCATTAATTGCTATAATTATTATCAAAATTAATGGGAAGATTCCTATTTTTATGCTGGGTGGTTGCTAAATTCCAAAGGTCCTAAGAATCCCAAGAGACTCATAACTCTCCAATTATCTCTCTTTAGTCCTCTTAATGGTTTTGGGGACTATTTATTTTTACTAGGCAGATTGTGGAAGAGAGAAGATTAGATTTGCTGTTCCACTATTTTTGAGGTCGAGACTCTCTCTCCATTTCTTGGATTGGAGATCTTTTAAGACCTCTTAGAGATTGAAAGATTGGATCTTTGGGATAGAGTGAGTTTTGGGTGGGATCTTTATGTGCATACCTTATATAGAAGGTTTTGGATAGAGAGAACTGGGAGGGTCCTCATTCTATTCCAGCACCGCCGCAGCAACTTGCACTTCAAGGAGTTGAAGGTGTCCTACTCATCTTCAAGGAGTTGAAGAAGAAAGGAGTCTATCAGACAAAGCTTCCGTAGAGGCTAGCACCTCAAAGGAAGGAGAAGAAATCGTTCTACATGGTATGAACCACTCGTAGAGGCGGTACACGTGTACTGCTTGCAGAGACAGAGTTTTTACATAGGTCAGTGCATCCCTGGGATTGCGACTGAGAGGTGGGCACTTCTGCAACTTCTGGTTCCTCCGGTGAACGTCACCAAGGTAAGTACTTGTTTCATGTATGACATAATTGTCCATACAACATCATTGTATAGTTATGCGAATAGTTCCATGTTTTATATTTTGGTTGCATGATTTCATATTTACATTACTCCAGATACATCTAGTTCCTAGTAAAGAGGTTGTGTTAATTAGATTAACATCTTGATAAAATGGTTTTATCGCTTTCCACTGCTGCATGCTCTTAGAAAAGTTTTAAAATGCATGCTTCATCCCTAGGAACGGTTCCTTTCAGGCACGTGAACTGAAATCCGGGAGATGCGGTCTGCATCCGTTGCCATCCCCGAGCTACAGGCCACGGTGGTGTAGGCGGCAATAATAGTATTATTAAGTATTTGTATAAGTATGGGATAATTATTTAATACACCATGCCTGAAATTTTTAAGTAAAATGATGGATTGAGAGGCAAAGCACATTCTGAAAGACATGGTGTGTAGTATGGTGAGTAGATACAATTTATCATGATATCTCTAGTATAAGATCCTAAATAACTACCATTTTTATTTTAAATAAAATTCTTGATAAAATAGTTATACAAGATACCTTTTGAGTTAAAGATTAGTAGGAAGTCCAACATCTTTTATCTTTATGGTTGGAGCTGTCCTACAACTCTTAATCATTGATAATCCATCAGCGAAAAAACCTTGGTTTTATAATAATACATTATTTATTTTGGTTATCTAGATAATTTTACATGAATACATATTCTAATATCTTAATAGAGGTATAAAGAATATTTAATCAAATCATGCCATATTTGTAGATTTTGATTTGCATAATGTCAGATGCTTCTATACATTAGAAATATGACATTGAAGGAAAAATAAGTTATTGCTTTTATTTATATAAATATTATACTTCACTTACTGGAGGATAGTTGGAGAACAATATTAAATATATATATTAATGATTGATCTTCATTACCAGTTGATGTAGTACTAATAAATAAATGATATGATAAGAAAATAGATATTTATCATTTCTTATTGATATGGCAAGAATGATGATGTAGAGCATGCGTCGGACCCAGCCGATGATCAAACGATGCCACGCAGCATCTTCTACCGAGCTCTCTGCCAAGTGGCTTGACCAGCGGTCACGCCCACCTTGAATCGAGCTTGGCGCCTCTGCTCCTCCGCCAGGTGGCACCTCCAAATGGGTCCACCTCGACCGGAGTCGAGCCTGACATCTCTGCTCTTCCACCAAGTGGCACCCCCAGATGGGTCTACCTCGATCGATGTCGAGCTTGCCTCTGACCCTTCGCCAGGTGTCGACCCAGGTGGGGTCCACCTCGACCAAAGTGGGCCTGCCTCTACTCCTCCGCTAGGTGGCATCCCCTGATGGGTCCACCTCGACCGGAGTTGAGCCTGGCATCTCTGCTCCTTCCACCAGGTGGTGCCCCCAGATGGGTCCACCTCGGTCGAAGTCGAGCTTGCCTCTGCCCCTTCGCCAGGTGTCAACCTAGGTGGGGTCCACCATGACCAAAGTGGGTATGCCTTTGTTCCTCTGCCAGGTGGCACCCCCAGATGGGTCAACCTCGGTCGGAGTCGAGCATGGCATCTCTGCTCCTCCGCCAGGTGGCGCCCCCAGATGGGTCCACCTCGACCGAAGTCGAGCTTGCCTCTGCCCCTTCGCCAGGTGTCGACCCAAGTGGGGTCCACCTCGGTCGAAGTGGGCGTGCCTCTGCTCCTCCGCCAGGTGGCGCCCCTAGATGGGTCCATCCCGGTCGGAGTCAAGCTTGGCACCTTTGCTCCTTCCACCAGGTGGCGCCCCCAGACGGGTCCACCTCGACCGAAGTCGAGCTTGCCTTTGCCCCTTCGCCAGGTGTCGACCCAAGTGGGGTCCACCTCGATCAAGGTGGGCCTGCCTCTGCTCCTCCGCCAGGTGGCGCCCCTAGATGGGTCCACCTCGGTCGAAGTTGAGCATGGCACCTCTGCTCCTTCCACCAGGCGGCGCCCCCGGATGGGTCCACCTCGGTCAAAGTCGAGTTTGCCTCTGCCCCTTCGCCAAGTGGGGTCCACATCGGCCGAAGTGGGGCTGCCTCTGCTCCTCCACTAGGTGGCATCCCCAGATGGATCCACCTCGACCAGAGTCGAGCCTGGCGTCTCTGTCCCTTCTGCTAGGTGGCACCCCCTGATGGGTCCACCTTGGCCGAAGTCGAGCCTTCTCCGTAGAGCGCCGGAAGGACTGAAGGCACAAGACCCAAGGATGCTATTGAGACTAGCACCCATAGTGCGACGCGCCCAGTACGGCGTTCCTAGATCTGTAACGGTGCGCGAAACCTCGTTTACACTAGTTTAGGAAGGACACCTTGATCGAGGTACCATATCTGGCGGCCGTTGACCTGGAACCCCAAAAAGGGAGAGCCACGGTTAATGCCTCGAGCCCGAGGGTGCCTTCATGTGGATCGAGGTCCCGCCAAGTTCTCCCTTTCGTGACAACATGGTGAACAAAACAAGCTCGCCACTTAATTCCCAACCGTAAGGAGAGGCGACCTCAGGGGAATGACGAATGAGCACTGCAGACCTCCAAAGCTCCCAGAAGGGGAGAATCGAGGCACTGAAGCACCCAACAACCTCTAAAGGGCACCAACGGGTGAGGAGGAAGGTAAGCAACCAAAAGGGCAAACACACGGAAGGAGAAACAGGCAACTCTCAAACAGAGGCTTGGAGAATCGTAGGAGCGAATCTGGTAAGCCCAGTCACAAGAGCTAGAGTGCTGACCCCTCTTGTTCTTGTTCACTTTCACTCATCTCCTAATAAAAGATTCCTCTGAGTACAGAGACCCAGCGGGGATCCGTCTTAGTGGATCTATTCCACTTTGTCGCTCACTAACTTGACCATCGGAGAGCCCCCGCTGGAATCCCTGGCCCGGGTCTCTAACCTTGTTTTGCAGGTCCGGGAGTGTTAGGATTCCGAAGTAAAGGGGACCGAGATCCGGCACCATCTCACAGCTACAGTCCGCGATGGTAAGGTCGGCAATAGATTGGCGCACCAGGTAGGGGGGCAAGACAAAATCTCCTGTACGAATAAGCCCCCACAAGCTTAGGAATAGCTCGACCCCAAGCATGGTGGTGACTCGCAGACGTGAAGCTTCCACCAGCCGGGCGGGAGAGGTTCCCCCTCCTCCGAGCCCTGCAACCCGGAAAGGAAACTTCTCGCTCCTCCTGCTCCTCCTTTTCAACTACCCTCGGCAGACGGTCAGTATGCTGCACTTGTCCAGTAGTTGCAGACACTGACCGCGGCCATAAGGCAGTTGCAGCATTAGCAGCGCTCCCAGGTCACTCAACCCCAGCCAAGGACCCCCGCGACCCAAGTCACGGGCCCCCACAGAAGCATGCGCTCCATCCAAGGCAGGCCGTCCCATCCATGGGTAGCAACCAACCCCCACGGGAGTCACCAGACCCTCGCAAAGAGAAATCACACTGGGTCATCGGACCATGAGAGCCGATCCTTGGTGGACGACAATGATGTCACCAGGCATAGCAAGCACCACCAGGGCAGGCCCCTCGCCATGACCCATCGGCCCCTTCTTCTCTAGTGGCCTCGATGGAAGGTTCCATTGATGAGGCCATCAGGCATCTATATGAAAGGCGCCTGGAAGAGCAAGAGCGCAAACTGGCGAAGCTCTCGCACCGGTTTGCCAACATGCAGGGCTCCCCCAGCGAGCCAGTGGGCTATAATGCCCGACCACCCTTCTTCCAGGAAATCTAAGAGGAACCGATTCCGAGTCGGTTCTGCATGCCTCAGGTGGATCCCTACGACGGGACCACCGACCCCCTAGATCACTTGGAGAGCTATAAAACTCTCATGAGAGTCCAGGGGACGATGGATGCCCTCATATGCATCGCCTTTCTGGCCACCCTCCGGAAGGCCGCTCGAGTCTGGTTCGCCCGCCTTGAGCACGAGAGCGTCGACTCCTTCCAGCAGCTGGAAACGAGGTTTGTGGTGCACTTCGACGCCTGTCGAAAGGTGCCAAGGGAGGTGGATAGCCTCTTCTCCATCATGCAACATGACCATGAGCTTCTGCGGGACTACATCACCGCTTCAAGACCACTGCCCTGGAGATCTTTAGCCTGGACGAGCCCGTTGCCATGTTGGCATTGAAGCGAGCGCTTAAGACCTCCTGTTTGACATATTCCTTGGACAAGAAGCCGCCCAAGACGTACTCTGAACTTCTCCTCCGCGTCCACAAGTACATTCATGCTGAGGAGGCTGACCGTACCAGGAGAGAACTAGATGGTAAGCCTTTGAAGAATCCTACTCTAAGGGACGTACCTGGAACCTGGAGGCCCGAGGCACCCTCAGACTCCGGGTTGGGACCAAAGCAAAGAATGGTCCCGCTCCTGAGCAGACCTTCACTCCCCTCCTAGCTCCAAGAACAAAGATCCTCATGGAGATGGAGGGCGAGCATTACCTTCATCGAACTCCCCCTTAGAGGCCGAGAAGCAATCACGACAAGACAAAATACTGTCAATTCCATCATGACCATGGCCATGACATGGAGGAGTGCTGTAATCTGAAGCGGGAGATCGAGGACCTGATCAGGAGGGGCTATCTCAAGAAATTCATGTGAAGAGAGGCCTCGGTGGAGGACCAACTACTTGCGGCCCTTCCCCCCGTTCCTGCAGTCGATAACCGCCCTACGGAGAAGCTGGTGGGCATGATCTCTTGGGGCATAGGGCACGTGTCGAAGAGAGCCCGAGAGGGAGGAGATCTGGAAAATGTACTCCCCTTTGAAAAGGGAAAGGGAGGTGAAGATGAAAATATAAATAATGATACTGTCATGGTCGAGATGACCATTGCTAAGCATCCTGTATACCGAATTATGGTTGATAGTAGGAGCTCTACAGACGTGCTTTTCTACGATGCTTTCTCCTGGATGAACTTGTCTCCTGGTCGGCTAAGGCCAGCGCACACCCCTCTCGTAGGTTTTACCGGAGATTCTGTGGGGGTCGAGGGAGAGATCACCCTCCCTGTCACTGTCGAGACTCCACCTCGACAGAATACGATCATGATGACCTTCACCGTCATCAAACTCCTGTCACCATACAATGCTATCTTGGCCGCCCAAGGCTCAACCAGCTCGACGCAGTCATTTCCACCAAAAGATTGCTGGTGCAGTTTCCTACCACCTTTGGGGCGGGGGAGATGAGGGGGACGGTTCAGCATGTCCCGCACTGCTTACAGGCTGTCCCGAGGGCCTAGAGTGCTGAGCTCAATGCTGACATCGACGATCTCGACCAAAGGGCACAGGATCCTAGGGGTGGCCCTGTTGAGCGCCTGTTGACGTACCCCCTTGGCTCAGATCTACTGAAGACGGTGCAAATAGGAGCCCAACTCCCAGAAGACGAGCGGGCTCACTTGCTAAGTTTCCTCTTGATGAATGCGGACATTTTCGCTTGGTCTGCGATAAAATATGCCAGGTATTCTCCCGTGCGTCATCATCCATCAATTGAAGATCGATCTGAAGTACCGTCCAGTTCAGTAAAAGAAGAGGAGTTTTGCTACAGAAAGGCAGAAGGTGATCAACGACAAGGAGGAGAAGCTCCTCATCGCTAGCTTCGTTCGCAAGGTGCATTACCCCAGCTGGCTGGCGAACGTGGTGATGGTCAAGAAGAACAATGAAAAGTGGAGGATATGCGTGGACTACACCGACCTCAACCGAGCTTGCCCAAAAGATTGCTTCCCCCTTCTGATGATCGACCAGCTCGTGGATGCCACTTCGGGACACCGCTTCCTCTCATTCATGGATGCCTTCTCCGGGTATAATCAGATCCGGATGCATCCGGAGGACGAGCATATCGCCTTCATCATGGATCGTGGGACGTACTGCTACAAGATGATGCCTTTCGGTCTAAAGAATGCTGGCGCTATGTACCAGCTGTTGGTCAACAAGGTCTTCAAAGATCAAATTGGTCGCAACATACAGGTGTACGTGGACGATATGCTCGTGATGAGCAAGCTGACCTCGGACCATGTCAACGACCTGACGGAGACCTTCCATAACCTTCGCCTCCACCAAATGAAACTGAACCCGGCGAAGTGCGCTTTCGGAGTGGCGACGGGGAAGTTCCTTGGCTTCATGGTAATCCAAAGAGGGATAGAAGCCAACCCAGAGAAGGTTCGAGTGATCCTTGACATGGAGCAGCCCACATCCGAGAAGCAAGTCCAGCGACTCACCAGCCGGATAGCAGCCCTGAGCCAGTTCATCTCGCGATCTGCCAATCGCTGCCAGCCCTTCTTCAAGGCGGTGAGGAAGATGCAAGACTTTGCCTGGACGAAGGAGTGCCAAGAGGCATTTGAGGAGCTGAAGAAGACCCTGGCATCACCACCATAGCTCTCCCGAATAAAGGGAGAAGAGCTCCTCCTGTAATGGCAATCACTCGAAGGCCGTCAGCTCGGTCCTGGTCCGGACGGATGACAAAAAAATCCAAAGATCTATATACTACACAAGCAAGCTTCTCATGATGCGGAGCTCAGGTATTCTCGATCCGAGAAGTTAATTTTCATGCTCATTGTGTCTGCCCAGTACCTCATGCCTTATTTCCAAGCATACCCAATCGTCGTCCTGACGGATCAACCGCTGAAGGCCGTGCTCAGCTGACCCGACACGTTTGGACACCTGGTGAAGTGGGCGATGAAGCTCGACGAGTTTGACATCGCCTATCGATCGAAGTCGGCCATGAAGGCGCAGGTACTGGCTGACTTTCTAGTTGAGTGTGCAGGCCTAGGCGAGGGGCCGAAAGAGAGCCCCCAAAATCAACAGCCAGGACCTGAACTGGGGGAGGACATCTGGATCCTACATGTGGACGGAGCCTCCAACTCCGATGGAAGCGAAGTTGAGCTCATCCTCGCCATCAACGAGGGAGTCATCGCCGAGTGCACGCTCCGCCTCCAATTCGCCGCCACTAAAAACCAAGCGGAGTATGAAGTGCTTTTCACGGGATTGAGAGTCTCCCGCGAACTGGGCATGACCAACTTAAGGGTCTTCATCGATTTGCAGCTGGTGGCTGGGTAGGTCTCAAGCGAGTATGAGGCGCAGGACCCTCAAATGTCGAAGTACCTGGAGTTAGTGCAAGCGAGCGCGGCGGGTTTTAAACGCTTCAGCGTCTTTCACATCCCGCGCGGTGAAAATGCTCGTGCTGATGCCCTCTCCCGGCTGGCAACCTTGCTGGACTCGTCATTAGGCCATGCCTACATCGAGCATCTTCAGGCCCCGAGTTATGAGGCCCCCAGAGAAATCCAGCAGGTCACCCCGTAGCCCAGCTGGATGGATAAGTATATCAAATACATCACCGACGAAACCTTGCACGAGGATCGGATAGAAGCCGGACTCATCAAAAGAAAAGCCGCATGCTTTGTGCTGATGGATGGATTGCTCTACCGGAGGTCCTACTCCTATCCACTCCTTAAATGTTTAAGGCTCACGGAGGTCGCGCTCGTGCTCTAGGAGATTCACGGAGGCCTCTGCGGGAACCATGTGGAGGACAGGACTCTGGCATACAAGGCCCTCCATCAAGGATACTTTTGAAAATGATGAGGGAGAACGTGACCAACTTTGTCAAGAGGTGTGACCGCAGTCAACATCATGCCGTTGTGCAACGCCGGCCGACTGCGTCGCTCTCCCAGCTCTCCGCCCCCTGGCCATTTGCCTAGTAGGGCATGGACCTCCTCGGTCCCTTTCCTCCTGCGTCCGGGCAACGTAAGTTCCTAATTGTAATCATCGACTACTTCATGAAGTGGGTCGAGAAAGATCCGTTGGCCCGGATGACGGAGATGAATGTCAGCAAATTCTTCTGGAAGTCAATCATATGCTGCTTCGGGTTCCCCCACACCATCATCACCAACAACAGGCATCAATTCGACTGCCGAGAGTTCGAGTAGTTCTGCAATGATCTTAGCATTCGTCATCGCTTCACCTCGGTGGCGCATTCTCAGACCAATGGGAAGGTCGAAGTAACCAACTGGACCATCCTGCAAGGGCTCTGAACTAGATTGGATCAAGCCAATGGAAGATGGGCCGAAGAACTTTCCAGCATCCTGTGGACGTACCACACAACCCCAAGGATGACCACGGATGAAACTCCATTCAACCTCATATTTGGAGCAGAAGCAGTGATTTCGGTGGAGCTAAGTCTGCCAACATTGCGTGTAGAGCAATACGACGAAGCCGAGAACCAAGCACGGCTACTGCTCAATCTGGATCTTCTTGAAGAAACAAGGGACAAGGCCCGGGTTCGGATGGCAGCCTACCGGCAGTGGGTGGCCAATATTATAACTCCCAGGTGAGACCGAAGTCCTTCTGCCCGAGAGACCTGGTGTTGCATCGTGCCGAAGCCTCCCAACCTCGGGAATGCAGCAAGCTCTCTCCAATCTGGGAAGGCCCTTACAGGGTGGTCGAAGCACTACCTCATGGTGCCTACTGTCTTGCCGAGCTCAATGGAACTCGATTCCCGCGGACGTGGATGCCACAAACTTGAGGATGTATTACCAATGATGTAAGACTTCTTAAACATTAATAATGAAAATCTCTTTATAGCAATGCTTGTTTCTGTCTTGTAGGACTGTCGTCGCCCGGCCTTGGGTCTGGCGAACAAAGGCGAGAAAAAAGTCCCGCGAGCAGTTCTTGAAAAATGCAAAGCCCGGAGGTCAACCTGGAAGGTGGCATGGAACCTAGTTCCTCCACGAGATCCCAGACTTTAGTCCGGAAGGTGGCACGGAACCTAGTTCCTCCATGAGATCCCGGACTTCGGTCGGAAGGTGGCACGGAACCCAGTTCCTCCACGATATCCCGGACTTCGGTCTGGAAGGTGGCACAGAACCTAGTTCCTCCACGTGATCCCAGACTTTGGTCCGAATTGTGGCACGGAACCCAGTTCCTCCACAAGATCCCGGACTTCAGTCCGGAAGGTGGCACGGAACCCAGTTCCTTCGTGAGATCCCGGACTTCGGTCCGGAAGGTGGCACAGAACCCACTTCCTCCACGAGATCCCGGAATTTAGTCCAGAAGGTGGCACGGAATCCAGTTCCTCCACGAGATCCTGGACTTCAGTCTGGAAGGTGGCACGAAACCTAGTTCCCCCACAGAATCCAAGAGTTCAATCCAAAAGATCGCACGGAGTCCGGCTCCGGCAACCAAAGTCCCGGCACCGGAGACTTATGAAATACAAGCCGGAGGCCCCAGAGGTTCCCTTATAAAGCTTGGAGGCCTCCCAAATCTGGTTTCTAACTCAAAGTCCAAGTCGAACTACAAATTGAAGTTGCAGACTTGGCTCCCACAAAAAGGTAGCAACAAATAGCGACAAGGAGTTCAGACGCACCATCCACAAGCAGCAGAATAAAGGAGTCAAGACAAAAAGAATGAGGGAGGTAAAAGGAGGAGCTTTATTTCCAGCATAAGGATTTCTTACAAGCAAATGGGACCCGACAGATCGGGTGGACCGAAAACAAAAAAGAAGAAGTCCTGCGCTAGAATACAGGCTCGGGGTCACTCCACCGACTCCTCCCCAGGCTGGGAAGCCTTAGCATCACTGGTCGCCTCCCCAAAAGGTTGCCCGGCAGTCCCCTCCTCGGTTGCTCCTTATGCCGCAGCCTTGGTTGCTCCTTGCGCCACAGCTCCAGCTGCTCCTTGCGCCGCAGCACCGGCTGCTCCTTGTCCCGCTGCCCCCATGGGGCTGCCTAGAACGACCCTGGCCAGATCAAGCTCAGGAAAGAGAGAGGCCACCTTCTTCCGGTATACCCCAAAGCCCTTCAAGAATGAGTCCACAGCAGCCTCGTGGACCTCGTTCTTACACTCCTGGGAGACTCGGAACTTAGGCACAGCCTCTTGAGCCTCCTTCTGTGATGCCTCTAACAGAGCTGAGACGTAGGAGGTCTTCTCCTTGGCCGCCGTCAGCTCAGCTAGGACCTCGCCGACCTGGTCCTCCAGCGACCGGGATTGCCCCTGAGATGAAAAATCTCCGCCGCGTCCTCTCGGCATGATGCTGAGTCCGGATCCTCTCCTTGGACCGGGTGGACTCGAGCTCCCTGATACACCCCTTGGATCGCGCTAGATCCTCTCGGAGAGCTTGGTTGCTCCCCCTCAGCTCAGCGCCCTTCTCCATGAGGTCCTCCACATTGGCTGCGAGCTTGCCCAGTCTTCACTCCTTTTCGACTTCCTTCTTCGTCGAAGATGAGAGGAAGTCCCGAAGCAGGAGCACATCGGTCCCAATCTTCACCAAGGAAAAGTTAGGGCTTTTAAAAGATCCAACTGGAACATTATAAGGGAGAGCTCGATACTTACTGTGAAGAGCAGAGGGAGGATCCTGAGCAGTGCAGCCGCGTAGTCCCGGCCACCCCTCAGTCGGCGGTCCTGGGGCTGGGCCATGTACTTCATCATCTTCTCCGCTAGACCCTGGTCATGGATGATGGAGGCGTTGCCAGGGAGCCCTGCCGCCGGTCCGGGATGAGGCTTGGAGGAGGGCTGAGCAGGAATCCCTCCAGCCTGAGAAGCTGTAGTCGGTGAGGCTGTCGCCACGGTTGCGGCCACTGTCGGAGCAATGGTCGCCACGACCGTCAAAGGAGGTACCAGTCGCTCCTCCTCCCTGCTCCCATCGAGATCAACGACCTATGCGGCGGGAGTTTGCTGCTGGGGTGGCTCTGAGACCGTATCAGCCACCCTCTGCCCTGAGCCCGGAGTGGGCCTGGGCCCCTGGTCCGTCTCCGTGCAGGCCCTTTTCGGTGGAGTCTCCTGAGCCACGCCTGAAGCACCTCTTTTCCGGGCCCCTTCCATCAGGCTCTCCACGGAGAACTTCATCCCTGAAAAGAGAAGAGGTCAGAATATATAAAAAAGAAAAAAAAGAAGAGAGAGAAAATAAAAAAGTAGAAGAAAGGAGGCCTGAGGCCTCACCAATCGCCCTGATCGAGCTGACCCCTGCATCGAACAAGTTCTGCTCCGAGAGCAAACATCGAGGGAAGAGACCACATCACCTATCAGCTTAAGAGTAGACATCCTGGTCAGCCGGCTCAACCTGGGAGTAGTTCCAATTTGAGGACCGGTCCGGCTCACTCCATACCCAATCAACGTTCCCAACCGAGGCAAAGAAGAACTGGTTCTTCCACCCCTTGATTGATGTGGGAGGTCGGACCGGAGACACCTAGGCCGGGGGAGAGGTACCACCAGCCATTATCGATAGAATAATGCTTCAGGATGAAGTGAGTCCTGAACAGCGAGAAACGGACGACAAATCCATGGAAGTGGCAGAAAACAATGAAGGCAAAGATGACCCTGACGGCATTAGGAGCCAATTGGACCGGGACCAAGCGAAAGTTACTAAGGAATGAAAGAAATAAAGGGTGAAGGAGAAAACAAAGACCCCCGGCGAGGAAGTCCTCGTAGAAGGCAACCCGGCCAAGGCTGCTTGAGGAACTCGCTCCCCCGGCCCCTGGAGCGAGAGCCGGATGGTGTCCGGGACCCCATACATGTCCCGGATCTAGGAAAGATCATCTCCGGTCATCGTTGAAACGAAACCAGAGGGACTAGAAGGAGTCTCTACCACAGGAGGGGGAATGGCAGAGATAGGAAGGGCGGGGATGACAGGAGGAGCCCTAGGGACTCCGATGGTTATATCGCCCGGCGGCAATCGCCTCCGGACTTTGAAGGGAACGTCCTCCTCCGACGAGGAGGACGATGGAGTCCTCGACCGAGAGGGACTAGCCTCGTCCAGGTTAGAAGAGAAGCGACGATGACATGAAGGAGCCATCGAGAGGGAAGATGATAGAGAAGGATTTGGTTCACCCGGGATGGGGGAGGACTGGAGTTCGAGAAGAAGCAAGAGAGGAAATAAGGTTCACCGGACACTCACCAGGTTGTTTTAGCGGAGAAAGGCAACCCGAGAGATGAAGAAGGATCGCTGCAAACCACCGGCAAGGTGTGGGAAAGCCAAGAGACCTCGTTTTCGAAAAGTCCCCTCTCTTTTTCAAAACCAATAGACAGCAGCCGTACAGCCTCTTTTCTCCCGGGCCATCGAATGAGCGCCACGTGTGAAGACGCCCGACGACGATGCTTCGGTTCGCTGGAAACCGCCTCGAGTCTGGCACGGTGCAATGATGGTTCGCTGAACGTGCAGACATGGCACCTACACATTGGGCCTCGGGCGCGACTAACGGATCGGCGGTAATCGAGGTAATTATTGTGCAAGATTTATATCCTCCCACGTCATCTCTGCATTAACTCCCCATGTCCTCGCCACGATGCTTTAATGGGACTTAGAAGTGGGGGGCAACTGATATGGCAAGAACGATGATGTGGAGCGTGCGTCGGACCTAACCGGCGGTCAAACGGTGCCACGCAGCGTCTTCTTCCGAGCTCTCTACCAAGTGGCTTGACTAGCGGTCACGCCCACCTTGAGCCGAGCTCGGTGCCTCTGCTCCTCCGCCAAGCGACACCCCAAGATGGGTCCACCTCAATCGATGTCGAGCTTGCCTCTGCCCCTTCGCCAGGTGTTGACCCAGGTAAGGTCCACCTCGGCCAAAATAGGCCTACCTCTACTCCTCCGCCAGGTGGCACCCCCAGATGGATCCATCTCGACCGGAGTCGAGCCTGTCATCTCTGCTCCTTCCGCCAGATGGCTCTCCCAGATGGGTCCACCTCGGTCTAAGTCGAGCTTGCCTCTATCTCTTTTTTGTGATCATTTTTTTATGTGATCATTGTTTGGACTATGAGCATCTCATGTGGGTTGGTGTGGTTGAGATGGCATATTATAAGCCTTGGCCTAACTGGCCCGTGATTGAAGAGCCTGTTAGGATTTACTTATAAATAATAGACTAGATCCCTCTCCACTCCTTGATATAATATGATTGTACGTGAGATTAGTTCTCACAGCTTTTATCCTATTGATGAACCGTCTATTACGTGAGAATATTGACTGTTACGTGAGAATACTGAAGAGAATGAGTCTGCCTTCGATATTCATATGAACATCACTTTCAGGTTTTGAAATTTATATGTGTATTGCAATACTTTTTCTCATATCTATTTTTAGAATTGTAATCTTTTTTGATCATGGGATTGAGAAAATTTTTATTTTTCAATATGAATGGCAAAAACAGCACTCCCTTGTTTATCCCGACATTCTCATTAAAATTTATAATAATAAAAATAAAAAAAATGACTTCATGAAAAAAAAAAAAAAGGTAAAATTTTTGAAGAGCAAAATCAAAATCTCATATCTTTACATTCTTCGCTGTCAAATCCTGGTACCCATTCGTATAAATCCTCACTTCAACCTTGTCGAAAGAAGAAAAGGCAAAGACTCCAATATTATGGGAGAGATATAAATGATAAACAAGATAAATCAGAAAGAACGTGAAAGACTGGATAACGACAACAAAAGCTTTTCAATTATATGGTCACGCTGCACGCTTGCATGTACGGTTAGAAGCGGTATAAAAGAGGACTCACTCGTGGCACTTTTTTTATCTTTTTCACAGCCGACAAACCCATTATATATATATATATTTATTTATTTGATGCCTAGACTTTGGAGTAATATAATTTTAGTTGAAGTGATGACCCTGATGACGAAGGTTGTCACCGCCGTAGTGGGGATGAATGAAGTGCGAAGTGGTTGACGAATGGAAAGCAGATGATGTCAAATAATTAAGTTTTTTAGGGGTTCCAATCTAGTTTTTCTTGCTGCTGCAAAGAATTGGATCACTATGATGTCCCAAAGCCACAAAGTTTTTATGGACTTCACCTTCATGATACTACGCTTAAATAAAAGAAAAAAGAAAAAAAAAAAGGGTACAGCCGAGGGCGGTGAGCGTAGTTCGTCCTATATAATCTTTGTCAAAACAAAGATATAAAGTTAAATAAAGCGAAGGAGCATGCGTGACCAGCATCTCTCCAAATATTTCGCTCGCTAGCTTCTTTGGCCTCACCGAAATCATGGAACCATCTCCAAATTCTGAAGGGCTTAAAACCGCAAACCGGTATAAATTCTACATCCTTCATAGAAAATAGAAACGGTGACATGCACCCCGGCGCTCAAAACACCAAAGTTTTTTCACTCTTGAAAAGCTGGCTGGCATCGATATATTGCACCAGTTTGGGATACCAACCTTGATCAGGGTATACTCTCTTGCGAGTTGGCCCATCAAGATCCCTTATTTGAATGATTGATTGGCCTCGAAACACAATTGACCAACAAGAAAATTGTTCTTGCTTAAATAAGGGGTGCACACAAGGTACGCACTAGTCTTCTAGAACCACGAACCATCGTTACAAAATAAGAAGACCATAAACGACTTATCGGAATCCAAGCAGCCTTCCGCAACTAAACATTTAGATCAGGTATCCAGAATATTTACTCCTAGATGGGCTCCCATTTTTCTCACCCTTATCTTATCGAGTTGTAAATAAAGAAAAAAACCAGTTTTATTCGATCGTGAAAGTGGATCAGGTTAATCCCTTATCCTAACGAATAAAATAAAATAGAATAGAATAAGGAAGCCCAATATCCCGTATAAACTGACATAACCCAAACAGCCCAATCCAGGCCACCTTGGGGGCACCCAATCGAGCTCAAAGACAGGATTTTGTTAGATTGGAAAGATTCCAACCGGATCAGGCTGGACCATTTTGATTAAGAGAAAGCGTAAGGTCGCAACCCTGATTTGCTCATCCATTTCCACGAATAATGAGAGAAACCATCCCTAACCCTAAACTAAGAACTCTAATCTATATGCTCCAAAACCCTGAGCAAACCCATATCCCAAATAAATAAATAAATAAATAAATAAAAAGAAGAAGAAGAAGAAGAAGAAGAAGAAAGAAAGACAGATCGACCCAGCATCTTCAGCCTGACATGACACCACACTGCAAGGCTGTGCAAGCTGGCAACTTTACAACTGGATCCCCAACAAGGAAAGCGCTATATATACCCCATCTTTTAATATCTTCCTTGCAAATCCTCTTTAATCAAGAATGGAAACATCCATTGTAAACCAATTTAGTGTTATCACATTGATAGCATAGGTCTGTTACGAACACGATTTTAAAAAAAAGGTCAGTTGTGAACAGAACCTTTCTTTATAGCATCCACAACTTGTCAAAAAGATGGATTTGGCTGTTAACAGATTCTAACCATATATTAAAAGCTCCAGAATAAAAAGATTTGATCCCCTCGTCTATCCGAAAAGAATACAACTTGTAGGACTCAATATTTTAAACAAAAAAAAAAAAAAAAAAAGAACAATTTGAAGAAGAGATATAGGGTAGAGAATCTAATCTAATTTGATAAGAGTTGGCCTGGAAACAGTTTAGAACGGCCCATTTATGAAACATGGCTTACATTCCTTTCACCATTGCATGACGATACCACCTGCACAAGGTACCATAATTAAAAGTCGAAAAGGAAAAAGAGAATGGAGTAAAATAAGATTATAATAATAATATTATTATTAACGTAAATCAGAAACACCACCTTTGCAGAAGAGGAGGAAAAGAGAGAAGTCCATTTGGATTTTTTTTTTTTTTTTTTTTTTTTTTTTGCCCAATAAAATCAAGAACACGATGGAAAGATGGATTAAAAAAAATACACATAAAAAGAGAAAAATCAAGTGCCGTGATGATAACAACAGAGGAAGATCTAACAGGCATGAAAACGCCATGAAGCCATGTAAGTAACCAAAAATAGGCACAACGAATCACGCAAATTAAATCATATAGCGAGAACAGCCATTATTAGCAGTCAAAAGCAACCGGCAAGACACCACGCACATATATAAGACCTTCATAGGACAAAAATCTGATGATGGATTTAGACCTTATATCAGAAAAAGGATATAAAATCTTGATATGTTGTCCACCAAGGGGCGAATCAACTCCACCCACAAACCCCCCTCCTTCCCGCATGAGAGAGAGAGAGAGAGAGAGAGAGAGAGAGAGAGAGAGAGAGAACAAGGAGAGAACAAGGAGAGGGTGTAGAGCTCCCTTCAATCCAAACAAGGGTCAAGCAGGGCTAATGCAGCTCCTGGGTTATGCAAACCACAAGCCTATCCCAAACAATCAATCATTTCGCTCCATCTCTGATCAACACTTCAAGTGCTGCTCCTAATAACATATATCACCAGCAAGATCATGGAATAGGGCAGTGGAATCCATAAACCAGCAGCTCTATCTACCCCTGAAAGGCCCTCATTTGGACTTCAAGGAGCTCCACCCCCACACCCTTCAACCCACCAACCACAATCTCAGGTAAACCATGAAGAAAGAGAGAGAGAGAGAGAGAGAGAGAGAGAGAGAGAGACTAAAAGACAGAAGGAAAAAAAAAAAAAAACAGAACCAAAAAGAAGGAGCTGTTACGCCCCTTCGCAAAACCATTTACTTGAGAATCCGCAGGACCCAAAAACGACACTTTAAGCCCCCACAGGATAATAAAATATCAACAAGATGCCAACTTTAAACTACTGACAACCCTTGAAAAGGAAAACAAACCACGCCCAAAGCTCTTAAAGACACCAGGCCTCGCCAAAGCCCCGTGCCCGGAAGCTCTCGGCTAGATGGATTGAGCACGGTAGCGCCGGATTAGATAGGGCTTGGTTTTTTATAAGGAAGGAGAGAAGGAGGTTAATTTGGTTGGAGGGTCGGCCAGGGCTCTTTCATGCCTTGTTTGCTTATTTAATGACCGGCCCAAATTTTGAAGACTCTTGGGAAGAGGATTGAATTGAATAGATGCCCTGTCTGACCCCCCCCTCACATGTCTTGGTGGCTTCCCTTCATCCATCTATCTATCAATCACTGTAGCCGGTCGAAAGACAACAAATGGATAAAATATCTGTGGACAGAGAAGTAGTTGGCACGTATTTATATTGTAAACTTTACTTGTTACCTCATCAATTTGTTTATACCGTTCTTTAATCTAAAGTTTAAAACTATATTCTCTGCTGCGGCAGCTGGGCAGGCTTGTTCGGTCAGGATAATAACAAATGGTAGCAATAAGAAGCTTCATCCTCGCCGGACCTATCTTTTTTTATCCCTTTTTTTTTTTTTTAATAATAATTCAACTTATTCGTACTAAGAAAGTTATAATTAATACACTATTTGATGAAGGTGACACTGTCTTGCGATTGTATAATATTTTTAATTTTATTGAATCGTAATACTTTCTTGTTTTCGTCAAAAATATATATATATATATATTTTTATAAATTTTAAAAGTTTTAGTTTTGCAGGAAAGTGATTTATTTCCTTGTAAGGATCGAATATTTTGGATGCCAAACATGCCACCTGTTATATAAGGAACTCAAAAATTACATATCAAAGATATATATATATAGCTTCGTAAGTGCTGTGTCCGCACAGGTTACCATAATGCTCCAACTTGGATTATATTGATATAAATCAAGTCAAGCTAATTAATCTAATTTTTTTCGTCTCCTTGCGGGTTCTGTGTGATGAAATGCTTTCTTGCTCAAGCTCGTCAATGAAATCCGGACCAGACAAATGAGGTTCGAAGAAAAATCAAATAAAATGTGCTTTAAAATCTTTTCATTTTCGAATCTCCCTTTCCGTCGCGTTCCCTGTTATTTATAGATCCCAAACCTAACTGATTCCAACCAACTTCAGACGTAAACGATTAGTTTATTAAGACATCAGCACATGCAGCAATCGTTATCCATAATTAATCGACTATCTTTTGGACGTTGAACGGTCTCGCGCCTCTCGAACATTGATCGGCTTTACACCTTTTAGATGTTGATCGGCTTTATATTCCTTGGACGTTGATCAGCTTTACACCTGTTGGGATGTTAATCGGTTATATGCCTCTCAGGCGTTGATCGGCTTTATGCCTCTCGGGATGTTGATCAGCTTTACGCTTCACGGGCGTTGATCAGCTCTATGCCTCTTAGACGTTATCAACTTTGCACCTATTGGAACGTTGATCGACTTTACGCCTCTTGGACGTTGATCGACTTTACGCCTCTTGGGATGTTGATCGGCTTTACGCCTCTTGGATGTTGATCGGCTTTACGTCTCTTGGACGTTGATCGGCTTTATACCTTTTGGGGTATTGATCGACTTTACGTCTCTTTGACATTGATCGGCTTTATACCTTTTGAGATATTGATCAACTTTACGTCTCTTAGATGTTGATCGGCTTTACATCTTTTGGGATGTTGATCGGCTTTACGCCTCATTAGCGTTGATCGGCCTTAAGCATTGATCGCTAACATATTACCTGATCAACCAAATTCAATCTCCACCAAATCAACATGAGTAGACCGAATCTATCGTATCCCAACACTTAGCATCCTAAAAAATTTATAATATAATGTCCATATGATTCGTTGTATATAATATCATCCGATCGATAATAATATATATAAGATTTATGTAGATGACAGTGATCACATTATTCTCTAACAATTTTACGAAAATAAATACAATATATCATCGATAAAAGAGAGATCAGACGTCCATCTAATAATTAATACAAAGTATCGCGATGGTGGTGGCACGGTTGATAAAAATGTGGCTCCGTCTCTTTCCGATCATGGATTTGATGCATGATTTTTTGGATAACTCGATTGAATTTCAAATTTTCGGATGCACGTGATCGAGGGACGAAACGGCCGATGCTCCGGCACCGTAGTGAAGTTAGACTGACGTACTCATCGATTAATGGGAAGATACATAAAAAATATGCGATTCGTATCGAATAATCGTCTGGCAGGTTGGGATCCGATGAAAAGTTATCGGGATTATTTCCCTCTTTTTGTTTATAAAAAAAATAATTAATATAAAATTATTTATAAAAAAATTAGCATATACGTATCATGAGAGAATATATATATATTCGATCACGGATTAGACAGGGTCTCATCATCTCAATTATCATCTCCATTCGGCAAGCTACTTTCCAGACCAAACTACGTACGGTCTATTTTTATTTTAAACCATCCCATCATGCATCATTCGGGGAGTTCCCTTCAACCAAATCAGCGGTGGAGCATGCCACTTAGCTCTCGATATCATACGATGCCTCTAAAAATAAATAAAAAGTAATTAAAGGGGCACGTTACCGTCCCCGATTCATGGGATCTTCGGCTTGGTTGGGCTGCAAGATTCCATGAACAAAAATGGGCTCCTTCTTCCATGTCTTCTTAGTTAGTTGTGATCAACTCCAGCTTACTTGGTCGAACGCTTGCAGGGCTTTCTGCTAATCGTGGCCTTCATGATTGTTTGAAGGACTTCCTCCTCGTGGTGGCCGAGCAAATAACTCCCCTCCACACCAATTGCTCGCATATGGCTCAACAATACCAGCGATCCCTGATTGCATCATCCGATATACCCTGTGCTAATTGTGAACCACCAATGTCAATTTATCAATCATAATTCAAACTACCATAGCGGCATTTTTTAATATATCGAACTTGCCTCTGATGTATTATTGAATTCGGTCATTGATGGTTCTTCGCCCGAAACTCTTCTCAGCATCAGCCTGCAATCAATTTTAGAAAAGACCTCGACTTTAAGACATCCGTTTTTTTTTTTTTTTTTGGATCCGATAATTTTTCCCCTTCATGCTTTAATCACGTGAAACTCCGAATGATCCCTAATTTTTATTTCGCAATCTTTACCTTTAACTTTATAAGCATCGCCTTTAGATTAAATCTGTTATGTATGTTTTGCTTGTTTAATAAATCTAGAGTTCCGATTAACATCTAATTTCAATTGGGCGCTAAGGAATTGCACGTATGGCTCCCTTGTTGGATCCGAGAATGATTAAACGAGCTCAAGTAACCTATGTTAGGTCATATTTAGTTAGCAATCGATATTGCTTAGAGAAATCTCGCAGGGAATCTGCTAACAGTCGGTGGGACAGCGAAAATAAATAAATAAATAAATAATAATAATAAATAAATAGAAAATATCGATTTCCTCGGGTCGTTGATTCTCGAGCAAGGAAAATTGAGAGGCTGTAACGAGTTGAAGTGATGGCGACATCACAGCGACAGTACAAAGGAATTAATAAATTCTTTATTTATTAATCTACATTTATATCTAAAACTGATGGACAATCTCTCTTTCTCTCTACCTACTGCTTCTTGGAAAATCCTATGCGGTTTCATATCAGCCGTCCAACGTTCCACGTGGATCCATCCCATCCTCTTGTACAACGACGCCGGTACGATGGACTGAAAGCTTCGGTACCGACACAAACTTTTATGCGGATATCCTTTCACAAACTCTCCGCCTTTTCCGGCTAAGTGCGCGGGGCATGCTCCCGAGAGCGGATCCAACGCTAGATCTTCTTTACTGTTGAACGGTCAACGAAGGTCCTGCTCGCCGGCTCGTCGGGTACCGTCTCGGGTGCATAATGTGGGGCGGGGCCTGTGTTTGAACGGAGCGGCGACAAGTACGCGATCGGCCGGCCCAGTTCGGTGACTCTCATCGCGAGCCGTCCGATTGGATTAAAAGATCTAGATTGGATACGGTTTCTGGAAGGGGAGCAGCGGCTGCCGCCTGTCCTCGGGCTGCTGGGCCATGCACGTGGGGAGCACATGGGTTCACTTGGCCAGTTTTTTTTTTAAAAAAAAATTAATTTTTTAATTAGTATTATTTAAAATTTTGTACTTCCGATGGCCATTCTTTAGATAATATCTAATACGTGACACCTTTATTCTCAATAATGCGCATGTAAGCCATGTCATGGATGACATGATTTATTTATTTTCTCATTTTCATTTGCCTACTAATATGAGAATACGGACACACACTCGGATAAGCAAGGAAATGGCATTCCCGTATCTTCTGCTGGGAAGTACTCGTCATGCTTAAACCTGCTTAGGCCAAGCCTAAAATCTAGTATTTTTTGAAGGTGAACCGAGCTCGCCGAGGAGTGGCCGAGTTACCGTATCCTCTGGAATGCGAACTTTACGTGAGGCTCTGCGTCAAGATTAACGTACACGTTCTCTTTTACGCTGTGAAAAAGAATCAATCATGATCGGTTGTCAACTCTGCAGGCAGCCGATAAGTAGGTTTCGCAAAGAAATATTCCACAAATTTGCGCCATGGTATGATATCATCCGTTGAGATTAGGATATGACAGTGCAATTATTGTGTATATTATTATCTTATCCAAGCTTCGGTAGCCGTGAAATGGACGCGCCAAAAGTGAGCTTGTGTGGGCCCCATTTGCCGTAAGAATGGTTTATTTACTGTGTTCAGGAAATGGCACGGCGGCAGAAATGGAAGAATGGCAGGATTGGATGGTGTTCGAATCGGGCAATAGAATATGCCTAATTTTCCGCCAGAGATCTATGAATGGATTCGTTTTCGGATAAACATTTGGAGGGGCAAAGGTCGGGTTGGTGGTGAGGCTCGCGAAAGCTCCCCTTAACTGATTTCCTCTGTGTACTCTTTTGAATCAGCTTACTTTATATGTTGGAATAGATCTTTCATCCTTTCGGTTGGCCGTGAAACTAATAAAACCACTTGACCGGGTTGAAAGCTACGTGTCTGCTTGGAGGCAAGAGGGTGTATTTTTTCCGGTAATCTACGAGCCACGATGAATGCTCCTTCCTCCGCGGCGTAGATGTAAACAGCTAAAGAAAGTTACTATAATGGTAGCACGATTAGTAGGTACTTACAATTTTTTTTATTATTATTATGAATTTGAATTATAACTTTATGGATGACTTGGTTAAATTCAAGATTTTTTCTAGAATACTTGAAAGGAACTGATGGAAGAGCATTCTACACCGATGTCTTAGTAGTATCATGCTAACGTACTTATCAAAAGATGAAAAGAATACGCGAAACGGCTTGTATCGAACATAGTCGAACAGAAATGAAATCCGAAGAAATAACTATAACCGGAATTTATTTCTCCTCTCCTTTTTTTTTTTTTTTTCCTTTACCAAAAAAACGAGCAAAAGAATTGGATCCGGTGATGGACAGTGCTTCCATATGAAACTAGTTATTCAATTACATAATTTTTTATATACATTAAGAACTCGGATTCACGGGAAGGGAAGGATATTTATATATATATTTTAAAAAGTAAAATATTTTTTGAATTGGAATTTTTAAAAAAATTAAAAAATAGTTTCCATCGAAGATGCCCTCGGCACCTTATAAGAAATGGAAATGGAAATAGAAATTTATAGAAAAGATGGGATTTTAGAACTTTCCGTGAAACGAAGAGCGATGATATTTTTTTCTTTCCAAAAATATTTTTTTAATATCTTCGATTAAAATTATATAAAATATCAATGAATGATTATGATAAAATATATAATATTATCTTAATATTTATATTAATATAAATACTAGTAATAATATAATATTTATATTAATATATTAAAATTTGTATAAATATAATATTTATATCTATGATATATTTATTATATTAAAATATTAATATTATATTAAAATAATATGAATACATATATTAGCATTATATTAGTATAAAATATTAATAATATATTTATATTTATATTTATATAATAATATTATTTATATAAAATATGGAAGTAAAAATATATGATCTTATACCTATTAAAGATATAATAAGTATTTCATGTAATTTTTTCAGTAAAAAAAGTCCAACCAAATATAAGTTACTCTTGAATAAATCACTTTTTTTTTTACCAAATATATCAAAAAAAATTTTCTAAAAAGTAACTTTTTCGGAAGTAGTTTTTCCATAAGTACTGATAAAACATATATGCCCTCCAAATGAGTTCTAATTAATACATGGAGATGAATCATACCAACTTTTTTCGAAAAAGCCAAGAAATTATAAAAAATATTAATAAATAATTAAAATTAATTTAAATATTTCTTATAAATATTATTTGAATTGAACTCGATGTTGTTTAATAAAATTAAATTTATCAATAATGAAATTTATTGTAAAATTTTTAACTTTCTCCTTCTCGATATAAGTGACTAAATAATTGATAAAAAAGTTATTTTTTATTTTGTTGCGCTATCCGACCTTAACAATTTTCATTGCTAAAAATGTTCTTTTTATAATTGCAATTTATCATGCCCCAGTCCAATGACCGAGCCAGGCATTTGACAGATGCCACATCTCCTCAGGCTTCAAATCTAATAAAAATGCAAGGCAAATCCTACTAATCAATAATCAGGTAATGAAAAAAATAAATTCACTAATTATTTATTTATTTCTAGAGTTTCCATCAAAACTAATAAGTAGATAAAATTTAACCAAAAATTCAAGATACAGTGCAAGCAAAGTTTGACTAAAATTTAAGATAAAACATAAACTAAGGGATTAACACCTAAATCCTAACTCCTCACTGACTGGTTCCAAAGCTCGATTGATTTTCCAGATCTATAACAAAAATATAAAAAATAAGAGATTAGCTATACAGGCTCAGTAAGTTGTCATCACCTCTAATATATGCATAAATATATCAATAATAAATTGCAAACATACACAAATCATACATCATAAAACAACCAGTTCATGACAAAATAAAATGCAACATCATGTTAAGATTCACTTTCAATTACCAGCAACATAACCATGGATGGCCACCATATCTACTTTACTCTCCTAGTCTCTCTGATCATGGCCACGATCAATTTGTGTCTAATCCCAAAAGAGACTAGATCCCAACTACACATACCATCTGCTGGTCATGTACCCGTGATCGCCCCACTAGAGGCCTGAAAAGAAAATTTGTTCTGATATCACACGAGGAATCATGCATACTTAGCATGGGCCATGGCAATATCCAAAAGAAAACTAGCTCGTGACTACATGTACCGTCGACCGGTCATATGCCAATGATTACTCCACTGGAAGCCTGGAAAGAGATTAGGTCCTCGTGTGATTATAGTCGGACTAGAGAGCGTTAACATCAACATACATAATAATTTATGCAATTCAATGCTATTTAAATTATGCTACACATATTTAACATTCACAACATGCCAGAGAGCATATTTAGCATGTAATCTACAGGTCAAGATAATTTACCTAAAGTAACTCTATCAATATATTGTTTATTCGAGTCTCAACTCTGATAATGCTCTATCGATAAAAAGATGAAAACCCGACAGGATTAATCATGTAATTAACTTTCTATCTAAAATAAATTAACATGAAAAAAATGGCTCTCGGTCTAGTCTGGATCTCGGCCTAAATTACTAAAAAAATTAATTTAAATTTTATTATTATTTTTGACATTTTATTTTTCTCTTTTTTCTTTTTCTCTCTCCTCCTCTCTCCTCTTTCTCTCTCCTCTCTCTCTTCCTTCTTTTTCTCTTCTCTTCCTTCTTATCCTCTGTCCTCTTTTTCTCATCTTCTCTCTCCTTCTCTTTCTTCTTTTTCTCCTTTTTTTTTTTTTTTTTCCTTTTCTTTTTTTCTTTTCTTTCTTTTCTTCGTCCTTCTTTCTTTTCTTCCCAGGCTCCCCTTCTTGTTTGGCCCGAGCATGCCTCCCATGGTCCAGCAAGTCGGGAGGGGACGGCGGTCCACCAGGGATTGATCGGATAGAGTAGAGGGGGGTTGGCTCGTGCATTCATGGCCGTCTCGGCCATCGACAGAGAACCGAAAGAGGAACAAGATTGATCCCTTTCTTGCTGCCAAAAATCCTACAAATCAAGAGTTTATGAAGAGGAAAACTTACTGGCGATGATCCTGGAGTGGTTGGCCACCGGAAAAGGTAAGAAGATCGATGGAAATCTCGATAATGAAGGGAGATTTTAAAAAAAAAGATCGAAGGAATTTTCTCACCGTACAGGGAATAACTTCGATCGATCGAGTCGTGCTCCCCTTCACGACGCTCCAACGACCGTCTCTGACTTCTCCACGGCTTTCCTTTCACGCTCTTTGAGAAACTTTTCGATGGGATAAACAGGAGTTTTATCCCCTTTTTGTTTCTAGTTTTTGATTTGAAGTCGGCACACTCAGTCGACTTCAATCCATGGTGGCCCAAATACAAATT
The DNA here is from genome assembly GCA_021397845.1 of Areca catechu. NCBI lineage: Eukaryota > Viridiplantae > Streptophyta > Magnoliopsida > Arecales > Arecaceae > Areca > Areca catechu. The sequence continues at coordinate 53,557,923 of CM038039.1, read as the reverse complement.
GGACCTGGCTTCGCACAGTTGAAACTAAAAACATCAATACAAGACAAAATAGTTTATTGAAATTGAAAGATCATCGCTCTCCCAATAATTAATAATGCACGATAAGTATCATTTTATATTAGTAGTAGTAATATATTTTGTTTACGTGCTTGTTTAAGGAGACCATTATACGTCCTCACAACTTCCGTAACAAATCATTATAAAACTTCCCTGCTCTGAAAACGTAGTTCCCGAATTTAAGTATTGCATAATAGCATAGCAAATGTAACCGATTGTTATAGAGCCCAAGTGTTCTTAAGCCTCAACTAATATTAGGGTTTGTCGTTCAAAAATATTTTATAGAGCCCAAGTGTTCTTAAGCCCTTTGAGTCAACCAAGAACAAAGCCAGCAGCACTTCACCCGTGTACAGGTATCGAGTACGGTTTAGTTTGCAGCCCTATATTACGTGGAAAATATCAGTGCACGATGGCGTAGTTTGGCATTTTGGCTTGGTTGGAAGCAAAATCCAATCAATACTCCCACAAACAGAGGCATATTAATGCGTATAAAGGTTCGCGTTTAGGACAACCGTTAAAAGTTCCGAATCGGAAAAACAGAACTTGGTTCACGCATCTATCTGTACGGATCTTTAGAGTTAGCTCATCCTTGCAAGATCTCGATGCTTTTCCTCGGCTATTGTAGCACACGTCACCCGTAGCAGCTCAGGATCAGCCATATTAAAACCTCATGCTGCTCGTTGAGGTTTTACCCGCTGATGTCGTAAGCTATTAAACCACGATTCGACAACACTGCCACAATCCAAGCGAACATTTAGCAGGTCAAGTCACTATTGAGTATTGAAACAGATTCGTTCGTTATTCAGGTAACATCAGATTCTGATCATTACATTGGTTTGCGGATTAACAGCATTTATCAGATCTAGCTGATCCATTTGGATTCTGATCAGGATAAGATTCATTCACAAAGCACGTTGATGCAGAAAGGCAGAAATCATGAAAGGTTTCTCCAGTGAATGATAAGATAAAGCCACTTTCGTTACATGAGTCTCTCTACTCCTTTTACATAAAATATGGATACATTTTAATACCATGGACCGGACTGGTAAAAACATACAGCTCGGAACCCCCACCCCGACCAAAACATAAAAAAAAAACACACACACACACACATATTGCACAAAAAATATAAAAAACACACACACACAAAGAAAAGCCTTGATCACACAAATTCAAAATACTTGTGGCACAGATGATGGGATCTAATCCCTCTCTCTCTCCTCAAAACAATACACATTGCAAACATATCTTACAGTATTTATGATATTATATAGTCTAGAAGATGATAAAACAACAACACAAGCGCCATATGCTGATGTACCGGTTTATCATCATTTTGCTGGTTTTGTTTGACAGGCCACGGACATAGCACGCAACCGACTGGCAATTTGGGTGAAGGATGGTCGTTGAGCTGGATCAGGGGCCCAGCACAGCTCCATTAGCCGTCTCCATTCCGCGTCGCAGTTGGCTGGTACAAGTGGCCTCAGTGTATTGTTCACAATTCCTCCTGCATTGGGTTCAGAAATCAAACATAGCTGCAAAAATATTCAGTTTCCCTAACAAGTTTTTTGGTATAAGGGATAGCTCGAAGCAGGCATTCAAGAAACATCTTGGTAAGAGATATGGTAGTTGCTTGCTTGAGAGATCTAATAGGGAAATGGTCTTCCTAGGAAAAGCATTTAGAGAAACCAGATGGTGTAATAGAAGATATAAAGTAGTTAGGCTACTTTAAAATCTTGAACGTAGTCACCCATGCTAAACGCACAACATGCAGAAATAGCAGCAACAAAGACTGCTAGGGTCCAGGCTACCAACCAAGTTTATGGTTTTTTTCTGCATCTGGAGCCTATAATCATCACCTACTGATGTTGGGACCCTGGAGAATGATTAATAAAGCAACTTGCCACCAGAGGTCTCTATTGGGAGGCACACATTTTAAAGTTACCAGTAAATAAAATCCAAAATAAACGAACCCATTCAGACATACCGATGATTGCCCCATAATGCATGTTGGCATAAGGCTCCTCCCCCGTAAGAATTTCCCACATGACGATGCCAAAGGAGAACACATCAACCTGTATTTATCAATATAATATTGTTCTTGATATTAGTGAACATATAAGCCGAGGTATCACAATATCTTCTATTTTCAAAAACCAATCAATGCACTTTAAAAACGACAGACCCAGGACTTGAAATTTATTTAGGCAGATAGAAAAAGGAAGAATAAAGGTTGAACTTCGACTCTCTTTTTTTTTTGATGGAAGATCTTCAGCTTAAATCCTGAGAAGTGTTTCCGGTCACAAGAGCCACACCTATTTCTATTATTAATTGTCCAGCAAAAAACAAAATAAATAAAGACAAAGAAGCTATATTAATTAAAAGTTTACCTTCTCAGACACCTTATTGCTGCTTCCATTTAGTAATTCCGGAGCCATCCATGGTAGCGTTCCTCTCACACCCCCAGAAACCAAGGTATTTCGTTTAATTTTTGATAAGCCAAAATCACCTACCTAGACGAGGTTCATTGCGAAAAAGTTTAGTTAATTTGGAAATGAAGCTTGAGAGACTTTAGCACGAACTAAATATCTAATTTTCAAAATGCAAAACAGTACTTACCTTGCAAATGGGACGTGATTGGTCCTTGAGGTTGACAAGCAAGTTGTCACATTTCAAATCAAAATGTACAATATTTTTAGAATGCAAATATTCCATCCCAAAAGCTGCATCCATTGCAATTGTAAGTCGTTTTCGACGATCAAGATATCTGTTAGTTCCATTTATTAGAAAGTGCCAGTTCAATCATGGCAAAAGAACAGCATAGGAAAGAAAGGGGGGGGGAGGGGGGTACTAAAGAATACTTACTTGTCTTTCCGCAGTAGAACATGCCTAAGAGAACCATTAACCATGAATTCTGTAACAGTTGCTAAGGTACCTCCTGGGCCATCTTGCACAACCCCATAAAAAGCCAACACATTTGGATGGTGAAGCTTTGAAAGAATTTCAGCTTCCCGCCAAAACTCCAGAGTCTGAGAATGGTGTTGTTCATCATTCATAATATATCAGTAAAACAAAACTGCTCAACTCTATACTTCCAGTTAGATGGTTAATTGGTTAAGCAAATCTACAAAAGGATTTGGACTATATGGTGATTCTTGCAGAGGCTAAACGTCCAGGCTAGGAATAGAAGAATGAAATAATTTAATTAGTCTAATATGATTAGAGAGCTCACCAGTCTCTCTTGCTCAGATGATCGACCTGTAAAGCAGCTCTTCTTTATTCGCTTTATGGCCACATCAGTGCCCCTCCATTTTCCATGATATACGGTTCCAAATGTACCAGAACCTAGTTCTCTCAGTTCTTCAAGATCCTGATTCTTTATGATCTGCCAATGCCTCTTTTTAAGAATACTCAGCCAATTCATAATACATGTAAAATAAGATCCAAGAACATTAGTAATAATAATAAGATGACTAGCAGGGTTGTGGCATTTGGATTTGTATTAACTATACCTGGAATAAGTAGAATCAGATAGCATAAGTATAATAACAGAAGCAACATTCGCAATCTCAATACCAGACGCTATACTAGTACCATATTGCTACAGTATCAACACACCTATATAAAGGTCAGTTCAGTATACCGGCATTCTGTATGCTTCCATACAAAGTATCAGTATGGTATAATACTGCTCGGTACAAGGGGTTATGCATTGGTATTGCAAACCTTAAATGGAAAAGCATAAGAAATTGATTTCTCCCAAACAAATTGTTTCCAGAGGCAAGTGACTAACAGAAGGGTAATTTAACCTGGAAGCAATAATATATGTGATATAAAAATATAGCATATGATTCTGTGTATGTATGCATATGTACATATGATTGTGCTTATACAAAGGGAGTTGGTCAGAGGAAGACTGTAAACTTGAATACATTTGATCTCTCTCTCTCTCAAAATACATCCGATCTTTATATGCATGTGGAAGTACTCAGAAACAGGATAAAAGGCACTAATATAAAATTAATCCTCTCTCTTACGCTCTCCAAATGAAGATCTTTGTAACCTGCAAACTATGGTAGTTTCAACTTCTGAGCACAAATGTTTGATGACGGTGTAGCACCTGTTCACTAACAATGGTCATAGCAACACAAAGATAGCTAGCACAGGACATCATGCAATGCAGGAGAGGCTCAATGCTAACAAAAGTGGATTACGTTTGCTTGAGGGCTGCCAAAATCGAACATCATTGTAGAGAGGGCAAATATTAATATAGAAGGGAAAATGTGTGACAAGATAAAAATTTCTGTTAACAAAGACCACATTTAGACCAGCTAAATTTTAACCGCCAGCCCATTTTTCATTAGCTAGGATCTAAAGCTCATACAAGACAGAATCATATAGCAGGAGTGTGGAACAACTGCCTACTTCAAGATAGGGCATGATAAATATCTTTTTCTTCAAAAATACCAAATATAATGCTTTGAACACTTGATAACAGACACGTCAGCAATATCAATATGCATTAGTTTACACAACTTAACAGATACGTCCAAGGATCAAACCTGCAAATTGCTGAGATCAAAATCACCCATAGAAGTATCTGTAACTGGCCCAGCAACATCCTCGACTTCAATTTTCAATTCCTGCAAACAAAGAAAGGAAATCTTACCTGCACATTATCAATTTAGTTAAAACATACCCACTAATCAGGCTGCAAACAAAAAACTATACCTCGTACTCCGAAGCATTTGCTCTCAAGGTCTCTCCCAACTTTGAGAAAGGATTCTCAACTTGCAAACCTTCAACCTTGTCCATTACATGAGGGTGAGCAATCTGTGATGATATAAAACTTGGGTTCAAGATGCCTGCATCCTCTATGATGGTGCTTAATGCTTCCTGTTGCATTGCCCCATCAAAATCAATTTGGGATTCCATGTAACTTAAATCAACTCCCTCATTTTCTAAAGGTGCAAATGGATATGGCCAAGAAACCCCCTCTTCAACCTTTGTAAGCAAAGATGCATAACTAAGGTGGTCTTGATCCATGAGAGAAACATCTTCACGTGGAAACTCATTAGCGGCCAGCTTTCTGAAGAAAGACCACCGCTGAGGTTGATGGTTTTGCATGTTCAAGCTGAGGCCAGTATCATCTTTGCAGAGGGGACCTAATCTAGATGAATCCTCAGGAATCCTAGCCTTTGAAAAGATATCAGATAGTAGATCAGGAGGGAATCGATCATTGTTATTCATAATAACCTCTCCCGGCTCTGCTGGAGGAACAGAAGGTTCCTCTCGAGAAACAGCAAGAGTACTGCTCCCTGTCCAGTGGAAAGCCGAGGAATAGTCTGTAGCATCAGTCGAGTATGTATCAACAGCAGGACCACCTTGCTGGTTAATAGCAGCTCCATCAACAGTGGGTTCGTTGAAATAGCTTTTGACCAAATTCTTTTCACCAATAGTCGTACTTTTTTCTTCATGTATCGCTTCATCGATGGTGGTTTTATCATCAACTGAAGCCAGAGGTGCATGACTCAATTCAGATATTTGAATCTTCCTCGCTGTTTTACGACTCTGTTCACAATTCATGACATCAGTTTGATCAGATACTGCATGCACCTCCGGATCAAGCTGAGCCCGACTGGTCAAGGGCTCATTACCACCAACAGGCGGACAAGGAAATTTTGCAATTTCTGATCCTTCAGGAGCTGAGATGGGCTTGCATTGACTCTTTTGAGTGATTGCATCAGCCAGCTCTTTATATTTTTCGGACTGCATTAAACCATCCTCTAGTGGTGGTCCCATTGCTGAGGAAGACTTCTCAGTCTGAGAAACTAGATTTCCTTCATGCGAAGGATCAATAGCTTCAGCAATAGATTCCTGAGCCACACCAGGACGTGAGTGAAGTATTAGAAATTGAGAACCAATTGAATCATCCGATTTTGATAAGCGATTATGGAACTCTGCCTGCTCTCTAGGGATTGTCTCAGACTGATAGACTCGGAAATGACGTGAAGGCGGATCATTGTAGCCTAGATCGGTCATATCAGCCTTGTAGTCAGAAAATCCAGATGTAAAAGCTTCGCCAGATGAGCAGTGCTCATCTTCATTCAACTCGGAACCCTGGCCAGCACTTACAGGATCAGCAGATGATGAAATGGGTGCAGGCTCCAGGTGCTTCTCATTATGTTTTATAGGTGGCACAGATGTTAAATGCTCAGGTGCAGAAGCAACATGGGGTACCTCGGCTTGCATATAATTTGAAGCTGAAACACCATGTTGTTGCATAGATGCAGAAAGTCCATTTTCCAGAAAACGGAGATTCTCACTTTCATTTTTTTTCTGAGACAAACTGTCTACCGCCAACTTTGATTCTTTAATTGATGCTTCTTGATTATAAGAACTTATCCCACTGTATATTTCTTCTTGCATGCCTTGACGGAGAGATGGTAGATCATGGACTGGCATTGGACCAGAACTTCCTCTGATGTGTGTGCTCTGAGAATTATATTCATAATCAGATGGCACAGACATAGGGATGGAAATCCTGCTATCTAAATTATGAAACCTGTCAATCGGGTGGCTGGTGGTGTATGCATAATGGTCACCTTCCTCATAATGCATGTCATGATCTTGATAAGAATGCAAATGGCTATCATAGTTGCTAGAAAAACTTGCCTGCATCTGCATAGATAAAGTAGTAGCAGGCACCACAGGTGCAGTAGCAACCCTGGTTGCATTGGCTCTGTCAGGTTCAACATTAAAACTGAGTAACTGATCCAAGTCACTTCCTGATGTGCTTGCCAAGCCATGCCCACTTGGAGCCTTTCCAGCTCCTACATCCATGCCATTGACAGCAAAAACATACTGAATTTCAGAATCCCCCTCCATACTGCCCAGGCTAAAATGCGTGTCATCAAAATCACCTGAAGAAAACAGAAACATCCTAGGTTTCTGTGATCTCTCACCACCATCTAGGATACTGCACTCCTCCATCATATTTTGCAGATCCTCATCACAGGAAACCGACACCAAGGCATCAAGATCTTCCCCTGGCAGTTGATATTTAATAGTATGAGGTTGGTTATATATTGCCATTGTCTTTTGTATGAGATCTCGCCAGGAAATGTCCCTGCTTATTCGAAAAATGTGTGTATCACCTCCTACATACCTGAGTTTTCCATCACTTGGTCGAGGCAAAATCTTACCACCAAAGCTGCAGAGGAACTTCACTTTTTTTGATGAGATATCAGAAGACTCTGAAGAAGTATACCCATGAGAAATTCCTCGACTACTCCCTTCACCTAACGAACCTCGTGGCACTGACCTTGATGATACATACTGACCCTTTTTTTGGGTTTCAGAGAAGCTTGTTTTCTCCATCTGTTTTAACTGTTGATTATCCACGGTCACAAGCATTGAAACATCCGATCCACTTTCAGAACCTGTGTGTGAAATACCTAGCATCAAGTCCATGTAACCAGGGGCAGCATTTTGATCTCCGGATGTACTTGGCACAGAGGGCTTCTTGGACATTGCTCGTTCTCGCATAAATTCAAGAGCAAACTCTTCACCTGTCTGAATTGAGTAATTTAGTACAGGCCTAACACCACCTGATATGTTAAACTCTGGAGGCCTGGCATTGGTGTTAGCAGAGCCTGATGAACCCTGTGTAAATCTTTGGCTTGCAGGGCCAACTCCTTTTCCAGACTCCATTGGATCACAGTGCAACTGTCGGGAAATTTTCAAATAGTTCACCAACTCTTATTGGTTTATCTCCATTTTACTTTTGTTTCGGAAGGGAAGAATCTCCAGATCAAGACCATGAAAGATGATTTCTTGTAATAGTCCACCAAAATTTGTTTCTTGTGCAGGGACAATAAAACAGGAAATGAGATTCTGCAGAATTGTGGTTTCAGCACTTGTCGTCTAAATCTATCAAACAGATCCCGTAAATGGAATAGAGCAAACGGGACAGGACAAATAGTTATGACACACCATGGATGAAGCGAGAACAGAGACACACCACAAGCTTAGGGGATTTTAAGAGCACACTGCAAAAAGAACAAATATACATGCCTCCTATCAGGCAATATGCTTTATAAAATCCAGAATAGATAACGATCTAGTACATATCAGAGATGGTAAAGAGTGAATGGAACAGTAGTTCCAGCAAAATGGTAAATGATAGACATTAAAAAATCGTGCACAGGTATTACAACTTTAACATTCAGATACAATGCTATGCATAAAGGTTTTCAGGCATCCCAAGTCTTTGTTCTGTTTTATAACATGGAGGTCCATGAAGGAGTTAGACACCCCAACGTTATTTCCACTGGCAATCAAAAGACTTCAGTAGCAGTGGTGGTGGGAGGGAACGTTGGCAACTCCACAATATAATCACATTGACAAGTCTTATGATGTTTCAATGACACTGCTTATAGATCAACATTGTCACCCACATGCTATCAATAATTTTCTTAAAGTATAAATAACATGTTGCTATTTGGAACTTAATGCATACATTAGCTTTCTAAAAGTTCTCCAAATACTCAAGCTGCTTCATTGGTTATCTCCTGCTGAGCTTCAACTTATAGTTCCAATCATATAACATCTTGTTCCCACAACAGTACAAGCAATCCTATTTTTAAGAGTCTTTTAGGCACACACACTGCGATTAATAATGGTCCATACATAAAAACACATTTTGACAACTTTGTTACCCCATAGTTTATAGAAGGCTATGAGTGGTCATATTGTATGATACCAATAAGAAAGATGTAAATAATTTATTTTGAAAACATTGCAATACCATAGTTTGTAGTAGGTTATGATTGGATATCTCCTACCATGCCAAAAGTCAATTAAGAAAAATGAAATCTAAATTATTTTGACAACTTCGTAACCCTGTAGTTTGTACTAGGTCAAGATTGACCATATACTACCATACCAAAACTCAAAGAACAAGGATATAAATCTAAGTTGACTATATCTTATGATAGTACAGCAGGGAAACTAAACATTATTCATTAAATATCACTTGACTATGCAAGACCAAAGTATTTTAAATTTACTCTGGCAATATACTTGGCAAATAATCTAGCCTTGCAAAGTAGATTGTTTAACAACAATTTCTTTCAAATTCCAGACATGTGCTCTACCTTTAGAACAGCAAGGCATGGTTCGGAAATACAGAAGGTGAACATTCAATTTAAGATTGGAGTTCAATTAAAATGCAATATCTAGTATGTGAGTTTCTCCATAAGATCTTAAGCAAGCCGAAACATACTAGCACTCAACTCAATCTTTTACCCAGACTATATGGATGTGGTGATCTAGGCATTGTCAATTTAGACCATCTTACTTTCTATAGAAAAATTAATGCCCGTGATACTTGTATTTTCTTACTATATCATTTATTAACCTTTCAAATGCCATTTCTGGCTTTTTACCTTTCTATAATTTGAAACATTCCAAATGCATCATTTGTACTCTTTAATAAACATATGAAGGCATGCTGACAGAAGCATAATTGAAAGTGCATTTAAACCTCAAGGTACACAGTCCTTTAGGTTATACTCCAGTCAGTAAAAATAAGAGATTGCACGCCACATACCACACCTGGACATGGTTCTAAATTAGGTCACCTTGCACGCATCCCACGTTTGTGCAATTCCTAATTCCATAATGCCTATTAAGTTATGATAGGACATATTAAATCAAACCAAAACACGGCAGGTGGTATAATCCATCAAATGAATACATAACTACATGAGATGTGATCCTAGTGGTCAAAATGATATCTTGTTTACCTTTCAAGCAATCAATCCAAGTGATTTCCTTACATTCCTAGATATGTGTCAGACTTGTCTAAAATTTAAGCCTACATAAAGCAGACGTGAGAAGTGATACTGCGTTCTCCTTCAACCCTATGGATCCCAATGCATGTGCTAACAGATTTTTCCCTAGCATGTTGGACCAAAATAATGCATTGTTGGAGTGAGCATGACAAGCAGCTTGCCAGTCACATGGGAGATAAAGGTGATGAGAACTTTATGATTGCTAGCACATCAACACATAGTAGTGATTTCATCTGCTCAGGACATTTTTGCCGAGTCCCCAAAGCATTGTAAATGTATATTTTACAATAGAAGTTGCCACAGTACCAAATGGTGTTTCCACAAGCATGGCACTAGCATCAATCCTAGTTACCAGAATTGGGAGCAGTTGCATGAGTGGGTCCAGGAAACGGTTTTTCTAAAAACACTTTCAGAAAGACCTCAAGAAGCAAGCGTTCAAGTTTTAAAGGAGTCTCTATCTTTCCGAAATGGTAACGCTACCCTAGGTAGAAGATTCTTACTGCTAAAAAATCAATATCAAACTCCATTATAGGTCAATGAGCAAGTAATCAATATAAAGAAACCTAATTTTCTATTGAAACCATATTTTCTGCAATTCCTCTTTCAATGCTGTATTCAAAGACATAAATCTAATTAAGATAGACCTTCTTCAACTATCCATATCAGTAAATTTTTTCAGATTGTAAAATGTCAGGAATACAAGTAAAAGGCAACAGAAAACAATTCAAAATATTCTAAATTAAGTGCTAGAGTACAAAATGGAAGTGATTGATTTTCATACCTTCACAAGCATGCATTAGGGAGTTCATGCAAGGGTTAAGCAAAACCACCCCATAATATGACAAAATTCCATGAATACTCTATTTGGAGTCGATTTGAGTAATTCTTTAAAAAAGAAGAAATTAATTTGAGTAATGACACTAACATTGGACAAGCTCAACTCACTTCTACATTTTGGTTTTGCTATCTGATAAAGTAATTTAACAGCAATAAAACTTTAAAAAATTGTTGATTTCAATGAGCTCCATCAAGCTTGGTACGCTATCGATACAACTAGCTAATAAACTTCTCTATAGCCCTCCAGAATCAGCTTGCTTAGATGGGTTTTATCTGAAAATAAGGGGTTCAGCTTAAGCAAAGAGCCAAAGACATTGAAAATGAAAGGAGAATTGTTTAATCTAAGTAAAATAACAAATGGAAGACATATAGTGCATGCTTGGATGTTGAAAATTCCAAGTGATAAAGGTTGATGACAGAGGAGAGTTTCCACTCCAAGAGATAAAGAAAACGATGTATTTTCTAGAAGTTTAAAGGTCTTCAATTACTTCTTTAGATAATCGAAAAACAAAATCAAAAGTGTCTCGACTAGTTGAACTAACTTGCAAAAGCAAATATATGGACTTCGCTTGTCATATTATTGGGCATTTTTGCCTAAACTTTGCATAATGACTTGTAGGAACTTCTTGGATGACCATAAAGGTATAATGATCCATCACTTACATTCCATACCTTTGGTACATATTTCAGGATGTTATTAATGGTTTTATATTGTTTTATATCCCATTTGAAGAATTAGAATAGCAGTCCAAAAATTTGCAGATTTCAATTTGTATTAATTCACTATTGGTTGCAGGATAAGTAGGGTTATCTTGGAATAGAACCATCCTTTTGAAGTTATTTAATTATCCTGTCAAACACCATAACTTCATCGTGAAATTGAAAGCATCGATCTGACAATTTCAAGATTTGTGAAAAGAACTTTCTGCCCATGTATTCCTCAAAATTGAAATAAAGATATTTCGAGGAAATTCCAGAATATAGTTATTCCTTATTGTGCCTCCATTTTCAACATAACTTATTCCTCATTTTTTGCTATTATGGGGTATTCTAAATATGCTATCAAACAACACCATAGAAAATTACGCTTACAAATATTGACTACATGCTTATTATGTTGGAGAGGAGTTTGGTGCTAATGCCAGTCCTAGAATGTGCAAATGCACTTTGGATAAGTGATAGGTTCTACTGTAAAATAAAAATGCAATATCAAACAGCTTGATTAATATATATATATAAAGAAAGCAGCTACTCTCAAATTGGTCCATTAGGGAAGTCCAATACCCTCTTGTTCTGGTAATTACTGGCCAAACCACTGGGTTAACCAGTTGAACCATGGCACATTAGAAAAAACTAAAACAAAAAACAGAAATATTAGATACGATATAAATATCTGCAGAAATTATTGATGACCAGTGACTCATCAAGTAGGATACCAAAGTACCAAATTATCATACATTAACTGAAAGCAAACAGATTCAACGAACCGCAAATATTCTAAAATTTTTAACTGAAAGCAAAACAGATTCAATGGACTGCAAATATTCTAAGATTTTTACATATTTCAAAAGGAGAACCATCTCAAATAAACGATCAAAACAGAGCTAGTTTTCGATCAAATTAATAGAACAAACATCCCGAAACAGAGCTGATCCTTAATTCAATAACCAAAGCATAAACGTTCTTCTGCTTTTCCAAAAATTTCTTAAAATAACTATTAAAGCTGATCAATGCCTAAATGGTAGGTGGGTGAGTGAACCAACGGTTGATGGAACTGGGATTGGAGATGGGAGAGAGTATTAGCTGGTCGGAGATATAGGGCAAGAGGACCAGTGGAAAGGGAGTTCGAAAGGTAGAGGAAGGGAGATAGAGAGAAAGACAGGACCAGATAGGGGGATCGGAGAGAGAGATTACCACCGACGCCGAGAGGAATGGCTCGGCCGGCCGGTGTCCTACTCCATCGTCGTCGCTCGCTAGAAGAGGAGGCAGAGAAAGACGAGGAAGCGTGGAGAAGAGATCGGGAGAGGGATTGGGGATTTCAGGGACCTTTTTCCCTTATGTTTCTCCCGTGATATGCGATTTACGATAATGACCTCCAAGGGAAATATAAAACGATTTTAGTACGAGGTTAACACTGTCTTTTACTCCCTTATCGGATGACGAAAACCACCATCCCGCTGACGCAGCGTGGGAACAGGGGCAGCTTTTCGCGCAGGCATCACATCACCCCCTTTTTTTTTTTTTTTTTTTTTTTTTTTTTTTTTAAAGCGTAGAGAGTAGGAATAAAAGAAAGGAAGAAATAAGAGACATCGCCATTTTAGCAGCGTAGAGAGTAGTATATCATGATATCGGCATTCGGATACCAAGTGCCGCCTGGATACGCTCTTAACCATCCATCCTCTGCAAGAGAGATCTTGTTCCATGAATACTTTTTTTTTTTTTTTTTTTTTTTTGGCATTCAAATAAATTTTTTTGGATCAACGGAAAAATGGTTCGAGGTGTTTGTTATACCCGCACGACAAAAAGTTCATCATGCCAATAGCTAGAGCTACAAATTGGACCGATCGAACCATGTTCGGTAACAAATCCTTGAATAATCCCGAAGCGTTTATCGAAATGGTTAAACCATGAAGACCTACCCATTTATGATTTTTTTCACTTATTCAGAAGAATAAGATGGAATAAAACTTTATTCCATCTAGAATAATGGCACTAAACACTACCTTTAGAAATCAAACTTGAATGGGATTGGATCTTCCGAGTTTCTTATCTTTTTTGGGCCAGTTACCGTAACCAAGCTGCAGCCCTATTAAGGTCGTGGAAAATTAGATTTCTCGTTATCGACTCCAAGGGTTCAAGTTGAGCATGGTGCTGCTGGTAATGCCAAGCTTGGTGATCGTGTTGTTTAGAATATTTACAGATTTTATTATATAGAATATACAACATCAAATGACTTCATTAAAATTATATAATTGGAAAGTACCAGAGCAATCACGTTCAAGAAGTAATAAAGCTATATCATATAGAGACCCATTGACCCTCCAATCTCGTATCTATATAAAGAAGTAATAAAGCTATCATATAAAACAAATAACGAACATCCATGAACCTTATAATCTTTCCAGGGCCTCTGAAATCTTCCATGCAAGGATCACCAATTATCAAGTCTATTGGGCTATTTGATATTCCTCCAACCCTCTCCATCTTAAAATAAAGTAGGCCTATGTTACTCTTGAACAATGACGACATCTCATTCTTGTCTTGGAATGGATTATAATATACCAGCACAGACACATCTGCATATGTTTCGTTCTGATACCAAATCAGGCTGAATTGGTCCCATATATTTGCACCTGAAAATTAAGTAATTCAAGAGAAAAAAAAAAAAAAAAAAAAATTTAAACCTTATGATATGGACTTGTTCAAGAGGGACAGAATGTTTTTGTTTGCATTACATCTATTTAGTAACACAATATACTAAGTTCAACATAATGATAAGCCATTAATTCATGAAACAACTACTCGTACGAGCCAACCATCGTGTATTATTGGACAACAAATCTTCCAAGAGAGCAGCCAAGTGAAAGTAATTTAGTATGTTTTGAAGAACTGATATATGAAGAGCAAGGGAGCTCTTTTGTTATAGAATCACGGCATAAAGGATTATTATTATATAATACATTGAAGTTTTATGTGTGTCTAAGATTTCCTTCAAATATATTATCATTATTTTAAAGGATTTTGATGCATATATTCTAATAAATCTTCTTTTCTTTCTTTTTTTTTTTACATACATACTCATGTAAATATCTAAAATTATTTTAATATCTCGCATATTTTTTATTTACATGTATATACTTTTATTTTTTTTTTATGGTATATCCTTATAAATTAATCTGTCTGTATGTACGGCCTTGATAAGGGAAGATGTGTAAAATGAAATAAATTACAAGTATACACATGCAAATAATAATTTTGCGAGAGTATATCTATAAAAAGAAATGATTTATAGCAATTACATGAAAAAACAAATTTCCAAGTATATGTACCTAATTTTAGACGCCTATAAATATATTTGCATAAAAAATAATTATAAGAATATATATGCAAATAGTAAATATGTGATTATATATTTATATATTTATTTATTTATTTATAAAAATATATAAGAAACATTTATTTTAAATAGTTTCTTTTTTTTCTAGCTTGACTTCAGTCATGTATCCTAGGTATATATTAGGCTCCCGAGCATTGATCAAATTAAGATCAAAGTAAATTATAGACTGAAGTTAGAAAATTAAATTTTCTCATTTTAAGTTATTAAATTTATTTTAATAAATCTTAAAGTTTTAATGTCTGATTTTAAATATAGATAATTTGAATGCTTGTATTTACTGATTCACATTAGATTTGGGAAGAACATATCATCTCATTGGTCCCCTGGCGGGTGGGAACAAGTAGGTGATACATTTATTTGAACAATATCTCTAGTCTCCACCTTCACTAATTATAAGATTTTCTTTGGCCTTAATTACTTGAAGAATAAATTGTTAAGGAGATAAACAAATATTAAACAATCAGTTGCAAACACTTGATCAATTTGATGTTGGTATTAGAGTAAGAAGATATGATGCAGTTTAGATGGAGTGGACATATTTATTTATATTCAAATGATATGTCCTAAAACAAGATCAGCTGATTTTAGTAGTGCACAAAAAACTTTGCATACATCAACATAAATCTCATTATAATGGTCATTCCCACATGCATATTGCTCACTTGAGCAAATTTTTTGGACAAGGCTAGTTTGACAAATAACCAACAAGGCAACAATGAGATATTGGAACTCTATATTTAAGTGAAGCTACACCACTTTCAACTTTTAGGTATTTAATTTAATATATCTATATTAAAATGCCTAGGGCCTC
The DNA here is from genome assembly GCA_021397845.1 of Areca catechu. Classification (NCBI taxonomy): domain Eukaryota; kingdom Viridiplantae; phylum Streptophyta; class Magnoliopsida; order Arecales; family Arecaceae; genus Areca; species Areca catechu. The sequence goes on along the minus strand of CM038039.1, from coordinate 53,542,244 downwards.
CATATGTTACATTAATAATTTTTTTCGCACATTTAATTTAACATGAATCATCTTCCCCTTCTCTACTTCCAATACGAAATTCCTTCCTATTCCGTGCCAACATGTCTAACATAAAATTTCTTTTGGTGCTTACTTAAACTTTGCTTATCTATCATGCTATATTAATAATAGGATTGTAAGATATATATGGAAGAAAAAATATAAATTTTGGTAAAATTTATAAATATTTAAAACTCTAGAAAAATTAAATATCATGTGTGACCAGGATTCTTAAAATATGCTATTTTTTGGAATGGTATGTATAGAAGGAAAAATCCAAATTTTAATAGAATTTTTGGATATTTAAAAAACTAAAAAATATAAAGTTTGGTTATGATTTTTAACATATGAATTTTTTTGGGTGTCACATATCATAACAGCATATACTAATGTGAATTATCTTCCCTCCCTCTATACCCAGTGCAAAATTATTTCCTATTCCATGTCAACGTGCTAAATATAGAAATTTTTGGGGCTTATACCTAAACTTTGCTTATTTATCATGTGTTGCCATCGAGACCATCGTGGCCCGTAGCTGCTGCGTCGGATTGCGCTCCTCCCGTCGCCTGTCGTACTCAGCTCCCGGGTCCCCGCCTCCCTCCATCCGGTGGTCCTCTGCTCCAGGGCCTGCGAGACAATGGTTAGAGACCCGGGCCAGGGTTTCTGGCAGGGGCACTCCGACGATCAAGTCAGTGACGGTCCAAGGAAACAGATCCTCCTGGCCGGGCCCCTCTTGATGGACTCTGCACTAGGAGGAGTGAAAGATGTATGTATGGAGGTGTGAACATCGCGGGAAGAGATTGGTAGCGTGGACAGAGGGATGCTCTGTCCCTCCGCCTCTCCTTGAGCCCCTCGGTTCCCTCCATTCGTGGTGGTGATGGCCTTTTGCTCTTTTGGTTGAGCTTGCCCTGTCTTGGTGGTGAGTGGTCGTTCTTTTTTTTTTTTTTTTTTTTTTTTTTTTACCTCTCCTCCTTTGGGGGGTGTCGATCGTTCTTTGTAGTCGAAGAATGGCCGTTGGGAGCTTGTCTCGGGATTCCCGCCGGGCTGTTAGACGCACGCGACGGTGTCCCAGGAAGCCCTTTCCTATTTCATGATAAGGTGCTGTCAGGCGCTCCGGCACTCCTTCATGATTGCCTTGTTCCGGGAAATCGGGGACGTCTCGAATGGCGGGCCACCGCCCGCGGGGTTCGAATCTCCCGGATGGTCTTCTTTCCTGGATGATCTGAGTAGTTGGTGAGGAATGTGGCACCTCGATTGGCGTGTTGCTTGCCTTTTTGGTGTAACTGGTGGTGTCAGGTAGTCAGTACAGCCTGAGAGGCATTCTGGTACGGTCCTCGGGAGGTTCGTCGGTGCCCTCGGCTGGTGAGGACTTCTTCCGGGTTGGGGCTGAGCTGGGACGGCAGGGCTCTCTCCATCCTAGGTGCTCCGGGCTTGCGGGGATGACCAGGTGGAGAAGAGCGAAGTATGGGCCCGGTCCAGAGGGCGCGCACTCGGAGAGGCTCGACCTCGGCGAGTGAGCTCTTGGCTCGACCTCGACCGCGGGGCACTAGCCTCTGAGGGTCTCCTTTGGAGGGCGGATGTCGACGGGCCCGGTCCAGAGGACGCGCACTCGGAGAGGCTCGACCTCGGCGGGTGAGCTCTTGGCTCGACCTCGACCGCAGGGCACTAACCTCCGAGGGTCTCCTCCGGAGGGCGGATGTCGGTGGACCCGGTCCAGAGGGCGCGCACTCGGAGAGGCTCGACCTCGGCGAGTGATCTCTTGGCTTGACCTCGACCGCGGAGCACTAACCTCCGAGGGTCTCCTCTGGAGGGCGGATGTCGGCGGACCTAATCCAAAGGGCGCGCACTCGGAGAGGCTCGACCTCGGCGGGTGAGCTCTTGGCTCGACCTCGACCGTGGGGCACTAACCTCCGAGGGTCTCCTTCGGAGGGCGGATGTCAGCTCTAGCCTAGGCACCGAGCTCATGAGCTCGACCTGGCGGAGGACTGGGCTCCATCTGCTGCCATGGGGGAGTTCGGCTCATCTCGGTAATGGGGTCCGAGCCAGAGGGTTGATGTGGCATCCTGATGTAGAATGTAAAATGAAACTATGCAACCCTAATGGAGATTAGCAAATGATTAACCAAGCAATTCCCTATTTGCATATAAACAACTCAATATAAACTATCAAAGAGATCTAGTGAAGAAGCTCGAAGGATCTAACATAAACCTAGTGATCGAGACTCTCAGAATAAGAAAGGAATATGACCAGAAGAGAACCACGCAAGCCAAGCTAGGTCTAATTTAACATTGCAGACTTAATCAACACTAGACATACCTGACATTGGCCCTTCAATTAGAATAGATTCACTCTTGAAGAGGTCTCCCGGATGACATTAACATAATACCACTGAAGGCCCCTCTTGTTTTCTGGATCTATGGCAAGTAAACCTTCCTCTTGAAGCCGGAATCCCGAAGAACCCTGCAACAAAGAAACCCTAAGATGAGTGACTTAACAAGCAATCAACTAGAGAAAAGAAAGAAGGGTGGAAGAGGCATTGAAGGAGATCCATCTTGGCGTCATGGTGGAATGCTTGAAGTGGAGTAGGTTGGTCGCCTTGTGATGATCTTCTTGATTCATCCTTGAACGCTGGAGAGCTAGTTTGAAGTTATGAAAGAAGAGGAAGTCTTTGGCGTTGGGAATGGAAGAAGGAAAGATTAGGGTTGGCGTGGAGGAAGAGAAAGGCTAAGCTACCACATAGAAACATAGGAAAAAAAAAACACATAGAAGAAAAAATACCAACTTCATTCATTAACCCCTTTTCAATGGGGCATCCCATAGCTTAAATAGAAGCCTTACAACATTTTTAAAATTTGAAAACCCATGGGATTAGGAGGATTACAAGGGGGGTTGGAGGATATGGTGGCATTTGTTGCTTGAAATGTGGAGAGTTGGAGGATATGGTGGCATTTGTTGCTTGAAACTCCTTCAAAGCTTGACATGTGGTGCAAGGTGGGGACCACTTGTTGAGGTGGCGGTGTCCTTTGGAGCTCTTGATATGTGGCATAAAGTGGGGACCACATGTTGAGGTGGCGACATCTATTGGAGCTTTTGACATGTGGCACAAGGTGGGGGTCACTTGATGAGGTGGCTTCTTCTTGTCTTGATGCTTCATGGACTCATGGATTGGGCTTGATTTAACTGGACCCAACTCTCAATTGCAGGGTTAACTAAGATATTAAACCATACCCAACATGGACTCAAAATTAACTACAAGATTATTTGGACTCAAAAAAAAGAAAAATTACAGGACTTCTCTTTTGCTACTCCAACCACAAGGACTCGGACTTGACCTGAATTGGTTGGAGTCTTTTCCTGATTCTAGTGCTCATATCACATCCTTCTCCACATGGCGCTCGCAGATTTCTCCACATCAGCGGCCTTGCCATATCATTTGCCCCCCACTTCCGAGGCTCGTTAGTGCGCGGCGTTCGGGCCGAAGGGAGTAATTGCGGTGCTGACATGGAAAGGTAAAGATCGGTTGCAATGATGGCCGTGACTGCTAGCGCTTTGGGGACCGCTCCTGCGGGCCAATGCAGGGGCGCCACCTGGCCACATCCGAGGAGCAGTTAATGCTGGCACAGAATTCAAAGCGGCCGGGATGCCATTCTCTCCGATGGATGACACATGGCACAGATCTGTTGGTGAGCGGCTGACGCGATACGGATCCCTTGGGTCATTTCAGAGTGAAAGGAGGGCCTTACTCGAGCAATCTATTCTTTTTGAATTCTCCGTGCCTGCTGCTGCCACGCGCAGGCTTCTTCTTCTTCCCTATCGCCCCAAGTTTCTTCTCAAGACAACAGGTTAGCTTCTTCCTCTTTCTTCCTCCCGATAGAGTAGGGTTCCCTCTCGGGGTCTGTGGTTTCTTCTTCGGTCTTCGACCTTGTGTTTCCCTTTTTCTTCTTCTTCTTTATTTTTGAAGATGTCCCGTTTTGGTCCGGGCTTCCGTCCCTCCACTGATCAGGGTGAGGCTGGTCCTTCCGAACGGAGGCTGGCATCTTCTTCCTCTTCTTCTGATGGGGAGGGAGGAGTAGCTCGCTATGAACTCGGCGGGAGGCGTCCTCTCAGCCCGGTTCTTATTAGGGAACCGGGGTCGGGTTCTTCTTTTCCCCTCTTTCTGCTCCTGTCCCTGAGTCTGCTCGGTATGCAGGTCCCGATGGGGTCGCCTCCATGATCACCACCGGAGAACTCAGGACTGTCCTGAATGTTTATGGCATCCCTCATTCTGTCCAACTTATGATCCCTCGTCCGGGGGAGCGAGTTACTTCGAGTGGCCTGGGCCGTCTTGCCTTCTATGAGAGGACCTTCTCTGGAGGTCTCCGCTTTCCTTTCCATCCCTTCTTTTTGTCAGTCTTGGACAACTATCGTTTGATCCCGGCACAATTGGTACCAAACGCTATTAGGGTTATCTTCTCCTTCATTGTGCTCTGTCACCTTCACGGGTTCGTGGCCCAATTTTCTTTGTTCAGGGCCTTCTTCGCCCTGAAACATCACCCAACCAAAGACGGCTGGTAGTCTTTATCTTCCCCCCTGAGGGGCATTAAGTATGAGCTCCCCTCTTCCGTCAAGGGATGGAAGAGTAAGTTCTTCTTTGTCGAGGTCGAGGGAGTTGACTGGGTCTGGAGTGATCCGGACCAGTCCCCCAACCGAAACTCTACCATCGATGCGGTTGACCGAGATGACTACGAGCAGCTCCGTAGTGCGCAGATTCCTTCTCTTGAGGTCCTATTGTCTGAGCAGAACCTCGCCGACTTTGGGGTCGACCCAGCGAACGGGTCGGGTGAGTCCGGCCTAAACATTGCTCTTTTCTTTCCTTTGCATGATCTTTGTACAGTTTTCCACAGGTTCTGACCATTGTGTATATTGTGTGTAGGTATGATATTCTTCGAGAGCGATCTCCTGGCCATTACCAAGAAGAGGCGGCCGATAGGATTGGCCACGGAGCCCGCTTCCAGGCGGCCCTGAGGTGAGTGCACACTTGAGGCTGCCTCGGTGGTGGTGGTTGGGCTGAGCTCGACCGCGGCTGCTGGCTCGAGCTCAGAGGTGACCCGCGCCACTCCTGCACCAGTGGAGAGGGCAGCTCCCATGGCCCCGAGGCCATCCCAGCAAATCCCTGCTATAGAGCCCGAGGTAGTGGTCCGTGCGAGAGCCGCTACTGATGCTGCTACGCCTTGCCCCCCTCCGGGTCCGTCCGCTACCGACGCCAGGGGTGGGAAGACCCGAGCCGCTTCCGAGGCTGCGATAGTTGTGCCGCCTGCGTCTGCCCCGGTCTCCCAGCCTGCCCCCGGGGGGCCTTCGGTCAGCGATGCACGGCCGCCCCGCCATAGAGAGAGTCGGAGGGAGGAGGGACGACGTTACCTCCCCTTCTGAATAGGGCCGGGGAACTCAGTCCTTCGGAGCCCTGAGCTCGCCGAATGCTTGATGGACTTCTCCATCCAGGCGTGTGACCGACAAGACATGGCCGTAATGCACGTGGCCGATGTCTTCAAGATCCTCTTTTCTCGGCTGTACTCGGTGAGTTCCTTCGTCTCTTTTGCTTGCTCTTCATTTTTCTCTAGTCACTTTCATTCATCATTTTCATTTTTTTTTTATTTTCATTTTCTTCTATTTTTATTTTCATTTTCATTTTTTTCTTTTTTTTTTGTGCAGATTGGTGCTGAGGCCCTCTTCCTCAGGGAATACTTTCAGAGCTGGAATCGCCTCAAGCGACAATAAGTCACCGAGATCGAATCTTTGAAGACCGACCTGAAGGAGAAGGCCGACGCCAGTGGGGCCCTTGAGTTGTAGATTAAGGACCTCGAAAAAGAGCTCATCGATGTTGAGGGGCGAGCGAAAGGACTCTCGACGACATGCGATCTGGAGCGGAGCCGTTCAAAGAAGGCAATCAACGACCTCTCCGTCGTCGAGAAGAAATTGAACTGGTACAGTGCTGAGGTCGACAGGCACAAGGAGACCGCCCAGGCTGCCCAAGCAGAGCTGGCGGGCGTGAGAGAGAAGCTTGCCGTTGCTGAGAAAGCGGTAGAGGCAGCGGTCAGCTCGGCGGAGGCAGCCAAGTTGAGGGCTGTCGAGCTGGAGAAGGTGGCTGCTGCGACCGAGAAGGATGCCAAAAGCGTCGTCGCCAACTTTAAGGCTTTGGAGAAGTTCATCGCCAACACCAGCAGATGGCATCGGACTCCTTTTACAAGGGGTTCATGTACTTGCATGGCCGGGTCGAGTCATTTATCCCTGACAAGAACCGCGACCGCCTCAGATACCCCTCGGCTTCGGAGGAGGTCGACGAGGAGGTCGTCAGGTCAGAGCCTTCGACACCAGCCGAGGGTGGTTCTCCTGAGGCCGGGGCGACTGAGCCGGAAGCCCCTGAGGGCGGGGGCAGCCAGCCTCTGGACCCAGTAGAAAAGCTAGCCGACGTGGAATGACTTCTTCTCTTTTCCTTGCTTTAGTTTGTACTTCTTTGTTTCTTTTACTTGTTCAGGGTCTTCCGGCATGTCGGGGCCCAGAAAATACTTGTAGTTTATATTTGATCAATAAAGCTTGGATTACTTTGTCAGAGACTCTTTCTCTATCCTTCCCTCTTCCCCTCTCTTTTTTTCTTTTTTTTTGCTCGGGGACTTCAGAGAGAAGGGCTTCTCCTTGTCTGAGGTTGAGGCACTCACGGGCCGCTAGGCTCGAAGACGTCATTGGCCGACGGTCATGAGATCTGAGCTCCGGTCATGAGAAGATGTCCTGGAGCTGGGCTCGGGGACGGAGATTGCTGAGAGCGGCTAGGCTCGAAGTTCCCTTGGCCAGAGATCTGAGCTCCGGTCTTGAAAAGATGTCTTGGAGCTGGGCTCAGGGATGGAGGTTGCTAAGAGCGGCTTGGCTCGAAGTTCCCTTGGCCAGAGATCTGAGCTCTGATCTTGAGAAGATGTCCTGGAGCTGGGCTCGGGGACGGAGATTGCTGAGAGTGGCTTGGCTCGAAGTTCCCTTGGCCGAAGATCTGAGCTTCGGTCTTGAGAAGAGGTCCTGGAGCTGGGCTCGGGGACGGAGGTTGCTGAAAGCGGCTTGGCTCGAAGTTCTCTTGGTCGGAGATCTGAGCTCTGATCTTGAGAAGATGTCCTGGAGCTAGGCTCGGGGATGGAGGTTGCTAAGAGCGGCTTGGCTCGAAGTTCTCTTGGCTAGAGATCTGAGCTCCGGTCTTGAGAAGATATCCTGGAGCTGGGCTTGGGGACAAAGATTGCTCAGAGCGGCTTGGCTCGAAGTTCCCTTGACCGGAGATCTGAGCTCCGGTCTTGAGAAGATGTCCTGGAGCTAGGCTCGGGGACGAAGGTTGCTGAGAGCGGCTTGGCTCGAAGTTCCCTTGGCCGGAGATTTGAGATCCAGTCTTGAGAAGATGTCCTGGAGCTGGGCTCGGGGACGGAGATTGCTGAGAGCGGTAGTTTTGATGGTGCTGTATTTTCTTCTCACCCCCTCTTTCTTTCCTTCCCCACTTTTCTTTCATTCATCTTTCTTTTCATTTTCATTTTCTTCTTTTTTTTTTTTAGAGTGGGGAGATCAGAAGAGAGAATGCTGGACCCCCATTTTTGCTGGCTGGACCCCCATTTTTGCTCTCTTTCTTTCCTTCCCCTCTCGCCTTCTTCTCGAGAGGGGAGATTAGAGAGGAGGGCTGTCAGGCTTCCCCCCTTTGTTCCCTTTCTTTCCTTCCCTTCCCATTTTCTTTTCAAGTGGGGAGATTAGGGTAGGGGGGTTACCGGTCTTGGTTGCCTTGGAGCTAGGCTCGAGGCCTTCCTGGACGTGGAGCTAGGCTCGGGCCCAGGGATTGCCTGAGATCTTGGCTCAGGTCTTTGGCTCCTTGGAGCTAGACTTGAGGCGTTGATGGGAGCTACGTGGCCTCGTGATCCTTTGGCATCTCGGAGCTAGGCTCGGAGATGTTTGAGATGGAGAGCTGCTTGGCTCGAGATTTTTTCGACGTCCTGGAGCTGGGCTCGGGAATGCTTAGAGTTGGAGAGCTACGTGGCTCAAAGTCCCTCTAGCATCCTGGAGCTAGGCTCGGGGGCACCGGGAAGTGGGAGCTACGTGGCTCGAGATTTCTTTGACGTCCTGGAGCTGGGCTCGGGGATGCTTGGAGTTGGAGAGCTACGTGGCTCAAAGTCCCTCTGGCATCTTGGAGCTAGGCTCGAGGGCACCGGGAAGTGGGAGCTACGTGGCTCGAGATTTCTTTGACATCCTGGAGCTGGGCTCAGGGATGCTTGGAGTTGGAGAGCTATGTGGCTCAAAGTCCCTCTGGTGTCCTGGAACTAGGCTCGGGGGCACCGGGAAGTGGGAGCTACGTGGCTCAAGATTTCTTCGACGTCTTGGAGCTAGGCTCAGGGACGTTTGGAGTTGGAGAGCTACGTGGCTCAATGTCCCTCTGGCATCCTGGAGCTAGGCTCGGGGTGCCGGGAAGTGTGAGCTACGTGGCTCGAGATTTCTTCGACGTCCTGGAGCTGGGCTCAGGGATGCTTGGAGTTGAAGAGCTACGTGGCTCAAAGTCCCTCTGGCGTCCTGGAGCTAGGCTCGGGGGCGCCGGGAAGTGGGAGCTACGTGGCTCAAGATTTCTTTGATGTCATGGAGTTGGGCTCGGGGATGCTTGGAGTTGGAGAGCTACATGGCTCAAAGTCCCTCTGGCATCCTGGAGCTAGGCTCAGGGCCGCCGGGAAGTGGGAGCTACGTGGCTCGAGATTTCTTTGATGTCCTGGAGCTGGGCTTGGGGACGCTTGAAGTTGGAGAGCTATGTGGCTCAAATCTCTCTGGCATCCTGGAGCTAGGCTCGGGGGCGCCGGGAAGTGGGAGCTACGTGGCTCGAGATTTCTTTGATGTCCTGGAGCTGGGCTCAGGGACGCTTGGAGTTGGAGAGCTACGTGGCTCAAAATCCCTCTGGCATCCTAGAGCTAGGCTCGGGGGCACCGGGAAGTGGGAGCTACGTGGCTCGAGATTTATTTGACGTCCTGGAACTGGGCTCGGGGATGCTTGGAGTTGGAGAGCTACATGGCTCAAAGTCCCTCTGGCATCCTGGAGCTAGGCTCGGGGGTGCCGGGAAGTGGGAGATACGTGGCTCGAGATTTCTTTGACGTCCTGGAGCTGGGCTCGGAGATGCTTGGAGTTGGAGAGCTACGTGGCTCAAAGTCCCTCTGGCATCCTGGAGCTAGGCTCGGGGGCGCCGGGAAGTGGGAGCTACGTGGCTCGAGATTTTTTTGGCGTCCTGGAGCTGGGCTCAGGAACGTTGTTGACCCTTTCCTGCAAAACATGCAGACACCCATGCAAGGGGAAAAATCGTCATCATAATTGTTGGTGAGGGGACTTACCTCATCGGGAGTGTCTCTGTGGGCCATGGGCTCTCCGCTCTCGGGGAACCTCACGCCGCCAAGTCCTTCGAGGTGATGAACTTCTCATGGTGGGACTTGGGCCATCTCGCAAGGGTCTTCGCATGGTGGTTCGCCACCGTCGTGTCGTCGAACGTGACCTCCTGGTTTAGCTTTCTTCTTTTACTTTTTCCTTGTCGCGTGGCGAGGAGGTTATCCTCGGGGCTTTTTGCCCCCTAAATCTCCTTGGGTTCATGTGCAATTCTCCGGGTGATAACATCTGTCGCTTGCACAATGGTGCGACCGTTGGCAGTCGGAGGCGACGGGGGACCGGCAAGCATTCGGGGCCCCCGCCTGGAGTCTGCTCCCCGCCATGAATCTTGAGAGATGGGTCTCCTATTCGCCATTGCGACACCTTGTGATATCACTATGGCCGGTGAAGGGCTTCTCCGACAGTGGGCACTGCAGCCCTAAGGCCTGACAGCTGAGCCCCGTGCATTGACAGTCCAGCGAGGGGGGAAGAACCCCACCAGCTGGTGCTCATGCTTCCTCAGGCATACTTTCGCCACGTGCCTGGTGGTTTCGTCAACAGCTTCCCCGTCGAAAGGGACAGGGGAAGCGGTATACTGCGGGGGGCTGGGAAAGGGTCACCTGTCTATCGGCCTTTCTAGCCTGCATCGTCACCCCACTACTTGGCGTGCCACACTGTTGCCGTCGAGACCGTCGTGGCCCATAGCTGCCGCATCGGATTGCGCTCCTCCCGCCGCCTGCCGCACTCGGCTCCCGGGTCCCCGCCTCCCGCCGTCCGTTGGTCCTCTGCTCCAGGGCCTGCGAGACAATGGTTAGAGACCCGGGCCGGGGTTTCCGGCGGGGGCACTCCGACAATCAAGTCAGTGATGGTCCAGGGAAACAGATCCTCCTGGCCGGGCCCCTCTTGATGGACTACGCACTAGGAGGAGTGAAAGATGTGTGTGTGGAGGTGTGAACGTCGCAGGGGAAGATTGGTAGCGGGGACAGAGGGATGCTCTGTCCCTCCGCCTCTCCTTGAGCCCCTCGGTTCCCTCCATTCATGGTGGTGTGGCCTTTTGCTCTTTTGGTTGAGCTTGCCCTATCTTGGTGGTGATTGGTCGTTCTGTTTTTTTTTTTTTTACCTCTCCCCTCTTGGGGGGTGCCGATCGTTCTTTGTAGTCGAAGACTGGCCGTTGGGAGCTTGTCTCGGGGTTCCCGTCGGTTGTCAGACGCGTGCGGCAGTGCCCAGGAAGCCCTTTCCTATTTCATGATAAGGTGCTGTCAGGCGCTCCGGCACTCCTTCATGATTGCCTTGTTCCGAGAAATCGGGGACATCTCGGATGGCGGGCCGCCACCCGAGGGGTTCGAATCTCCCGGATGGTCTTCTTTCCTGGGTGATCTGAGTGGTTGGTGAGGAATGTGGTGCCTCGATCGTCACGTTGCTTACCTTTTTGGTGTAACTGGTGGTGTCAGGTAGTCAGTATGGCCTGAGAGGCATTCTGGTACGGTCCTCGGGAGGCTCGCCGATGCCCTCGGCTAGTGAGGACTTCTTCCGGGTTGGGGCCGAGCTGGGACAGCAGGGCTCGCTCCATCCTAGGTGCTCCGGGCTTGCAGGGACGATCAGGTTGAGAAGGGTGAAGTACAGTCCCGGTCCAGAGGGCGTGCACTCGGAGAGGCTCGACCTTGGCGGGTGAGCTCTTGGCTCGACCTCGATCGCGGGGCACTAACCTTCGAGGGTCTCCTCTGGAGGGCGGATGTCGGCGGGCTCGGTCCAGATGACGCGCACTCGGAGAGGCTCGACCTCGGCGGGTGAGCTCTTGGCTTGACCTCGACCGCGGGGCACTAACCTTCGAGGGTCTCCTCTGGAGGGCGGATGTCGGCGGGCTCGGTCCAGATGACGCGCACTCGGAGAGGCTCGACCTCGACGGGTGAGCTCTTGGCTCGACCTCAACCGCGGGGCACTAACCTCCGAGGGTCTCCTCCGGAGGGCGGATGTCGGCGGACCTGGTCCAGAGGGCGCGCACTCGGAGAGGCTCGACCTCGGCGGGTGAGCTCTTGGCTCAACCTCGACTGTGGGGCACTAACCTTCGAGGGTCTCTTCTGGAGGGCGGATGTCGGCGGACCCGGTCCAGAGGGCGCGCACTCGGAGAGGCTCGACCTTGGCGGGTGAGCTCTTGGCTCGACCTCGACCGCGGGGCACTAACCTCCTAGGATCTCCTCCGGAGGGCGGATGTCAGCTCCGGCCTAGGCGCTGAGCTCATGAGCTCAACCTGACAGAGGACTGGGCTCCATCTGCTGTCATGAAGGAGTTCAGCTCATCTCGGTAATGGGGTCCGAGCCAGAAGGTCGATGTGGTGTCCCTCTCCACATCGCGCCTGTAGATTTCTCCACGTCAGCGGCCTTGCCATATCATCATGCTATATTGATAATAGGATTGTAAGACATGTATGGAAAGAAAAATGTAAATTTTGATAAAATTTTCATAAGCTTAAAACTATTTTTAAAAAGATATCATTTTTGACTTGGTTTTTAAAATATGGAATTTTTTAGGGCACCATGCATGGAAAGAAAATTTTAAGTGTTGATGGAATTTTTAGAGATTTAAAACTCTAAAAAAAATCATATTTGATTAGGATTCTTACAATATGAATTTTTTTGGAGTACCATGTATCATAATAGCCTTTAATTCAAATATAAAATGCTAAAAAAGTCATTTGAATCATGCATCTAAAGATACAGTATTTAATCGCATATGACCCTTATTTTTTTATTTTAAAGTTATATTATATATATTAAATAGAAGTTTCTGTGTTGGCAAAGCCTTCATTTGATATGTATATGGATTCTGAATGAGTTCCAGCTGGCATCGATTCCAAGGAGGCCCATCTTTTCATTAATTTTCTCTAAGGTGACATCGAGTCTCTATTTTTTAAATATATTTTAAGATTACAATAGAATCGATCATTTTTTATTATAAAATTTTATTTTTAAAATATGATAGGATAGTAATAGAGAAAGTGAGTATGCCATTTTCATAAATTAGAATAGAGACTTTTATTGATATAACCTCGGTTTGAGGCCTATGTCTCAAAAAATGGGTATTTAATTTTAAATAGAATGGTCAACTAGAATCTTACAAAAGTATCATGAATTTTAAATGAGTAGCAAGGATAAAATAAATAAAAAAATTCTTTGTTCATCACCCCTTATAAAAAAAATTACACTGCCTTATCATATTGGATCATATATCTTAATTAATAATAAGATATAATGGAGCTGCACTTGTTTTCAATATTATAGAAGGGACATCGAAGCTAGTGGGCTATGTGGTTGTACAGGGGGACGAGACATCGAATGCGGGCACCGGGATCGAGAGAGGCAGCGGGGTCGCACGGAGGTGGCGGAGCTGGGGGTGCAGGTGCCACCGGGGCCGGAGGGAGAGGGCAGCGGCTGAAACGAGAGGGTGCGGCTAAAATAAGAGAGATGCGGGGGGACGAGGCATCGGGTGATGGTGCCAGGGCCGAGAGAGGCAGCGGGGTCACGCGGAGGAGGCGGAGCTGGGGTTGCAGGTGCTGCTGGGGCCGGGAGGAGAGGGCAGTGGTTGAAACGAGAGGTCAGTGGCTGAAATGGCGACGGGTTGGACCACTGGAGCCTGGAAGAATCCGGAAACAACTGGAATTTTGGAGACAACTCGAGTGTTGAGCGAACTTTAATAGTCTTGGCCCTCGAGCTCAGATTTATTTTGGGCGGGCTATTTCTAGGTTGGGTTTTGGCCATAGTGGGCCGGGTTCAGATCGGATCGGGCCGGGTTCGGGCTGGACCGGGTCGGGCCAAAGGGGTGCCCAAGCCTGGCTTGAAAATTGAATGGGCCCTATTCTTAGGCTCGAAGCCCGGCCCAAACATTTTGGAGCCTAGCTCGAAATCCAACCTGATTTCGAACCAGCCTGAAGCCCATCAAGCTGGCCCGATACAGTTCCAGCCTTAAGATAGCCCATGACTATATGTGTTGAACTCCACAAGAAGTTTCGAAAAAGGAAGAGCTTCTCCAAACTGCCGAGGCAAGAGTTGGGCAACACAATATTCGCTATGAGATAAACTGGAATATAACTCATGATTGATTTGATAAAAGTAAGCCTGTCCATCATGGATAGAGTAGTAGTGATGGACAGAGTAGTAGCCTACCAGTCCTTGAGATGGTCACAGACCCATTGCTCCAAGGGCTTGTCCTCAGCCCTTTGAAGTATCCCACCTATTATAAGAATGCCTAGGTAGGTTAAGATCTCGGTCTGCTCGGAAATCCTTAGTCTAGTCCCAATAACCTGCTTCATCTAAGCCTTTATT